>OY740719.1:129736865-130986865 GCA_963513945.1 Hydrotaea diabolus
TCAATATGTTCTTTGGTGCTGTTGTTGAAGATAATTATTATCTTCAATTGTTTGCGGTTCGTGATTTAGAATATCCACTACGCAAGCGTCTTACCCGCATTAAGGCATTGTCGCTCTAGATTAAAGTTGGCAGAGATGATTACGGTAGACCCTGGCGAAACTAGATATGTAATATATTTTTGGCATATCCCTTACGCAAATAAGGTTCCAGCGCTTGAGATTCTACATATTAAATCTGATCTACCTCATATATCGTTGAGACGTGTCCAAGTTATCAACATTTTTTGTTCAGTGTAATAGTGTCAAGTTGGAAATCTCTCGAGAGCTTTTTAGTATACAATTTCGGATAGCAAAAACAACAATGGAAATAATTGTTCGTATGTTTTTTGACATCTTTAAAAAAAAACATGGGAACAAATTTCCATAATTTTTAGTTAACACAGAATTTTGATTAATAAATTAGACTGGATTGTCGCAATGACCCTTTTAATTGCCAGAATATTACATTGATTTATGGAGTTTTGACCCACTTTTGCCATCCCTTGCTGATACTCAAGCAAAAGTTTGGGATTGTTTTGAACCTTAGTTCTTGTTGTTTTCGTCTTCTACATTTCTCTTTGGGCTAATTTTCTCTTACTTGTGCTAAAAAAATAAGAAAGAACACCATGTTTTTTCGATTGTTGGGATTATTTACCTTCAGGACATTTTTGGTATGTTTTATATCATGGTTCTCGCAGAGGGTGTTATCTACAACACCTCTCTCTCACTCTCTCGGCGCTTCGTCCCCTTTTCCCCTCAGCTCCAGGCAAGTTATTCAAGTGGAGAAATCACAAATGGTGTTTTGCTTGGGGAGAAGGGGTTACATTTGTGCCCACCACACACGAACACATCCCTTGCAGACGACGACACACAACATGAGTGCTAGAGTGCCATCAGCTGTTGCAAATGAAGAGATAATAAAGTGTGCTGCTGCGTCTCTATCACCCGTGTCAAGCTTTAAGGGGTATTTCCCCCATTTGAGGCTTGAAAATAATCCATGGCTCATGTACCATAAGGTGGGGTATTAACGTCTTTTTCCTTAGCGCCAGCCATGCAAATAGTCGGAGGAGTGGGCGGAAAACTTTTCTAAACTTCTACTTTACACTTGTTATGGTTATAAAGAAAAAGGTTTAAAGTTTTATAATCCAAATAAGATAATTGCTCCCAAAGTGCTTGTTCGTATGTACAGGGCAAAGCATCCGTAGCCTTGGCTGATCCTTTTAGGAGAATCTTAGGGCAGTTTTTCCACTGTTGTTTCATACTCGTTTGTATACTATTCCTTAGGTAATGGGGTACGAGGTAAGTTTAGATGAGTTTATAAAACTTTAAAGGCGAAATATTTAAGAGGTCAACATATCAAAAGTTCTTCATTGGGGGGTAATCGATAGGCTGGCCTTTTATACCCAATAATTTATGGCAGAAAAACAAACTGCCATAGTGTGTTTACGAGATGACTGTGAAACCTATCAAAAATTCATCTACTCCAAATGAAAAGAGCAAGTTGCTTTCAACTTTGTAGACATAAAGTTGTACATAAAGCCAACCTGTCGTTTGATTTGGACAGACGGACACATAGACGGACATGGCTAGATGATCCTGTATTTTACAATGATACAGAATATATACTTGTATACCTTATGGGGTCTCCAACCAGTATTTCGAGGTGTTGTAAATGGAACGTAAAAGTGTTGTAGAGTATAAAAACAGTGAAATTTTGGATATGGCTAGATGATTTTATAATTTTACAATGATACAGAATATATATATTTTATGGGGTCTCCGACCAGTATTTCGAGGTGTTGTAAATGGTACGACAAAGTGTTGGAGACTTTTGAAACATTGAAATTTCGGCATGAATCCAAATATATCATTAATTTTACAATATGAAAAGCATCTGAGGCTAGGACGCAGAGTTACCCACCACGATTACTTTGCTATTTAAGTGGTCCGTTTTTAGGTCCTTTCAGCCTATGCGTCCGAATATAATCTCAGCCAAAAATGAACAACTAATCTTTATTTGGGTTCGTAGTAACACTTGCTGCTATTTGAGAACCCACATGTCCAACGGACCTTGTCCATATTACATTTAGACCGACCGTTTTGACCGATTGGGCCGTTTATTTGGTGACACGAGGTATTCAGTTATCCATTGTTTTTCCTCAAGAAATTGTGGTTTGTACAACAAATACTCAAAAAAATCAACAATTTTAGCAAAAACATTATATAGCTTGATCCAATAGATCACAGTGCGAGCACCATTGAAAGTTACGATTCGACCATCATGATTTTTGAAAAAATATGGACCGATAATACTACCAGTACTTTAAAGCTAATTACTAGGATATTTCACTCCTAAGAACACTTTAGCCTCGGTAGCAAGGGCGAACACACACTCATCAGATCTACATACAAATTAAAAATATTTCTATACACAGAAAAGGCTTGGTGCCCTTAGCTGTACGTTATTGGTAATTTAGAAAATACATTATAGTCATAAGCAATTTCTTGTTCATAGATCTAGTCACATATAGTCTGTCATTGTTTTTGAAAAAAGTCTCAATAAAATAAACTAAACTAAAAAACTAAAACTTGAGGAATCTTGTGTTTTTTTTAGGGATTTCATATAACAATTTAAAAGGCAACTTTTAAAACCCACAGTAATTTTGTATGTCGAGTTCTTAGATAAATTCTTGCCATTAGAAACAAAACAAACAGCCTGACGACCCACGATGTCGAACGAATATTTTTCCGCCATTTAAACGACAAACAGCTGATTTGGGACCCACTAATTTCCCCTCGCACGACAATTCTTGCGAAAACTTAACGTTACACTTTTTAAAATAAATTGGGCCCCACTAACTTTTTTCGCTGTCTTCTGTGAGGACGCAAATGTCAAAATCGGCCACTTATATTTTTTTTTGTCGTTCGTTTGATAACAGAAACTTATAAAAGCACATATACAAGACGAAATTCAATGAAGGCAATGCAAAAGAAATGTTCGTTTTTTTTAATTTTATGCATTCCGTTTAATTTTAAATTAATTTTGCATTAGCCAAAACTTGAACAACGGTATGCATTTCGTTATGATCGGACTTCAAATGTCAACGCAGGATAAAACAAGTAAAAAATGTTAAGTTTTGCTGTGCCGAACTTTGGATACCCTCCATCAGATTCCCAAATAAAACCAAATTTGGTGCGGAAGTGTGTTCTATATAGAAATCTTTAAGTGCAAAACTTCATATCGATAGGTCAAGCTTGTGGTGAGTTATCTCCATATTATTTCTCAAAGCCCATGAGACCGTTTGTGTGGGAGGTACCAGAAGGACTTTTCCGATCTCAACAGAATTTGGAGGTGTGTTCTATATAAAAATGTTTATGTAGAAAATTTTATCTCGATAGGTCAAGTTTGTAGTGAGTAATTGTCATATTATTTTTCAAGGCCCATGAGACCGTTTGTGTGGGAGGTACCAGTAGGGCCTTTCCGATCTTAGCCAAATTTAGCGCCAAAGTCTGTTCTGTATATTAATCTTTATGTCGAAAATTTCGTCTCGATAGGTCCAGTGTGTGGTGAGTTATTGTCATATTATTTTTCGAGGCCCATGAGACCAATTTGTTTATTATCGCCGATAAGTAAAATTCTTGAAAAATTTATAATGACACAAATAATAGACTTTATTCATGACAACAATATTTTGCCAACTGAACAGTTCGGATTTCGACGGGAACACAACACTATACATCCATTAGTCCGAATCAGAAACATTGTCAAGACTAATTTCGAACTTCAAAATTCTACTGGTATGATTTTACTCGATATAAAGACCGCATTTAATACCGTTTGGCATGATGCTTTGATATACAAGTTAATAAGATTGAATTTCCCAACGTCTATAGTGAATGTAATTAAAAGTTTCCTAAATTCACGGACTTTTTGAGTCCATATCGAATCTGTAATGTCAGGTTTATTTGAGATAAAAGCAGGTTGTCCGCAGGGTCATGCCTATCCCCATTACTGTAGAGGGCGGTTCGGAAAGTTCTTAGCCTATCAATGAAAGAGAATAGTCAGTTTTTCAAAAATATTTTTATTTTTCAATATAATCTCCTGAAACTTCAATACACTTAGTCCAACGCTTATCTAGCAATTCTATCCCTTGATTAAAATAGTTTTCCTCAAGGTCTTCAAAATAGTGGTTTACAACTGTAATTGCATCTTCATTAGAGGTAAAACGCTTGCCAGCAAGGAATTTTTTTTAGATTTGGGAACAGGTAAAAGTCACTGGGAGCTAAATCAGGAGAATAAGGTGGCGGTCAAGTAACTCGTACTTTAATTCGTTGATTTTAGCCATTGTTAAAACACTCTTGTGCGCTGGTGCGTTGTCTTGATGAAAAATTACTTTTTTGTGTTGTAAGCCAGGACGTTTTTTTCGAATTTGTACATTTAATTGATCTAAAAGGTTGCAATAGTACTCTGAATTTATTGTTTTACCCTTTTGCATATAGTCAATCAATGAAATACCTTTGAAGTCCCAAAAAAACCGTTGCCATAACCTTACCAGCCGATTGAATTGTTTTTGCCTTCTTTGGGGCACTTCCTCCAGCCACAGTCCATTGTTTGGATTATTCTTTTGTCTCTGGAGTATAGTGGTGGATCCATGTCTCATCAACAGTTATGAAACGACGCTTAAAATCCATTTTATTTCGCTGAAAACGATCCAAACAAGCTTGAGAAATGTTCATTCTTATGCGTTTTTAGTCGACTGTTAACAAGTGCGGCACCCATCTTGCAGAAAGCTTTTTCATCTGTAGTTCTTCAGGCAAAATTAAATGGACTCGATCATTTGAGATGCCCATGATATTAGCTATTTCACGCACTTTTATTCGTCAATCATTTAATACCATATCATGCACTTTGGCTACAATTTCTGTTGTTGTTGCTGTTTTGGACGTCCACTACGTGGTTCATCTTCAATGCTTGTACGACCACGTTTAAATTCAGCAACCCAATTTTTTACTGTTGCATATGAAGGAACACTTTCACCTAACACATTCACTATATCATTATGAATTTCTTGTCCTGATAAACCTTTTTTATGTAAATATTTAATGACACTACGCATTTCTAATTTTTCCCTTGTAAAAAAATCGCGGATGCGACTTTTGTGAACACCTGTTTCTATATGAAGGAGTTGCCAGATCGAAACAAAATTTAGCATGTGTTCATAGCAGAGATGGAAGTTTCCAAAACACTTAACTTTTTTCTGTTTATACCGCGCTTTTTGTGCTAGGCTAAGAAGTTTCCGAACCGCCGTATAATGCCTACCCGGCGGATATTCCCCAGTTAGAAAACTGCACATTGTCTATATTTGCTGACGACACAGCAATATTATGCTCCGCTAAGCTCTCATCAGATATACTGTCCAACCTTCAAATGGCACTGAATAAATTATTAGATCATTATTCACAATGGAAAATAGTTGTAAATTCTGACAAATTTCAGGCGTTATTTTTTACAAGGAAAAGAAAGGAATGTGAATGATAGTTATTGATAACAATGAAGTCGAATGGGTAAATAATGTTAAATAGTTAGGAGTAATGTTAGATAAAAAATTAACATTTAAAGATCATATTGCATACATTGTAAATAAATCCAATATACTTATGAGAATTATATACCTCTTTATAAACAGAGCATAGAAAACAAGATGTTGATATTTAAATGTATATTTCAAGCAGTAATATTTTATGCATCTCCTGTATGGGCTCAAAGTGCCAACTGCCATTTAAAAAAGCTACAAGTATTACAAAATAAATTGCTTAAATTAATCAATAATCGTCCCCGATTATTTTCGACTATAATACTACACCAAGATGCCAATGTCGACGTGGTGGCTATAAAAATTGACAAATTGACTTCAAATTTTAACGCCAAATGTTCACATTCAGAATATAATCACATATCGGAGCTGGCCCCTTTATAATTAGATCTAAGTTAGGTTAAGCATTTTTATAAAAAATAATAAAAATTTCATAAAGGTTTTGTAATTTTTTTCCTCCAAAAATATATCATTAAAATTCCATTCATTACCAGCAAATAAATTATGATATCTAAGTAGAAAAAGGTTAAACCTTAAGCTCTTTGATCTAATGCTAAAATTATGTAAAGTATATTGTAAATATTATCTAACTAATAAAAATGAATTGAATATAGAAATCTTGATGTGTAAAATTTCAAATCGATAGGTCAAGTTTGTGGTGAGTCATATTATTTCTCAAGGCCCATAAGACCGTTTGTATGGGAGGTACAAGTAATGATGACCCAATCTAAGCCATTATTACATAGATGATTGCGCCAAAATCAAAATTTCAGTGATTTTGCTCAAGAAACTGGACGGATATTTCCAAATAAAAAACTAATTGTTATGAGGTAGTGTCGGTTGAGGGTCTCCAACACCAACTTCCCTTAGAGCTATATAGCCCATTTTCAATACCAACCATGCTAGGTTAACTACACATGTTTGTGCCAAATTTCAGCTTCCTGCAGGCTCTATCTTGTTTTCAACAGACGGACAGCCGGACAACATGGCTAGATCATCTTAGAATTTTACGAGGATCAAGAGTATATATACTTTGTTGGGTCTCCGATGTTTGTTTCAAGGTGTTACAGACAGAATGACAAAACTAATATACCCTCCATTGTATGGTGGAGGGTATAAAAACTGGAAGGACGGTATGAAACGAGCAAAAAAAAATCTGCTCTTGAAATCGTCTCTAGGTAATCTTTAAATCGGTAATCGTTTCGACCCCCACTAATGAGGTACTGTGTGGCATAAAGCTTAAATAGCTTAAACTCTATCTAGTTTTGACTTGGATGTATAGAAACTGTGTTTAAAACTTTAAGCACTAAAATTTACAATCTCAAAACTAAATAATGCTTGCCCTTATTCACTGTTTATATAATTTTTGAAAAACAGAAATAGGAATTTTTTCATTGAAAATGACATTTTCTGACACTGAATATGGGACTTTATTGATAAATGGGTTGGTAACACTGCTTAAATACTTTTTTAGCTACTACTACAGAATACAAAGAATTCAATTGAAGTCCGTGTAATGATAATTTCTGGAGATTTTCTTTTAAAACATAGGGGCAATAAACTCCCAATTTTAAAAAATAACATTACGAGTATGAACTGTAATCCAATGGCGTTTATAAAAATTCAATGATGATGATGATGTTCTGGCACCATGAAACTTTATTTACCTACACCAACTATTCTATTATGACAATCATCATGCAATTTCGCAATAACATTTCCAAACCTGGTAGACCACCATTCTGAAAGGGGTTGGGCGTAAATAGTCGCTTGAAAAAATATTTGCCAAGAGCAAACACTCAACTTTTGCCGTACATACTCGTACATAGCCCCAAATTCTAATCGCATTTCAACCACTACTGCTCCAAGTTAGCCGAGTCCACTCACTAAACATGCTGGCGCATAAACACCCTTTTCAAATGGAAAAGTGACTTTAAGCATACACTCTAGTGCCGGGTATTAAAGAGCTATTAACATTTTATTTCGGTTTTTGTTTTATTCCTTCGCATTTGTCGTCCTGACCAAAAACGGCAAAACAGCAAAAAAAAAAAAAAACAAAAACACCGTAAGCCGAAATACTTAAGCCCAATGAAAAGGACGTTGATAGCTATCAAGGATTAATGTCAATTTAGATAAATTCCAATTGGCATTCCTGGACATTGCGGTGGATGTGTGATGTTAAGAGCCGGGTGGTGGTGATGGCTCTTGGTTTTGTTCCACAAACATTTAAGATGGTGGGTACTTATTTTGCCAACCCCCACTCCCTGGCCATTTGTGGTAAAAAATAGTCCGAACGGTGACTGGGGCACAAAACATTTTCATTCATCCATTTGTAAATTATTTACATTTACCCACAACTTACCGAATTAAGTGACTTAACGTCTGTCGCTGCTGCCAACGCTGGCGCTGTTGCTGCTGCTGTTGTGATATGTCATGAATGTTTTCATGCGATAGGAGGACGAGTACGAGTACATGCTGGGTCTCTGATAATTACACATGCGGTAAAACTTGATGACCGACATTCTTCGTTTTATTCGGTGTGACACAATGAGCAACGCGTATGTTCCGGCCTGTATGAGACATTTAACAGACAATCAAATAAAATGGTTGAAATAACGAATTTGCTAAGTTGTCATTCCGTTGGTTGGCCTACATGTACACATACTTATGTACTTTAGTGTGTGTGATGGACTGGGAACAAGGGCGTATGGATGTGGAGTGTGGTGCTTGATGGTCCCTTAGAGCGGGAGTGTATTTGTACAGTGTTACCAGATCGGAAGATTTGTGTATATTTTTAATATTTTTAAACAAACAAATATTTAATGACAAATTGACAAAAAGGCAAGGATATCCACTTCCACGAAAACAATGGCATAATGCTTGGAGCAAAAACGATGCAAACGCAAAAATGCTGCCCATAACGCAAAAATAGCAACGACAATTCCGAAAAGCGCTAAAATAATTCCAAGATTTTAAAGGGTGGTCGAACCATAATGCCTTAACGTCTAGTTTTTGCCCAACTTATCGAGACATTTCTTTGTTTCAGTGTCTGACATATTCAACCACGGAGAGGTACGCAATTGAGCAGCGCGTTAAGATTGTTTTGAAGCCTTTTACGAAAATGGACAATTGACTCAAAAGAAGATCCAACACTATTCCGAAAAATGCAAACCCGTATAGAAAGAGTGTGAGGAAGTGTAGATGTACAGGAGCAGAGACAATGCTTAACAAGACTAAACAACGACATTTAGTTCAGCCTGGCCAAATCTTATAGACCCACCATAACGAATTTGATACGAAAATGCAAAAAGTTACAATAACACAATGCAACAATCAAAATGCAAATAGGATGAAACCAATTGCAAATGAAAGTTTACATTATCCATAACAAAACCTTCACGGGTTTCATTAAGTTCAAAGTGAGATTATTTTACACGCATTTGAAGTTGGTGTTTTTGAAACTTTGTCTTACAAGAAAAGATCATTGAAAATTTGATAAAATAATGCTTATTTATTTTTATTATCCAGGAAAGTTGTAGTATCTTACTGTTTTTTGGGTCGAGGAATTCTTTCATGATATTTATTTTTAACTAAAACTCGCGCTAGATGGCGCTGTCATACAAATGGTGCTATTTCTAGTAGATTTTAATAGAAAAAACCGCGTATTTACTTTTTTTAGGCTGAAAAATCATTTTTTGATCATTTTTCTCAGTACGTTACTATAACAAAAATTAAATTTTTATTTAAAAAAATATTTTTTTATTACAAACTATTTTTTTATTTAAAAGTATTACGAGGGCGGTTCGGAAAATTCTTAGCCTATCAATGAAAGAGAATAGTTAGTTTTTCAAAAATATTTTTATTTTTCAATATAATCTCCTGAAACTTCAATACACTTAGTCCAACGCTTATCTAGCAATTCTATCCCTTGATTAAAATAGTTTTCCTCAAGGTCTTCAAAATAGTGGTTTACAACTGCAACTGCAACTTTATTTGAGGTAAAACGCTTGCCAGCAAGGAATTTTTTTAGATTTGGGAACAGGTAAAAGTCACTGGGAGCTAAATCAGGAGAATAAGGTCGGTGGTCAAGCAACTCGTACTTTAATTCGTTGATTTTAGCCATTGTTAAAACACTCTTGTGCGTTGGTGCGTTGTCTTGATGAAAAATTATTTTTTTGTGTTGTAAGCCAGGACGTTTTTCTCGAATTTGTACATTTAATTGATCTAAAAGGTTGCAATAGTACTCTGAATTTATTGTTTTACCCTTTTGCAGATAGTCAATCAATAAAATACCTTTGAAGTCCCAAAAAACCGTTGCCATAACCTTACCAGCCGATTGAATTGTTTTTGTCTTCTTTGGGGCACTTCCTCCAGCTTCAGTCCATTGTTTGTATTGTTCTTTTGTCTCTGGAGTATAGTGGTGGATCCATGTCTCATCAGTAGTTATGAAACGACGCTTAAAATCAATTTTATTTCGCTGAAAACGATCCAAACAAGCTTGAGAAATGTTCATTCTTATGCATTTTTGGTCGACTGTTAACAAGTGCGGCACCCATCTTGCAGAAAGCTTTTTCATCTGTAATTCTTCATGCAAAATTAAATAGACTCGATCATTTGAGATGCCCATGATGTTAGCTGTTTACGCACTTTTATTGGTCGATCATTTAATACCATATCATGCACTTTGGCTACAATTTCTGTTGTTGTTGCTGTTTTTGGACGTCCACTACGTGGTTCATCTTCAATGCTTGTACGACCACGTTTAAATTCAGCAACCCAATTTTTTACTGTTGCATATGAAGGAGCACTTTCACCTAACACATTCACCATATCATTGTGAATTTCTTGTCCCGATAAACCTTTTTTATGTAAATATTTAATGACACCACGCATTTCTAATTTTTCCATTGTAAAAAAATCGCGGATGCGTCTTTTGTGAACACCTGTTTCTATATGAAGGAGTTGCCAGATCGAAACAAAATTGAACATGTGTTCATAGCAGAGATGGAAGTTTCCAAAACACTTTTTCTGTTTATACCGCGCTTTTTGTGCTAGGCTAAGAAGTTTCCGAACCGCCCTCGTATATCTTATTTGGTTCCGCTGCAGTTATTACTGCAATACACGGTAATCAGAGGCCTTTTACTATTACACTGTGGAACAAATTCAGGTTAGCAAAAGTTAGGTCGATTCTGAGAGTAAGGGGTGAAAATATAGGCTAAATTAGAAAACCCGTATCGCGGCGTTTGTTTATGTTAGTTCGAATTTTTTCAATCGACCTTCGAACTTTGCAATCAAATGCCGATTTTGGCTGTAACTCGTCGTTTTTTTTTTCAATCTATAAAAGCCAAATTGTTGCTAGAGACCTGTCCACAATTAAAATTTTTAAAAAAATTGATTTAGAGAATTTTTGTGGTGCTTATGAAGCAAAATGTTGGAAAAATTATTTTTTTTCATGTTTTTTGAAAATATTTTCCACAAAACTAAGTTTTTTTTTGCTTTCTGTTTGATCTATTATATGCTTCTCAGTTTTTCAATAAATTTTATTTGAAAAGAAAACAATCATAATACAAAACTTGCGTTTTCCAGCTTAATATTAATCTGCTTCTCATTTTTTATGAATCAATTTTGTTCAGTGTTGGTTTTGAAGAAACATTGCAAAAGAAAAAAAGGTAGAAGTAATTAAAAAGGGAAGTTCCAAGAATTAGGAATTAGTAAAACAACTTTTTTGTTTTCAACCACCGCCCATGTAGCGATTTTTTTTATTTCGTACAAGCGAACTAACTTTAAAAATAAAGATTCAGTCGGCTGAGTTTGGAGTCTTCACTAAAATTTGTCAAAATTAAGAAATATACAGGGTGATTCATTCAGGACTCGACAAATTTCCCCATCGTATTCCTTGGCTTATTTCAAGAAAATATGTCCATCTACGACCATGACCAAAATTGCAAGGGGCGTAATGGCAGCGGCTTGAAATATTATAAATTTGGAATTAGTTCTGAGCCATTGGTCGGATGCCAGTGGTTCAAAGTAATGACTATTTGACTGAAATGCAAACTTATTTTGTGATAATTTACAAAAACAAATAAATGAGTGTTGTTATATCGATTCCAAAAAACTAAAAAAAAAATCGAAAGGAAGCACCGCTGGGCTTCGGTTAGGCAATTTCGGAAAGGTAAGAGGTAGGACTATCCTTTATGAGAGGAAAACAAACAAAAATATCCTTTCAAAACTTAGTAATTTTACCCTAGTAACCTCCGACCACCAATCCGAAAATTTTGATTCGGCGATGAAAAAATTCACAAAATAAGTTGTAATTTTTTTAAAAAGCAGTCGGAATGGCTTTTTGTTAATAGCAGGGATGAACGTGTTAGTGAGCACCAATTCAACACCATAAGACTCCAAGCAATGAATGTGCTGATCTATGTACTTAGTAAAGACGTAAATACTGTTACAACATTGAACTCAATAGTAGAATTGAATATACCCCGTTAATCTCATATGGGTTTTAAAGCTAACCTCAATAGCGTTAGTCTGTAACGGGATTTTAAAATTGTTTCAACTTTCATCATGGAGTGGTCAGATAATAAGAACCGTATCGCTGTAATAACGCTTTTCAAGTGTGAAATGAAAAAAAGGGATATTTCCAAAACGTTCCGGTACTAGGGATTAGCCGCATGTTCGTCTACCGATGCGTAAACTGTTTGAGGAGACTGGAGATGTAAAAGACCGCCACCGGTCGGGCCGCCCACGATCTGTTCGAACACCGCATGTCATCAAAGCCGTTGAATCAAGAGTTCAAAGAAATCCGCTCCGTAAACAAAAAATCATGGCCCGTGAGATGAATATCACGCAAAAGTCCATGGGTCGAATCATTAAAAAAGACTTGGGACTTGGGGCTTTCAAACGACGTACCGGACATTTATTGACTGCAGCTTTAAAAAAAAAATAGGATTGAAAAATGCAAACGTCTTTTGGTGAAGCGCGCTGATAACTTGCTTAGAAAAATTTTGTTCACCGATGAAAAAATTATTACCGTTCAGGAAAAATTTAACAAGCAAAATAATAGAGTGTATGCGCGGTCACCTAAGGAAGCATCTGAACTGATCCCAAGGGTGGAAAAGGCTTATCATAACCCAGCTTCAGTCATGGTTTGGTGGAGTGACTCTTACGATTGGGGCACTGACCTGCGTTTCTGCAAACAAGGAGTCGAAACATCGACCAAAGTTTAACAAGAAACCGTGTTGGAAGCTGTTGTGAAGCCTCTTAACAATTCCCTGTTCCAAAACCAGCCATGGACTTTCCAGCAGGATTCTGCGTCGGCCCATAAGGCTAAAACGTCCCAGGCCTGGCTTCGAAACATTTTGCCAGCGTTCATTTCCTCTGAAGAATGGCCCTCAGGCAGTACAGATTTGCACCCATTGCATTACAAATTGTGGACGGTTTTAGAGGACAAGGTTTGTCACAAAAGATACCCCAACATTGGATCTCTTGAGACTGATTTGGTTCGAGCTGTGGCCAATTTTCCAATGGACGAGGTTTGTACAGCTGTTGACGATTGGCCAGTGCGACTTAAGGCGTGTGTAAAGGCAAAAGGCGGACATTTCGAATAAGTAGATTCTTTTTGGATACAATATACATCAATAAATATATTAAAAAATATTTGGTCCAAAAGCATTCTGTGCTTTTTATTTTACAGCATAAAACGTGTGTAACAGTATTTATGTCCCTGCTAAGTATAGCGGCTATACACTTTAGGGCAGTCAGTTTCGCATTTAATGAGACCTGCAGGCGGTACAGTTTTCCACCGAACACACTACGAGGGCGGTTCGGAAACTTCTTAGCCTAGCACAAAATGCGCGGTATAAACAGAAAAAAGTTAAGTGTTTTGGAAACTTCCATCTCTGCTATAAACACATGTTAAATTTTGTTTCCATCTGGCAACTCCTTTATATAGAAACAAGTGTTCACAAAAGACGCATTCGCGATTTTTTTTACAATGGAAAAATTAGAAATGCGTGGTGTCATTAAATATTTACATAAAAAAAGGTTTATCGGGACAAGAAATTCATAATGATATGCTGAATGTGTTAGGTGAAAAAGCTCCTTCATATGCAACAGTAAAAAAATTGGGTTGCTGAATTTAAACGTCGTACAAGCATTAAAGATGAAAGGACGTCCAAAAACAGCAACAACAACAGAAATTGTAGCCAAAGTGCATGATATGGTATTAAATGATCGACGAATAAAAGTGCGTGAAATAGCTAATATCATGGGCATCTCAAATGATCGAGTCCATTTAATTTTGCATGAAGAACTACAGATGAAAAAGCTTTCTGCAAGATGGGTGCCGGACTTGTTAACAGTCGACCAAAAACGCATAAGAATGAACATTTCTCAAGCTTGTTTGGATCGTTTTCAGCGAAATAAAATGGATTTTAAGCGTCGTTTCATAACTGTTGTTGAGTCATGGATCCACCACTATACTCCAGAGACAAAAGAACAATCCAAACAATGGACTGAAGCTGGAGGAAGTGCCCCAAAGAAGACAAAAACAATTCAATCGGCTGGTAAGGTTATGGCAACGGTTTTTTGGGACTTCAAAGGTATTTTATTGATTGACTATCTGCAAAAGGGTAAAACAATAAATTCAGAGTACTATTGCAACCTTTTAGATCAATTAAATGTACAAATTCGAGAAAAACGTCCTGGCTTACAACACAAAAAAATATTTTTCATCAAGACAACGCACCAGCGCACAAGAGTGTTTTAACAATGGCTAAAATCAACGAATTAAAGTACGAGTTGCTTGACCACCCATCTTATTCTCCTGATTTAGCTCCCAGTGACTTTTACCTGTTTCCAAATCTAAAAAAATTCCTTGCTGACAAGCGTTTTACCTCAAATGAAGATGCAATTACAGTTGTAAACCACTATTTGGAAGACCTTGAGGAAAACTATTTTAATCAAGGGATAGAATTGCTAGATAAGCGTTGGACTAAGTGTATTGAAGTTTCAGGAGATTATATTGAAAAATAATAAAAAAAATATTTTTGAAAAACTAACAATTCTCTTTCATTGATAGGCTAAGAACTTTCCGAACCGCCCTCGTAAAAGTCCCTCGCACTGCATAACTATAGTGTGGACCATTAAAAATTTTAAATTTCAATCGGCTGTAAACATAAGTACTGATATTTTTTTCAAATTTCTGGTTCTATTGGAATGGCTGATCTTTTTCATTTAACAATGGATCTTCATCCGATGCTTTTTCGCTTCGCCTAAACGGTTAAAGATTGTTTGACAGGAAATGTAGAATTTTACCGATAAATCGTGATTTCAGATAAAGCTCGTTTTCCTCTCGGTGGCTATGTCAATAAGCAAAATTGCCGCATATGGGGTTCAGAGAACCCACACGCCAAAGCATACACAATCGCTCAAGTGACAAGAATTCTAGGGATTCTAATGTCCCGAATTTTGACCTGTACTTGAAAGCAAAAAGACTTCACACAATATTATTTTTCTTTTCTGTTACTAAGGTTAATTCATTTTTTCATATACTCGTACTATGTTCTGACTAAATAAAGCGAAAAAGAAACTCCAAAAAGAAAAAAAACATAGCCAGTTCGCTGATTTTTTCATGTAAAGTTCCAATAATGGTGATTTTTTGGGTGGGTCGGCCCTCTAAAGTTATTGGGCGTCGGTCATACATTTGGACTAGATTGGGGCACTGTAAATGGGTCAACGTGGGATTTTTCAAAATTTGACCCTTCGGGTCAAAAGTCGGGTGTTCAGAATTCGTTTTAGAGGTATGGTTCCTCACATAGACGACATTTGGTTTCATCAAGACGAGGCCACATTTCACACAGCCAACGCAAATATCTATATTTTACGCACTGTTTTTGAAAATCATACTTATATAATCGGCCGTAATTGTAATGTCAATTGGTCGCCTCCGAGCTGTTATTTCAGCACTTTGGATTATTTTCTATGTGGAGCCTTTAAGGATGAATGTTACGCAAAGCATCCAGAAGCAACTGAAGCGTTGAAAAATGAAATCGAAGTTGACATTGGAGTGGTTGCAGCCAAAATGATAAAAAATGTACTAAAAAATTGGCTTGATCGGATGAGGTACTGTTGAGGCAGTATTAAATGACAAAGTTCAAAATTTCCAATAAAACCAGTTTTTTGAAAAAATTATTAGTATTTTTTTTAAAGCCGATTCAAATTTAAAATTTTAAATGTGCCACCCTGTATTAAAACACATGTCACACATAATGAATTTTTTTGTTGTTTCCATTCATTTAATATTATTGCAATATCCGATAAATAGTTTAGCTTATTTACAAATATTTTAGTTGATTAAAATTCACATACAAATTTTTTGTTTGAAATTTAAGGGCTATTTTTTTTCTGTGTACAGAATTCTCAGAAATATTTCCACAAAACAAATTTAATTTGTCCAAACTGTACAATGTTAGCGATTTGTTTTTTCAAACAACATTCAAGTTAAATCGACTATGATTTCGGTTCGAAATTATTTTACGCGCTTTTATGATTGTAATTTTGCCTTTTCGCTTCTAATGAGAAAATGAAGACGCCATCAGTATTAAAAACGTTCGGACCGCCATAAAATGGAATTTGAAACAATTTATATTCAAATCACAATCAGATTGCAAAACAAATTGCATGCAATTGTAAAAGCGGTCAGATTGTGTAGTTGCTGCGCATTGCTAAATTAATATCCGTACTTAAATACTGCGATGTGTGTTGGTGGTGGTCCGGGCCAAATGTTTCAAAAATGCTAACTGCATTCTCATGCAGAAACTCGTGTCCGGCTGTAATTTGTAATCACTTTCAGGCGACTTTCATGGTGACCACTTTTGTAATGTCAATGGGGGGGAGGGAACACAAAACTGTTGATACCCGCTGTTTCGAAAATTCGGGGTGGATACGTAAGCCATTAATTTTACCATTTTGTCATTGTCGGCCGGCCATAATGACTTGAGGGAGGGAAGGGGGTGTGCACTGAGGGTGTGTGTGGCAGAGAGTGTAATTGTCTAAAAGTAAAGTTGTGTTCGTTAAATACTTAATTATTTTAAAAGCAATAGATTGTTGCTTTTACGAGAGCACACATGTGTCGGCCGGCCAAACTAGTTTGCGAC
Organism: Hydrotaea diabolus; assembly: GCA_963513945.1. NCBI lineage: Eukaryota > Metazoa > Arthropoda > Insecta > Diptera > Muscidae > Hydrotaea > Hydrotaea diabolus. The sequence continues at coordinate 129,753,658 of OY740719.1, forward strand.
ATGTTAACACTCGATTATATTCTAGCAGGTTACACGGCGAAATAACGTCATACTCGTTGTACTTTTAAATGTATTTTCATGTTTAATACATTTTACACTAGTTATGACTATGACTATATTTTAATTTCTTCTATTTCATTTTCATTAATTTTTTAATGATTTCAACTTCAATTTCCTTGCTGAATATTTTAAATTTATCACTGATGAGAACTTTATTCGTTTCACTAAATTTCCATTTTATTTAATCACTTTTTTCATACACTTTTCACTCCGTGTGGCACGCACTCTGCAACATCTGCGTATTATTTATGTTATTTATTCTATTCTTTCTAAATTATATCTGTTGAATTATAAGTGATTTCATTTTTTCTGTTGGTTCTTTTGAACGTATATCCGTTTCCGCTACACTAGAACACTGATATCCTTGCGTTAACACCCACCGATTGACAATAACTGTTGTACGTATGCGAAGGAGAGTTTTTATCACCTTTTCCCCGAGTTAACATCCGGTAAAAATAACATTACAAAGCCATCGGCCTCACCTTAGCTCTTTATATGTTAAGTTAACAGAGAAAAAGAGAGTCGAGTAGAGTTTTTCCTGCCTTGCTGTTAGCGTGGTTCTCTTAACATGTTACGCGAAAATTTATGAATGAAATCGCTGTAAATGGCAGGACAGCGACAAAATGTTTTTCTGCGAAAGCGAATAACTTGAAAGTTTTAGCTGTGCTCTCTTCTAAGGACCATCATACTGTAGGTAACATTCATGAGTATGTCAGTAACAGAACGCGGTTTAAAAATATATTTAATTAACTACAACAAATGTATCATTTTCAAACATTTAGAACTGACCATATGAAGACCCTATTTGAGCCATGGTATTTAATAAAAAGTGTTCATACTGTGCTCAAAAACATACTCCAACAAAAAGTATCGATACCCCTTGAGTATTAAAACTATAGCTCTCGAAACCAGAAGTATCTAATGAGAGCTGTCCAACTATCGATAGTCGCCCCGTCCCATTCGAAAGTTTCAGTCCATACTAAAGATAGTTTGGATACTATAGGATCATTTGGTAAAAAAAAATGTATTTTAATACAGGGTGGCGCACGAATCGTGCTACCAAAATAAAACATTATAACCCTTTTTTTAAGTGAGCAATCGGGTTTTTTCTTTATTTTATTAGAAATGTTAGTATTTCGATTTATTATGAATGAAAACTTGGGATGTCGAAAAGAGGATTTAGATAGTGTAGCCGTAGCATGCTTTGCAGTCCTCCAATTTAGGCGGGAATTTGGCGGAACTCCCCCGAGTAGAAGAACCATTATGAGGCTCGTAAACATGCCTTCCGAGTCTGGAAGTATCGCACGAAGACTGTAAAATCGAAATCCCTATGTTCGGGTTCAGGACACCATCGCGGCTGTAGCATCTTCAATTCAGACAAAACCAAGCATTTCGACTCGAAGCTTATCGGCGTAAATTGCAGTTAGCAGAAAGTCATTACGACAGCTGCTATATATATTTCTGGCCTAATAATGAAAATATAAATATTGATCATAAAAAATGGTTTTATTGGTTTTCAAAGTATTCTCCAGCATGATTTATACACTTTTGCATGCGCTCAAACCAATTGTCGAAGCACCTTTTCCACTCCGATTGAGACACCTCCAAAACATGATTATTGAACGCTTCAACAGTATCTTCTGGTGAAGAAAATCGTTGACCACGCATTTTCTTCTTGATGTGCGGGAATAAAAAGAAGTCATTGGGTGCCAAGTCAGGGCTGTACGGCGGATGATCCATCAATTCGACGTTTTGGCCGGTCAAAAAGGCGCTCGTTTGAGCCGATGTGTGAGAGCTCGCATTGTCATGGTGCACGATGATTCGTCTTCTCTTGTTCGTTTTTTGAATTTCTCCGAAGACTTCAGGCAAACAAATTGTGGTGTACCACTCAGAATTTACCGCCCTACGTTGCGGAACAGTCGCCACATGATCAGTTTTGCCGAAGAAACAGGCGACTATTTGCTTCGAAGTGCTTCTTTCACGAACAACTTTCGTTGGATTTGGCTCGTCTTCGAAGACCCACACGGTCGATTGCTGTTTTGTTTCGGGCTCATACGCATAGATCCATGATTCGTTACCTGTGACGATCTTATAAACGTTTTTGAATCTAAAACGTTTTTGAATCTAAGACGTTTTGAAGCACCGCAATCGTATTTTTTTCAAAATTTCTTTGCACCAATCGACGCAAGCCTTTTTTTAGAGCGATTTTCAAATTGTGCGGGATACAACGAGAACACACCTATTTTACGGCCACGTGTTCATGCAATATCGAATGTATGCTGGAGGAAGAAATGCCCAAGGATGCCTCTATCTCACGGTATATGACATGACGATCTTACATTATCAGTTCACGCACGACATCAATGTTATCTGGCACAACGGCCGTTTTTGGATAACCTTCACAACCTTCTCCATTGAGTGAGCGCCAGCCACGATTGAATTCATTAAACCAGTTTTTCACAGTGCTATAGGATGGTGCTTCATCGCCATACAAAGATTTAAGTTCATCGATGCACTTTTGTCGTGATAATCCACATCGAAAGTTGTGAAAATGACCGCACGCAAATTTTCACGAGTTAATTCCATTTTTTTGCCAAATTGATTTTTTCAAGTCACTGTAAACAACACAAATAATGGTCGCACGTCAAAACGTTCTGAGTACGTTTATGCTAGAAATGGTCAAACTTTTCAATGGATATGTCAGGTGGCGCCAGAAATATATATATCAACCCTCGTACAACGGATAATTCATGATGACTTAAATTGTTTTCGTACACACGCAGAAAAAAAGTATGGTTGGGGTAACAATATTCGAAGAGCACCATACTATTGTTGGTTATATGGTTGTGGCACAACAATATTATGATCATCACAACAATAGTAAGGTTCACACACAACCATAATATGATCCCCATAACAATTCATTCATACACAACCATAATATGATCCCCACAACCATATTATTATTCACATTCAACCATAATATGATCCCCACAACCATATTATGACCCTCATAACCAAAGTATGTTTAACGTACAACCGTAGTGTGATCCTCAAACCATAGTATGACTAAAGCACAAGCACACTATGATCCCCAAAATTTTTTGTAAAGACTGGAATACGTTGTTAATCAACAATAAAGAATTTTAATAAGTAAGTTATGTAACAATAGGAGTGATTTATTTAACAGTAAAAAATTCATTTATAAGTATTAAAAATATTTTAGTTATACTATTTTGAAAAAATTTAATTTGTATTACTATTATTGCATAAGAATCGTAAAAATAACATTGTCACATTAAAAAAAAATTAAGGTTTTAACGGTATGATTGCCGTAATCATTTTATTGTTAACATAAAACAGATGAAAACAATACTTTTGTCCACCAACCATATTTATATTGTTGCTACAACCATATTTTCATTTTTAAATTTGTCAACAATACTTTTGTTATATTTCAACAATATTAATATTGTCGCAATCATACTATTGCCAAAATGATATTCAAAATACAATACTATGGTTGCGACGACCATAATTTTACTGCAGATATCATACTATTGTTGCCGTGACCATATAGTAACCATATCTTTTCTCTGCGTGCAAGGTCCAAACTACAAGCAAGTTTAACCCTCTGGATTTGCCTATTCGAATGGAATTATGCCATGTAAACAAGCAAAATTGCCGTATATGGAGTGAATCTAATCCGAAAATTCTCCATGAGACGGAACTCCACCCTGAACGAGTTACTGTGTGGTGCCCAGTTTTATGAAGGTGCATTGCGGGGCCATACCTCTTTGAAGAAAACGGTGTAGCAGTGACTGTCAATGGGGATCGTTATTTAAAGACGTTGAAGTAGTTTTTTTACCTAGAGCTGCGCTAAAGACGTATCTGATTCAACAGCACTTGGTTCCAGCAAGATGGAGTAACTGCACATATAGCCACACCGGTTATGACAGAACTCCAACGAGGTCCCAAACAAATTAATATCCAGAAATTCCACTCTCCGCTGCCCGCCAAAGTCATCAGACCTAACTAAACCAAACTTTTTTTGTAAGGGGTTATGTCCAGTAAGAGGTGTACAAAACGCAACCACGAAATTTGACTGAATTGAGACAGTCCAATTTTAAGCAACAATAAAAGCGATCCTAACTTCAACCCTTCAGGCCGCAATGTATTATTTTCTGATCAGATGTCTTATATGCGTGGATGAGCATGGAAGTTATTTACGGTCTATAATCTTCGAACTCAATTAGTCATATAAATTTCAAGTGAATTTCATGATATAAATGAAATACATTGATTAAAAAAATTGTTATTTAAATTTTTTTGTAGCACAATTTGTGTGGCACCCTGTATAACAGAAAAAATGGTTTATTATAATATGATTACATTGCAGTTAGATGTGAAACCATGTTTCTTTTGATCATTTTGTTCAAAGAGAAACCTAAAAGATAATAAAAAGGACAGTCGAAAAGACCTATGCGATTTACGAGGGCGACCGCACAAGTAACTGACCTAACATAAAAAGAACCGTTTTTTTGGAATTATTATTATTTATTTATATTATTTTCAACATAATCTCCTTCCTATTCAATACACTTCATCAAACGTTTTTCAAGTTTTTTAATTCCATCCGTAAAATAAGATTTTTCAAGACTTTCAAAATATTCCTCAGTTTCAGCAATAACCTCGCTATTGGACGAACATTTTTTGCCACCGAGAAATTTTTTTAACTTTGGAAACAAGAAATAATCAGAATGAGCTAGATCTGGACTATATGGTGGATGCGGAGCAATTTCAAATCGTAATTCGGCCAGTTTTTGTTGAGTTAAAAAGCAGTGTGTGAAGGAGCATTATCTTGATGAAAAAGAACTTTTTTTTCTAAATGCGGTCGTTTTATCTTGATTTCTTCACTCAACCGATCCAATAATGCACAATAATATTCACTATTTATAGTTTTTTCTTTCACAAGATTATCAATAAATATTATACCCCTTGCATCCCAAAATACTGTGGCCATTACTTTTCCTGCTGACTTAACAGTTATCGCCTTCTTGGGACCACTTTTACCAGCTTCTATCCATTGTTTTGACTGTTCTTTGAATTCTGAGATGTAGTGATGGATCCATGTTTCATCAACAGTTATGAATCGGCGCAAGTACTCTATTGAATTACGCTGATAAATCGCTAAAAGCTCCTCGGAATTGGTCCAACGGACGATTTTTTGGGGCAAAGTCAACAAACGCGGCACCCATCTTGCGGTTAGCTTTTTCATGTGGAGTTCATCGTGTAAAATACTCCAAACTTGTTTTTTGTGTATTTTTACAATATCAGCAAGTTCTTTGAGCTTTATTCCTCTATCTTTAGTCACTTCATTATATATTTTTCTAATGTTTTCAATAGAAGTAGCAGTTTTCGGTCTTCCAGAGCGTTGTTCATCTTCCGTACTTGAACGACCCATTTTAAATTGTTGAACCCAGGATTTCACGGTGGAGTATGATGGTGCATTATCACCATGAACAGAATCCAATTCATCTTTGAGTAATTGTGGCGTATAACCTTTCATATAAAAGTGTTTAATTACCGCACGAAACTCTTTATTTTCCATTTTTCAAAAATTATAAAACTTGTTTACTTCAATCACCTGTAACAAAGAAAATAATCATTAAATATTTCGGAAATTTTGACAGATGGCTTATAAAAGATAGTTTTTAAAAAACAAACAAAAAAGTTGCTAGTAAAACAGAACATGTGCCAGGTCAGTTAGTTTTGCGGTCGCCCTCGTAGAAGGCAATGCGAGCGATTTTTTATTGTTTTTACCTTGTTCGGTGGAAGACTCTAGTCTTTCTTAATTGTAAAAACACATTCGTGGCTTTGGGTCGGAGGATGGTGGAGTAGCGTTTACGGAAACTGCAGTAACCCTTGCTTGCAACTAAAAGTTGCAACATAGTCTCCAATTTGACTAAGCATAAATACTTTTTATAATTTTAATTTTTGCCGAAAAGTAAAAACTTAAACTGAACCAAAGGATACATTTAAAATACTTTCCATTCTATTCGCGGAGCTATCGACTTTATACAATAGTTTCTTATATATTAACAAAATTCTGCTAAATTCTTGCTTTTGAAAAATTTCTTTCGATTGCTAAAATTCCTCGGTTTCTGATGAATTCTGTTGAACATGATTTTAAACTTTTTTACAATTTCTGCTTGCGAATTTTTCCGCATGCAAGAGGTTCTAAGCTGTTATTCATAGCAAAAAGTTTTTCAGTTTCATATGCATCATTGCAATGGCTTACAGGCGGACGCACACATGTACGGGCGCATTTAATACAAGACGAACGACCGGTTATGGTCACTTTATGCGGTGTCCATCTTGGTTGTGGTGCTACTCTTTTCTCCACACCATGAATAGTAGAACATCGCATGGTGTGTTTGGTCATATTCGTTTGTCCATTCAGATGAATGGAGCCAAAGCATTCCAGCTTTACGATGTTGCCAAGTTGAAAAAATCTCTTTTAACGTTGAAAAAATCTTCTAAATACACGAACTACAAACAAGCTCCGTTGGATGTACTGCACAGCCAGGATGCAGAGTTTGCTTGATTTTTGCTTATTCTTTCGAATGAAAGGACATCATGTATTTCAGTTAATTTTACTGAAATGGAGAAGGGATATCATTCCAGTGTTCATGAGCGGCACAAAAAGAAAGTGGTTAAGTGTACATGCAGTTTTGTCATAATCCGCTTGTGCAGGTACTCTAGCATTAGCGCCTGATCGCGGTAGATCAAGCGAATGGTATTTTCATTCTTATGGCGTCTATTAGCTAGAAAAATTTAATTATGAAATACAAGCTTTTAGATCATAGCACAGAAAATCCGTTTAACATACTTATATTTTACTTGTATGTGGGAGCTTTACCGAAATCTGAACCGATTTCCATTTTCCGTCCGTTCTTGAACCAAAAAACTTACTTCTATCAAACGTAACGAAGATCGAACAACAATTGTTACCTTCGATTTCATTTCAAGCTTTAGATTGAAAAAAAACGGACAGAGAATTTATTATTTCAAGCCTAAGACTGAAAAAAGACGGACAGAGAATTCATTAAATAGAATTAGTTGGCGGTTTTAAGTTCATTGGTACTTTAATGGATGGGTCTAGGTCAAGTATTTTAGAAAGTAACAAACATCTGCCATGAAACTAACTTATAATGCCCTGTTACCTAGACTAGGACAGAGTTTCAAACAAGGTATTCTGTACGAGGGCGGTTCGGAAACTTCTTAGCCTAGCACAAAAAGCGCGGTATAAACAAAAAAAAAAGTGTTTTGGAAACTTCCATCTCTGCTATGAACACATGTTAAATTATGTTTCGATCTGGCAACTCCTTCATATAGAAACAGGTGTTCACAAAAGGCGCATCCGCGATTTTATTACAATGGAAAATTAAAAATGCGTGGTGTCATTAAATATTTACATAAAAAATGTTTATCGGGACAAGAAATTCATAATGATATGGTGAATGTGTTAGGTGAAAGTGTTCCTTCATATGCAACAGTAAAAAAATTGGGTTGCTGAATTTAAACGTGGTCGTACAAGCATTGAAGATGAAGCACGTAGTGGACGTCCAAAAACAGCAACAACAACAGAAATTGTAGCCAAAGTGCATGATATGGTATTAAATGATCGACGAATAAAAGTGCGTGAAATAGCTAATATCATGGGCATCTCAAATGGTCGAGTCCATTTAATTTTGCCTGAAGAACTACAGATGAAAAAGCTTTCTGCAAGATGGGTGCCGCACTTGTTAACAGTCGACCAAAAACGCATAAGAATGAACATTTCTCAAGCTTGTTTGGATAGATTGATGGATCCACCACTATACTCCAGAAACAAAAGAACAATCCAAACAATGGACTGAAGCTGGAGAAAGTGCCCCAAAGAAGGCAAAAACAATTCAATCGGCTGGTAAGGTTATGGCAACGGTTTTTTGGGACTTCAAAGGTATTTTATTGATTGACTATCTGCAAAAGGGTAAAACAATAAATTCAGAGTACTATTGCAACCTTTTAGATCAATTAAATGTACAAATTCGAGAAAAACGTCCTGGCTTACAACACAAAAAAATAATTTTTCATCAAGACAATGCACAAGCGCACAAGAGTGTATTAGCAATGGCTAAAATCAACGAATTAAATTACGAGTTGCTTGACCACCCACCTTATTCTCCTGATTTAGCTCCCAGTGACTTTTACCTGTTCCCAAATCTAAAAAAATTCCTTCCTGCAAGCGTTTTACCTCAAGTGAAGATGCAATTACAGTTGTAAACCACTATTTTGAAGACCTTGAGGAAAACTATTTTAATCAAGGGATAGAATTGCTAGATAAGCGTTGGACTAAGTGTATTGAAGTTTCAGGAGTTTATATTGAAAAATAAAAATATTTTTGAAAAACTAACTATTCTCTTTCATTGATAGGCTAAGAACTTTCCGAACCGCCCACGTACGTGTAAATTATGATTTTTTTTAAATTATTTAAACAGCACACAACACGAAAAACCCGACAGCAAGAATCCCGGTAATACGATATGCCGGTCTTAGCAAGTGGGGCAAGTGCTCTATAGATCATGGCATATTTGTTGCTTGGAGTCTGATGATGGTGAAGTAACGTTCAATAAAAACGTGGTCTCAAATATGAACTGTGCATATACTTATAAGTCTCTAGTTTCTGTTGTGTTTGTCCTAGATTCTTACTTTTTTTAAATTAAAAAAAAAAAACTTTTTTATAAAAACTTTCTTGTGCTGTTAGTTGGGACGCATCCTTAAAAAAGTCCCGCATGTTCGAAGTGGGCGATTAATAGATAATACGGACATGTGAGTACTCAAATTATAGGAAATCTAAATATAGAGAAAATTTGGGTTTTGGCTAAGATTAGAGACGAAAGAGCCTCAAATACGGACCATTTTCCGCGCATTTTTGGGAATGTGGTGGCTATCAAATATTAAGCCTGACCGAACATAATGACGTTATTACTATCTTCTTTTAATTTAAAACTCAAATTTTTCTAAGATGTCACGGGGTTGATATTTTGGCTTATAATTTGTAAACCCAACCGTTCGTAGAAATCATCTACCCCCCAAAGGTGTGTTGCGCAGTATTATCAATAGGTAGTGACTAGCGCTTTAAAACAAATGTGATCCAAGGTTCACAAAAGCAATGGTTTTTAAGAGCATTTAAAGATTTTTCACCACCGATCGTTTAATCGAAACCGCTCGTAATTTTGAGTCAATTGGTTCACCTAAAGGGAGGTTAGCTCTAACATTTTTGCTAGTAACAAATATTTTCCATAAACTCGAAACGCAAAGAGTGAATGGTATTAATGATTCGCAGCAGGCCGAATATTGTTCAACAGCATTTGTAAGACAATTATTTAAAATCCAAAAAATCGAGGTTTTTAGGGAACCGCCTTTTTGTGTACTTTTTAAAACCGTGTTTCGAAAGAACCGACTGTCGGGTTGTTTTTAAAAGTAAAAAACGGAATTAACTGACATTTCGCTTTAAACCTTTTGCCTAAGAATGAAAAATATTTTCCTAATCAGAAGTGAAGTAAATGTGTCCTCTCAATTTACCTGGATTTAAAAAATACTTATATTTATATGAGAAGCCATTTTTTGGGTCCTCAGACATTTTGTACTTCTACTCATATGACCAAATCGGCCTAATGTTGCTTGTTTGTGTATCGTTTTATACCAAACCAAATTTGGCTAAAATCGGAATTAATATGAATGTTTTTGAGTGGTTGTACGAGGGCTGCTCTATATATTTCTGTGCTAATAATGAAAATGCGAATATTTATCATTAAAAATGGTTTTATTGTTTGTCAAAGTATTCTCTAGCATGATTTATACACTTTTGCATGCGCTCGAACCAATTGTCGAAGCAATTTGTCCACTCTTGCGACGAATATCGTTGACCAAGCATTTTTTCTTGATGTGCGGGAATAAAAAAAAAAAGCAATTGGGTGTCAAGTCAGGGCTGTACGGCGGAAAAAGGAACTGGTTTGAGCCGATGTGTGAGAGCTCGCATTGTCATGGTGCACAATGATTCGTCTTCTCTTGTTCGTTTTTCGAATATTCTGAAGACTTCAGAAATAAAAATTGTGGTGCACCACTTAGAGTTGACCTCCTACGTCGCTCAAGCGGAACAGTCGCCACATGACCAGTTTTGCCAAAAAAATGGGCGACCATTTGCTTCGAAGTGCTTCTTCCACGAACAACTTTCGTTGGATTTGGGTCGTCTTCGAAGTCCACACGGTCGATTGCTGTTTTGTTTTGGGCCGATACGCATAGATCCATGATTCGTCACCTATGACGATCTTATAAACTTCTTTTGAAGCACCGCAATAGCATTTTTTCAAAATTTCTTTGCACCAATCGACACGAGCCTTTTTTTGAGCAATTGTCAAATTGTTCGGAATCCAACGAGAACAAACCTCGTTTATGGAATGTTTGCTGGTGGAATAAATGCCCAAGGATGGCTCTATCTCACAGTATATCGCATGACGATCTTGCATTATCAGTTCACGCACTGCATCAATGTCCTCTGGCACAACGGCCGTTTTTGGACGACCTACACGACCTTCGTCTTTGAGCGAGAGTCGGCCACGATTGAATACATTTAACCAGTTTTTCACAGTGCTAGGATGGTGCTTCATTGCCATACAACGGTTTAAGTTTATCGACGCACTCTTGTTGTGATAATCCACGTCGAAGGTTGTGAAAAACTATCACACGAAAATGTTCACGAGTAAATTCCATTTTTTTTGCCAAATTGATTTGTTCAAGTCACTGTAAACAACACAAATGATGTTGTCGTTGTAGCTCTGGGCTTTCTTGCTAAAAAAAGTGAAACTTTCCAATGGAAATGTTAGATGGCGCCAGGCAACACTAAGTGTGTAAGTGTATGGCCAGAAATATATATAGCAACCCTCGTATGTAAAGCCAAGAGACATATTTTGTACTGGGGCTATATCAGAACTTGGACCGGTATGGCCCATATTTATCTGAGCTGATTACTGATCGATCGTAACGAACTGTGCCAAATTTCATCAACATTTGCTTCAAGAGCTTCCGACATAAATTCGGTTGAACAAATGTGTGGGAACTATATATTTTAACCGATTTTCTTAATGGTCGACAGACTCACTTCTGAAAATTTCAGGAAGATCGAGAAGAAATTGCGACCTTTGGTTTCCAAACAAGCCTTAGACAGACAACGGACGGACGGAGGTAATTCCGAGTCGATCGGTACAATTGAAGGCGGGTCTATCTAAAATGTTCCGTATATATTTATCAAAAAACCTTTTTTTTTCTTTTTCGTTTATTTGTATTCATTATTGATTCTTACGTACAAAAATAAGCAATAGTTCATATAAAGTTAATCTATACAATGCTTCATGAGAAGAACTCTAGTACAATTATTTATGATGTCTTCGAATAAATAACTTATAAACAGAAATCCATGCTAGGCTGTATATGGTTTTTTTTTCGCAATGAAAATGTCGGAAAAAACATTACTTATGTGTGTAAGTTAATATAAAAAGGGTCAAAATATAAAATAGGAAGAAATAATCAGATTTTGCTAGCTAAGCCACCAATATTTGGTGGTGTTTAATTTGGCAACATTGTCCTTATCTTTTTTTGGTATGCTAGTGTTGTGTCTTATATTGGTATCGCTACTTGTGTTGACTACAATACTTTTTGTTGAAGCCCTTCGAAAGTGATGGTAGAAAATTGGAGTCCCATCAGTCTTCTGTATAGCTTTAAGGCTGTCTAGGAAGAGGAATGTTTCAGGAGGAACAAATCCTTTTGCTATGGTATTAGCTATATAAGCTGTGTTAGTGTAATAAGGGGCGAGAATTAAGTTATTGTCTGTACACTGAATGCATCGTACAATATGGTTTCGGATCAAGTTTATAATGAAGTTATCAATCCTGTTTATGTTGGACTTATTATATAGCTTGGAATTGGAAATATGTTTGACAAAATTACTTTCTGGAGATCTGTAGGTTGAAGTGCAAACTCAAAGAATCTTTCTTTCGGTTAAACGTATTTTTTCCATGTATGATGGTGCAATATTGAACCATATTGGGCACCCGTATGTTATTACAGGCCTAATTAAGGATTGGTACATAATTATTTTTGTTCTTTGTGTCAAGTGTCTTGAGTAGAATAATGATTTATAGGCAAAAAATGCATTCTTAGTTTTTTCTATTATTCGGTTGACATGTTCGTTAAAGTATAAAAATTTATCTAGATAAATTCCAAGGTACTTTACTGTATTTGAAACTTTAATTGTTTCGTTGGTCGACTTTAATGTAATTGCGAACGATTTCCATTCTTTTCTGATGTTGTTATTGCATTTGTTAACAGGTGGCCGAAACAAAATGGTTTCACATTTACTAGTATTAATTCTCATAAACCAATCTAGGGCATATTTTTCCACAGTATCAAGAGATAACTGAAGGCTGTTTGAAATTTTTGTAACTGTGTCACTCGATGTATAGATTAATATATCATCTGCAAAAGCAATAATGTGTTCTATCTTTTTTAAGAGGTCAAGTAGATATAAATTAAAGAGTGTTGGTGCCAAAACCGTTCCCTGTTGTAATCCGTTAAAATAAGCTGAATTCTCTACTTGTGGTCTTATTTCTACTAATGTAAAAATGTTTGCTTTTGAGCATATTATGTAAAAGTATAATTAAATGTTGAGGAAAACCATAGTCTACTAATTTACTTATTAATCCTGGGAGCCAAACATTGTCAAATGCCTTCAAATGCCATATCTACAAGGCATGCCCCGGTACAGTGTTTTCTATTCCAATTCCAGTTAATATGAGACGTTAGAACATTTATTGTGTTAATGGTTGAATGATTATATTTAAAACCAAATTGTTTTTCATCAATCAGTCCGTTTTCTAATAGCGTTGTTGATGCATACTTCAAACACTACTTATATTTGGCAATAAACTTATCGGGCGCATATTTTTAGGATGACTGTGGTCTTTGTCTCTCTTAGGAATTACGACAACTTTTGCTTTCTTACAGTCTCCAGGAAAGTATGAGTTATTTATTAAATTATTGAATATAGTGCAGTAATCTAGTATTATCCTTTCAGGGAGTTTTTTCAGAATTACATTTGGGATATCGTCAATCCCAGCTGATAATGTATTCCTTAAATTTTTAAAAATGTATTTAATTACCTTTTGGGTGACAAAGAATGAGCCCGCTTGTTCGTCATTTAATTCGTTTGCTTTAAGACTTTCAGAGAATGTTGTTATGGTTGTCAGATTGCTCTCAAATAATTTTCATCAAAAAACCTAAAACAAGCAAAAAACCGTAATTTAGATATTTTTGCGAAACCAACTGTCGGGTTTGAACAATAAAACCGAAATCCCGGTTTTCGTGCTGAACTTTAGTCCAGCCCCGACTCCGGTGACGAAGTGTTTTAAAATGTATGAAAAACTTCGCCATTTAAATTTAATAAAAGTCACACTGCTTGTTGTTGCTGCTGCTATTCTTTTTCCATAAACCGAAGGAAATATTTCCGTAAAAATTGAAAAATAAAGTGATGAAAATATTTATGAAGAGCGTGCAACTACGGATGGACCAAGAAAAAACCAAAAAAAAAAAGAAATGACTAACTTAGAATCGTTGAAGAAACTTTCCGTCTACAGCAAACACTACAACAACAACGGGCAACAACCATATCCGGTACGAAGAAAGGCCAACAACAGTGAATATTTCCTGCCGTTCTTGTTTTTGTTGCTCTTGGCTTTCTTTGTCCCGGGTATTAAGAAAGAAATGCAGTTAAGAGCTTGTTCTTCATAAAGGCAATATTTACGGTAATATTAACAGGACGTGGGACGAAGGGTGCGAGTGGTGTTGTTTCTTTTCTTGTTCTTACCATTTTGCTTTTTGTTTTTGCCTTTTCACAACAAGCCAAAGGACGAAAGGGAAGGAGAATGAGAACGAGAACGAGTACAACAACCATTGAGAAAATGCTGTAATTAAAAAATAACTTGAAAAGAACATACAACAACTGGAAAAGTTTCGGAAATTGAAAGGCGGCGGTCGAGACTGACTACGGGGTACTATACACGATTTGTGGGTGGCGGCGCAGATTCGTAAGGGCAGTGAAGGGGACAATCATTCTATGGAAATCAATAACATTTGACACTTTTCTCATACCACCCGCAAGAGACTAAAAGGAGGGGATATTCAGTTTTGTTTTTTTCTTTTTAATCAAATTGTCACACATAGGTTCCTAGTAGATTATAAAATAATTAATTTAGCAACGAAATACAAAAACGTCTTAGCTATGTTGAATTTCCTCGAATTTAAAATAAATGGGAATTGATAAAATGTTTGTGGAAATAATTCGAATGACGCATAGAACAAGTACACAAGTCATGCTGTCGATTCTGAAAAAATATGTAGCAGTATCATGCTGGATTATTTTCCGGGTTTTGCTCGCAAATTATATTTGTCCATGGTTCACAGAAACAAAAATCAGACAAATCGTACAAATGTCTTATTTAAATTCGTGAAGAAATTTTGTTGTTTTTGAAGGACGTTGGGTTCCCAGCCAAATTTTAAAAGTTAGTGCGTTTTTGAGGTAAGTGCGAAAATTCCGCTGTTTTTCAGAGCTCAGGTGCCGAAGTTGTCTGAAAGGACTTATACTTAGTAGGGACATAAATACTGTTGCACACGTTTTATGCTCTAAAATAAAAAGTACTGTATGTTTTTGGACCAATTATTTTTTTAAATATTTATTGATGTATATTGTATCCAAAAAGAATCTACGAGGGCGACCGCAAATCTAAGTGACCTAGCACATTTTCTGTTTCACTAGTTTTTTTTTGTTTTTTAAAAGCAATCTTTTATAAGCCATCGGTCAAAATTTCCGAAATATTTAATGATTATTTTCTTTGTTACAGGTGATTGAAGTAAACAAGTTTTATAATTTTTGAAAAATGGAAAATAAAGAGTTTCGTGCGGTAATTAAACACTTTTATATGAAAGGTTATACGCCACAATTAATCAAAGATGAATTGGATTCTGTTCATGGTGATAATTCACCATCATACTCCACCGTGAAATCCTGGGTTCAACAATTTAAAATAAGTCGTTCAAGTACGGAAGATGAACAACGCTCTGGAAGACCGAAAACTGCTACTACTATTGAAAACATTAGAAAAATATTTAATGAAGTGACTAAAGATAGACGAATAAAGCTCAGAGAACTTGCTGATATTGTTAAAAAACACGAAAAACAAGTTTGGAGTATTTTACATGGTGAACTCCACATGAAAAAGCTATTCGCAAGATGGGTGCCGCGTTTGTTGACTTTGAACCAAAAAATCGTCCGTTGGACCAATTCCGAGGAGTTTTTGGCGATTTATCAGCATAATCCAATAGAGTTCTTGCGCCGATTCATAACTGTTGATGAAACATGGATCCATCACTACATCCCAGAATGCAAAGAACAGTCAAAACAATAGATATAAGCCGGTAAAAGTGGTCCCAAGAAGGCGAAAACTGTTAAGTCAGCAGGAAAAGTAATGGCCACAGTATTTTGGGATGCAAAGGGTATACTATTTATTGATTATCTTGAGAAAGGAAAAACTATAAATAGTGCATATTATTGTGCATTATTGCATCGGTTGAGTGAAGAAATCAAGATAAAACGACCGCATTTAGAAAAAAAAGTTCTTTTTCATCAAGATAATGCTCCTCCACACACTGCATTTTTAACTCAACAAAAACTGGCCGAATTACGATTTGAAATTGCTCCGCATCCACCATATAGTCCAGATTTGGCTCCTTCTGATTATTTCTTGTTTCCACATTTAAATAAATTCTCGGTGGCAAAAAATATTCGTCCAATAGCGAGGTTATTGCTGAAACTGAGGCATATTTTGAAGGTCTTGAAAAATCTTATTTTTCGGATGGAACTAAAAAACTTGAAAAACGTTTGATGAAGTGTATTGAGTTGAAAGGAGATTATGTTGAAAAATAAATAATAATAATTCCAAAAAAACGGTTATTTTTATGTTAGGCCAGTTACTTTTGCGGTCGCTCTCGTACTTATTCAAAATGTCCGCTTTTGCCTCTACACACGCCTTAAGTTGCACTGGCCAATCGTCAATAGCTGCACAAACCTAGTCTAATGGAAAATTGGCCACAGCTCCAACTAAAGCAGTCTTAAGAGATCCAATGTTGGGGTATCTTTTGTGACAAACCTTGTCCTCTAAAACCGTCCACAAGTTGTTGAGGGCCATTCTTCAGAGGAAATGAACGCTGACAAATTGTTTGGAAGCCAGGCCTGGTACGTTTTAGCCCGGCGCAGAATCCCGCTGGATAGTCAATGGCTGGTTTTGGAACAGGGAATTGTTAAGAGGCTTCACAACAGCTTCCAAAACGGTTTCTTGGTAAACTTTGGCCGATGTTTTGACTTCTTGTTCGCAGAAATGCAGGTCAGTGACCCCATCGTAAGAGACACCCCACCAAACCATGACTGAAGCTGGATGATGACCCTCTTCCACCCTTAGGATCAGTTCAGATGCTTCCTTAAATGACCGCGCATACACTCTGTTATTTTGCTTGTTAAATTTTTCCTGAACGGTAACATTTTTGTCATCGGTGAACAAAATTTTTCTGCGCAAGTTATCAGCGTGCTTCACCAAAAGACGTTTGCATTTTTCAATCCTATTTTGTTTTAAAGCTGTAGTCAATAAATGTCCGGTACGTCGTTTGAAAGTCCCAAGGCTTTTTTAAGGATTCGACTCATGGACTTTTGCGTGATATTCATCTCACGGGCCATGATTTTCTGTTTTCGGAGCGCATTTCTGTGAATTCTTGATTTAACGGCTTTGATGGCATGCGGTGTTGGAACAGAGCGTAGGCCGGTGGCGGTCTTTTACATCTCCAGTTTCCTCAAACAGTTTCATGCATTAGTAGACGAACATGCGGCTAATTTCTAGTGACCGGAGCGTTTTGAAAATATCGCTTATCGCTATTACAGCGATACGGTTCTCATTATCTGACCACTCCATGATGAAAGCTGAAACAATTTTAAAATCCCGTTACAGACTAACGCTTTTGAGGTAAGGTTTCAAAACCCATATGACATAAACGGGTATGCTCAGTACTACTATTGAAATGGGTGTGTTCAATGTTGTAACAGTATTTATGTCCCTACTTAGTATAAGTATTATGATATACAACATTTAAAAACTATTAGTAGCTCTTTGCGAGAGCTATTGTGCGAACCAGCCGCACAAACGGACAGAAGGACATGCCTCAAACAACTGACAAAAGTCATGAAACGAATTTGTTCAAAACATACGAAAAAATAGTTGGAGCTATAAGTACTAAAATTCCGTTGCAGAAAGGAATTTCGGTTGCAATTACCAAATGTTTATAATCGTAATGAATATTCGGTTCGACATTCTAAGAGGGCTGCTCTATATATATTTTAGTCCTGATAATGAAAATGCGAATATTTATCATCAAAAATGGTTTTATTGTTTTTTAAAGTATTCTTCAGCATGATTTATACACTTTTGCATGCGCTCAAACCAATTGTCGAAGCACTTATTCCACTCCGATGGAGTCACCTCCAAAACATGGTTTTTGAACGCTTCAACAGCATCTTCTGGCGACGAAAATCGTTGACCAAGCATTTTTTTCTTGAAGTCATTGGGTGCCAAATCAGGGCTGTACGGCTGATGACCCATCAATTCGACGTTTTGGCCGGTCAAAAAGGTGCTGGTTTGAGCTCGCATTGTAATGGTGCACAGTAATTCGTCTTTTTTTGTTCGTTTTTCGAATTTCTCCAAAGACTTCAGGCAAACAAATTGTGGTGTACCACTCAGAATTGACCATCGACGTTTCTCAAGCGGAACAGTCGTCACATGACCCGTTTTGCCGACGAAACAGGCGACCATTTGCTTCGAAGTGCTTCTTCCACGAACAACTTTTGTTGGATTTGGCTAGTGTTCGAAGACCCACACGGTCGATTGCTGTTTTGTTTTGGGCCGATACGCATAGATCCATGATTCGTCACCTGTGACAATCTTAAAAACGTCTTTTAAAGCACAGCGAACGTATTTTTTCAAAATTTCTTTGCACCAATCAACACAAGCATTTTTTTTGAGTGCTTGACAAATTGTGCGGAATCCAACGAGAACAAATCCTTTTTACGGCCAGGTGTTCATGCAATATCGAATGTATTCTGGTGGAAGAAATGCCCAAGGATGTCTCTATCTCACGGTACGTCACATGACGATCTTGCATTATCAGTTCATGCACGGCATCAATGTTCTCTGGCGCAACGGCCGTTTTTGGACGACCTTCGTCTTTGAGCGAGCGTCGGCCAGGATTAAATTCATTAAACTAGTTTTTCAAAGTGGTTCATCGCCATACAAAGATTTAAGTTCATCGATGCACTCTTGCCGTGATAGTCCATGTCGAAAGTTGCGAAAAATGATCGCACGAAAATGTTCACGAGTCAATTCCATTTTTTTTTGCCAAATTGATTTTTTCAAGTCACTGTAAAAAACACAAATTATGGTCGTACGTCAAAACGTTCTGAGTACGCTTATGCTAAAAAATATCAAATTTTCCAAGGGAAATGTCAGATGGCGCCAGGCAACACTTAGTGTTGCCTAGGTCGAAAATATATAAATATAGAAACCCTCGTACAAGGTGATAATTATGATCATCGTATTGTAGACGCACCTAATTGATCGGTCAGAGCAATGAAACGCATAAAATGTAGTTAGATGCCACAACTGGTTGTTGCGGCAACCAATAGTTTAGCTAACATTTTGTTGTTGTAACCTAATACTGGTGATTATATTTATAGTTGTATCATAACCAAAAGCGAAAAAATCCTAGTAGTACTGCTGTAAGCAAATCGTTGAATAATATTAAAACTTTTAATCTTCTTTCCCTCTTTTTCCTCGACATGACCCTTTTGAAGTATATGTGACAGCGCATAGACAAAGGGACCTAATGGTACAAAAAAAAATCAATTTTTACTTTTGATGTGGACAACATCTGAGCATCGAATGAGACCGATCCCATGCCCCAAAAGTATTTCCTCCCAGAGATATGCGCGTTTTATGAAAGTGATGGTACACCAAAGATACACGTATTTAAATCTTTAAAATGGCTCTCCTAAACAAAACTGGTTTTTACCCTTAGGTCCCTTTCTATTTTGCGCGTCACATATAAGGAAACAGATTTTTGCATCTACTGAAAATTTTTGGACTTTTGTGGAAAATTCGGCTGTGGCAACGAATTTGTTCTCTGTGGGTCGTATAAGAAACTCTTAAGAAATTTATATTTATGATAGAGTTGGGCTCACAGTTTACGATTAACGTGGAACACAATAGAGTTGTTATCGTAGATTAAGCGTGAGTTGCGTTAAACTTTATTTTTGTTTCTTTTCGGTATTGTTTGCCATTTCGTCATGAAACGACCGTGAAAATCACGGTTTTCAAAAATGATGATGACCGGAACGTAACCGTGAATTGTGCTCGCTATCGCGTCAAGATATCGGAATTTGTTCTACCTGAAATCGAAGGCCGAAATCTTGACGATATTTGGTTTCAACAGGACAGTGCCACTTGCCAAACAGCTACTCAACAATGGATCTATTGAGAGGTAATTTCAAAGAGCAGCTAATTTCAGCTTTTCGACCTTTGAGTTGGCCGCTTAGATCGTGTGATATCACACCTTTAGACTTTATTCTTTTGTGCGGACAAGCGAGCTACGATTCAGGTTTTGAAAGCCAACATTACGCGTGTCATTAACGCCATACCAGTCGAAATGTTTGAACGAGTCATCCAAATTCGATCCTCAGAATGGACATCCTGAGGTGTAGTTTCGTCCAACATTTGAAAGAAGTTATATTCAAAAAATGAATGGCATACAATTTTTTTTCAAATGAACAATAACAATAATTCCACACTTGATTTAAGTTTTTGTATTTTTTTGTTTTGAAAAATACCTCTAAATTGATCACCCGTCACATGCTGTTAGTAAAAATCTAAATATAAAACGGTTGCTGCAACCTTCATAATAAACAAATATTACCTACCATGTAGCCGTATAATGCATCTGTTAAGTATATCAGTAACATTTATTCTAAAGGGAAATATATGCCAAGTCGCTCGTTACGGTCGTTTCTTGTAAAAACTTGTTAAAGGTTGCGCATATTCGGTCATCATTGTGTGAATAGCTTTCATCAGCACGTATGTACAATTTTTGTGGAATATTTAAAACGCTTTGCAGTACTTTAACCAAAAATTAAGAACAAAAGTCCGTAGAAAACTCAACTCAAAAAAAAGAAATATATCTGAAAAAGGAAGTATTCCCATAACAATTTGTTGAAGCGAATTAATGCAAGCTGCATAGAAGAGGGTTAAACATTTCATTAATTAGTGCATGCAAGCCAACAAACTCGGAAGGGAGTGAAGGGGGGGAGAGTGACGAAATACGAGGAAGGTATGGTTTAAATAATTGGCCACTTATACGTATGAATACTCATTCACTTGTTTGGAGGAGCAATGAAGGGTACTGAAGTCACATTATTTTATTTGCATTACCATGACCTGCGGAAATGCTCACCGTTGTAAGTCCGATGGTAAGGATGATGACACTCACTGTACGAGTAACTTCAATAGAGATTAATACTTCAAAATACTAGGGTTGTTATTTACATTACGGGTCCTGACAATACTAGTATTCCCAGATGCAAATTGGAAATTCCATTGGAAATCTTGACATTTTATAGCATAACTTCACTCAGAACGTTTTGTCATTTGAGGGCGAATTGTTTTGTTTACAGTGTTGAAAAATTCATCTCAGTAAAAAAATGGAATTATCCCGTGAACATTTTCGTGCGATGATTTTTTACAATTTCGAGACAAGAGAGTTTAAATCCACTTGCTTCGACTTTTGGCGGTGAAGCACCATCAAAAACTACTGTTAATTGCTGGTACCAAGAGTTCAGTCTCCGACGCCGTTCGCTCCAGGATGAATTTCGTAAAGGACGTCCAACTTCGGTCACTTTGCCAGAAACCATCGAAGCTGTGCGTGAATTGATTAAGCAAGAACGACATGTGATATACCGTGAGATTGAGGCATCCTCGGACATAAGTATGACAAGCATCAATAAGATATTGCATCTTCATTTGGCCATGAAAAAAAATTGTTCTCGTTGGATCCCACATTATTTGACGAATGTTCAAAAAAAGGTTCGTATGGATTGGTACAAAGAGATGTTGAAAAACTATAACTGCGGTAGCACAAATACAGTGCATAACATTGTCACAGGTGATGAATCATGGATCTATACGTATGAGCCCGAAACAAAACAGCAATCGACCGTGTGGGTCTTCGAAGACCAGCCAAATCCAACGAAAGTTGTTCGTGGAAGCACTTCGAAGCAAATGGTCGCCTGTTTCTTCGGCAAAACTGGTCATGTGGCGACTGTTCCGCTTGTGCAACGTAGGACGATCAATTCTGAGTGGTACACCACAATTTGTTTGCCTGAAGTCTTTGGAGAAATTAAAAAAAAAAACGAACAAGAGAAGACGAGCGCTTTTTTGCTTAAACGAGCGCTTTTTTGACCGGCCAAAACGTCGTATTGATGCGTCATCCGCCGTACTGCCCTGAATTGGCACCCAATGACTTCTTTTTATTCCCGCACATCAAGAAAAGAAAGCGTGGGCAACGATTTTCGTCACCAGAAGATGCTGTTGAAGCGTTTAAAAACCATGTTTTGGAGGTGTCTCAATCGGAGTGGAAAAAGTGCTTCGACAATTGGTTTGAGCGCATGCAAAAGTGTATAAATCATGCTGGAGAATACGTTGAAAAACAATAAAACCATATTTGATGATAAATATTCGCATTTTCATTATTAGGCCAGAAATAGCATAGAAATAGCAGCCCTCGTAGTTTATTGTGCAAAAAAATTTCGCCGAATTTTTGGTGTTTTTTTTCTTTTTGGCATCAAAAATTAAGAATTTTTAATTTACAAAATTCACACGTTTAAGAAAATTAAAAAAATTACTATCGTTATATATTGAAAAATTATGAGCCAAATCGATACCGTCTTAAAATGCGTCTTTGGCAAATATTTTCGTTTAACTGCTCAGGAACGAAATTACAATATTAGTAAATTGTGGATACACATCGATCACGTTTGATGGTTCTAGAGCTAAGAAAAAAACTATTTCTACTTACGAGGGCGGTTCGGAAAGTTCTTAGCCTATCAATGAAAGAGAATAGTTAGTTTTTCAAAAATATTTTTATTTTTCAATATAATCTCCTGAAACTTCAATACACTTAGTCCAACGCTTATCTAGCAATTCTATCCCTTGATTAAAATAGTTTTCCTCAAGGTCTTCAAAATAGTGGTTTACAACTGTAATTGCATCTTCATTTGAGGCAAAACGCTTGCCAGCAAGGAATTTTTTTAGATTTGGGAACAGGTAAAAGTCACTGGGAGCTAAATCAGGAGAATAAGGTGGGTGGTCAAGCAACTCGTACTTTAATTCGTTGATTTTAGCCATTGTTAAAACACTCTTGTGCGCTGGTGCGTTGTCTTGATGAAACATTATTTTTTTGTGTTGTAAGCCAGGACGTTTTTCTCGAATTTGTACATTTAATTGATCTAAAAGGTTGCAATAGTACTCTGAATTTATTGTTTTACCTTTTTGCAGATAGTCAATCAATAAAATTCCTTTGAAGTCCCGTTGCCATAACCTTACAAGCCGATTGAATTGTTTTTGCCTTCTTTGGGGCACTTCCTCCAGCTTCAGTCCATTGTTTGGATTGTTCTTTTGTCTCTGGAGTACAGTGGTGGATCCATGTCTCATCAACAGTTATGAAACGACGCTTAAAATCCATTTTATTTCGCTGTAAACGACCCAAACAAGCATGAGAAATGTTCATTCTTATGCGTTTTTGGTCGACGGTTAACAAGTTCGGCACCCATCTTGCAGAAAGCTTTTTCATCCGTAGTTCTTCATGCAAAATTTAATGGACTCGATCATTTGAGATGCCCATGATATTAGCTATTTCACGCACTTTTATTCGTCGATCATTTAATACCATATCATGCACTTTGGCTACAATTTCTGTTGTTGTTGCTGTTTTTGGACGTCCACTACGTGGTTCATCTTCAATGCTTGTACGACCACGTTTAAATTCAGCAACCCAATTTTTTACTGTTGCATTTGAAGGAGCACTTTCACCTAACACATTCACCATATCATTATGAATTTCTTGTCCCGATAAACCTTTTTTATGTAAATATTTAATGACACCTCGCATTTCTAATTTTTCCATTGTAAAAAAATCGCGGATGCGTCTTTTGTGAACACCTGTTTCTATATGAAGGAGTTGCCAGATCTAAACAAAATTTAACATGTGTTCATAGGATGGAAGTTTCCAAAACACTTAACTTTTTTCTGTTTATACCGCGCTTTTTGTGCTAGGCTAAGAAGTTTCCGAACCGCCCTCGTATATAAAAAAGCATTTGCGGATTTTGCTCAGTTGGACTAGCTTTAAAACGAATACTTTGAGACGGGCAGGCATTGTTAGGAGGGTTGGTATTTATATTTCGGCTTCGGCAATAAACACAATGATTTATCATTGGAAATGGTATTATTGTTTTACAAAAAATTCTCCTTTAAGATCAATACACTTTTGCAAGCGCACAAACCAATTGTCGAAGCACGTTTTCACTCCGATTGAGACACCTCCGAAACATGATTTGCTAGGGAATAAGATAAAGTCATTGGGTGCCAAATCAGGGCTGTACCGTGAATAGCCCATCAATTCGACATCTTGAGTGGTCAAATAGCTCATCGTTTCAGCTGATGTGTGAGAGCTCGCATTGTCGTGATGCAAAATGATCCGTATTCTCTTATTATCTTTCCTCATTTCTTCGAACACTGCTGGCACACAGATGGTTGTATACCACTCAGAATTGACCGTCCTACGTTCCACTAAAGGCACTGTGGCAACATGGTCGGTTATACCGAAAAAAATGCAATCATTTGTTTCGATGCACTTCTTCCACGAACAACTTTTGTTGGATTTGGCTCGTCTTGAAAGACCCATACGGTCGATTGCTGTTTTGTGAGGGGTTCATATGCATAGACCCATGATTCGTTACCTGTGACAATGTTTAACACTGCGCAGTTATACTTTTTCAACATCTCTTTGCACCAATCCATACGAGCCTAGTTTTGAGCATTCGTCAAATTATGTGGGATCCAACGAGAACAAATTTTTTTCACGGACAAATGAACATGCTATATCTTATTGAAGCCTGTCATACTAGTGCCCAAGGATGCCTTAATCTCACGGTATGTCGGTATGTTGGTCTTGCTTAATAAGTTCAGGCACAGCATCGATGGTTTCTGGCAAAGTGACCGAAGTTGGACGTCCTTTACGAAATTCATCCTGGTGCGAACGGCGTCCGAGACTGAACTCTTGGTACCAGCGATCAACAGTGTTTTTTGAAGGTGCTTCATCGCCAAAAGTCGAAACAAGTTGATTTAAACATTCTTGTCTCGATAACCCACGCCGAAAAGCGTAAAAATTATCCCACGAAAATGTTCACGGGATAATTCCATTTTTTTACTGAGATGAATTTTTCAAAACACTGTCAACAAAACAATTCGCCCTCAAATGACATAACTTTCTGAGTGAAGTTCTGCTAAAAAATGTCAAAGTTTCCAATGGAAGTTCCAGTTTGACTCTGGGAACACTATTATTGTCGGGACACGACATATAAATAGCAACTATCGTATATGGAAGTAGCAGGTCGATCGGTATATATTTAAATCTTTTTGGTAGTTACAAGCATTACTAACTTATAATTCCCTGTTTCACAGAGTGGTGCAGGTTTACTAACCACTTTTAAATAAATATATGACTTATTGTACGACCCGCGAGAAACGGCACCAATTTTTCAACGCAACGCCATACTCCCGTTTAGGTCTGGCACTTGATTTTAGTACTACACCATAACTTTCGTACAACAATGGTCATCGAAGCTTAAACATGTTCAACTTCAGAAATAGTTTTACCTCCCTCGCACCCAAAACAATAATTGCTCTGTTCAAAAATGTTTTATTAAATGCTTTCCTCCTCTCCTTTTCGCTTTTAAAGAGGGAAGCTGTTGCCTTTTTCTTCTAGTGGTTTTTCCTTTTCGTTGCTTTTACTTCATTAATCAAACGATTACTCGAGTAGTTTAAGCAACTCTCGGCAAAGTTCCGCTTCCATAGTTTGGCCTAGCACGAATGGCAAATTAATGTTGGAGAGAAAGCCAAAGCAAAGGAGCCAAGGAGCAACTGACTGAAATAATTGCGCTACTTTCAAGTCACTTGACCGCTGGTACGGCTCCGACGGCCGGTCAGTTGGTCGGTGATTGATTAGATTCTAAGTATGTGCTTTGTGGGGAAATGAACGCTTAAACCCTTTTAATTAAGTGATTGATCCCAAATACACAACAAGAACACAAAAAAAGGGGAAAAAAGATAAAAGGACTTAATAAACACCAGGATGGATATAAACAAACTAAAAATGTTTCATAACACCTTCAAGCTAAGGTTGATATCATTTTCGCAAAAACTAACTGCTGCTCCTTTCACTGACGTCCAGGCATAAATGCAAACTAAGTATGAAAGGCAGCTGTTTTATTAAAATTCAAAAAGTTTAATGTTGACAGGACGAGAGGAAAATGAAAGGTATCTGGTGCAAATTATCATCCCTTCGTCCACGGGATGAAAAATGTAGGTATCTGGTGCAAATTATCAGCTCTTCGTCCACCCTGGCTGCATGTTAGGTACATTCAAACTTCCACTGCTTCATACAATTTTAATTAGTGTTAAGATAATAGGGAGGAGACTGACTGCATAGGAAGACAATGCAAAATGCATGCAGGAGCACCATGAAGGGGCGACACAATACAAAATGATTCCATATCTAATGAGCGAACAAAGGAACTAATGAATTAGAAAAATATCCAAGCGAGCAATGGCGGAGAGGTAACTTGTCCATAGGGTTTGGAATTTTTCGCGGGGAAAGCTTTTACGGTTTTCCCCTATACAAGCAAAAAAATCAAAAAAAAACTACATAAGCGAACAGCGTCAAAAACAGTATTTTTTCAAAAAGACCGTTCAAATCTGGAAGGACCTTTGTAAAATGGTCCTAAGTGGTCGCTTCACACCAGGGTTGGTCATTGGGCACATATTATGCACATTTCTTAATTTGAGAGAGACGGATTTAATATTCTAGATCTGCAAGGCTTCAAATCGGTATTTGTTTTTACTAAATAACCAACACTCAGGGTATGCACCCTAAACAAGTGCATTGCGTTGGCGAGTGGAAAGTAATGGATCGAAGGGGGAAAAGAGCAAGTAATGTTTATTTGAACTTTGCCTTGAAATTCTGGATGTCGTAATTAGTGCGAAATACATTTACCGGATGTCGATTCCATATACGGACTGTACGAGCGAAAAACGTTCAATAGAATTTGAATTGTTGTGAATTCCTTAAAAGTCGTGTATCTTTGGTGAAGATCCTTACATCAGGAATAAGTCGACAGATGTCTAATGAACACGCACGATGAAAATAACGATAAAACGGCGTCACGACACGCACTTTCCGGCTACGCTCAAGGAAAACAATAGAGTTGGATACCCTACTGTCACCCATCAGCAAGATCGATCTTCTTTGAACACGGACAAGATGCTCCAAGGACGTTTTTAGAGCACCTGCCGATCTGTGGGAGAGACCTAGGGTTCAGCTGAGTTGGCATGACCGAACAATTGAAGAGGTGAAGCACGTCATGGGGTCCCTGATGACAGGGGGACAGATGTCCGGAACGTTAGCATCAATTTGTGCCCAATAAGATTTGAGGCGGCTGCACCATCCAGAACTTAGCTGAGCCAGAATCACGCGCGTCTGCCGCGGTAGTACCTTTCGCTCAGGTGAAATCTCTGGGGGATACTCCCCTAGCTCTACATTCACACGGTAGCTGAATACTGCTAAAGCGACTTCATCAGCATGAATGTTGTTCAGACCTGCCTGATAGTTTCGATGATCTAAGGTTCTCTCTTGTACCGCTGGACCTCTCTCTCTCTCTCTCTCTCTCTAGCTCATGAAGATCGTACCGTCCTGCCTAAGAGATGGTGGTTAGGATGACAGCTGCCAAAAAACACAGCTAGCAGCTACTGCTTAGACTGCAGGAAATTGTGTCTGCGCACGGTAAGGACCTTAGTCTCCTCATGTAGATGGTCCTCAGCAGACATAAGAAGACACCCTGTTGATGTTCTGAGGGCGGCATTCTGGCAAGTCTGAATTTTCTGCAACTGCGTCGTGCTGCTTTCACTACAGACCGACCTTTCGCTTTGTAAGAGGTCAACAAGGCTTCTTTGTCGGCTCCCCAAGTACTGCCGGCGAGTGACTTGACGACCTAATTCCTACTTTTGATTCGTAGCGAAATTTGCTTAAATATGAGTACTGACTATTAATCGGCCGTTCTGACCATGCGGTCGGTAGTAACTACGTCCAGCAAGTATGTGCCTTTTGAGGTATTAAATGCAACCCAACTAAATGAATCCATTTAAACCATTGGTCGTCCACCAAAAATGTTGATATATGTATGTGACGCGCAAAATAGAATGGAACCTAAGGTTGAAAACCAGTTTTTTTCAGGAGAGCCATTTTAAAGATAAGGTCCCTTTCTATTTGCGCTTAGAATCGTCGACTTCACTTTCATAAAATGCGCATATCTCTGGGAGGGAACACTTTTGGGGCATGGGATCGGTCTCATCCAAAAAAAATGAAAATTGATTTTTTTTACCCTTAGGTCCCTTTCTCTATGCGCTGTCACATATGAAGAAAATCTCACAAAAGTTTATTTTATTTAAGAGGTACATTAAGTGCCTTAAAGGGAAAACATTTTTCCCTCCGGGCCGTTATCGCCCAGTTATAATCGCAAACAGCTAATGACCATTAGCCGTCATCATGTAAAATTTCAGTCTCCTAGGTTTATACGTTAGACCGCTATCGTGCATTCAACAAACACTCGGAGGTACGGACGGACATGGCTTGATCATCGTAGTATTGCAATGTCAATATGTCAAATGAATACCATCTAACCTTCTGTAGAGGGTTAAACAAGAAAATTCACGCGATAAGTGAAAGCAACCAACTACTCCTCGAGATCGAAAACGTAACTTGTTCCATGCCTAAGATATTTTGTCGAACTCGTGGAGTTAAAAGGGTTCTTGCGTAAGTCCCCGGGCCCGGATGGCAGCTCGGCACTAGGCCTATGTAAGTGCTCCTCGACGTTCGCCCGTCCACTGCGCAACCTTTTCAGCATTGCTTATCGTGCGGGAGTTCTCCCAGCGTGTTGGAAGGTTGCGAACGTCCAGCCGATCCCAAAAAGGGTGAAGCCAATAATCCTGCGAATTATCGTCAAATCGCGATTTGCTCTGCGATCTGCAAGGTAATGGAGAGCATGGTTAAACACCATCTTGTAAGGTATCTCGTCTCGCGACCTGCTTAAGCGACGATTGTACGGCTTCCAGTATGGTAGAAATCGCTCTACGGGAGACCTGATGGCTTTCCTGTCGGAAAGCTGAAGTCGGTCTATCCACCAGTTGGGAGAGACTAAGGTCATGGCTCTGGATATTTCCAAGGCATTTGATAGAGTCTGGCACGGTGCACTCTTATCAAAGCTGATCGCGTTTGGTGTCGGTTATACATTTGCTCGATTTATATCGAGCTTTCTTAGAGATCGCACTATACGAGTTGTTGTAGATGGGTTCTCATCCAATAAACATAAGCTGACCGCGGGTGTGCCGCAAGGCTCTGTCCTCCTCTGTCCCTCATTATTTCTTATCTTCATTGATGATCTTTTGGGTCAGATCGTGAATCCAATGTACTCTTACGCGGATGATGGCAACCTATGTCATTCATGTTTTTTTTTTCGGGCTCATACGCATAGATCTATGATTCGTCACCTGTGACGATGTTATAAACGTATTTTGAAGCTCCGCGATCGTATTTTTTAAAAATTTCTTTGCACCAATCGACACTAGCCTTTTTTTTGAGTGATTGTCAAATTGTGCGGGATCTAACCTATGTCATTCATATTCATTCGACCGTAGGCCGACTTTTCAAGAAATTGAAGACAAAAGGCGAATTATGGAGAGACAATTGGCCGTGATTTACTGGTCATTTTCGAATGGGGTCGAGTCAATAGAGTAGATTTTAATGCGCGTAAGACACAGTGCTGCTTGTTGTCTCACAAGCGATTCACTGACCCAACAGTGTCGTCATTATCTATCGATGGTATGAATGTCGAACAATCAGATGCTCTTGATGTTCTGGGCATGAAAATGCAATGTGACGCTCGTTGGGCGAGGCATGTATTCGAAGTGTCGGAAGAAACACTCAAGTGTATAGGCTTCCTAAAGCGGTGCAAGAAATATTTCACTCCTTCTGATCTTTTCGATATCTATACAACCTACATCAGGACAAAGATGGAATACAACTCCCATATATAGCCAGGTGCTCCAAAATCATTCTTGGAGCTTCTGGGCCGTGTTCAAAGGAGAGCGATGGTGCTGATAGGTGACAGTAGGGTATCCAATTCTATTGTTTCCCTGGAGCATCGTCGGAATGTGGATTGTGTGTCGCTGTTCTATAGCTACTTCCATGGTGTGTTCTTCCGACATTCGTGGTCTTATTCCTGACGTAAAGATGTTTTGCAGGGATACACGACTTTCCAGAAATTTACACACATTTTTTATCGATTGGCCGGTTGACCGCACTATATACTACAGATCGAATACATACATTCGCCCATATTGTCCGTATGTGGAATCGACTTCCGGCAAATGTATTTCTCACCAATTACGAAATCCAGAAATCCAAGACGAATGTCAATAAACATTACTTCCTCTTTGCCCCCTTCGATCCCTTGCTTCCAACCGACCAACGCAAGTCATTGCATGTATAGGGTTAAACCCCTGAGTGTTGGCTAATTAAAAAACAAGTGAACTTACAGACTAATGCTATATATTTTCCATGGGATTGCGGGATATTGCATTTTCCCCGGAATTCACAAACCCTGATTGTCAATGTATGCTTCATTGGTTATTGTGGCATGTATGTACTGTGTGATGCTGGACAAAGGACTATGACGTCATAGTATGGCAAGCATAAGCGCTTGCTGGAAATTGACTTTACATAGACAATGTTATATAGATAGTCTTACAAAGTGTATAATTGAACTTACCGTATTTGATTGCAGAGTTTGAATCAGATCTGAAAAAGAGAAAGAAAAAATCTATAAGAATTTTTGAAAATATCAATACTACGAGTATGTACCTTTTACATAATCCAACAGAAATTCTCAACACTTATTTAAGGAACAACAAAACAAAAACCGTTTAAAATAACCATTGGGGCTTCCGACTATTCGGCCAAATTTGCAAATAAAAAAATACATATTTGGATAAGTAAATAGGCGGGCATATGAAGAATTCCGTGACTTTTCAAATAGAACACTATCAATTTTGCAAAAAAAATTATTTTTAACATAATCTCCTTTTGGCTCAATACACTAAGTCCGAAGTTTCTCCACTTTTGTATCCCTTCTAAAACATAGTATTTTTCGAGGTCCATAAAATAGGCATTTGATTGATCAATAATTTCATTATTGGAGCTCAATCTCTTTCCACCGAGCCATTTATTTAGGTTTGGAAAGAGAAAAAAATCACTGGGGGCTAAATTCGGAGAATATGGCGGATGAAGTACAAATTCGTATCCCAATTCATATAATTTTTTTGAAGAAACAGGCGACCATTTGCTTCGAAGTGCTTCTTCCACGAACAACTTTCGTTGGATTAAGCTCATCTTCAAAGACCCACACGGTCGTTTGCTGTTTTGTTTCGGGCTCATGCGCATAGATCCATGATTCGTCACCTGTGACGATCTTATAAACGTCTTTTAAA
Source organism: Hydrotaea diabolus (assembly GCA_963513945.1). Lineage (NCBI taxonomy): Eukaryota > Metazoa > Arthropoda > Insecta > Diptera > Muscidae > Hydrotaea > Hydrotaea diabolus. Next base: position 129,784,839 of record OY740719.1, read on the forward strand.
GGAAAATTTCAAAATTTCTTAGCACCAATCGACACGAGCCTTTTTTGAGCGATTGTCAAATTGTGCGCGATCCAAAGAGAACACCCTTTTTTACGGCCTGGTGTTCATGCAATATCGAATGTATGCTGGTGGAAGAAATGCCCAAGGATGCCCCTATCTCACAGTATGTCACATGACAATCTTGCATTATCAGTTCACGAACGGCATCAATGTTCTCTGGCACAACGGCCGTTTTTGAACGACCTTTGTCATTGAGCGAGCGTCGGCCACGATTGAATTCATTAAACCAGTTTTTCAAAGTGCTTCATCGCCATACAAAGATTTAAGTTCATCGATGCACTCTTGCCGTGATAGTCCATGTCGAAAGTTGTGAAAAATGATCGCACGAAAATGTTCACGAGTTAATTCCATTTTTTTAGCAAATTGATTTTTTTCAAGTCACTGTAAACAACACAAATGATGGTCGTACGTCAAAACGTTCTGAGTACGTTTATCCTAAAAAAATGTCAAACTTTCCTATGGAAATGTCAGATGGCGCCGGGCAACACTTAGTGTTGCCTAGACCAGAAATGTATATAGCAACCCTCGAATGGTCAATTGAGAGCAAACTCCGCAGACAGCTTGTAGACAACTGCTCATGTGAAATCGAAGCCACACTGCCATATGAAATGCGTATGGTATCAACAATCTCAGGCACTTTTACTCTTCGATCGGACAATACCATATCGTAGATTTTTTTTGACATTTCGGGTGTATGGGACACAATTAGCCGCCCAGAACGTTCAGCGTCATTTGTACTTGTGCGACCACAATGAAAGTCAGTAAACCACTTGTTTGTCATTGAAATCGATGGTGCAGAGTCCCCATAGTAGTTATTAAGCTATTACTTGGTTTCATTGATGGGGGTTTCCGCAAAAAATAATGTTTAATGAGCACTCGAAATTCACTTTTTTAAATTTTGAACAAAATCCACGAGGTTGTAAGTTTAAAACAGCTGTTAATCACAAAATAAATGACGGAACTCTCTCAAAATTTGACAGTAGTCTACAAACACATGGTATTTGAGAAGTGCTGCATTTCATATAACTACGAGTGAAGTGGGAAAAGTCACGGAATTAGTGATCTGCCCTGGTATTAGTGAATCGGGCTTTTTAATGCGCAGAAAAATCTTGGAGGGTTTAGAAACAGCTGTACAGTCTGCCTGGCAACCGTAGCAACTACATTTACAATTTCTTCTTTTTACGTTGATTCTGAATAAGAAATAACATAACGGTCTCGAACCAGAATAAAAAACTGCTCAAGTCATAATACCAAATATTTTTTAATATATTTATTGATGTAAATTGTATCCAAAAATCAATTTCCACTTTTTTTTTGATGTGGACAACATCTGAGCATCGAATCAGACCGATCCCATGCCCCAAAGGTGTACCCTCCCAGAGATATGCGCGTTTTATGAAAGTGATGGTACACCAAAGATACACGTATTTAAATTTTTAAAATGGCATTCCTGAACAAAACTGATTTATACCCTTAGGCCCCTTTCTATTTTGCGCGTCACATATACTTATTCGAAATGTCTGCCTTTTGCCTCTACACACGCCTTAAGTCGCACTGTACGAACCTCGTCCATTGGAAAATTGGCTACAGCTAGAACCAAAGCAGTCTTAAGAGATCCAATGTTGGGGTATCTTTTGTGACAAACCTTGTCCTCTAAAACCGTCCACAGTTTGTAATCCAATGGGTTCAAATCTGGAATGCCTGAGGGCCATTCTTCAGAGGAAATGAACGCTGGCAAATTGTTTCGAAGCCAGGCCTGGGACGTTTTAGCCTTATGGGCCGGCGCAGAGTCCTGCTGAAAAGTCCATGGCTGGTTTTGGAACAGGGAATTGTTAAGAGGCTTCACAACAGCTTCCAAAACGGTTTCTTGGTAAACTTTGGCCGATGTTTTGACTCCTTGTTCGCATAAATGCAGGTCAGTGACCCCATCGTTAGAGACACCCCACCAAACCATGACTGAAGCTGGGTGATGACCCTTTTCCATCCTAGGGATCAGTTCAGATGTTTCCTTAGATGATCGCACATACACTCTATCATTTTGCTTGTTAATTTTTTCCTGAACGGTAAACAATTTTTCATCGGTGAACAAAATTTTTCTGTGCAAGTTATCAGCGTGCTTCACCAAAAGACGTTTGCTTTTTTCAATCCTATTTTTTTAAAGCTGCAGTCAATAAATGTCCGGTACGTCGCACAGTGCACTTTTTTGGCACTTTTGGTGATCAAAAATCAATAACTTTTGATTGGGTTAACCATTTTTCTTAATTTTTTTTTGTTTTATTAGTATGTGTTATAGCTATCATTATATGTGATAAAAGTTTATAATTTCAAAGCCAGTCCTTGAGAAATAAAACACAAGTTTTAGAAAAAAAAAATATTTATTTTAAAAGACCTTCGAGGTCGGATATTACTTCTTTATCGGTATTACTTTTTGGTACATATCGAAGAGATGAGATCAGAGGATCAGAGGAAATCATAAGCATTTTTATTAAATCCGCATTCTGGCTTCTTCTGTCGCACTTTCTTGTGTGCCGCAATCGAAATGCCTTGTATTCTTTGTTTTTCGCTTCTTGAGCCTCTTCTGACAGTTCGCCAATGGGAAAGTAGTGATGCTTTATTATGTTTTCACCATGGCATAGTACCTTATGAATTGTAGGCGACAGTTTTTTCCAGCTACCATAGAGATTATTGTACATTTTAAGGGTATCAGCAGAGAATTCTCCAAACTTTTCAGCATCAATAACTTGGCGACAATTTATCGCAGCCAGCAATTTTTTAAAATTTAGCAAGAGACCTTCATCAATTTTGGTTATGGATGCTGTAAGTGCAACATCTTCAAAAAACCGCCTAGCAGTATTGCCATCATTACTGTTACCGAAACCCTGTTTAGGGTAATCAATCCTTAGTCCAGTACTTTCTTTAAATTTCTTTTGGATTTCCTTTTTGGTCTTTGCTCTGAGTTCCTTTTTTATCTCGCGCTTCTCTTTTGAAGTCTTTGCATCAAAATCTGGATTATTTTCTTTAAATGTTTGGAATTCCAAGTCATATGCAATATTTAAACAATGCGCCATAAATCGAAGTCGAGCATGAAGTGGCGATAATCCCAGTTCATACATTGATTCCACTTCATTGCATTCTGAATTTTCCATGCAAAACTCCTTTTGAGTGGCATGACACACGGTACAGGACAAAGATGACTTGTTTCCTAGGAGTCAACCACATATTTGTCAACAGAATTTATATGAATACATCAATAATTACTATACCTGATATATCCTGAGCAACTTTTCCATCCACTATTGTAAATTGCAGAATATGTCTTATCCTTATTTCCGTTCCCTGCTGTGTAGTAAAAACTGTGTTGGAAAGGTTTTTAATTTCATCCGTCATCAATTTGTGCTTCTCAACAATTAACTCCGAACTTTCCTTTGAATACGAAAATTCAATAGGACGACAGTACCGCACAGAGGATGGCTTTGGATTTCTCCAAATTTCTTCACAATTTTTAGGATCTTTCGAAGTACCAGCCGTGTCTTGCATTAATCGAAGAGGAACCATTGATCCCATGAACATCTGAGAATCACAGTGGCCTTCATCTATAACAGAAAATAATATGCATAAGTACCAATTATGTGAATGTACCAATTATTTTACCAATTTTTTGTTTGTATTCACTCTGTCCTGATGAGCCATCACAACCCCATTTGGAATAAAGAACCATTTTGGAAGGCCAGTTTTGTTCTTTTTGATCGAAACTGAGGCTTTCCAATATGCGTTTCGAGGTATGGTCCAAGGAAGATTGAAGTGAAAATTTTGCAGATACCTCATCTACTGTAATATTTGCAGGAACACAAGCGTCTTTTTCTTCTGAAAGATGCTCTAGAGACGGCAAACCTCTATAGTTCTTTTTTAAAAACGTCGACCGAAGTATCTTGTACTGTCGGTATGACAAGTCAAGGTCAATATATAAAGCAAGTGATTCAGCCGTAGTAAGTTCCTTACACTGATCTGCAGGTTTCGTTGCTTCTCTCAGTCTTCTAAGGACTTCGATGTCATTCCCATGCAAGGACTCCACCACTGACGCCTTATCATATTCGCCATTTTTTCTTAAGAGATATTTTAAAATGTTATATGCTTCCTCCAAACTTAATTCTTTCGCTGAATCATGTGTCTTCCTACGCTTACTCGAGCGTGCTGAATTTGTGTAAGACTTTCTTGGTCTTCCCCGGATAGTTTTGGATAATTCCACATCATCAAGCGATTCATTAACTTTTTGATTTAAGCTCAGTGATCCTAAGTACCAAGAACTTTCTTTATATTTTCGTAGAAACACGTTTTTTGATCGCGAACATTCTTTCCAATATCGAGAAAACCTTTTACCGAAGGCGTCCAGGTTAATTTTGTTTATTTCATTATTTTCAACATTAATATCATATTTATGGCAAACTTTCACTAGCAACTGGTTGAAAAAAAAATTTTGCGTTATATTAGATTTATTTTCGGTATGTATTTCAAAACACTTTTCACATAGATCTTTTATAGATATATTTAATTTATCCATTATGAAAAATTATTTAACAAATTAAGAGGAATATTTTATCAGATTGCTTGTGTTTCCAAATTCATTAAAAATAACGGCATTTAAGTGACATATTTTCTCTACACTAATCTCTACTCTACACTAAACTAATTCATTCTCAATAAGTTTTGATGTTTGACCATATTCACAATAATATTTCGTTATACTTGTCATAACTTTGAAATGCACGAAAATTAAAGTAATGCTATCATACATGGAGAGTTGCAGTTTGTTGCAGCTGAACTGTATATAGGATTATAGGGGATATATCAGAGAATAACTCTATGTCAATTGCTAGTGTGGCCGCAGGTGGCAACATAGTAAAAAGCTTAGATAAAGTTAAAAAATTTGGTAAAATAAAGTTTTTTTTTTGAATAAAAAAAATTGCTAAAATGCAACACATATGAGCTCATGTGAATATTTAAAGTTAAGATTGAATCCATCTTTCAAACAAAAAAAGAATCAGCCCGATATATATAACCGTTGGTAAACTGCTTGTCCCGGAAGTTGAACTTTTTTTCATTTTTTTCATCATTTTGCAATATTTATAAATTTATCCAATTTATACATCCAATATCTCCCGAACCAAAGAAGATGGAGCAAATCAGAAACCAGGTTTGAAAAATGCAGCTATTTTTCATTTTAGATTCGTATTTGAAGTATGTAAATTCGAACATGCATTTTCATGTTTTTACATATTTTTGAGCACTCACCGGGCCAAAAAAGTGCACTGTGCGTCGTTTGGAAGGCCCAAATCATTTTTAATGATTCGACTAATGGACTTTTGCGTGATATTCATCTCACGGGCCATGATTTTCTGTTTTCGGAGCGGATTTCTGTGAATTCTTGATTTAACGGCTTTGATGACATGCGGTGTTCGAAAAGAGCGTGGGCGGCCCGACCGGTGGCGGTCTTTTACATCTCCAGTCTCCTAAAACAGTTTTATGCATAGGTAGACGAACATGCGGCTAATCCCTAGTGGCCGGAGCGTTTTGAAAATGTCGTTTTTTTCCATTTTACATTTAAAAAGCGCTATTACAGCGATACGGTTCTCATTTCCTGACCCCTCCATGTTGAAAGTTGAAACAAATTTAAAATCCCGTTACAGACTAACGCTATTGAGGTTAGCTTTCAAAACCCATATGACATTAACGGGGTATGTTCAGTTCTACTATTGAAATGGGTGTGTTTAATGTTGTAACAGTATTTATGTCGCTACTAAGTATATGTGACGCGCAAAATAGAAAGGGACCTAAGGTTAAAACCCAGTTTTGTTCAGGAGAGCCATTTTAAAGATTAGGCCCCTTTCTATTTGAGCTTAGAATCGTCGACTTCACTTTCATAAAACGCGCATATCTCTGGGAGGGAACACTTTTGGGGCATGGAATCGGTCTCATTCGATGCTCAGATGTTGTCCACATCAAAAAAATGAAAATTGATTTTTTTTACCCTTAGGTCCCTTTCTTTATGCGCTGTCACATATGCCCACTATAACCTTCTTTTAAACATAAGGACCGTTTTCGTGGTTCTTCGATTAATCAATATTTAGATTCGTAGATGAAACTGCTTTAATTTTAGTGCCCATATTGACTATTGATCAATCGTTTTGAAGCTGTTTACCTCTGTTAAGGCATGACGCTTTCTGTGGCCACAACTTGTTATAGACTACGTTACCTTATGCAAATAATTCGCACTGTACATACTCGTATGCATAAAGAGTAGTACATAAAAATCAATTCCAATTTATTTACATGTGTGTGAGAGTGAATCCTTTGTAAAGAAAAAGAAGTCATCATCAGATTTTGTAAAAAAATGCTTTTAACACACAGAACGAAGCTCACAAGGCAGTTGCAATTTCAAACATACTCGCACACTCACGCACCCAGCCTTGCACGGCCCCGCTCTTGCCGCTGCACACATAATTGCATTTCTGTTGCACTTTTTTTTGCAACATTTCAGCCGTCGTTTTTGCTTCTTCTCGTCCTGATTGTATGTAATTGTAATTTAATGCCATTACTTTTGCTCTTTTTTTCTGTTGCTGCTCAGAATGCATTCACTGTAATTTTGTGCCATTTATGAGTTCATTCTTTGGCCATTCGGAAAAATATTGCCGGCATGGGTGTGAGTGCCAAACCGCCGGCCGCCCCATTAATAATGGACGTTCGATGGCGGGGACAAGTGTGGCGGTTTCTGCTTGTGGGAGGTTAATGCAGTGTACATATATGGGCGAGTGTCAGTGTTAATTGCATTTTTTCCGGCACAAATGTTATTACATGTTTTAGTTGCATGTCATATGCTTGTAGTGTATATATATGAGGCATTCCATGATGTCATGGGGAATATATTTGTGATACACAGTTGCAATTGTTTTAAATACAGAAAAGGTGTCAATGACAAGTTAAAAAATTAAAGTCGGACAGTGTCCACCCTTTTATATGATATATCCCATTCCACTCTGTTGCTAAGTCGCTCATAAAGCAATATGTGACAGCGCATAGAGAAAGGGACCTAAGGGTAAAAAAAAATCAATTTTCACTTTTTTTTTGATGTGGACAACATCTGAGCATCGAAGGAGAGCGATCCCATGCCCAAAAAGTGTTCCCTCCCAGAGATATGCGCGTTTTATGAAAGTGAAGTCGACGATTCTAAGCTCAAATAGAAAGGGGCCTTATCTTAAAAATGGCTCTCCTGAACAAAACTGTTTTTTACCCTTAGCTCCCTTTCTATTTTGCGCGTCACATATATAAAAAACGGGTGATCAATCTAGAGGTATTTTTTTAATTGGGGTTTTCCACAGATTACGTGTCAGCTGTGTCTAACTTTATTTTTTTTATTTTCTGTATTGTTTGCCATTTCATCATGAAAAGACCTACACCACAACAACGTCTCCAAATTGTGCAACTGTATTTTGGAAATGAGAGTGAGAAGATCCACTGCTATCGACCAAAATTTTGTTCAGTGACTGCGCCCAGTTCTGCCTCAACGGATTACTGGGCTGAAAAGCAACCAGAAGTGGTTCCAGAGTATACATTTTACCTAGAGAAAACCACGGTTTGGTGCGGTTTAAAGGCTGGTGGAATCATCGCTTCATATTTTTTCCAAATGATGATGGCCGTAATCGTAACCGTAAATGGTGCTCGCTATCGCGCCATTATATCGGACTTTTTGCTGCCTGAAATTGAAGCCCATATTCTTGACGACATTTGGGTTCAACAGGACGGTGGCACTTGCCATACAGCTGCTGAAACAATGGATCTATTGAGGGGTAATTTTGAAGAGCAGCTAATTTTACGTTTTAAGCCGGTAAGTTGGCATCCTAGATCGTGTGATATCACACCTATAGAATTTTTTTTGGGCTAAGCTACGTTTCAGGTTTTGGAAGCCAACATTATGCGTGTCATTAACGCCATACCGGTCGAAATGCTCGAACGAGTCATCTAAAATTGGACCCTCAGAATGGACACCCTGAGGCGTAGTTGCGGTCAACATTTAAAGGAAATTTTATTTAAAAAAATGGCATAAATTTCGTTTCGAATGGATAATAAAGATTTCACACTAGATCAATTTTCAATTATTGTATTTGCTTTATTTTGGAAAAAAATACCTCTAAATGGATCACTCTATACAATTTATAGTTTACACACTGATAGGTGTTACTGCACTGAAACCCACATGTAATATCCAATCGGTTTTCAACTACATACTTCACTACTGTCGAACAGTAGCCGACTAGATTAAACTCGACCATATCGGTCCATGTTTAAATATTTACAGCCCCTGTAAGAAGTTCTTAGTTAAAAGAATCGAAACGAACGAAACATCAAAAAAATGGGAAAGCAATATCAAACTGGATGTATGAATGATTTTCTAATCGCTGTACAATATCCTCTTTGCAACAACTTTGGTAGCAAACTTAGCCTTGGTGGGTGTCTTATTGTAACTGCGGTAGGATTTCTTGTCAACCTATCCTGGGAGTGTAAAGTATTGGCATTACCATGTACTTGTACTCGTACATGCATGTTGCCAGACATGTCGATGTGTTTAAGTGCAAGGAATAGAAGGACAAAATGGCTTTTATTTTAGCGCATGAATAAAAATACAAATTATGGATATTTTACGTGATTGTGCCACAATTAGGTCGCCAATAATGGAACAACGTGATTACATAGCAGTGAAAGCCACAAAATTGCTGGGGATATACAGATAGGGTTAAAGCGTGCTGGAAGTTTGAAGCATGTGCAATGCATTATTGAAATCACAAAGTTTAGTTGGTACAAATAATATATTAAATATGCCAACCCGTTGACGGTTTATCTTTAAAGCTTCTCTTGGACATGGGTCGATTAAGTAAAAGTAGAACGACAAAGTGGATCATTTGCATGGCAGGTACCAAAAGGAGCGTCGACATACTACTTTTTCTTATACACTTAAACGACACACAGAGAACAGATTTGTTGCTAACCGAATGTTCGTGGTGGCACGTGCCAGCCATGCTCTCTATCGCTACAACCGAATGTTTATCACTACAACCAAATGTTGATTGGGTACATAGCAATTTTCAGTGGTGGCAACTGACAGTATCGGTTGAAGAGACAGAGTATCGGTTACCACTACTATTTAGGATGATTATTGGAACTGTATTTCTACATGTAGTGGTTCTTGTTATGGTTTATATGAGCTCATTGAATAACTGGACTAACTTATGCTTAAATTGTATATATGCGGTTACCTGTCCCAAATAATAAAGTTTTTTATTAAGTTTTAATAGTTAAGGATTTAAAAGATATTTATTCTGTTATTTAAATTATAAGCAGTTTTTACATTCAAATCCTGGGTCAGAAAAAATCAATTTTGGTTTTAAAGTGCTAACAAATTTCAAGGTAAAGCTGATTATGACACATTATATAGGGTGATCCATCTAGAGGTATTTGTCTCAAAAGGGTTTTCTTCACAGATTACGCGAGAGTTGTATTAAACTTTATATTTTATTTGTTTTCAGCACTGTTTGACATTTCATCATGGAAAGACTTATTGAAATTGAGCAACTGTACAAAGGAAATGAGCGATCGGTAAGAAAGTAGCTTCGGACAAAATTTGGTTCAGTGATGAGGCCCATTTCTGGTTCAACAGCAACGTCAATAAACAAAATTGCCACATTTGGGCTGCAGAGCAACCAACCAGAAGGGATCCAAGAGATGCCATTATACCCAGAAAAAACACGGTTTGGTGCAGTCAATGGCCTAGTAGAATCATCGGTCCATATTTTCCCAAAAAGATGATGGCCGTAACCGTGAATTGTGCTTGCTCTCGCGCCATGTTATCGGACTTTTTGCTACCTCAAATTGAAGCCCGTAATCTTGACGAAATTTGATTTCAACATGACAGTGTCACTTGCCGAAATTACTTCTCTCTATTAAGAAGTAATTTCGAAGACTAGCGAATTTCTCGTTTTGGACTGGTGAGTCGGCCGCCTAGATCGGTGTGATATCACACCTTTAGACTTTTTTCTTTGGGGCTATGCTGACAAACCAGCTACGATTCAGGTTTTGGAAGCCAATATTATGCGTGTCATTAACGCCATACCGGTCGAAATGCTCGAAATGCATCAAAAATTTTACCGAATTTTTTGATGCTTTTTGGAATCAAAAATTGAGAATTGTTTCGAATAAAATATTCATCATCGACACTTTTAAAAAATGAAATTAAAAACGAATCGGCAAAAATCGGCAAGGATTTTGTTTTTATAATCGACGAAAGTCCAAACTAATTTACTATACAAAAAAATTTCATCGAATTTTTTGTGTTTTTTTGCTTTTTGAAATCAAAAGTTGAGAATTTTTCGAATTAAAATTCATCATAAACACCTAAAAAAAAATCAAACAGAATCGGTGTAGATTTGGTTTTTTTCACTTTTTTTATTTTTGTTTAAAAAAGGCAAACAAGAATCTTTTATTTTAAAGAAACTCTGATTTTATTTTAGACGATCTATACTAAAAATATTATAGTATTAATTCAGTAAAAAAATTAAATCCTCAACCATTAATAACGAACATTTTTTAAAACATTTATAAAATTTCTTAAAAAAAATAACACGACTCAACTGAAATTATGTGGACAAAGTTATTCTCCTTTTCGAAAAATGGACGAAATGAACACTGAACTCCATGCGATTTCACTTTAGACACAACATCTTGAAAGTTCGGTAAAACAAAGGAACATTTATTACTTTTTAAATTATTTCGTATGGTACAGCGTTGGCTCTTACGAGGGTTGCTATTTATATTTCGGGTCCGGCAAAAAAACCACAATAATTTATTATTGAAAATGGTTTTATTGTTTTTCAAAATATTCTCCTTTAAGATCAATACACTTTTGCATGCGCACAAACCAATTTTCGAAGCACTTCTTCCACTCCGATTGAGACACCTCCAAAACATGATTTTTGAACGCTTCAACGGCTGCTTCGGGCAATGAAAAGCGTTGAACACGCATTATTTTCTTGAATCTAGGGAATAAGAAAATGTGATTGGGTGCCCTTCTCCGAGAAAAGGGACCTAGTGTGTGAAAATGAAGTTTTGAGAAAAACGCATTTTAAGTTTCATAACGCATTATCACTGTGAACACACCTTCAGTTGGGAGATGCGATTTGGTATGGTTAGTTATGATTGGGTGCCGACTTTGGTGACGTCATGTCTATGTGGTGACGTATTTTTTTTCGTCTTAGTGTGACAATACCTTTGCTATTGTTGCTACCAAACGAATTACCTCCGCTCATTGCACCGAGCGGTTTATCGTTAGATCGCATATGGTATTTGAATGAGAATGTCAGAGTCTTATGTACTGATTCACAGAAACGGGATTTTGTAGCTCCTAAACCGAGTGAAACACAAAGCGAAAAAAAATCGAAAAAAATCTGAACCTGCCAGCAAGAAAAAAAAATCGTATCACCGGATCACGAGAGAAAGAAAGCTAAAGTCAAAGCACTGCAAAAAGAAAAAACTGAAATTGTCAAACGGAAGAAAATCGAAGTACCAGATCTCGAAACAGCGAAAAAAGTCCAAACTCCAAAAAAAAACGAAGACTGACGAAAAAAAAAACAATTTAAAACCAAAAAAATCAAAAAAAGGAAAATTTTAATGTTTTTCTCATTTTTATCGATTTCCCAAAATCGGTTTTTACGTTTTTTACCAGAAATCTAACTCATTTCATCTTATTCTACACCCTTTGATGTAGCAGAATCTACTCTTAAGTCCAAACCCCGTTTTTTGGCACACTAGGTCCCATTTCTCGGAGAAGGTCACATATGTATTTATACTGTCCGCCTGTCTGTTTGTCCGTCTATATATTTGTTAAAAACACGATAGTGGTCAGACGAATAAACCTACACGCAGAGAAAAGATATGGTTATACTATGGTCACCGCAACAATAGTATGTTCTCTACAATAAAAGTATGTTCGTCGCAACCATAGTATTGTTTTATGAATTTCATTTTGACAACAGTATGATTGTGACAATATTACTATTGTTGAAATGTAACAATAGTATTTTTGCCAAATTAAGAAATGAAAATATGGTTGTAGCAACAATATAAACATGGTTGGTGCAACAAAAGAAATGTTTAAAATTTACGTTAACAATAATTTGATTACGGCAATCATACAGTATGGTTGCGACTATAAACATAACAAAACTGGTTTTATACAGCATACATTTATGTGTGTGCGTATGTTTTTTTTAATATACAAAAAAACACATACACACGATACAGTGAATGGTTGCTCTCCATTAAAAAAAACAACAACAATCGGAAGGTAGTTCGAGGGATTTTTATTGTGTTTACTTTGTACGGTGAAATACTCTAATACCGACTGGTTCTCGTTTATTTAAAATCTGCCTGCACTTAAGTATATAGCCATTGATTATGGTTTAATCACATTCGTTACATGGTGTCTAAGGATGGTGAAGTAGCATTCACCCCTGCTGGCAACTAAAAGTATTTTTGACCGTTGGAATATATATTTTTGTTTCTTGAATGATATGTTCAATAAAAACATGGCCTCAAATACTTAATAAAAATCTCTATTTTTGAATAACAACAATAACCAATCCTTATAAATAATTTTGGAGATCATAGTATGGTTGAGTGTGAATCATAATATGGTTGTCGGGATCATAGTATGGTTGCGTGTGAATCATACTATGGTTGTGAGGATCATACTAAGGTTGTATGAGAAACATACTATGGTTGTGAGGATCATAATATGGTTGTGGAGATAATAGTATGGTTGAGTGTGAATCATACTATTGTTGTGAGGATCATAGTATGGTTGTGAGTGTATCATACTATGGTTGTGGGGATCATAGTATGGTTATGTGTGAATCATACTATTGTTGTGAGTATCATAATATTGTTGTGTCACAACCATATACTCAACAATAGTAGATCCTCTTCGAATATTGTCACCCCAACCATACTTTTTTTCTGCGTGTAGAATTCTGAAATATTGCATAATTATGACTTATTGCTATAAGCCATTTCGGATTGTAAATATCAAAATCGTTCTACGGAGAAAAAGTTTCCTTTAACGGACAAAAGGTACCTACGCAGAAGTATCTTTCTATCTACATTTCAATTAATAATGCTTGCCTTCTCGGAAAAAATTAAATATACTTTAATTATATAACTACTTAATTTAATGAAAAACCAAAAAACTCTTTGTTTATATATCAAATAAAAATATATTCGAGTATATACTTATATTTATTTACAATATTTTCTCTCTCCACAATTGCCTTACAGGAAAACCTCCATCTCGAATTGTTTTTGAAGTGTGTGTTCAGTTCAATTGGTCGTTTTATTTCGTTCGTTTCTTCCCTATAATCAACCAATTTCTGTTATTTATTTTGCTCTTCACTTGCATTGGCCCTTCCTGCTCTAGAGAAAATTGCATTAAAGTTTTGCATTACATGACAAGAGCACACATGTCGACGTCACGTATTCGCCGTTCTACCACCAACCCGCCCGCAGTACGACGAGTCCTCTTAACGATGCCGAAAACATGTGTCCTTGCAACTTTCACACACTTGTACGAGTATGTCGTGGCAAGGAAACTACAAGTTCTTTGGACGACAAAAAGGACATTTTCGGTTATTTGTATTTATTTATTATTGTTTGGGTCTTCGTGCTCGAGACGAGAACGATTTCTGAGTTTGCCTTTCAATTCTAGCGAGTTTTCACTTTCTTCCTGATTTTGTTGCTTTTTTTTGCACTTTAATGTTGTTTTATTTCTGACTGGAGGACAAGTTGAGTGAACTGAAAAGCAAATAAATGGCAATAGCAAGAGTGTTAAATATGGATGTTCCAGTCATGGTGTGGATATGCGCGTTTATGCACAGTAGCTAAAAGTAAAAGTTAAAAGAGAAGAAGTTATATAAATATTTTCATAAGGGCATTATTAAGCGGGAGGAGCCTCCGGTAAAGAATTGGGGTGTTAAGTAATGGCTTAGTAACAACTCATTACCTTTTGCATTACCATTAATTTTATGTTTTGGTTGAATTGGAGACCTTGACCAATGGGTGGGGTCTATGGCGTAGGGCCTAAAAAACGTCCTAGGGCTGAAAGAAACAGTAAAATGTTCACACAAATCCTGCATTTAAAATACAACTCAGACCAGCCCTACGGTCCCAAATACCAGCCTTTTTCAACTATGGACATATGGGTATTAAAACACATTAACATTTCGTCACGGAAGGAAATATCCTGTTTATTTCACGATTCGACTAATTTTATGTTCTTCACCCATGGGTCGAAGGTCCCCAAAAAAATTGTCCTTTCGAACACGGACATATGGGTACCCAGAAACAGTGGAATTTAATGAAAATCCGCATATGGCAGTCATTTAACGATTTGGCTGAATCTGAGGCGCTGACCTAAGGTCATGGTTTAAATGCCTTGGGTCACATAAACTGGAAACAGTAAAATTTTCTCAAAAGTCCAAATATGTACCTAGTTTTAAGATTTGCGCCAATTTTCCACTTGAAAAATTGGACAAAAGGGTCCCAAAAACACCCTCTTTCAACTACGTACCAAAAACAACCCTTAAATTTCTTCACAAAGAGGCCCAAAATCGCCCTTCTTCAACTATGGGCATATGGGTAATAAAAAACCACCCTCAAATCGAAAAATAACATAAGTTCTACGATTCAAATATACAGAGTGGAGCGCGAAAATGTGCTTATTTGGATATGAAATAAAAAAATTGTGAACCTTGGAAAAATTTATTTTATTTTTTAATTATATTGCCCAATAAGGGAATTTTTAAATTACATGCTTTTAAATAGAGTATCTGGCAAATGTCGACCTTCGCTATCCACACACTGCTGCATACGTTTTCTGAAGTTTTAATGAACTCTAACAAGCATGTCGACTAGTATTCTGCCAATTTCAGTCTCATACTCTTCGACTTCAGGTTACCCCGCAGGAAAAAATCGCATGGGCTTGAGTCTGGTGAGCGTGCCGGCCAGTTCACATCACCCCTCAAAGAGATAAGCTGTCCAGGCATCATTTGCCTCAAACAATTCATGGTAACCCTCGCTGTGTGTGTAGTGACACTATCCTGTTGGAAGAGCCGGCTGAAAAAAATCTTGTATCATAGTCAACTACCGTTCGGAGTTTACATTTACGGCCGAGCAGAGCGTTTCGGAGATTACAGTACTGCTGCTATAGGTCCCTCGATGTTTTGTAGTGTTCTAATTATTCTCTAAGGTCAATGAAGTTACCCTATTTACAATTGATTGCCATCCAGGAACATGTCCGCATGGGGGAACAGCGAATCATAAACGAAAAGCACTGCAATGATCGAGTGTGCATTTTAAAAATACGCTTCAACACAAAATTACCTCTGCTCACGCATCCAATGCATGATGGCAACTGAAAGGCAGACGAATACAAATCCGTCAGCTACTATAAGCCACGCTCAACTCTCTTCGACAGTACCGCCACAGCCTGCAGTGCAAAAAAACAAATTATCGCGATCCACCATGTATTTGAGGTCTGGGCCCATAGGTAAAATGTCCATAGAGTACCGATAATGAACATCGACATATATATTTACTCAAAACAAGTAGAATTTCACACTCAAATCTATATGATATAACTTTTAGGATTTGTCTTAATTTAAGAGCTTTATCTACGGGTTCCCTAGTGCCCCCCTCAACAGTGGACATATGGTTTCTTGAAATTTTCGAGTCTGAACCGAAAAACGGTTTATAGGGCCCCAAAGTTTAGTTCTGTCAAACATGGATCCACTACCAATAATCATATCCCCGAAAACTGTCAATGGCAAACTACAACGCAATCCATGGCCCAGAGCATAATGCTTCGTCCCGGCCGAACTTACGAATTGTCTAGTTATTTTTTATTCTTTAGGTACACAAACTCTCTGTCTCTCTTATGTATAACATACAAGGGCTGCTAAATATGGCCTCATAACGAAAATGCGAAAATTTATCATCAAAAATGGTTCTATTGTTTTTTCAAAGTATTCTCCAGCATGATTTATTCACTTTTGCATGCCCTCAAACCAATTGTCGAAGCACTTTATCCACTCCGATTGAGACATGGTTTTTGGACAACAACAACTGCTTCTGGCGACGAAAATCGTTGATCACGCATTTTTTCTAAATGTGCGGGAATAAAAAGAAGTCATTGGGTAAAAAGTCAAGGCTGTACGACGGATGACCCATCAATTCGACGTCTTGACATGGTGCACAATGAAACGTCTTCTCTTGTTCGTTTTTCAAATTTCTCCGAATACTTTAGGCTAACAAATTGTGGTGTGCCGCTCGGAATTGGCCTCCTACGTTACTCAAACGGAGCAGTCGCACCATGACCAGTTTTGCCGAAGAAGCAGGCGACCATTTGCTTCGAAGTGCTTCTTCCACGAACAACTTTCGTTGGATTTGGCTCGTCTTCGAGGACCCACACGGTCGATTGCTATTTTGTTTCGGGCTCATACGCATAGATCCATGATTCGTCACCTGTAACGATCTTATCGATCTCAAAATCATAACCATGACAAAACCCAGTAAAAGTAGACACTTACGGTCAACATCTTGATAAAGGCTCCAAGTAAGCGCGTTTTCCTATAATAGACTCTGCCACTGTAGAAATCTTTGCAGGTGCAGAGTTGCCGCTGTAGAAATCTTTACAGGTGCAGAGTTGCTTTAATTTTTTTTGCAGAACAGAGTGGGGTATTGATACATTTTTTTTATCTACTCCACACAGCAGTAGAAGGTATTTTGACTTAAAGCTAATGTTTCTTAAAACTAGAACCGAAGAAATTTCTGACACCTTGAATATACCCAAAGTTTATTATAAAGGATTAGTGATTATATTGACTGGAGCCACAAGCTTTATCGGCACATTTTAGTTTTCTGAAGGGTGGTTAAATTTTAAGGGCCGATGTCATTTCTTGCCACCGTTCAGACCATTGATGAAGTTTGGAATGACCAAGAATTGCACCTTGTTAGCGTGTAAACGAAAGTCTTTATAATGTTCATCAACGACGAGCGTGAGAGGTGCAATTTTTGGGCTCGAAGACGGGATGAGGAAGGCGGCTCTTGAGCCACACTATCGCGAACCCCAGCAATAGTTTCTGCAGTACGAGCTGTACGAGCATGCACTGGTGTTTTCACATCTCCTACAGACCCGGTTTGCTCAAATTTATGGACGTTTTTACGATTGTGCGCACATTTAGACTATTAAATTGACCGAAAGTTAATTTAATATTTAGATTTGAACGCCCATTTTCATAATAAGCCTGAATAACTTTAACGCGTTGCTCACTTGTGTATTTTTCCATGGTTCAAATTGAGGTAATCTGAAATTGAGAAATTTCAAACGAAATGTGGAATAAAACTTGACGTTTAGGTGTGGTTCACATTCAACATCGGTGGTTCACATTCAACATTTAACCACCCTTTACTTTAATTTTCGATTGTTTTCAATGGTAGTAAAGTGGTTTACTGACTTTTGTTGCAGTCACATAAGTACAGGGTGGAGCGCGTTAATTTGCATTTTTGCACTGCAGGCTGTGGCGGCACTGTTGGTCCAAAAGAGTGGATAGTATGCGTGGCTTATAGTGGATGACGGGAGTTTTGTATTCGTCTGCCTTTCAGTTGCCATCATGCATTGGACACGTGAGGAAAGGTCATTTTGGGTTGAGGCGTATTTTTCAAATTCGCACTCGACCATTGCAGTGCAGCGTGCTTTTTGTTTACGATTCGCTATTCCCCAATGCGAACGTGTTCCTGGACGGCAATCAATTGTTAATTGGGTAACTTCATTGAGAACAGCAGGGAATGTGTCATGTGTACGAAGGGGACCTCAGAGAAGGATTACAACACCACAAAACATCGAGATAGTTAGATCAGCAGTACTGCAATCTCCGAAACGCTCTGCTCCGAACGGTACTTGACTATGATACAGGATTTTTTCAGCCGGCTAATGCGGAAATGCAATTAGAGGATACATGGTTTCAACAGAATGGTGCCACTGCACACACATCGAGGGTTACCATGATTTGTTTGAGGCAAATGTTTCCTGGACAGTTTTTCTCTTTGAGGGGTGATGTGAACTGGCCGGCACGCTTACCAGACTTAGCCCCATGCGATTTTTTCCTTTGGGCTTACCTGAAGTTGAAGGTGTATATCGTCCGCCCCAACACCTTGGAAGACCTAATTAACAATATTGAGGCTGAAATTAGCAGAATATCAGTCGACATGCTTGTCAGAGTTCATGAAAACTTCAGAATACGTATGCAGCAGTCTGTGGATAGAGAAGGTCGACATTTGCCAGATACACTATTTAAAATCATGTAATTTTAAAATACCCTTACTGTTCAATATAATTAAAATATAAAATAAGTTTTTCTAAGGTTCATAATTTTTATATTTCATTCCCAAATAATCATCATTTCCGCGCTCCACCCGGTACAAATGACGCTAAATGTTTTGAAGGGCCAATTAAGGTCAGTACGAGAGTAACCGAAAAAATCATGAAAAAAAATTCATGAAATGGTTTTGGTCGATCGAAGAGTAAAAGTGCGTGAATTTGTTGATGCCATACGCATTTCATATGGCAGTGTGGTTTCGATTTAACATGATCAGTTCGGTTCAAGATAGCTGTTGCAAGATGTGTGCCGCGTTTGCTCTCAATTGATCAAAGCCTAATCGTGTGATAACTTCAAAGGGTTTTTTGGTGTTGTTTAACCGCAATTCGAATGAGTTTTTTCAGCGTTTTTTAACTGTGGACGAAACATGGATCCATTACAACACTCCGGAGACCAATTGGCTGTCTAAATAATGGCTTTCTCCAGGTGAACCGGCTCCGCAGAAGACCAAGGTGACTTTGTCGGCCAATATGGTGATGGTAACAGTTTTTTGGGATGCACGCGGGATTTTCCACATCGATTACCTTCAAAAGGGGAAAACAATAATGCCATCTTATTGGACCGAATTAACGAGGATTTAAAAAAAAACCGAACCCATATGACCAATAAAAAAGTTCTTTTCCATCAAAATAATGCACAGGTGCATACGTGTCAGTCTCAAAAAATTGCATGAATTGTGTTACGAATTGGTGCCTCATGCGGCATATTTTTCGGATTTATTCCCCAATGAATTTTTCCTATTTCCAAACCTAACGAAATGGCTTGGTGGAAAGAGATTCAGCTCCAACGGTAAAATTATCTATCAAACCTATTTTATGGACCTCAAAAAATCCTATTTTTTGGAAGGGATACAAAAAATTGGAGAAACCTAGGACTAAGCGCATGGAGCTTAAAGGAGATTAGGTTGAAAATAATTTTATTTTTATAAAACTGTGTATTATTCGAAATTATTGATAAGCCCTATTACTATTTTTGACGGCCAATTGACAGTTGGTTCAAGCAGACTTACTTTGACTAAACAAACCATTCTGATACCACGGACACTTACCAGACGTACATCTTCCCGTCGAACCATTTTCTGTCTCTTTAACCATTTAAGCACCGTGGAAAACTTCTCGAACGGCGGATACCAGCAAGGCCGACCAACTCCCAGCCACATGGCCATCATTTGAGCAAAAACTTCAAATATTGCGATCCTCTTGTTGGGACCACCTCCAAATGTGAGCTCTATTTATACCCTTCAAACCACTGTGTCCTTACTGGGAACTGGAACTGTTATTCCTAATGGTTTACTTCATTTTTTATGAACGTCTTGCCTTGTTTTATGCTTTATTGTTTACCTTTTTTACGAGGGTCATATTTTCGTTTGACTGGTGTTGGTGGCACAGCTACAAATTGGAACACATGTTGTCCGACACTAACCTAAGGCGTAGCAAAGCTCTCTTCCTACTCCACTGCCGCTTCCGCTGCTGCTGCTGTCGATGGCAGTGATGGTGCTGGTGATGAAGGGCAGTTAGAATTTTATGTGAACTGAAAATGTTCCGCTTAAGTTTTCCAAATGCTTTGAAAACTTGGGGGGCAATTAATGTTTTCCACTTTTGTTTTTCCCCACTTCTGCTCAAACATTTTTCCATTTTTTGTGCGTAGTTGCAATTGCGTTACGATCAAATGAAAACTTTGTTGGTGTTCCATTTCGTTTTTAAAAAGCAATTTCGTTTCGTTTCAATTTCTTGTTTTCTTCAAATTGACTGAATTTGAATAGTTAATTGAAATGTTAACAATTATGATGTGAAACACAGGGTTTTGAAGAATTTTTGTCGCTAACGGAGAAATTGCTACCGAAAGTTGTGGCTATGCGTTGCTTCACCCCCTCCCCCCTATTTCTCAGCGAAATGGATAGAAGGAGGGGACAGGCGATTGCATGACGATGCTATCTTAAAGTTTTCTTTCACTCAGTGACATTTGGTTCCAGCTTGTAGTGGCGATTTCCTCCACCAATTAAGTTAATGTCTCGTCAAACTAAATTACTTTCGACATTTCCGGTGATACTTGTGTACTTGTATGGGGGTGAGTGTGAATGCTAGTGCGAAGCCGGCACAGAAGAAGAAAAGCGAACTAACAGGAAGAGGAAAAAGCCGGAAATGACAGTAGTGAGTGTTGAAATGAAAAATAACTGCAAATGCGCACTTACATACACATCAACACTTATTCACACACACATGTACACACGCATATTGAGTCTTGTTAGTGTCGTGATATATGAGAATAAATCAAAATCAAGCAGGAACACGATGTGAGTAAGATTTATTAGACATTTGCTAAACAGCGTAGGAAGTAAAATCAAATGGAAATGTCACAGCGGAAATCGATCAAAGTGTAAAACAAAACACAAACGCTGAATAGGCAAAGATGTAAAATCTTTCATGTAATTTGCGAAATTTAATTAAATTACTGGAGACAAATGCAGTTTTAGATTTTTGCTAGGATGACACTTTCTACGGAAATTACATTTAAAATTATCTAAAAATATTTAATATACAAAAGTTGGTACATGCAAAGGACACAGCAATACTTCTGAGGGGCAGACAACAAAACACTTTTTGGAGAACAGAATCGATTGCATTGGAAAAGTTGCTTAACTGGGCAATACTTAGCAATTCCTTCAGCATATTGGCCTGCATCTATGAGCTTTTTACCGCTTTTGTATGGATTTACCTTGAAGCCCCTTGTAAATCCAAAAGCGAAGAACGCTCATAGATGTTGGCCTTTGAGCAGGAGATCAATCGGATATAAATGCGCTTAAGGCCTTTGGTAATATCCTGGCTCTATAAAAGCGTAGTAAGACAAATTATTGCATATACGGGAATAGTTATGAGGACTTCAAGGCTAAAAAGTGCAAAATAAAGTAAGTAGAACAAATGAAGCAAACCTGCTGCCTGATATATTGAGCAAAGCAATCTGCCAGCTTCTACTAGGACAATGAAAAAATATCGGTTGATATGATCTACAGGTATTTTTTCGGAACAAAAAAAACTATAAAAATTCAAATCAAGTGGGGAATCTTTATTGGTAATTTGAAAGGAGATTTTATGGCATTTATTTTTTGAAAATAATTACCTTCAAATGTTGGCAACTGTATTATGGAAATAGGCGTTCGGTGAGAAACAGGAAGATCCGCTGTTTGTGACCAAAATTTTTTTCAGTGATGAGGCCCATTTCTGGCTCAACGACAACGTCAGTAAACATAATTGCCGCATTTTAGCTGAAGAGCAACCATAAGAGGTTCAAGAGGTGTCATCATACCCAGAGAAAACCACGGTCTGGTGCGGTTTATGGGCTGGTGGAATAATCGTTCCATATTTTTTCAAAAATGATGGCGGTCGGAACTTAACCGTGAATGGAGCTCGCTGTCGCGCCTTGATATCGGACTTTTTGCTTCCTGAAAGTGAAGCCCGAAATCTTGACGACATTTGGATTAAACAGGACGGCTCCACTTGCCATACAGCTGCTCAAGCAATGGATATATTAAGAGGTCATTACAAAGAGCAGCCAATTTCACGTTTTGGACTGGTGAGTTGGTCGCCTAGATCGTGTAATATCACAGCTATAGACTTTTTTCTTTGGGGCTACGCAAAGTCCATATTCTATTCTAACAAACCAGCTACGATTCAGGTTTTGGAAGCCAACATTACGCGTAATGCCATACCGTTCGAAATGATCGAACAAGTCATCCAAAATTTGACCCCCAGAATGGACACCCTAAAGCGTAGTTGCGGCCAACATTTAAAGGAAATTATATTCAAATGATAAATGGCATAAAATGTCCTTTCGAAAGAACCACAAATATTCCTCATTTTATTTAATTTTTTTATTTTTTTTTTATTTTGAAAAAATACCGATATTATATATTTAAAATGACAGTAAAAAAAATTCTGGAAAGTGATACTAGTCTTCTTCTAGATCTTGTGGTTTTGTGAATTTTTCCAAACACACCCGAAATTTGAGAATCCTTGTATACCCACTTATATACCTGTATCTAATATAATTTTCAACAATTTTTTAGTTTCTCGATGGATTTAAATAGAAAAGACTTACCCTTCGGACGATATACTCGTATATTTAATTTTATTAAAAAATTATGTTTTTATTTTTCCGCCAAAAACTGGTTCCTTCCGATTTTCGCCATTTTTTAACTTTTCCGATTGTTTAAATCATTATTTTAAGGATAAAAACGCAACTTGATTTTTTAAATTCCATTAGTAGTTAGCTGAGCTATTGAAGACATGAAAATGTTGCAAAAAAGTTTTGGCCAAAACTGCAAATTAATTGCAGCAGCGTTTGTAGTTGGTAGTTAAGCATCATCAGTTTATCTTTAAAGTGACCAGCTTTGTTCTCAAATTATTTTTATGATGTTATATCCGGGCATAAAATCTGTTTTATTGTCCAATGAAAACCCATAAATCGGTTATTCTAAGTTCAAATTACATATGCGACTGGTATCAACTTAAGAGGTGATAATATGTCGGGTTGTCAGCTATAGAACAAGCTAATTTAAATGACATGTTCAACAGTACCCTCATAAAACAACGTGTTAAATCATCGGTAAGATTAAAAAATGGGAAAATTTAAAAAAAGCTTCTTTGACGGCAAATAAACACATAAATCAAAAATGATAATCAATTTCGTTTCAGGCTTATAACCAGGCAAAAGTGTTTAAACACGTTTTTAGATTTTATGGGTGTTTGGGAATGTTCAAACAACAATCTTAAAACCATCCTAGAAGGGTTTATGAATATTAAAACAATGCATTAGACACAAATTTGTACACACAAAAGTTTATGCTTTCGCTATAACCTTAAGAAGGTTCGAGGGAATATAATATATGCCGTATATAAGTAATATATATGGTAAAACAATAAAATAAAAATATCAAGTAATAAATGAAAATATCAAAATATTTATAACCTGCTAATGCTAGCTCAGACAAAAAAAAAATTAACAAAATGTCCTTTGTTTAGCTTAGTAGCACACGCTGGGTAGTCGCTAGTAAACAAAACAAATGTCGCTTGAAACGTCTTAGTTTTTTCTTTTTTTAAATCCGTTGAAAAACTAAAAATCGGTAGATAATCATTTTAATTCAGCAGGCTTCAGGATTCAGCAGGCAAAAGTGTTTAAACCCCTTCAGCAGGCAAAAGTGTTTTAAGTTTTTTTAGTCCGTTGAGAAACTAAAAATCGGCTGATAACACTAGCCAACAGTCGTTTTGTTATTTGGTTCTAGCATAATTTTTCTCATTGATTTTGACCTACTAAACACGAAAATGAGTTTTAAAAATTTTTCTGTCGATTGGTTTTCGAGATACAAATTTTTGAACTTTTTTTTTTTAAATTTTTGGAGGTACACTTACAATTTTGAGCATATCTTTCGTCTTCTTTGACCTATTTGATCCTACTATAAGATATGTTGGCGGCTTAAAAAGGTTAAAAAACGGCGTTTTTTTAGTAAAAATGTGGCAGAAAAAACCATATAAAAATTCATATAAAATATAATACACGATGCTAACAGCAATTTTGGTTTTTTTACGTATAGCTGGCATTTTTACAAATAAAATAAGCCCTTACTTAACAAAATCTGACAACAAATGGCGGACTTATAATTTTTTTGGTAAAAGACCGAAATTCCGCTATTTCACGATATTTTGATTTTCATTATTTGCACAGCTTACACAGAGAAAACAAAATTCGTTACACGGCGCATGTAGAAACGGCAATCCTAAGCGATTCGTATCGTCGGTCTTTAGCTCTGTTAGCATCGTGTTTTATTTTTATATGAATTTTTATATGGTTTTTTCTGCCACATTTTTACTAAAAAAAACGCCGTTTTTTAACCTTTTTAAGCCGCCAACATCAAAACTACTTACCCGATTTCTGAGAATGAGTTGTAGACGGCTCAATTTTCTTTAATTTGAGTAGTAGTAGGATCAAATAGGTCAAAGAAGACAAAAGATATGATCAAAATGGTAAGTGTACCTCCAAAAATTTAAAAAAAAAAGTTCAAAAATTTGTACCTCGAAAACCAATCGACAGAAAAATTTTTAAAACTCATTTTCGTGTTTAGTAGGTCAAAATCAATGGGAAAAAGTATGCTAGAAACAAATAACAGAGAAAATTTTGTTATTTGTGACCTAGTGTAATCAATTTAGTTTCTGGCTTCAGCAGGCAAAAGTGTTTTAGATTTTATGGGTGCCTGGAAATGCTCACAAAACAATTCTTAGTGTATTCGACAAGAATTCAGATTTTTTTTAATGTCTCATAAAATATAAGAATATTATAAAAAGCTAAATAGGTTTCTATGTAAAATAAAACAAGTGCTTGAGTAAAAGTTCTATAACTTTTAAGCCCACTCTGAATTTTTGACTTCTACAGTAAATAACGGGCAATTTTTCAAAAAGAAAACTTAGGAAATAAATATGCTTTTTTGAAATATGTATAATTTAAGGATATAACATTGATTAAGAGGGTTATGTCGAACAAGGATGTGCATTTTTTTCAATTATCGTAAAGAGGATATCAATACCTTTCAGACGGCACCTAAATTATTTATTTCTGATTTCGCGTTCCTATCTTAGTAGACCTCTAGCAGAGCTACCCTTTCCAAAAAATGGTCGCTAAGGCCAACTTTGAGATGCTGTAAAATGTGAACCCAGCACTAAACGAGGGCTGCTATATATATTTCTGGCCTAATAATGAAAATGCGAATATTTATCATCCAAAATGGTTTTATTGTTTTTCAAAGTATTCTCCAGCATGACTTTACTTTTGCATGCGCTCAAACCCAATGTCGAAGCACTTTTTCCACTCCGATTGAGACACCTCAAAAACATGGATATTGAACGCTTCAACAGCATCTTCTGGCGACGAAAATCGTTGGCCACGCATTCTTTTTTTGATGTGCGGAAATAAAAAAAGTCATTGGGTGTCAAGTCAGGGCTGTACGGCGAATGACCCATTTTGGTCGGTCAAAAAGGCGGTGGTTTGAGCCGATGTGTGAGAGCTCGCATTGTCATGGTGCACAACGATTCGTCTTCTCTTTTTCGTTTTTCGAATTTCTCCGAAGACTTCAGGCAAACAAATAGTGGTGTACAACTCAGAATTGGCCGTCCTACGTTGCTTAAGCGAAACGTTCGCCACATAACCAGTTTTGCCAAAGAAACAGGCGACCATTTGCTTCGAAGTGTTTCTTCCACAAACAATTTTCGTTGGATTTGGCTCGTCTTCGATTGCTGTTTTGTTTTGGGCTCATACGCATAGACCCATGATTCGTCACCTGTGGCCTGTGAATGTATGCTGGTGGAAGAAATGCCCAAGGATGCCTCATGTCACATGACAATCTTGAATTATCAGTTCACGCACGGCATCAATGTTCTCTGGCACAACGGCCGTTTTTGGACGACCTTCGACTTTGAGCGAACGTCGGTCACGATTGAATTCATTAAACCAGTTTTTCACAGTGCTATAGGATGGTGCTTCATCGACATACAAAGATTTAAGTTCATCGATGCACTCTTGTCGCGATAATCCACGTCGAAAGTTGTGAAAAATGATCGCACGAAAATGTTCACGTGTTAATTCCATTTTTTTGCCAAATTGATTTTTTCAAGTCACTGTAAACAACACAAATGATGGTCGTACGTCAAAACGTTCTGAGTACGTTTACGCTAAAAAATGTCAAACTTTCCAATGGAAATGTCAGATGGTGTTGCCTAGGCCAGAAAAATTATAGCAAGCCTCATAGAAACATAATTAAGATTTCATATGGCAGACAGCAAGAAGGAGGATAAGTGTCCAAATTTTCGTCAAATGACAGTAAGTTGAAAATTTAGACTTTGTCGATTTTTTTGGAATTACCTTTTTTTTAATGAAAACATCTTCGTAACATTCCCATACCCTTTAAACTTCCCGCTTAAATAAAGATCAACCCACATTATAAAATATGATTAGTTTCAATTTCAAAAATGCAAATTCGCGAACGACGACAAGTTGACATTTTATATTCAACATAAATGAGGATATTTCTGTACCAAATTCCTAAAAATATTCAATTTGGATAATATTATCTTAAATTGTTTGCCTATTTGACACAGCAGAAAATACATATTTAAGCTGGCATAGTATGATATGTGCCCCCTCCCATCCAGTGACAAGGCAACGAAAACAAACCAACAAAATAATAAAAGTTTCAAGAGTCTTCGACGGAATATTTGCATAAGTTTTACCTTCAATTCTGCTTTTCCGTTGTTCCTGATTTATGTCACGTTCATGTGTCAAAGCCGCTGTGCATGTGTGTGTGAAATACTTCTGACGGAGACCAACTCCGTGTTTGCCTTTGTGTGTGTGTGTGAAAGTTGTTTTTTTTGCTCAAATTCAAATTTACATGTTTAACTTTGTGGAGTTAAGCACCCTTTTGAAGGATCTATGATGTAAAATTATACAAAGCACATACACAAACACAGCACTGACACACAGATGTATGTGTAAGGACCCAGTTTCACAGCTGTTTACACATATCCTTTTTTTTGGTTTGGTTCGAGTGGGTGGGGCTGGGTAGGTGAAGTACAACAATTCCTTGACAGGACATTTGCGTTGAACATTTTAAATTTTATTGGTTTTTTTCTCTCTAAACTTATCGAAAATACGCACGTTTAAATGGAAAAATATGTCGAACAGCCAAATAACTTTGGGTGATGTGTTACGGTTATGTTTAAGCCCGTTTCAAAAAGACAGCGGAAGCATCGCTAAATGCTCTCTGGTGAATTTCCCGTCAACGCTTTCGTTTCATTATAAATTTAATTACTTTAATGTCAACATTAAATTTGATATGGGAGCACTTATGGCAATGGAAACTCCCCATCACACAGGCATTCACAATAATTTCTCGTAGAAGACTTTTAAATTTAATGAGAATTTACCTTTTAGATTTTTATCCCTTAAAATAACATTTAAAATTTACTGCCATTTTTTTTTTTTAGCCCGCAAAGGTTTCAACATTTGCTGCTCCTTTTGGGCTACTGCTCCTATCGCAACATCTGCTGGGTTTCTGCATGGTTGAGAATTTTTTGTCCTTATCCTTGTTTTGCGGTCTCGTATTGCATGGCAATGCCACAGTGTTTTGTAGCATACTTTTAAAAAGGGAGGGCGATGGTTTAGGAATCTGCACTCCAAAGATTCATACTTACTTACATATTTTCATTAACATCCCACAAGTATTAAACGCTAAAGTCGGGCGACTAGTGTGAGATAGCCTACACAACTCTGCTAATCAGAGGATTCAGCATCTCTGTCTGGAGCTTGAGCAAGGACGGGCTTTAGCAATGTTTAAGTCGGGCGACTATGAGGTATGAGGGTTGCTGGCCTAGGCCACACTAAGTGTTGCCTGGCGCCATCTGACATTTCCGTTGGAAAGTTTGACATTTTTTAGCATAAACGTACTCAGAACGTTTTGACGTACGACCATCATTTGTGTTGTTTACAGTGACTTGAAGAAATCAATTTGTTAAAAAAAATGGAATAAACTCGTGAACATTTCCGTGCGATCATTTTTCGCAACTTCCGACGTGGATTATTACGACAAAAGTGCATCGAGGAACTTTAATCTTTGTATGGCGATGAAGCACCATCCTATAGCACTGTGAAAAACTGGTTTAATGAATTCCATCGTGGCCGGGGCTCGCTCAAAGACGAAGGTCGTCCAAAAACGGCCGTTGTGCCAGAGAACATTGATACCTTGCGTGAACTGATAATACAAGCTCGTCATGTGACATACCGTGAGATAGAGGCATCCTTTGCTATTTCTTCCACCAGCATATATTCGA
The DNA here is from genome assembly GCA_963513945.1 of Hydrotaea diabolus. Classification (NCBI taxonomy): domain Eukaryota; kingdom Metazoa; phylum Arthropoda; class Insecta; order Diptera; family Muscidae; genus Hydrotaea; species Hydrotaea diabolus. The sequence goes on from OY740719.1 coordinate 129,813,298, forward strand.
TATTGCATTAACACCTGGCCCTTAAAAAGTTTATTATCGTTGGATCCCGCACAATTTGAAAATCGTCCAAAAAAGGCTCGTGTCGATTGGTGCAAAGAAATTTTTGAAAAAAAAATACGATCGCGATGCTTTAAAAGACGTTTATAAGATCGTCACAGGTGACGAATCATGGATCTAGGCGTATGAGCCCGAAACAAAACAGCAATCCACCGTGTGGGTCTTCAAAGACGAGCTAAATCCAACGAAAGTTGTTCGTGGAAGAAGCACTTCGAAGCAAATGCTCGCCTGTTTCTTTGGCAAAACTGGTCATATGGCGACTGTTCCTCTTGAGCAACGTAGGACGGTCAATTTTGAGTGGTTCGCCACAATTTGTTTGCCTTCGGTCTTCGGATAACTTCGAATAATGAACATGAGAGGACGAATCACTGTGCACCATGACAATGCGAGCTCGCACACATCGGCTCAAGCAAGCGCCTTTTTGACCGGCAAAAACGTCGAATTGATGGGTCATCCGCCGTACAGCCTTGACTTGGCACCCAATGACTTCTTTTTATTGCCGCACATCAAGAAAAAAAGGCGTGGTCAACGATTTTCGTCGCCAGAAGATGCTGTTGAAGTATTCAAAAACCATGGTTTGAGCGCATGCAAAAGTGCTGGAGAATACTTTCAAAAACAATAAAACCTTTTTTGATGATAAATATTCGCATTTTCATTATCAGGCCTGAAATATATAAAGCAGCCCTCGCTTCCTACAAAACTCTTTCAATCAGCTTGCTCAGCTTGAAAGCTTGACCAAGGTCTAGCTAGAGCAACGTCAGGCGACTATGAGATAGCCTACACAACTCTTCTAGAGGAATAAGCATCTCTGTCTAGAGCTTGAGCATATACTCAGGGGAGTATCAGAAAACAAAAAGAAAATAGAAATTGTGCAAAAGGAAAATAAAGCGTTAAAAGAAGTGAACGATTTAAAAAACTCCGTAAAATTTTTAAACGATCTAAGAGTCAGAAATGATTGTGTATTAACTGGATTAAAACCAATTAATGATGCATCGGCTGTAGATGTTATATTGAAGGTGTCAAAGGATGCTGGTGTTGAAATTCAACCGAACTCTATTTGCGATGCGTACTTCATAAAACAAAGAAATACAAGAGAAAAGCAATCTGTTGTTGTAAAATTTGACTCGAAGAAATCCAAGGAAAAATTGATGTCGATTAAACCTAAATTGAAGGATGCGGAAGAAACTAAGAAAGTGTATATCAACGACTTCTTAAGCAGAGAAACAATAAGGCTATTTACCTACGCAAAATCATTAAAAAGTGTCGGGTATAGATCAGTATATGCGAATGATGGTAGAGTGTTTGCTAAAAGAAGTGAGTTGTCCAAGGCGAGGCTGATCAGGAACGAGGATGAAGTGGACAAACTGCTTCAAGATGCCGCTACTTATCAACCCCCTAAGCGTAGATCAAGACATCTAGAAAATCATGCTAATGATTCTGATAATTATGAATCGCCATCTTAATTAATTATTTATATATATGAGTATTTTTTTTATAACATTTGATGTATTTTATATTCTTTTTCAATGATTATTAATCAGTACTTCAGCAGTTTTGAAGCATTTAATGCAAAATTAATAAAAAAAAAAATAATTGTTTTAATATAATTTCTGTAAATGTCAGGAGCATATCATCAAATTCAAAGTTTAACAAATTTAAAAAGCTTATTGCAAAATTTTCTCTACTTCCTGCAGTTATTGCTGTACAAGAAACTTGGTTTAGTAAGAATATTGTTCAAGTATATAAACTGTCCGGTTATAATGCAGTGCACTGTTGCAGATCTGATGGTTATGGCGGTACCTCGTTATAAATTCGGGATAATTTATTATACACTGTGGAAAAATGTTCGAGTCTAGACTATATAGACTCAATTGTTGTTAAATTCCTTGGAATAAAACTAGATGGAAAGCCTTTAACCTTAATTTCGTATTATAAATCGCAAAAATGCTACCCAGCAAACTTTTTGAGGTTTTTGGATGGTTTACTTTCAAGTTATGCAAGAGGTTTATGTATTTTTGTTGGAGATGCCAACGTGGATGCTTTAGAGTTTGACTCACATATAGATTTATTTAATCTTTTTTGGAGTTATGACTGTAAAAATTGTCATGATTTAATAACCCGACCCCAAAGTAAAACATCTATTGATCATGTTTATACTAATATTGTCAAACCTATATATATTGACTCAGTGAAACATAAATTGTCTGACCACAACATTGTATCATGTTTATTGGATATAAATGTAAAAATGCAGGCGATTTTGTCAAAAAATATTTTTCGGAGTGATTATCACAAAACAGAATCACTTTTACGAGATCAAATAGACTCATTAATAAGGACGGGTGATCCGTCAATCGATACATCCAATTTAATTTCTTGTATAAAAAAACTCTGTAGATAATTCAACAGTAAAAATCAAACAAAAACAGAGTTTAAAGAGCAAGATAACGCCATGGGTGAACGGCAACTTGAAAAAATTATTTTCGACTTTTAAAATTAAGAAGAAAAAGGCCTGGGGACAAAGAAGTTGATGGAATGCTTAGGAGGATAAGCAACGTTATTAAGAAAGCCTATAAGGACTCAATGAATAGCTTTTACGTAACCAGCCTGAGCAGTATACAGCACGATGTGAGAAAGTCCTGGCGTTTTATAAATGAATCACTTGGTAGAGAATCAATCAAACATATACAGTTAAAGGAAAAAACATTTTAACTCCGCCACTGGTAAAAATATTCAATGACATAGTAAACACTTCAGTTTATCCTAAAACTTTAAAAATACATAAAGTGATTCCAATACCTAAAGATAGAATTTCTACAACTGTTGATAAATTTAGACCAATTTCGATATTGCCTATTATAGATAACATTTTTGAAAGGATAATCTATGGTAGACTCTTATCATTCTTTCAGGAAAACCGTTTGCTTAACGATTATCAATTTGGTTTAGGAATGGTGGTACAGAGGAGGCTACACTCAATGTTCAAAACTATATATGCAAAGGATTAGATCAAGGTAATAGTGGTGTCGCTGGAGTCTTCTACGATTTAAGCAAAGCGTTTGATCTAATAGATCATAAAATATTAGCTCAAAAACTGCAATATTATGGCGTGGGTGGTAGCGAACTTTTACTAATAAATAACTATTTAGACAATAGGAAACAGTTTGTTCAGATTAATCAACATAAAAGTATATTTGGTTCTGTAAAACATGGAGTTCCACAGGGCAGTGTTCTGGGCCCGCTATTGTTCTCTATTTATATTAATGATTTGAAAAATCTTGGTTTGTATGGAAAGCTGTTTATATATGCTGATGATATATGCATTTTGTATCCGTATAAACATGAAACAGCAGCTAAGCCATATATGGAAAAAGATGCATCTTTAATACTAGAGTACGCGCGCATAAACAAACTTTTTATAAATCCACAAAAAACAAAGCTAATAAGGTTTAGGCCGCATTTTCGTTTTCATAACACGTTTAGCATATATGTTGATGGTAAGCAGATTATAGAAGTAGGTACCATAAAGTACTTGGGACTATTGTTTCAAACTAATCTTGCTTGGGACCAACATATACAGCATGTTAAATCAAAAATTGCCCCTGCTGTTGGATTGCTTTATAAATTTAAAAACAAATTTGATCAACGTACAAAATTTCTTATTTATCAGGCTTTAATTCAAAGCCACTGCAATTACTTGGCTATTATCTATGGACATAGAAAGAGTACAGAGCTCGGCACACTCCAAAGACTTCAGAATAAGGCCCTCAAGGCCGTGGCAAACTTACCAATTACATACCCAACACAGTTTTTGTATAAAAATATGTTTCCAACTGTTTTGCCCATACACGCAACGTATAAAAAGCAACTATTATTGTACGTCTTTAAATGTCTGCATAGCATAGGACACCATACCATTTCATTTTCCCGTAATCATCATCCATTTAACACACGAAATAATAATCAATTGAATTTTTAGCAGAACAGAAACCACAAAACAACGCATTGAGCATTCTGGCAGTAGGGAATTTAACAACTTGCCTCATGAAATAAAATCCATTACAAGCCTTTCACTTTTTAAATCAAGATTAAAAACATTTTTGATACAGAATATTGATGAGCTCCTGATATAGTTTAATATACCTTACCCAGTTTTATTTTCTTTTTTCTTTCTTATTATAATATAATCTGATATATGTGTGTATTACCAATACTTTTTCACATTTCAAATTAAATTTTAAGTTTTAAAAAAATGTGTGCCAACTTGCCTCTAAAATGCCTAACGGCGCTGAGGCCTTTGTAATTTTATGAATTAAAATATTATAACATTTTAAAATAAATAAATTAAAAAAAAAAGTCCAGGGTCCATATTTTGGAGCTAATTATTTGTCGCTCAAAATTTGGTTGTGATAGGGTTAATTTGTTCCATGTATCAACCTTAGAGGGGTCGACATCCCTCTCAACTGGAGAGGATCTTCTGTAAGAGCTATTCCAAAACTTGGACTGATATGGACAAATATCACCTGAAATGGGTGTTAATCACTCGTAATGCTCTGTGCAAAATTTGGTCGAATTTAAGTGCAAAATGTAGCTTTTAGAGCTGAGGGTTCTAAAATCGGGAAACCCTTATGTATGATATCAGAATATGCACCGAGGTGGACTTATTTTAAAAGGGTTCTTCCTTGGTCCAAACTTGGAGAATTTACCAAGTTTCATCGCAATCGGTCCATAATTGCGACCATTACCCAAAGTACAACGATAAGTGGGCAAAAGTATGGACGGACGAACGGAGGTACGAATGAAGAAATAGACATCGCTCAATGGTATCAGATAGTGATAGTAAGTCTATCTGCATTCCGTTAAGGTGTTGCTAACATCAGCACTAATTGATAATACCCTGTACCACAGTGTAGTGTAGAGTATAAAAAAGGGGGAAGAACACTCGACTCATTGAATTGAGACCGATACTATTCCTGTACTCGGCGGGCGGGACCTAGCGTTTAATGATGGCTCCGGCTAATGCCTTTTTTAGAAAAGCTTTAACATAGCTTAGAGATTAATCTCTAGCTAGTAAAAAGAGTCAGACTAAAAAGCTTGCTGCTAAAGAATTGCTGATGCTCTTACACGGATTTGCACCTGGATACATATGTACCTTAACACCAAACATAGTTGCCGGGGAACAGAAACATTCCAGTCAATAAGCGGGCAAATGAGCTGGCCAGACATTAACTGGGCGAATGAGCTGACCAGACATGGGGCAACCTTTCATGTTTCGCTCGATCTGGAACATGTGTGTGCTGCCATCTCTACATGCAAGCCTGATATTAGATAAAAAGCTCCAAGACAGACTTATCAAAGATGGACTAGAACCAGGACATGTCGAATCAGCAGGCAAATCTGGTATAAGTATAATCTAAAATGGCCAAAATCGTTACTACCGACCTTTAGCATCGATCGAATCGTGTTGGTTGCTTGGTTTAAAGTAGAGAAGTCCTAAAATGAAGAACCCATTCCCTATGGATAAACACTAGAGTAAGCCGATATGTAAGGACAAAAATTTGTTGATTATGTGCTGCCAACATTTCAATAGCTTTTGGCTATCGAAAAACTTTTTTGGAAAAAAGTTGCACTACAACATGATTCGATCCCCTACGAGTCTCTCAGTCGTATTTCTATTCTAACGCGATCATATGTTTTACTGTACTGTACAGGGTGGCTGAGGAAAGCTGCTACAAAAAAAATTTAATAACTTTTTTTCTATTTAATGAATCTGTTTATTTTTTTTTTATTTTGCAGATTGATTTTTAGATTTAACAATAATGGATAAATGGGACATTAAAACAATAACTTGGATTGTCCGCCGCTATCACGCACTGGAGTCCATAGTTTCGGTTCAAAGAGAGTATAGGCGCACGTTTGGCGGCAATCCTCCGAGCAGATGGACCGTAATGAGATTTGTTAACAATATTGTCGAGCATGGGACAGTCAACAGAACACCTTACCATCGAAACCCTTCAGTTCGGAAAGAGGAAACAATCGCTGCTGCCAAACAAACCAATCCAAAAGTTACGACAAGAAGCTCATCTGCTCAAATGGGTATAGGCAGACAGTCATTGCAGTCAATTATGCACAAAGATTTATAGTAATTCCCATATAAAATAATAAAAAATACAAAAGGCCAACAACAGAAGGCAGTAGACTTCCCGATTCGTTGGAATTTTGCCAGAAGATGCTTCAAATGGTGGAAGAGGATGGAAACATGTTGAACTGTTTTTTCATATCTGACGAGGCTTACTTCGATTTAAACGGCAACATAAACAACAACAAAATTGTCGAATATACGAGGGCGACCGCAAAAGTAACTGGCCTAACATAAAAAGAACCGTTTTTTTGGAATTATTATTATTTATTTTTTAACATAATCTCCTTCCAACTCAATACACTTTATCAAACGTTTTTCAAGTTTTTTAATTCGATCCGAAAAATAAGATTTTTCAAGACCTTCAAAATATGCCTCAGTTTCAGCAATAACCTCGCTATTGGACGAAAATTATTTGCCACCGAGAATTTTTTTTAAATTTGGAAACAATAAATAATGAGAAAGAGTTAAATGTGGACTATATGGTGGATGCGGAGCAATTTCAAATCGTAATTCGGCCAGTTTTTGTTGAGTTAAAAATGCAGTGTGTGAAGGAGCATTATCTTGATGAAAAAGAACTTTTTTTTCTAAATGCGGTCGTTTTATCTTGATTTCTTCACTCAACCGTTCCAATAATGCACAATAATATTCACTATTTATAGTTTTTCCTTTCTCAAGATAATCAATAAATATTATACCCCTTGCATCCCAAAATACTGTGGCCATTACTTTTCCTGCTGACTTAACAGTTTTCGCCTTCTTGGGACCACTTTTACCAGCTTCTATCCATTGTTTTGACTGTTCTTTGCATTCTGGGATGTAGTGATGGATCCATGTTTCATCAACAGTTATGAATCGTCGCAAGAACTCTATTGGATTACGCTGATAAATCGCTAAAAGCTCCTCGGAATTGGTCCAACGGACGATTTTTTGGGACAAAGTCAACAAACGCGGCACCCATCTTGCGGATAGCTTTTTCATGTGGAGTTCATCATGTAAAATACTCCAAACTTGTTTTTCGTGTATTTTAACAATATCAGCAAGTTCTCTGAGCTTTATTCGTCTATCTTTAGTCACTTCATTAAATATTTTTCTAATGTTTTCAATAGTAGTAGCAGTTTTCGGTCTTCCAGAGCGTTGTTCATCTCCCGTACTTGAACGACCCATTTTAAATTGTTGAACCCAGGATTTCACGGTGGAGTATGATGGTGCATTATCACCATGAACAGTATCCAATTCATCTTTGATTAATTCTGGCGTATAACCTTTCATATAAAAGTGTTTAATTATCGCACGAAACTCTTTATTTTCCATTTTTCAAAAATTATAAAACTTGTTTACTTCAATCACCTGTAACAAAGAAAAAAGATTGCTTTTAAAAAACAAAAAAAAAGGTTGCTAGTAAAACAGAAAATGTGCCAGGCCAGTTAGTTTTGCGGTCGCCCTCGTAAAGTGCAGTCAACCAACAGATATTCCATGATATGGAATTGTGTCACAGTGTGGTGTGCAGTTTCATCACGCTGCATTGTCGGGCCCTACTTCCATTATTTTTGAAACTACTTAAGGTATATTAATTGACAGATAAAAGTTTTTTGAGTTTCTTAATGTAGAAATATTCATCAGCCATCCTGTATGTGGCAATGTATATTTTTATGTATTTTATGTCACCTTGAACGGCTTGTTCAATGTTCTCGTGCGATTGTTTGACATTTTCTTTTGTTATAGAGGACCTGTAGTGACTGCAAAACTAGCCCTATCGTGCTCTAGGCTAGTAACACTGGCCGAAAGATGTTGTAGTTTCGATCTCACGAGAACTAGGAGAAAGTGCTCCATCACTGCGCTACACTACTAGCATACCTCGTACAGGTTTTATCCCACTCTTATAATGCTGAAAAAATGTGCTTTTAATCCTAGTGGCTTCTTTATTTTTCTTTAATCTGGGTCTCCCCATAGCATATAGCAGATAACAGCTGTATCGTTCCATAGTGTTTTGAAAGCAACCAGGACCTAAGATTTAGTTTCAGCTTTTAGTGTTTAAAAAGGAATGACATTATCTATATCTATTGCCCTTCCTTGTAAGTTCGTGAGCTTTTTCGTTGCCGTCAACGTTAGAATGTCTAGGGGCCTATATGATTTCCATGGTACCACTTCGTTCTCAATTGGCTATTTCATCTCTACACTCGAAAAGCATTCGTGACTTGACCGCCGTTAAGGTCAAAACTTGGCTGTCCATTGGTGATGCGGTTGTCGGAACTATTTTTCACTTCAAAGGATCTTAATACACGCAGAGAAAAAACATGGTTACTACATGGTCACGGCAATAATATAATGTTATACGCAATAAAAGTATGTTCGTCGCAACCATAGCATTGTTAACTGAATTAAGTTTTGACAATAGTATAATTGCTGCAATATTAATATTGCTGAAATGTAACAATAGTATTATTGCCAAATTTAAAAATGAAAGTAGGGTTATAACAACAATATAAATATTGTTGGTGCCACAAAAGTATTGTGTTTTGCGTTTTAAATTAACAATAATATGATTACGGCAATCATACTGTATGATTGTAGTTTTTCTTCATTTTAATATGATTTTAAGAACAAATGGTATTGGTACGGATTTAATGCAATAATAGTACTTTTTTATCGAAATTTTTTTAAACAAGCTGCTTTGGCTTTGTTTAACTGAATATTTTTAACAAAAACGCTTACGTTTATTTAAACTTATTTTTTCTACTGTAAAATAAATCACTCCTATTATTTTGAATTTAATATTTTTTTTTTTAATAATTTTCATAATTCAAATCTATTGTCGACAACTTAAACAAATTCTAATATATTATATTGGGGATCAAAGTACAATTGTGTGTGATCATACAATGGTTGTAGGGATAATAACATGGTTACGTGTGAATCATATTATGGTTTTGAGGATCATACTGCGGTTGTATGTGAAACATACAATGGTTGTGAGGATCATACTATGGTTGTGGAGATCATAGTATGGTTGAGTGTGAATCATACTATGGTTGTGGAGATCATAGTATGGTTGAGTGTGAATCATACTATGGTTGTGGGAATGATAGTATGGTTATGTGTGAATCATATTATTGTTGTGAGGATCATAGTATGGTTGTATTTGAATCATACTATTGTTGTGAGGATCATAATATCGTTGTACCACAACCATATATCCAACAATAGTATTATCCTCTTCGAATATTATCGCCACAACCATACTTTTTTTCTGCGTGTATATAATACAATTGCAGTTGAGTTGTGCAATTTCGAGGCAGTGTAACAGTGAATGCCTGGTTTATTTAATATAAGGGACCTATCTGCCCAGCATTAGGATTTATGTCAAGAGTAGGAGTGTAGTCTTTCCTGGAATTTCGAGTGTAATGTTAGTCCAGTTAATGTTTCGAGGATGTTTTAAAGGCGGTCTCGCCGCCAAGATTGTTGTTGTGATGAACACCATGTGATTTATATAAACATCAATCGGATTTAGATTTAGTATCGGGAGATCAATTTAGAGGTGTGTTTTGCCAAATAAAAAATAATACAAAAATTCAAATCAAGTGTGGAATTTTTTTGATTCCACCAAAATTTCTACTTTTGCAGAACATTTTCTGTTAAATCATCGGATATCTGACAACATTCAATGTCATGGTACTGAGTACTCAGTTTAATTCTTCATATTTTCCAACGCCAATGCAAGCAGAGGCTGTGTCTTAAGAAACCGTGAAAACTATACTGGGAATTCTGAAGACTAAACATTCGTGTGGCCTGGATAATATCAGGAGTAACTCCCTTTAAAATCTTTCAGACAAAGCAATCTCACAGTTGGCTACTATATTCAATGTATGACTAAAACTGCAATATTTTCCTAAAACGTGGAGGAAAGCAAAAGTCATTCCAATTGCAAAGCCTGGTAAACACCCTAACTAGTTTACTAGTTATAGGCCTATTAGCTTACTCAGCAATTTGAGTAAGTTATTCGAAAGGGTCATTAAAGATAAATTATGGCAAGTTATAAATACCAAGAAAATAATCCCTGATGAACAATTCGGATTTAGACCTTTTCACAGCACAACACATCAAGTCAAGCGCATAACAAACCGTATTAACCAACAATTTCAGCAGGGCAATTCAACGGCTATGGTGTTGTTAGATGTTGAGAAGGCTTTCGATACAGTTTGGCATGACGGTCTATTATTTAAATTGCTGAAACTGAATTTTCCAAATTATTTAATTAAAATAGTTCAATCGTTCTTATCTCAACGTTTATTTTGTGTTGGAATTAATAATTTAATTTCTGATTGTCTTCCTGTTCCTGCCGGTGTGCCCCAGGGGTCTGTTCTAGGCCCAGTCCTTTACTTATTATATATGTATGATTTTCCTCAAATGAACCATTGCACAGACGCATTCTTTGCAGATGATTCAGCAGTGCTATGTTCTGGTTTGCTCGCCCAAAACATTCAAAACTGCCTTCAAGCTTCTCTAGACAAGGTTGTTGAATTTTTATTTAAATGGAAAATTAAAATTTAACACCGAGAAATCACAAGCCATATTTTTCACAAGGAAAAGAAAAGCTTGTTACATTCCCGGTTCAAATCTTAGTATGTTTGGAAGAGAAATTGCCTGGTCTGACTCTGTCAGATAACTAGGTGTATTTCTGAATAAACGTCTGACTTTTAATGACCATGTCAATCACATTGTAAAAAAAATTAATGTAGCTGTTAAATTACTTTATCCTATTAAAAATAGAAAGTCTGAGCTAAATTTTTTCAACAAGATCGTCATACTAAAAACAGTTTTCCAGGCTATTGCTCTATATGCTTGTCCTGTGTGGGGAAATTGCGCCAAGACTCATATCCGGAAAATTCAAATTTCCCAAAACAAAATATTAAAAATGATGTTGAATTTACCGTGGCACTTTAGCACAAAAAGGCTACATGATTTAAGTTGTGTCGAATATATTCACAACCGAATTATTAATATTACCCATAAATTTGAAAACGCTTGTAACTTCAGCGAAAACAATTATATCGTAAATCTATGCGACTCGAACTAAATAATCACTAATGTAATTTATGTACGAGTATTTCACAAATATTAAATATCTTGTTTTTAATATCTCATAATGAAGGTTTTTAAATGCTTTCCTTCTCCTTACTTTTCACACTTTTTTTCTTAATTCCAATAATCTACTATCAATAATATAGTTGTTAGGTTTCTCATTTAAACCATCTCTAAAATATATATAAAGTAGAACTGTAACGAAAACTATTTTACCTAAATAAACAAAGATCAAGTAAAAGTAAGTATTATTCCATTTATTTATTTATTTTAAATACTCGTATAATTTCACTTGATATTAATTTTTTATTTTGAAAAAATACCTCTAGATTGATCACCCAATACTAAATCTACTGTACATTTACTGGTATTTTTGAAATTCTTCCGCAGTTTTCATTATGTGGTCTTTTCAGAAGCTACAGTGATAGTAGCTTATAAAGCGTGGTCCAATCATAATGCACGATGTTAATGGTGACTTAAACCTTAACGTTAAGTTTTTTGCCCAACTTAATTTAACATTTTTTTGTTTGATAAATTCAACCATGGAGAGGAACACAATTCAGTAGCGCGTTAATATTGGTGAAACCTTTAATAAAAATGGGCGTAGAAATGAAAATCAAATTCGTGATTTTTTTGGCCAGCATGATCGACCAAGTGTGTCCATAGTGGATTTTTAACAAGCTGAATTGAAAAACCGATGCATCCAAAAAAATAAGACTTTTTAGTGCAGTTTAAGGGTTGGCGGCATCAACGGGTCGTACTTCTGTGAAAATGAGGTATTTTTTTTTAAAATGTTTATTTATTTCAATTCAATATATGAAAATTAGGTGTGCCAAACCGTTACAGTGAATAGTGTTTGCTATCGCGAGATGATGACGAACTTTTATTGGCCAGAAATTGAGAATATAGACCTGGACGATATGTGATTCCAACCAGATGGTGTCACTTGCCACACAGCAAACGACCAACGAAACAATGGCTTTTTTGCGCCAGAAATTCAATGGCCGTGTTATCTTACGTCATGTCGATGTTAATTGGCAGCCAGGATCAAGTGATTTGACACTGGCGGACTTCTTTCTTTGGGGTATTTTAAAGAAAAAGTGTACGTCAATAAGCCAAGAACCATTCAAGAGCCAAAGGACGAGATGATTTCGCACATTAACGACATTGAAACTCTATTATGTCTCAGAGCCATTGAAAATATAGACCATCGGTTAAAAGACACCGAAGCCGTGGTGAGCATTTCACCGATATTTTATTTCTTACATAACTGTCATAGATACTTCTATCATCGTAAAAAATATTAAGATAATTATGAGAAAACTTCTTGTTTTACTTAGAATAAACATCGTGCATTATGGTTGGACCACCCTTTACATAAACTCCTTAAATTTTCATCATATGCTTGATGTGTCACCTTCAAAATTCATAATAAATTCAGAGCCACACACTGCAATGGGTTCGTTCTATACATTAAAAGACATGGCTCAAGTTTCCACAACATATGGTGTCGTCAGGAGAAGAAAACCTTTATGCAAGTCGGCCAATAAGACCCAAAACATTTAAAGTGTTTAGGGTTTGTTTTTATTTCTGAGCTGGCTGAGAATGTTTTTTTTTCCTGATTTATTTTGTATCTGTAGCAGATTTACACACACTGAGTGGATATTTTAGCACAATTTTCCTTTGCCGGACCTTTTTGTGTTGGATGACGACCAAATGACAAATGCAAATAAAATGATTTATTTTTCGTTTGTAGTCCTGAAAGTCTTTTCGTACACAGATTTTCAAATTGAAAATGTCAAGCAGGGGGAAAAAATATTACAACTACTGACTTTTCAGTAGCAGATGAAAGATTACCGGACATTTTCTGATAAGATCTTTTTAACATGTCATAATGATAAATGTGCCCATAAATATGGTCCATATATTGAGCATAATGAACATTTGCTACCTGCCTTGATACTGATTGCAATTCATTTTCTATTTCCTTTTTGTTTCGATGGAAAACTGCCCATGGCCAGGAATTTCAAATTATGACGAGGAAAAGGGGTTGTGTTTAAAAGTCTTATCTCCAAAGGATTTATAGTCTGCAACAATAATAGAACAAAAACGTGAGGGATAATAGCAAGAACTTTTCAAAACCGTAAATCGATAGAGGCTCATCCCATATTTTTCGCCTGTACGCATGGGACGGTATGTCATTCTTTTTACTTTCAATCTTGCAATGACTCTGCAAAAACTCAACCGAAATGAAGTCTTCAGTATGCCGACAAGTCGCCGGAATCGACGGGCGAAAAACGATATCGATCTGTAGTGTACTTAGGAGGGACATAAATACGAGGGCGGTTCGGAAAGTTCTTAGCCTATCAATGAAAGAGAATATTTAGTTTTTCAAAAATATTTTTATTTTTCAATATAATCTCCTGAAACTTCAATACACTTAGTACAACGCTTATCTAGCAATTCTATCCCTTGATTAAAATAGTTTTTCTCAAGGTCTTCACAATAGTGGTTTACAACTGTAATTGCATCTTCATTTGAGGTAAAACTCTTGCCAGCAAGGAATTTTTTTAGATTTGGGAACAGGTAAAAGTCACTGGGAGCTAAATCAGGAGAATAAGGTGGGTGGTCAAGCAACTCGTACTTTAATTCGTTGATTTTAGCCACTGTTAAAACACTCTTGTGCGCTGGTGCGTTGTCTTGATGAAAAATTATTTTTTTGTGTTGTAAGCCAGGACGATTTTCTCGAATTTGTACATTTAATTGATCTAAAAGGTTGCACTAGTACTCTGAATTTATTGTTTTAGCCTTTTGCAGATAGTCAATCAATAAAATACCTTTGAAGTCCCAAAAAACCGTTGCCATAACCTTACCAGCCGATTGCATTGTTTTTGCCTTCTTTGGGGCACTTTCTCCAGCTTCAGTCCATTGTTTGGATTGTTCTTTTGTCTCTGGAGTATAGTGGTGGATCCATGTCTCATCCACAGTTATGAAACGACGCTTAAAATCCATTTTATTTCGCTGAAAACGATCCAAACAAGCTTGAGAAATATTCATTCTTATGCGTTTTTGGTCGACTGTTAACAATTCCGGCACCCATCTTGCAGAGAGCTTTTTTATCTGTAGTTCTTCATGCAAAATTAAATGGACTCGATCATTTGAGATGCCCATGATATTAGCTATTTCACCCACTTTTATTCGTCGATCATTTAATACCATATCATGCACTTTGGCTACAATTTCTGTTGTTGTTGCTGTTTTTGGACGTCCACTACGTGGTTCATCTTCAATGCTTGTACGACCACGTTTAAATTCAGCAACCCAATTTTTTTCTGTTGCATATGAAGGAGCACTTTCACCTAACACATTCACCATATCATTATGAATTTCTTGTCCCGATAAACCTTTTTTATGTAAATATTTAATGACACCACGCATTTCTAATTTTTCCATTGTAAAAAAATCCCGGATGCGTCTTTTGTGAACACCTGTTTCTATATGAAGGCGTTGCCAGATCGAAACAAAATTTAACATGTGTTCATAGCAGAGATGGAAGTTTCCAAAACACTTAACTTTTTTCTGTTTATACCGCGCTTTTTGTGCTAGGCTAACAAGTTTCCGAACCGCCTCGTACTGTTACACACGTTTTATGCTATAAAATAAAAAGTACTGATTGTTTTTGGACCAAATATTTTTTAATGTATTTATTGATGTATTTTGTATCCAAAAAGAATCTACTTATTCGAAACGTCCGCCTTTTGCCTTTACACACGCCTTAAGTCGCACTGGCCAATCGTCAATAGCTGCACGAACCTCGTCTATTGGAAAATTGGCCACAGCTCGAACCAAAGTAGTCTTAAGAGATCCAATGTTGGGGAATCTTTTGTGACAAACCTTGTCCGAAATTTGTAATCCAATGGGTTCAAATCTGGACTGCCTGAGGGTCATTTTTCAGAGGAAATGAACGCTGCCAAATTGTTTCGAAGCCAGGCCTGGGACGTTTTAGCCTTATAGGCCGGCGCATAATCCTGCTGAAAAGTCCACGGCTGGTTTTGGAACAGGGAATTGTAAAGAGGCTTCACAACAGCTTCCATAACGGTTTCTTGGTAAACTTTGGCCGATGTTTTGACTCCCTCTTCGCAGAAATGCAGGGAGTGACCCCATCGTAAGAGACACCCCACCAAACCATGACTGAAGCTGGGTGATGAACCTTTTCCACCCTTGGGATCAGTTCAGATGCTTCCTTAGATGACCGCGCACACACTCTATCATTTTGCTTGTTAAATTTTTCCTGAACGGTAAAAAATTTGTCATCGGTGAACAAAATTTTTCTGTGCAAGTTATCAGCGTGCTTCACCAAAAGACGTTTGCTTTTTTCAATCCTATTTTTTTAAAGCTGCAGTCAAATAATATCCGGTACATCGTTTGAAAGCCCCAATTCCCAAGTCTTTTTTAATGATTCGACTAATGGACTTTTGCGTGATATTCATCTCACGGGATATGATTTTCTGTTTTCGGAGCGGATTTCTGTGAATTCTTGATTTAACGGCTTTGATGACATGCGGTGTTCGAACAGAGCGCGGGCGGCCCGACCGGTGGCGGTCTTTTACATCTCCATTCTCCTCAAACAGTTTTATGCATCGGTAGACTAATCCCTAGTGGCCGGAGCGTTTTGAAAATATCGTTTTTTTTTCATTTCACATTTAAAAAGCGCTATTACAGCGATACGGTTCTCATTACCTGACCACTCCATGTTGAAAGTTGAAACAAATTTAAAATCCCGTAACAAACTAACGCTGTTGAGTTTAGCTTTCAAAACCCATATGACATTAACGGGCTATGTTCAGTCCTACTATTGAAATGGGTGTGTTCAATGTTGTAACGGTATTTATGTCCCTACTAAGTATAGTGCGGCCAACAACCAATCGAAATTAAAAGGGTATGAATTCCTGGAAAGTCACGCATCCAAGCCGAACATCCCCACATCAGGAGTAAGTCGACGTATGTCTGCTGATATAACTTTTTTTTGTTTGTTCATTAATTTCAATTATAAGAGGGTTGCTATATATATTTCTGGCATAGGCAACACTATATGTTGTCCGGTGCCATCTGACATTTCCATTGGAAAATTTGAAATTTTTTAGCATAAACGTACTCAGAACGTTTTGACGTACGACCATCATTTGTGTTGCTTACAGTGACTTGAAATAATCAATTTGGCAAAAAAATGGAATTAACTCGTGAACATTTTCGTGCGATCATTTTTCACAACTTTCGACGTGGATTATCACGACAAGAGTGCATCGATGAACTTACATCTTTGTATGGCGATGAAGCACCACCCCATAGTACTGTGAAAATGAATTTAATCGTGTTTAATGAATTTAATCGTGGCCGACGCTCGCTCAAAGACGAAGGTCGTCCAAAAACGGCCGTGTTGCCAGATGCCGTTGATGCCGCGCGTGAACTGATAATGCAAGATCGGCATGTGACATACCGTAAGATAGAGGCATCCTTGGGCATTTCTTTCACCAGCATACATTTGATATTGCATGAACACCTGGCCGTAAAAAAGGGTTGTGCTCGTTGGATCCCGCACAATTTGACAATCGCTCAATTTGACAAAAAAAAAGGATCGTGTCATTTGGTCAAAGAAATTTTGATAAAATACGTTTGCGGTGCTTCGAAGACGTTTATAAAATCGGCACAGGTGACGAATCATGGATCTATGCATATGAGCCCGAAACAAAACAGCAATCGACCGTGTAAGTCTGCGAAGACGAGCCAAATCCAATAAAAGTTGTTCGTGGAAGAAGCACTTCGAAGCAAATGGTCGCCTGTTTCTTCGGCAAAACTTGTCATGTGAAGACTGTTCCGCTTGAGCAACGAAAAAATTCGAAAAACGAACAAGATAAGACGAATCATTTTGCACCATGACAATGCGAGCTCTCACACATCGGCTCAAACCAGCGTCTTTTGACCGACCAAAACGTCGAATTGATGGCTCATCCGCCGTGCAGCCCTGACTTGTCACCCATTGACATCTTTTTATACCCGCACATCAGGAAAAAAAAGTGTTCAACGATTTTCGTCGCCAGAAGATGCTGTTGAAGCGTTCAGAAACCATGTTTTGGAGGTGTCTCAATCGGAGTGGAAAAAGTGCTTCAACAATTGGTTTGAGAGCATGCAAAAGAGTATAAATCATGCTGGAGAATACTTTGAAAAACAATAAAACCATTTTTGATGATGAATATTTGCAACTTTATTATTAGGCCAGAAATATATATAGCTGCCTTCGTCTATGCTTGTAACTACAAATAAACAAATAGTTTTAGTAGATAATTCTTAAGAATGTACTGTTCCGAACTCGGACACTCAAAGAGTTTTCTTATATGAACTTACAAGTACTAGAAATTTGATTTACAAATAAAATATGTTTGGAAAATACATCAATATCGATCGTTTCTTATATTCAACTCTGCTGATATAACATTCCTACGATGTTGGAGGGAGTAAGAAAAGCAAGTTCATCGCTTTCCCTTGGACACGGCCAAGTGTCAAGTAGCTCCAAAGATGATTTTAAAGCACCTGACCATATGTGACGCGCAAAATAGAAAGGGACCTAAGGTTAAAAACCAGTTTTGTTCAGGAGAGCCATTTTAAAGATTAGGTCCCTTTCTATTTGCGCTTAGAATCGTCGACTTCACTTTCATAAAACGCGCATATCTCTGGGAGGGAACACTTTTGGAGCATGGGATCGGTCTCATTCGATGCTCAGATGTTGTCCACATCAAAAAAAGAAAAAAATGAAAATTGATTTTTTTTTACCCTTAGGGGCCTTTCTCTATGCGCTGTCACATATTGTGTCGCATGAATATGCGAGAAAAATAATGAGGTATCATCCGCATATGTTGCACTTTCACATCCAAACAAATTAGGCATATCTGAGCAGTACAAGATGTATAAAGTTGGCCCCAAAACAGAGCCCTGGGGAACTCCTGCTAGAATTACAACCAAATTGGAGTAGCTGTCATTGAGACAAACACAAAAATTCCTGCTTCTCAAAAAATCATCGATAATTTTTTCGAGATAAAGGGGACAAGTGAACTGAATCATTTTATATATTAAACCACTGTGCCATACAGAGTCAAACCCCTTTTCAATAACCAAGGTGACCATTACTGTGGAAAACCCATTCTCAAAACCCTTCCTAATGTGGTTATAAATCCGTTTAATCTGATGCACAGTACTATGAAAAGGTTGGAATACAAATTGAGTCTGAGGAATTATACTACGCTGCTCCAGAATCTTTGTAATCTTAACCTTCAAGACTCTCTCAAGAATTTTACTGAGACTGCTTAACAGTCTAATAGGTCGGTAACTTTGTGCCAAACTTGGTGGCTTGTTCGGTTTAGGTATTGGTAAGATTTTTGCCGTTTTCCATGTTCTGGGGAAATATTGCAATCTAAGGCAACTGTTTACGATGGAGCACAAAAACTTTATTGTCGATTGGGGTAACTGTTTTAACATACAATTTCTAATTCCATCAAGTCCACAGGTCTTTCTCGGACTTCATCCTTTGATTATAGATGGAATCTCATCGACAGCAACATATTCCTCAGGGTCAGTACTAAAAAGGCAAGGAAGGAATATCGTTCAATGACTCATTCTACAGTAAAATCATTTGATGATTGTCCCAGAGTAAGAAAAGCAAGTTTATCACTTTCTTTAGGACACGGCTAAGTTTCAAGTAACTCCAAAGATGATTTTGGAGCAGCTGACCATATATGGAAATTACATTCCTTCTTTATTTTAACTAATTTTATATTTCCCCCCTAATTTTCCTCCGTTGCCCCTTGTTTGGTCCTTCTCCAAAACACAAGCGTCAGATGTCATTGATAGGTACTTGTCTTGAATTAACGCATTAGACATCAGCCGAATAAAACGAATGATTAATATTTAATTATGAAAGCATCTCTCAATCATCGCCACCTGCAATTTATGACAAATTGTATTTTAATGAATTCGCAGTACTTCGTAGCAGCATTAAAATGAAATTGGTTCTAAAATTAAACACAGATTAGCAATGGAGGTCTGGTAGTACAGAGTATAAAATGTAGTCCCCAATATTTCTAAGAGCTTATAGTAGGACAGCTAAACCCAACTTTAATTATATCGATCGGCCCAATTGAGCCGGATGAAAATTTACAAGTCTAACGCCCATTTTCACAATGTCCGGTTATAATTTATCGGGAAGTTTAATCGATGGTTAGGTAAAATGAGTTTTCTCAATGTTCGGTTATGTTTTAACCGGAAGATTTTAACAGCAAACTGCGGGTTAAATTTAATCAGAGAATTTTCTCCGATTAGCAGCTTTAACCAGAAGAAACACATGTTTTTGGTAAATTAAAAAGCAATAAGAAGACAAATAGAGTGAACGTTTTTTCATAAATATGCATCAATATTTGCATTTGCATAATGTTTATTATAAACAGAGACGAATGAAGCAAAAACGGCAATATTTCAATCGCATAGACCATTTTGCTCTTCCAGAAAAAAAGTTTAAAGAGAGATATCGACTGAACAAGTCCAGCGTCGAATATCTTATATCTTTGATACAGGATGATATAAAATCGGCAACCAAAAGGTGAGTCAAATGTTATATTAAATAATAATAATTCTAATTAACATCCACATTTAAAGAAACCGTGCCGTAACTCCATCCGAAATGGTGTTGTTGACCTTGAGATTTTATGCCAGTGGCAGTTTTCTTCGAGGGCTATTGCATGCCTATCAAGGGATTATATATACATGCCGACCTCTCAAGATGACATTAAGAAGGCAGCATCACAATTTTACGAGATGGCCAAATTTCCAAAAGTTATAGGGGCTTTAGATTGTACACATATCAAACTACAATCTCCAGGAGGATCGGATGCTGAAATATTTAGAAACAGGAAGGGGTTCTTTTCGTTGAATGTCCAGGTAAATGTTTAAAAGTTCGAACATGCTATGTGTTTAAGTCCTTATATGACTGTAATTTTTTTTATAGGCCATAAGTAACGCTAACTTAGAACATTGGTTACAAAAAATGGTTACACGGGCAAACATACATTGCTATATTGACTCGGAATGTGATTCTGAGTCGATAAGTAACATTTTTGATGGGTTTATCTGCCTTCCTGTTGGATGATAAGTTATAATACTCATTATCACAGTGTGGTGTCGATATATAAATTAAGTGGGAGGTAAATTTGTTCTTACTTGCGTCTGAATCAAAATCATTGTCGAAACCGCACGCTGATTTCCCCATTAATGCTGTCATCCTTTCATCGATGCTCGTCGCAGCAGCTGAATTGGTCCCTCCACCGGTCTTGAAAATTTCTCTTTTGTTCGTTTGCAGTGTAATTTTCGTTTGTCTCTTCATGTTTTCATACTTTTCCCTTAGACTGGTCGCAGTTCTGTTGGATGAAGATTGACTACGAAATTCATCTGCAATTCTTTCCCAGCAATTATTCTTTTGTTGCCATGTTACAGCGTTTGTGATTTTGGAATGTTTCTCTACCAAACTTATTAACAAATCCATTTCCTCGGGTTTAAAGTTGGTGGAACTACGAAAATTGTAATGTTATTAAAAATGTGTTTAATGATTATTTATAACTTACCGATTTCGTTTTCCCTTCAATTTATCTGCCTTCTCCATATTCCAATTTAATTTATTTATACATTAAATAAAAAAAAGACCGCCAACCCAAAGTTTCGAAGAATATTTTATAATTTACTTTCCTCTTTTCATCATTTTCGTAAACAAAGTGGAAGTGTTACCAACTACAATATACGAATTTTGAATGGTAACTAACCAGAAGATGGTGAAAATGAAAATATTAACTCCTGGTTAAATGGTTCTGGTTAAGCAAATTGGCGGTTAGCTAAAGTTCCGGTTAAATTATTATAATCGGACTTTGTGAAAATGGGCGTAATACTTTTTCTTTTTTGTTTATATTTTTTTTATATTTTTTTGTTCAGTTTAAACAAAAAAAAAATTCAAATCAAGTGTGGAATCTTTATTGGTAATTTGAAAGGACATTTTATGGCATTTATTTTTTGAAAATAATTACCTTCAAATGTTGGCAACTGTTATGTTATTTAAATGAGCGTTCGGTGAGAGACGGGAAGATCCGCTGTTTTTGACCAAAATTTTGTTCAGTGATGAGATTCATTTCTGGCTCAACAGCAAAGTTATTTAACAAAATTGCCGCATTTGGGCTGAAGGGCAACAATAAGAGGTTCAAAAGGTGCCATTATACCCAGAGAAAACCACGGTTTGGTGCCATTTATAGGCTGTTGAAATCATCGGTTAATATTTTTTCAAAAACGATGAAGCCCGGCACGTAACCGTGAATGTTGCTCGCTATCGCGCCATGATAACGGACTTCTTGCTACCTGAAATTGAAGCCCGTAATCTTGACGACGCTTGGTTTCAACAGGTGCAACTTGCCTGCTCAAACAATGGATCTATTGAGACGTCATTTCGAAAAGCAGCTTATTTTACGTTTTGGACAGGTGAGTTGGCCGCCTAGCTCGAGTGATATCACACCTTAAGACATTTTGCTTTGGGGTTACGTAAAGTCCAAAGTCTATGCTGACAAACCAGCTACGATTCAGGTTTTGGAAGCCAACATTACGCGTGTCATTTAAGCCATACCGGTCGAAATGCTGGAACGAGTCATCCAAAATTGGACCCTCAGAATGGAAACCCAACATTTGAAGGAAATTATATTCAAAAAACGAATGCCATAAAATGTCCTTTACAACTACCAATAAAGATTCCACACGAGATTTGAATTTATATATTTTTTTTTGTTCTGAAAAAATACCTCTAGATGGATCACTCTATATAAATAACACTTGGAGAATAAATAACGGAGAGCTTCACAACTGAACAAAGAACAAGAATAATAGAATTTTATTATTTAAATCAGCGATGTGAGTGATGAAGCTCATGTTCATTTGAATAGCTTTGTTAATAAGCAGAACTGAAGGTTCTGGGGTTCTGAAAATCCAAGAGCTATTCATCAACGCCAATTGGACCCCATTAGGTGTTCAGTATAGTGTGGGATCACATCTGCCAATATCATTGGGGTTACTTCTTCGAGAATGAAGATGGAACCGTAATGGAGACCGGTATTGGTTTATGATAGAACATTTTTTACGCCCTGCTCTTAAAAGCCGACCTGAGATGTGGTTTAGGCCGAACGGAGCCACTGCTCACAATGCCCAAGACACAAAAGGAATTTTAAGCCAAAATTTTTGGAGAACGAATAATTTCCAGAAATTTAGAAATTCTTTGTCCAGCACGATCGCGAGATTTGTCAGCACCCGACTATTTTTTTGGGAGTAATTTGAAGGAGCGAGTATATGTAAACAAGACCGAGACAATTCTTTCAATCAAGGCCAACATTGTTGCAAAAATTCGAACGCGACAGCCACAAATTTTGAAATATGTTTTGGAAAATGCTGTAAAACGAGTCCATAATTGCAAAGCTGAAAACGGGGGTCATTTAAGTTACATTATTTTTCATACTAAGTGTAAAAAAAATCCCTTTGTGTATTATATAAATATAATAAGAAAAAAAAGTAAAAAAAATAATAAACGAAAAAGTTATTAAAGTTATTTAAGTGTATTGTTGCATGTATGTACTTTGTTATGCTGGACCAAGGACAATGACGTCATATGGCAAGCATAAACGCTTGCAGGAAATTGACTTTACGAGGGCGGTTCGGAAAGTTCTTAGCCTATCAATGAAAGAGAATAGTTAGTTTTTCAAAAATATTTTTATTTTTCAATATAATCTCCTGAAACTTCAATACACTTAGTCCAACGCTTATCTAGCAATTTTATCCCTTGATTAAAATAGTTTTCCTCAAGGTCCTTTAAAATAGTGGTTTACAACTGCAATTGCATCTTCATTTGAGGTAAAACGCTTGCCAGCAAGGAATTTTTTTAGATTTGGGAACAGGTAAGGTCACTGGGAGCTAAATCAGGAGAATAAGGTGGGTGGTCAAGCAACTCGTACTTTAATTCGTTGATTTTAGCCATTGTTAAAACACTCTTGTGCGCTGGTGCGTTGTCTTGATGAAAAATTATTTTTTTGGTGTTGTAAGCCAGGACGTTTTTCTCGAATTTGTACATTTAATTGATCTAACAGGTTGCAATAGTACTCTGAATTTACTGTTTTACCCTTTTGCAGATAGTCAATCAATAAAATACCTTTGATGTCCCAAAAAACCGTTGCCATAACCTTACCAGCCGATTGAATTGTTTTTGCCTTCTTTGGGGCACTTCCTCCAGCTTCAGTCCATTGTTTGGATTGTTCTTTTGTCTCTGGAGTTTAGTGGTGGATCCATGTCTCATCAACAGCTATGAAACGACGCTTAAAATCCATTTTATTTCGCTGAAAACGATCCAAACAAGCTTGAGAAATGTTCATTCTTATGCGTTTTTGGTCGACTGTTAACAAGTCCGGCACCCATCTTGCAGAAACCTTTTTCATCTGTAGTTCTTCATGCAAAATTAAATGGACTCGATCATTTGAGATGCCCATGATTAGCTATTTCACGCACTTTTATTCGTCGATCATTTAATACCATATCATGCACTTTGGCTACAATTTCTGTTGTTGTTGCTGTTTTTGGACGTCAACTACGTGGTTCATCTTCAATGCTTGTACGACCACGTTTAAATTCAGCAACCCAATTTTTTACTGTTGCATATGAAGGAGCACTTTCACCTAACACATTCACCATATCATTATGAATTTCTTGTCCCGATAAACCTTTTTTATGTAAATATTTAATGACACCACGCATTTCTAATTTTTCCATTGTAAAAAAATCGCGGATGCGTCTTTTGTGAACACCTGTTTCTATATGAAGGAGTTGCCAGATCGAAACAAAATTTAACATGTGTTCATAGCAGAGATGGAAGTTTCCAAAACACTTAACTTTTTTCTGTTTATACCGCGCTTTTTGTGCTAGGCTAAGAAGCTTCCGAACCGCCCTCGTACATAGACAATGATATACAGATAGTCTTACTAAATGTAAAGTATGTATAATTGAACTTACCTTATTTGATTTCAGGGTTTGAATCAGATCTGAAAAAGAGAAAGAAAAAATCTATAAGTCTTTTTTAAAACCTCCTACATATTCCAACAGAAATTCTCAACAATTATTTTAGGAACAACTGATAGACAGCAAAAACCGTTTAAAATAAACATCGAGGCTCCCGATTATTCGGCCAAATTTTCAAATAATAAAAATACATATTTGGATAAGTAAATAGGCGGGCATATCAAGAATTCCGTGACTTTTCAAATAGAACACTATCATTTTTGCAAAAAAAAAATATTTTCAACATAATCTCCTTTTGGCTCAATACACTTAGTCCAACGTTTCTCCACTTTTGTATCCATTCTAAAACATAGTATTTTTCGAGGTCCATAAAATAGGCATTTGATTGATCAATAATTTCATTATTGGAGCTAAATCTCTTTCCACCAAGCCATTTATTTAGGTTTGAAAAGAGGAAAAAGTCACTGGGGGCTAAATTCGGACAATATGGCAGATGAGGTACAAATTCGTATCCCAACTCATATAATTTTGCCATTGAGGCTGCACACGTGTGCACCTAGGCATTATCTGGGCCATATAGGGTCGTTTTTTTAAACCCTCGATAAATCGGTCCTTGGCATAATAATCGCCGTTTATAGTTAAACCTTTTTAAAGGTCATCGATGTATATTATCCCGCTTGCTTCGTAAACAACTGTTGCCATAAACTTATTGACCGACAATGTCACCTTGGCCTTCTTCGGAATCGGTTCACCCGATGAAACCCATTGTTTGGACAGCTGCTTGGTCTCCGGAGTGTTGCTATGGATCCATGTTTCATCCACAGTTACAAAACGACGCAAAACCTCATTCGAATTGCGGTTAAACTACTCCAAACAATTCTTTGAAGTTGTCACACAGTTACGTTTACGAGGGTTGCTACATATATTTCTGGCCTAATAATGAAAATGCGAATATATATCATCAAAAATGGTTTAATTGGTTTTCAAAGTATTCTCCAGCATGATTTCTACAATTTTGCATGCGCTCAAACCAATTGTCGAAGCACTTTTTCCACTCCGACTTCACCTTTTAAGACTTCAACAGCATCTTCTGGCGACGAAAATCGTTGACCACGCATTTTTTTTTCTTGATGTGCGGGAATACAAAGTAGTCATTAGGTGCCAAGCCAGGTTTGTATGGCGGATGACCCATCAATTCGACGTTTTGACTGGGCAAAAAGGCGCTGGTTTGGGCCGATGTGTGAGAGCTCGCATTGTCATGGTGCACAATAATTCGTCTTCTCTTGTTCGGTTTTTGAATTTCACCGAAGACTTTAGGTAAACAACTTCTGGTGTACCACTCAGAATTGACCGTTCTACGTTACTCAAGCGTAACAGTCGCCACATGACCAGTTTTGCCGAAGAAACAGGCGATCATTTGCTTCGAAGTGCTTCTTCCACGAACAACTTTCGTTGGATTTGGCTTGTCTTCGAAGACTCACATGATCGTTTGCTGTTTTGTTTCGGGCTCATACGCATAGATCCATGATTCGTCACCTATGACGATCTTATAAAAGTCTTTGAAGCATCGTATTTTTCAAAATTTCTTGGCACCAATCGACACGAGCCTTTTTTGAGCGATTATCAAATTGTGCGGAATCCAACGAGAACAAACCTTTCTTTCGGCCAGGTGTTCATGCAATATCGACTGTATGCTGGTAAAAAAAAATGTCCTTGGATCTTGCACTGTCAGTTCACGCATGGCATCAATGTTCTCTGGCACAACGGTCGTTTTTGGACGACCTTCGCGACCTTCGTCTTTGAGCGACCGTCAACCACGATTGAATTCATTAAACCAGTTTTTCACAGTGCTATAGGATGGTGCTTCATCGCCTTACAAAGATTTTAGTTCATCGATGCACTCTTTTCGACGAAAGTTGTGAAAAATGATCGCACGAAAATGTTCACGAGTTAATTCCATTCTTTTGCCAAATTAATTTTTTGCAAGTCACTGTACGTACAGTGAATGCCATTAATATTCGGTTTTTTTGTTGACCCGAAATCATGATAAAAGTTGAAATTTCCCTTTAAGATTTTAAAAAATCTAATTTTTTCTTTTATGTTGTGAAATATACATATTCAGAGGTAAAAATTAACTCATAATATATTTTGTAATATTTACTTTAATACGTTAAATTCAGTCAAATCGGAAAATATCAAATATTTGTGCGCCATTAATATTCGGATTTTTCCCCTACCTCTAAAATACAACGCAGTAAATCTTCAATGCAACATTTTTTCTTTGGAAAGTGGGGAGTCACACATAAAAAACACAAAGAAAGGAAATCACGTGAATAAACAGCATTCTTTTTATATTTTGTCTTAAATTAACTACAATGGGCCGTAAAGGAAAAAAATACTTCGCTAGAATTGAGAAAATTGGTAATTTTACATAAGTAATTTTATAAAGAAATTGCTGAAATGTTAAATATGAAGCTTAATACTATTGGTGATATCGTTAGAAGATACAAAAATGAGGAGAGCATTGAGTTTAAGAAACAAACTGGCCAGCCCAAAAAACTAACCGAGATGGAACAACGCAATATTGTGAGGAAAATATAGGTGAATCCGCGGCTTAGTGCTCCTAAAATTGTGACCGAAGTTAAAACGGTCTGAGTCAACTGTAGCTCGAAAAAAACCCCTTTGTGAATTTGGTCAATAGAAGAATCGCCTCAATTTTGCGAAGGAACATATTTAAAAGGATGTAACTTAGTGGGATGATGTAATTTTCCTTGATGAAAGCAAATTCAACATATTTGGAAGTGATGGGAAGACCATGGTTTGGCGTAAGCCGAATGAGGAGCTGAAAGGGAAAAATATCACCCCAACAGTAAAGCACGGAGGTGGAAGTGTCATGGTGTGGGGATGCATATCGGCAAAAGGTGTGGAAAACCTGGTTTTTATCGATGGTATAATGAACAAGGAATCTTATTTAAAAATTTTAAAACAAAAAAGCAATCTGCTGAAAAAATGGGTATTTCATCTACATTCAAGTTATACCAAGACAATGATCCTAAGCATAAAGCCCACGTGGTCCGTGAATGGTTACTATAAAATTGCCTAAAAGTCATAAATACGCCATCACATTCACCCGACATGAAACCGATTGAAAATCTGTGGGATCATTTGGATCGGCGTGTTCGTGAGAAGCCAGTTTCTTCAAAAAGTGAACTTAAAAATAGGCTTCAAGAAGAATGGAGTATAATCGGAGTTGAATATTTACAAAAATGCATAAAGAATATGCCAAATCGCCTTTCTGAGGTGATAAAAATGGCTATCCTACAAGATTATGACTTGAGCAGTTTTTTATTCTGGTTCGAGACCTTTATGTTGTTTCTTTTTCAGAATCAACTTAAAAAGAAGAAATTGGTGAAATGTATTTGCTACGGTTGCCAGGCAGACTGTACAGCTGTTTCTAAACCCGCCAAGGTTTTTCTTCAGCAGTCTTTGGCAACGATTACTTCGGCCACAAATCAAATGACTTATACGGGAGACTCATTTTTATTAATGAGAATTACCCTTTGTGTATAGTCTTCGAACTGTGCGTAGAGCAATCTTCAACGCGCAATATCATTTCCACCAATTCCGTTTCGCATGGGTCTTCGTTGAAAACCACAAATGCAAAAAGCACAATCAAAGTGTGCATGTTTTTTGTGCGTACATATACTCATACATGCGTTGCACATTAGGGCGTACCAATCCTTTTTAATAGTTTTTTCGTTTTTTTGTTATTTATTCGGTCTTTTATCATTATTATGACTTGAGCAGTTTTTTATTCTGGTTCGAGACCTTTATGTTGTTTCTTTTTCAGAATCAACTTAAAAAGAAGAAATTGGTGAAATGTATTTGCTACGGTTGCCAGGCAGACTGTACAGCTGTTTCTAAACCCGCCAAGGTTTTTCTTCAGCAGTCTTTGGCAACGATTACTTCGGCCACAAATCAAATGACTTATACGGGAGACTCATTTTTATTAATGAGAATTACCCTTTGTGTATAGTCTTCGAACTGTGCGTAGAGCAATCTTCAACGCGCAATATCATTTCCACCAATTCCGTTTCGCATGGGTCTTCGTTGAAAACCACAAATGCAAAAAGCACAATCAAAGTGTGCATGTTTTTTGTGCGTACATATACTCATACATGCGTTGCACATTAGGGCGTACCAATCCTTTTTAATAGTTTTTTCGTTTTTTTGTTATTTATTCGGTCTTTTATCATTATTATGACTTGAGCAGTTTTTTATTCTGGTTCGAGACCTTTATGTTGTTTCTTTTTCAGAATCAACTTAAAAAGAAGAAATTGGTGAAATGTATTTGCTACGGTTGCCAGGCAGACTGTACAGCTGTTTCTAAACCCGCCAAAGTTTTTCTTCAGCAGTCTTTGGCAACGATTACTTCGGCCACAAATCAAATGACTTATACGGGAGACTCATTTTTATTAATGAGAATTACCCTTTGTGTATAGTCTTCGAACTGTGCGTAGAGCAATCTTCAACGCGCAATATCATTTCCACCAATTCCGTTTCGCATGGGTCTTCGTTGAAAACCACAAATGCAAAAAGCACAATCAAAGTGTGCATGTTTTTTGTGCGTACATATACTCATACATGCGTTGCACATTAGGGCGTACCAATCCTTTTTAATAGTTTTTTCGTTTTTTTGTTATTTATTCGGTCTTTTATCATTATTATGACTTGAGCAGTTTTTTATTCTGGTTCGAGACCTTTATGTTGTTTCTTTTTCAGAATCAACTTAAAAAGAAGAAATTGGTGAAATGTATTTGCTACGGTTGCCAGGCAGACTGTACAGCTGTTTCTAAACCCGCCAAGGTTTTTCTTCAGCAGTCTTTGGCAACGATTACTTCGGCCACAAATCAAATGACTTATACGGGAGACTCATTTTTATTAATGAGAATTACCCTTTGTGTATAGTCTTCGAACTGTGCGTAGAGCAATTTTCAACGCGCAATATCATTTCCACTAATTCCGTTTCGCATGGGTCTTCGTTGAAAACCACAAATGCAAAAAGCACAATCAAAGTGTGCATGTTTTTTGTGCGTACATATACTCATACATGCGTTGCACATTAGGGCGTACCAATCCTTTTTAATAGTTTTTTCGTTTTTTTGTTATTTATTCGGTCTTTTATCATTATTATGACTTGAGCAGTTTTTTATTCTGGTTCGAGACCTTTATGTTGTTTCTTTTTCAGAATCAACTTAAAAAGAAGAAATTGGTGAAATGTATTTGCTACGGTTGCCAGGCAGACTGTACAGCTGTTTCTAAACCCGCCAAGGTTTTTCTTCAGCAGTCTTTGGCAACGATTACTTCGGCCACAAATCAAATGACTTATACGGGAGACTCATTTTTATTAATGAGAATTACCCTTTGTGTATAGTCTTCGAACTGTGCGTAGAGCAATCTTCAACGCGCAATATCATTTCCACCAATTCCGTTTCGCATGGGTCTTCGTTGAAAACCACAAATGCAAAAAGCACAATCAAAGTGTGCATGTTTTTTGTGCGTACATATACTCATACATGCGTTGCACATTAGGGCGTACCAATCCTTTTTAATAGTTTTTTCGTTTTTTTGTTATTTATTCGGTCTTTTATCATTATTATGACTTGAGCAGTTTTTTATTCTGGTTCGAGACCTTTATGTTGTTTCTTTTTCAGAATCAACTTAAAAAGAAGAAATTGGTGAAATGTATTTGCTACGGTTGCCAGGCAGACTGTACAGCTGTTTCTAAACCCGCCAAGGTTTTTCTTCAGCAGTCTTTGGCAACGATTACTTCGGCCACAAATCAAATGACTTATACGGGAGACTCATTTTTATTAATGAGAATTACCCTTTGTGTATAGTCTTCGAACTGTGCGTAGAGCAATCTTCAACGCGCAATATCATTTCCACCAATTCCGTTTCGCATGGGTCTTCGTTGAAAACCACAAATGCAAAAAGCACAATCAAAGTGTGCATGTTTTTTGTGCGTACATATACTCATACATGCGTTGCACATTAGGGCGTACCAATCCTTTTTAATAGTTTTTTCGTTTTTTTGTTATTTATTCGGTCTTTTATCATTATTATGACTTGAGCAGTTTTTTATTCTGGTTCGAGACCTTTATGTTGTTTCTTTTTCAGAATCAACTTAAAAAGAAGAAATTGGTGAAATGTATTTGCTACGGTTGCCAGGCAGACTGTACAGCTGTTTCTAAACCCGCCAAGGTTTTTCTTCAGCAGTCTTTGGCAACGATTACTTCGGCCACAAATCAAATGACTTATACGGGAGACTCATTTTTATTAATGAGAATTACCCTTTGTGTATAGTCTTCGAACTGTGCGTAGAGCAATCTTCAACGCGCAATATCATTTCCACCAATTCCGTTTCGCATGGGTCTTCGTTGAAAACCACAAATGCAAAAAGCACAATCAAAGTGTGCATGTTTTTTGTGCGTACATATACTCATATGTACATGCGTTGCACATTAGGGCGTACCAATCCTTTTTAATAGTTTTTTCGTTTTTTTGTTATTTATTCGGTCTTTTATCATTATTATGACGAAAAAACTATTAAAAAGGATTGGTACGCCCTAATGTGCAACGCATGTATGAGTATATGTACGCACAAAAAACATGTACACTTTGATTGTGCTTTTTGCATTTGTGGTTTTCAACGAAGACCCATGCGAAACGGAATTGGTGGAAATGATATTGCGCGTTGAAGATTGCTCTACGCACAGTTCGAAGACTATACACAAAGGGTAATTCTCATTAATAAAAATGAGTCTCCCGTATAAGTCATTTGATTTGTGGCCGAAGTAATCGTTGCCAAAGACTGCTGAAGAAAAACCTTGGCGGGTTTAGAAACAGCTGTACAGTCTGCCTGGCAACCGTAGCAAATACATTTCACCAATTTCTTCTTTTTAAGTTGATTCTGAAAAAGAAACAACATAAAGGTCTCGAACCAGAATAAAAAACTGCTCAAGTCATAATAATGATAAAAGACCGAATAAATAACAAAAAAACGAAAAAACTATCCTACAAGATATTAATTTTTAATTTTAATGAACTTTTTTTTAATAGTTATCTATGTTGTTATACCAAAAAAACTGATTATTAATGGCAGATGAATTATGATAGTTTTTAATTTATGTGTTTTTTCATATATAATATATATATTACATTACCAAAAATAAAAAGTTAGATTTTTTGACTTACAAAAAAAATTAACGAAAAACCGAATATTAATGGCATTCACTGTACGTCAAAATGTTACGTTTATGCTAAAAAATGTCAAACTTTCAAATGGAAGTGTCAGTGTATAGCAACCCTCATATTAATTTTTCATTCCACTTGCATCACCTCGTGATCGGAGATCCCATAAACTGTACATAATGGTTGTTATCCCATACTAAAATATCCAAAACGACACCAAATCGCTATGCAACACATTCCTTAATAAATACATACCCACATGACTTACTACTCGTACTTATTGCTCAATCATTCCTCCACAAAAAAAAACAAAAAGTTTGAAACTAATTCAACAGCATTCCATACTAGCTACACAATAATTCTAATTCTGCAATCAAACATTTGCGGTTATTTTCCCAATCTTGATTAGCATTCCGGTGAAGTCAATGTGGATAATATTTTACAAAGAGTACGAATACAGCGAGCGTTATAATTTGTTCCCTCATGCTTTGCGTGATTTTTTGCAATCAAAGTTAAGCCCCTCCCAATGAGTTTATCCCCGTCGCGTGGCAGGTTATAAAACACCTATTTAGACATGCATGCTACATACCTGTATACGTAACTCGTACGCTGACAAACAGCGTATCGGATTCCGATTTCTTCTTGCAACATGTTGCTTTGAATGCTAACACGTAACAGCAAATATTTATTTATCATCACTACTGAGTTCTCAAATCAATGGGGAAATGTTAGCACTACTTTTAGCAGTGCGCACAGGAACAGGTACATATTTACATATTTGTATTTGCTGGTTCCAGTCTATACATAGGAATCGAATAGCAAAATGTATAAATAAAGTAATATTAAACTAACAATTTACCTAAGTACACTAAATGGGGGCACAGTCGATGAAAGACAAACTTTTGCGGCAGTGTACCCCAAACATTCCTCTAAGGCACATTTTTGAATTTTATTAAGTATGACCTTGAAGTCAAGGTGAACAGATTCAATTCTTTTTTTTGTGACCAGTTTTACATTTGAAATTCTTTAACATTAAACAAGTAAAAAAGGGCCGACTATGTGATATCCTTCACTACTGTGGTATCCAAAAACTTTTCACTTCAGTACTGAATAAAGCAGAGCTTAAAAGTGGCTGAACCACTACTATCTTCAGATTAACTTAAGACTTACTTAGTTCCCACAACATCCCGCTTAGAAACAAGGGAAAACTTACGAGGGCGGTTCGGAAACTTCTTAGCCTAGCACAAAAAGCGCGGTATAAACAGAAAAAAGTTAAGTGTTTTGGAAACTTTCATCTCTGCTATGAACACATGTTAAATTTTGTTTCGATCTGGCAACTCCTTCATATAGAAACAGGTGTTCACAAAAGACGCATCCGCGATTTTTTTTTCAATGGAAAAATTAGAAATGCGTGGTGTCATTAAATATTAACATAAAAAAGGTTTATCGGGACAAGAAATTCATAATGATATGGTGAATGTGTTAGGTGAAAGTGCTCCTTCATATGCAACAGTGAAAAATTGGGTTGCTGAATTTAAACGTGGTCGTACAAGCATTGAAGATGAACCACGTAGTGGACGTCCAAAAACAGCATCAACAACAGAAATTATAGCCAAAGTGCATGATATGGTATTAAATGATCGACGAATAAAAGTGCGTGAAATAGCTAATATCATGGGCATCTCAAATGATCGAGTCAATTTAATTTTGCATGAAGTACTACAGATTAAAAAGCTTTCTGCAAGATGGGTGCCGCACTTGTAAACAGTCGACCAAAAACGCATAAGAATGAACATTTCTCTAGCTTGTTTGGATCGTTTTCAGCGAAATAAAATGGATTTTAAGCGTCGTTTCATAATTGTTGATGAGACATGGGTCCACCACTATACTCCAGAGACAAAAGAACAATCCAAACAATGGACTGAAGCTGGAGAAAGAGCCCCAAAGAAGGCAAAAAACAATTCAATCGGCTGGTAAGGTTATGGCAACGGTTTTTTGGGACTTCAAAGGTATTTTATTGATTGACTATCTGCAAAAGGGTAAAACAATAAATTCAGAGTACTATTGCAACCTTTTAGATCAATTAAATGTACAAATTCGAGAAAAACGTCCTGGCTTACAACACAAAAAAATAATTATTCATCAAGACAACGCACCAGCGCACAAGAGTGTTTTAACAATGGTTAAAATCAACGAATTAAAGTACGAGTTGCTTGACCACCCACCTTATTCTCCTGATTTAGCTCCCAGTGACTTTTACCTGTTCCCAAATCTAAAAAATATCCTTGCTGGCAAGCTTTTTACCTCGAATGAAGATGCAATTACTGTTGTAAACCACTATTTTGAAGACCTTGAGGAAAACTATTTTAATCAAGGGATAGAATTGCTAGATAAGCGTTGGACTATGTGTATTGAAGTTTCAGGAGATTATATTGAAAAATAAAAATATTTTTGAAAAACTAACTATTCTCTTTCATTGATAGGCAAAGAACTTTCCGAACCGCCCTCGTATCTTATGATAGAAACTAAAAACATAAAACAAATTAAAATAATTAGATCTAGAATTGATATTGCCTTAGTAAGTGAAGCTTGGCTTAAGAATGAGATTGCGATGAGTCACACCGACTATATCTGTTATCGTGAGGATATAGAGACATTTCCCGTGCCGGTGGAGTTGGAATAGAGCTCAGAAGGCACATGTGTCATGAATTATTATATGGAAACTGGCTCAATTCAGAACAAAGGTACAATTATCAAAACTACATTTCAAATAGAACTAATATCAGCATATTTGCTTCTTATATTCCCGGGCAAGCCGCTGGACCAAACTTCTTTAAGCAGGATACTTTTAAGTCCGTTCTTGGAAAAATTTTCGATTACGTGGTGATTACATTATTGGTGGCGACTTCAATTCTAGAAGTCAACATTGGGGCTGCGCAAGTTCTAATAGGTGGGGGTATATTCTTTACGATCTAATTACGTCTAATGCATTCAATATGATATACACGCAGAGAAGAAATATGATTACTATATGGTCACGGCAACAATAGCATGTTCTCTGCAATAAAAGTATGGTCGTCGCAACCACAGTATTGTTTTTTGAATTACATTTTGATAATAGTATGATTGCGGCAATATTAATATTGTTAAAATGTAACAAAAGTACTGTTGCCAAATTTAAAAATGAAAATATGGTTGTAGCAACAATATAAATATGGTTGGTGGGGCAAAAGTATTGTTTCAGTGGGTTTTATGATAACAATAATATGATTACGGCAATCATACCGGCAAACCGTAATTTCTTTTAATTTTGACAATGTTATTTTTGCTTATCTTACGCAATAATAATTAATTTTTTTCAAAACAAACAACGGTTTAGTATAACTGAAATATTTTTAATAAATGTTTTTTACTGTTAAATAAATCACTCCTATTATTAAGAGTTTAATATATTTTTACATAACTTACTTAATAAAATTCTCTATTGTTGAATAACAACTTAGCCCAATCTTTACGAAAAATTTTAGTGATCTTAGTATGGTTGTGTGTACTATGATTGTGAGGATAATACTATGGTTGTACGTTAAACTAACTATGGTTATGAGGATCTTAATATGGTTGTGGGGATCATAGTATGTTTGAAAGTGAATAATTTGATGGTTGTGGAATCATAGTATGGTTGTGTGAATAATTGTATTGTTGTAAGGACCATAATATTGTTATGGGGATATTGTATGGTTGTGTGTGAACCATACTATTGTTGTGCCACAACCATAGTATGATGCTCTTCGAATGTTGTTACGCTAACCATACTTTTTTTCTGTGTGTACTGAATGCAGTTCCTTTGGTTCTGGATTTCTTTCTATCTTATGTACCGAAAAGAGTTCAGCAGCTCTTATTCTTGAAAATCTCAACTTAGATGACCTACCGGTACTTTCAACTTTGCATCCCGATTTCTGAATAGTGCAAAGTTTAGATTTGACTACAGGAATGCTAATTGCAATGTTTTTAAACGACATATATATACCATAATTTAGCTTTTCTTCTGGAAGTTCCAATAGAATCGACCGAAGATATTGATTCACTTTTTAATAGGTTTACTTCATTTATAACTAATTTAATTGTGCCTTAAAAGACCTGCAAATATTCTAATTCGAAAAGACTGCCAAGACCCATCTTAAACTACAATTACATTACGCAGAGTATGAAGACGTAATTGAGTAAGATACACTAGACAATGGAATAACTTGCTTAGGACACTAGACAAATCCTTTCCACTGGTTTGGAAAATATCACAGATGTTAAGAAAGGACGAGATGTATACCTTGCTTGAAAGTAGATAATACTACATATACAACTAACGTTGAGAAATCGAATATTTTGGCTCGGATATTTCATTCAAATCATTGCATTTCGTGAAACTTAAGATTTCAGGGCTCTAAGCGAACTAACGGATTCCTATCTGGTCGTATCTAATTACACTAATAATACTAACCAAATATCTGAGGATACTATAAAAAGTGTTATAATGTCTGAGAAATGGAAAAGCCCGGGTCTTGACGGCATCACAAAGTCTGCTTTAAAAATCTTCCTGCAGCTGGTATAAATCTTTTGTCACTTATTTCTAATTTTTGGTTGAAATTTGTTTTTTTCCTTCTGCCTGGAAGAAGTCTAAGGTCATAGCCATTACAAAACACGGTAAGAAAATGAATAACCCACTGAGTGTCGCCTGGCGCCATCTGCCATTTCCATTGGAAAGTTTGACATTTTTTTAGCAAAAACGTACTCAGAACGTTTTGACGTACGGCCATCATTTGTGTTGTTTACACTGACTTGAAAAAATCAATTTGGCAAAAAAAAAGAATAACCTCGTGAACATTTTCGGTCGATCATTTTTCACAATTTTCTAAGTGAATTATTACGACAAGAGTGCATCGATGAACTTAAATCTTTGTATGGTGCTGAAGCACCATCCTATAGCACTGTGAAAAACAGGTTTTATGAATTCAATCGTGGCCGACACTCGCTCAAAGACGAAGGTCGTCCAAAGACGGCCGTTGTGCCAGAAAACATTGATGCCGTGCGTGAACAGATAATGCAAGATCGCCATGTGACTCACCGTGAGATAGAGGCATCCTTAGGCATTTCTTCCACCAGCATACATTCGATATTGCATGAACACCTGGCCGTAAAGAAAATTTGTTCTCGTTGGTTCCCGCACAATTTGACAATCGCTCAAAAAAAGGCTCGTGTCGATTGGTGCAAAGAAATTTTGAACAAATACGACCTTGGTGCTTCAAAAGACGTTTATAAGATCGCCACAGGTAACGAATCATGGATCTATGCGTATGAGCCCCAAACAAAACAGCAATCGACCGTGTAGGTCTTCGAAGACAAGCCAACTCCAACGAAAGTTGTTCGTGGACGAAGCACTTGGAAGCAAATGATCGCCTATTTCTTCGGCAAAACTGGTCATGTGGCGACTGTTACGCTTGAGTAACGTAGGACGGTCAATTCTGAGTGGTACACCACAATTTGTTTGCCTGAAGTCTTCGGAGAAATTCAAAAACCGAACAAGAGAAGACGAATCATTGTGCACTATGACAATGCGAGCTCTCACACATCGGCTCAAACCAGCGCCTTTTGACCGACCAAAACGTCGAATTGATGGCTCATCCGCCCTGACTTCGCACCCAATGACTTCTTTTTATTCCCGCACATCAAGAAAAAAATGCGCGGTCGACGATTTTCGTCGCCAGAAGATGCTGTTGAAGCGTTCAAAACCATGTTTTGGAGGTGTCTTAATCGGAGTGGAAAAAGTGCTTCGACAATTGGTTTGAGCGCATGCAAAAGTGTATAAACCATACTGAAGAATACTAAAAATAAAAACAATAAAACCATTTTTGATGATAAATAATCGCATTTTCATTATTTGGCCTTCTTAAGCTCAATGAGTACAATTTTTGAAAAGTCCTAAAGGATAAAATGATTTTATTCTTGGAGGCTAATAACATTCTCCCACAACAACAGTTTGGTTTTAGAC
This sequence comes from Hydrotaea diabolus, assembly GCA_963513945.1. Classification (NCBI taxonomy): domain Eukaryota; kingdom Metazoa; phylum Arthropoda; class Insecta; order Diptera; family Muscidae; genus Hydrotaea; species Hydrotaea diabolus. The sequence goes on from OY740719.1 coordinate 129,851,004, forward strand.
ATAAACATACCGTTGGTGAGAATTAAGAATTAAGAAAATGTCATGGCATTTATTTTTTTAAAAATAATTACCTTTAAATTTTGGCAACTATATTATTAGGAACGTAACCGTGAATGGTGCTCGCTATCGCGCCATGATATCGATCTTTATGCTACCTGAAATTGAAGCCCGTAATCTTGACGACACTTAGTTTCAACAGGACGGTACCACGTGCCACACAGCTGCTCAAACAATGTATCTATTGAGAGGTCATTTTGAAAAGCAGCTAATTTCACGTTTTGGACAGGTGAGTTGGCCGCCTAGATCGAAATATAGCACACCTTTAGACATTTTTCTTGGGGGTTACGTAAAGTCCAAAGTCTATGCTGACAAACCAGCTACGATTCAGGTTTTGGAAGCCAACATTACGCGTGTCATTAAAGTTATACCGATCGAAATGCTCGAACGAGTCTTTGTTCTATGTTTAAGTAGCTAAGTCGAGGGACTGATCTAATTTACCAATATTGTTATAATTATTTTAGTAGTTTGCATTGTTATAATTTGGCAATAAATTGAATTGAAACATAATGCCACATGGCAGACGGACACTAGCAGCTTACAGCTCTTGCTTTGGATTATTGGATTATAGCTCTTGCTTTGAACAAAAGCTTACAGTTCTTGCTTTGGATTATTGGATTACAGCTCTTGCGTTGAACAAAATTCATATTCTCCTAAACAAACTCAATTTCAGCAATCTTCGTAGTAAAAAAAAAATGTTTTTGTTTTCTATTTCTGACCATTACGAACACTAAACGAAACCCACCTTAATACACACACATGTACACATCATATATTTAAGTTTGTATATGTGACAGCGCATAGAGAAAGGGACCTAAGGGTAAAAAAAAATCAATTTTCATTTTTTTTCTTTTTTTGATGTGGACAACATATGAGCATCGAATGAGACCGAGCCCATGCCCCAAAAGTGTTCCCTCCCAGAGATATGCGCGTTTTATGAAAGTGAAGTCGACGATTCTAAGCGCAAATCTTACAAATGGCTCTCCTGAACAAAACAGGTTTTTAACCTTAGGTCCCTTTCTATTTTGCGCGTCACATATGTGGTGTATTTGGTATGCAGTGCTGTTGCGTCGTTGTCGAAACATGGAATGTAATTACATTGATTACATGATGGAACGAACGATAAATCGGATATGTGACAATTTTCCAACGTCATGTATAAATTCGATTTCCACATATAAGAACTATAATAGAATATGAAAATATACATTATAGTCGACAGGATATTGAACGGAATACACACTAGACAACTCCAGTAGCTAACAACTTGTGGTAAATTGCTGTGCTTCATGGGTTACTGTACGATACGGTACTTATTGAAATACAGAATGATTCGATAACTTATAATCATAGAAACTACAGTACTCGATATCAGAAGTATCGGTATCGAATCGACTGCATGGGATAGAATGTCACACCAATTTTATAGACGATAAATTTGAAAAATCTAATGTGAGCAAACTAACCTATAGAACAAATACCCGATTGTTGCAACGGCTGCTTAACAGTGTTGAACAAAAAAAAATATGTTTTTATAGAGGTATGCCCAACCATAATGCACAATGTTGATAGTGATTCACACCTTAACGTTAAGTTTTTTGCTCAACTTAATTTGACATTTCTTTGATTCGTGTATGACAAATTCAACCATGGATAAGTACACAATTGACCAAGCGCGTTAAGATTTTACGAAAACGGGCGTTCGAATCAAAATGCATTTCAGCATAATCGACCAATTGTGTTCACAATCAGGAGAATTGTGCGCAAACTGCAGCAAACCGGGCATGTAGGAAATGTGGAAACACCTGCGCATGCTCGCTTAGTTCGTACCGCGGAAAACATTTTGTTGTTCATGATAGTGCGGCCGAAGAGCGGGCAATATCGAATCGTAAATGCATAACATAAAGATAATTTTCTGAAAACGTTTCGCTTTATCTGCAATTAGTATCATGTGTTAAAGTTGGAGCACCCTTCAGTATAACAGTACCATCATCAATTGAAAAGTATCGATAAACTACTTTAAATTATCAATACTTTTTCCGAGGCCCTTAGCAAGAACATCTTGTCATCCGCTTTCTTTACGCACTCCTAGGAAGGATGGTTTTACCAATTGTTATATCTCAAAAGTAGTCGAAGTTAACAATGTCTTCATACTGTAAAAATTTTCAAGAATCTCTGTCATTTCATTTTGCGTCGTTTTCCGAATGGCGAACCGTGTGGTAGAGCTGTAAAACTATCGAAAGATTTTTTTGGCGCCACTATCGATTGTATTTAATGACTATCGATAGTATCGGTACAAATGCCATAACTTGCAGATATGTTGGGACACTGCAAATTTTGGCAAGTAAAATATAAAGAATATTTAATAAAAATTATTCCAAATAAGTAAATCTAAAATTAAGTTGACGGTTCTGCAATATGCAGGCCAAAGCAGAACAGCCACTTTTTAAATTTCTAGTAAAATTGCTAACAAATCTAGAAAAAGCAAAGTAGGTGCGACCGTATCTATTCGACAGTATATTGAAAAGAAAAATACTCTGACAGTAAGTGAATCACTGGAATTCTGAATTATGAACTTGTTTGAAGTCCAAAAGTGTTGACATGCTTCTGTTTTTCAACATAAAATATTGGATTACCCAATATTTTTAAAGCTAAACAATAGATTTTAAGAGATGTCTTGAGACATGCTTTCAAAATCATCAAATTAGGCTATATACAAAGGAAAATCCAACAGCGGTTGAATCTACGAAAAATTTTGTAAAAATAATGCGTTGTAATCGTTTTTGTAATTAGCCTTTATAGGCATTAAGGATAGTGGCATAAATAAGAGTTCTAAACTGACAACAATTTTAAGATATTTTAAAAGTACTGCTCTGCCTTTATGAATATTGCTCTGCCTTTGGAAAGATACATAATAAAATAACTGTTTGTTGCTTTTAAAGCATTTCTAAACATTAACCCATTAGCCAGAAAAACACTAACTAATAGTTTTTTGCACTGAATCTTTTTTAAAAGATTATGTTTTTTTAAAGTGTTCACCATTAAAGGTCATGTTTTCGTTAATAATCTTTCATTAATGGTCCGTGGTTTAAAAGGGGACTATAAACCATTAATGAAATCTTGACTATCGCAACTCTTGATTTTAAAATTTTCGTATATATATATAGGGTGATCCATCCAGAGGTATTTTTTTCAGAATAAAAAAAATATAAAAATTCAAATCAAGTGTGGAATCTTTTTTGGTAACTTGAAAGGACATTTTATGGCATTTATTTTTTGAATATAATTTCCTTCAAATGTTGGCCGCAACTACGTCTCAGGGTTTCCATTCTGAGGGTCCAATTTTAGATGACTCGTTCGAGCATTTTGACGGGTATGGCTTTAATGACACGCGTAATGTTGGCTTCCAAAACCTGAACCGTGGCTGGTTTGTCAGCATAGACTGATATCACAACTCGATCTAGGCGGCCAACTCACCTGTGAAGTAAGCTGCTTTTCGAAATGACCTCTCAATAGATCCATTGTTTGAGTAGATGTATGGCAAGTGGCACCATCCTGTTGAAACCAAGTGTCGTCAAGATTACGGGCTTCAATTTCAGGTGGCATAAAGATCGATATCATGGCGCGATAGCGAGCACAATTCACGGTAATGTTCCGACCATCATCATTTTTGAAAAAAATATGCACCGATGACTCCACCAGCTTATAAACCGCACTAAACCGGGGTTTTCTCTGGGTATAATGGCACCTCTTGAACCTCTTCTTGTTGCTCTTCAGCCCAAATGCGGCGATTATGCTTGTTGACTTTGCCGTTGGGCCAGAAATGGACCTCATCACTGAAAAAATTTTGGTCGAAACAGCGGATCTTCCCGTTTCTTACCGAACACTCCTTTCCATAATACAGTTGCCAGCATTTGAAGGTGATTATTTTCAAAAAATAAATGCCATTAAATGTCCTTTCAAGTTACCAAAAAGATTCCACACTTGATTTGAATTTTTTTATTTTTTTTTGTTCTGAAAAATACCACTATGTACATTTTGAAAAAAAAAATTAATGTTGTAAAAAACTCATGTTAAAGAGCAACAGAAGATTTTTATGTACCTTTTATGTACCATAACAATCTGTTTTTTCAACGACTGCATTTGGACCATCCAATGATCTTATGAATTAACTAAGTCATTACAAAAAGCGTTTTGTTTTCCCTTTTTGATATACTTAAGTACGGTTTTTCTTAAAAAAGTTGGTTTTTGTAAAATACTTAGTAGGGACATAAATACTGTTACAACATTGAACACACTCATTTCAATAGTAGAACTGAACAAACCCCGTTAATGTCAAATGGGATTTGAAAGCTAACCTCAATAGCGTTAGTCTGTAACGGAATTTTAAAATTGTTTCAACTTCCATCATGGAGGGGTCAGATAATGAGAACCGTATCGCTGTAATAGCGCTTTTTAAGTGTGAAATGAAAAAAGCGATATTTTCAAAACGCTCCTGCAACCAGGATATAACTCCACTCCTGCATAAAACTGTTTGAGGAGACTGGAGATGTAAAAGACCGCCACCGGTCGGGCCGCCCACGCTCTGTTCGAACACCCCATGCCATCAGAGCCGTTAAATCAAGAATTCACAGAAATACGCTCCGAAAACAGAAAATCATGACCCGTTAGATGAATATCACGCAAAAGTCCATGAGTCGAATCATCAAAAAGACTTGGGACTTGGGGCTTTCAAACGATGTACCGGACATTTATTGACTGCAGCTTTAAAAAAAATAGGTTTGAAAAATGCAAACGGCTTCTGGTGAAGCACGCTGATAACTTGCACAGAAAAATGTTGTTCACCGATGAAAAAAATTTTACCGTTCAGGTAAATTTTACAAGCAAAATGATAGAGAGTATGCGCGGGCATCTAAGGAAGCATCTGAACTGATCCCAAGAGTGGCAAAGGGCAATCACCCAGCTTCAGTCATGATTTGGTGGGGTGTCTCTTACGATGGGGTCACTGACCTGCATTTCTGCGAACAAGGAGTCAAAACATCGGCCAAAGTTTACCAAGAAACCGTTTTAGAAGCTGTTGTGAAGCCTCTAACAATTCCCTGTTCCAAAACCAGCCAAGGACTTTCCAGCAGGATTCTGCGCCGGACCGTAAGGCTAAAACGTCCCAGGCCTGGCTTCGAAACAATTTGCCAGCGTTCATTTCCTCTGAAGAATGGCCCTTAGTTAGTCCAGATTTCAACCCATTGGATTACAAATTGTGAACGGTTTTAGAGGACAAGGTTTGCCACAAAAGATACCCCAACATTGGATCTCTTAAGACTGCTTTGGTTCGAGCTGGGGCCAATTTTCCAATGGACGAGGTTCGTGCAGCTATTGACGATTGGCCAGTGCGACTTAAGGCGTGTGTAAAGGCAAAAGGCGGACATTTCGAATAAGTAGATTCTTTTTGGATACAATATACATCAATAAATATATTAAAAAATATTTGGTCCAAAAACATTCAGTTCATTTTACTTTTCAGCATAAAACGTGTGTAACAGTGTTTATGTCCCTACTAAGTATATATCAACTTACAGGCCCCATTACAGCAATGGTTTGTCCACAAAAATGTATGATATTTGCTCATCAAATACTCTAAACAGTGTTCATTTCCCAGAGGTACATTTTGTCCTTCAAAGGAAAACTACGAATATTTTCCGCAGGATCTATATCGCGCATTTACAATGACGAAAAGCTTATGACCACAAGCTATTCTCATGAGAAATATTAGGGTTTCAGCTTTTTTTCGTTTGACTGCTATCGACCTTTTAACAAACACGCGGGTGAGCGGAAATGCTGCGGGAATCTGTGGAAGGTATAAAAAGATAAAGCTGGCGCTAATTCTTAAGTACTGATTAAGTTTAATTATTTTTGGTAATTTGTGGTGGCATACATCGATTACATACCCGCACCTAACCGAAAGTAGAAATAAAGTTCGTACACGCGCGTTTTTGTTTTCGCCACAGTTGGCGAAAAGTTCTCAAATCTTCTTTAAATGAAAATTTGCGAAAATTACTTTTTCCCCAACCGTTAAGCCAGCAGCAGCGGCGAGTGTTAAACCAACTTTTTTTTGTGCAAAATTTAGATCGATCGAGACAAACATTAAGTCGTCACACCAACAAAATCCTCAACAAAAACATGTAACATAGACTGACACGCACATACGAGTATGGCAAAACATTTGGCCATTCACAAAACAGTACCACCGCTCTGACCTCGTGTGACAATTCATGGTAATGCAGCTACAACGTCGCCCCTGATGTTGATGTGAAATGACAACTGCTGTTGCGATGCTAACAGCAACACAAAGACAATTACACACGCACACACAGCAGCCAGAAACAAATACTGTTGCAGATGCTAACCAATGGCTGACTGATTGACATACCAACAATGTTTAACCAAAGAATTTCATGTATGTGCGCAGTATGTCAATGTGTATGTTTATCATGATTCATTGAGACACAGGCTAACAAATATCCGCCGCACAGTGTTTCAAAACGACAAAAGAAAGAAAAGATCAAATAAACATCGCAGTAATAAGCGTGTTCAAAACCAAAGCCGAAAACCGACATGCCGTTTTTATGTTCAAACACAAAAGTCGGTTTCTTGAAAAAAGCCAAAACATACAACATCTTCCGATAGGGTGATAAATTTTGAGCCACCTTGTACATGGACATATGGCTTTAAAGTAACTATAAAATTTTCTCACGAAGCTAGAAAAACACTTATTTTTGCAGTTAGGCTTAGTTTGGGTGACGGGCCCTATATCTGAAAATCTGACCCATTTAAACATGGACCTATGGGTACCAAAAAAAATATAATTTTCACACAAATTCAAATACGAGTATAACCATATTTTTAAAATCTGGGTAAATTTAGTGCCCGGTCAATGGCACAATTACTTCGCTTCTAATTCGGAAAATAGTTTCCATTCTTAGCAAAAGGCTGAAACCGGAATGTCAGCTCATGCCGGTTTTTTACTTTAAAAAAAATTCGACAGTCTGTGATTTGAAACACGGGCGAAAAAATCCGAAATGGCGGTTTTCAGAAAAGCCCGATTTTTCGGACACTCTAGTAGTCCCATCACTTAAAGCGTGTTTAAACATAAATTTAATCACTTTGAGGATCAGGCTATTAAAAGTGAGTTTCTTCGCAAATGCTTGTAATTTTGTGAAATTTTTGACTGAGAACCCAACAGGTGATCAATCTGTAGGAACTTTTTTACATTAGGTATTTTTCGCAGATTACGGGTGAGTTGTGTTAAACTTTTTTTTTTGTTCTTTCAGGATTGTTTGCCATTTCATCATAGAAAGACATACGATGTTTCTGCGCATAACAGGTGATCAATCTGTAGGAACTTTTTTAAATTAGGTATTTTTCACAGATTACGGGTGAGTTGTGTTAAACTTTATTTTTGTTCTTTCAGGATTGTTTGCCATTTCATCATAGAAAGACATACGATGTTTCTGCGCGTCGCTGTTACAGTGTTTGGGCTCCTCAAAAGCTCGAAGAAGATCTGCTGTTTTCGACTAAAATAATGTTCAGTGATGAGGCCCATTTCTTGCTTAACGGCAAGGTCAATAAACAAAATTGCCGCCTTTGGGCTGAAAAGTAATGAGAAGAGGTTCAAGAGGTGCCATTAAACCCAGAGAATACAACGATTAGGTGTGGTTTATGGGTTGGTTGATTCATCAGTCTACATTTTTTTTTTCCAAAAATGATGATGATCGGAACGTAACCGTGAACGGTGCTCGCAGTTGCGTAATAATATCGGACTTTTCGCTACCTGAAATTGAAGCCCGTAATCTTGGCGACATTGGGTTTTAACAGGACGGTGCCACTTTTTATATAGCTGCTCACGCAATGGATCTTTAAAGAGCTCATTTGGAAGAGCGGCTAATTTCAAGTTTTGGACCGGCCGCCTAGATCAAGTGATATCACACCTTTAGATATTTTTCTTTGGGGTTACGTAAAGTCCAAAGTCTATGCTGACAAACCAGCTACGATTAAGGTTTTGGAAGCCAGCATTACGCGTGTCATTAAAGCCATACCGGTCGAAATGCTCGATCGAGTGATCCGAAATTGAACCTTTAGAACGGAAACCCTGAGGCGTAGTTGCGGCTAACATCTGAAGGAAATTATATTCAAAAAATAAATGCCATAAAATGTGCTTTCAAATTACCAATAAAGATTCCACAGTTGATTTGAATTTTTATATTTTTTTTGTTCTGAAAAAATAACTCTAGGTGGATCACCCTATATTACCTCCACCTTCCCTACGCTACTAAAGCTCAAACACTTCCACTGGGACTACGTAAAGTCCAAAGTCTATGCTGACAAACCAGCTACGATTCAGGTTTTGGAAACCAACATTACGCGTGTCATTAAAGCCATACCGGTCGAAATGCTCGAACGAGTCTTCCGAAATTGAACCTTCAGAATGGAAACACTGAGCCGTAGTTGCGACAAACAGTTGAAGGAAATTATATTTAAAAAATAAATGGCATAAAATGTCCTTTCGAATAAATTTGTGTATTTTATGATTTTGAAAAAAATACCGCTAGATTGATCACCCAATATTTAAGGTGTATCGATGGACTCTGACTCTGCCGTCCATCTAAAGCAGACAAAAATATCTGTCCGGCCGAAATTAAATTTTATTCAAAAACATTTGTTTATTCAAAGGGTCAATACAAGGCATTAATATTTGAAACCGAAATCCAACATTAATTTTTTTATGTACAACCCCGATAGTAGGTTTCTCATAATAGGTAAACCCCGATATGCCGGGTACGTTTTTGCTGTCGGGATTTTCGATTTTTGGCATTTAAATGTAAATGTAATGCGGAATACGTTACGAGTATTTGAGCTAGATCCACCTTTAATAGTACCGATCGGCCCAGAATCATCTAAAGCTTGTAATCAAACTACAGTTTGTTTGTACGATTGTCATTAAATTTGGTAGAAGTTGTTTTGGGTCAACCACGGGCGCTATTGAATTGAAGAAAATCGATTAAGAAAAGATATAGCTCTCGCAGACATACGGTTATCAATTTTATGTTTTTAGCTCTAGAAGCAACATTTAACTTCCAATCTTATAAACTTGGCCCAAGGAATTTATTGGGCCATGGACGGAAGTTATTGACGTTGAAAACAATTGAATTGGATTTTGATGTAGCTTCCACACACATATTCGTATTCAGCTCTAGAAGCCACATATAACATCCATCAAAACGATCCACGTTTCGATATAGCCCCGGTACAAAGATCCAAAAGATACATACAGGGTGGGTCATTTCAAATTTTATATATGAATCGCTGTAAAAAAAAGACTGAACTTTTGTTGAAATATCTGGTTTTATTGGAAAGGTTAAACTTTGTCAACTCGTTTTCGCTTCTCGCAATGGGCGAAAAATTGTGTCAATAAGCAAAATTGCAGCATATAAGGTTCAACTCACACGTGACTATTGAGAAGCCAATGAATGAAAATAATTTCCTTCAAATGTTGGCAACTGTATTCTGGAAATGAGCGTTCGGTGAGAAACGGGAAGATCGGCTGTTTTCGACCAAAATATTGTCCAGTGATGAGGCCCATTTACGGCTCAAGAGCAACAAGAAGAGGTTCAGGAGGTGCCATTATACCCAGAGAAAACCACGGTTTGCTGCGGTTTATAAGCTGGTGGAATCATATTTTTCAAAAATGATCACGGCCGGAACGTAACCGTGAATAGTGATCGCTATCGCACCATGATATCGATCTTTATGATACCTGAAATTGAAGCCCGTAATCTTGACTACACTTGGTTTCAACAGGACGGTGCCACTTGCCATACAGCTGCTCAAATAATGGATCTATTGAAAGGTCATTTCGAAAAGCAGCTAATTTCACGTTTTGGGCAGTGAGTTGGCCGCCTAGATCAAGTGATATTACGCCTTTAGACATTTTTTTTTTGGGGTTACGTTAAGTCCAAAGTCTATGCTGACAAACCAGCTACGATTTAGGTTTTGGAAGCCAACATTACGCGTGTCGTTAACGCCTTACCGATCGAAATGCTAGAACGAGTCATCCAAAACTGAACCCTTAGAATGCAAACCCAGAGGCGTAGTTGCGGCCAACATTTTAAGGAAATTGTATTCAAAAAATAAATGCCATAAAATGTCGTTTCAAATTACCAATAAAGATTCCACACTTGATTTGAATTTTTATATTTTTTTTTTGTTCTAAAAAAATACATCTAGATGGATCACCCTATATTTTTTATATTTTCCCCGTGAAAATTGCCTGGGCCCAAAAAATTGTGTTCAATATACTGGTCCAACTGAAAATATAAAGTTTTCAGAGAATTATCATAATATATTTTTTTATGATAAAAAGATGTATGACAATTATGTGTGAAACAAAATATCGGCCAAGTGCTCGCCTCTATCCGATGGTCCATATTTTCAATGACTCTACCACATATTGGAGGTTCAAAGTCAATAATGTGCCGAATTATCTCACTCTTTAGCCTTGAATTGTTCTTGGCTTATCGACGTATATTATACGCTCCACTATACAACGGAGGGTATATTAGTTTTGTCATTCTGTCTCTAACACCTTGAAATAATCATCGGAGACCCAACAAAGTATATACTCGTATATTCTTGATCCTCGTAAAATTCTAAGATGATCTAGCCATGTTGTCCGGCTGTACGTCTGTTGAAAACAAGAGAGAGCCTGCATGAAAACAGCTAGGTAGCTGAAATTTGGCACAAACATGTGTAGTTAACCTAGCATGGTTGGTATTGAAAATGGGCTATATAGCTCTACGGGATGTTGGTGTTGGAGACCCTCAACCGACACTACCTCATAAAAATTAGTTTTTTATTTGGAAATATCCGTCCAGTTTCTTGAGCAAAATCACTGAAATTTTGCAAATAATAATCTCTATATAGGTGCAATCATCTATGTAAATATGGTTTAGATTGGGCCATCATTTCTTGTACCTCCCATACAAACGGCCTTATGGGCCTTGAGAAATAATATGACTACTCACCACAACTTGACCTATCGAATTGAAATTTAACACATCAAAATTTCTATATACAACACACTTCTACGCTGAATTCGGTTGAGATCGGAAAAGTCCTACTGGTACCTCCCACCCTAAAGGTCTCATGGGCCTTGAAAAATAATATGACAATAACTCACCACACACTTGACCTATCGAGACGAAATTTTCGGCATAAATATTAATATATAGAACAGACTTTTGCGCTAAATTTGGCTAAGATCGGAAAGGCCCTACTGGTACCTCCCACACAAACGGTCTCATGGGCCTTGAAAAATAATATGACAATAACTCACTACAAACACACACCACTACGCCAAATTCTGTTGAGATCGGAAAAGTCATACTGGTACCTCCCACACAAACGGTCTCATGGACTTTGAGAAATAATATGACGATAACTCACCACATGCTTGACTTATCGAAATGAAATTTTGCACATAAAGATTTCTATATAGAACACACTTCTGCACCAAATTTGGTTTTATACGTTGAATCGATTTTGGTGACCAAAAAATTCACAAGGTGAACGATATGCATTTCGGTTTGAACGCCCATTATCATAAAAGGCTTCAACAATCTTAACGCACTGCCCAAAAAAAATACCACAAGTTTTGTAATCATTCCAGAGGTAGACTTTGTCCTTGTGTGAAGTTACCTCTTCAACGAACAGGTCCATTTTTAATACTAACCGTCTCAGATTTTGCAACATTTCAGCAGCCTAGATTTCATAGTGTGGCCAGTAGTATGCTTTGCCAAGAACAAGTTATATCTAGTTATAGCTAGATATTCTTAGATTTTTACGACGATTCAATCAGGGGCACCCACCAGTATTTCCCAATGTACCCTTTAATCTACGAGTATGATAAAGGGTGTACACAATTCCGTTATGGTCGTAAGACAAGGCACCTTTTTGGTTTTTCTTTATATTTACATCTAATGCCATCAATGCAGTTTCATAGATTTTGGAGGTCTTTTTGGAATACCCAGGTGTATTTTTAGGCTTCTTAAAGCGATCCTAGTCCCAATTCGTTAATGATAGAATTTCTGCCCAAAATAGCTTTTGGTGCCAGTGTGAGCAGCACTGTGTCACCCCAATGTGCGTGTGTTTGGACGAGGGATAAAGCGAGTATTAAAGTAAAATCTGTGTTTGTAAGTGGGTGTAGGTACATACATGTGTGTGTGTGACTTTATATGTATTCCTACATGTGTGAGTGTGCACATGTGGTTACAAAATAACAACAGTTTTTCATGTCATACTTGTTACATTTTTTGTTTGTATATCGAGGATAGATTTCCATATATTGACAATTGTGTGCGTATGTGTGAGTGAGTTGTCCTCTACAAAGATATATCATGTGTGTGTGCGTGCTCTAGCAAACCCACAAATACCCATGACAAAATTACACAAACTCAAACTAGCATAGATTTACCTGAAAAAGAAATAAAATCGAACAAAAGCTTAAAAGCGTTTTAAGATAAACAATAAAAAATTGAAACAGCCGCTGCAGCAACGGCAACGACAAACCCTCAATGCTAAAGTTCCCGCTTAACCGGATTAACGAGGATGTGCCTGTAAATGTGGACAGGGTTGGGGACCAATAATGGGAGTGTAAATGTCGCTGGGGAACAAAGTGGCGAAAAAACGGAAATCTCAAGCAGACCTATTCAAATGGGAATTGAATGGTAGACATCATCGGATGGATGGTATAGACTGAATGGGGGCGCCCCGCTGTTTGTCATCACTGAGAGAGATTCTATATTCTCCAGCATAGAATAGAGTGCATATTAAGTTTGTCATTCCGTTTGCAAGTCCTGGATATATTCATTGGATACCCTGTAGAGTATATATAATATTGAACGTCGTTAAATTCTAACACGATTTAGCTATGTCCGTCAAAGACAGAAGTTGTGGCAGGAGCTAGTTTATACGTAGGCATATCAATAATTCCGTGACTTTTTCAACTTCCCTCATAGTTCTATGAAATACCACACTGCTCCCATCAAGTGCCATCTGTTAATAGACTACTGTCAAATTTTGAGAGAGTTCCGTCATTTAGTTTGCGTTTAACAGCTGTTCAAAAAAATCCTCCTGGATTTTGTTAAAAAATTTAATTTCGAGTGCTCATTAAACATTATTTTTTGCGGAAAACCCAGTCAATCAAACCAAGGAAAAGCTTGATAAATACTATGAGGACTCTGCACCATCGATTTTAATGGCAAAAAAGTGGTTTAGTGACTTTCGCTGTGGACGCTGAACGTTTTGGACGGCCAATTGAGGTCAATCCGAAAATGTCGAAAAAATCCATGCTATGGTGTTCGCCGATCGGAAGTAAAAGTGCGTGAGATTGTTGATGCCATACACATGCCATGCGACAGTGCGGTTTCAATTTTACATGATCAGTTGGGTTTAAGAAAGCTGTCTGCAAGATGGGCGCCGCGTCTGCTCTCAATTGACCATAAACGTAATCGTGTGACAACTTCAAAGGATTGCTTGCAGTTGTTTAAACGCAATTCGAATGAGTTTTTGTGGCGTTTTGTAACTGTGGATGCAACATGGATCTATTACAACACTCCAAAGAGAAGTTTTTTGGGATGAACGCTAGATTATCCCCATCGATTACCTTCAAACGGGTCCAACTTATTGGACCGATTTAAACGAGGATTTAAAAAAAAACGAACCCATATGCACGCAGAGAAAAGATATGGTTACTTCATGGTCACGGCAACACTAATATGTTCTCTACAATAAAAGCATGTCCGTTGCAACCATAGTATTGTTTTTCTAATTGCATTTTGACAACAGCATGATTGCGGCAGTATTAATATTGTTGAAATGTAACAATAGTATTATTGCTAAATTTAGAAATAAAAATATGGTTGTATAAGTAGCAACCATATAAACATGGTTGATCCAAAAAAGTATTGTTGTTAAAAATTTTAATTTAAACAATAACATGATTACGGCAATCATACCAAAAAAACATACACACGTTACAGTGCATGGTTGTTGTCCATTAAAAAAACAACAACAATCTGAAGGTAGTTCGAGGGATTTTTATTGTTGTTACTTTGTTTGGAGAAATACTCTAATACCGACTGGTTCTCGTGTATTTAAAATCTCCCTGCACTTAAGTATATAGCCATTGATCATGGTTTTATCACATTCGTTTCTTGGGGTCTACGGATGGTGAAGTACGATTTACCCCTGCGGGAACCTAAAAGTATTTTCGACTGCCGTTGGAATATATATTTTTGTTTCTTGAATGGAATGTTCAGTAAAAGCATGGCCTCAAAGTTAATCAAGTTAATAGACACACGTGTGCAGTCTCAATGCAAAAATTCCATGAATTGGGTTACGAATTGGTACCTCATCCGCCATATTCTCCGGATTTAGCCCCCAGTGACTATTTCCTTTTTCCAAATCTAAAGAAATGGCTCGGTAGAAAGACATTTAGCTCCAACAATGAAATTATTATTGATCAAACAAATGCCTATTTTGTGGACCTCGAAAAATCATATTTTTTGGAAGTGCAAAAAAAATTGGAGGAACGTTGAACTAAGGGTATTGAGCTACAAGAAGATTTTGTCGAAAAGTCGCGATAGGGATATTGATAAGCCCTCGTATGTAGAACTTTTGCAACTATGCGAGTCATATCGGTTATTTAAGCTGTAGTGTTTTCCATTATGAGATACTGGCATTAGACATAGCAGCCCTTCCGACATTGTTGAAAATTCAGACAGAGGCGTGGAATCTTCAGAAAAATAGAGTGGCGTACGGTTACCCAATGTTGGCTTCGTCCGACTTTTGCTTTTTCATATACCCTCCTTCATAGGATAGAATGTATATTCACTTTGTAATTCTCTCTGCAACACATTGAAAACTCTCTGGAGACACCATAAAGTATTTACGAGGTCTGTTAAATACAAAAGGTGAATTTCTCTGGCTACGTGCATTTGATTGGCCTTTTTTTGTTGGTTCAATTATCTTAAATTTTCTGCTGGATGGATCAAAGAATTTGCATCAAATTTAGTGTAAAAAATGGAATAAAGTGCTCAACAGCACTTAAAATGAGTGATACATGGCGATTGTTCTCTGGGAATCACTATTGGAGAAGTTGCAGAGAACATCGGCATATCGTGTGGCTCCAGCCTTACAATTGTTTCGAAAATTTTGGGCATGAAGCGTATCATATGGCAGCGAAGTTTGTTCCAAAGTTGTTGCTCAATCGTCATTGCTTGTTCGTAAGTTTTTGGCCAAAAAGAATACCGTAATCATGCCTCAGCCAACGAATTCAACAGATTTGACTCCCTGTGACTTTTTCCCGTTCTCAAAATTGAAGAGACCCATGGAACGACGGCTTTTTGCGACGATTAAGGAGATAAATACCGAATCGCTGAGAGAGCTCAGTGCCATACCAAAAAGGATTGGCAAAAACGCTGATAAAAGTGAATTATATCTGAGGGGAAATAATTTGGACGGGTTAAAATATAGGGTGAGCGATATAACATTTTAAATTTGAATCGACTGTAAAAAAAACAGTACTGATATTTTTTTCAAATTTCTAGTTTTATTGAAAAGGTTGAACTTAGACTTTAATTAATGGAACACCACCCGATGCGTATTCGCTTCGCCCAATGGAATGAAGTTTGTTTGGCAGGAGATGACAAAAAATTGTGTTTTAAGATGAAGCTCATTTTCATCTCGGTGGCTAAGTCAATAAGCCAAATTGCCGGATATGGGGCTCAGAGAACCCACACAGGTCTATTAAGAGGCCAATGCATCGACAACGACTCACTGTTTGGTGTGGAATTTAGCCTGGCGGCATCATTGGGCCATTTTTCTTCGAAAATTAACAAGGATCCGCTAAATGATGATCGTTACCAAGCCCTGCTTAACGAATTTTGGTTTTCAAAAATTCAAGAGAATGATGGACGAAATTCTTGTTTCAACAAGACGGGGGCACATGTCACACAGCCAACGCACCTATCGATATTTTAAGTACCGTTTTTGAAAATCGAATAATCACCAGACATTGTGATGTCAATTATTGGCCGCCTCGGAGCTGTGTTTTAAGACCTTGCGATTATTTTCTTTGTGGAGCCATTGACGATAAATCCAGAAACAGTTAAAGCGATGAAACATGAAATCGAAATTGCCAGTGAAGAGATTCGACCCGAAGCAATCGAAAATGTATTTTAAAATTGGGTTGATCGGATGAGGTTCTGTCGAGTCTTTTGTGGTAGTCATATCAATGGTATTGTGTTCCATTATTAAATCACAAAGTTCAACCTTTGTAATAAAACCAGAGGTTTGAAAATTTAATTAGAACTTTTTTTACATTTGATTCGAATTTAAAAATTTAAATAACCCATGCTGTAGATTAGGGTGGAGTGAAAACATGCTTTTTTTATAATTTGAAAAAGTTAACCTCGGAAAGAGATGTAGTCTGGGGTCCTAAAGAGGGGAAAAATAAAGAAAAAAATTTAAAAAAATTTTTAGGGGTCGCGCCACTCCCTAGAAATTTGGAAATTATCGCTATTTTGGCGTTGATTTTAGAAAAATCCTAAAAATTAACGACTTAACTTATTCGAAATTTAAAAGTTTGAGCTTGTTCAGTGCCCAAACAAAAGTATTTGAGGCAAATATGAGGATAATCGACTAATATTTGTAGCTTTGGTGGCGATTTCATTGTTCAGTCAATTTTCTGAAGAAGGGACGATTTGACTTATTTTACTTTTTGAAATTTTTGAACAATGAGAAAAATTTTTTTAAATTTTTTCATGCCCTTATTTCATTGTTTACGCTATTGCAAACATTTATTGACATAAAACTTTTTAGGATTTTTCTAAAATCAACGCCAAAATAGCGATAATTTCCAAATTTCGAGGGAGTGGCGCGACCCCTAAAAATTTTTTTAAATTTTTTTCTTTATTTTTCCCCTCTTTAGGACCCCAGACTACATCTCTTTCCGAGGTTAACTTTTTTTTTTTGAATTTCACTCCACCCTACTGTAGATGGCTGAAATTGAAAATTGGACACATCGTTCCAGAAGAAAACATTTTTTCATTTCTCATGAAGTATAAGAAATATGACTTTGATAATTGGAGTGGATTGAATCACATGTTGAAGGAAAAGTGGGCGGTGCCACGCCCCCACACCAAACTGAACTAAATAACAATATTTCATGAACTATAAGAGATATGACGATGATATGGAACATGCGATATTGGCACGGATCGAAATACATGTTGGAGGAAAAATGGAATTTATGGTAAAAATAATGGAATTCGAATTTACTGTAATTCCAATAATGGAGCGATCAAAAATCGAATTTATGGTCAAAATAAAGGAGCGATCGATTTCAAATTTTAACAGAATTAAATCAATGACTAGGAAATTATTACAAAATAAGTTATGGTAAAAAAAATACAAGGAGCGAGGCAACGCCCACACAAAACTAAACTTGAACAGATAATATCGCATAAACTATAAAAGATATGATGATGACAATTGGAACATAAAATGTTGGTATGAATCGAAACACATCCAGAAAGCGGTGGCACGAACTCTTAAAAAAAATCAATGTTATGGTCAGAGTAATGGACCAATCATTATAAAATTTTAACAAGTAGAAAAATATTATAAACTAAGGTATCGTAAAGTGGGCAAAAGGACCTACAACCCTGAACTTTAAGAAGCTATCTCTCGTAAACTAATACCGATATGACTAAAGTAGTTAATACGAGTATATACTTTTATAATGTTGGTATGGGAAGAAACGCACGCTTATGAAAAGAACCCGGTGCCACGGTCCCTTCACAAAATTTTCAAATTGACCGGAATCCATGATTCGGAGGGCATATATGCTTCGGATGGACCGGGAGCTAGTAGCCTACAAGCTTTTACCCTCCACCGGCGGATGAAAGGTATATTAAATTTATCATTCATTTTGCAACAACAGGAAATACTGATTGTCAGACCCGGAAAGTTTACATATTTTTGATCGCCATCAAATTTTAAGATGATCTAGTCATGGCCGTCCGTCTGTGTATTTGTATTAAAAGCAAGATATTGGCCAAACAAATTAACCTAGAATCCTAAAATTATACATGATAATCGTTTATGGTCATAAACTGTTTGGTACTGTAATTTGGCGAAATCGGCCCAAGTGGGAAAAGTTTCCCATAAAGGGACTACAGGAACCTTGGAAAAGGAACCTTTGAGTATTTGTTTAATAAATGATAACTTTTGGTAGACAGACAAAGCTTAAAATGGAAACTATTATTTGGGACTCACTAAATACCTCAAAAAAGCACAGATGCGTTCTGGCTCATGCGGCACAAAAACGTTCAACATGGTCAAAACGGGCCATTACTAGTCAATATAGACATATGCAAGATGAAAAAAAAGTATGGTTGGGATAAAAATATTCGAAGAGCATCATACTATTGTTGGTTCTATGGTAGTGACACAACAATATTATAATCATCACAACAATAGTATGATTCACACACAACCATTACATGATCCCACAAGAATATTATGGACCTGACAGCAATAGACTTATTCACACACAACCATACTATGATCCCCATAACCATATGTGACGCGCAAAATAGAAAGGGACCTAAGGTTAAAAACCAGTTTTGTTCTGGAGAACCATTTTAAAGATTAGGTCCCTTTCTATTTGCGCTTAGAATCGTCGACTTCACTTTCATTAAACGCGCATATCTCTGGGAGGGAACACTTTTGGGGCATGGGATCGGTCTCATTCGATGCTCAGATGTTGTCCACATCAAAAAAAGAAAAAAAATGAAAATTGATTTTTTTACTCTTAGGTCCCTTTCTCTATGCGCCGTCACATATTATTATGTATGATTATCACACAACCATACTACGGGGGCTGATTAATATATTTTTAGCCTAATAATGAAATTGCGAATATTTATCATCAAAATGGTTTTATTATTTTCAAAGTATTCTCCAGCATGATTTATACACTTTTACATGCGCTCAAA
This sequence comes from Hydrotaea diabolus, assembly GCA_963513945.1. Lineage (NCBI taxonomy): Eukaryota > Metazoa > Arthropoda > Insecta > Diptera > Muscidae > Hydrotaea > Hydrotaea diabolus. The sequence goes on from OY740719.1 coordinate 129,870,176, forward strand.
GCAATTGGCGAAGCATTTTTTCCACTCCGATTGAAAACATAGTTTTTGAACGCTTCAACAGCATCTTTTGGCGACGATAATCGTTGACCACGCATTTTTTTCTTGACTTGCGGATATAAAAAGAAGTCATTGGGTGCCAAGTGAGGGCTGTACGGCGGATGACTTATCAATTCGACGTTTTGGCCGGTCAAAAAGGCGCTGATTTGAGCCGATGTGTGAGAGCTCGCATTGTCATGGTGCACAATGATTCGTCTTCTCTTGTTGGTTTTTCGAATTTCTCCGAAGACTTCAGGCAAACAAATTGTGGTGTAGCACTCAGAATTGACCGTCCTACGTTGCTCAAGCGGAACAGTCGCCACATGACCAGTTTTGCCGAAGAAACAGGCGACCATTTGCTTCGAAGTGCTTCATCTACGAACAACTTTCGTTAGATTTGGCTAGCCTTCGAAGACCCACATGGTCGTTTGTTTTTGTTGCGGTCTCATACGCATAGATCCATGATTCGTCACCTGTGACGATCTTATAAACGTCTTTTGAAGCACCGCGATCGCATTTTTTTTTAAATTTGTTTGCCTTTTTAGGAGCGATTGTCAAATTGTGCGGTATCCATCGAGAACTAACCTTTTTTAAGGTCAGGTATTCATGCAATATCGAATGTATGCTGGTGGAAGAAATGTCCAAGGATGCATCTATCTCAAGGTATGTCACATGACGATCTTGCATTATCAGTTCACGCGGCCGTTTTTGGGCGACCTTTACGACCTTCACAATTGAATTCATTTAACCAGTTTTTCGCTGTGCTATAGGATGGTGCTTCATCGCCATATGAGTACAAAGATTTAAGTTCATCGATGCACTCTTGTCGTGATAATCCACGTCGAAAGTTGTGAAAAATGATCGCACGAAAATGATGGTCGTATGTCAAAACATTCTAAGTACGTTTATGCTAAAAAATGTCAAACTTTTTAGTTTGACATTAATAATAGTATTGAAATTGATAATAAAACACAGACAGTTTCAATTTAAATGCTATTTATTTGAATGGAATCGAAATCAGTAGAGAGCTTTATAAAAAACATTGTTTTTTTATTTTTTTCCGGCTCAAAAATAAACAACAAACACGGTTTCCCAACAGCTGATCGTGCAAAAAAACAGGGAAACTCGAGATTAATCCCACAGACTTCCAACGATTAACCTTGCGACGCAGTGATTGTCATCGCAAAAGCCAATTGAACGCGGAACTGAATCCGCTTGAATTAAAATTGAAGATCTGTTGGAATAATCGAAATTCGTGGGGTAAGGACTTTCCCTCCTTTGAATTTGCCCTTGATGATGGTCTCTTGAATAACACGGTTCATCGGTTTCTTGACAGGTAACTGCGTACCGTTGCACAATGTCGGATGATTCAGATATCACACCATGATTATGATCGATCCGCCCTTCAGTTGTAAATTATGCGACGGATTTCCCGGCACAATAATCTAGTTTAAAAATTCCGAAATTCCGTCGGAAAGTTTGTCGCTTCACCCTCGTAGGTAACGCTGCTTTTATTGCCCGTTCAATAATGCAATCGAGATTTTTACAGTTTGTACAATGCCGGGAACACTTTACTGATGAGTTCCTCCTTCGACGATGTAAACTTGAAAACATTTTGCGGGAACTATATCAATCCAGTGGAAAGATCAACAGGAATTTGGCCATTGCCAAGAGCTAGCAGTTGTCTCGAGAATTCAAGAGCCGATAAGGCGTTCTGCAACGCGACTGTCATGTTCAGGGTCAATTTCAACTTTTTGACTTGGCGCCACAAAGACGACGATTTCAGGCATGTAATAAGTTTATCGGCAGCAGTAGATTTCGGTATGACGGGAAGCGTTTGATAAAAGTCTCCGGAGATGTATGTATTTTTTTAAGCCACATTATTGAAAAATAAAAACAAAAAAATTTGTCCAAAAATTAAAAAAAATATTTTAAGGGTGAACAACCCTTTTGACTTAGGGGCATAAAAAATAAATAGTAGCCGATTCTTAGACCTACTGAATATGCGTATATAATTTGGCAAAAATCGGTAAAGCCGTTTCGGAGGAGTAAGGTAACTAACATTGTGACACGAGAATTTTATATATATAAAGATTAATATTAATAATAGGAGTGATTTATTTATCAGTACAAATAAATCATTTATTAAAAATATTGCAGTTATAAACTACTAATACAAAGTAGTTTGTTTTCAAAAAATGTAACGTACATACAAAAAGTACTACTCGTATTAATGCGTTAGACTCGTAACAATCCCATTGTCAAATTAATAAAATACGATTTTGCCGGTATGATTGCCGTAATCATATTATTGTTAACATAAAATCCAAAAACAATACTATTGTCGCTCCCAACCATATTTATGTTGTTGCAATGACCATATTTTTATTTTTAAATTTGGCAATATTACTTTTGTTACATTTCAACAGTATAGGGTGATCAATCTAGAGTTATTTTTTCAATAGGGTTTTTTTCACAGATTACGCGGGAGTTGTGTTTAGAAATTTTTTTTATTTCACTATTGTTTGGCATTTCATCATGGAAAGACCTGACGAAGTTCCCTTGCGTCGCCGTTTCAGTGTTCGGGCTCTTCAAAAACTCGGAAAGATCCGGCCCATTTCTGTCTCAACGACAAAGTGAATAAACAAAATTGCCGCATTTGGGCCGAAGAGCAACCCGAATAGGTTCAATAGATGCCATTATACCCAGAGAAATCATCGGTCCTGTTTTTTCATAAATGATCAAGGCCGGAACGTAACTGTGAATGGTCGAAGAACAGCTAATTTCACGTTTTGAATCGGCGAGTTGGTGGCCTAGATCATGAGATATTACACCTTTAGACTTTTTTCTTTGGAGTTACGTAAAGACCAAAGTCTAGGCTGAAAACCCAGCTACGATTCAGGTTTTGGAAGCCAACATTACGCGTGTCATAGACGCCATACCGGTCGAAATGCTCGAACGAGTCATCCAAAATTGGACCCTAAGAATGGACAGCCTGAGACGTAGTTGCGGACAACATTTGAAGGAAATTATATCCAAAAAATAAATGCCATAAAATGTCCTTTCGAATGAAGAATAAAGATTCCATACTTGATTGGAAAAGTTCGCATTCGTTTGGGGAGAGCCTGGCCTTATAGAGTTCGGTTTTACTTTCAACAGTTGCTGCAAAGCTTTCTGAAGAGGTTTGTCACGGACCCGAGATCACGGTAAAAGCTGTGTGCAGTCGCGAAAACAAATGTCACTTTGCCATTTTGTTAAAAACTTGTCTTATATTTCAATATGTGACAGCGCATAGAGAAAGGGACCTAAGGTTAAAAAAATCAATTTTCATTTTTTTTTTCTCTTTTTGATGTGGACAACATCTGAGCATCGAATGAGACCGATCCCATGACCCAAAAGTGTTCCCTCCCAGAGATATGCGCGTTTTATGAAAGTGAAGTCGACGATTCTAAGCGCAAATAGAAAGTGACCTAATCTTTTAAATGGCTCTCCTGAACAAAACTTTTCATCAACTTTTCACTTTTTTTTTCGATGTGGACAACATCTGAGCATCGAATGAGACCGATCCCATGCCCCAAAAGTGTTCCCTCCCAGAGATATGAGCGTTTTATGAAAGCGAAGTCGGCGATTCTAAGCGCAAATAGAAAGAAACCTAATCATTAAAATGGCTCTCCTGAACAAAACTGGTTTTTAGCCTTAGGTCCCTTTCTTTTTGCGCGTCACATATAGTTGCAAGAGGTCCTGAGCCGGTTAATCCCTGTGCAATGTGTAAAAACAACAAACCGAAATAAAACAAACGAGCTAAACATATTTCAACAATATTAATATTGCCGCAATCATACAATTGAAAAAAAATTCAAAAAACAATACTATTGTTGCGGTGACCGTATATTAACCATATCTTTTTCCTGCGTGTGGGTACTCAAATTAAAGCAAATTTAGCTACGAATCCAAGTATAGAGTCTTTTTTGCTGAGATAAGGGATGGACGCTTGGCCCGAAATAGCCCATAAAATCGGACCTTTTGCATATGGACGGTGGAGGGTATATAAGATTCGGCCTGACCCAACTTAAGACATTTCTACTTGATTTTTTAAATGGATTTCATGGGGTTTTTACTACATAGACATTTGAACATTGGCGTGTGTATGTGTGGGCATATGTGATGTACACGGCTGTTACAAGTTTGTTACTTTTCCGTCATTTTTTATTCACACTTTGTGGCATGCTCTCGTAGCCGGATTCATTCAACTTCCGTTTCCTTGAAACGAAGAAAAAAACTAAGCTACAGGGGTGGGGGTGAAAACAAAGCCATCGACAGTGGCAACAACATCAGCAGCAGCAGCAGCATCTCTGGCGGTAATAAGACTTGTCTATATGTATGTGTAAGTAAGCATCGCGGTGGAAGTGTGTCTGTATACTCACATCTAATGCGGGATATTTAACCAAGACAAATTTGCCAACAAGACCATCAACAGCAGCCAACAAAGCTGCAGTAATAACAGTTACTGTAGAAGCAAATCAACAAAACCAGAAAAAACGAAACAAAACAAAACAAAAATCGTCCAAAATACTCATCGAAATCCCGGCAACTGTGGTTAGGTTGGCATCCGAACATTGTCGCCTGTGTAAACTTTAGTTGGCACTGAATTCGCTTTTATCATCCTGATTATTTTCTACAAAAAAAGGTACGTGCATGATTACCATGGATCAACATTACAAATCGACAATTTACATGCAAATGAAAGTCATTCATTTATGTATTGTACGAAATACGAGTATGTTGCCATTGGATACAAATCAGATTCGAAGATGTGTGCTCTGCCAAGCAGGCGCATTTCAATCCAAATGAATGGCAAAATAAAAGGCGATTTTGTTCGTTCGCTAATGGGTTTTTATTGACGGATAAGACGATCGTTAAGTTATATGCGGGAAATAGAAGTACGTTTAAGGTAGAACTCGGATTAAAAAAGTGATCTATTTGATTTGAAGTAAATTTTTTTTGGTACGAATTGGGTAAGCTTATTTTATAAGCTTTAAAAGCTTGGATAGTGTACTTTCTAAAGGGTGGTTAAATTTTAAGGGCCGATGTTGAAAGTGAACCACACCTAAACTTCAGGTTTTTTTCTAAATTTCATTTGATATTTCTCAATCTCGGACTTACTCAATTTGAACCATGGAAAGATACACAAGAGAGAAACGCGTCAAAGTTATTCAGGCTTATTATGAAGTGGATGATCAATTTTCGAAGAAACTCATCTTTAGTGATGAGGCACATTTTCACCTCAGTGGATTCGTCAAAAAGCAGAATTGCCGCATTTGGCGAATAATAATCCAAAAAAGCCAAATTTTTTATGAAAAAAATCGATAGTAATGGTTTATGTGAATATCGCCTAAACTACAACCAATCTGGCAAATCGAACGCCAGATTTGTAATCAGCAGCCCCAAATCACCTAAAATTTACTATCACTCCTTCTACCGCAAATTAAGTGTTGACCCGTGCAATTTTAACGATCTCTTTTTGGCTGGTCATTGACTCACGCACTTAAGGCCTGCCTAACCCCAAAAACTGGGTCCTCAATATTGCATGAATTTTTGGCCTTGCATGAATTTCGAGTCACCCTCTACAAGTTCTTAAATTAGATTATGTACAACACTCGCGGTTGTGTGTATTTCATACGCACGTGTAGATGTCGTTTATTGTAATGTAATTGGTTCCTTATGCAATTTAACGACACTTTGCCATTAGGCAGTGAATTTCCTGACTTCTCGTATTGGGTGTTGACTGCCAAAAGGCAATTGAGCCATGACTGATCGAATTTCCTACATTTGTTCTGGTGTTTTGCTTATTGTTGATTTAAGTTTTGGTGGTGTCCCTACGACGTCATTGGTGGCGAGAATTTAATGTTGATGTTTTTTTATATCCTCCATCATTAGATAGAGCATCTAATAAAACTGCCGGAGACCCCATAAAGGATATACTTAGTAGGGACACATATACTATTACAAGATTAAACACACCCATTTCAATAGTAGAACTGAACATACCCCGTTAATGTCATATGGGTTTTGAAAGCAAACCTCAGTAGCGTTAGTCTGTAACGGAATTTTAAAATTGTTTCAACTTTCATCATGGAGTGGTCAGATAATGAAAACCGTATCGCAGTAATAGCGCTTTTCAAGTGTGAAATGAAAAAAGCGATATATTCAAAATGCTCCGGCCACTAGGGATTAGCCGAATGTTCGTCTACCGATGTATAAAACTGTTTGAGGAGACTGGAGATTAGTGTGACCAGATCTAAAAAAGTGTTGCAGCTAAATCAGCATTAAAATAATGCTAAAAAATGCATAAAAAACATTAAAATTCCAAAAAAAAAAATGGTAAACTAAAAAAAAAAATTTAAAAAAATCATCACTACAAAGCTTTTATTTTTTAAAATTTTGTATTTAATGTTGTCTTAGAAATATATTTTATTAGAATAAAACAATGTCATGTCATAATTCAACCATGTATTGTTGAGCCATGGCAAACAACAAAAAAAAACTATTTATTGAATAAAAAAGAAACATACTTATATGTATATTTATATAAAAAAATAACGTAAAAAATTAAATCTCTATTTAATAGCATTTCAGTACATTTTTAAATATCATTTGTTTACAAATGATAAATTTTAATTATAAACTAAATAAATTCAAATGAGTATTCTTCCTCAACTTCCGTCGGTCGAAATTTCATTATCATACATGTTTTTATCACATTTTTTTATGAGATCGTTAATAATTTCTAAACCTTTTCAATCCGCATCTAATGTAAAGAAGTGAATTCATAGTATTCAATATGATTCTATTTCTAATTTTTGTTTTTATAAGGTTCGAGCCACTGAAAACTTCAACTTCTGCGTTACTAAATGGTAAAATTAGAAACTTAATAACAAAAGAAGACAATTCCTTGAACGGGTTTTCATTTAAAGCATTTTTATATTCGTATACTCGTACACTTATCCAGAAATAAATTCAAAATTCTTCAAAGTTGTAATTCATGTATGGTGTTGGAACAAAAAAAATATTCTAAACGCAAATTTAAGGGATCAAAAGTGTCAGATTTTAAAGCAACTTGATAGGAAAGGTCTTTCGAAAGAACATATACGAGGGCGACCGCAAAAGTAACTGGCCTGGCACATTTTCTGTTTTACTAGCAACTTTTTTTTTAGTTTTTTAAAAGCAATCTTTTATAAACCATCTGTCAAAATTTCCGAAATATTTAATGATTATTTTCATTGTTACAGGTGATTGAAGTAAACAAGTTTTATAATTTTTGAAAAATGGAAAATAAAGAGTTTCGTGCGGTAATTAAACACTTTTATATGAAAGGTTATACGCCACAATTAATCAAAGATGAATTGGATTCTGTTCATGGTGATAATGCACCATCATACTCCTACTTAACAATTTAAAATAGGTCTTTAACAATTTAAAATGGGTCGTTCAAGTACGGAAGATGAACAACGCTCTGGAAGACCGAAAACTGCTACTACTATTGAAAACATTAGAAAAATATTTAATGAAGTGACTAAAGATAGACGAATAAAGCTCAGAGAACTTGCTGATATTGTTAAAATACACGAAAAAGAAGTTTGGAGTATTTTACATGTTGAACTCCACATGAAAAAGCTATCCGCAAGATGGGTGCCGCGTTTGTTGGTATTGCCCCAAAAAATCGTCCGTTGGACCAATTACGAGGAGCTTTTAGCGTTTTATCAGCGTAATCCAATAGAGTTCTTGCGCCGATTCATAACTGTTGATGAAACATGGATCCATCACTACATCCCAGAATGCAATGAACTGTCAATACAATGGATAGAAGCTGGTAAAAGTGGTCCCAAGAAGGCGAAAACTGTTAAGTCAAGGGGTATAATATTTATTGATTGTCTTGAGAAAGGAAAAACTATAAATAGTGAATATTATTGTGCATTATTGGATCGGTTGAGTGAAGAAATCAAGATAAAACGACCGCATTTAGAAAAAAAAGTTCTTTTTCATCAAGATAATGCTCCCTCACACACTGCATTTTTAACTCAACAAAAACTGGCCGAATTACGATTTGAAATTGCTCCGCATCCACCATATAGTTCAGATTTAGCTCCTTCTGATTATTTCTTGTTTCCAAATTTAAAAAAATTTCTCGGTAGCAAAAAAATTTCGTCCAATAGCGAGGTTATTGCTGAAACTGAGGCATATTTTGAAGGTCTTGAAAAATCTTATTTTTCGGATGGAATTAAAAAACTTGAAAAACGTTTGATGAAGTGTATGGAGTTGAAAGGAGATTATGTTGAAAAATAAATAATAATAATTCCAAAAAACGGTTCTTTTTATGTTAGGCCAGTTACTTTTGCGGTCGCCCTCGTAGTTCAGATAGCAACAGAGTAGGGTCAGCATTATTACTTTCAAACATTTTATTTACTTTTTTAACATCTGACAGCAAAGGTTTCAAAAATTTCAGATATGTTTGTCAGTGTACAATTTTTTTAAAATATTGGCTTGATGACATGATTCCACCTACCGTTGCGGCAATTTTAAAATGAGTTTTCAACTCTAGCCATTGACTTTCTATGCGATTTACAGCTGATTCAATTGACAACCATGTCGTGTCACAAACTCTTACCAATTTTACTAATCATTAATCGCAGCGTAAATGCTTTTATAACCAAATACTTAATTTCATCTGGTAGCGTTTAAGATGCTGAAGACACGGAAAGCTGAATCGCCATTATTATATGTATAAATGTGTAGTCAACTAAAAATTATCAGATTTTTTTTTATAAAAGAAGTTCTAAAATATTTGAAATTTTTTGGATAATATAATGCTAAAAAATGTTAAAATAATAATTGCTAAAACCTAATAAAAATGCTAAATGAAAATTTTGCGGCTAAATACAAAAAAAATGCTAAATTTAGCTGCAAAAATGCTAAAATGGTCACACTGCTGGAGATGTAAAAGACCGCCACCGGTCGGGCCGCCCACGCTCTGTTCGAACACTGCATGTCATCAAAGCCGTTAAATCAAGAATTCACAGAAATCCGCTCCGAAAACAGAAAATCATGGCCTGTGAGATGAATATCACGCAAAAGTCCATGAGTCGAACGAATCATTAAAAAAGACTTGGGACTTGGGGCTTTCAAACGACGTACCGGACATTTATTGACTGCAGCTTTAAAAAAAATAGGATTGAAAAATGCAAACGTCTATTAATTTAGCACGCTGATAACTTGCACAAAAAAATATGTTCACCGATGAAAAAATTTTTACCGTTCAGGAAATATTTCACAAGCAAAATGATAGAGTGTATGCGCGTACATCTAAGGAAGTATCTGAACTGATCCCAAGGGTGGAAATAGGTCATCACCCAACTTCAGTCGTGGTTTGGTGGGGTGTCTCTTACGATGGGGTCCCTGACCTACATATCTGCGAACAAGGAGTCAAAAAATCGGCCAAAGTTTACCAAAAACTGTTTTGGAAGCTGTTGTGAAGCCTCTTAACAATTCCCTGTTCCAAAACCAGCCATGGACTATCCAGCAGGATTCTGCGCCGGCCCATAAAGCTAAAACGTCCCAGGCCTGGCGTTGAAACAATTTGCCAGCGTTCATTTCCTCTGAAGAATAGCCCCCAGGCAGTCCAGATTTGAACCCATTGGATTACAAATTGTGGACGGTTTTAGAGGACAAGGTTTGTCACAGAAGATACCCCAACATTGGATCTCTTAAGACTGCTTTGGTTCGAGCTGTGGCCAATTTTCCAATGGACGAGGTTAGTGCAGCTATTGACGATTGGCCAGTGCGAGTTAAGGCGTGTGTAAAGTCTTTTCGGATACAATATACATCAATAAACATATTAAAAAATATTGGTTCAAAAACATTCAGTATTTTTTATTTTACAGCATAAAACGTGTGTAACAGTATTTATGACCTTACTAAGTATATTCTCAATCGTCGTAAAATTCTAAGACACTTATATCTAGCCATGTCCGTCTGTCTGTAACTTGCGTTGATGGACTGAAACGGTCGGTATTAAAAATAGGCCAGATTGGTCAAGAGATAACAATTTCTCTCACACAACGACTAATTCAACCTCTGGAAAAAATAACTATATTTGTAATATTTTGTGTGTTTATTTGCAACTAAAACGCTTCATTAAAGAGGGATTAATTGTAAATAAAACAAAAAAAATTCAGATTATTATCTAAATACTTTTATTGTGATAGAATAATCAATGACAATTTAGTTTAAAACAAAATATGGGCCAAATGCTCGCCACGACTTCGGTGGCATACCTCTACGAAAGGTCTTTGTTTTCAATGACTCTGAGACATAATAAAGGTTCAATGTCACTAATGTACCGAATTATCTGATTCTTTAGCCCCTGAATTGTTCATGACTTACTGAAGTACATCTTTTCTTTTAAATACCCCCAAAGAAAGAAGTCCAACGGTATCAAATCACATGATCGTGGTGGAAAATTAACATCGTCTTGACGTTAGATACACCTGCCATGAATTTTTCCCGCAAAAGAGCCATTGCTTCGTTGGCTCTGTGGCACTATTCTGTTGGAACCACATATTGTCCACATCCATATCATCAATTTCTGGCCACAAGAAGTACGTTATCATCTCGTGATAGTGAACACTACTCACGGAAATTGCTTGGTCGACCTCAATTTGTTCAAAGTAGACGTACGGCCCGATTACGCCGCCAGCCCATAAATCGCACCAAACAGCCTCTTTTTGTGAATGCATCTGTTTTTCAACAATCACCCGTGTATTGCCATTTGCCGAAATGAGGCAATACCCTTGGTAACGAATCCACTGAGGTGAAAGTGTGCCTTGTCGCTGAAGATGCTTTTCTTTGTAAGGTCACCATTTTCTCTGCTGTTGAACCAACCAGTCGGCATATTGATGACGCTTGAAATGGTCAGTAAGCTTCAGCTTTTGAGCCAATTGAACCTTGCAAGCGTGTAAATTCAAATCTTTGTTCAAAATTGGCATCAGTGATGTTTGTGAGATGATTGTTGTACACGACGAAGAGTCGATGTTGACGGCTCTTCTGTCACAATACCGCAATCAAAGTTTTCCTTAGAACGAACTGGGCGAGCATGCGCAGATGTTTTCACATTTCCTGCACTCGGTTTGCTGAAATTTGCGCGCAATTCTCCCGATTGTGGATACATTATGCTGACCAAAAACAATTCAAAGTGCACGAAATGCATTTTTAACGCCTATTTTCGTAAAAGGCATCAACAATCATAACGCAATGCATAATTGTGGAACTCTCTATGGTTGAATTTGTCAAACACTGAAACATAGAAGTGCCAAATTAAGTTGGGCAAAAAACTTGACGATAAGGTGTGACTCACAATTAACATTGTGCATTATGGTTCGACCACCCCTTTAAGCTGTTTGAAAAGGCACAAATTTCCGCCGAAAAACTTAACTTTTACTTTGTGGAGGCTGTCTTGAACGGTAGAGGCAAAGAAAAACTAATCATTTCTAAAGTGTCTGCTGGCAAAAGAATTCTGTCAATTGCGTCTCGGCAAATACAGGGTGTCGGGAAGGTATACTACTTTGTTTGTTCATAATTTTTGATTAAATAAAAGAGAATAGATCTTATATTGATAAATCTTATATTGAATGTCGGCAATTATGTACGGAATACAATATCAGATATATGGGGCCATTGAGACAATAATTTAAAAAAGAGGTTTTTCCAGGACAAAAATAAATATAATAATTCAAATCAAGTGTGGAATCTTTATTGGAAATTTGAAAGGGCATATTTTAGCATTCGTTTTTTGAATATAATTTCCTTCAAATGCTGGCCGCAACTACGCCTCAGGGTTTCCATTCTGAGGGTCCAATTTTCGACGACTCGTTCGAGCATTTCGACCAGTATGGCTTTAATAACACGCGTAATGTTGGCTTCCAAAACCTGAATCGTAGCTGGTTTGTCAACATAGACTATGGACTTTACGTAACCCCAAAGAAAAATGTCAAAAGGTGTGATATCACTCGAGCTAGGCGGCCAACTCACCTGTCCAAAACGTGAAATTAGCTGCTTTTCGTAATGACCTCTCAATAGTTCCATTGTTTGAGCAGCTGTAAGGCAAGTGGCACCGTCCACCGTCACGATTACGGGCTTCAATTTAGGTAGCAAAAAGTCCGATATCATGGCGCGATAGCGAGCACCATTTACGGTTACGTGCCGGCCTTAATCATTTTTGAAAAAATATGGACCGATGATTTCAACAGCCTATAAATCGCACCAAACCGTGGTTTTCTCTGGGTATAATGGCACCTCTTGAACCTCTTATTGTTGCTCTTCAGCCCAAATGCGACAATTTTGTTTAATGACTTTGCTGTTGAGCCAGAAATGGGCCTCATCCCTGAACACAATTTTGGTCGAAAACAGCGGATCTTCCCGTTTCTCACCGAACGCCTATTTCCATAATACAGTTGCCAATATTTGAAGGCAATTGTTCTCAAAAAATAAATGCCATAAAATGTCGTTTTAAATTACCAATAAAGATTCCACACCTTCTTTAAATTTTTAAATATTTTTTTGTTCTAAAAAATACCTACAGATGGATCACCCTATATATCCGTCTCTGTTACTCTCACAAACGTGAGCCCTTTCGAACCCTTTTTAATTGCATTCAGCTCGGCGTCGAATTGAGGTTAATGCATTGTTTTGAACACTTTCTTGAGCAGCAGTAATGTTTTCAGCCGATCTTGCAGCACGTTGTGGTCCATGCTTGGGCCTATCAGCTGCAGACCCTCTTTCTTCGAAATCATTCACTACACGATAAATAGCGCGTTTTGTTGGCAAGTTGTTTCTCCCAAAAAATTTCACGTAACTTTCTCATCGTCACAGTAATCGATGATTGATTTCGATAAAATGTTTAACGATTTATCGAATATTTTTCAATAATAAATTTGCCACGTCTCTACTTCACGATTGCCAAATATGAACTGTCAAGACTTATGTTTACCAAAATGGCGGCAAAACAAAGTAGTATACCTTCCCGGCGGACACCCTACCTTGCAGATTATTTCGAAGATTGAACAGTAGCATGGACGAGTCCGCATAGCAATGCCATCTAAAATCCTTGTGTAACAGTCTGAAACACTTTTTGGGAGAAAACTTTCTAATTTTCGAGATTAATTCAACTGGCAATTTTTTTTTATTACTTAAGTTTTTCCATAAGTTTCTACCTTCGTTTCGTAGAAAAATTTACGAAAAGTTCCGAGCTTGTTTAATCGAAAGATGTTTCACTTATACGAAGTCAGCTTTATTGAAAATCTCGCATAAGTGAAAAAATGTCTTGATGTTTTATTTTCGCTAAACTGAATTCGAGCCGCCCTAGTGTGAAGAAAGTCTGCACGACTTTCGTGCCAATTAGTCCAGGTTCAACCACGGGTAAGAATAACCAACAATTTTTCAGCGGCCGGTTTTCACCTCGTAAATGCCAGCGACTTTGGGAGTAAGAGATTTATCTCAAGGCCTTGCAATAGAACTTCTCTATAAAAATGAACTAGCTGTTCCGAGACGGCGTTAGCCAGTAGGTCTTGGTCAGTGAGTTGAAGAATTGAATTGGGTAGAGCTCACTGATTTGAAGAATTTCCCCTCTGTTCCTTAATGGTATGTTTTCTGACTACAGTGAGTAGTTAACCGAATTCGACTGTACTCTCTTTTGTAGCAGAGTTCATTGTAATAATTAATTAGTTCTGTCAACTAACATATGGAATACTCGTAGTGGATTAACTCAAACGTACCGCACTAAGGACGTTTCTGGATTTCCCGTAGGGATAAAAACAAGTAGCCCATAATTTGGGTTTAATTTCTTTGGCTAGATATCTGTAAAATTTAATTAAAATTGGACCAATTTTAATTTAATTCCTGCACCTGGTGTTGCATGTTCTGCATGAGTAGACATCAGTTTTTTCCCCTAAATTAAAAAATTAGTAGGCAAATGAACAACATTTTGAATTTGCCTTGTACTGGGTGGTCCAAATAAGACTGAAGGGTTAAAAATATTCTTTACTTCGTGGTACTTTTAGTTTTTTCTCTTTAGCATGTAATATAGTAAAGGGTGATCCATCTAGAGGTATTTTTTCAAAACAAAAAAAATATAAAAATTCAAATCAAGTGTGTAAATTTATTGGTAATTTAAAGGGACATTTTATAGCATATATTTTTTGAAAATAATTACCTCAGAGAACTTTCTGATATTGTTAAAATACACGAAAAACATGTTTGGAGTATTTTACATGATGTACTCCACATAAAAAAGCTATCCGCAAGATGGGTGCCGCGTTTGTTGACTTTGCCCCAAAAAATCGTCCGTTGGACCAATTCCGAGGAGCTTTTACCGATTTATCAGCGTAATCCAATAGAGTTCTTGCGCCGATTCATAACTGTTGATGAAACATGGATCCATCACTACATCCCAGAATGCAAAGAACAGTCAAAACAATGGAATCTGTTAAGTCAGCAGGAAAAGTAATGGCCACAGTATTTTGGGATGCAAGGGATATAATATTTATGGATTATCTTGAGAAAGGAAAAACTATAAATAGTGAATATTATTGTGCATTATAAGATCGGTTGAGTGAAGAAATCAAAATAAAACGATCGCATTTAGAAAAAAACGTTCTTTTTCATCAAGATAATGCTCCTTCACACACTGTATTTTTAGCTCAACAAAAACTAACCGAATTACGATTTGAAATTGCTCCGCATCCACCATATAGTCCAGATTTAGCTCCTTCTGATTATTTCTTGATTACAAATTTAAAAAAATTTCTCGGTGGCAAAAAATTTTCGTCCAATAGCGAGGTTATTGCTGAAACAGAGGCATATTTTGAAGGTCTTGAAAAATCTTATTTTTCGGATGGAATTAAAAAACTTGAAAAACGTTTGACGAAGTGTATTGAGTTTGAAGGAGATTATGTTGAAAAATAAATAATAATTATTCCAAAAAAACGGTTCTTTTTATGTTAGGCCAGTTACTTTTGCGGTCGCCCTTATGATTGATAACGTTATCGGTCCATATTGTTATGGTTCAGCAAGATGGAGCCACTGGAACTTCTTCGTAACCTTTTTGCTGAACCCTTCAGTCTTATTTGGGACACCCAGTATACACTCAGAAGTTTTTTCTACACATACATATATACAGTAGTGGATATATATATTATATATTATTTATGTGTATACGCAGCCATACACAAAAACGAATTCGGGTCACGTAGTGAAACATTTCATAAACGCTTGCACATCTCGACAGAGCAACAAAAAAAAATGTGCTCTCGACCAAAACGCAGAAAAAACGTTTCGTTTTGCTTTGTTTGCAAACGAACATAATGCGAATGTATGCGGACTGGCGAGAGTGTTTTTCTGTGTTTGTTTTCTAGCGGATATTGGCGTTGTTCGTCAGGTTATGATAAACACACTGGTTTTTGCCAGGTTCTCGCCCTTCTTCCGTCATTGTGTGCCGCCCGCCGCCTGGTGAATAGCAAACGAAAAAAATTTTTAATAAACCACATTTGAGTTTTTTTTCCGTATTTGTTAATAAACTTTTCTTGTTAGTTTTGGTACTGCTGTACAGAAGGACTTTTTTGTTCGCTTTGCTGTGCAACTGAGCGTTGATAATACTCGTACTGGCCGGGATAGGTGACCACACATAATTCGATGTTGATTTTATTATACCAGGCCAGTGTTATAAGGTGGTGTATTAGTGTTTCGATGACCACTGACCGTTCTCACGAGAGCTCGCCAATTTTGCTGCTAGCATGTTTTCGTTAGGATTTATTAGTCAATGGTAGGTGTTCTATCTATGGTAATGGTAGTATAACGAAATCTTTCAAAATTTTAAAAAAAAACTTTGCAACTCATTTGAATCTAATTAAGAAAATATCATATATTTATATAAACCTATATTGAAATTCAGTAATTTAATTGAAAATACAGAAATTTTATTGGAAATTCAAAAATTCCATTCGAAATTTAGAAAACATCAATTTAAATTCAGAAAATTCCATTTAAAGTTCAAAATATTCAATTTCAAATTCAAAACACACCAATTGAAATTAACATTCATAAATTTTAATCAAAAATATAAAATATTCCACTTTAAATTCAGAATATCGGAAGACATTACATGCAATTTAAGAATAATTTTGTGAATTTCGAATGGAAAACTCTTTTCATTCTTTTTTTAAACTCAGGTGAAATACTTAGAATTGTTTCGGTGTCTTTTAACTTTTAAATGGAACTCTTTGAATTTCAATTGATATTTTTTAACCTGAATTTTAAAAAGAGTTTCTACTTTCTACTCATATCTATCACCAATTCAATTGGTTCATTTATTGTGAGGATAATATTTTGTATTGTACAATAATATACATTGATATAAACTTATTCAGAGAGATTAGTCTGACTGACTTTACAACTTAAATATATATATACAAAATTTGTAATATTGTTATCCTAAATAATTTTATATAAGTTAAGGAAAAAGTGGCAAAAAATAACTTTTTATGAGGGAAAACCTTTTATGAGGGAATATCTATCACAAACATTATTACTAAGTAGGGACATAAAAACTGTTACAACATTCAACACACCCATTTCAATAGTAGAACTGAACATACCCCGTTAATGTCATATGGTTTTTGAAAGCTAACCTCAATAGCATTAGTCTATAACGGGATTTTAAAATTGTTTCAACTTTCATCATTTAATGAGAAACCGTATCGCTGTAATAGCGCTTTTCAAGAGTGAAATGAAAAAAGCGATATTTTCAAAACACTCTAGGCCACTAGAGATTAGCCGCATGTTCGTCTACCGATGCATACAACTGTTTGAGGAGACTGGCGATGTAAAAGACCGCCACCGGTCGGGCCGCCCACGCTCTGTTCGAACACCGCATGTCATCAAAGCCGTTCAATCAAGAATTCACAGAAATCGGCTACGAAAACAGAAACGCATGGCCCGTGAGATGAATATCACGCAAAAGTCCATGAGTCGAATCATTAAAAAAGACTTGGGACTTTCAAACGAAGTACCGGACATTTATTGACTGCAGCTTTAAAAAAAAATAGGATTGAAAAATGCAAACGTCTTTTAGTGAAGCACGCTGACAACTTGCACAGAAAACTTTTGTTCACTGATGAACAAATTGTTACCGTTCAGGAAAAATTTAACAAGCAAAATGATAGAGTGTATGCGCGGTCATCTAAGGAAGCATCTGAACTGATCCCATGGGTGGAAAAGCGACTTCACCCAGCTTCAGTCATGATTTGGGGGGGTGTCTCTTACGATAGGCTCACTGACCTTCATTTCTGCAAACAAGGAGTCAAAACATCGGCCAAAGTTTACCAAGAAACCGTTTTGGAAGCTGTTGTGAAGCCTCTTAACAATTCCTTTTTCCAAGACCAGCCATGGACTTTCCAGTAGGATTCTGCGCCGGCCCATAAGGATAAAACGTCCCAGTCCTGTCTTCGAAACAATATGCCAGCGTTAATTTCCTCTGAAGAATGGCCCTCAGGCAGTCCAGATTTGAACCCATTGGATTACAAATTGTGAACGGTTTTAAAGGACAAGGTTTGTCACAAAAGATACCCCAACATTGGATCTCTTAAGACTGCTTTGGTTCGAGCTGTGGCCAATTTTCTAATGGACGAGGTTCGTGCAGCTATTGGCGATTGGCCAGTGCGACTTAAGGCGTGTGTAATGGCAAAAGGCGGACATTTCGAATAAGTTGATTCTTTTTGGATACAATATACATCAATAAATATATTAAAAAATATTTGGTCCAAAAATATTCAGTCCTTTTTATTTTATGGCATAAAACGTGTGTAACAGTATTTTTGTCCCTACTACACGCAGAGAAAAGATATGGTTACTATATGGTCACGGAAACAATAGTATGTTCTCTACAGTAAAAGTATGGTCGTCGCAACCATATTATTGTTTTTTGAATTTCATTTTGACAATAGTATGATTGCGGCAATATTAATATTGTTGAAATGTAACAAAAGTATTGTTGCCAAATTTATAAATGAAAATATGGTTAGTAACAATATCAATATGGTTGGTGGGACAAAAGTATTGTTTTCATGGGTTTTTTGTTAACAATAACATGATGACGGCAATCATACCGGCAAAACCTTAATTTTTTTTAATTTGACAATGTTATTTTTACGATTCTTAGGCAATAATAGTAATAAAAATTATTTTTTTTCAAAAAAAAAAAACTACGGTTCTGTATAACTAAAATAGTTACAATAAATAATTTTTTTTACTGTTAAATTCTTTATTGTTGAATAACAACGTATTCCAGTCATTACAAACAATTTTGGGAATCATAGTATGGTTGTGCGTAAGTCATACAATGGTTGTGAGGATCATACTATGTTTGTACGTTAAACATACTATGGTTATGAGGATCATAATATGGTTGTGGGGATCATAGTATGGTTTAATGTGAATAATAATATGGTTGTGGGGATCATAGTATGGTTGTGTGTGAATGATTCCATTGTTGTGAGGACCATAATATTGTTATGGGGATCATAATATGGTTGTGTGTGAACCATACTTTTGTTGTGATGATCATAATATTGTTGTGCCACAACCATATAACCAACAATAGTATGGTGCTCTTCGAATATTGTTACCCCAACCATACTTTTTTTCTGCGTGTAAGTACGAGTATATTTGACAAATAACACAGCTAACTTTTCCGATAAATGCTCGTTTAGGCCTTCTTTGAGATGCTGTAAGATTTAACCAAGTCGATCGAACCTGGTGTCAGAAATTTTCGTCATATGACAGGCAGCAACTACGAGAATATACAGGGTGGCTAATGAAAGCCGCTACCAAAAAAAATGCGGTAACTATATTACTATTTAATGCATCTGGTTATTTTTTTTATTTTGCAGATTGATTTTTAGATTTAACTGGGACACTAAAACAAGAATTTGGACTGTCCGAAGCTAGCACTTGAGTCCGATGTTTCGGTTCAAAGAGAGTATAGGCGCACGTTTGGCGGTTATCCTTCGAGCAAATGGACCATAAAGAGACTTGTTAACAATTTTGCCGATCATGGGAGAGTCAACAGAAGACCATACCATAGAAACCCTTCAGTTCGAACGGAGGAAACAATCGCTGCTGCCATACAAAACAATTCAAGAGTTTCGACAAGATGCTTATCTGCTCAAATGGGTATAAGCAGACAGTGATTGCAGTCATTGGACTAATTCCCATATAAAATTAAAATGGCCAACAAACTGAAAGCAGCAGACTTCCCGATTCGCTTGGAACTTTGACAGAAGATGCTTCAAATGGTGGAAGAGGATAAAAACATGTTTAACTGTCTTTTCGTGACTGATAAGGCCCAGTTCGATTTAAACGGCGACACAAACAAACACAATTGTCAAATATGGAGCGCTTCCAACCCACAGATACTCCATTAGACGGAATTGCATCCACTTCGTGTCACATTGTGGTGTGTAGTTTCATCACGCTGCATTGTCGGTGCTACTTCTTCGAACAATAGGTCACACCATTACTTGAGCATGTTGAGAAAGTTTTTCCAGAATTACGCCGAAAGAGAATTTCTTTTATCTCTGTGTGATTTCAGCAAGATGGGGCTACTCCTCACATAGCCCGTTCTGTTATGACAGAATTGCGACAAAAAATTTCCCAATAAGCTGATATCCAGAAACTCCACATTCCGTTGGCCCCCCAGGTCGCCAGAGACATTTCTAAGCATATTTGCCAAACATACCATTTGTCTAAAATTATATTGATTAAATAATTTTAGACAATATCCACACACTGCTGCATACGTTTTCTGAAGTTTTCATGAACTCTAACTAGCATGTCGACTGTCGACTTAATTAGGTCTGCCAAGGTGTTGGGACGGTTGATATACACCTATGACTTCAGGTAATCGCTAAGGAAAAAATCACATGGGGCCAAGTGTGGTGAGCGTGCCGGCCAGTTCACATGACCCCTCAAAGAGATAAGCCGTCCAGGAAACATTTGCCTCAAACAATTTATGGTAACCCTTGCTGTGTGTGCAGTGGCACCATCCTGCTGGAACCACGAATTTTCTAAAAGCATTGCCTGAAGAGCCGGCTGAAAAAAAAATTTTATATCATAGTCAAGTACCGTTCGGAGTTTACAGTTACGTCGAGACGGTAGTCCTGGCCAAAGTAAGGGCCAATGATGCCTACTCGCGATATGGCGCACCACACAGTGAAACGGTCCGAATGTAGAGGTCTCTGGTGAAGTTCACTCCCGTACCGCATATTTTGTTTGTTTACACACCCACTGAAGTGAAAATGTGCCTCATCATGCGTCACGGGGTATAGTTGCAAGAATGTCTTCACAAGAAGTCCACCGTGTCAAATAGTCCCGTGCTGACAATTGTTGGACCACGCAAATTTTATACGTGTGAAAATTGAGTTTATTACGAAGAATCCGATGGAGAGAACGTCTGGAAATGCCAAGAGCAAGTGATTGCTTCCGAGCAGAGCGTTTTGGAGATTTCAGTACTGCTGCTCTAACTCTCTCGATGTTTTGTAGTGTTGTAATCCTTCTCTGAGTCTCCTTCGTACACATTCCCTGCTGTTCTCAATGATGTTACCCAATTTACAATTGATTGCCGTCCAGGAACACGTCTGTGTGGGGGAACAGCGACACGTAAACGAAAAGCACGCTGCACTGCAATGACCGAGTGCGCATTTGAAAAATACGCTTCAACACAAAATGACCTCTCTTCACGTATCCAATGCATGATGGCAACTAAAGGGCAGACGAATAAAAAACTCCCGTCAGCCACTATATAACGCACACACTCTCCACTCTCTTCGACTTACAGTGCCGCCACAGCCTGTAGTGCAAAAAAGCAAATTTGCGCGCTCCACTCTGTACAAAGGCAGATCTAAGCTTTAGATTAAATAATGAAATTCTGTAGAGCGTTCAGGCAAGTCCTATTTTATTTTCAGGCCAAGTGATTGTCAATATTAGGAGGAATTAAGCTACTGAAAGTTTTAACTTGGCCCTCAAATGTTAGGTAGCTTTCGTAGGTAGTTTTCGTACCCTCTGAGTAATACCTTCCTCAAACCAAAAATTTATCAAAATTAACAAACTCCCACAAAATATTGATATGTATGGCGTGCTCATAAAGCCAAAAATAACACCAACCCAGTACACAGCCGGACCAGATGTTATTTGTCCTCTACACCAACCATTATTGCCAACCAGCTCAGTTTGGTCAAACTTCACAAGCGTAGTGGCGTTTTCTTATGCCAGCAAAAAACTCATTGACTGACCAAATGACTCATTTAGCACAAATACGTGTTTTACATTCAACATTACGACGAACTTCCAGCAGGCCACGAAGAAATATTCTCATTTTCAAAGCACAGACAACAAAGCTTTATTAAATTATAATGAATTCCCGAAAAAAGGAAAGGAAACAAACAGCATGTGTACGAGTCCGGGTCCTAAGCAAATATGGAAGCACCACCAAAAGGAACAATAGCTTAGGATAATCAAGAAACCATGACGAGAACGAGCGAGGGGGAAGCGAAATAACTTTTCATTTGCGAAACTGTTGCTAATTGTTTAACATCGTTCGCATCTTGGCCAAGGCAAAGTTTTCGCTTTCTTTTCTGGCTTTTCCACCGCCCTCTACCTAGCAGAACTTTCACTCTATCTTCTGAGGGGACACCCTCCAGCGAGGCCATTGCAAATGTAATATGAACTTAAAATGCCATTCACTAACAATTAGATTTAACAATAATTTTCTGTAATTATTTTTCCTGTAGCAAATTTGGCGCAAAGCAAGCATCGTGCACAGACAGCAGCAGCAGTGGCTGTTGCTCACTGCTGTGGCTTAAACTTTAAGGCAGCGTTCGTGTACTTAACTCAACATCACTGTCCAGTACCCGTAAGCAATTGGCATTGACGTGAGTACTAACGATGGTTGTGTAAACAATGTAATAATGTTCACACACATTTATACAGAGCGAAGAAATTCTGCACAGTGGTTTGAAACTAACCAAAAAATCAGAAAGAAATTGCTGTGCTTTGGAAACGCTATACCAAAGAGAGCATTGCAATGTGCAGTTTGTTTGTTTGTGAGAGCATTTTGAACAGCCGAATGTTTTATACCCTACAGCGTGGATTAGCTTTTGAAATAGCCTATTTTTGTGGCCTCGTGGGTCGATGGCTCCGACCCCAATTTATGCCATGTCTTCAAAATAGATCCATACTTGGATTCGTGAAATTTGCCATAACTTCAATATTAGAGTGTCCAAAGCCGAAAACCGACATTACGGTATTTATGTCCCGACAGTCGGTTTCTCAAAAGAGCTAAGATCAGACATGTCGGTTTACCCGGTTTTTTGCCGCCGGGTTTTGGTTGTTCTTTGTAAAAGCAAAGAAAATGCAAAATATTCTATTATGAAACCTCAAATATCAAAAATATTTACCCACATTTACGAGAGTTGCTACATACATTTCTGGCCTTGGCGACATCTGACCCATCCATTGAAAAGTTTGAATTTTTTTTTTTGCATAAACGTACTCAGAACGTTTAGACCATACGACCATCATCATTTGTGTTGTTAACAGTGACTTGAAAAAATCAATTTGGCAAAAAAATGGAATTAACTTGTGAACATTTTAGTGCGATCATTTTTCACAACTTTCAATGTGGAGTGCTTTCACTTTCAAGACAAGAGGGCATCGATAAACTTAAATCTTTTTATGGCGATGAAGCACCATCATATAGCACTGTGAAAAGCTGGTTTAATAAATTCAATCGTGGCCGACGCTCGCTCAAAGACGAAGGTCGTCCAGAAACGGCCGTTGTGCCAGACACATTGATGCCGTGCGTGAACTGATCTTCATGTAACATACCGTGAGATAGAGGCACCCTAGGGCATTTCTTCCACCAGCATACATTCGATATTGCATGAAGACCTGGCCGTAAAAAAAAGTTTGTTCTTGTTGGATCCCGCCCAATTTGACAAACGCTCAAAAAAAGGCTAGTGTCGATTGGTGCAAAAAATTGTTGAAAAAATACGATCGCGGTGCTTTAAAAGACGTTAATAAGCTCGTCATAGGTGACGAATCATGGATCTATGCGTATGAGCCCGAAAAAAAACAGCAATCAATCGTGTGGGTATTCGAAGACGAGCCAAATCATACGAAAGTTGTTCGTGGAAGAAGCACTTCGTAGCAAATGGTCGCCGGTTTCTTGGGCATAACTGGACAAGGTCATGTGGCGACTGTTCCGCTTAAACAACGTAGGACGGTCAATTCTGAGTGGTACACCACAACTGGTTTGCCTGAAGTCTTCGGAGAAATTCGAAAAACAAACAAGAGAAGACGAATCATTGCGCACATTGACAATGCGAGCTCTCCATCGGCTCAAACCAGCGCCTTTTTGATCGGCCAAAACGTCGAATTGGTGGGTCATCCGCCGTACAGCCCTGACTTGGCACCCAATGAATTCTTTTTATTCCCGCATATCAAGAAAAAAATGCGTGATCAACGATTTTCGTCGCCAGAAGATGCTGTTGAAGCGTACAAAAGCCATGTTTTGGAGGTGTCTCAATCGGAGTGGAAAAAGTGCTTCGACAATTGGTTTGAGCTCATGCAAAAGTGTATAAATCATGCTGGAGAATATTTTGAAAAACAATAAAACCATTTTTGATGATAAATATACGCATTTTCGGTATTAAAACAGAAATATATATAGCAGCCCTCTTTGTATATAAAAGTGTTATGTCTTTAATGGAAAACCCTGTATAAGATTATATTTTGCTGAAATTGGACAAATGGACGTGCTCTCGCCCACACAACCCCAAAAGCAGTCACTGGGTGCCAAGTCAGGGCTGTACGGCGGATGACCCATCAATTCGACGTTTTGGCTGGTCAAAGAGGCGCTGGTTTGAGCCAATGTGTGAGAGCTCGCATTGTCATGGTGCAGAATTATTTGTCTATTTTGTTCGTTTTTCCAATTTCTCCGAAGACTTCAGACAAACAAATTGTGGTGTACCACTCAAATGGAGTTTTTCAAGTCACTGTAAACAACACAAATGATGGTCGTACGTCAAAACGTTCTGAGTACGTTTATGCTAAAAAATGTCAAACTTTCCAATGGAAATGGCAGAGGGCGCCAGGCAACACATAGTTTTGCCTAGGCCAGAAATATATATAGCACCCTATGTTCAACCAATTTTACCAACAAGAAGTAAACTTTGTCATAAATTGTAATATGAGTTTTAAAACTTGGGTATATTGGGTCCAAAAACGTCAAAAAAATTCAGTTGGCTTTTCTTAACATCCACGAGTGCAGGGTATAATAAAGGAGACTACGTCCGACTTTAGCTTTTTTTCATGTTTTTTTTCAAAAATTACATTCTAATCTTTTTGTGACTAATTTTTGTTTGGGGAGGGGTTGGGGTAACTAATAAGGCTCTCCTGTTAGCTAACAGTTTTCACTTTTACCATTTTTCTTTTCATGGCATTCATTTACAAAGTTTGAAGTGAGGAATATCGAATATTTTGAGGGTCTTCGTGGACAACTGGGGTCAGGGCAACGATTTCGTTTTGTATATTCAGCCCACATATAATTTCCTAAAGTTTGTCAATTCACACTAAAATGCTGAAGGTTGGGGAATTGTCACCAGAGGATACATTTTGGTAGTAACATAAATTGAAATTTAGCTAAAAGTCTATAAAAAGGCAAAGGATGACGCAAAATAGAAAGCGACCTAAGGTTAAAAACCAGTTTTGTTCGGGAGAGCCATTTTAAAGATTAGGTCCCTTTCTATTTGTGCTAAGAATCGCCGACTTCACTTTCATAAAACGCGCATATCTCTCGGAGGGAACACTTTTGGGGCATGGGATCGGTCTCATTCGATGCTCAGATGTTGTCCACATCAAAAAAATTAAAATTGATTTTTTTACCCTGCTGTCACATACAGCAACCAACATTCTATTGGCGCCGTTTCAGAGGCTAGATGACTTAGAAGCCATGACTTAGATGACTTAGAAGCCACTGTTCAATATTAACAAAATGAAATCATTGTTCCATTATATAATTCCGTTCAATCATTAAGGGAATAAGGGTCAGATGGACTTTCTATCTGTCAGCGTTGAGAGAAAGAAGATGAGGGTGCGGACAGCGAAAGTAAATGTGAAGAACTACAAGTAAGTGGAGAAGTATGGACGGACAGGCATTTGAGCTTCTAAATGTGTTTCCTTTAAGTTTTACTTATCAAATGGTGTCCGTTGTGACAGGAAGTGGAAGGAAATCAATGTGTATTGCAAGAAGGGCAAATGTTAATTGAAAGTGCGTTCAGTCGTGCAGGACGGTGTTTTTTTAAATATTTATTTATTCTGTTCAATTGCTTATTTTTAAAAAATATATTCTGTTTAACTAGTCTGCGAAATTTATTTTAAGAAAATATCACAGGGTGGCGCAAAACTGCCGTTGTGGTTTGAATATTTACTAACTTTTTAAATTTATTTATATTTTTTATTTCAGAATTTTGTGAAGCAAACTTGGGGAATTTGAAATGGAACTCGACACAACGGCTCGATTACGCCATTTCATTCCTACAAAAAGCAGAAGAAAATTCCGATTTCATTAACAATTTGATAATGAGCGATGAAGCCCATTTTCAATTGAATGGTTTCGTAAACAAACAAAATTGCAGGATATGGGCTACGGAGAATCCAAGATCAGTTCATCAGCAACAATTACACCCACTTAAGGGGTTGATTTTACCGAAAACAATAAAATTTTCTTACAAATTTAAATATGACATTAGTTTTAAAATCTGGGTCAATCGGGCTTTTTTGAACATCCAGGAGTGCAGTGTATAATATAGTCGGCCACGTTTTAGCTGTTTTTACTAGTTTTTTTTTACCTGGTACACGTCTGCTACATTATGAGTAATGAACCTATTACAATAAAACTAGGTTTATTTTTCAAGATTAGGGCAAGGGCGAACACTAATAAAATTGGTCTTGCTTAACTACCATCCATAGGTTTTTTTCGATTAAAGAATCTACAGCTCTGGAAGCAACACATTTCACCCAATCGGTCAAACAAATTTTCTACACAGCTTAAGAAGCAACTATCACACATTTCTGGTAAAAATCAGACCATATCGGCCAATGCTATGGAATATCTCCCACGCAAAAGCGACTAGCAATTTGAGGTCCTGCAGATGTACGTGCCACAAATTAAACTCGATCAGCCTTAAATTTGGCATGGTATGTAACAAGCGATCAATAATTAATTTTCTTTAGTGAGACTGGACCATAGAGTTCCATATTTTCTAAAAGACACATATTGTAATCAATTTCGCATGGAGCATTACGAGCGGCCCAGACCCATTTATAGTGAAGTTGTTCCATTAGCGTATGTATTCAAATAGCCCTTCACAATGGTCCCTGCCAGTTTGCAATCCTTAATATCTAAAAACCACAAATAAAACAGGAGCGACCAATAAGTAACTCTGGTAAGACTGGATCCCCATTGTCGTATCCCACACAAATTTCCATTCCTGCAACTTAGAAGTCACATAATACATCCGATTCCGACCAAATCTCGCAAGGAGCATTATTTGAAGTGCATGGAATATGCGAAGACGAAAATCTTCAACGATACGTCAACTACGATTCAAATCTTACAAGCCAACACTACACGCGTAATTAAACGTAACTGATGGCAACGCAGAGAAGAGTTAAAAAGTTGGATATTTCGAATACACCATCTAAGAAATAGCGAAGTCGTGGTCAATATTTTTTTTGAAGTTATGAATGAATATTATAAGTCCCTTAACATCCAAGTATGGAACAAGGTAAAACTTTTCTCAAACCAATGAGCGGCACACAACTCAATTATTATTCTCACTGACTGGGACCCCTACTGCTTAAGGCCGGCTCCGAACGGCAAATGCACTTTAAAGAAAAGTTTTTGCATGCCTTAGAAATAAATCTAAAACTGATGGAGATAGTTTAAGAATAACTATCTGGCACTAGATGGCAATGAAAGCAAATACCTGGTAGCAAATAAGAACACGATACGGACGAAATGTTAAACATTTGTTCGTTTTTGATCAAGGATAACAAGAATTGATGATGTTTCATTTAGGTCCATCTTTTGATATAAGACGAACGTCAGTCCCCATATCAAACATCACAGGTATCGAAGATCCATGTTAAATCCGATTTAATTTAAATTCAGCATAGAATGTTATAAGTTACGAGGGCTGCTATATATATTTCTGGCCTAATAATAAAAATGCGAGTATTTATCATCAAAAATGGTTTTATTGTTTTTCAAAGTATTCTCCAGCTTGTATTATATACTTTTGCATGCGCTCAAACCAATCGCAGCACTATTTCCACTCCGATTGAGTCACCTACTAAACATGGTTTTTGAACGCTTCAACAGCATCTTCTGGCGACGATAATCTTCGACTCCGCATTTTCTTCTTGATATGCGGGAATAAAAAGAAGTCATTGGGTGCCACGTCAGGGCTGTACGGCGGATGAGGCGCTGCTTTGAGCCAATGTGTGAGAGCTCCCATAGTCAGGGTGCACAATGATTCGACTTATCTTGTTCGTTTTTCGAATTTCTCCGAAGACTTCAGGCAAACAACTTGTGGTGTACCACTCAGAATTGACCGTCCTACGTTGCTCAAGTGGAACAGTCGCCACATGACCAGTTTTGCCTAAGAAACAGGCGACCAGTTGCTTCGAAGTGCTTCTTCCACGAACAACTTTCGTTGGATTTGGCTCGTCTTCGAAGAGCCACACGGTCGATTGCTGTTAAGTTTCGGGCTCATACGCATAGATCCATGATTCGTCACCTGTGACGATCTTATAAACGTCTTTTGAAGCACCGCGATCGTATTTTTTCAAAATTTCTTTGCACCAATCGACACGAGCCTTTTTTTGTGCGATTGTCAAATTGTGCGAGATCCAACGAGAACAAACGTTTTAAGACGACCTTCACGGCCTTTGTCTTTGAGCGAGCGTCAGAAACGACAGTACTATAGGATGGTGCTTCATCGCCATACAAAGATTTAATTTTATCGAAGCACTCTCGTCGTGAAAGTTGTGAAAAATGAACGCACGAAAATGTTCACGAGATAATTCCATTTTTACGACATTTGATTTTTTCAAGTCACTGTACTTAAACAACACAAATGAGGGTCGTACGTCAAAACGTTCTGAGTACGTTTATGCTAATAATGTCAAATTTCCAATGGAAATGACAGATGGAACAAGGCTAGAGATATATATAGCAACCCTCGTATCACTTACTAACTCTGGTCAAATTTCACCTTAAATAAAATCGCTTATACAAAGTGGAGCGCGGTATTTGCTTATTTGCGAATGAAATAAAAAAATTATGGACCTTAAAAAAATTATTTTTTATTTTCATTTTATTGAACAGAATGGGAATTTTTAAATTACATGGTTTTAAATGGTGTATCTGGCAAATGTCGACCTTCGCTATCCACACACTGCCGCATACGTTTTCTGAAGTTTTCAGGAACTCTAACAAGCGTGTCGACTGGTATTCAGCCTCAATATTGTTAATTGGGTCTTCCAAGGTGTTGGGACGGTTGATGTTCACCTTCGACTTCAGGAAACCCCAAAGGAAAAAATCGCATGGAGCTAAGTCTGGCGAGCGTGCCTCCCCTCAAAGCGATAAGCCGTCGAGGAAACATTTGCCTCAAACAATTCATGGTAACCCTCGCTGTGTGTGCAGTGGCACCATCCTCTTGGAACCATGTATCCTCTAATTGCATTGCCTCAAGAGCCGACTGACAAAAATCCTGTATCATAGTCAAGTACCGTTCGGAGTTCACAGTTACGACAAGACGATTATCCTGGAAGAGGTAAGGGCCAATGATGCCTACTCGTGATATGGCGCACCACGCAGTAAAGCGGTTCGAATGCAGAGGTCTCTGGTGAAGATCTCTGGGGTTTGTTTCGTTCCAGTATAGCACATTTTGTTTGTTTACACACCCACTGAGGTGAAAATTGTGCCTTAACGGAAAAGAGCACAATTGCGTTACGGGGTATAGTTGCAAGAATATCTTCACAAGACATCCGCCGTGTCAAATAGTCCCACGCACATTTAATACGGGTAAAAATTAAGTTTATCATTAAGAATCCGGTGGAGAAAATGTCTAAAAATTCCAAGAGCAAGTGATTGCTTCCGAGCAGAGCGTTTCGGAGAAAACACGGGCGCCAGTGGTGGTACGAGCCAAACCGACATCCAAATAATAACGGCAGACCTCGGGACCTTCAATGAATGGTTCTACATTGTATTCCTCTAGTTGTTCTGTGGTGTTGTGATCTCGATGTTTTGTGGTCTCAGGTCCCCTTCGTACACACGACACATTCCCTGCTGTTCTTAATAAAGTTACCCAATTTACAATTGATTGCCGTCCAGGAACACCCACGTGGGGGAACAGCAAATCGTAAACAAAAAGCACGCTGCACTGCAATGATCGCTTTCTCGATGTTTTGTGGTGTTGTAACCCTTCTCTCAGGTGCCCTTCGTACACACGACACATTCCCTGCTGTTCTCAATGAAGTTACCCAATTTACAATTGATTGCCGTCCATGAACACACCCACGTGGGGGAACAGCGAATCGGTAACGAAAAGCACCCTGCACTGTAATGATCGCTGTTTTGATGTTTTGTGGTGTCGTGTAATCATTCTCTCAATTAATTAGTGATTGCCGCCCAGGAACACACCCACGCGGGGGAACAGCGAATCGTAAAAGAAAAGCACGCTGCACTGCAATGATCGCATTTGAAAAATACGCTTGAACACAAAATTCCCTCTCCTCATGTGCCCAATGCATGATGGCAACTGAAAGACGGACGAATACAAATCTCTCGTGAGCCACTATAAGCCACGCACACTCTCCACTCTGCAGTGCAAAAAAAGCAAATTACCGCGCTCCATACTGTACACCCTGAAAAGAGTGAATGAAAGTTTGACCGTTCAAATAGTCCATCTCCGGAGTAGTCACATCCAACATTTAATTGAATTTATCTATAAAACTAACTAAATAGCAGAACAAATTATTAAGAATCGTTTAAGATTCCTTCATTTAAGTTTATTTTAAGTGTTTTGTTCACGATCCAGTATTCTGCTGCTTTATTACTCTACCACAGAAATTAATACAGCGGCTAATAGTTATAAAGCCTTAACAATTTGCTTGGTCCGTAATAAAACTAACAAATGTAGATTATCACCAACTTTTGGCAGTAGGGGACAGACACGTAGCAGTTGCGGTTGCTGTCACACATTATACAATTTTACGTGTGAATTAATATGTACCACTAAAATTATGGATTTTAATTAAGGTTTTAGAATATATATTTTATTGATACTACAGAAAGTCTACCTCATTTAAATTATTGAAATTTAGTAAATATTTGCTTGTGTTTGCTTGCGGACTGTAAATATATTTTATTTCAGAGCTGGGCGCTAAGAATTACATGTGTAATGGATTGCGGTTTGAATTACGATTATTTTAATTGCAATTTAACATTTTTTAAAATTAGGATTATTGTAATCCTTCATCGGAGTCATTATGATTACGATTGCAGTAATCGTAATTTCGAAAAATTTGAAATTACAATTACAGTAATCGTAATCCTAATGTCTTCGATGAAGGATTACAATAATCCTAATTTAATTTTTTTAAATAACGATTTTTTGAGTAATCGTAATCTTAGTTATTTAAAGAAGTTAGCGAAAGCTAATCTAGAGGGGAATTCAAATGGTACGTGTTAATCGTAATTCAAACCGCAATCTATTACACATGTATAAGTAAGGAATTTTTAACATATTTGAGCGATGCTGATACGGATACCAAAACTTTTGAAAAGTATCCAGTGCTGAAAAAAGCTTCTTTGAAGTTCAATACACCCCTTACTTCATCAGCACCGGTAGAAAGATTGTTTTCTTTCGCCGGAATTATAAATAGCCCACGTCGTCATGCTCTTACTGATGTTTCTTTTGAAAAATTAGTGCTTTTAAAAGCCAACAGCCAACATTGCTAATATTTTTTGTCACTTACGTAATTTGATTTTGTTATTTTCATTACATTTGGAATTTGTTTTTTTTTTGTTTTTTTTCATTTATGTATCCTAATTTTGTTATTATGTAAGTGTATAGTTCTTTCTACATAAAAAACACTTTATGTAGTAAGCAAAAGGTTTTTTTTTAAATAAAATAAAAAAGTAATCCATGCCTTAGGATTACTTATTCCTTATAAAAAAAACACGTGATTACAATTACAGTAATCCTTCATCGAAGACATTAGGATTACGATTACTGTAATTGCAATTTCGACTTTTTCAGAATTACGATTGCTGCAATCGTAATCTTAATGCCTTCGATGAAGGATTACTTTAATCTTAATCGGATTTTTTTTGTTTTAGGATTACTGCAATCGTAATCATGTGGTAATCGTAATCCTTATTGCCCAGCTCTGTTTTATTTACAAAATGAAACTTTGGTCATATATGCTCGACTGTGTCTATTTGTGATCGGATTTTCACAAAAGTAACAAAAGTTCAAACCTCGAATAAGAACAATCGGCGGTTCACATCGAATTTAAACGACATTTTAGGAAAAACTGCGATTCTAATAATTTCTATAAACTAATAGGCATACGAGGGTTGCTATATATATTTCGGGTCCGGCAATAAAAAACAATAATTTAAGATTGGCAATAGTTTTATTGTTTTTCAAATATGCTCCTTTAAGATCAATACACTTTTGCATGCGCACAAACCAATTTTCGAAGCAATTTTTCCACTCCGATTGAGACACCTCCAAAACATGATTTTTGAACGCTTTAACAGCTGCTTCGGGCGATGAAAAACGTTGACCACGCATTTTTTTCCTGATACTAAGGAATAAGAAGAAGTCATTGGGTGCCAAATCAGGGCTGCACGGTGGGTTGATGGCCCATCAATTCGACATCTTGAGTGGTCAAATAGCTCATAGTTTCAGCGGATGTGTGAGAGCTCGCATTGTCGTGATGCAAAATAATCCGTCTTCTCTGATTGCCTTTCCTCATTTCTTCGAGCACTGTTGGTTGTATACCACTCAAAATTCACCGCCCTACGTTCCACTGAAGGCAATGTGGCAACATGGCCGGTTATACCAAAAAAAAAACGCCATCATTTGCTTCGATGTACTTCTTTGACTTTTGTTGCATTTGG
Organism: Hydrotaea diabolus; assembly: GCA_963513945.1. Classification (NCBI taxonomy): domain Eukaryota; kingdom Metazoa; phylum Arthropoda; class Insecta; order Diptera; family Muscidae; genus Hydrotaea; species Hydrotaea diabolus. The sequence goes on from OY740719.1 coordinate 129,902,574, forward strand.
CTCGTCTTGAAAGACACATACGCTCGATTGCTGTTTTGTTTCGGGTTCATATGCATAGATCCATGATTCGTCACCTGTGACAATGTTATACACTGCCTTCGAACTGCCGCAGTTATACTTTTTCAACATCTCTTTGCACAAATCCATACGAGCCTTTTTTTGAGCATTCCTCAAATAATGTGGGATCCAACGAGAACAAATTTTTTTCACGGCCAAATGAACATGCAATATCTTATTAATGCTTGTCATACACTTGCCCAAAAATGCCTCAATCTCACGGTAAATCACATGTCGGTCTTGCTTAATCAGTTTACGCACAGAATCAATGGTTTCTGGTAAAGTGCTCCGAAGTTAGACGTCCTTCACGAAATTCATCCTGGAGAGAACGGCGTCAGAGACTGAACTCTTGGTACCAGCGATTAACAGTGTTCACGGGATAATTCCATTTTTTGACTGAGATGAATTCTTCAACATACAGTAAAAATAAAACAATTCGTCCTCAAATGACAAAACGTTCTGAGTGAAGTTATGCTAAAAAAAATGTCAAAGTTTCCAATGGAAGTTCCAGTTTGCATCTGGGAATACTAGTATTGTCAGGATTCGAAATATAAATAGCACACCTCGTATTTACAAACTAAAAAGGTCGAATGTAGACTTTAAGGCTGAATTCCACGTTCTTTTCCTTCGAGAATGTCGCTTTGGACAAGAAGCTTATCTTCAAAAGAAGGGACCACCGGTAAATATGGGAACTTAAACTGAAATTGGTTTTACTACAAATCCAAATATCGCCTAATTTTGAAGATTTGGCTGAAAGTGGGGAAGCATTCATGGGGCCATGAGGACAAAAACAAATGGACCACTTCTACTCATGTTGATGGTTATCGAGGGTTCGGCCTGGCTGAAATTATCGAAGCTTTTAATTGTTTTTTTCTTGTTGTCTTTGCGAAAGCACGAATTGTTGACTGTTTATTTAAAGATGCTTTTACTGGCGCCTTTTGCGTTACCAAAGACGAATTTTAATACCGTGTCTGGGTCAGCGGTCACCTGTTTATTCTAAAGGGTGGTTCAATTTTAAGGGCCGATGTTGAGTGTGAACCGCACCTAAACGTCAAGTTTTTTTCTGCATTTCATTTTATATTTCCCAATTTCAGACTAACTCAGTTTGAACCATGGAAAGATGCACAAGCAAGCAACGCGTTAAAGTTATTCAGGCTTATTATGAAGTGGATGATCAATTTTCAAAGAAAATCATCTTCAGTGATGGGGCACATTTTCACCTCAGTGGATTCGTCCATTAGCAGAATTGCCGTAGTTGGGCGAATGATAATCCAAAATCCAAGAGTGATTGTCGAAAAAAAATGCACCCACAAAGAGTGAATGTTTGGTGCGGTTTATGGGCTGACGGCATCATCGGGCGGTGTTTTTTTTTCAAAATGAGGCCGGTCAGGCAGTTACTTCGAATGTTGTTCGCTATCGTAAGATGATAACAATCTTTTTATGGTCCGTATTGGAAGATATGGATGTGGACGATATGTGGTTTCAACAGGACGGCGCCACTTGCCACACAGGTAACGAAACAAAGGCTCTTTTGTGCGACAAATTCAATGACCGTGTTATCTCACGTAGTGCTGCGACATCGACTTCGATGTTTTCGAAACATCGATGTTTTTCTAAAATATCGAGTACTTTTTACATCGATGTTTTAGTTCCGATGTTTCATCGACATCGATGTTTTTTATCGATGTTTTGAATCGATGTTTTTCTCTCTGACTGCGATATCTAACGTTATTTCGTCAGTGTCATCACTGTGTTTATTTGTGGATATTTTACTTTGTACATTTTTACGTTGTGAATTTTTTAATTATTAAAATGCCTCCAAAAAGTGACATATGGAAACATTTCACAAAAACAAACAGTAATTTTGCTTTATGCAAGTTATGTGGAAAAAATTTAAAGAGTTGTGGAAATACTACTAATTTAATTGGTCATTTAAAGGCTAAACACAATAGCATATATGCGAAACATTTTGCCGCCTCTAAAACCAAAACAGCATCACGTTCGGAAGATATACCAAATACGGAAGAAATGCCTAGTACGAGTTCAACACAACCAGAACAACCAACGGGATCAACAGGTAATAATATTAAAAACTTAATTTTTATTCTAATTTGACTTAAAATTTTTCAGGTCTTGCAAGGCAACAGTCCTTGGAAAATTGTTTTAATACAATTTCATCCTTCAAAGATGGGGGACATAAATTTAATAGAATAACAACTGCAATATTGTACATGATTTGCAAAGACAGTCAACCCATCTCCATAGTTGATGACGATGGATTCAAATATCTTTTAAAGGTTGCAGCACCTATGTACAAAGTTCCCTCGAGACGCACCATCGACAATCTGCTTGATACAAAATACGAATATATATCAAGTTTAGTGAAAGCAGAATTGCAGAAAGTGCCTCAAGTATGTCTAACTACGGATATATGGACCGAAACCCATAAGTCGAGAAGCTTCCTCGGAATAACTGCTCATTTCATCTCGGATAGCTATATTGACTCGAAGGGAAGTTTTCACATGGAAAATGTTACTATTGGAGCCTTTGAGTTAAATGAACGTCACACTGGAGAAAATTTAGCCGTTGAGATAAGCACAAAATGCTCAGAATGGGGTATCAGTAAAGAGAGGGTGATAACCGTTGTGACGGACGGAGGAGCAAACATGATAAAGGCTGTTGAAATAGCATATGGAAAAACACATACATACTGTTTTGCTCATTTATTAAACCTTCTTGCCGTCAAAACAATGTCTATTTTTAAAGATGGCACGGCAGTTATAGAGAAGGTAACGTCTATCGTAACTTGGTTCAAGCGAAGTGTAATTGGAAGTGATGAGCTACGAAAAAAAACCGCAGATTTAGACGCAAAGGTGCTTATACAATCTGTGGAAACCAGGTGGAATTCCACATTTTATATGGTGGAACGATTTTTGTTGTTGCGTGAAATTGTCAACAACATAATAACATTTAACGCAACTGCCCCACCTATGATTACTGCATCCGAGGTAGATTATTTAAAGGATTTTATTGTGTTGTTTCAAACGATTGAACGGGCAACAAAAGAGCTATGCGGCGAGAAGTTTGTCACCTCAAGTGTCGTTATACCTGTTTTAAGGCTGATGAAAAAACAAATATACGAGGCCGTTGTAACTTCCAGCTTTGGCAAAGAAACAAAATAAATTTTAAAGGCTCAGATTCAAAAAAGGTTTGATGGCATAGAAAACAATCCCTTTTTTCCATAGCTACGCTACTAGATCCTAGATTTAAAAACCTCCATTTTGAAGATAGTCTAGCCCTAGCGACAGCGATAAGAAAATTAAGTGCAGAAATAAAGGAAAATGAGGAATATTCATCAGAATCTGATGGACAGTCATCTAGCACAAATAGTCCAAGAAAAACTCCTTCAGGTATATATTTTGCACTAACAACATGTTAAAATATTTAAAAATAAATTGTGTAATTTTACAGGTTTTAACTTTTGGGACGACCATCACAAATTGGTGCAAGAAAATTGGAAGGCCAAAAAAAGATCTAGAGTTATAGATCAACTGGAGACTGCTCAAATGCCCGCAGAACTGGCTATGTATTTAAAAAGCCCAGTATCTAGATTAAATGAAAACCCCCTTGAGGGATGGCAACAGTGCTATATGCCCAAAAATTCGGCGTTGATGAAGACTGCTATGAAGTATTTATCAATTATGGCCACTTCAGTCCCTTCTGAAGGGTTGTTCTCAGCTGCGGGCTACATTACTTCTAACAGAAGAAGCTCTATTTCGGGGGACAAGCTTCAAAAAGTACTGTTTTTACAGACAGTCGACTCAAAATTTTGGAATCTTGAATAAGAACCTATAATTTAATTACAATAAACACAATTTCATTTAATTATAATAAAATTAATTTTAAAACTTTTATTAATAAAGTATCGTCTTTGAATTTCTATCAGAATTTCGAAAGCGCAAAAACATCGATGTTACTAAACATCGATGTTTTTTGATCGATTTTTCATCGACATCGATGTTTCAAATTTTAAACATCGATGTTGAAAACATCGATGTTTTTCTATCGATGTCGCAGCACTAATCTCACGTCGTGGAGATGGTAATTTGCCGCCAAGATTATGTGATTTGACACCGTTGGACTTCTTTCTTTGGGGTTATTTGAAAGAATGTAAGTCGATAGGCCAGCAACAATTCAAGAGCAACAATTCAAGAGCAACAATTCAAGAGCTAAAGGATGAGGTAATTCGCCACATTAACGGCATAGAACCTCCATTATGCCTCGAAAATTTGGACCATCGGATAGAGGTGTGCCGCCGAGGTCGCGGTACGCCTTCCGTATATAATTGAACCATACCAATATTATCATAATAAAAAGAAATCACAATAATTTCCTAAATAATTTGTGTTTTATTCAAAATCCACATCGGCCCTTGAAATGTAACCACCCTTTAAATGCTCGTAATAACGTTAATGGACATCACAGTTTTGTTTGTTTGTTGAAGACATCGATTCTAAATCCCTTGTGTTGAGTAAAATGTGTCCCATCCGTGGTACTTTCTCGATAGCCGGGATGTCTGTTTAATATTTGTTGAGGATATCTGCGAGAGGATATTTGTGGCTTACAGGTGTACTTTAAATAAGCCAACCACGAATGTCTAATAAATTCAGCCTAATTGTAATACGAATTATATGGGTGTATAGACCTATCAAAACATGTTAACACATTTGGGGTTAAATTGATGAAGAATTTAGACTAGCCAACACTTTAATATTTTTGATTTACCTAAAATTAAAACCAAATTTAGTTGTAAGCAACGAAACATTTTCATTTCCCTTTTGTTCTTCAGGAAACAACCCGCCTTAATGCGACATTTGCAGATAAGGCATTTTCAAAAATTCTCGTGACCTTTTCATATACCCTGCACAATTTCCATATCCTATCCTTTCTCGTTCTCAATTTTTAATGGGAAAAGAATAAGAAATTAAAAATCGTACGGTCTTTAAAACTTTGGTCCGACCCACACAAACCAAAATTGGAAATATTTTCTCCCACGCACCCCAAAAGTTCGCCATTTCTCACCCCATCCGAAAGTCAACATAATTGGAGTGCTATCGATGTGCGTTGCGTGTTGGTGATACCGTTTATTCCATATGATGCTATGTGATGTGGAAACTCGTACATCAGACTCGTCTATATTACATATAAAGGGTCATTCCATTCGTGGTTTCCAACACAAGCACCAATGATATGACAAACGTATCTGTCATACCAAATCGTGTTAATAGCCTCAGCCGTACGATGGAGAGTCTACTAAATTTATAATTCCGTTTGCAACACCTCAAAATATTGATCAGAGGCCCTATTAAGTATATAAAAGTAAATATTTTTTTCGTCTTAAAATTCTTAGCCGATCTAGTCGTGTCCTTCAATAAAGGGGTCGATCTAGGCTCCTGATATTGTGCATTATGATGACTTATGGTCGAGAGCTGTGTGTGGTTGTAAAGGGGCGAAACGAACTAAAGGTACCTCGAAAAAAGTGCGTCTTTTTTAGCATTTGCTTAACAATTCAAATTTATTGTGGACTAACATTGCTTAAAAAAATGGTCAAAAATATCAAATTTTTGAGAAGTTTCTGTTCACGAGGCCAAAAAACGGTCCATATTGTCAAAACGAGCGTTTAATAGGCAATATGGACTTATGAACGCAGAAAAAAAGTATGGTTGTGGTGACAATATTCGAAGAGGACAATACTATTGTTGGGTATATGGTTGTGGTACAACAATATTATGATCAAAGATTCTTATGAAAGTTCCAGTTTGCATCTGGGAACACTAGTACTGTCAGGAGCCGAAATATAAATAGCAACCCTCGTATTTACTTATACAAACTTAAAAGGTCCACGTTCTTTTCCTTGCGAGAATGTCGCTTTGGACAAGGTTTTTTTAATGAAGCTTATCTTCTAAAGTAGGGACCACCGGTAAATATGGGAACCCAACTTGGAACTGCTTTTTATCTAATTATTGACTAATTTTAGTGGTGACAATATTGTAGTGGTGACAATATTCGAAGAGGACAATACTATTGTTGGGTATATGGTTGTGGTACACCAATATTGTGATCCTTACAGTATTAGTATGATTCAAATACAACCATGCTATGATCCTCACAACCGTAATTTAATCCTTACAACGATAGTATGATTCACACATAACCATACTATGATCCCCACAACCATAGTATTATTCACACTCACCCATACTATGATCTCCACAACCATATTATGATCCTCACAACCATAGTATGTTTCACATACAACCATAGTATGATCCACACAAACATAGTATCATTCACAGGTAACCATGTTTTGATAGTATGAAACAAATATACTATGATCCCCAATATTCATTAGAATTGGGTTAAGTTGTCTACAATAGATTTGAATTATGAAAATTATTTAAATATACAATAAATTCAAAACAATAGAAGCGATTTATTTAACAGTAGAAAAAAGCAGTTTACAAAAACGTAAGCGTTTTTATTAAAAATATTTCAGTTAAACAAAGACAAAGCATTAGATCCGTAACAAAAACATTGATCTAAAAAGCATTTTTAAATGATAAAATATTACAATCACACAGTATGATTGCCGTAATCATATAATTGTTAACATTAGACCCAAAAAACAATACTTTTGTCGCAACCAACCATATTTATATTGTTGCTACAACCATATTTTCATTATTAAATTTGCCAATAATACTATTGTTACATTTTAACAATATTAATATTGCGGAAATCATACTATGGTCAAAATTAAATTCAGTAAACAATACTATGGTTGCCACGAACATACTTTTATTGCGGAGAACATATTATTATTGCCGTGGCCATATAGTAACCATGTTTTTTCTCTGCGTGTGGCTACGTGAACCAAAGCAAATTTGCTACGAATCCAAATATTTCTTTTCAAGAGTTAGGGTCGGTCGCATGGGCCGAAGGGGCACAGCACAGAGCTTTTATTCAAAAGAATGACTCACCAATAAATAAGGGTATGTGTGAACTCAAATTTAAGCTGGTTTTGGTAGAAACCGAAATATTCACGGTGAAGGATAAATAATCCCAACCCTCCCGACACGCGTACCCGGAAAGCCGAGCAAACTTTGAAGTAAACTGTGTTTTAAACCAACAGAGCTAAAACTATGAGGTTCCATAAGTTAGTTCAACTAGCCATTTTCTTCAGTTCTTTCGAATTTTAAGCTCTCTTGTATTGGTAGGGTTCAAAGTCAAAAAGTCTTTACCCACCTGATAAGGGCACCGTAAATTTCTTTTTGTATGAACAAATTTAAACAATAGAATTTTTTAATTTTGTTTTCTACGAGGGCTGCTATATATATTTCTAGCCTAATAATGAAAATGCGAATATTTATCATCAAAAATGGTTTTACTGTTTTTCAAAGTATTCTCCAGCATGATTTATACACTTTTGCATGCGCTCAAACCAATTGGCGAAGCACTTTTTCCACTCCGATTGAGACACATCCAAAACATGGTTTTTGAACGCTGCAACAGCATTTTCTGGCGACAAAATCGTTAACCACGCATTTTTTTCTTGAAGTGCGGGATTAAAAAGAAGTCATTGGGTGCCAAGTCAGGACTGTACGGCGGATGACCCATCAATTCGACGTTTTGGCCGGTCAAAAAAACGCTGGTTAGAGCCGATGTGTGAGAGCTCGCATTGTCATGGGGCACAATAATTCGTCTTCTCTTGTTCGTTTTTCGTTTAACCATCAGAATTGACCGTCCTAATTTGCTTAAGCGCAACAGTCGCCACATGACCAGTTTTGCTGAAGAAACAGGCGACCCTTTTCTTCGAAGTGCTTCTTCCACGAACAACTTTCGTTGGATTTGGCTCGTGTTCGAAGACCCACACGTATGATTGCTGTTTTGTTGCGGGCTCATACGCATAGATCCATGATTCGTCACCTGTGACGATCTTATAAACGTCTTTTCAAGCACCGCGATCGTATTTTCAAAATTTCTTTGCACCAATCGACACAAGATTTTTTTGAATAAATTGTCAAATTGTGCAGAATCCAACGAGAACAAACCTTTTTTACGGTCAGGTGTTCATGCAATATCGAATGGATGCTGGTGGAAGAAGTGCCCAAGGATGCCTCTATCTCACGGTATGTCACATGACGATCTGGCATTTTCAGTTCACGCACGGCATCAATATTCACTGGCACAACGGCCGTTTTTGTACGACCTTCACGACATTCTTCTTTGAGCGAGAGTCGGCCACGATTGAATTCATTAAACCAGTTTTTCACAGTGCATTAGGATGCTTTAGGTGCTTTATCGCCATACAAAGATTTAAGTTCATCGAAGCACTCTTGTCGTGATAATCCACGTCGAATGTTGTGCAAAATGATCGCATGAAAATGTTCACGAGTTAATTCCGTTTTTGCCAAATTGATTTTTTAAGTCGCTGTAAATAACACAAATGATGGTCGTACGTCAAAACGTTCTGAGTACGTTAAGGCTAAAAAATGTCAAACTTCCCAATGGAAATGTCAGACGGCGTCGGGCAACACTTAGTGTTGCCTAGGCCAGAAATATATATAGCAACCCTCCTAAAACAATATTTACATCAAAATTTGCTAAACAAAAAATTAACAGCTAGTACAGCGAGGAGCTATGATTTGACTGTGCTTGTTGCAAATGGGCCGGTTACAGCCATCTCAGTTTTTGCGTGTTTTTCGGTCAGATTGTGCACCTCCTGGTGGTTAGCCTGTGTTAATGATTCCATTCAAAGAATAGCTATCGGCAGTGTTTACAACCAAAATATTTGGATTCCTACCTTTGCTGGCTCTGATGGAATATGTTGTGTAAAGTTGGTTTGAACTCTAAATTGGATATAACTGCTCATCTACCATTACGTTTTCATTAGAGTAGTTTGTTTGTAGATTCATCATCAAATATCAGAAATAGGAGCAGCTTGGTCAGTTTGTTTGCGAGCTGATCTAAACGTACTCGTATTGTCAAAACGTATTATGCGTATTATTTGTTTTATGCAATGGATGTATGTAATTGTTCCAAGGAGTTAAAGTAGGTTCATCGCTGGCGCCAGCCAACTTTAATACCTAATATGGTTTATGGTATTCTGGCAATATTAACCAGCAATAAGAGTAAAATGGCAACATTTTTCCCTTTGTATACACATGAACATGAATTGAACAACAAGACTGATCATTGACGATTTTGTCAGAAGCAGACAATAAGAAACTTTATCAATTAATTGCAAACTTTTTCTTTGTTCAAATCTAAAATCTTTCTCATTTCGTGCAGACATACCTGATTCGAATTCGCCGATAAAACCTCTTTTTGTTTGAATATGTTTTGGTATAAAGCAGGCTGTTCCATGTTTTATTAGTAGTTGGAAACATAAGTTTAGTAACTCTTATTAGTTTGTTTCTTGACTGGAACCCAACTCTCTTGCTCATCGATCAACTGCTATACAAATGCTAAATTAATAATGCGAAAGATACACATTCTGTAAAATAAATTGATTGCATACCATTTCAATTTACCTGGCAATTTACTTTTTCTGACACAAAATGGATGACCCTTTACGCACTAACACCCACACATGTTGTTCATTTGTGCTTATAAAGCATACGTATTAGGGTGGCCCCATTTTTTACCAGTTTCGTATGGGGCGTTTGAGGAGGAAATTACGCTGGACAGAATTCGGCTTCAGTTGGCGAGTTCTTGAGGGGGTTTCAATAAGTATATCCGAAACGATGGCGCTATTAAGCAGTTAACACACCGACTAGTGGAAATTGCCGAAATTTGACTTTGTAAATGACATTGTATATGTAAACTAGCAATGAAAAATTTAAATCTCAATATATTACAACAGGCTTATGAAATGTAAAATAACTTCATTTGAGGCGCAATGGTCCAATTTAAGATATCAATTTTCGTCTGGTTATTATAAAAACTAAAATTCTACATCTCGCTAACATTTTTTTAAGAGTTTATCTATAATCTATGTGGAGCGCCATTGGATTCAGCGTAGTCTATATAGTTTAGAGCAAAGGGTGTCCCGCTTGTAGCTTAAAAAAATGTCAATTCAATTAATCGACGATGAAGGTCCCTCGATAAACGAGGACACCGAACGTACGAGGGCTACCGCAAAAGTAACTGGCCTAACATAAAAAGAACCGTTTTTTTTGGAATTATTATTATTTATTTTTCAACATAATCTCCTTCCAACTCAATACACTTCATCAAACGTTTTTCAAGTTTTTTAATTCCATCCGAATAATAAGATTTTTCAAGACCTTCAAAATATGCCTCACTTTCAGCAATAACCTCGCTATTGGACGAAAATTTTTTGCCACCGAGATTTTTTTTTAAATTTGGAAACAAGAAATAATCAAAAGGAGCTAAATCTGGACTATATGGTGGATGCGGAGCAATTTCAAATCGTAATTCGGCCAGTTTTTGTTGAGTTAAAAATGCAGTGTGTGAAGGAGCATTATCTTGATGAAAAATAACTTTTTTTCTAAATGCGGTCGTTTTATCTTGATTTCTTCACTCAACCGATCCAATAATGCACAATAATATTCACTATTTATAGTTTTTCCTTTCTCAAGATAATCAATAAATATTATACCCCTTGCATCCCAAAATACTGTGGCCATTACTTTCCCTGCTGACTTAACAGTTTTCGCCTTCTTGGGACCACGTTTACCAGCTTCTATCCATTGTTTTGACTGTTCTTTGCATTCTGGGATGTAGTGATGGATCCATGTTTCATCAACAGTTATGAATCGGCGCAAGAACTCTATTGGATTACGCTGATAAATCGCTAAAAGCTCCTCGGAATTGGTCCAACGGACGATTTTTTGGGTCAAAATCAACAAACGCGGCACCCATCTTGCGGATAGCTTTTTCATGTGGAGTTCAACATGTAAAATACTCCAAACTTGTTTTTCGTGTATTTTAACAATATCAGCAAGTTCTCTGAGCTTTATTCGTCTATCTTTAGTCACTTTATTAAATATTTTTCTAATGTTTTCAATAGTAGTAGCAGTTTTCGGTCTTCCAGAGCGTTGTTCATCTTCCGTACTTGAACGACCCATTTTAAATTGTTGAACCAAATTGTTGATGGTGCATTATCACCATGAACAGAATCCAATTCATCTTTGGTTAATTGTGGCGTATAACCTTTCATATAAAAGTGTTTAATTACCGCACGAAACTCTTTTTTTCCCTTTTTCAAAAATTATAAAACTTGTTTACTTCAATCACCCGTAACAAAAAAAATAATCATTAAATATTTCGGAAATTTTGACAGATGGCTTATAAAAGATTGCTTTAAAAAAAAAAAAAAATTGCTAGTAAAACAGAAAATGTGCCAGGCCAGTTAGTTTTGCGGTCGCCCTCGTATATTTTTATGGGGTCTGCGATCAATATTTTGTGGTGTGGCAAACGGAATGGCAAATTTAGTATACCATCCACTTTTCGCTGAAGGCTATAAAAACAATAAAATTTCATCGCAACCCCGAATATAACATTATTTCTACGATTCGACTAAATCTGAAGCATTGGTCACTAGCTCTAAGATCCCTAGTGCGCCTAAAAAAACATGGACAATACCGCAACAAGCTCCACAACAATCTTAATATGCACTAACCTTTAAGATTGGTCAAAATTGTGGTTGCGGATCTAAACGTATAAAGGTTTCAATTTTGAGCACGATAGTATGGTTGAGTGGGATCATACTATGCTTGCGTGTGATCCATACTATGGTTGTTGCAATCATACTATGGTTGTTAGGATCATACTATGTTTGTGTGTCAAAATGTACTATTGTTGTGAGGATCATAATATGGTTGTGAGGATCATAGTATGGTTGAGTGTGAATCATATATGGTTGTGAGGGTCATAGTATGGTTGTATCTGAATCATACTATTGTTGTGAGAATCATAATATTGTTATGCCAAAACCATTTATCCAACAATAGTATGATGCCCTTTGAATATTGTCACTCGAACCATACTTTTTTCTGCGTGCGCCATTTAAACTGGATGCGTCCAAAGCGACCTGGGGGTCACCTGAGTGGGCTTGGCCGGACAATTGAAGGGGTGCAGCACATCATGTGGTCTCTGATGGCAGGTGGGACAGATGTCCGGAAGGTAATCAATTCATCAATTCGTGCCCAGTAGGAATTGAGGCGGCTGCATCATCCAGATCTCAGCTGCGCCAGAACCACGCGCGTCTGTCGAGGTAGTATCTTCTCCTCAGGCCAAATCTCTGGGGGATGCTCCCCTAGCACTACATTCACACGGTAGCTGGATACTGCTGCTGCGACTTCATCGGCGTGAATGTTGTTCAGACCTACCTGATAGTTTCGATGATCTAAAGGTTCTCTCTTACACCGCTGGACCGCTTTCTCTCTAGATTATGAAGATCGTACCTGATCTGCCTGGGCGGAGGCATCCTGTTCAAGAGATGGTGGTTAGGATGACAGCTGCGAAAACACCCTAGCAAGTATTGCTTGGACAGTAGGAAAATGTGTCTGCGCACGGTAAGGACCTTCGGAGACCCTCATGTTGATGGTCCTCAGAGGACATAAGAAGACACCCTGTTGATGTTCTAAGGGCGGCATTCTGGCAAGTCTAAATTTTCTTCCACTGCGTTGTACTTACGTTCGCCGACCATACAGGAGCTGCGTAGTTTGCTACAGACCGACCTCCTATCGCTTTGTGAGAGGTCAACAAGGTTTCTTTGTCGGCTCCCCAAGTGTTGCCGGCAAGTGACTTGAGGACCTTGTTCCTACTTTTGAGTTTATCGCAGATAGCTGTAGCATGTGCAGAGGATCGAAAGAGACTGTCCAATGTGACCCCAAGGATTTTGGGGTAGTTGGTAGTCGGCATGTTGACGTCATCGACTTTCACATTGAGTGACAGCCGCACCTCTGCGGTCCATGCAGTAAACAGTGTGGCTGATGATTTGGAGGCCGATATTTTCATATTCCTCGCAGTGAAAAAGCGTGCTAAGTCAGTGAGGTAACAGTTGATATTCTTTTTTATACTGTTATACGAATCGGATTCGGTTGGCGATTGCAACAGAAAGTATGTATATGCAACCGAATATTTGCAATTCGCACCAATATCTTACTAATTTTTTCTCATAGGGATTTATCAAAACAATTTTTCTCATGATTTTGAATATGACAGTAGTTTAACGATTTGGCTGAATTGGTCAATGTTCCATAGTGTCCTAAAAGTGAGGACCATTCAAAGGTCCACACACCAATAACTCCCCATAACACTGCAAAGGCCATATTCGAACTCAATCTATTGAAGAGACTAAAAAGTCATCCATCTGGTCGATCTTACGATTGGTTTCCTTTCATTTCATAAAGAGGTGGCTATTTGCAAATAAAGTACAGGAAAACCATTTATTCAGTTATTGTTGGCGAAGCACAACACGCGGTGCATAGCTAGAGTTTTTTTTATATGTACCAGTGCTTTGGTAGCGTCCTTCTTTCTTCGCTGCACAGTCACATCTTGTAGACAATCCTTTCAAGAACAAAATTACATACTCCTTAAGAATGGTTAATTTGTATAGCTACAAATAGGGTATACCCTAATATGCATACAGACCATTGTTCACACATCTTAAGGATATATACAAGAAAGAAAAGACGACGAGCCAAAAAAAAAGCAAGAGCGAAGATGAACAAAAGCAGGAGAAAATCACATCAACACATCGCAACTCAACATTTTTGAGACTCAACCGGAAAATTATCGCTAAGGGCCATAAATAATGGCTATAAAATTGTATGTTGCCATTCTAAGCGCCTTCCCACCACTAGCAGCCAACGGCAGTCAGCAGCCCACCAGCCAGTCAACCAACCGTACAGCCAAACACTTTATCTTTGCCTTATTTTGTTGCCGCTCCTGCCAGCTGCTGTTCACATATTAAAAAGTATCACAGACTGCCATCGAACACCACGTAATACGCGAGAAGGGCGAGAAAGGAGGACAAGCCAGATAATGATGGTGTTGGCGGCAACATTGTCGACAACGTTTGCTGATGTAACTGCTTAGGACGAGGAGGACGACGAGGCCGATGATGCGGATGATATTTCTGTGTCCTCATATATTTTTATTGCAATTCACAATTTGCCTCACACATGGGGTTATAATCAACAAATTAACCCAATGAGCTGACTGGCGGACGGACGGATGGACAGACAAACAGGCGGACGGACATTCTAAGCAGACGGCAGCGGCGGCAGACGAATGTGGTGTCTAATCGTTACAACGATTAAATTCCCTTGTAATAGAAATTATGTCATAAAGAAAATCATTTTAATGTTCCACCAAAAATTCGCCCCCGCAGTATTCGATGATGTTCAATGTTGTGGAATGTAATTTGAGTGTGTCAACTGTGTTAACACAAGAAAAATGGCCTATTCAGAATTATGATGGGGCCCTAATGGAGGGAGGAACTTCATAAGCTGTGGGTTTATAAAACAAAACAATTTTTAATCCATTTTCTCCCTTATAGACAAAGATAACACAGTAAATGTGTAATGATTGATTAGATATTCGATAACAAGGGTCATAATGATCCTTTTTTTTAAGAAGCTTCGATAAATAATCCTCCCCAAATTAAAGGAAGAGGGTCTTCAGTGGGTGTTTGACTGACAAGGTGGTTTTTTTGTATTCAAATATATGTAAATGTCTTGAGAATTGGTAACTGATTATGATTGTTTAAGTTCGACATGAAAACGCTTATTTTCGTGGAATGACAATAGGATAGTCTATGAAAAACGATAAAATTTAATTTGTTTTTAAACAACAAGGCATGTTCATAAATTTCCCAGAAGGTTAAAGTGCAAAAGAAATTATTTGTTTAAATGGATATACCCCCTGGGAAGGGGTTGCAGGTTCTGCGAAATGTGTTTGAAAATAAATGTCTGGTTAGTAGACCCTTCATTGACGTTGTCTAATGTTTTTACATAAATACCAGTTCAACAAAATTATTCGATTTCTATGAAATTTTGCATCTGGTTGGCTTAAAAGCATTTAAGGTACAAGGCAAGGGATTGCATACTTACGATGTATTATTATTAGTTTTGTTTATTTCCTGGCATCCGGACTGATTGCTTAGCTCTGAATTCCAGTGCCAAATTGTAGATTTTTTTTACACTAAAGTTGTAGTTTAGCTGCACAATTTTACTTGTACAAGACAGACAGTCTTATAGGCTGTTTCCACTACGGTCGCGTCCACGTCCGCGTCCAAAAATCAATGAACGCGCGTTACAGCCTATACAAAAAACATAGGCAGTTAGGTATGGGAAAAAGTCGCGTTCATATTGGACGCGTTTATCGATAAGTCGCGTTTACTATAAATTCGATTATTTTTGCAGTCGAAACCCAACCATACCTGTCAATGGCAATATCGCAAATTGCACATCCCTATGAAAACAGCTGTTAATAATTATAAAGGGTGTCCCAAGAAGAACGCAATTTTTAAATCTGGCAACATTCGAAGTGTCATTGTTTGACATTTGAACAATTGTTATTGTTTGTTAGTAGAAGGTACGAGGTTAGTAAAAATGAAGCGCTACACGAAAGGGAGTTCGTTAATTGGGTATTGGAGAGACAACATGAAAATGCTGATTTTGCCGATAAAATCATCTTCAGTGACGAGGCCCGAGGCGAATTGTCGCATTTGGGGTGCGGAAAATCCTCGAGTGATTCACGAGAAGCAAATGCATCCTCAACGTGTCACTGTGTGGTGTGGTTTTTGGGCTGGAGGAATCATTGGACCTTTTTTTAAGAAAATGAGGCAGGTCAAGCGCAAACAGTCAATGGTGTTTGGTATCGTGAAATGATAACCAGTTTTTTCTTGCCAAGAAATGAATGTGGAGGGCATGTGGTTCCAGCAAGACGGCGCCACATGTCATACAGCCAGAGAAACAATTCAATTGCTGCATCAGTCATTTCCCGGTCGTGTTATTTCGCGTTTTGGAGATCAGAATTGGCCGTCTAGATCGTGCGATTTAACACCATTAGATTTTTTTCTTTGGGGTTTTTTGAAGTCGATGGTTTACGCGAATAAGCCGACGACGACTCAAGCCTTAAAAGACGAAATTGGACGCTGCATTAATGAAATACCGCAGCATTCATGCAAAACGGTCATTGAAAATTTCATTAAAAGATCGCGTGCATGCCAGCAAAGCCGCGGCGGCCATCTGCACGATATATTGTTCCATACATAACCTCATTCTGTCTACTTTACGATATAATAAAGTTTCACGATTTTTTCTTAAATATCTGTGTTTTATTTAAAATTTAAAAATTGCGCTCTTCTTAGGACACCCTTTAAATATAAACATCCAAAATGCAAAAAACAGGAGGTAAGTTAATATTTTTGCTTTTGTTTAAATAATATTAATTTTTTCAATTATTTTAGATTTCAAAAAGACGGAGGAAAATATTGATGGCCTGAGGGGTGCTCGCAAAAACACCCACATACACAAAGAGATGGGGGAGAAGCTGGGAGTGACTGGCGCGGAAGTGAAAAATAAACCATTTGGTCCTCATTTTCCACTGCGGTTAGCAAAATAATATCATTTAACTCCATGATAATGTCACAACACAAACAGCTGTTTGAACGCAAATGTGGACGCAAAACACAATGGAAACACCATTAAAAATTATCGATAAATCGTGGACGCGGACGTGGACGCGACCGTAGTGGAAACAGCCTATTAAACGGCAGTCTCCAATGAAACCCATTCATTTGGTTTACTTAGTTTGAAACTTTAAGCTCGAAATTTCATTAAAATACTCTGAATGGCACATACAGGCCAAACTTTATGCGCAAAAGAGCAATGTCTAATAACAAATGTCACCTACACTAAGAAGAAAAATAACCTTATATAAGGCTAACTTAACCATAAAAAACATGATTTGGAGTCTATGTTATATAAGGTTAATTAGAACATTTCATTGTTGACTAATATTTAACAATAATAATAGTTAATTTAAATATTCTATGGTTGAATTTTTCAACCATGAAAATTGTTAATTTTAAAATAATTATTGTTGTTTTAACAATGCATTGGTTGTAACCATGAAAATTTTTAGTATTAAAACTTCATAGTTAATTTATTGAAACAATACATGCTTAATTTAACAATGAAATTGTTAATATACTTAGTAGGGACAAAAAACTGTTACACACATTTTATGCTGTAAAATAAAAAAGGACTGAATGTTTTTGAACCAAATATTTTTTAATATATTTATTGGTGTATATTGTATCCCAAAAGAATCTACTTATTCGAAATGTCCGCCTTTTGCCTTTACACACGCCTTAGGTCGCACTGGCCAATCGTCAATAGCTGCACGAACCTCGTTCATTGGAAAATTGGCCACAGCTCAAACCAAAGCAGTCTTAAAAGATCCAATGTTGGGGTATCTTTTGTGACAAACCTTGTCCTCTAAAACCGTCCACAATTTGTAATCCAATGGGTTCAAATCTGGACAGCCTAAGGGTCATTCTTTAGGGGAAATGAACACTGGCAAATTGTTTCGAAGTCAGGCCTGGGACGTTTTAGCCTTATGGGCCGGCGCAGAATCCTGCTGGAAAGTCCATGGCTGGTTTTGGAGCAGGAAATTGTTAAGAGACTACACAACAGCTTCCAAAACGGTTTCTTGGCAAACTTTGGCCGATGTTTTTACTCCTTGTTCGCAGAAATGCAGGTCAGTGACCCCATCGTAAGAGACACCCCACCAAACCATGACTGAAGCTGGGTGATGACCCTTTTTCACCCTTGGGATCAGTTCAGAGGCTTCCTTAGATGACCGCGCATACACTCTATCATTTTGCTTGTTAAATTTTTCCTGAACGGTAAAAATGTTTTCATCGGTGAACAATTTTTTTCTGTGCAAGTTATCAGCGTGCTTCACCAAAAGACGTTTGAATTTTATAATCCTATTTTTTTAAAGATGCAGTCAATAAAAGTCCGTAAGTCGTTTGAAAGCCCCAAGTCGCAAGTGTTTTTTAAAGATTCGACTCATGGACTTTTGCTTGATATTCATCTCACGGGCCATGATTTTCTGTTTGAGGAGCGGATTTCTGAGAATTCTTGATTTAACGGCATTGATGACATGCGGTGTTCGAACAGAGCGTGGTTGGCCCGACCGGTGGCGGTCTTTTACATCTGCAGTCTACTCAAACAGTTTTGTGCGTCGGTAGACGAAGATGCGGCTAATCCCTAGTGGCGTTTTGAAAATATCGCTTTTTTTCATTTCACACTTGAAAAGCGCTATTACAGCGATACGGTTCTCATTATCTGACCACTCCATGATGAGAGTTGAAACAATTTTAAAATCCCGTTACAGACTAACGAAATTGAGGTTAGCTTTCAAAAACCATATGACATTAACGGGGTATGATCAGTTCTACTATTGAAATGGGTGTGTTCAATGTTGTAACAGTATTTACGTCCCTACTAAGCAAAATTACCCAAAACATATTTTACAATTTCAGAGAAAAAAATAATTTTTCTTTACAGACAATTTTCATAAGGTGTCACTGCTATTATTTCTACCGCAGCTATAGACCCATACATATGTTCAACCGATTCTATTTATATTGCAAATAATTGATACATTTTAGTTTTTACGTCTTACGGTCATTAGTTATAAGATGATGGTAAAGCGTTGAATTCACCAGTCTAAAATGAAAAAAAAAACTAATTACAGTAAAATATATCTAAAAGGTAAATTTATAAGTTAGCAAAATGTATTTCTAACAAAACTTAATTCACTTCTATAACTTCAGTAGAAAGCGGAATTTAAAAACATTTAAACATTTCACACAATCTTAAAAAAAGAAATACCCAATTTTATCCCAAAAAAAGATAAATCTTTGGCGGTTATAGGTTAACATCGTTACCCAAACCCCTCCAGAACCCCACAAATAATCACATAGTAAAAACTAAATTATTTTCAAATTTACAGAAATCCCCAGCAACGACCAGCATTTGTACGCTCCAGTTATTCAGTTGTGTCTCACTGTACGAGCCGAAGGATATGGGCAGGGACATTTTGATTCACAACACAAGCATACATCCTCTGACCTTCTTCCGTGCCAACCCGGGTATAAGGGCCCCCGCAGACTGCAGACTTTTTATCGGACGATAGTTTGGTCGGCTTCTTAATCAGTATGGTTACAATCAGTTACAAACTATTTCGAGAATAGTTGACCGACTGTTGGATAGTCTGCGCCCTGTTCACCAAACAAACTGTTTAGTTGGCTCGGTGTGCGCACTTTCAGCCCAACCCGACTAAACTATCGGCCGATAAAAAGTCTGCAGTCTGCGGGGGCCCTAAGTGTTTGGCGTGTGACATCTCGTCTCGTCCCGTGTTAAAGTGTAACACGCAAAATTATCTCAGTTAAGATGACAACTAACCCTGAGAACCGACTGCGACACTATACGAGTACAGAACCGACGACGACAAAGCACAGCTACACAAAAAATCATACTTTTAGTTTTAAATTAAAAAAGTTAACATAAAAAATTTTATTTAATTAAATGCATGCGTATACTTTATACTTTATGAGCCATATAACGTAGCATACGCTAAAATATTTCTCATGCTACTGTGAATGGAGCGGAAATATTTGATATGAAAATTGTATCAAAAAAAAACAACAACATTTACTTTTGATGTCAGTGATATACAGGGAGGGGGAATTGAAGTGTTACCATTTGCAACTTGACATATCGGCCAATCAGTGCAATCGCATTTTTTCTTTGCATGGCAATACTTTGGTGCATTGTTTACAAGATTACCAAAGCACACCTGTTTAAGTTCTGCGAAATTAATTTTATATGACATGGAATTCAAGCGGTACAGTGTAATATCGTTTGAAAATCGTGTCCAGCGATAGTCCAAGAACTAAAAAATTGAAATGTTAATAAAATGTTAGTGTAACCATTAAACTATACAAGAAGACTGGCGGTTTAAAAAACGGAAACTTCGTCAGAAAGGGTCGGAAACGTGAAGGCAAGAATTGGATGAAATCCCGGGCAGAGTGCTAGGAAGTAGGCCGCAGATCTCGCAATATCTGACAGAACATTTCGGGATATATTAAAAAA
This sequence comes from Hydrotaea diabolus, assembly GCA_963513945.1. Classification (NCBI taxonomy): domain Eukaryota; kingdom Metazoa; phylum Arthropoda; class Insecta; order Diptera; family Muscidae; genus Hydrotaea; species Hydrotaea diabolus. The sequence goes on from OY740719.1 coordinate 129,922,838, forward strand.
CAAGCTCGGTATGAAGCCTTACAAGATCCAAAAGGCACATAACCCTAAAACTAAGCAAAAACTCCATAGAATGCAAAGAGCAAAAGAGATAGAACTCTGGCATGCCATTGTTCTGCAAAAATTAACCCTTGAGGTCTCCTTTAGACAAAACCAACTTTTCCTTTTACAGAGTGGGCCAAAATTACCATGGGGGTTTAAAAATTTAATTACCTTTTCGTTTATATATCGGGTGATCCATCTAGAGGTATTTTTTCAGAACAAAAAACAGTATAAAAATTCAAATCAAGTGTGGAGTCTTTATTGGTAATTTAAAAGCACATTTTATGGCATTAATTTTTTGAAAATAATTTCCTTCAGATGTTGCCAACTGTATAATGGAAATGAGCGTTCGGAAAGAAACGGGAAGATCCGCTGTTTTCGACCAAAATTTTGTTCAGTGGTGAGGCCTATTTCTATCTTAACGGCAAAGTCAATAAATAAAATTGCCGAATTTGGACTGAAGAGCAACAGGAAGAGGTTAAAGAGGTGCTATTATGCCCAGAGAAAACCACGGTTTGGTGCGGTTTATAAGCTGGTGGAATCATCTGTGCATATTTTTTCACAAATGATGATGGCCGGAACGTAACTGTGAATGCTGCTCGCTATCGCGCCATGATATCGATCTTTATGCTACCTGAAATTGAAGCCCGTAATCTCGACGACACTTGATTTCAACAGGACAGTGCCACTTGCCATACACCTGCTCAAACAATGGATCTACTGAGAGGTCATTTCGAAAAGCATCTTATTTCACGTTTTGGACAGGTGAGGCATTGAGGTGAGACATTTTGCTTTAGTGTTACGTAAAGTCCAAAGTCTATGCTGACAAACCAGCTACGACTCTGGTTTTGGATGCCAACATTACGCGTTTCATTAAAGCCATACCAGTCGAAATGCTCGAACAAGTCATCCAAAATTTGACCCTCAGAATGGAAACCCTGAGGCGTAGTTGCGGTTAACATTTGAAGGAAATTATATTCAAAAAATAAATGCCATAAAATGTCCTTTCAAATTACCAATAAAGATTCCACGATTGATTTGAATTTTTTTTAATAAAAAAATACTAAAATTCAAATCAATTGTGGAATTTTTTTTTATTCATTCGAAGGAAATTTTATGTCATTTATTTTTTGCATAAAATTTCATTTAAATGTTGGCCGCAACTACGCCTCAGGGTTTCCATTCTGAGGGTTCAATTTGAATGACTCGTTCGAGGATTTCGACCGGTATGGCTTTAAGGACACGCGTAATGATGGCTTCCAAAACCTGAATCGTAGCTGGTTTGTCAGCATATACTTTGGACTTTACGTAACACCAAAGCAGAATGTCTCACCTTAATGTCTCACCTGTCCCAAACGTGAAATTAGCTGCTTCTCGAAATGACTTCTCAATAGATCCATTGTTTGAGCAGCTGTGTGGCAAGTGGCACCGTCCTGTTGAGACCAAGTGTCGTCAAGATTACGGGCTTCAATTTTTCATTCGCTCATTTCCATATTACAGTTGCCAACATTTGAAGGAAATTATATTCCGAAAATAAATGTCATGAAATGTCCTTTCGTATGAACAATAAAGATTCCACACTTGATTTAAATTTTAGTATTATTTTTATTTGAAAAAAAAATACCTCTAAATGGATCACCCCGTTTACATAATTTTTTATATTATATAAATAACACTTGGAGAATAAATAATAGAGAGATTTACAACAGAAAAACAACCAGAATAATAGAATTTTATTATTAAAATCAGCGATCAATTATTTTAACGCAAACGCATGAGTGATGAAGCTTATTTTCATTTTGAATGGCTTTGTTAATAAGCAGAACTGTAGGTTCTGCGGTTCTGAAAATCCAAGAGTCATTCATCAACGCCCCATTAGGTGTACAGTATGGTGTGGGATCACATCCACAAATATCATTGGGCGAGAATGAAGCTGTAACCGTAAATGGAGAGCGATATCGAGGGCGACCGCAAAACTAACTGCCCTGGCAGATTTTCTGTTTTACTAGCACCTTTTTTGTTTTGTTTTTTAAAAGCAATCTTTTATAAGCCATCTGTCAAAATTTCCGAAATATTTAATGATTATTTTCTTTGTTACAGGTGATTGAAGTAAACAAGTTTTATAATTTTTGAAAAATGGAAAATAAAGAGTTTCGTGCGGTAATTAAACACTTTTATATGAAAGGTTATACGCCACAATTAATCAAAGATGAATTGGATTCTGTTCATGGTGATAATGCGCCATCATACTCCACCGTGAAATCCTGGGTTCAACAATTTAAAATGGGTCGTTCAAGTACGGAAGATGAACAACGCTCTGGAAGACCGAAAACTGCTACTACGAGTACTATTGAAAGCATTAGAAAAATATTTAATGAAGTGACTAAAGGTAGACGAATAAAGCTCAGAGAAATTGCTGATATTGTTAAAATACACGAAAAACAAGTTTGGGATATTTTACATGATGAACTCCACATTAAAAAGCTATCCGCAAGATGAGTGCCGCGTTTATTGACTTTGCCCCAAAAAATCGTCCGTTGGACCAATTCCGAGGAGCTTTTAGCGATTTATCAGCGTAATCCAATAGAGTTCTTGCGCCGATTCATAACTGTCGATGAAACATGGATCCATCACTACATCCCAGAATGCAAAGAACAGTCAAAACAATGGATAGAAGCAGGTAACAGAGGTCCCAAGAAAGCGAAAACTGTTAAGTCAGCAGGAAAAGTAATGGCCACAGTATTTTGAGATGCAAGGGGTATAATATTTATTGATTATCTTGAGAAAGGAAAACCTATAAATAGTGAATATTATTGTGCATTATTGGATCGGTTGAGTGAAGAAATCAAGATAAAACGACTGCATTTAGAAAAAAAAGTTCTTTTTCATCAAGATAATGCTCCTTCACACACTGCATTTTTAACTCAATAAAAACTGGCCGAATTACGATTTGAAATTGCTCCGCATCCACCATATAGTCCAGATGTAGCTCCTTCTGATTATTTCTTGTTTCCAAATTTAAAAAAAAATTCTCGGTGGCAAAAAATTGTAGTCTAATAGCGAGGTTATTACTGAAACTGAGGCATATTTAGAAGGTCTTGAAAACTCTTATTTTTCGGATGGAATTAAAATACTTGAAAAACGTTCGATAAAGTGTATTGAGTTGGAAGGAGATTATGTTGAAAAATAAATAATAATAATTCCAAAAAAAAGGTTCTTCTTATGTTAGGTCAGTTATGTTATTTGCGGTCGCCCTCGTACGTCCTACTCTTGAAAAAAGACCTGAGATGTGGTTTTAGCAGGGCGGAGCCACTGCCCACTCTGCCCGAGACATAATGACACTTTAAAGTCAAATTTTTGGAGAGCGAATAATTTCCTGAAATTCGAAAATTATTTGGCCAGCGCGATCGCCAGATTTGTCAGCACCCGACTAATTTCTCTGGGGTTATTTGAAAGAAACGGGCGTCATTTAAGTGGCATTATTTTTCATACTTAGTTTAAAAAAATTTCAATTTTGTACTCGTATATTGTATAATCTGGCAAAAAAAGAAAAATTAACAAACGAAAAAGTTATTAAAGTTTTTAGCCCCATCGAAACTTTTAACCTACCCTGTAAAGTATATGTTTTCGAGACATCGTAAACATAAAATTTTTCGGATTTTTTATTAATCTGCCTAAAACTTCAGCATTTTTTATCCGATTCACTCAAAAATGAGTAATAATTATTGTTAAATGATCTTTAATGCACACAGAGAAAACATTTTTTGGAACTACTAAAATTCCGATGCAAAAAAAGAATTTCGGTTGCACTTACCAAATGTTTTTAATCGTAATGGATATACAGTTCGACAAACCGCAAGATGATAAATACGAATAACGTATTGTAGACGCAACTAATTGATCGGTCATATCAATGAAACCTATAAAATGTATTAAGTTGCCATAACTGGTGCTTGTGGCAACCAATAGTTAAGCCAAAATTTAGTTTTTGTAACCGATTTTGGTGATTATATCTAAACTCTCATCATAAACAAAAGCGAATATAATCCTATTATAACTGGTTTAAGCAAACCGTTTAATATAATTTATTCAGTAATAATCTTCCATCATCTTTTTCCTCGACATGGCCCTCCCTATGCCTAAGAGTACTTCCGGTATATAGGGAAACAATTTTGTGGCTTAACTGAAAATTTAAAATGTTGTCGTTAAACAATTGGGGCATGTGGACTTTAAGATTCACAAATTCTTCATATAATCTACAGATTATTCAGTTACGCTTACTGAACAACTAACATATGGTTGTACTGGTGGCATTCTCGCGGTGCAACCAACTTCAATCAGTTGGTTGGAAAAAAAATTGGTTGTGGAACCTAATCTTTTCTCTCTGTGTGTAAATTCTAATTTATAAAAATCGAATAAAAATGTGGAAGTTGTAGCCAAAAGAAATCAAGATTTTGTTTTTTATAATGACAAATTTTGTTTTTAACTGCGAATTGTACCGCAATTTTGAAGCTCTTGCACTAGTTTTTGCACAAACTTATAAAGAACGCAATGTAACTATTCCAACGTGGTATATTTTTTGATATTCCGAAAATTGCCTGAGTTATAGCCGTTTTAGTAAAAAAATTTAGAATTGTTTCTCATTATAAGAACGAGATCTAAAGTTAAAAGAATTCCGATGTTTAAGGCAAATTAATGAAAAAAGTTAGAAAAATTTACCACAATATCTCGAAAACTTTATGTGGTGAACCATAACGGTTATTCAATTCAAATTCGAGAGATCATTTTACATAAGGACTAGTTGGTTACGTCCAAAGGTGTATTTTACCAAATAAAGTCTTTTCCGACAAGAAAAGTTATCGAATGACCCGGTATGTTTAGCAGAGGCATCGTACTATAACTTGGTACATTTATTGTTCACTAGAGTTCAAGCTCACCCCACTTGATGGTTTGGGTCGCAGTAAATGTCGAAGGACGATCTCCACATGAATTTCAGAAACCTGGTGTTAAAATGAATGCAACTGGGTACCGTAAATCAGTCGTATAAAGTGCACTTAAGCCTAGGGCACATAAACATTTCGCATAAGGCACGTGTAAATCAGCAATGGTTCAAAAACAACGTTCCTCACTATAATTCGGCTGAAGAGTGGCTTTTAAATTCACCGGATGCTAACCACCTGAACATTTTTGTGCGATCATTTTTCACAACTTTAGACTTGGATTATCACGACAAGAGTGTATCGATGAACTTAAGTCCATGTATAGCGCTAAAGCACCATCCTTTAGCACTGTGAAAAGCTGGTTTAATAAATTCAATCGTGGCCGACCCTCGCTCAAAGACGAAGATCGTCAGGGTCGTCCAAAAAAGGCCGTTGAGCCAGAGATTGATTGATGCCGTTCGTGAACTGATAATGCATGATTGTCATGTAACATACCGTGAGATAGAGGCATCCTTGGGCATTTCTTCCACCAGCATACATTCGATATTGCATGAACACCTGGCCGTTAAAAAGGTTTGTTCTCGTTAGATCCCGCACAATTTGACAATCGCTCAAAAAAAGGCTCGTGTCGATGCAAGAAATTTAGAAAATATACGATCGCGGTGCTTCAAAAGACGTTTATAAGATCGTCACAGGTGACGAATCATGCATCTATGCGTATGAGCCCAAAACAAAATAGCAATCAACCGTGTGGGTCTTCGAATACGACTCAAATCCAACGAACGTTGTTCGTGGAAGAAGCACTTCGAAGCAAATGGTCACCTGTTTCTTCGGAAAAACTAGTCATGTGGCAACTGTTCCGCTTGAGCTACGTAGGAGGTAATTCTGAGTGGTACACCACAATTTGTTTGCCTGAAGTCTTCGGAGATATTGAAGAAGATATTCAACAAGAAAAGACGAATCATTGTTCATCATGACAATGCGAGCTCTCACACATCGGCAACCAGCGGCGTTTTGACCGGTCAAACCGTCGAATTGATGGTTCATCTGCCGTACAGCCCTGCCTAGGCACCCAATGACTTCTTTTTATTCCCGCACATCAAGAAAAAATACGTGGTCAACGATTTTTGTCGACAGAAGATGAAGCGTTTAAAAAACATGTCTTGGAGGTGTCTCAATCGGAGTGGAAAAATTGCTTCGATAATTGGTTTGAGCACATGCAAAAGTGTATAAATCATGCTGGGGAATACTTTGAAAAACAATAAAACCATTTTTGATGATAAATATTCGCATTTACATTATTAGGCCAGAAATATATGTAACAGCCCACGTAATAGAATAAAATGTCAATACAACATACCAACAAAAAATATTCGTACAACACTTTCAATTGGTAACACTTCAATCGCCGCACCCTGTGTATATCTGAACACCATTGTTCGGCAAAACCAACAGCTTCATCGTCGTCATCATCATCATAATCAGCGCCATTAGCATGAAATGGAATTTTTAAAATTGTAAACTAAAACAGTGGCACACGTCACATTGCCGCCGTACGTGCGGGGGAGTAGTGCATTTTGAACGAGTGTTTTCAATATTTACTAGTTGCTACTCTTCGGTGCGGATTAATATCAGTAGTTTGAAACGTCTTCGAAAAATAACTACCTGTTGGCAATGCAATTAGAGTTATGTTCTCATCCCTCAACGTCTAAACATTTTCATTTTTACTTTACTGGTCTTCAAAAATAAAATTTGGTCGGATTGTAACCAATACCGGTTCAAGATGAAGCTTAAAATAGTCATACCAAACAAAAAATTAAATAGAGATGATAGGACCGGAAATAATATTAATATGTATATTTCGGATAACAGTAAGCAGAAAACACTAACGAGCTGGAAATTTCAACTAAAAAAGTTGCTAAAAATAACACATATTAGTCGAATAATATTTTTGCTGAGTTTTTAAACATTTTTTCGAGTTCAGAGAATTTGCACACACAACATTGGTCAAACGCGTCGATGGCGTCACAGGACTCCTTAAAAACTATTTTTGTAAGGGTTGCTATTTATATTTCGGTTCCTGACAATACTAGCGTTCCCAGATGCAAACCAATGGAAACTTTGATATTTTTTAGCATAACTTCACCCAGAACGTTTTGCCATTTGAGGGCGAATTGTTTTGTTTACAGTGTATTGAAAAATTCATCTCAGTCAAAAAATGGAAATATCCGTGAACATTTTCGTGCGATGATTATCGAGACAAGAGTGTTTAAATCGACTTGTTTCGACTTTTGGCGATGAAGCACCATTAAAAACCACTGTTAATCGCTGGTACCAAAAGTTCTGTCTCGGATGCCGTTCGCTCCTGGATGGATTTCGTGAAGGACGTCCAACTGCGGTTACTTTGTCAGAAACCATCGTTGCTGTGCGTGAACTGATTAAGCAAGACCGACATGTGACATACCGTGAGATTAGGCATCCTTGGGCATTAGTATGACAAGCATCAATAAGATATTGCATGTTCAGTTGGCCGTGATAAAAATTTGTTCTCGTTGGATCCTACATAATTTTACGAATGCTCAAAAAAAAAGGCTCGTATGTATTGGTGCAAAGATATGTTGAAAAAGTATAACTGAGGTGGCTCAAAGGCAGTGCATTACATTGTCACAGGTGACGAATCATGGAATTATGCATATGAAACCTAAACAAAACAGCAATCGACCGTATGGGTCTTTCAAGACGAGCAAAATCCAACGAAAGTTGTTCGTTGAAGAAGTACATCGAAGCAAATGTCTGCGTTTCTTTCGGTATAACCGGCCATGTTGCAACAGTGCCTTTAGAGGGACGTACAAGTAGGGCGGTCAATTCTGAGTGGTATACAACCATCTGTTTGCCAATATGTTCAAAGATATGAGGAAAGATAATAAGAGAAGACGGATAATTTTGCATCACGACAATGCGAGCACTCACACATCAGCTGAAACGATGAGCTAATTGACCACTCAAGATGTCGAATCCACCGTTCAGCCCTGATTTGGCACCCAATGACTTCTTCTTATTGCCTAGCATCAAGAAAAAAAAATGCGTGGTCAACGTTTTTCATCGCCCCAAGCAAAAGTGTATTGATCTTAAAGGAGAATATTTTGAAAAACAATAAAACCATTTCCAATGTGCAATTATTGCCGGACCCTAAATATAAATAGCAACCCTCGTATATACTTGATTTACTTTTCAGCATAGGGAGGGTCATGTCGAGGAAACCGAGAAAAATAGTAGGGAAGATATTTACTAAATAAATTAAACTAAACGATTTGCTTAAAGCTGTAATAATAGGACTTTTTTCGCCCTTGGTTATGATGAAAGTTTAGATGTAATCACCAATATTCAGTAACATCAACTAAATGTTGGCAAAAATATTGGTTGCCACAACCAAAATTTATGGCAACTAAATGCATTTAATGCGTTTCAGTGGTGATTATTTATTATGATGATTATTTTTATCATTTTGTGGTATGTCAAACCAAATATCCAAAACGATTATACACATTTGGTAATTGCCAAAATAACCCAAAATCTCTTTTTGCAACGGAATTTTAATAGCTCCAACCGATTTCCAACTAATTTTTTCTCTGTCCGTAGGGATATTTAAAATAAAAAATGTACGCCAATAAGACAAGAACAATTTAAAAACTAAAGAAAGCGATTCGGCACATTAACGACAATGAACCTTCATTATGGCTTAGAGTCACTGAGAATATGGACCATCGGAAAGAGCTATATCACCGAAGCCGAGGCGAGAATGTTGCTGATATTTTGTTTCACCACACACACACAGAGAAAATAAGTTGGAAATCGGTCGGTACTACAAAAATTCGGTTGGATTAACCGAATTTCTGTTGCAATAGCCAACATACCATAGTATTGATGGTAATATGGGTCCAGATTTCATATGATGGTTGCTACAACCATATTATGGTACTCTCAGCCAAAAAACACAGTCATACAAACCGAATTCAGTTTAACTGTTTGTGACAACCAACCAATTGTGTTATGTACATGGTACTTTAGTACCAACAACCACAATAGATTGTGACAACAGATTAGGTCTTTGTTGTGACCAAACCCTGTTTAATTGGCCCTTGTAGCATAATATTGGACAAAAATAAACCCTATAATATTTTATCGCTCCTGGTAACAACAAACCCCAAAAAACATGTATAGGGTGATCCATCAAGACCTATTTTTTCAGAAAAAAAAATATAAACATTCTTATATCAATGGCCATTTTATGGTAATTATTTTTTGAATATAATTTCCTTCAAAGATTGGCCTCAACTACGCCTCAGAGAGTCAAATTTTGAATGACTCGTTCGAGAATTTCGACCGGTATGGCTTTAATGACACGCGTAATGTTGGCTTCCAAAACCTGAATCGTAGCTGGTTTGTCAGCATAGACTTTGGACTTTACGTAACCCCAAAGAAAAATGTCGAAAGGTGTGACTTCACTCGATCTAGGCGGCCAACTCACCTGTCCAAAATGTGAAATTAGCTGCTTTTCGAAATGACCTCGCAACAGATCCATTGTTTGAGCAGCTGTATGGCAAGTGGCACCGTCCTGTTGAAACCAAGATCAAGATCAAGATTACGGGCTTCAATTTCAGTTAGCATAAAGATCGATATCATGGCGCGGTAGCGAGCACTATTCACGGTTACGTTCCGGCCATCATCATTTTTGAAAAAGTATGCACCGATGATTCCACCAGCTTACAAACCGCACCAAACCGTGGTTTTCTCTGGATATAATGGCTCCTCTTGAACATCTTCTTATTGCTCTTCAGCCCAAATGCGGCAATTTTGTTTATTGGCTTTGCCGTTGAGCCAAAAAAGGGCCTCACCACTAAACAAAATTTTGGTCGAAAACAGCGGATCTTTCCGTTTTTCACAGAACGCTCATATCCATAATGCTCTTCAGTTGCCAACATTTGAAGGTTATTATTTTCAAAAAATATATGCCATAAAAACTCCTCCCAAATTACCAATAAAGATTCCACACTTAATTTGAATTTTTATATATTTTTTTTCTGAAAAAATATCACTAGATGGATCGCCCATTAGAAAGAAATAAAAAAATGGTCAGACAGTAAGACGGTGAATGCTTCCAAACGATACTGCCATATAAATACAAGAACTATAAAAAACAATATTTTCCAGAATATAGAATCAGGCTTAAGTGTAATTTAGTGACACTAAGAGTACTCAGACTTGATCAGCCATAGATGATCAGCCATAGATACTCCTTATGATTCAAAAATAAATAACCATTTTTTTACTGGCGACCCATTTCCCCCCGAGTTACGGCCACCCAAAGCTTGACAATGTTTATTGTTATATATCTTAATTAATTATCAGATTGAGATCAAAACATTTTTTTTAAAACACTTATAAGTATAACCAACGATCTATAAAAACAACCATTTCATGTAAAAATTCAGTTGCAATTATCGTCTTAGTCAGTTAGGATTACCGAAACTTGTTTTCCTCAACCGAAATTGTCAGTTCCATTTACAGACAGAACGACAGAATACATGGATAGTACTTAGTAGGGGCATAAATACTGTTACACACGTTTTATGCTGTAAAATAAAAAGTACTGAATGTTTTTGGACCAAATATTGTTTAATATATTTATTGATGTATATTGTATCCAAAAAGAATATTCTTATTCGAAATGTCCGCCTTTTGCCTTTACACACGCCTTAAGTCGCATTGGCCAATCGCCAATAGCTGCACGGACCTCGTCCATTGAAATATTGGCCACAGCTCGAACCAAATCAGTCTTAAGAGATACAATGTTGGGGTATCTTTTGTGACAAACTTTTTCATCTAAAACCGTTCACAATTTGTAATCCAATGGGTTCAAATCTGGACTGCCTGAGGGCCATTCTTCAGAGGAAATGAACGGTGGCACATTGTTTCGAAGACAGTCCTGGGACGTTTTAGCCTTATGGGCCGGCGCAGAATCCAGCTGGAAAGTCCATGGCTGGTTTTGTAACAGGGAATTTAAGAGGCTTAAAAACAGTCTCCAGACCGGTTTCTTGGTAAACTTTGGCCGATGTTTTGACTACTTGTTCGCAAAAATGCAGGTCAGTGACCCCATCGTAAGAGACACCCCACCAAACCATGACTGAAGCTGGGTGATGACCCTTTTCCACCCTTGGAATCAGTTCAGATGCTTCCTAAGATGACCGCGCATACACTCTATCATTTTGCTTGTTAAATATTTCCTGAACGGTAAAAATTTTTTCATCGGTGAACATATTTTTTTGTGCAAGTTATAAGCGTGCTTCACCAAAAGACGTTTGCATTTTTCAATCCTATTTTTTTTAAAGCTGCATTCAATAAATTCCCGGTACGTCGTTTGAAAGCCCCAAGTCCCAAGTCTTTTTTAATGATTCGACTCATGGACTTTTGCGTGATATTCATTCATCTCACGGGCCATGATTTTGTGTTTTCGGAGCGGATTTCTGTGAATTCTTGATTTAACGGCTTTGATGACATGCGGTGTTCGAACAGAGCGTGGGCGGCCCGACCGGTGGCGGTCTTTTACATCTCCAGTCTCCTCAAACAGTTTTATGCATCGGTAGACGAACATGCGGCTAATCCCTAGTGGCCGGAGCGTTTTGAAAATATCGCCTTTTTTCATTTTACACTTTAAAAGCGCTATTACAGCGATACGGTTCTCATAATCTGACCACTCCATGATGAAAGTTGAAACAATTTTATAATCCCGTTACAGACTAACGCTATTGAGGTTAGCTTTCAAAACCCATATGACATTAAAGGGGTATGTTCAGTTCTACCATTGAAATGGGTGTTTTCAATGTTGTAACAGTATTTATGCCCCTACTAAGTAGATGCCAAAAAATGTCCTTTCAAATTACCAATAAAGATTCCACACTTGATTTGAATTTATATTTTTTTTTTGTTCTGAAAAAACACCTCTAGATGGATCATCCATTATAAAAAACGACATTTTCCAGAATATAGAAACAGGCTTAACTGTAATTTAGTGACATTACGAGTACTCAGACTTGATATGCCATATTGATACCGCTTTATTATTCAAAAAACAACCATTTTTTTTGCTGGCGACCCATTTCTTCCGAGTTACGGCCATCCAAAGCTTGACAATGTATATTATTATATACCTTAATTATTTTTTTTTAGATTGGGATCAAAACAAAGACATATATTTTAGTGACTAGGTGGTAAAATAAAATTAAATAACACTTACAACCAACAATCTATAACAACAACCAATCCATGTACGAATTCAGTTGCAATAATCATCTTAGTCAGTTAGGATTTCCGGAACTTGTTTTCTTCAACCGAAAGGGTCAGTTCCATTTACAGAAAATTGCTGTCTACCTAATAAACATTCGGTTGTAACAACAGAATACATGGATAGTACTTGCAACCACCAACATTCGGTTGACAAAAAAATCGGTTGTGGCAACAAATCTGTTCTCTGTGTGCACATAAGATTGTCATAGATCCTTTTATCATAAAAAAAAACTTTTAAAATAATTCTCTGAAATCTTTTGCATTTTAGTGGGACCACCCTTTACATTAAAATCTTACAAATAAGTCTATTTTCCTTTCTACACAAACATAAACTCATATAGACAACAACTTTAATCTGATGGCAGATTATGTATGTCCCTACCACCACAATTTCCACTCTTCTCTGACCACATGAAGTTTTCCTTTTTTCTCGTTTTTATTAGGAATTATTTCTGACACTTTGCCGCAGTGTCCTTTAATCAGATTTCTACATTACCCCGGGGCTAGCGTTAACAACCTTGGCATTGATGTCATAACTTATTTTCAAGTAGCTCCAGCAACACCGGCTTTTCAATTTACTATTGGCAGAAGGTGGATTAGAGGGATAAGAGAAAAAAATTAAGAACCTTCAGTGACAGAAACATCTTTGTCCGTCCGAATATCTGCCACTGACGGAATTTTTCATCTGAAATATTCCACGCCAAGCGAAAAGAGCGCAGCAAACGTACACTTGGCTGCCAATGAGACTGTTCCCCTTAATGTTAATAAACGATGTTTAATGTCACAAATGAACAAATTACACTAGCATTTCCTTGTGTTGCTTTAACAAATGTCTTGTTTGCTGTTGGGACTGTTTATTTTCCGCCGTTTTTTCTTTTCTTTTTTTTTGCCCTTAAATCCGCCACCAAGATTTGTGTTATTCGTTTATTTTAGGAAACTCCCCGTAAACGACGCAACGGCGGAAGGACACCGAGTTATTTTTTATGTCCTGCTTTTATTTTTTGTTTTCTGGTTTTGTGGTATTCAGTATCAGCATAAGTTTGTTTAATGCAAGGGGGTCTGGAGTCGCGACAGTCGGTCGGTCGGTCGGCAGGTCGTTCGATAGAAACAGAAAAAAACACTGTCATGAATAATTCATAAACATTAATAATGGGGAAAAGACGACATAATATTTTAACACTGCCATGCACGAACGCAGCGGCACAGACGCACCGCACCAACTCGAAAAGAACAGAACAACAAACGAAAATGAGAACACTAGAAAACAATTAAATTAATTAGCTACAATGGTTTGGCATTATTTTGCACTTGAAGTAGGCCTTAATCACAAGTTATATTGCATGATTTGTCCAAAAGAGCAGACAGCACTCGTAAGAGGATAAGCCGGAATCTTGAAGAAAATGATTTGAGATTTTGTTTTCTCTCCTGTACGTTTTGTCTATCTGTGCGATGATTAAATGTAACCTGACTTGGATGCCAATGACCAGACAAAAGACGTAGGACGAACACGGTCAACACTGGGCAGCAGCATAGGTTTGTTAAGTTAAGTTAAATACTAAAACACAGAGAACAGATTTGTTGCCACAACCGAATTTTTTTGCCAACCGAATGATAGAGGTTACATGCACCACGAGTATTCCATCAAACCAACCGAATGTAAGTTAGTGCTCTGTAATTTTCAGTTATTGGTGCAACATACCAGGTATCCGAACCTTCAAAAGAGAATTTTTGGATCTAAAATTCCATTTTCTAAGAAAAAAAATAAAATTTTAGTTAGAAGCAAAAAAGTGTTTGCTTACACAATTGAAGTACTTCAAGTACTCGTAGGGAGGGTCATGGCGAGGAAATATTGGAAAAGATGATGGATGATTGTTCACGGAAACAAAATTGGTTAATCGATTGGCTTAATGTCAGTAATAATCGAATTATTTAAAAAAAAACAAAATTAAACAGCCTTTTTTATGGTTACGATGACGTTTTAGTTATCATGCCTTATAATTGGTTACTACAACGAAATGTTGGCAACCAATAACTTTGCCAACATTTGTGACAACTAAATACCATTTTCGTGTTTTATAGGTAAGACCGATTAATAAGTTGTGAGTACAGTTCAGTACGATGATCATATTTATCATCTTATTGTACAGGGTGATCTATCTAGAGGTATTTTTTCAAAACGACAAAAAAATATGAAAATTCAAATCAAGCTTGGAATCTTTATTGCTAATTTGAAAGGACATTTTATGGCATTTATTTTTTGAATATAATTTCCTTCAAATGTTGGCCGCAACTACGCCTCAAGGTTTCCATTCTGAGGGTCCAATTTTGAATGACTCGTTCGAGCATTTCGATCGGTATGGCTTTAATGACTCGCGCGATAATGGCTTCCAAAACCTGAATCGTAGCTGGTTTGTCTGCATAGACTTTGGACTTTACGTAACCCCAAAGAAAAATGTCTAAAGGTGTGATATCACTCGATTTAGGCGGCCAACTCCCTGTCCAAAACGTGAAATTTGCTGCTTTTCGAAATGACCTCTTAATATATCCATTGTTTGAGCAGCTGTATGGCAAGTGACACCGTCCTGTTAAAACCATGTGTCGTCAAGGTTACGGGCTTTAATTTCAGGTAGCATAAAGATCGATGTCATGGCGCGATAGCGAGCAGAATTCACTGTTACTTTCCGGCCATCATCATTTTTGAAAAAATATGTACAGATGATTCCACCAGCTTATAAACCGTACCAAACTGTGTTTTTCTCTGGGTATAAAGGCACCTCTTGAACCGCTTCTAGTTGCTCTTCAGCCCATATGCGACAATTTTGTTTATTGACTTTGCCATTGAGCCAGAAATGGGTCTCATTACTGAACAAAATTTTGGTCGAAAACAGCGAATCTTCCCGCTTCTCACCGAGCGCTCACTTCCATAATACAGTTGCGAACATTTGAAGGTGATTATTTTCAAAAAATAAATAACATAAAATCTCCTTTCAAATTACCAATAAAGATTCAACACTTGATTTGAATTTTTATATTTTTTTTGTTCTGAAAAAATACCTCTAGATGGATCATCCTATACTTACCTTTTTGGATCTAAAAATCCACATACGAGTACTAGTTCAAAGAGAAAAATTAGATTTATATTTTATAATTAGATTTTAATTAGAAGCATACAACTTTCTTGAAGTACTTAAAGTTATCATAGGGAGGATCGGTCATGACGAGGAAAAAATTAAAAAAGATGACGGATGATTGTTTATGGAAACAAAATTTGGTAAATTGATTCCCTAAGGTCGGTCAATTGGTTAATAATCGAATTATTTTATTTAAAAAAAATTAACATTAAACAACTCTTTTTTGGTTATGACGAAGTTTTAGTTATCATCACTTATAATTGGTTACTTCAAAAAAAAAGTTTTGTAAGATTGGTTGACACAACAACCAGTTGTGGCAACTGAAACCATTTTTGAGTTTTATAAGTATGACCGATAAATGAGTTGTTAGTACAGTACAGCATGAAGATCATATTTATCAGCTTGTTGTATTTGAAGCCGAATATCCACATCAATTTTAGACATTCTGTGATTCTCTGTGTGTAAAAGTCCGGCCCTTAAAGTTCTTGGTAGAGTACGCAACATCCTCATCTACAACAGGTCCTTAGGACAATATGATCAGAACGAGCGCGTAACCTCCAGTGGGTTGTACAGGGTGGGCCAATAGTTACCATGGGGTTAAAAACTTTTATAACTTTTTCGTTTATTATTTTATTTTATTTATTTTCTCATACTATATAATACGAGGGCTGCTATATAATAAATATTCACTGTCACATATTATATTCACTGTCACACATACATATATGCAATGTCACATATTACGAGACAGCGCATAGAGAAAGCGACCTAAGGGTAAAAAAATTCAATTTTAATTTTTTTTCTTTTTTTGATGTGGACAACATCTGAGCATCGAATGAGACCGATCCCATGCCCCAAAAGTGTTCCCTCCCAGAGAAATGCGCGTTTTATGAAAGTGAAGTCGACGATTCTAAGCGCAAATAGAAAGGGACCTAATCTTTAAAATGGCTCTCCTGAACAAAACTGGTTTTTAACCTTAGGTCCCTTTCTATTTTGCGCGTCACATATATATGTTTCTGGCCTAATAAAAAGAATGCGAATATTTATCATCAAAAAAAGGTTTTTATTGTTTTTTAAAGTATTCTCCAGCATGATTTATACACTTTTGCATGCGCTCAAACCAATTGTCGAAGCACTTTTTCCACTCCGATTGAGACACCACCAAAACATGGTTATTGAACGCTTCAACAGCATTTTCTGGCGACGAAAATCGTGGACCACGTATTTTTTTCTTGAAGTGCAACAATAGAAAGAAGTCATTGGGTGCCAAGTCAGGGTTGCGCGGATGACCCATCAATTCGACGTTTTGGCCAACCAAAAAGGCGCTGGTTCGAGCCGATGTGTGAGAGCTTGCATTGTCATGTTGCGCAATGATTCGTCTTCTCTTGTGCGTTTTCGAATTTCTGCAAAGACTTCAGGCAAACAAATTTAGTGCCACTCAGAATTGACCGCCTACATTAATTAAACGGCACAGTCGCCTCATGGCCAGTTTTGCCTAAGAAACAGGCGATCATTTGCTTCGAAGTGCTTCTTCCACGGACAACTTTCGTTGGGTTTGGCTCGTCTTCGAAGGCCCACACGGTCGATTGCTGTTTTGTTTCGGGCTCATACGCATAGATCCATGATTCGTCACCTGTGACGATCTTATAAGCGTCTTTCGAAGCACCGCGATCGTATTTTTTCATAATTTCTTTGCACCAATCGACATGAGCCTTTTTTTGAGCGATGGTCAAATTGTGCGGGATCCAACGAGAACAAACCTTTTTGACGGAATGCAATGTATGCTGGTGGAAGAAATGCCCAAGTATGCCTCTATCTCACAGTATTTCACATGACGATCTTACATTATCAGTTCACGCACGGCATCAATGTTCTTTGGCACAACGGCCGATTTTGGACGACCTTCACTACCTCCGTCTTTGAGCGAGCGTCGGCCACGATTAAATTCTTTAAACCAGTTTTTCACAGTGCTATAGGATAGTGCTTCATTGCCATACAAAGATTGAAGTTCATCGACGCACTCTTGTCGTGATCTATTTGCTTCGAAGTGCTTCTTCCACGGACAACTTTCGTTGGATTTGGCTCGTCTTTGAAGACCCACACGATCGATTGCTGTTTTGTTTCGGGCTCATACTCATATATCCATGATTCGTCACCTGTGACGATCTTATAATCGTCTTTCGAAGCACCGCGATGGTATTTTTTGTAATTTCTTTGCGGCAATGGACACGAGCCTTTTTTGAGCAATTGTGCGGGATATAACCAGAACAAACCAATTTTAAGACCAGCTGTTCATGCAATATCGAATGTATGCTGGTGGAGGAAATGCCCAAGGATGCCTCCATTTCACGGTATGTCACATGACGGTCTTGCTTTATCAGTTCACGCACGGCATCAATGTTCTCTGGCGCACCGGCCGTTTTTGCACGACCTTTGTCTTTGAGCGAGCGTCGGCCACGATTGAATTCATTAAAACAGTTTTTCACAGTGCTAGAGGATGGTGCATCATTACAAAGATGGGGTTTGGTTACTTCAAAGATCAGTTCTCATTACCAATTTTTGAAAGCAAACTAAAACGCACTTCATAATTTTTAGTTGTCATAACCACCACTTGTGGCAATCAATAGGTTTATAGAATTCGGTCGGTATAACCGACTTATTGTATGTAAGTATCGTAAAATTATTAAAGCTGGTAGTAATACCATGGGATGTTGGTGATTACAAAAGAAAATATATTTATCCAACCGAATATTTGTAGCTCGAACTAATTTCCAACTGAACTGAGCGAAAACTCTGTGTGTGAAGTATAACAATTACGAACTAGGCTAAGGGCAATTGTAGAAGTCCTTTGAAAATAGATTAGCCTTTCATAGCCAACTCTAAACTGTATGACCCAACCAGAGAGCATAGAAGTGCTTACCAAATTAAGAGAAGTGCCCCTTCCGTTACTCAAAGAAAACACGTCCGCATGTCACAACCGTTAGTCCTGTAAGCAACAAAAGACATCCTGTTCCTCACAGTGTTGTAGGGCATAAACAGCAAATTTATTTTACATTCTCCCTGCCTGTGTGAACCTAAGGAGCAGATGTGAGGATTCCAAAGCAATTTATTGTTTTTTTAGCCCAAAATATTATTAGACAATTGCCTTATGAGGAACTTAAGCCCCACTAATTTCATTTAAATTATTCAAGCGCTGAAATATGCCGAAGATAATATTTTGTTGCTGTTTTTATTTTTGGAACACTTTGGATGTTTTATGAGACCACAACAAAAACCAAAATGGAATGAAAAAAAATATATGATAATGCATGTGCCGGAGTTTATTTATGCAAACACCCAGACACTTAAAGCCAACGCATGGGATAGTGGCCACATATTTTGCTCCAGAAAATAATCGCAATTGGTGTGTGCCAAATTGGCAAAGCTATAATTTATGATGTTTACATGAACACCATTTGGAACATAAGGGATTGAAGGATTCTAAAGGCATGTAATTTAAACTGATGGACTGTTTTACATGCTGCGTAATCCTGCTGAAACCAATGATGCTTAACATTTAAAGACATGAATCTTCAGCGCTTACTGTGGCCGCAATTACGTTTTCTGTAGTTTTTTTTGAAGATAATCAGCCAAAAATGTTATAATTCTAAAGCTAACACACACGTTTAAATTTCAGCGGATGTAATGCCGTTTTGAGGGTTTCCGATTTCCTGAAGCTGCATTTTTGAATTTGATTGAGTGTGATTTTTAGTGTATATTGGGAAACTCTACTGGCGAGAGTTCTCGTTAAATGCGAAACAGCCTGCACTTAAGGGTATGGCCACTTAACATAGTTTCAACAGATGCGTTGCTTGGGGACCTACGATGTTAATGTGGCGCTCTCGGAAACTTGTAAATAAAAGTCTCTGAACTGCTTTTTGAAAAAAATTATACAACTTTTTTTTGTAAATATTTGAATTTTTTGATAGCCTTATAACAAAAATAATCTTAAAAAAGGTTTTTTTTGTGAATATGTGAAGTTTAACATATTTTATATTCGATAAACGGCTTACAACGTCTTATGTAAATATTGATGTTTTCATCACCTAACGAAAATATTTTTGATTAACGGCATCCAATTTTTTTTTTTTGGAAATGTGTGATCGCTTGAAATCAGAAATACTCTTGATAAACCACGGACGAATATTTTAGTTAATATGTGAAATTGTTTATCACAGGATTCCTAATAAATTTTTGGTTTGAATATTTTAATTGAAACGAAAAAAATAATATTTCTGTGTATATGTTGGCACGCAAACATATTTTAAAAATGTTTTTTCTCCGTGTAGACTCTTTTGAGCCTTAAGCTACCAACCAGACAGATTGGCTGCTAAGGCCAGTATTATAAAATGCTCAGCCGAATTGATGCTAACGTTCCGGACATCTGTCCCGCCTGCCATCAGGGACCACATGATGTACTGCACCCCTTCAATTGTCCGGCCAAGCCCACTCAGCTGACCCCCAGGTCTCTGTGGACGCATCCAGTTTAAATGGCGCGTTTCCTTCACCTGGATATCGAAGCAGATCCCCTATAGACGAACAAGACTTCAATATAAATATATTGTTGTTACAACAACAACAACATAAGATGCCCAGAAATTTCGACTCGGTCAGCTAAGTTGGGCATTGCCAGAAATGCAACTTGACAGAAACCGGACGTCCCTATTGGGCTGTAGATATATTAGCCGGATACGGATGTTATCTAATAAATCATCTTCTCGGATGCATCCATCACTGCATTTATAAATGTTGTCTTTTTTTTCTGTTATGACATGGTGGCTCTTTATGACCAAATTTCTGGAGTCATGAAAAGGGGACACTGCTACTGTGTCAAATCACATGCAGTTACCAGCGTTCGGCAACATCGACATATATGAGCTGTAAGTACAACAAGACGGTGCGGTAGTTACGCAACGCTCGATGTTGCAAATAAAAAATTTTGAGACTGGCTTACTACAGGGCAAACATTCCCCAATAATCCGTCGCGATCACGCAACTTGACTGCAATTGCGAAACTAACGTCGCGCCGTGTCAAACAAATGTTAACCACCCACGAGATAGCCTACACCACTATGCTTTACAATTTGTGGTTTCTAGATCGAAAGGGCCACAAATCGGGACGGAGCTTTATGTAGTGGCAATTTGAAAACATTGTCGCATATACTAAGTACCGGTAACCTCACGAAGAAAGAAAGTGTGGTTGGAATAACAATACTCGAAGAGCATCATACTATTGTTGGTTATATGGTTGTAGCACAACAATATTATGATCTTCACAACAAAAGTTGTCGCATATACTAAGTACCGGTGACCTCACGAAGAAAAAAAGTGTGGTTGGAATAACAATCCTCAAAGAGCATCATACTATTGTTGGTTATATGGTTGTAGCACAACAATATTATGATCTCCAAAACAAAAGTATGATACACACACAGCAATACTATGATTCCCCCAAACCATAGTATGGATACACACACTTAACCATACTATGATTCCCACAACCATATTGTGATGCTCACACCCATACTATGTTTTACATACAACCATAGTATGATCCTTACAACCACAGTATGGTTCACACGCAACCATGTTGCAATTCCAAAACAACCGTATAATGATCTCACTCAACCATACAATGATCTCAAAAATTATTTATTAATATTGGGTTATACTCGTACGTATTGTCGACAGGAAATATTTGTATTAAGTAAATTATTTAAAAATACATTAAGTTCAAAATAATAAGAGTGATTTATTTTACAGTAGTAATCCGTTCAAAAAATGTAAGCGTTTCATTTATTGAATTTGATTTACTAACCAAATCCAAAGCAGTTTGTTTGCAAAATTTTGGTTTACATATAAAAAGTACTATTATTATTGCATAAGATTCGTAGCATTGTTCTAAAAACAATACTAAAATAATGAAAAAATTCAAGCATACTTATACAGTATGATTGCTGTAGTCATATTATTAACATAAAACCCAAAAATCAATACTTTTGTCTCAACAATATTTTAGCTATAACAATATTTTCATTTTTAATTCTGGAAATAATACCATTGTTACATTTCACAATATTTATAAAGTATTGCCGCAATCATACTATTGTGAAAATTAAATTTAAAAACCAATACTATGATAACGACCATACTTTTATTGCAGAGAACATATTATTGTTCATGTGACCATATAGTAACCATATTTTTTCTCTGAGTGCATATTGGTCGTTCTCCTAAGCAAGTTACCCATCCAATTTAAAGTCCAAGAGAGCACAGAATTGTTGTCTAATTTGTATCGATTGCGATGAATATCTTAATGCATAAAAATGTAATGATCGGTGTATGAGCGCCTCGAGAACCGCATTTTCTCATTAGTTACCTTAGCCTTGCGGAAGGTTTTTCTTAAGTTCAGTCCAAATATGTGACGCTGTTGACTAACAATTATAATTTTTCGTATTTATTGTTCGATTACATTTAAAATCAAAAAATAAATCTTTAACTAGATATAAGTTCTTTGACGAAATTATGAGATAATTAAGATTATTACGAAAAACCAGTTTAGCTATGGAGTCAAGGTAAACATACGTATCAAGATTAAGAGAAGCCGTAATTTCATTTGTTGTATTTACTCAGAATCAACAGAAGGTTTGTGCAAAGAAAATCCCACAAAAACGTTTATAAAATTGGGAAAAAAAAGTTCAGAAAATCAGAATATGTTCCAACCACCTAACGTCAATTTTCTAACGCCAAAGTTCTTTTTCATCTTGGTTATTGACATACACGCAGAAAAAAGGCATTGTTACTATATGGTCACGGCAACAATAGTATGTTCTCTGCAATAAAAGTATGGTCGTCGCAACCATAGTATTGTTTTTTGGATTTCATTTTAACAATAGTATGATTGCGGCAATTTGAATATTGTTGAAATGTAACAATAGTATTGTTGCCAAATTTAAAAATGATAATGTGGTTGCAGCAACAATATAAATATGATTGGTGGAACAAAAATATTGTTTTCATGGGCTTTATGTTAACAACAACATGATTACGGCAATCATACCGGCAAAATTGAATTTTTTTAATTTTACAATGTTATTTTTACGAATATTATGCAATAATAGTAAAAATAATTAAACTTTTGTCGAAACAAACTACGAATTAGTAAACGGAAATATTTTTAAGAATTTTTTTTTTACAGTTTAATAAATCACTCCTATTATTACATAACTTACGTAATAAAATTCTCTATTGTTAAATAACAACTTAACCCAATCTCTACAAACAATTTTGGGGATCATAGTATGATTGTGTGTAAGTCATACTATGGTTGTGAGGATCATACTATGGTTGTACGTTAAACATACTATGGTTATGATTGTCATAATATGGTTGTGTGGATTATAGTATGGTTGAATGTGAATAATTTTATTGTTGTGAGGACCGTACTATTCTTATGCGAATCATAGTATGGTTGTGTGTGAACCATACTATTGTTGTGATGATCATAATATTGTTGTGCCACAACCATATAACCAACAATAGTATGATGCTCTTCGAGTAGTGTTACCCCAACCATACTGTTTTTCTGCGTGTAGCAATAAGCAAAAATGCCGCTTATAGGGTTCACAGAACCCACACGTGAGTGGAGTGGATTTTTGGCTGCCTGCACCATTAGGTCATTTTCTTCGAAAAGGAGCAAGAAGCAGCCGTTACCGTCAACGGTGAGCTGCCAAGCTTACCGAATTTTTGTTTTCAAAAATACAAGAGCATGCACATGGACGACATTTGGTTTTAAAAAGTATGGGTCAGATTTCACACAGCCAAAGCAACCATCGATATTTTACAGACTGTTTTTTTAAATCGAATAATCAGCCGAAATTGTGATGTCAAGTGGCCGCCTCGGAGCTGAGCCCTGTCGATTATTTTTTCTGGGGAGCCATTAAGGATAAATGGTATGCAAAGCATCCAGACACAAAAAGTATAAATATAAGCGTAGAAACATGAAATGAAATTGTCATTAAAAAGATTCGACCCGAAACAATCGAAAATGTACTAAATTGTAAAAAATTGGGTTGAGCAAATGATGCCGAGCCAGTTGTGGTAGTCCGATGAATAATATAGTTATCCATTATTAAATGAAAACGTTCAACCTTTTAAATAAAACCAGAAATTTGGAGAGAAAAAGTACTTTTTTTAACAGCCGGTTAAAATTTAAAATGTAAGATCGCCCACCCTGCAGCTTGCATTAGTAATTTGGATTTTTGTAAACAAACCACGGACTTTTCAAAATCTTGAAAAGAATATACGACAAGGGTGCATCAATGTATTTTTCGAATAATAAAAAAGGCAGTGAAACGATTGCTGATGATCGTAATCATGATTGTGCCTACTTGATTCATATCATATTCGGAATGTTATGCACATAATCTGAAAGCACACGTTTACACTTCATGACAGACGAGGTTATGCTAGTGTAAAAAACATAGAATCTAAGCTGCGGCGAGGCAAATCGCTGACGGGGCTGTGAGATGAAGCTATGGTACATCGCAAAACATGAATACCGGCAGTATTGTCTTCAAACTATATGGCCACGGCAACAATAATATTTACTCTGTAATAATAGTATGTCCGTCGCAACCATAGTATTGTTTTTTGAATTTCATGTTGACAATAGTATGATTGCGACAATATTTATATTGTTGAAATGTAACAATGGTATTATTGCCAAATTTAAAAATGAAACTATGGTTTAAGCGACAATATAAATATGGTTGGTGCGACAAAAGTATTGTTTTATGGGTTCTATGTTAACAATTATATGATTACAGCAATCATACTTTAAGATTGTAGTTTTTCTTAATTTGAACATTACAAAATAATGGGAACTAAAATCGTCCAAAAAACTGTTTTGGATTTGTTTAGCTGAAATATTTTTTTAAAAAAAAAAGCTTACGTTTTTTTAAATGGCTTTTTTTAAAAGTATTGTTTAATAAAGACACCTATTATTTTAAATTTAACGTATTTTAAATTTATTTACTTAGTTAAAATCTTTAGGATTATTCTATGGTTGTGTGTCAAACATACTATTGTTGTGAGGATCATTCTATGCTTGTGGGGATCATATTATGGTTGAGTGTGAATCATACTATGGTTGTGGTGATAATATTATGGTTGAGTGTGAATCATACTATGGTTGTGATGATCATAGTATGGTTGTGTATGAATCATACTATTATTGTGATGATCATAATATTGTTGTGCCACAACCATATAACCAACAATAGTATGATGCTCTTCGAATAGTGTTACCCCAACCATACTTTTTTTCTGCGTGTGGGAAACGTCTATATCAGTTGTTCCACTAACAGAGCATCTTTAGATTATTACACGAGGAGAAATAATCTATAAGACCAGATTCAACAGACAGGGCGTCTTGAATCAGAAACGCAAGGGCAAGGACATATGATCGTTAACATCCGATATTGCTCAAACTAAGTTTGTATAGTGAATTATGAAAGATACTAGTTCTTTTGGAAGATTACTTAGACGACGGTAAATAAATTCATATTTTCTTAAGATTCTTAAATAGACTGTCTATCGACGAGTGTACATATTTGTTGTTTTACTGGACTGATAGAAGTTGTTGTGGTTTTAGGATATTTATTGTTATTGTTGTGTCTATTGTTGTCGATGTGTGAGTGAAAGTGGGTGTGTGTTGGGGCGAGTGTGGGGTGTTTTTCCGAAGTGTGAATTAATGAATAAATCACCAAGTTGGAAAATTAGTTTGTATCGTTTAGCAACAATTTGTTGTTGTCTATTATGCACGTGCACGTGTGTGTGTAAGACAGTGTCATACCCAACAAACCAAAACCATTTAGAAATAACTTGTAACAAACTTACTATCACAAGCCTTAAGCTTAGAAAACGTTAGTGAAAACTATAGTAATACGCTTGGTAACAATTATATAATAAACAAAATTGAACCCTGTTATAAGCTTGCTAGTCTATAATATACAATAAGCTTAGAAATGTAAGCTTTGAACAAGCTTACAAATGTAAGCTTTGAACAAGCTTAGAAATATAAGCTTTAAACAGGCTTGGAAATGTCAGCTTTGTAAGACATTTTTTTATAGTTCTATATATTTTATTTTACTTTTACAAACTTTATCTCTTCACTTTTTTACTTCTCTTTAATTTATTCACTTTTTCACTTTTTTACTTCTCTTTAATTTTCACTTTTTTGTTACTCCAACTTTACAATTCAACATGAACAAGACAACTGAGAACTTTAACAAAGAAAACAAAACGCACGTGTACAAATAACGGCACATCATATACGTCGCAGCGACTTTGGGTTTTTTTGTTTCTTGTGTGAAGCAAGCAGCGTTAGTTGACGACTTTGTGTTTATTTTTCTTTGTTACGAAATCTATGGGTTCAAATGATGTATGTTTAAGAAAAGTTGTAGAAATTTGTTAGTAGTAAGTGTATTCTCCAATTTAGTTATATTACGCTTAGGGTCTGGTTTGTTGGGTATACACTCATACTCCTACACACACACACACATGCATAAAAGACTCCATACATACATACATATTAGTATTTATTTATGTATGGGAAAATATATTTTTGGTTTATGCATGAATGAGCGTCGTCAGTCAGTTAGTGTGCGAGTGTGAGTGAGAGTATTAATTTTAGGTTGTTGTCTTATCGCATTTCCCTTACGCTTGGCTCACCTATGGAGATTTATTTTTCATATCCGTACATTGACTTTTGATGTCTGTCAGCCTGCATAATTGTGAAAAAGGAACAAGTAAGGCAATGCCATTGTCTCGCTTTGACGATTTTTCGGCTTTTTGACGATTTTTGTGTTTTTTGTCCTTGGCCGATTTTTCGCCATTTCGACGATTTTTGGTTCTTTAGGTCATCATAAGGACAAATTTTGGGTATTTAAACGATTTTTTTTTAATTTTGGTTATTTTTTTAATTTTCATTTTGTAATTTTAGTGTCTTTTTTAGATTTTATACACAGGGTTTTCCATTAAGGACACACCAATTTTATGTATCAATAAAGTACAGCATATTTAAGATATAGATTTCAACTTTATGCCAGGTGTGGTGCAAATGTTACATTTAAAAATGAAATTCGATTTGGGGCATATGAACACCACGAGCAAGTGTACATCGATCTATTCGTTGGACCCACTTTTCAACCACTTCTGCACACATTTGGATCGGAACGTTGGCGCTTTCGGGTTAGGTGTTGTCTCTGAGCTCGTCTTAATTTGTTGGCTTGTTGGCATAGACCAATGACTTGATGTGGCCCCATAAAAAGAAATCAAAAGGCGGTAAATCGCACGAACGAGGTAGCCATTCGACCAGGCCATTTCTCGAGATAAAACTTTCACCGAATTTGTCTTTCAGTACATCGATTGTAACGTGTGGTGTGTGGCTAGTGGTAACATGCCGATTGTTCTCATCGACGAAAAAATGCGGCCCAATCACACGTCCGGCATGAAAACCACACCGAACAGAAATGTTTGCGGATTCAATTGCGTCTCTTTAAGCACATGTGGGATTGTTGCTGTCCAGTAACGCATATTTTGTTTATTGGCATAACCACTAAGCCAGAAATAAGCTTCATCGCTGAAGATGATTATGAAGGCCGAAAATTAGAGTAAGCGTTCTTAAAATTGCGACCACCGACTCAGAAGGTCGGAAGAAATCTTTAATATTTTCCAGACGTCGCTCATAAGTGAACATTACTATGAGGAAAACGTTGACTTCTGCGAGGGTTGCTATATATATATTTCCATTGGACATTTCCATTAGAGAGTATGACATTTTTTAGCATAAACGTACTCAGAACGTTTTGACGTACGACCATCATTTGTGTTGTTTACAATGACTTTAAAAAATCAATTTGGCAAAAAAATTTAATTAACTCGTGAACATTTTCGTGCGATAGTCACAAATTTAGACGTGGATTTTCACGAGTTCGATGAACATAAATCTTTGTATGGCGATGAAGAACCATTCTTTAGCACTGTGAAAACCTGGTTTAATGAATTCAATCGTGGCCGACGCTCGCTCAAAGGCGAAGATCGTGAAGGCCGTCCAAAACGGCCGTTGTGAAAATTAATGCCGTGCGTGAACTGATAATCCGAATCGTCATGTGACATGCCGTGAGATAGAGGCATCCTTGGACATTTCTTCCACCAGCATACATTCGATATTGCATGAACACCTGGCCGTAAAAAAGGTTTGTTCTCGTTGGATCCCGCACAATTTGCAATCGCTCAAAAAAAGGCTCGTGTCGATTGCTGCAACGAAATTTGGAAAAATACGATCGCGGTGCTTTAATAGGCTTATAAGATCGTCACAGGTGACGAATCATGGATCTATGCGTATGAGCCCGAAACAAAACATCAATCAAAAGTGTAGGTCTTTGAAGACGACCAAATCCAACGAAAGTTGTTTGTGGAAAAAGCACTTCGAAGCAAATGGTCGCGTGTTTCTTCGGCTTCTTAGGTCGGTCAATTCTGAGTGGTACATCACAATTTGTTTGCTTAAAGTCTGCGGAGAAATTCCAAAATCGAACAAGAGAAGACGAATAATTGTGCAGCATGACAATGCGAGCTCTCACACATCGGCTCAAAGAAGCGCCTTTTTGACCGGCCAAAAAGGTCGAATTGATGGGTTTTCCGCCGTACAGCCCTGACTTGGCACCCAATGACTTCTTTTTTTCCCGCACATCAAGCAAAAAATGAGTGGTCAACGATTTTCGTCGCCAGAAGATGCGGTTGAAGCGTTCAAAAACCATGATTTGGAGGTGTCTCAATCGGAGTGGAAAAGTGCTTCGACAATTGGTTTGAGCGCATGCAAAAGTTTATAAATTATGCTGGAGACTACTTTGAAAAACAATAAAACCATTTTTGATGATAAATATTCGCATTTTCATTATTAGGCCAGAAATATATAGCAGCCCCCGTACTAACGTTATGGTACTGAAATATCATTAAAACTGTTTAAGGGTGCGTTGACAGACAGATACGAAATTGTTATGTCCCTATTGGATTTTAAGGATTTTTTTCTAAATAAAACAAAATACAAAAATTCAAATCAAAAGTGGAATCTTTATTGTTCATTTGAAAGGAACAAATGCCATTTAATTTTTTTCAAATATTGACCGCAACTACGCCTCAGGGTGTCTATTCTGAAGGTCCAATTTTGGATGACTAGTTAAAGCATTTCGACCGATATGGCGTTAATGACACAAAATGTTGGCTTCCAAAACCTGAATCGTAACTGGTTTTTCAGCATAGACTTTGGACTTTACGTAGCCCAAAAGAAAAATGTCTTAATTTCTGATATCACAATTACGGGCTGCATTTCAGCTAGCGAAAATTCCGTTATTAGAATGCAATTATTACTTGTCATTACCAATTATTGGCTGCAACAATCAAATGTATACAAAACTATAAGTTGCTTCAATAGACGATTCTGCCGACTGATAGATTCAACATGATACCTCAGTATAGCCAGTTGTCTTAGTTGTTTGTACTGAAATATAATCAAGCAGCTACCTTATGGTATATCGCACTAAATGACCAAGAAGATTATGAACATATGGTGATTACAACAGAAAGTCGCCACGTGCAACAGAATATTTGTTATTCGGACTGACATCCAACCGATTTTTTTTCTTAGTGTTGTAATAAGAGTTTTTGTTTGGATATAAAAATTTGTATTAATATTTTACCAAAGATGCGTTTCTGATCTCCAGAAGATGGCAGCTCTACCAGAATTGTGTGTGTATTTGTGCTTTTAAGTGCGTAAATGCGTGAGTACTTATGAGTTGATTTATTCATGTACGTCCTTTTGCCTTCCATGAGGTGAGTACTACTATGCCTTGGTCTTTGTATGTGAAGTATGTGACTTTTCCTGGGTGCGCTTATCCTAGCCTACTCTCATGTCATTTTGTCATTTTTTTCTTTCACTTTGCGCGCAAATACGATACCAGAGGTTTACATGTCAACGACATTTTTGGATCTTTGACATGGGTTTTGTTAAGCTATTGGGCACCGGGCGGGGGAAAACAGTATATTTTGCAAAAATTCCGTTTATTTACAGAGCACATTCTATTTTGGTGCTGTTTTGTAAAAAATGTACACCCGTTTATCATTGCAGCACTTGAAATTATAATTATCTTATTATCACCTCTAAATAGGAGGCTAGGGATTCGACTTGATCGCAAAGATTTATATCAACTGGACAGAATATTTAAATTATAATATAAAAATTAGAAAATTTTATAATGAATACTTTGTTGTTCGACCTTTTGTTTTAATTCCTGTGAAGGCAAATTAATTATCGAGCTCGAGGTAAGTTTGAATAATGAATTACAAAAAATTTATTGGTTTCCAATAATTCGCAATTCTTTGAATTTCATATTTCACAGGGAAAATATCTATAAGTAAAAAACGAGTACAAACATTACTTTAAAACTAGCGTAATTTGACTACTCTCGTTTTTGTTTATTTAAGCGTTTTATATACTTATAAGCACTTAAAAATGTTTTCATAAAACACAGTTTTGTCAGCACACAAAAAAGGCAAACCCATAAAGTTCAAACAAAAAAATTGGTATGTAAATTACGAGGGCGGTTCGGAAAGTTCTTAGCCTATCAATGAAAGATAATAGTTATTTTTTCAAAAATATTTTTATTTTTCAATATAATCTCCTGAATATCCCTTGATTAAAATAGTTTTCCTCAAGGTCTTCAAAATAGTGGTTTTGCATCTACATTTGAGGTAAAACGCTTGCCAGCAAGGAATTTTTTTAGATTTGAGAACAGGTAAAAGTCACTGGGAGCTAAATCAGGAGAATAAGGTGGGTGGTCAAGCAACTCGTACTTTAATTCGTTGATTTTAGCCATTGTTAAAACACTCTTGTGCGCTGGTGCGTTGTCTTGATGAAAAATTATTTTCTTGTGTTGTAAGCCAGGACGTTTTTCTCGAATTTGTACATTTAATTGATCTAAAAGGTTGCAATAGTACTCTGAATTTATTGTTTTATCCTTTTGCAGATAGTTAATCAATAAAATACCTTTGAAGTCCCAAAAACCGTTGCCATAACCTTACCATTCGATTGAGTTGTTTTTGCCTTCTTTGGGGCACATCCTCCAGCTTCAATCCATTGTTTGGATTGTTCTTTTGTCTCTGAGGTATAGTGGTGGATCCATGTCTCATCAACAGCTATTAAACGACGCTTAAAATCCATTTTATTTCGCTGAAAACGATCCAAACAAGCTTGAGAAATGTTCATTCTTATGCGTTTTTGGTCGACTGTTAACAAGTGCGGCACCCATTATGGACTCACAAAATTAAATGGACTCGATCATTTGAGATGCCCATGACATTAGCTATTTCACGCACTTTTATTCATCGATCATATAATACCATATCATGCACTTTGGCTACAATTTCTGTTGTTGTTGCTGTTTTTGGACGTCCACTACGTGGTTCATCTTCAATGCTTGTACGACCACGTTTAAATTCAGCAACCCAATTTTTTACTGTTGCATATGAAGGAGCACTTTCACCTAACACATTCACCATATCATTATGAATTTCTTGTCCCGATAAACCTTTTTTATGTAAATATTTAATGACACCACGCATTTCTAATTTTTCCATTGTAAAAAAATCGCGGATGCGTCTTTTGTGAACACCTGTTTCTATATGAAGGAGTTGCCAGATCGAAACAAAATTTAACATGTGTTCATAGCAGAGATGGAAGTTTCCAAAACACTTTACTTTTTTCTGTTTATATCGCGCTTTTTGTGCTAGGCTTAGAAGTTTCCGAACCGCCCTCGTATATCACCACTAAATTAAAAATTTCGTAAATAAGCTAAAACTATAAATCAGACATTGCAATGATACTTTAAGAATGAAAAAACAACTAAACTAATAAAATTAATGCACAGAACCGCGTGTGTGTGTACTTAGTAGGGACATAAATACTGTTACACACGTTTTATGCGGTAAAATAAAAAGTACTGAATGTTTTTGGACCAAATATTTTTTAGTAAATTTATTGATGTATATTGTATCCAAAAAGAATCTACTTATTCGAAATGTCCGCCTTTTGCCTTTACACACGCCTTAAGTCGCACTGACCAATCGTCAATAGCTGCACGAACCTCGTCCATTGGAAAATTGGCCACAGCTCGAACCAAAGCAGTCTTAAGAGATCCAGTGTTGGGGTATCTTTTGTGACAAACCTTGTCCTCTAAAACCGTCCACAATTTGTAATCCAATGGGCTCAAAACTGGACTGCCTGAGGGCCATTCTTCAGAGGATATGAACGCTGGCAAACTGTTTCGAAGCCAGGCATGGGACGTTTTAGCCTATTGGGCCGGCGCAGAATCTGCTGGAAAGTCCATGGCTGGTTTTGGAACAGGGAATTGTTAAGAGGCTTCACAACAGCTTCCAAAACGGTTTCCTGGTAAACTTTGGCCGATGTTTTGTCTCCTTGTTCGCAGAAATGCAGGTCAGTTACCCCATCGTAAGAGACACCCCACCAAACCATGACTGAAGCTGGGTGATGACCCTTTTCCACCCTTGGGATCAGTTCAGATGCTTCCTTAGATGACCGCGCATACACTCTATCATTTTGCTTCTTAAATTTTTCCTGAAAGGTAAAAATTTTTTCATCGGTGAACAACACTTTTCTGTGAAAGTTATCAGCGTGCTTCACCAAAAGACGTTTGCAATTTTCAACCCTATTTTTTTTTAAAGCTGCAGTCAATGAATGTCCGGTACGTCGTTTGAAAACCCCAAGTCCCAAGTCGTTTTAATGAATCGACTCATAGACCTTTGCGTGATATTCATCTCATGGGCCATGATTTTCTGTTTTCGCAGCGGATTTCTTGATTTAACGGCTTTGATGACATGTGCGGTGTTCGAACAGAGCGTGGGCGGCCCGACCGGTGGCGGTCTTTTACGTCTTCAGTCTCCTTAAACAGTTTTACGCATCGGCAGACGAACATGCGGCTAATCCCTAGTGGCCGGAGAGTTTTGAAAATATCGCTTTTTTCATTTCACTCTTGAAAAGCGCTATTACAGCGATACGGTTCTCATTATCTGACCAATCCATGATAAAAGTTGAACAATTTTAAAATCCCGTTACAGACTAACGCTATTGAGGTTAGCTTTCAAAACCCATATGACATTAACGGGATATGTTCAGTTCTACTCTTGAAATGGGTGTGTTCAATGTTGTAACAGTATTTATGTCCCTTCTAAGTAAATGCATATGACAGCAACAATCTCAAGCACTTTTTCACTTTGGATTTTTTTGAGCTCAATCTGTATTGAGCTCAATCAGCCGTCAAGAACGTTCAGCGTCATTTGTACTTGTGCGACCACAACGATAGTCAGTGAACCACTTTTTTACCATTGAAATCGATGTACAGAGTCCCCAAAGTACAGGGTGGAGCGCAAAAGTTTGCTTTTTCGCACCGCAGGCTGTGGCGGCACTGTTGATCGAAGAGAATGGAGACTGTGCATGGCTTATAGTGGCTGACGGGAGATTTGTATTCGTCTGACTTTCAGTTGCCATCATGGCTTGGACACGAGAGAGGTTATTTTGCGTTGAAGCGTATTTTTAAATTGCACACTCGATCAATGCAGTGCAGCGTGCTTTTCGTTTACGATTCGCGGACATGTTCCAGGACGTCAATTAATTTTAAATTGGGTAACTTCATTGAGAACAGCAGGGAATGTGTCATGTGTACGAAAGGGACCTGAGAGAAGGATTACAACACCACAAAACATGGAGAAAGTTAGTGGAAGCAATCACTCCACTAACTTGGCATTTCCAGAATTTTTTTCAGCCGGTTCTTGAGGCAATGCAATTAGAGGATACATGGTTCCAGCAGGATGGTGCCACTGCACACACAGCATGAATTTAAAAATTCCCTTACTGTTCAATAAAATGAAAATAAAAAATACATTTTTCTAAGGTTCATAATTATTGTATTTCATTCCCAAAAAAAGCAAAATACCGTGCTCCATCATGTTTATATCAAGCGTTTCCTTGGTTTGATTGAGGGTTTTTTTCCGCAAACAATAATGTTTAGTGAGCACTCTTCACTTTTTTCCATTTACTTTTCACTTTTTTTCCATTTTTAACAAAATCTCAATGTATTTCCCTCTAACTGCGGCATCCAGAAGTTCAAGACAAGTGTCAATAAACATAACTCCCTCTTTCCCTTCTTCGATCATCTACTTTCCACTCGCAAACGCAATGGTTATTAAAAAAATAATGTCCTCTCCTCACTGATTTGAAAGAAGTCCCCCCTCCCCATTTGTTGCCTAATCGGATGTTATGGAAGTAAGTAAGAAGCAGGTGTTCCCTAATAGCTAGGCCTGGCTTTAATTAGAAATAAATGCAGCCGTTAAGCTTCATTACAACGCAAACATAATGAGAAATTTAGCACAAAATTTCACCACATTCGCAGAGGAGTCTATGAAATTGGCAACATTAGTCGCAAGTACTAAGGCGACACTCGAGAAGCGGCAACGAGACAAGTCACGTGCAACTTTTAACGAGCAACAATTTCCAATATACACCAAAGTAGGCCGCAAAAACACACGCATACATTTTAATGAAGATGATGATGACAATGAGTGGCAGTTTCAGGACAACAACAGGATCAACAGCTAAACTTACTTGTGGGCTGACAATTTCGAGATTTCCTTCTTCTTTCTCTATTAATTCTGAACTCAACAGATATGCAACAACGCGACAAACACACGCACGAAACAAAAACTTTGTGCCTGCCATAAACTAACGCCAAGCCACTAGAAAAAGACTCATATACACGAACTAGAAAAAGACTCATATACACGAACTAAGTAAAACATTAAATTCAATTCAATATTTTTCTTTTTGGTCTTTATTTTTATTTTTTGGTCGTTTTGCCACCAAATTCCCACCGGCTGGCGGACACAATAAACACTTCGCTCACACTTGCTTTAAGCCCCAAGCACACACACACACACGAGATTTTTGATCTTTTTGCCAATATTGTGTGTGCCTTTTTCTATTTATTTTAAAAACTTTTCTTTTTTTTCAATATTAAACATCAGAACACAACACCAACAACACCATTGGCAGTCGTGCGAAACGTCGACGTTATCGCACCGCACCGTTGAATTCCGAGCATACGCTAAACTGAAACGTTTATTTTCGTCGTTGCCGCCAGAGAATTCTAAAGTAACCACCGCCGTCAGTCGTTCGTCCGTTCGTTCGTCGAGAGTTTCAAATGTTAACTAAATGTTTGGCCAAGTCCTTAAGGGCTTGTACTGTGTGTAGCAGCCAACTCAACCCTCCATTCGCCAACAGACGACATACAGTAACTGTGGCATGTCCTTAGAGTAAAGAAATAGCATGTCATAGATTTTACTTTTACGTCGTAACAGAGGAAGAGAAGGATAACGCGAGAAATGGATTTTCACTCTCGTGCTTTATGACTGCCTGTTAGGATGTGTGTAATGTTAACATTACAGGACATGTTAACTTTATGAGAGCCGACTGCGGTCACCGGTAGTGTGAATGTCCTTACAACTGGCTATAGTCACTGCCATATTGGATTTCCACATTTAAAGTAACATTTCTATAATTCGAATATTTTGGTTTGTATGTTCGCAGGATTATTATGTCTTAAACAGTTTTTATTCGAGTTCCAGACATTTGTTGTTTCTTTTTCAGAATTACAGTAAAAATTGGGGAAATGTAAAGGGTTTTCCAATAGGGACATAACAATTTCGTATCTCTATGTCAATCTATATTTTCAATGTCAAAACGTTGACTGAAGTCCACATTTTCCACATGGTAATGTTCACTAACGAGCAGCGTTTGGAAATCATTAAAAATTGCTATCAA
Source organism: Hydrotaea diabolus (assembly GCA_963513945.1). Classification (NCBI taxonomy): domain Eukaryota; kingdom Metazoa; phylum Arthropoda; class Insecta; order Diptera; family Muscidae; genus Hydrotaea; species Hydrotaea diabolus. The sequence goes on from OY740719.1 coordinate 129,958,282, forward strand.
AATTCTGACTCAGTGGTCGCAACTTTAAGAGCGCTTACTCCAATTTTCGGACGTAATCATTTCTGGTCTTGTCAATAAACAAAATATAGGACAAAATATTAAATCAAAAATTGGACAGCAACAAACCCACATGTGCTTCAAGAGACACAATTGCATCCGCAAAAAATGACTGTGTGGTGTGGTTTTCAAGCCGGAGGTGTCATTTGGCCATATTTTTTCGTCTTGATAACAATCGTCATGTTACCGTCAATGAAGAGCGCTATCGTACCTTGTAAGAAAATTATTTTAGGCCAGAATTGGATAAGCTTGACATCGCCGATATGTGGTTTCAACAAGACGGAGCCACTAGCCACACAGCACGCTTTACAATCGATTTACTGAAAGGCGCAAATTCGGCGAACGTGTTATATACGCGGGCGACCGCAAAAGTAACTGGCCTAACATAAAAAGAACCGTTTTTTTTTGGAATAATTATTATTTATTTTTCAACATAATCTCCTTCCAACTCAATACACTTCATCAAACGTTTTTCAAGTTTTTTAATTCCATCCGAAAAAAAAGATTTTTCAAGACCTTCAAAATATGCCTCAGTTTCAGCAATAACCTCGCTATTGGAGGAAAATTTTTTGCCACCGAGAAATTTTTTTAAATTTGGAAACAAGACATAATCAGAAGGAGCTAAATCTGGACTATATGGTGGATGCGGAGTAATTTCAAATCGTAATTCGGCCAGTTTTTGTTGAGTTAAAAATGCAGTGTGTGGAGGAGCATTATCTTGATAAAAAAGAACTTTTTTTTTTCTAAATGCGGTCGTTTTATCTTGATTTCTTCACTCAACCGATCCAATAATGCACAATAATATTCACTATTTATAGTTTTTCCTTTCTCAAGATAATCAATAAATATTATACCCCTTGCATCCCAAAATACTGTGGCCATTACTTTTCCTGCTGACTTAACAGTTTTCGCCTTCTTGGGACCACTTTTACCAGCTTCTATCCATTGTTTTGACTGTTCTTTGCATTCTGGGATGTAGTAATGGATCCATGTTTCATCAACAGTTATGAATCGGCGTAAGAAGCGCTGATAAATCGCTAAAAGCTCCTCGGAATTGGTCCAACGGACGATTTTTTGGGACAAAGTCAACAAACGCGGCACCCATCTTGCGGATAGCTTTTTCATGTGGAGTTCATCATGTAAAATACTCCTTACTTGTTTTTCGTGTATTTTAACAATATCAGCAAGTTCTCTGAGCTTTATTCGTCTATCTTTAGTCACTTTATTAAATATTTTTCTAATGTTTTCAATAGTAGTAGCAGTTTTCGGTCTTCCAGAGCGTTGTTCATCTTCCGTACTTGAACGATCCATTTTAAATTGTTGAACCCAGGATTTCACGGTGGAGTATGATGGTGCATTATCACCATGAACAGAATCCAATTCATCTTTGATTAATTGTGGCGTATGACCTTTCATATAAAAGTGTTTAATTACCGAAACTCTTTATTTTCCATTTTTCAAAAATTATAAAACTTGTTTACTTCAATCACCTGTAACAAAGAAAATAATCATTAAATATTTCGGAAATTTCGACAGTTGGCTTATAACAGATTGCTTTTAAAAAACAAAAAACAAAAGTTGCTAGTAAAACAGAAAATGTGCCAGGCCAGTTAGTTTTGCGGTCGCCCTCGTAGAGAAATAGTCCGGTCGAATGGCCACCTCATTTAGGCGATTTAACGCCATTGGATTTCTTTTTATGGGGCCACTCAAGTAATTGGTATATGCCAACATATTTAGACGAGCTCAGAGACAACATCCAACGCAAAATAGTGGTGGAAGATTGGGCCTAAAAAATAGATCGCTGCACGCGGGCTCGTAGGGGTCACATGGCCGAAATCGCATTTCATTCTTAAAATGCAACATTTGCACTACACCTGGAATATATTTGAACTCAATATCTTAAATATTCTGTGGTTTATTAATTTACTAGCTGAACCGGCAAACGTTGTTCTGCCTTAAAATTTAATTTTTACTGAAAGTCTGGTTGCGTTGCAAGGTCGTGGTGGATTGATTTTTCGAAGAAGAATGACAGGTGCACTGATTCGACATACTAAATAAAATTCAAATACCGTTGACAGGAGCAGAAATAATGGATTTTTAATTTGTGATTTGCATGGGAGGTACCACGCCCACTGGACTGAATTCATGCAAACTACACATAAACCATCTACAGAACATCCCCAACGCACCCTAAAATTGTGTACCAATTGTCAGCTTTCTAGCTCAAAAAAAAACAGTTTTGTCACGCCTTCTCCGCCTACAATCCAAAATTTCTTTTTTCCTAAACCTTCGTATAGCAATTATCAACAAAACCGCAGAAGGAAGTATCCAGTTTGCCCTAGTCGTTTTCATGTTTTTTTAAAGCTGTGTAACAAACAATATTTCATTTTTATATACAGGGTGTCCGTGGGAAAGGTAAACTACTTTGTATGGATGAGGTTGATGGATTGTTTTGAACACTTTCTTGAGCAGCAGTAATGTTTTCAGCCGATCTTGCAATATGTTGTGGTCCATGCTTGGGCCTATCAGCTACAGACCCTCTTTCTTCGAAATCATTCACTACACGATAAAAAGTGAGGTTTGTTAGCACTTTGTTTCTTCTAAAAGTTTCACGTAACTTTCTCATCGTCAGAGTAATCGATGATTGATTTTGATAAAATGTTTCACGATTTATCGAATATTTTTCAGTAATAAATTTGCCACGTCTCTACTTCACGACTGCCAAATATGAACTGTCAAGACTAATGTTTACCAAAATGGCGGCAAAACAAAGTAGTATACCTTCCCGGCGGACAGCCTGTATATATATAAAAAATTGTTATGTCCTTAATGGAAAACCCTGTATTTAAGTAAGGAACATCAAATTTTGAATATATAAAAAAAGTAAGTAAAGAATAAGTCTTGTGGAAAAGTAGGTGCGTCACCGCCCACTTTTACCCCAAAATTGTTTTTTATACTTAAGGAGACTATATTCGAAAACCAATTTTCACACAGTATACACGGATAGGATTTTGCAAAGTATTTAAATGAGGAACATCAAATTTTGTATATAAAATATAAGTGTGTCAACAAATAGGTCTTAAGGAAAAGTGGGCGGTTCTTGCCTTTAGCGCTTTAATGCCCAAAGAATTGGAAGATCGTTTCAGAAGTACGCATAATATTTTTCAAGTTATAATAATAACATTGAACTATAAAGGAACTGATAACTTAAGCTTTGTATGAGCTTTATATAACTTCATTTTACATAGGATCCTAATCAGCCAGTAATATTACCTCAGTCAGATTTATCTTATTAGTACACAAATTAAATCAAAGATATTGCATCAATTTATTACTCAAAAAGCTTGTCTGGGGGAAGCAAAGCCAATACAGACTGTCGCTAGTATAGCATAAAATTGATTTTTCACATTTTTTTTATTTTCTTTAAGTACGTCAGCTCCAAGCAGTCATCTTCAAGTCCTCCATAAAGGGAAGAAAGGAATCTTTAAATACGGAAGTGGTGTCAATAATGCTGGCCTGCCTATGCAAGGAAACCGTGTAAGTCAAATCTAGGTCTGATTAAGAGGGCAAGTCTGTGCTAGTTTTGTATTCAGTTTGTAGAAAGGTGTTAGGGTAATCTGCTAATACGCCTACTATAGGGTGATCTATCTAGAGGTATTTTTTCAAAACAAAAAAATATATAAAAATTCAAATCAAGTGTGGAAAATTAATGGGTAATTTGAAAGGACATTTTATGGCATTTATTTTTAAAATATAATTTCCTTCAAATTTTGGCCGCAACTACGCCTCAGGGTGTCCATTCTGGGGGTCCAATTTTGGATGACTCTTTCGAGCATTTCGACCGGTATGGCTTTAATGACACGCGTAATGTTGGCTTCCAAAACCTGAATCGTAGCTGGTTTGTCAGCATAGACTTTGGACTTTACGTAACCCCAAAGAAAAATGTGTAAAAGTGTGATCTCACTCGATCTAGGAGGCCAACTCCCCTGACCCAAAAAAAAACGTGTCCAAAACCTGCACGCAGAAAAAAAGTATGGTTGGGGTAACAATATGCGAAGAGCATCATACTATTGTGGGGTATATGGTTGTGGCGCAACAATATTATGCTCATCACACAAAAGTATGATTCACACACAACCATACTATGATCTCCACAACAATATTCTGCTCCTCACAACAATAGTATGGTTCACACACAACCATACTATGATCCCCACAATCATATTATTATTCGCACTCAACCATACTAAGATCCCCACAGCCATATTATTATCCTCACAACCATAGAATATTTCACATACAACCACAGTATGATCCCCACAACCATAGTTTGACTTACACGTAACCATACTATGATCCCCAAAATATTTGTAAGGATTGGGTTAAGTTGTTATTTAACAATAGAGATTTGTATTAAGTAAATTATTTAAAAATGCATTACACTCTTATTAACAGGAGTAATTTATTTTACAGTAGAAAAAAAATATTTATTTAAAATATTTCAGTTATACAAATTCAAAGTAGTTTGTTTTGAAAAAAAAATTATTTTCATATAAAAAGTACTATTATTGCGTAAGCTTAGTAACAGTATCGTTGTTAAATTAAGAAAAATTAATTCATACCGACAAAAATATATTTTGACGGTATGATTGCCTTAATCATATTATTGTTAACATAAACAATAGTTTTTTCGCACCAACCATATTTATATTGTTGCTACCACCATATTTTCATTTTATAATTTGGCAACAATACTATTAATACATTTCAACAATATTAATATTACCGCAATCATACTATTATCAAAATAAAATTCAAAAAAATAATACTATGGTTGCGACGACCATACTTTTATTGCAGAGAACATACTATTGTTGCCGTGACCATATACCAACCATATCACTTCTCTGCGTGTGTCAATAGATACATTGTTTAAGCAGCTGCACGGCAAGTGGCACCGTCCTGTTGAAACCAAATGTCGTCATGACGACGGGCTTCAATTTCAGGTAGCAAAATGTCAAAATATCATGGCGCAATAGCCAGCACCATTCATGGTTACGTTCCGGCCATCATCATTTTTAAAAAAAATATGCACCCATAATTCCACTAGCTTATAAACTGGGTATAATGGCACCTCTTGAACCTCTTCTTGTTGCTCTTCAGCCCAAATGCGGCAATTTTGTTTATTGACTTTGCCGTTGAGCCAGAAATGTGCCTCACTCACTGAGCAAAATTTTGGTCGAAAACAGCGGTTCTTCCCGTTGCCAACATTTGAAGGTAATTATTTTCAAAAAAATAAATGCCATAAAATGTCCTTTAAATTACCAATAAAGATTCCACACTTGATTTGAATTTTTATATTTTTTTATGTTCTGATAAAATACCTCTAGATGGATCAGCCTACATTAGAAGGTGCTACTTAAATGTGTTAGGCAACTCTCTTAAATAGCCTCTACATTTACCTTAATGCGACATATTGCAAACTTGCATGAAAACCCTTTATTTTAAAAAAAAAAACAACCCATGAACAAGATTTATTCTCGCCCTATAAAGACAATTTAAACGTTCCAATTGTGTTGAATGCAACATAATGAATATGAAATTATTTTATGCAGATATTTAAAAGTATTTTAAACATAATAACAGTCATAAATTCCACCAATATGTGATACTTTACATTTCCCATAGAGAACCAATCACTGCTAGTACCTAAAATTGTCAATAAATCACATTTCCGGCAAATAAGGCTTTTAGCAAATAGTACGAGGGCGACCGCAAAACTAACTGGCCTGGCACATTTTCTGTTTTACTAGCAACTTTTTTTTTGTTTTTTAAAAGCAATCTTTTATAAGCCATCTGTCAAAATTTACGAAATATTTAATGATTATTTCTTTGTTACAGGTGATTGAAGTAAAAAAGTTTTATAATTTTTGAAAAATGGAAAATAAAGAGTTTTGTGCGGTAATTAAACACTTTTATATGAAAGGTTATACGCCACAATTAATCAAAGATGAATTGGTTTCTGTTCATGGTGATAATGCACCATCATACTCCACCGTGAAATCCTGGGTTCAACAATTTAAAATGGGTCGTTCAAGTACGGAAGATGAACAACGCTCTGGAAGACCGAAAACTGCTACAACTATTGAAAACATTAGAAAAATATTTAATGAAGTGACTAAAGATAGACGAATAAAGCTCAGAGAACTTGCTGATATTGTTAAAATACACGAAAAACATGTTTGGAGTATTTTACACGATTAACTCCACATGAAAAAGCTATCCGCAAGATATGCGCCGCGTTTGTTGACTTTGCCCCAAAAAATCGTCCGTTGGACCAATTCCGAGGAGCTTTTAGCGATTTATCAGCGTAATCCAATAGAGTTCTTGCGCCGATTCATAACTGTTGATGAAACATGGATCCATCACTACATCCCAGAATGCAAAGAACAGTCAAAACAATGGATAGAAGCTGGTAAAAGTGGTCCCAAGAAGGCGAAAACTGTTAAGTCAGCAGGAAAAGTAATGGCCACAGTATTTTGGGATGCAAGGGGTATAATATTTATTGATTATCTTGAGAAAGGAAAACCTATAAATAGTGAATATTATTGTGAATTATTGGATCGGTTGAGTGAAGAAATCAAAATAAAACGACCGCATTTAGAAAAATAAAAGTTCTTTTTCATCAAGATAATGCTCCTTCACACACTGCATTTTTAACTCAACAAAAACTGGCCGAATTACGATTTGAAATTGCTCCGCATCCACCATATAGTCCAGATTTAGCTCCGTCTGATTATTTCTTGTTTCCAAATTTAAAAAAATTTCTCGGTGGCAAAAAATTTTCGTCCAATAGCGAGGTTATTGCTGAAACTAAGGCATATTTTGAAGGTCTTGAAAAATCTTATTTTTCGGATGGAATTAAAAAACTTGAAAAACGTTTGATTAAGTGTATTGAGTTGGAAGGAGATTATGTTGAAAAATAAATAATAATAATTCCAAAAAAACGGTTCTTTTTCTGTTAGGCCAGTAACTTTTGCGGTCGCCCTCGTAGCACAGTCATAAATTCTACCAATATGTGATACCTTACATTTGTCATAAAAAAGCAATTACTGCTAGTGCCTAAAATTGTCAATAAATCACATTTTCCGGCAAATAAAGCTTTTAGCAAAAACTATTATTGCATTTCGATGCATTTAAATTCCACTAAAAAATTCAATATACAGCAGCCAAAAAAATATTGTAAAGAATTTGCACTCTTCTGCATGCCACAAAGACTTTCCTTGCCTACCATCACATCTTCTATTAATTTTATTCTATTTTTCGTGATTTTTGATACACTAAGTCTGTGTAGAATTAAGTACTTTGTTTTGTTTACAGTTTGCATAGCAGAACAGCAGCGAAAACTCTTGCCATAAATACAAATTTCAGTATCATTTCAACAACACAAACATTCAAAAAAACCAACATTCAACAGGAAAAAAGATTCAATAAACCTTTCACTGCCAAATGTAACCAACCAGAAATAAAAGTTTTCAAACTAAAAATTCTGTTTATGCGACAAAAGAGAATTAGATCTGTTCTATGAAAGGAGTTTTATTGCTTATGTTTTTACATTCAAACTGAAAGGGTTTTGCTCTGTGGTTTGACAACGAGAAGGTGTTTAGTGCAGCGCACAGAGGTGGGAACAAATCTGTGGTTTTCACAAGCAACCGCGTAAGTCCATTTTCATCGATTTTGAGATTTTGACTCCAAATGGTTCCATTTTCCATGCGGATTTGATTTGCCTAAACTTTTTTTTTGAAAAAAATGTACTGTTACTGATTTTTTTAGAAAAAACAACTTAAGTAGTATGTTTACTTCAAATTGCTGTCATCATTAACGACGTAACTCATGTTATTGTTCTATTCCTTTCACTAATAACAGCTTGTATGCACATAAGTTGTTACTTGAGAAAAATAAAGTAAATTATGATTTGATATTGTTTCATTAATAACCGCTTAAAAATAATTGTGCGCTTATTATTGAAATTTTTGCGTACATCAACTGTGGATAAGCGATTACTTGTAAATCTTAAATGGCGTTATGTTGTTTTTAAGAAAAAAAAACATTTAATCGAGTAGAAAAGTGATGCTAGCGCAATGTTTGTTCTCCTCATTAACAAACTTGGAGTTAATGTAGTAATTATTGAACAAATTTTTTTAGAGCCAGGTCATACACATTTAGATTGTAATAGCGATCACAGCATTATTGAACGTAAGAAAAAGAAGAATGTCTTGGAAATATTTCTCCCTCAAGATTGGATCCAGTTAATTAAATCTTGTAGCAGGAAATCTAACAAATTCGTAGTAATCGAAATGAAAAACACGGATTTCTTCAACTTTGACATAACCTTTAAAAGTATTTTCAAAAAAGCAACAAACGATATCAGCTTTGTGGAAGAATAAACGACATATTACTTACAGGAAAGCTTCCAATTATAACATTGAATATAAAAAATATTTTAATAGCGATGTTATTAAAATGAACTTCCTCAAAAATAAGAAAATTACCACTAATGACATTGGAAACTTTCAACTTCAAAATATTAATGAGAAACAAATACGTATTTCTTCAGAAATGAAAAACGATTTAAAAGACTTACTGCTATTTATTCCAACTATATTTCTTGACTTTTATAAAAATCTCAAGATATCCGAGAAATCACATAACACATTATATATAGACAACGAAGATGCAGAAAATTAGTATATCTCTTAATCTTAAAAATGTGAATTATTTTATGTTTATTTAGTTTTAACATTGTACTTTATTTTTCTTTATAACAGTTGAATTTATAAATAAAACTACATAATCATAAATGTTATGTCTCAACATTACTTAAGATCTTGAGTTAAATCTCAAGTTGTTTTAACTTCAACTTATTTTCGGGACAAAAACCAACATAATACTCGTATGAATAATACGAAAACACGAATGTGGAACAGCCAACTGTTATTTGCAGTGCTTCAAATAATTTATAGGCCTTTAGATTATTATAATGGGGCTTCAGATTAACCTTTATGAGATAGTATCTATTAAGGAAATGTCGGACCATGCCGACTATTTGATACCCTAAACCACAAATACCTATAAACAGCAGTTTAGTAAAATCGGATTAACCCTGTATGCAACTTATCTCAAAATAATGGTATGCTTAATTTCATCAAAACGGATCTTAGATATAGCTTCTAGAGCGTCAAAGCCACAAATCGGAGGGTATATTTTTATGGGAGCGATATCAAAAAATATACCGATCAGTTCCATATACCAATCAGTTCATTTAAGAGCAATAACAACGATCCGTGCTTAATTTTATGATGATCGGATCTTAGATGTGACTTCTAAAGCGTGAAGACCCCGAATCGGGAGGTACATTTGTATGGGGTTATATCAAAACATGAGCCGATGGATTACAATAGCGATCATTGTTGAGTCCAAAAAGAGATATATGTCAAATTTCATTGATATTCAGTAAGAATTGCGACCTTGAGTTTGATGATAAGCTATACGATGTCCATCAAATGGACGGACGGAAAGACAAACATCGTTAAATCGGAGGTGATTCTGAACCGATCGGTTCAAATATCTTTGGTAGTTACAAACTCTTGGGATAAAACCAACCTTTAATACCCTGTTCCATAGAGTGGTATGGGTTATTAAAACGGAATAAAAAAATAGTTAGTATACCCCATGGTGATCATTGTGAAATCTCAAAACCCAGTTAAACCTTATTTGTTTCCACTTTACTTTATATCTTGATTGAAATCTCTAGTTAAAACACTAAATATTTGACGAATTTTTTTGCAAGTAAAAACAACATAAGAGATCATGTGTGTTCTCAATGACAAATTTTTTTTCACAAACAACGGCTTAAGCTTTTATTTTGATCGCACTTTTTGCACACAAAAACTTACGTGTTTTTAAAATATCTTTAGCATTTTATGTTGATAATATATTAATCCAAAAATCAGATATATTGTTTGTAAAATCATACTTTACATGTCTATTAAAAAAAAGTGACAAAATGTCTTTAACTGCTCCAAAAATAGCGAAAATTATGTATTTTGGCTCTCCTGAAAAACTTGATTTTAAGACTTAAGCGGTTGCTTGTGAAAACCACAGAAATATATTTTGGAAATAAATCTCAAATTTCTATTATCTTTGTCGCAGAGCCATGAAAATTTACACAGCTGTAGGTAGGGTAAGTTTCCACTTGTTCCTTTATGGAATGTTGTGGGAGTTAGGTAAGAAGTAGGTAAAATGCATTTAAGTTTACAGGAACATTTTCTAGCCACTTTTCTGTCGTTTAGGATGCTTTCGAAACCTCGGATGTTAATAAACTTTGAATGCTCGCAGAAAACCAGTTGGATGACATTTTATTCGCAGTGGTGCTAGTTGATCTGAAAATTTTTCGTCATTTTGGCGATTGTCGGTTTTTGGTTCCATGACGATTTTCTAGCCACTTTTCTATCGTTTAGCATGCTTTCGAATCCTCGGATGTTAATAAACTTTGAATGCTAGCAGAAAACCAGTTAGATGACATTTTATTCGCAGTGGTGCTAGTTGATCTGAAAATTTTTCGTCATTTTGACGATTGTCGGATTTTGGTTCCATGACGATTGTCGGTTTTTGGTTCCATGCCAATTATACTTTGACAATTTTCTATTAAACTTCAAATTTAAAAAAAAATTAGTACTCAGGAATTAAAACACATATTGAACGCTTATCGAGGATTATACCGAATAATTATAACCGAATTTGTTTGCCAATTGAATGATTGAGGTTGCGTGCACCAAGAATATGCCATCAGTACAACTGAATGTTAGTTGGTGCTCTGTAACGTTCAGTAATTGAAACTGTAGTATCGGTAAAAAAAATACGAACAATCCGAAGCTCCTGAAAAGAATTTTAAGATCTAAAAGTCCACTAGCCGCACTTGATTAACGAAAAACTTAAATTGTTTTCAATAGAGGCAAATACTTGTTCCTTAAATACTTGAGAGTACTTAAGAGTCACTATGTGGAAAAAGAGGAAACGATGATGGAAGATTTTTACTGAAATAATTAGATTCAACGATTTTCTTGACTTGAATTAAAGGATTGTTTTCGCTATTGCTTAGGATGAAAGTTGATTGTGGGCCGGAGCCTTTATATAAGCGCGGTGCCACGCACACTGGTCCAATTTTACCATAATGTAATTTAAAATAAATGTAAAGTAAGTAATTTCATCCTGGTAACATTTTATAACTATCAACCCATTACTTTCGCCACAAATGTGGTTTTTCAAAAGGGACGTGCCCACTTTTATTCAATGCCAACATTATTTTTTTTCCAAATATCATCGACATTGTGTAAGTGTCTTCTTGAGTTCAGAGTTGAGTGTTATTTCATAACATAACTAAAATTAAGTTCTTAGTAAGTAATTTCATTCATACAATTTTATAACGATCAGTCGTCATAATTGCAATTTTATAGAAGGTGTGTGGCACCGCCCACATTTTTCTCCAGGATGTGTTTTGATACAGCATTTTATAATATATTAAATAATATAAAAGACATGTCTTTTTAAGTGCAAGGTTGAGTGGGCGGTGCCACTCCTTCTAGTCAATGATTTAATTTTGTTAAAACTGTATCACGTTTAGTTAATTTCTTTGGTCATAAATATGATTTTTAAAAAGGGGCATGGCACCACCCACTTTTCCTTTAGGAGTTGTTTCAATTTATGCCAACATCATACGTTGCAAATTTTATCGTCATACGTCAATACGTTATGAGATATTGTCTTTTTAAGTCAAGGGTTGTTGATATTACCAGGTGTAACGACAGTCCTGGAGTGGGGAAAATTTTTACCTCTTGACCAACCGTTTCAGTCAATCGGTACATATTTTTGCAAATATCAGCCACCTAGCTATTGTAAAGCGGCCAGACATTGGCATCGACAGACAAACAGATCATGAATGTACACTATTATAAAGGTTATCAAATGTGTGTGAGTACGTATGTGAATATAGTCCTTATCGCTCGACATTATTAACTGGTGCTATACTACTGGTGCGAATATTTATCATCAAAAATGTTTTTTTTCAAAGTATTCTCTAGAATGATTTATACACTTTTGCGTGCGCTCAAAACAATTGTTGAAGCAATTTTTCCATTTGGATTGACACACCTCCAAAATATGGTTTTTGAACGCTTCAACAGCATCTTCTGGTGACGAAAATCGTTGACCACGCATTTTTTTCTTGATGTGCGGGCATCAAAACAAGTCATTGGATGCCAAGTCCGGGCTGTACGGCAGATGATCCATCAATTCGACGTTTTGGCCGGTCTAAAAGGCGCTGGTTTGGGCCGAGTATGAAAGCTCGCATTGTTATGGTGCACAATGATTCGTCTTCTCTTGTTCGTTTTTCGAATTTCTCCGAAGACTTCAGGCAAACAAATTCTGGTGTACCACTCAGAATTGACCGTCCTACGGTCGATTGCTGTTTTGTTTCGGGCTCATACACATTGATCCATGATTAGTCACACAAACGTCTTTTGAACATAGATGCCCAGTAGTGGCTGATTTCAGCAATTTCAACTCACACGTATTCTTACGCTTTTTTGTTTGCTTGTCAATCAACCAATAGGAAAGCAGAAATATGAGTGGGAGAGACAAGCTACACTGGCAGAAGTTCTATGTCTTATATACATTTAATCGTGATCGAGACTGCTGATAGTGAACACATAAACTGAAATAATTGCGATATGTTAATGATGTCATTTAAAAAGTATTTTATGTTACAAAATGCTTTTGATGACATGCAATGTGTTATTTGTTATAAGACATTTAAAAAATATAAGAAATATAATTTAATTTAAATTAAATTTAAATGGGCAAATGAAAAATATTTTCTACCAAAATGTTTTGGGTTGACGTAAATAATTTTGAAATTTATTTCATGAAAAAAACTATAATTTTCCATTTCTTTTTTTTTTGGTTGTTTGTTATAATTACGTATGTATGTATTATATATATATATATACATTCATTAAGAGTATTACTAAAATAAATGCATTTATCAAGAGTATTACTAAAATATGTACATTCATTAATTTTATATTTCCCAGAAACAGAAAAAAATGACGACACCCGCCACACATGTGCTTTTGTCGTTATCTCGTTGACGACTAAATAAAATGAATAGAAAAATCTTTTCTTCCAGTGTTATTTCGTCGCTCTCACCAATACTATTACATTGGGCATCTATGCTTTTGAAGCACCGCGATCGTATTTCTTCAAAATTTCTTTGCACCAATCGACAAATTGTGCGATTGTCAAATTGTGCGGGACCCAACGAGAACAAAAATTTTATACGGCCAGGTGTTCATGCAATATCGAATGAATGCTGGTGGAAGAAATGCCCAATGATGCCTCTATCTTACGGTATGTCAAATGACGATCTTGCATAATCACTTCACGCACGCCATCAATGTTCTCTGGCACAACGGCCGTTTTTGGACGACGTTCGTCTTTGAGCGAGCGTCAGCCACGATTTATGCTAAAAAAATGTCAAACTTTCTAATGGAAATGTCAGATGGCGCCAGGCAACACTTAATGTTGCCTAGGCCAGAAATATATATAGCAACCCTCGTAATACCAATCTCCGAGACAAAAAAAAAACATTTATCCCTGATCCCAAATTCCATCACCGCAACGCTAATGCATCCCTTTTGGCGCTCGCAATGCAACTGCATCAGCTGAACCAAAAATGTTTACGCAAAAATGTCTGAGTCGTCCGACGCTGTATACTTTGTCGTATGCAAAGTTCATAATCATGACCCCACCACTCTCCCCGGCTGCATGTCACTCTTGCCTCCGAGTACCGAGTGTATCCCGGTCTTTGTTTCGTTCTATTTAACAGCACCACACGAAAGTAACCCATCATTCATTATCCGATAAGTGGTAAATGCTACAAAGGAAGAACTCTCGTTGAATATGGGAGTGTGTGTGTGTGGGGAGGAGCGGGGCAGGAGTGATGAGATTGTGTGCAATTTATCATCATGTCATACGAGGACGGATCTACCAACACCACCAAAACCAAAGTCTGTATAATTCATGGAAAATGAATGAAAACATATTTTATAAGCTTTTTAATGAATTTATAAACGAGCACGCTAAAATTGAACTCATTTAATGACGGACCAAAACTAAAACTGAGTAAATCGTGTACCCTCCATAAAGTGTGTACTAGGGGGCGAGATTGAAAGTTTTGCACATGACATGCACAATTAATAAAGGGCTAATCATTGGCGTCCACACACATACTCGCTTGCGTCCCACTCCCATCGAATGGAGAGCATTGGAACGTTTCAGAGTTGGTGGTCGAATGCACCCCGGCAGGGGGTTGGGGTTGAAAATGTTAACGTCAATCAGGGCAGCAGAGTTAGAGTTTGGGGAACATTTTAAAAAACAATAAATTCTGGAGAAAACTTAAAAGTTTGGGATATAAAAAGGGCTTTAATTAAGTTTTAATTCCACTTTAAATTCTATGAAATACGAGGGATAATCAATATATCAGCTTTTCCAAAACTAGAGGAAATAAGAGAATTCCTCAATGTTATTCAAATAAGCGTTTGTTTGTTAGCGAATATGCACGTAGACTGTACGAACACTCCGACATCCAGTTGTCTCTATCCAACAGGCGGATGTCCACCGATAATATGTGGGTTGGCATTTTTATTTTTCGGGTCCTGGCAAAACTAGTGTTCCCAAATTCAAACTAGAACTTCCATTGGAATCTTTGACATTTTTTACCATAACTTCACTTAGAACGTTTTGTCATTTGAGGGCGAATTGTTTAGTTTACAGTGTGTGAAAATGAAAACTTTATCTTAGTCAAAACATGAAATCATCCCGTAAACATTTTCGTGCGATGATTTTTTACGACTTTCGGCGTGGGTTATCGAGACAAGAGTGTTTAACTCAACTTGTTTCGACTTTTGGCGATGAAGCACCATCAAAAACCACTGTTAATCGCTGGTACCTAGAGTTCAGTCTAGAACGCCGTTGGCTCCAGGATGAATTTCGTGAAGGACGTCCAACTTCGGTCACTTTGCCAGAAACCATCGATGCTGTGCCTGAACTGATTAAGCAAGACCAACATACCGAAATACCGTGAGATTAAGGCATCCTTGGGCACTACTATGACCGGCATCAATAAGATATAGCATGTTCAGTTGGCCGTGATAAAAATTTGTTCTCGTTGGATCCCACATAATTTGACGAATGCTCGTGCGGATTGGGGCAAAGAGATGTTGAAAAAGTATAACTGCTGTAGCTCAAAGGCAGTGTATAACATTGTCACAGGTAACGAATCATGGATCTATGCATATGAACCCGAAACAGAAATCGACCGTATGGGTCTTTCAAGACGAGCCAAATCCAACAAAAGTCGAAGAAGTACATCAAAGCAAATGATTGCGTTTTTTTCACTATAATCGGACATGTTGCCACAGTGCCTTTAGTGGAACGTAGGACGGTCAATTCTGAGCGGTATACATTAGAGCGTACCAGGTTACAAGTAAAAAAAAAAAGTTCGCCGTACACCTTCGAATATGAAGTATTATTGAAAGGTAGTTTCAAAAAAAAATTTTTTATTTTTTTATGCCGAACGTAGGGGTCGCGCTTTTACATTTTTCTATATAACTTCTGCATTTATAAACGGATTTTAATGTGTGATACATCGATGTTTTTGTCTCGACGAGGCCGATTTTTTTGTCTTTAAAGTCATTGAGCTCAAGCACCCCGCGCGAGCTTTAATTTTCTGATATTAGAGTGGTACATTAGGGTAGTAGCAACTGAGATATGATGGGTAAGTACCAGAAGGGGCGCGACCCCTACGTCCGGCATAAAAAAATAAAAAAATTTTTTTTGAAACTACCTTTCAATAATACTTCATATTCGAAGGTGTACGGCGAACTTTTTTTTTTTACTTGTAACCTGGTACGCTCTAATGTATACCGCTCAGAATTGACCGTCCTACGTTCCACTAAAGGCACTGTGGCAACATGTCCGATTATAGTGAAAAAACGCAATCATTTGCTTTGATGTACTTCTTCGACTTTTGTTGGATTTGGCTCGTCTTGAAAGACCCATACGGTCGATTTCTGTTTCGGGTTCATATGCATAGATCCATGATTCGTTACCTGTGACAATGTTATACACTGCCTTTGCGCTGTAGCAGTTATACTTTTTCAACATCTCTTTGCCCCAATCCGCACGAGCCTTTTTTGGAGCATTCGTCAAATTATGTGGGATCTAACGAGAACAAATTTTTATCACGGCCAAATGAACATGCAATATTCTACTGATGCTTGTCATACTAATGCCCAAAGATCCCTCAACCTCACGGTATGTCAGATGTCTGTCTTGCTTATTCAGTTGCCGCACAGCATTGATGGTTTCTGGCAAAGTGACCGAAGTTGGACGTCCTTCACGAAATTTATCCTGGAGCGAACGGCGTCCGAGACTGAACTCTTGTTACCAGCGACTAACAATGGTTTTTGATGGTGCTTCATCGCCAAAAGTCTAAACAGGTTGATTTAAACACTCGTGCCTCGATAACCCACGCTGAAAATCGTAAAAAATTATCGCACTAAAAAATTTTCACGGGATAATTCCATTTTTTGACTGAGATGAAGACGTAAACAAAACAATTCGCCCTCAAATGGCAAAACGTTCTGAGTGAAGTTATGCTAAAAAATGTTAAAGTTTTCAATGGAAGTTCCAGTTTGCATCTGGGCTATTTAGAATTGTCAGATCCTGAAATATAAATAGCAACCCTCGTAGAATGTAATACTAATTTACCTGACTATTCGGTTCATTTTATGAGGCTCAATTTCTGAGGTTGATATATTAAAGATTTGTACATATCACTCAGACCAAGAATTTACCTGAAACAAAACAGAGAAAAAATAAATTGTTAATATTAACTAAAAATTCAACATATTCAAATTATAAAATATCAACAGATAAATTTGTAAATTTGCTATAAAAAATGTTTTCGTTTTACTCTTGATAAAGAAATTTTGAGAACCCACAAACAATAATCGTAAAATGGTATCAAAAATAAATTCGTAGTTTAAATGATGAGATCCAAAGACTTATTATCATAATCTCTAACAAGGATGGAAAGAACAGGGCTAGGTCATTGAAGTGTTACCAATTTAGCGTTAGCAATACTGGCAAACCGATAATGACAGCTACGAGGGCGGTTCGGAAAGTTCTTAGCCTATCAATGAAAGAGAATAGTTAGTTTTTCAAAAATATTTTTATTTTTCAATATAATCTCCTGAAACTTCAATACACTTAGTCCAACGCTTATCTAGCAAATCTATCCCTTGATTAAAATAGTTTTCCTCATGGTCTTCAAAATAGTGGTTTACAACTGTAATTGCATCTTCATTTGAGGTAAAACGCTTCTGGCAAGGATTTTTTTTTTTAGATTTGGGAACAGGTAAAAGTCACTGGGAGCTAAATCAGGAGAATAAGGTGGGTGGTCAAGCAACTCGTACTTTAATTCGTTGATTTTAGCCATTGTTAAAACACTCTTGTGAGCTGGTGCGTTGTCTTGATGAAAAATTATTTTTTTGTGTTGTAGGCCAGGACGTTTTTCTCGAATTTGTACATTTAATTGATCTAAAAGGTTGCAATAGTACTCTGAATTTATTGTTTTACCCTTTTGCAGATAGTCAATCAATAAAATACCTTTGAAGTCCCAAAAACCGTTGCCATACCCTTACCATTCGATTGAGTTGTTTTTGCCTTCTTTGGGCCACATCCTCCAGCTTCAATCCATTGTTTGCATTGTTCTTTTGTCTCTGGAGTATAGTGGTGGATCCATGTCTCATCAACAGTTATGAAACGACGCTTAAAATCCATTTTATTTCGCCGAAAACGATCCAAACAAGCTTGAGAAATGTTCATTCTTATGCGTTTTTGGTCGACTGTTAACAAGTGCGGCACCCATCTTGCAGAAAGCTTTTTCATCTGTAGTTCTTCATGCCAAATTAAATGGACTCGATCCATTGAGATGCCCATGATATTAGCTATTTCACGCACTTTTATTCGTCGATCATTTAATACCATATCATGCACTTTGGCAACAATTTCTGTTGTTGTTGCTGTTTTTGGACGTCCACTACGTGGTTCATCTTCAATGCTTGTACGACCACGTTTAAATTTAGCAACCCAATTTTTTACTGTTGCATATGAAGGAGCACTTTCACCTGACACATTCACCATATCATTATGAATTTCTTGTCCCGATAAACCTTTTTTATGTAAATATTTAATGACACCACGCATTTCTAATTTTTCCATTGAAAAAAAATCGCGGATGCGTCTTTTGTGAACACCTGTTTCTATATGAAGGAGTTGCCAGATCGAAACAAAATTTAACATGTGTTCATAGCAGAGATGGAAGTTTCCAAAACAGTTAACTTTTTTCTGTTTATACCGCGCTTTTTGTGCTTGGCTAAGAAGTTTCCGAACCGCCCTCGTATGTCCAATTGATATTATGGACAGTTAGGGACAACATTTTTCACGAAATAAGCATTATTGAGACTTTATGGCACAAATTTTTCTTTTATTGCGTTCTATATCATGTTTTTTTTATTTAAATTAAATTTATTACTTCTTCAGAGTACAAAAATATGAAAACCTAAAATAATTCTTTGCATATAATGTTTTAGCAGGCTTTTATTCAAAGGTTTAAGTGTGAACAAATATGTCCCCCAAGCGAAAATCTTGTCCGTTGTTGGCGAGATTTCCGCTTGCTTTTTTAACTGCTTTAATTTTTTTTGGCATACTTTTTACGAGATTATTTAGTATGTCTGGGTCAATATTTATTCCAGCTTCAATAGAACGCTCCCAAGGTTTATCCACGGTCTTGGGCGGATCCTTTTGAGCAAAAATCTTTCTTTTTAATACAGACCAAAGATGTTCGATCGGGTTTAAATCCGGTGACTGTGAGGGCCAGTCTAGAAGCTTTATCGCATTTTCTTCGAACCACATTTAAGTCTCTTTTCCAGTTTACTTAGGATCGTTGTTTTGCATAACGATGTCGTTTTGTCCCGGTTCCAATCCGAATATGCCCGCATAAGATATTAGTCTTCAAGAATGCTAATGTAGTCCGTAGCACACATTTTAACCCTAATCGGGCGAAGTACTCCAAGCTGCTTTTTCCAAAAACAACCCCAAGCCAAAAATG
This sequence comes from Hydrotaea diabolus, assembly GCA_963513945.1. Classification (NCBI taxonomy): domain Eukaryota; kingdom Metazoa; phylum Arthropoda; class Insecta; order Diptera; family Muscidae; genus Hydrotaea; species Hydrotaea diabolus. The sequence goes on from OY740719.1 coordinate 129,977,633, forward strand.
TTTGGCAAATATTTCTATCTTTGACACCAACACTGAATTTGCTTAGATTTACAGCAGTGGACCTGTTATCTAGCATGTTCACTGCCGTAAATCTAAGCAAATTCGGTTGATTTTTGTCTCATTTGACACGACCATTGCAAATTTTTTTCAATCTCAAGTCGTTTTTTGCCGGTGAAAAGTGTTTTTAGGCTTTTCTCTGGCTATTTTTCCACTGGCTTTCAAAATTTAACAGTTTTGGTACTTATGTTTAAATTATGTTCCTCATTTAATATTTGTTACACCTCCACAGCTGTACTTAGTAGGGACATAAATACTGTTACAACATTGAACACACCCATTTCAATAGTAGAACTGAACATACCCCGTTAATGTCATATGGGTCTTGAAAGCTAACCTCAATAGCGTTAGTCTGTAACGGGATTTTTAAATTGTTTCAACTTGCATCATGGAGTGGTCAGATAATGAGAATCGTATCGCTGTAATAGCGCTTTTCAAGTGTGAAATGAAAAAAGCGATATTTTCAAAACGCTCCGGCCACTAGGATAAGCCGCATGTTCGTCTACAGATGCATACAACTGTTTGAGGAGACTGAAGATGTAAAAGACCTTCACCGGTCGGCCCGCCCACGCTCTGTGCGAACACCGCATGTCATCAAAGCCGTTAAATCAAGAATTCACAGAAATTCGATCCAAAAACAGAAAATCATGGCCCGTGAGATGAATATCACGCAAAAGTCCATGAGCCGAATCATTAAAAAATACTTGGGACTTGGAGCTTTCAAACGACGTACCGGACATTTATTGACTGCAGCTTTAAAAAAAATAGGATTGAAAAATGCAAACGTCTTTTGGTGAGGCACGCTGATAACTTGCACAGAAAAATTTTGTTTACCGATGAAAAAATTTCTACCGTTCAGGAAAAATTTAACAAGCAACATGATAGTGTATGCGCGGTCATCTAAGAAAGCATCTGACCAATGCCAAGGGTGGACAAGGGTCGTCACCCAGCATCAGTCATGGTTTGGTGGAGTGTCTCTAACGATGGGGTCACTGACCTGCATTTCTGCGAACAAGGAGTCAAAACTTCGGCCAAAGTTTACCAAGAAATCGTTTTGGAAGCTGGTGTGAAGTCCCTTAATAATTCCCTGTTCTAAAACCGTCCCAGGCCTGGCTTCGAAACAATTTGCCAGCGTTCATTTCATCTGAAGAATGGCCCTCAGGCAGTTCACATTTAAACCCATTGGATTACAAATTGTGGACAAGGTTCGTCACAGAAGATACCCCAACATTGGATCTCTTAAGACTGCTTTGGTTCGATCTGTGGCCAATTTTCCAATGGCCGAGGTGTGTGCAGCTATTGACGATTGGCCAGTGCGACTCAAGGCGTATGTAAAGGCAGAAGGCGGACATTTCGAATAAGTAGATTCTTTTTGGATACAATATACATCAATAAATATATTAAAAAATATTTGGTCCAAAAACATTCAGTACTTTTTTATTTTACAGCATAAAACGTGTGTAACAGTATTTATGTCCCTACTAAGTATTTTGGGCTGACGGCATCCTTGGGCATTTTTCTTTGAAAATGAGCAAGGAGAGCCGTAACCGCACCAAGCTCAACGAATTTTTGTTTCCAAAAGTTCAAGAGAATGACATGGACTTCATTTGGTTTGAACAAGCCATGGGGCCGCATGTCATACAGCCAACACAACCACCGATTTTTTACGCACTGTTTTTGAAAATCCAAAATTCATCTGAAACTTTGATATCAATTGGCCGCCTCGGAGCTGTGATTTAAGCCTTTTGGATTATTTTCTATGGGGAGCCATTAGGGATAAATGTTACGTAAAGAATCCAGAGACAATTAAAAAGTTGAAACATGAAATCGCATTTGCCATTCGACGCGAAACAATCAAAAAAGCAAAATTGAGTTGATTAGATGAGGTCCTGCCGATGAAACACTGATATTGTGTTTCATTATTAAACGACAACGTTTAATTTAAAAAAAAATTACAGAACTTTTTTTACAGATTCAAATTTACTATATTAAATGGCCCTTCCTGTAGTTTTGCATCAAAACTCATTCTCGTAAAACCCAAATGGCTTTAGTGCTCCTACGGCCTTTGTGGAAGTACAAGTGACATTTGTGCAAGTATAAAATCAAATTATAGACAAACTAATTGTCTCAAAAGCCATAGATAGCTTTTAAGTAAACTCCTAACATAAGGAGATGTACCACAAGTTGTTACATCGGACTAACGGAGAAGCCGAAAGAGCCTCAATTTTGCCAGTTGCCAAAAATGTCGAATGGACAACACGAGGCGAGGGGGTATTGATGAAATTCCAAGAATAACATTGGATTTACAAACAAAGTGACATCCTTGCAAGGATATTTTCTTGTTTTATTGACAGGTGCTTTATTTATGGTCTGCCCAAATGTTGGCAATATGCAGAGCAGTGGATGCCGTATGGCAGTTTCCGTTTCCTCCGGCCTCACATTAGTGTGGCAGAATCTTATAATCATACTTGTCTTGTGGGAGAAATTACAATAAGTATTTTGGGCGGAAAGGTAAGCTATAAAATTCAATTGTTTGCAAGGGGAAATTTACTAAGTAGACTTTGGATAAAGGTAAAATAAATAAAGAAACAAAATATGAAGGGATAGGCACCGACTTTTCCATCAGCCACAGAGGAGATCCCAGAAGGGAGCCACTAATAAGGCAGGCTATTGCAGTCAGCCAGAAAAAATATTCGTATTTAAATCGAATGGATTTAAATGGTACTTTCTTAAGTCATTTTCAGTCTGCCTATAATTTTTCAAATATATTCAAAACCATTTTAAATTGCTATTATTCTTGTTCGCTATTACAATCACAAACCTTTTTTTCTGCAATCAGATAGTCATGCCAGTCACTCGTTGCTATGAATTATTGACACCTTCATTCAATTCGATTCAATAGAGCTCAACTTATCACCGAGGCCAAGCATTCCAGGCAATGACCTTTCTTTTGAATACATTAATGGCCCAAGGCTCTGACCCACCTAATGAAGTTTAAAAGTTTGAAATACGGCCACAGAAGTTATTTTTATTCAATTCAATGCAGCACCACCTCAAATAATACCGACATCGAGTTCTTTGTCAAATATGTAAATAAATGCCTTTCAAGATTGTTCCAGAGATATGGGACATGTTGTGGCACATTCCCCGAAACATGCCATGCCATGGCATCTGCCTCTGTGTCACTCTTCTAATGCCCGTAGAGTGATGGGGGTATAATTATTGCCTTTTTATTTTGATGGTTCAATAGATGTCTTTACTTTCTAAATCGTTGGTTTTATGTGCGCACATAAAGAGTTAGGGAATTCTTGAACACAATAAAAGTATAATGTGTGTGAAGTTAAATTCCGAATTTAACTAGCAAAGACAAAAACCATCGCCGTTAGCAGTTCGCTGTAAACGGATCAACAGAGTAATGTTAAATAGTTACTCTTAGTATAAGTATATAAAGACGATTTCTGAGATATCAGTAAATAACAAAGTATAAATTTTCATAAAATAAGCAAGATCTATACAAAATTAAGATAATATAAGATGAATGGGGAGTGTTTCCTGCTATAGAAGGTGCAATTTTTGATTATCAAAACGCATGTTGTGTTAAATTCTTTTTTTGGATATGCCCCCACTGGGGGCAAACGGGGAGGGATGCTGGAATGACACTTATACCAGGAGTAGCTCCTGGGCTGCTCTCCTTTTTGGTGTAATCAGAATATCCAAAAACAATTTAGTATTTTGAAAATTTTGCATATAAAGTTAAATTCCATTTTTGGATACCGCCCCATAGGGGGCAAACGGGGAGGGATGCTGAAATGACACTTATACCAGGAGTAGCTCCTGGGCTGCTCTCCTTATTGGTGTAATCAGAATATCCAAAAACAATTTATTATTTTGAAAATTTTGCATATAAAGTTAAATTCCATTTTTGGATACCGCCCCATAGGGGGCAAACGGGGAGGGATGCTGAAATGACACTTATACCAGGAGTAGCTCCTGGGCTGCTCTCCTTATTGGTGTAATCAGAATATCCAAAAACAATTTATTATTTTGAAAATTTTGCATATAAAGTTAAATTCCATTTTTGGATACCGCCCCATAGGGGGCAAACGGGGAGGGATGCTGAAATGACACTTATACCAGGAGAAGCTCCTAGGCTGCTCTCCTTATTGGTGTAATCAGAATATCCAAAAACAATTTAGTATTTTGAACATTTTGCATATAAAGTTAAATTCCATTTTTGGATACGACCCCATAGGGGGCAAACGGGGAGGGATGCTGGAATGACACATATACCAGGAGTAGCTCCTGGACTGCTTTCCTTATTGGTGTAATCAGAATATCCAAAAACAATTTAGTATTTTGAAAATTTTGCATATAAAGTTAAATTCCATTTTTGGATACCGCCCATAGGGGGCAAACGGGGAGGGATGCTGAAATGACACTTATACCAGGAGTAGCTCCTGGGCTGCTCTCCTTATTGGTGTAATCAGAATATCCAAAAACAATTTAGTATTTTGAAAATTTTGCATATAAAGTTAAATTCCATTTTTGGATACCGCCCCATAGGGGGCAAACGGGGAGGGATGCTGGAATGACACTTATACTAGGAGTAGCTCCTGGGCTGCTCTCCTTATTGGTGTAATCAGAATATCCAAAAACAATTTAGTATTTTGAAAATTTTGCATATAAAGTTAAATTCCATTTTTGGATACCGCCCCATAGGGGGCAAACGGGGAGGGATGCTGGAATGACACATATACTAGGAGTAGCTCCTGGGCTGCTCTCCTTATTGGTGTAATCAGAATATCCAAAAACAATTTAGTATTTTGAAAATTTTGCATATAAAGTTAAATTCCATTTTTGGATACCGCCCCATAGGGGGCAAACGGGGAGGGATGCTGAAATGACACTTATACCAGGAGTAACTCCTGGGCTGCTCTCCATATTGGTGTAATCAGAATATCCAAAAACAATTTATTATTTTGAAAATTTTGCATATAAAGTTAAATTCCATTTTTGGATACCGCCCCATAGGGGGCAAACGGGGAGGGATGCTGGAATGACACTTATACCAGGAGTAGCTCCTGGACTGCTTTCCTTATTGGTGTAATCAGAATATCCAAAAACAATTTAGTATTTTGAAAATTTTGCATATAAAGTTAAATTCCATTTTTGGATACCGCCCATAGGGGGCAAACGGGGAGGGATGCTGAAATGACACTTATACCAGGAGTAGCTCCTGGGCTGCTCTCCTTATTGGTGTAATCAGAATATCCAAAAACAGTTTAGTATTTTGAAAATTTTGCATATAAAGTTAAATTCCATATTTGGATACCGCCCCATAGGGGGCAAACGGGGAGGGATGCTGGAATGACACTTATACCAGGAGTAGCTCCTGGGCTGCTCTCCTTATTGGTGTAATCAGAATATCCAAAAACAATTTAGTATTTTGAAAATTTTGCATATAAAGTTAAATTCCATTTTTGGATACCACCCCATAGGGGGCAAACGGGGAGGGATGCTGGAATGACACATATACCAGGAGTAGCTCCTGGTATAAGTGTCATTCCAGCATCCCTCCCCGTTTGCCCCCTATGGGGCGGTATCCAAAAATGGAATTTAACTTTATATGCAAAATTTTCAAAATAATAAATTGTTTTTGGATATTCTGATTACACCAATATGGAGAGCAGCCCAGGAGTTACTCCTGGTATAAGTGTCATTCCAGCATCCCTCCCCGTTTGCCCCCTATGGGGCGGTATCCAAAAATGGAATTTAACTTTATATGCAAAATTTTCAAAATACTAAATTGTTTTTGGATATTCTGATTACACCAATAAGGAAAGCAGTCCAGGAGCTACTCCTGGTATATGTGTCATTCCAGCATCCCTCCCCGTTTGCCCCCTATGGGGTGGTATCCAAAAATGGAATTTAACTTTATATGCAAAATTTTCAAAATACTAAACTGTTTTTGGATATTCTGATTACACCAATAAGGAGAGCAGCCCAGGAGCTACTCCTGGTATAAATGTCATTTCAGCATCCCTCCCCGTTTGCCCCCTATGGGGCGGTATCCAAATATGGAATTTAACTTTATATGCAAAATTTTCAAAATACTAAACTGTTTTTGGATATTCTGATTACACCAATAAGGAGAGCAGCCCAGGAGCTACTCCTGGTATAAATGTCATTTCAGCATCCCTCCCCGTTTGCCCCCTATGGGCGGTATCCAAAAATGGAATTTAACTTTATATGCAAAATTTTCAAAATACTAAATTGTTTTTGGATATTCTGATTACACCAATAAGGAAAGCAGTCCAGGAGCTACTCCTGGTATATGTGTCATTCCAGCATCCCTCCCCGTTTGCCCCCTATGGGGTGGTATCCAAAAATGGAATTTAACTTTATATGCAAAATTTTCAAAATACTAAACTGTTTTTGGATATTCTGATTACACCAATAAGGAGAGCAGCCCAGGAGCTACTCCTGGTATAAATGTCATTTCAGCATCCCTCCCCGTTTGCCCCCTATGGGCGGTATCCAAAAATGGAATTTAACTTTATATGCAAAATTTTCAAAATACTAAATTGTTTTTGGATATTCTGATTACACCAATAAGGAGAGCAGCCCAGGAGCTACTCCTGGTATAAGTGTCATTTCAGCATCCCTCCCCGTTTGCCCCCTATGGGCGGTATCCAAAAATGGAATTTAACTTTATATGCAAAATTTTCAAAATACTAAATTGTTTTTGGATATTCTGATTACACCAAAAAGGAGAGCAGCCCAGGAGCTACTCCTGGTATAAGTGTCATTTCAGCATCCCTCCCCGTTTGCCCCCTATGGGCGGTATCCAAAAATGGAATTTAACTTTATATGCAAAATTTTCAAAATACTAAATTGTTTTTGGATATTCTGATTACACCAATAAGGAAAGCAGTCCAGGAGCTACTCCTGGTATATGTGTCATTCCAGCATCCCTCCCCGTTTGCCCCCTATGGGGTGGTATCCAAAAATGGAATTTAACTTTATATGCAAAATGTTCAAAATACTAAATTGTTTTTGGATATTCTGATTACACCAAAAAGGAGAGCAGACCAGGAGCTACTCCTGGTATAAGTGTCATTCCAGCATCCCTCCCCGTTTGCCCCCTATGGGGCGGTATCCAAAAATGGAATTTAACTTTATATGCAAAATTTTCAAAATAATAAATTGTTTTTGGATATTCTGATTACACCAATAAGGAGAGCAGCCCAGGAGCTACTCCTGGTATAAGTGTCATTTCAGCATCCCTCCCCGTTTGCCCCCTATGGGGCGGTATCCAAAAATGGAATTTAACTTTATATGCAAAATGTTCAAAATACTAAATTGTTTTTGGATATTCTGATTACACCAATAAGGAGAGCAGCCTAGGAGCTACTCCTGGTATAAGTGTCATTCCAGCATCCCTCCCCGTTTGCCCCCTATGGGCGGTATCCAAAAATGGAATTTAACTTTATATGCAAAATTTTCAAAATACTAAATTGTTTTTGGATATTCTGATTACACCAAAAAGGAGAGCAGCCCAGGAGCTACTCCTGGTATAAGTGTCATTCCAGCATCCCTCCCCGTTTGCCCCCAGTGGGGGCATATCCAAAAAAAGAATTTAACACAACATGCGTTTTGATAATCAAAAATTGCACCTTCTATAGCAGGAAACACTCCCCATTCATCTTATATTATCTTAATTTTGTATAGATCTTGCTTATTTTATGAAAATTTATACTTTGTTATTTACTGATATCTCAGAAATCGTCTTTATATACTTATACTAAGAGTAACTATTTAACATTACTCTGTTGATCCGTTTACAGCGAACTGCTAACGGCGATGGTTTTTGTCTTTGCTAGTTAAATTCGAAATTTAACTTCACACACATAAAAGTATAAAGGCTCTAAGCATATTAAGGGAGAACGAAAAAATGACATTAAATGTCAAGGTGATAGAGCTGAAAATTAAAGAAAGCTTAAGTATTCACATCCTACACTAAGGGTCTAATCGACAATGTATCCTTAATTATAGACAAAAGTTGAAATTTCATACAAAAACTTAAATCAGCTATGTCTCCTAAACTAAGCGTCTAAACGACAAAATAAGCTTAATTCGTGACCACCTCCATTTCCTAGGGAAAAAGTTGAAATTTCCTATAAAAACTTTAATCAGCTTTATCTCCTAAACTAAACATCTATTCGACTAAAGAAGCTTACTTCGTGACCACCTCCATTTCCCTAGATTAAAGTTGAAATTTCCAAAAAAACTTAAATCAGCTATGTCTCCTAAACTAAGCGTCTAATCGACAAAAGAAGCTTAATTCGTGACCACCTCCATTTCCCTTGAAAAAGTTGAAATTTCCTATAAAAACTTAAATCAGCTACATCTCCTAAGCTAAGCGTCTAATCGACAAAAGAAGCTTAATTCGTGACCACCCCCATTCCCTAGGAAAAAAGATGAAATTTCCTATAAAAACTTAAATCAGCTATATCCCCTAAACTAAGCGTCTAATCGACAAAAAGTTGAAATTTCCTATAAAAACTTAAATCAGCTATATCTCCTAAACTAAGCGTCTAATCGACAAAAGAAGCTTAATTCGTGACCACCTCCATTTCCCTTGAAAAAGTTGAAATTTCCTATAAAAACTTAAATCAGCTATATCTCCTAAACTAAGCGTCTAATCGACAAAAGAAGCTTAATTCGTGACCACCTCCATTTCCCTAGAAAAAAGATGAAATTTCCTATAAAAACTTAAATCAGCTATATCTCCTAAACTAAGCGTCTAATCGACAAAAGAAGCTTAATTCGTGACCACCTCCATTTCCCTAGAAAAAGTTAAAATTTCCTATAAAAACTTAAATCAGCTATATCTCCTAAACTAAGCGTCCAATCGACAAAAGAAGCTTAATTCGTGACCACCTCCATTTCCCTAGAAAAAAGTTGGAATTTCCTATAAAAAATTAAATCAGCTATATCTCCTAAACTAAGCGTATATTCGACAAAAGAAGCTTAATTCGTGACCACCTCCATTTCCTAGGGAAAAATTTCCTATAAAAACTTAAATCAGCTATATCTCCTAAACTAAGCGTCTTTTGGAAAATCTTGTTCAGGTGGAACAAGTTGTTGTTGGAAAATAGCGCTTTTCCCCTTAAGCTTGATGTAGGGTAACGGGCGTACGTTCAGGTTTTGATCGTTTCCTTTCATTTTTAATTTTCTCATATCTTCATTGTGAGTGGCCCCAAGTCCGCCATGGCAATTTATTCTTATGCGTTATTTTGAGTATGTTCTCTTCCTTTTTCCTTTTTGCGGTAAATTATAATCATAAACCTTGGAAAACAAAATACGAGATTCGTGAAGGATTGTATGCAATGTTAGAGTTTAAATATTGTTTTTCGTGTTTCTTCCCTTTGTTCTTTTTTTCGTTGCTTTCATTTCCTGCGTTGGTTGATGTATTTCATTATGAATTTTTGTTCATTTTTTTTCTTGAATTTTACTTCCCTACGCCGTTTCACTTTTACGACTGCATTGCGTTTTCATCTGCGCGCTCGAAGCTGATGTTTTTTTTTCTAATAATGATTTTCCCACACACATAGACGCCCACGAGAAGCCAAGGCAAGGGCAAGTTAAAGAAAAGCCCCAACAGTTTTTCCTTATGTTCTGCGAGTGTTCAAAAACGTGTAGTATGAGATTTTTTTTGGGTTTTTTTTTTATTCAAAATGCTTTGTACTTTTTTTCGTATATTTATTTTTATAGTCCACTGAAATGTTGTTTAAATGTGTTTTATTCTGTTGTTCCTGGAAAAAACTGCTCTTGACAGAACTGACATACTTAGAGAGAAATGTATGTAGCAGGAGGGGGAGAATGAGGAGTGACGAGACTAATAATGGCTTAGATGTTTGTAGGCGAATGCCAGTAAATTGCTTTAAAGCTGCATTGGACTGAAGTGACGTAAAATAGGAGTAGGAAGCTAATCATGAAATGAGTTAATTTCATTTTGGAAAAAGAATTTCAATTATGCCGTAGATTGTCTATTATTTTTGTAGAATGAGGCAGATATGTAAACGTTTCTATTGTCGCAATTTTTACAGAAGTATTTATGGAAACCTTGAAAGATTAGTTAAAATATTTACATACTTTGAGCAAAAAGCTAAAAAAAAAATGCGGCAAACTCTTTAACGATTTTGTGTTTTACATGTCCTTTGTTGAAAAATTGTTAACTTGAACGCCTTTTGTAAATTCAATTAAAAAAGAATCTTGAAATATGAGAGAATCATTTCTTTTTCAAGTTTCCCTATATTCTATAAATACAATTTTGTTGCCTGGACCTGTATTAGTTCCGCATTTTCTAAATTTTGTTTATATGAATGCCAATTATTTGAACTTGGAATTCCAAAGTGTACATTATTTTTAGATATGCACACTACCACCAAAAGGTAATATATAAAGTTCTACTAACCGAATGTTAAACAAAACTAAAAATCTGTAATTAAATTTAAAAGGGACCTCTGCGAACACAAACAGGGACACCTATCTTCAATATCTTAACCGGGACAATTCTGGGAAGTGTAAAAGTTTTTAAAACGAGCACCCAACACACCAAGGATCACATCCTTCTCGCGTACGTAGACAAAATAGTCGTTGTCAGAAGGACAAAACGTAATGTAAGTAATGTAAAAACGTAATATTGAGATTGTGTCTAGGCTAAGCACCTGCTACAGAATCGCCGCTATAAAGGCCGTCGCAATGTGGAGGCAAAATAAAATATTTTAAAAAATAGCCGTCTTACAGCCAATTTGGTCAAGGTACAATAAAATCTTTTTGAGATATTAACAGCTGTAAAAGTACATATGTAGACAGTTTTGACTCGTGAGATCGCAGCTTTGCCCTGAATAAATCTATAACATTTTTGAAGGCAGGCTTTTGTAAGGGGTGGTTACATTTTAAGGGCCGATGTTGAATGTGAACCACACCTAAACATAAAGTTTCTTTCTGCATTTCATTTGACATTTCTTAATTTCAGGCTTACTCAATTTGAACCATGGAAGGATACACAAGCGAGCAACGCGTTAAAGTCGTTCAGGCTTCGGGCAACAGTGGATGATCAATTTTCGAAGCAGAATTGCCGTATTTGGGCGAATGATAATTCAAAAGTGTTTGTCGAAAAAACAAAGAGTGACTGTTTAGTGCGGTTTTGGGCTGGCGGCATCATCGGGCCGTATTTTTTCCAAAATGAGGCCAGTCAGGCAGTTACTGTAAATGCTGTTCGCTATCGTAAGATGATAACGAACTTTTTATGTCCCGAATTAAAAGATATGGATGTGGACGATATGTGGTTTCAACAGGGCGGTGCCACTTGCCAGACAGCTAACGAAACAATGGCTCTTTTTCGCAACAAATCCAATGGCCGGGTTATCTCTCGTCGAGGCGATGTTAATTGGCCGCCAAGATCATGTGATTGGACACCGTTGGACTTCTTTCTTTGGGGTTGTTTGAAAGAAAAGGTGTACGTCGATAAGCCATCAACAATTCAAAGGCTAAAGGATGAGATAATTCGGCACATTAACGGCATAGAATCTCAATTATGCCTCAGCGTCATCGAAAATTTGGACCATCGGATGGAGGTGTGCCGTCGAGGTCGCGGCGGCCATTTGGCCGATATTTTGTTCCATACATAATAAACCATACCAATATTATCATAATAAAAAGAAATGACAGCAAATTTCTAAATAATTTGTGTTTTATTCAGAATCAACATCGGCCCTTAAAATGTAACCACCTTTTTAATCGGCATCCGTTGCCACTACAATAAAATAAAACTTATGCAGGATTTTCCATTAAGGACAAACAATTTTATATATGTGACGCGCACAATAGAAAGGGACCTAAGGTTAAAAACCAGTTCTGTTCAGGAGAGCCATTTTAAAGATTAGGTCCCTTTCTATTTGCGCTTAGAATCGTCGACTTCACTTTCATAAAACGCGCATATCTCTGGGAGGGAACACTTTTGTGGCATGGGATCGGCCTCATTCGATGAAATGAAAATTGATTTTTTTACCCTTAGTGCCCTTTCTCTATGCGCTCTCACATATGCATTAAACATAGAATATTTCAGAAAGAGTTCAAATTTATTCCAGGTGTAGTACAAATGTTACATTTTAAGCCTGAAATACGATTTCGGTCATATGACCACCACAAGCCCGTGTACAGCGATCTATTCTTTGGATCCATTTTCCACCAATCTTGCACACATTTCGAACGGAACGTTGGCAATTTCGCGTTGTATGTTGTCTCTGGGCTCTTCTTAAGTTGCTGGCTTGTTGGTATAGACCAATGACTTGAAGTGGCCCCATAAAAAGAAATCCAATGGCGTTAAATCGCACGAATGAGGTGGCCATTCGACCGGACCATTTCTCGAATTTTACAGTAGTAATGCGTGCTGCGTGGGTAGTGGCAGTGTTGAAACCACAAATCGCCGATGTCAAGCTCATCCCATTCTGGCTAAAAATAATTTTCTAACAGAACACGATAGCGCTCTCCATTGACGGTAACATGACGATTGTTTTTATTGACGAAAAAAAGCCTAATCACACCTCCGGTATGAAAACCTCATCACACAGTATTTTTTTGCGGATGCAATTGTGTCTCTTGAAGCACCTGTAGGTTTGTTGCTGTCCAATAACGCATATTTTGTTCATGAACAAAACCACTCAGCCAGAAAAGAGCTTCAACGCTGAAGATGTCTTCTGGAATTTAATGAAACTTCGCCAGAGTGGAATAGAAGAAGTTTCAAATGATCAAGTGGCTTTAGTTCTTGAGTCAGTTTGATCTTATAAAGACGGAGGCCAAGATCTTTTCGCAAAATACGCCACAGTGTGGTTTGAGAGTTGCCCAATTCCTGAGAACGACGTGGAATCGACTGATTTGGCTCATTTTGAATGAATACACTTACGGCTGCGATATTTTCATCGCTTCGTGCGGTACGGCCTATTTTTAGCGCCGGAACATCCAAAAGTGAAAAATTTGATCCAAATTTATCCACTATAGCAGGCACAACCTGTCGGGTGGGACAATTATTACGGCCGAAAATTGGAGTAAGCGCTCTTAAAGTTGCGACCACCGACTCGGAATTTCGACAGTAATTTTTAATGATTTCCAAACATTGCTCGTAAGTGAACTTTACCATGATGAAAATGTTGACTTCGACTAACGTTTTAACACTGAAAGATCATTAAAAATGTTTAAGGGTGCATTGACATAAAGATACGAAATTGTTGTGTCCCTATTGGTAAACCCTTTATGTATTTTTTCATCGGCGAAAATAAATTAAAGCGCATCATAAATTTATGCAAAACGCATTGTTTGGATGACAATTTAAAATATTAGAAGTTAAAATAAATAATGGAAAATTTAATAAAGTCGACATTTAGAACTTATTTAAAAACAAATAGTCGACTTACTGACTTTGCCCTTTTTATATCCAAAAGTCGATTAATCGATACGTGGAAATCGACTTATAGAACCCTAGGTCAACCTGTCAAAAAATCAACATTCCTGAAGTTAAAAACGCAATATCTTATCAACTATTAGATAGTCTTGGGCTGATATTTGAAACATATCATGTTGGCATGTATAAAAACACACCCAGGAGGAAAAGTGGGCGGAGCCACGCGCTCTCTAAGAGCCCGCCATACTACTGAACCGAAAGTTATAAAGTTTTAACACGATAAAACCAATGATAAATCCATTAATTTAGACTATTCTGTAGTCAAAATGGATAAGGGTGGCGCGGCACTACTCACACAACCCTGAACTTAACAAGAGAATATCTCATGAACTAATAGAGATGTAACGAAGATGACATGGATCGAAACACATCCAAGAAAAGTGCGCGGTGCCACGCCCCTTTAAAATATCGAATTTATGGCCAAAGTGGACCGTTTAGACGTACCACATGCATTTGAGTTGGACTTTAAACAATTAATTTTGCAAAAAAAATGGAATTAACTCATTTTCGTGCGATAATTTTTCAAAACTTTCGACGAGGATTATCACGACAAGCGTGCATAGATGAACTTAAATCTTTGTATGGCGATAAAGCACCATCTCATAGCACTGTGAAAAACTGGTTTAATGAATTCAATCGTGGCCGACGCTCACTCAAAGACGAAGGTCGTGAAGGACGTCCAAAAACGGCCATTGTGCCAGAGAACATTGAGGCCGTGCGTGAACTGATAATGCAAGATCGTCATGTGACATACCTTGAGCTTGAGGCATCCTTAAGCATTTCTTCCACCAGCATACATTCGGTAATGCATGAACACCTGGCCGTAAAAAAAGGTTTGTTCTCGTTGGATCCCGCACAATTTGACAATCGATCAAAAAAAAGGCTCGTGTCGATTAATGCAAAGAAATTTCGAAAAAAAAGAAAAACTATCGCGGTGCTTCAAAAGACGTTTATAAGATCGTCACAGGAGACGAATCATGAATCTATGAGCATAAGCCCGAAACAAAACAGCAAGCGACCGTGTGGGTCTTCGAAGAAAAGCGAAATCCAACAAAAGTTGTTCGTGGAAGAAGCACTTCGAAGCAAATGGTCGCCTGTTTCTTCGGCAAACTGATCATGTGGTGGCTGTTCCGCTTGAGCAACGAAGAACGGTCAATTCTGAGTGGTACACCACAATTTGTTTGCCTGAGGTCTTTAGAGAAATTCGAAAAACGAACAAGAGAAGACGAATCATTGTGCACTATGACAATGCGAACTCTCACACATCGGCTCAAACCAGCGCCTTTTTGACCGGCCAAAACGTCGAATTGATGGGTCATCCGCCGTACAGCTCTGACTTGGCCCCCAATGACTTTTTTTTTATTCCCGCACATTAAGAAAAAAATGCGTGGTCAACGATTTTCGTCGCCAGAAGATGCTGTTGAAGCGATCAAAAGCCTTGTTTTGGAGGTGTCTCAATCGGAGTGGAAACAGTGTTTCGACAATTGGTTTGACCGCATGCAAAAGTGTATTGATCTTAAGGAGAATATTCTGAAAAACAATAAAACCATTTTTGATGATAAATATTCGCATTTTTATTGTGAGGCCAGAAATATATATATAGCAGCCTTCGTATGTCGGTCAATGTTGACAAACAGGCCCAACGACATTATCATAACCGCTTTCAAAGTCACATATTAAGGCGCAAAATTCATGTGAATAATAAAGTAGTGTAGGGTATCTTTTAGTCAACCTTCGTCCAACTTTAGTATTCGTACTTGTTTTGTTTACAAAAATGTTTTCAATGTGCAATACACACTGGCATAAATAAGCCAATAACCTGTAAGACAATTGTAAATGGAGCAGAGTAGCTGATGTCTGACTGCCCTTTACGTGCTGCCCTTTGAGTTCGGGTCTTTATGGCTAAAATTAACTTGAGAAATATGTGAGTTCGCTCTACATATTTTTTTTAAAAAAAAATGTAAGGGGAGATATTTAAATTTGCAAATATTTGAAAAAATAAAACAACCTACAAATCCAACCAACCCGGTTGCCATGTGTTGTGCACGATGAAGAAGAAAAGTAAAATGAAAGCATTCAAATGTACTGGGGCGGATACTCCTTTTTATCCTTTTCGAAATGTTGCTGTTATGCTCTCGTTGTTGTTGTTGTTGCTGTTATTGGAAACATTGCTGCATTGTTGATTTCCCTGTAACCGAATTTGGTTAAACTCATCGAACACTGGCAGCCGGGCCATGTTGTTGTTGTTCTTGCTGTTCAATGTTCAATGGATATGGCTGGCTGTGGATCCCCATGGGCGAGTGTGTACAAGTATTCGGTAGAGCCTTTTTTGGGTGTTGTTGTTTTGGACACAAGGGGTTACGCTAGGATTTTTTCCCCGTTGCTGCTGAATGTTAAAAGTTATCGTTTTGTAAGCAACTCTCCATCGATTGAACCCTTCCTCCTCATCGAAAGGATTGAAGGGAACTAACAACAGAATTGAACTGAACTGAACATTCATTTCATCTCGAGTCCAATTCCTTTAAACATTTGTATTTGCTTTTTTTATTTTGTATGTGTATGGAGCGAGCGCATCTGTGTGTGTGTATGTGTGCGGATTCTGGGAAAATTGTTTGGCATTTTGTAGGCGGTCACCAGGAGGTGGCAACACATGGTTTATGAGTGCTTAAAGGCAACTCAATGGATGCGATTATTATACAAGGGTCGTAGTCGTGTATCCTTTTTTTGCTCCTGCTCCCTGCTCCCAGTATGAGTATTTGCTAAAAAGCTTAAAGTCTTAATAAACAATGAATTGTTGCTCAAAAAAATACACTAAAGAATTCTTAAAGTGTAAAAGTTGATCCTTTTGCTATGGCAAAATGGGGTTCCTTGGCTTTAAGAAAACATTGTCAAGCGTTTTTGTGAAATTGTTAGATTCATTTTCGATATGGATTTGGTGCAATCTGTTTCATTATCTTTACCGTTTTTTTTCGCTTTTGCCTTTTTAACATTTTTTTTATTTTCTCTTAAGAATAATTTTATGAATTTGATTTGCTTTAAGTGAGGTGAGTGAAGTCAAGCGAGGGAAGCAAGAATTGCGGTAAAACGCTACAACAATCAACAAAATCGACGGAAGGCTTTTCAAATGTACAAACCGACATTCAGTTCGACATCGAGGTTAGTTTAGGGATCAGACATGTGGCTATACTTTATAAGTACAAAAAAGGTATTTCTTAAATTTTGACCGCCAAATGTATTTTTCAAACGACAAAGGATTTTCCTAAAGGGACTGATAATACAATTTACAAAAACAGCACAAACGTCAATATAAATGCGAAGGAGCCGGAACACAAAACGGGAAAGTCCTTTGAATGGACGTTATATAAAAGCATTGACTAACATTGTCCAATTTTAGCAGGAGTAGGGTATTAACTATTCTAAATTTAAGCAAACTTTAAACTAAAAAGTGTTTTGTTGAGGCTTGGATCTATAAAGTGGCTTGTAGAGCGATTTGATCACAACCCGGGAGGATCCTTACTTAGTAGGGACATAAATACTGTAATAACATTGAACACACCCATTTCAACAGTAGAACTGAACATACCCCGTTAATGTCATATGCGACGCGCAAAATATAAAGGGACCTAAGGTTAAAAACCAGTTTTGTTCAGGAGCGCCATTTTAAAGATTAGGTCCCTTTCTATTTGCGCTCAGAATAGTCGACTTCACTTTCATAAAACGCGCATATCTCTGGGAGGGAACACTTTTGGGGCTTGGGATCGGTCTCATTCGATGCTCAGATGTTGTCCACATTAAAAAAAAGTGAAAAGTTGATGAAAAGTTTTGTTCAGGAGAGCCATTTTAAAGATTAGGTCCCTTTCAATTTGCGCTTAGAATCGTCGACTTCACTTTCATAAAACGCGCATATCTCTGGGAGGGAACACTTTTGGGGCATGGGATCGGTCTCATTCGATGTTTAGATGTTGTCCACATCAAAAAAAAAAGTGAAAAGTTGATGAAAAGTTTTGTTCAGGAGAGCCATTTTAAAGATTAGGTCCCTTTCTATTTGCGCTTAGAATCGTCGACGTATCTTTCATAAAACGCGCATATCTCTGGGAGGGAACAGTTTTGGGGCATGGGATCGGTCTCATTCGATGCTCAGATATTGTCCACATCAAAAAAAGGAAAAAAATGAAAATTGATTATTTTACCCTTAGGTCCCTTTCTCTATGCGCTGTCACATATGGGTTTTGAAAGCTAACCTCAATAGCGGGATTGTTTCAACTTTCATCATGGAGTGGTCAGATAATGAGAATTGTATGGCTTTAATAGCGCTTTTCAAGTGTGAACTGAAAAAAAGCGATATTTTCAAAACGCTCCGGCCACTAGGGATAAGCCGCATGTCTACCGATACATAAAACTGTTTGAGGAGACTGGAGATGTAAAAGACCGCCAACGGTCGGGCCGCCCACGCTCTGTTCGAACACCGCATGTCATCAATGCCGTTAAATCAAGAATTCACAGAAATCCGCTCCGAAAACAGAAAATCATGGCCCGTGAGATGAATATCACGCAAAAGTCTATGAGTGAGAATCATTAAAAAAGACTTGGGACTTGGGGCTTTCAAACGACGTACCGGACATTTATTGACTGCAGCTTTAAAGAAAAATAGGATTGAAAAATGCAAACGTCTTTTAGTGAAGCACTCTGATAACTTGCACAGAAAAATTTTGTTTACCGATGACAAAAATTGTACCGTTCAGGAAAAATTTAACAAGCAAAATGTTAGAGTGTATGCGCGGTCATCTAAGGAAGCATCTGAACTGATCTCAAGGGTGGAAAAGGGTCATCACCCAGCTTCAGTCATGGTTTGGTGGGGTGTCTCTTACAATGGGGTCACCGACCTTTATTTCTGCGAACTAGAAGTAAAAACATCGGCTAAAGTTTACCAAGAAACCGTTTTGGAAGCTTTTGTGAAGCCTCTTAACAATTCCCTGTTCCAAAACCAGCCATGGACTGTCCAGCAGGATTCTGCGCCGGCCTATAAGGCTAAAACGTCACGGGCCTGGCTTCGAAACAATTTGCCAGCATTCATTTTCTCTGAAGAATGGCCCTCAGGCAGTCCAGATTTGAACCCATTGGATTACAAATTGTGCACGGTTTTAGAGGACAAGGTTTGTCACAAAGGATACCCCAACATTGGATCTCTTAAGACTGCTTTGGTTCGAGCTGTGGCCAATTTGGACGAGGTTCGTGCAGCTCTTGACGATTGTTCAGTGCAACTTAAGGCTAAGGCGTGTGTAAAGGCAAAAGGCGGACATTTCGAATAAGTAGATTCTTTTTGGATACAATATACATCAATAAATATATCAAAAAATATTTGGTCCAAAAACATTCAGTACTTTTTATTTTACAGCACAAAACGTGTGTAACAGTATTTATGACCCTACTAAGTATAATACGAGTATACTATGTAGAATTTAAAGACAGGCCCGTAAAGATAAGGGAGTTCGCCAGGGTGGGTGATTTCTCCGATACTGTTTAACCTCTTCCACTCTAAAATTCCTGTTCCACCATGCGGCGTTGAAATAGTGTTGCACGTTGATAATGCAAAATTCTGCAAAATTCTGACTTCAGGACCTGAAAAGGATGACATATGCGAGAAAATCAAATACTTATATTACCTTACTGACTTAGCACTCATCTTCTCTGCGAGGAATATTCAAATATCCGCCTCCAAATCACCAGCCGCAGTTTTCATTGCCTGGATCGCAGAGAGAGCTGTTGTCACTTAACGTGAAAGTCGATTACGTCAACATTCCGACTACCAACTTCTCCAAAATCCTTGGGGTTACATTGGAAAGCCTTTTTCGATCATCTGCCCAAGCTACAGCTATCTGCGAGAGGCTTAAAAGTAGAACCAATGTCCTCAAGTCACTAGTCGGACAAAAAAACCTTGTTGACCCCTTACAAAGCGATAGGTCGGTCTGTAGAGAACTATGCAGCACCGGTGAGATCGGCGAACGTGAGTACTTTGCAGTAGATGAAAATTGAGAATTAACAGAATGCCGCCCTGACAACATCAACAGGTTATCTCCTCATGTCTTTTAAGGACCATCTACATGAGGAGACGAAGGTCTTTACCGCAGACACAATTTTTTGTTACCTAAACAGTACCTGGACAGATGCCTCCGCCCAGGCAGATCAGAAACGATCTCATGATCTAGAGAGAGCGGTCCAGCGTCACAAGTTTGAGCCTTAAGATCATCAAAACTATCAGACAGGTCTAAAAGACATTCACGATGAGAAAGTTGAGACAGCAATATGCAGATGCAGCGCCACATTTTGCGGCGGCCTATAAAAGGCGTATCCAAAAACAATGCAATTTTCTTATGAAACTGAATATGAACTCTTAGGATCTGCCTTAATTGGAGGTCTTGAGCTGTGAGTAAATGTTTCTAAGGACCGCTGTCAAACATGGCCCAATCATCATAAACCATATCCACCAATACTGCCAATGTCATACTGAAACGCAATTAGGTGGAGTGTATAAAAGCATCGGGTCGGCCGGACTTACAAATTGTCCACGTGTATTCTCTTATACGATGAATAGGTGGCCATTCGGGAAAAAATTAACTGACAAATCATTCGTTTATGAACAGTTGATCAGCCGTTTAAAGCAAGTGCTTTTTTAATGGACCATCGGTACTAAGAGCTCTGCCTGTGCTTTTATCTTGGAAGCATTCGCAATTTTTCACTGGACGATCATATGAAAGTAATATTGTAGCCGCCGAAATATGGATTCAGCACCAAACTCATACAACCGAAGCAACTTCAATCGTTGCTTAAAATATGGCAAATGTAAACCTAGCTTATTATGAAAGTTATGCATCCATCCGCGGGCATCTCTTGTTCCAAATTAAAAAAAAAATGGCTTCGTAGAATCAGATATACGACAAAAGAGCTTAATGTGGAAATAACACGTCTATTGAAGTCCTTAAGAAATTGTTTTATTTCAGGAGACCGGCAACTTATTAGCCTACCCTCATCACAGTAAAAAAAAGTAAACGAATAAAGTTCGTCCGGGTCGAATTTTATTTACATCCCTGACCAGGGTTGCGGCCAGGTACATCCTAAAGTCGCCTGTCAGAAAAAACGACATAGCAATTGTGAACCAGTTTTCTATTCCATTAAATAAAATGAGGCACGTACGTATTTTACCCCACATTTCATCTCATTAAAACGTCATTAAGTAGGTATGGAACATTATATAGGGTGATCCATCTAGAGGTATTTTTATAGAACAAAAAAAATATATAAAAATTCAAATCAAGTGTGGAATCTTTATTGGTAATTTGAAAGGTCTTTTTATGGCATTTATTTTTTGAAAATAATTTCCTTCAAATGTTGGCAACTGTTTTATGGAAATGAGCGTTTGGTGAGAAACGGGAAGATCCGCTGTTTTCGACCAAAATTTTGTTCAGTGATGAGACCCATTTCTCGCTCAACGGCAAAGTCAAAAAACTAAATTGCCGCATTTGGGCTGAAGAGCAACAAGAAGAGGTTCAAGAGGTACGAGTATCACTATACCCAGAGGAAACCACGGTTTGGTACGGTTTATATGCTGGTGGAATCATCGGTGCATATTTTTCCAAAAATGATGACGGCCGGAAGGTAACTGTGAATGGTGCTCGCTATCGCGCCATGATATCGATCTTTAAGCTACCTAAAATTGAAGCCCAAAATCTTGACGACACTTGGTTTCAACAGGATGGTGCCACTTGCCATACAGCTGCTCAAACAATGGATCTATTGAGAGGTCATTTCGAAAAGCAGCTAATTTCACGTTTTGGACAGGTGAGTTGGCCGCCTAGATCGAGTGATATCACACCTTTTAGACATTTTTTTTGGGGTTACGTAAAGTCCAAAGTCTATGCTGATAAACCAGCAACGATTCAGGTTTTGGAAGCCAACATTATACGTGTCAATAAAGCCATACCGGTCGAAATGCTCGAACGAGTCATCCAAAATTGGACCCTAAAAATGGAGACCCTGAGGCGTAGTGCGGCCAACATTTGAAGGAAATTATATTCAAAAAATAAATGCAATAAAATATCCTTTAAATTACCAATAAAGATTTCTCACCTGATTTGAATTTTTATATTTTTTTTTCTGAAAAAATAACTCTAGATGGATCACCCTATATTATCTCCACCTTCCCTACGATACTAAAGCTCAGACAAAAAACGGGCATATTTTCTGGTCCCATCCACCCTTCGGTGAAGGGAATAACAAACAAGGAAACTATTCTTCGAAAAGATACACGCAGAGAAAAAACATGGTTACTAAATGGTCGCGGCAATAATAATATGTTCTTCGCAATAAAAGTATGTTTGGCGCAACCATAGCATTGTTAACTGAATTTATTTTTGAAAATACTATAATTGCTGCAATATTAATATTGTTGAAATGTAACAATAGTATTATTGCCAAATTTAAAAATGAAAATATGGTTATAGCAACAATATAAATATGGTTGGTGCGACAAAAGTATTGTGTTTTGCGTTTTATGTTAACAATAATATGATTACGGCAATCATACTGAATGATTGTAATTGTTCTTCATTTAAATATGCTTTTTAGAACAAATGTTATTGGTACGGATCTTATGCCTTAATAGTACTTTTTTATCGAAATTAAAATTTTTTATAAGTACTCGTATACAAGCTGTTTTTGCTTTGTTTAACTGAAATATTTTTAATAAAAACGCTTATGTTTATTTAAACTTATTTTTTCTACTGCGAATAAATCACACCTTTTATTTAGAATTTAATGTATTTTTGAATAATTTTCATAATTCAAATCTATTGTTGACAACTTAAACCAATTCTAATAAATATTATTGGGGATCAAATCTATTGTCGACAACTTAAACAAATTCTTATAAATTATTTTGGGGATCGTTGTATAATTATGTGTGATCATACTATGGTTGTAGGGATCATAACATGGTTGCGTGTGAATCATACTATGGTTGTGGGGATCATACTATTGTTGTATACGAAACATACTATGGATGTAGGGATCATACTATGGTTGTGGAGATCATAGTATGGTTGAGTGTGAATCTTACTATGGTTGTGGGGATCATAGTAGGGTTATGTGTGAATCATACTATTGTTGTGAGGATCATAGTATGGTTGTATTTGAATCATACTATTGTTGTGAGGATCATAATATTGTTGTAGCACAACCATATACCCAACAATAGTATTATCCTCTTCGAATATTGTTACCACAACCATACTTTGGTTGTGCGTGTAGGTAGCATTTACGAGGTGAAACTTCCATCGAATATTGTCCGACGTTCTTATGCCTATTTGAACCTAACATTATTTATCACACCAATGTCCGCCATTAGTGAGCCCGTCAAAACTACTTATATATTCCTTTTTTGTTTAAAATCTCTTCGCAACAAATCTTTCGAACTGCATTTTCGCTTTAGAATTCAAGTATCGCCAACATTCTATTTCAATCTATTCAATCTCCTGTTTTATTGTTTCAACAACTGAGTCATCACGGTCTCCATAACCAAAGCTCTTGAATATTTTACTCAATTGTGATCCACATCCCTCATATCCCATCAAATGCGAATGAAAAAATGCGAGGAAATCCAATTTCCCTTTGCTAGAATAAAAACATGGAAGTTGCAGCAGTTCCCTTTTCAATGTAACTTCCGGCGTATTTTTCAATTGCCTTGGATGCATCTCTTACAAATTGAAAAAAAAACAAGTATTTGAATGTCATCAAATCGAATGCGCAAAAAAAACAGATCTAAGCAAAAACAAAAAAGAACTATTCTTCAGTGTCAATAACAGCGATTCTATTGCAAGCATTTTTTGATGGTCACATGTGGGGGCCTGCAACTAAGTTATAATTACGATACAGCCAAAGCGACATAAAGAAGGCGTGTAAATACAGATGGTATGAGTATTTGAAATAACGAATTCGAGATTTTGTGTTCTACAGTAGCGGAAAGAAGTGGGGACTATTAAAAGCCTTGTTCCGATATGGTTAAATTTTATTGGTCGCTTTTTACACGTACAACATCTGGCAACATGTTTTTGGAAAAGGGGCGACCTAAGTGCGGGCTTTATACAAAATTATAGGTCAATAAGGTAAATTTTCAACCTCCCTAGTAGTTATATGAAATGCATCACTGTTTCCATCAAGATCCATCTGTTAATACACACTGTCAAATTTTGAGAGAGTTCCGTCGTTTAGTTTGTGTTTAACAGCTGTTCAAAACATATAACCTCGTGGATTTTGTTAAAACTGGAAAAAAGTGAATTTCGAGTACATTATTTTTGGCGAAAAATGCCGTCAATCCAACCAAAGAAAAGCTTAATAACACAGTACAACATTTTTCAGTTCGTTGATTGCCAACTCAATTCTGAGAACAGTATGTGAAATTATACCCAAAAAGAATAATTTCTGCATCATTTGTTTTGTCTTCTTACCTGCCGAAATATTTTTAATATCGATTTGAAGTTAGGACTATCGTATAGGGGAATTTATCACGTTTTACGCCCTGTTGTTTGACATAGCTCGACAGCCACTAGCCCGATTTAGTTGAAATAAATTTTAAAAAATTAAGAATTACAATTCCCTTAATCTGTTTATATATTGTTTTCCTATACAAGCAACTGTTTCCAAGTTAAAAATAAGATTCCAATAAAAAATGAAGAAATTTTTTTTTCTATTTTTTTTTAAATTCATAAAAAATACGAAACGGAAATAAGTTTCAAGTGTAGTTACTTTTTCGCAAACTCACATAACCTATGAGCAAAATGAGACAAAAATTATGAAAATCGATGCACGCGTTTCGCTTTTATTCGCAATTGAGTAAAAAGGTATGAATTTCAAAAAATAAAATAAAAATAAAAAAATTATCATGCAAAAAAAAATTAATTTATAAAAACTTTATGAAAATAAAATAAATATGCAATTAATACGCAATTATTATATGCATAAAAACGTATTTTTTATGAATTTAAAAAAAATAAAAAAAAAATTTCTTCATTTTTTATTGGAAACTTATTTTTAACTTGGAAACTGTTGCTTGTATAGGAAAAATATCGGGCTAGTGGTTGTCGAGCTATGTCAAACAACAGGGCCTAAAACGTGATAAATTCCCCTATACGATAGTACTAACTTCAAATCGATATTAAAAATATTTCGGCAGGTAAGAAGACAAAACGAATGATGCAGAAATTATTCTTTTTGGGTATAATTTCACATACTGTTCTCAAAATTGAGTTGGCAAATCATGTGTTGTACTGTGTAAATAATATGGGGACTCTGCACCATCGATTTTAATAGTAAAAAAGTGGTTTACTGTCCTTCTTTGTGACCGCACAAGTAACGCGTGATCCATTTCGAGGTTCCCTACATTTTTAAAGAAAAAAAAACTGAAAATTCCAATTGAATGCGGAACGTTTATTATTATTTGAAAGAACATTCTTTGGTATTTATTTTTGTAGATTATGTCCATCAAATGTTGGCCGTTGAGTCCAATTTTCGATGACTCGTTCGAGCATTTCGACTGGTAACTGGCGAATGACACGCCTGATGTTTTGCTCCAAGGCCTGAATCGAATCGGGTTTGTCCGCATAAACTTTAGACTTTACATATCCCCCCACAGGAAAAAGTCTAACGGTGTGATATCACACGATCTTGGTGGCCAATCGACCGGCCGAAAACGTGAAATTATCTGCTCTCCGAAGTGTTCTCTCAATAAATCCATTGATTGATGCGATGTGTGGGAAGTGGCAGCAAATTTCGCAGAGATCACGAGCTTCAATTTCAGGCATCAAATAGTCGGTTATCATGGCACAATAACGGTCGCACGATTGACGGTTACGTTCTCATCGGCCTCATTTTTGAAGAAATATGGACCGATGATTCCACCGGCTCACAAACCACACCAAACCGTTGTTTTTTTCTGGATGAAGTGACAGCTCTTGAACCTCTTCGGGTTGCTCTTCGTCCCAAATGCGGCAATTTTGCTTGTTTTCATACCCATTGAGCCAGAAATGGGCCTCATCGCTGAACAAAATTTTGCTGGAAACGTGGGATCTTCTTGGAACTTTTTAAGAGCCCATAGAGCGAAGCGAAGTCGCTTGGGAACGACGGGCGGCTTCGGTTCTTGCACAAGCTGTATTTTGTACGGTTTCAATTTAAGATCTCGACGTAAAATGCGCCAAGTCGTTCCATACGTCAGTCCGAGTTGCTGCGAATGGCGCCGAATCGACTCTCCACGGTCTTAGTGTACACTCTCAGCTACTGCCGCTACATTTTTTTCACTGCGTGCTGGACGTGGTCTATTCGGTCGAGTATTATCCAATAATGAATGCTGGGTCTCAAGATGGGTGATGGTGTGGCGAAAAGTACGCTCAGTAGGCCGATTATGTTGACCATTAGTTGAAGGAAGTGCACGAAACACATTCCTCACAGAACGTGAATTTTCGTAATAAATTTGAACGATTTGTAAACGTTGTTCAGGCGTAAGTCTTTCCATGATAAAATACCAAACAATACTAAACAAAAATAACATGACACGACTCACACGTGATGTGTCAAAAAAAAGGCTATTGAAAAAAGTATCTATGCTTGGATCACCCATTACAATTACGTCTCAATTGACCATAAACGTAATTGTTGGACAAGTTCAAAGGATTGTTTGGAGTTGTTGACCCGAAATTCGAATCAGTTTTTGCGGCGTTTTGTAACTGTGGATGAAGCTTGGATCCATTACAACACTAAAGAGACCAAGCATCTGTCTAAACAATGGGTTTCTCCGGGTGAACCGGCTCCGAAGAACACCAAGGTGACTTAGTCGACCAATAAGGTGATTGCAACAGGTTTTTGGGATGCACGCGGGATAGTCCACATCGATTACCTTTAAAAGGGAAAACCCATAAACGGCGAATAGTATACCAACTTATTGGACCGATTTAACGAGGATTTTAAATTTTTTTAATCAAGATAATGCACGGGTGCACACGTGTGCAGTCTCAATGCCATAATTGCATGCATTTGGTTACGAATTGGTACCACATACGCCATATTCTCCGGATTAAGCCCCCAGTGACTATTTCCTGTTTCCAAACCTAAAGGAATGGATCGGTGTTGTTGTTGTTGTAGCGGCAACTGTGTGTCGGGGTGACAGCCCTTGGCCGAAGAATTGCTCTTCGGGTCAATCCGGTCCGCAAAACCGACTGTCGTGGGATTGAATGGCTTGGTGAAAAGCGATTCAGCTCCAACAATAAAATTATTCTTCAAACAAAAGCCTATTTTATGGACCTCGAACAATCCTATTTTTGGAAAGGGATACAAAAGTTGGAGAAACGTTGCACTAAGGGTATTGAGCTAAAAGGAGATTATGTTGAAAAAATGTTTTTTTTGCACAAAAAAAAATGTGTTTTATTCGAATAGTTAAGGAATTATTGATATGCCCTCGTCTAAAATTTCGACTGAATGCATATTCTGAAGGCTTTTGCATTCTATCAAACATGGTCAGATGTGGACCAATTTTATAAGCATTGGTTATTGTCCTTAGTCGGAGCAAAGTGGAAAGTTTCGTTCTGATCGGTTCATAAGGCTGGTCCAATCATAATGCACGATGTTAAATTGTATATCACACCTTAATGTAAAGTTATTGCCCAACTTTATTCGACATTTCTCTGTTTTAGTGTTTTACAAATTCAACCATGAAGAGGTGGACGCGTGAAGATTGTTAAAGGCTTTTACGAAAATTGGAGTTTTCTGATCCGCCCAATCGAATGTGTTTTCAGTGAATTCGTTAACTAACAGCATTGCCGCATTGCAGTTGGACAAATGAGAGACTACGAGTGGTTGTTGAAAAACCGATGCATTTACAAAGAGTGACTGGACAATATTGGTCGTTATTATAATATGGCAAAAGTGCTTCCCGGCTCCCGAAGCCCTGGTGGTGCAGGAATTTTTAAGATGTAGAGGTTTAATAGTGCCGGAGATATCACCCCACCCTAAGGAACTCCGTGTTTAACTCTAAGGTGCTTCGGCGCCCAATAAAAGGGTGGTTAAATTTTAAGGGCCGATGTTGATTTTGAATAAAACACAAATTATTTAGGAAATTACTGTCATTTCTTTTTATTATGATAATATTAGTATCGTTCAATTATATGGAACAAAATATCGGCCAAATGGCCGCAGCGATCTCGGCAGCACACTTCCATTCGATGGTCCAAATTTTCGATGACGCCGAGGCATATTTGAGGTTCTATGGCGTTAATGTACCGAATTATCTTTTGCCGAATTAGCTCTTGAATTGTTGCTGGCTTATCGACGTACACCTTTTCTTTTAAATAACCCCAAAGAAAGAAGATCAACGGTGCCAAATCACATGATCTTGGCGGCCACATAACATCGCCACGACGTGAGATAAAACGGCCATTGAGTTTGCCGCGGAAAAGAGCCATTGTTTCGTTAGCTGTGTGGCAAGTAGCACCGCCCTGTTGAAACCACATATCGTCCACATCCATATCTTTTAATTCGGGTCGTAAAAAGTTCGTTATCATCTCACGATAGCGAACACCATTCACAGTAACTACCTGACCTAATTTTGGAAAAAAATACGGCCCGATGATGCCGCCAGCCCATTAACCGCACAAAACAGTCACTCTTTGTGGATGCATTTTTTTCATCCACTGAGGTGGAAATGTGCCTCATCACTAAAGACGATTTTCTTCGAAAATTGATGAGCCTGAATAACTTTAACGCGTTGCTCGCTTGTGTATCTTTCCGTGGTTCAAAATGAGTTAGTCTGAAATTGAGAAATATCATATGAAATGCAGGAAAAAAAACTTGACGTTTAGGTGTGGTTTATATTCAACAGCTCTACGACATACCCATAATTGCGTATAAGAGATTAATTCTCCAAGCTTGATTCTCCTGTTTAATTTTCAGTATCTACGAGGGCGACCGCAAAAGTAACTGGCCTAACATAAAAAGAACGGTTTTTTGGAATTATTATTATTTATTTTTCAACATAGTCTCCTTCCAACTCAATACACTTCATCAAACGTTTTTCAAGTTTTTAATTCCATCCGAAAAATAAGATTTTTCAAGACCTTCAAAATATGCCTCAGTTTCAGCAATAACTTCGCTATTAGACGAAAAGTTTTTGCCACCGAAAATTTTTTTTAAATGTGGAAACAAGAAATAATCAGAAGGAGTTAAATCTGGACTATATGGTGGATGCGGAGCAATTTCAAATCGTAATTCGGCCAGTTTTTGTTGAGTTAAAAATGCAGTGTGTGAAGGAGCATAATCTTGATGAAAAAGGACTTTTTTTCTAAATGCGGTCGTTTTATCTTGATTTCTTCACTCAACCGATCCAATAATGCACAATAATATTCACTATTTATAGTTTTTCCTTTCTCAAGATAATCAATAAATATTATACCCCTTGCATCCCAAAATAATGTGGCCATTACTTTTCCTACTGACTTAACAGTTTTCGCCTTCTTGGGACCACTTTTACCAGCTTCTATCCATTGTTTTGACTGTTCTTTGCATTCTGGGATGTAGTGATGGATCCATGTTTCATCAACAGTTATGAATCGGCGCAAGAACTCTATTGGATTACGCTGATAAATCGCTAAAAGCTCCTCGGAATTGGTCCAACGGACGATTTTTTGGGTCAAAATCAACAAACGCGGCACCCATCTTGCGGATAGCTTTTTCATGTGGAGTTCATCGTATAAAATACTCCAAACTTGTTTTTCGTGTATTTTAACAATATCAGCAGTTCTCTGAGCTTTATTCGTCTATCTTTAGTCACTTCATTAAATATTTTTCTAATGTTTTCAATAGTAGTAGCAGTTTTCGGTCTTCCAGAGCGTTGTTCATTTTCCGTACTTGAACGACCCATTTTAAATTGTTGAACCCAGAATTTCACGGTGGAGTATGATGGTGCATTATCACCAGGAACAGAATCCAATTCATCTTTGATTAATTGTGGCGTATAACCTTTCATATAAAAGTGTTTAATTACCGCACGAAACTCTTTATTTTCCTAATTATAAAACTTGTTTACTTCAATCACCTGTAACAAAGAAAATAATCATTGAATATTTCGGAAATTTTGACAGATGGCTTATAAAAGATTGCTTTTAAAAAACAAAAAAAAAAGTTGCTAGTAAAACAGAAAATGTGCCAGGCCAGTTAGTTTTGCGGTCGCCCTCGTACATCGAAAGTGACTTCCACACAGAAATTAGCATGGTCTCAACATCAGCCACTTAACCGGGATATTAACAAGTCCGACCGTCGGTATTCTAACACATTTGCGTATAAGATAAAAAAAACCCGGTGTATATTCGTCAATCGATGTTGTGAGGCGTGGGAAATTGATTGACAAACTTCATATACACTATCTATACAATACATATCCCGTATTATTATCATTATATAATTATCGTTATTGTCCTGGCAACAATTTTCGTTGTCATCTATCATTAGACGATCAATAGAATCACGTACGTAATTTCCTTAACTTCCCAGTGAGCAAAAAGGCGAACAACTTCTCTCTATGAAATCATCTGTATAGCATCCATTCATACAGTCCCCTCCTCTAATCAAAATGTACGCCGAGTCCAGTCCATCCGTCAAAGCATCGAATGCATAAATGAAATATTCAATTCAGCAAATCAAATATGCGAGAATATTTGCCAGTCTTTGGGCAAACATTTATTTTGTTAAGTAGAATTTTGCTTACACCGGAACGTGAACAAATCAATGATTGCAAGTGTGCGAGTACACCAAACATGTACGAATATACGTACCTCGACGGACAAAAGCAAACAAAATATGCGTTTATAAGAAATGCGAACGTGTACATTAGACTGGGCAGACAAATACGAAACAAAAGACACTTTTTGCCCACAATTGTCCAAGAATGGACATCGAAATAATTGAACATGTTCTTTGTCAGATCGAGACTACGAAATACTTCGGCGAGTGTGACAAGCCTAGAGCACATAAGGGGGTGTCATTGCAATAATATTTAATGAAAAGAAACAAAAAGAAAATTCACAAAAATTATGCACTCTATCGTGTGCGTCTGTGTGGGTGCATGCGATTTAGTATGTATGTAGTGCGAAGGATTTTAATTGTGTTCGGTAAAAAAAACTACTGCCGGCAGTTCTCGTTACATGCGAAACTGCCAGCCCTTAAGTGTATAGCTGATACATGTAGTTTTTGCACATTCGTTTCTTGGAGTCTTATTAGGTGATGTGGCGCTCACCGAAACTGCAGATACTCCTGTGTAAAACTAAGTCTTCCTGACTGCTTTTGGAAAAAATTGACTTTTTTTTGTAGATATGTGAGTTTTTTCATCGCCTTATAAGGAAAATATCTGAAATGTTACACAGCCTAATACGAAATTATTTTCTGCAAAAGGCTATTTTTTTTTTAATTTGTGCAATAATTTTACACCTCATAACGAAAACATTTTTGATAAAAATGTTTTTGTTTTGTTTAGATTTATTTGGTCTTTTATCATTATTATGACTTAAACAGTTATATTCTGGTTCGAGACCTTTTTGTTGTTTCTTTTTTAGAAACAACTAAAAAATTGAAGAAATGTATTGGCTACGGTTGCCGGGCAGACTGTACAGCTGTTTCTAAACCCGCCATGGTTTTTCTTCAGCAGTCTTTCGTAACGGTAACTTCGGCTACAAATCAAATGACTTATACGGGAGTCTCATTTGAATAACTGAGAATTACCCTATGCGTATAGTCTTGGAACTGTGCGTAAAGCAATCTTCATAGCTCAATATCATTTCCGACAATTCCGTTTCGCTTGGGTTTTCGTTGAAAACCACACATGCAAAGGCCAGAGTTTGTGTGTTGTACGAGGGTTGCTATATATATCTGGCCTAGGCAACACTAAGTGTTGCGCCATTTTTTAGCATAAACGTACTCAGAACGTTTCGACGTACGACCATCATTCGTGTGGTTTACAGTGACTTGAAAAACCCAATTTGGCAAAAAATGGAGTTAACTCGTGAACATTTTCGTTCGATTATTTTTCACAACTTTCAACGTGGATTATCACGACAAGAGTGCATCGATGAACTTAAATCTTTGTATGGCGATGAAACACCTAAGCATCCTAACGCACTGTGAAAAACTGGTTTAATGAATTCAATCGTGGACGACGCTCGCTCAAAGACGAAGGTCGTGAAGGTCGTCTAAAAACGGCCGCTGTAGCAGAGAACATTGATGCCGTGCGTGGACTGATAATGCAAGATCGTCATATAGAGGCACCCTTGGGTATTTCTACCGCCAGCATACATTCGATATTGCATGAACACCTGGCGGTAATAAAAGTTTGCTCTCGTTGGATTCCGCACAATTTGACAATCGCTCAAAACAAGGTCGATTGGTGCAAAGAAATTATGAAAAAAATACGATCGCGGTGCTTCGAAGGACGTTTAAAGATCGTCACAGGTGACGAATCATGGATCTATGCGTATGAGCCCGAAACAAAGCAGCAATCGACCGTGTGGGTCTTCGAAGACGAGCCAAATCCAACGAAAGTTGTTCGAGGCAGAAGCACTTTGAAGCAAAT
Source organism: Hydrotaea diabolus (assembly GCA_963513945.1). Lineage (NCBI taxonomy): Eukaryota > Metazoa > Arthropoda > Insecta > Diptera > Muscidae > Hydrotaea > Hydrotaea diabolus. Next base: position 130,009,873 of record OY740719.1, read on the forward strand.
GGTCGCCTGTTTCTTCGGCAAAACTGGTCATGTGGCGACTGTTCCGCTTGAGCAACGTAGAACGATCAATTCAGAGTAGTACGCCGAAATTTGATTGCCTGAAGTCTTCAGAGAAATTCGAAAAACAAGCAAGAGAAGACGAATCATTGTGTACCATGACAATCCGAGCTCTCACACATCGGCTCAAACCAACGCCATTTTGACCGGGCAAAACGTCGAATTGATGAGTCATCAACCGTACAGCCCTGACTTGGCACCCAATGACTTCTTTTTCTCGCACATCAAGAAAATAATGCGTGGTCAACGATTTTCTTCGCCATAAGATGCGGTTGAAGCTTTCAAAAACCATATTTTGGAGGTGTCTCAATCGGAGTGGAAAAGTGCATTGACAATTAGAAACATGCATGAACACACTCTGGTTTACAATACATTCATTTAATCATTGTACCAGTACCACTGTCCCGAATAGTGTAAACAATGAAATGAAACGAGACGAGATTGCTTGCTCTTCGAATGAATGTTGTATGGTTCTCTGCTCTCTTAACTACTCTATTCGTCTCAATTCTGTTAAGAGAACACAATATTGTTGTCAATAAATATTCGAGACTGTAAAAGGCATTTGAATACATAAGAAGTCTTTGAATGGTATACGGTAAATTATGAATGGTTGTGGGTATCATTAGCTTTCAGTTATTTAAGAAATCAACAAGGGTGAGCAAGGTGTAAACAAAAAAATATATAAATATATTCTTCTTAAATAAGTTTACCTGAGAAAAAAAAATGGAAATCTTATTTTAATTTATTTTGTTCTATTTTATTTTTACATGGAAAAATTTTTTTTTTGTAAGTAAATAATAATAAATATAGTCTGAACATTTGTTATATACTAAATCTGTAACATTTGTTTTATTTGCAATAACTTAAATTTGATGAAACTATTTTTATACGATGATAACTAACTTGCAGTTTAATTTAACTCCAATTCTTCACACGAAGAGCATGAAATTCATTTAATTGTCGCCCTATTCTACATTCCAGAGAAATCAAAGCAAAAACAACATCATTTGCTACGCTCATCATATGTTACGCTCATGGAAATAGATTTTTTCTCAAATAGTCTTATTAATACATCTCAGTATTCGAGTAGTTGTGGTTGTCTCTAAAGACCTTTTACCCGATCACCTTACAACTCGTTCATACCCGAACTCTGTCGTCTCGGTACCATTCTGTTTCATTCCCGATGCTACTTGCTAAGAGGAATGGTTGTGTGTACGATACTCTTATCGCTAGAATGAGCACATTTACGCTTTTGTAAACAAAAGAATGTGTTCGGGTGTGTGAAAACGATGTTCATGCAGGGTTTTAATTGACAATTGGATTGAGCGCATGCAAAAGTGTTTAAATCATGCTGGAGAATACTTTGAAAAACAATAAAACCATTTTTGATGATAAATATTCGCATTTTCATTATTAAGCCAGAAATAAATACACCAGTCCTCGTATGTGACAACGAATATATTCTCGATAAACGGCATAGTAGGGACATAAATACTGTTACAACATTGAGCAAACCCATTTCAATAGTAGAACTGAACATACCCCGTTAATGTCATATGGGTTTTGAAAGCTGACCTCAATAGCGTTAGTCTGTAACGGGATTTTAAAATTGTTTCAACTTTCATCATGGAGTGGTCAGATAATGAAAACCGTGTCGCTGTAATATCGCCTTTCAAGTGTGAAATGAAAAAAACGATATTTTCAAATTACTCCGGCCACTAGGGATTAGCCGCATGTTCGCCTACCGATGCATAAAACTGTTTGAGGAGATTGGAGATGTAAAAGACCGCCACCGGTCGGGCCGCCCACGCTCTGTTCGAACACCGCATGTCATCAAAGCCGTTAAATCAAGAATTCACAGAAATCCGCTCCGAAAACAGAAAATCATGGCCGTGAGATGAATATCACGCAAAAGTCAATGAGTCGAATCATTAAAAAATAATTGGGACTTGGGGCTTTCAAACGACGTACCGGATATTTATTGACTGCAGCTTTAAAGAAAAATAGGATTGAAAAATGCACACGTCTTTTGGTGAAGCACGCTGATAACTTGCACAGACAAATTTTGTTCACCGATGAAAAACTGTTTACCTTTCAGAAAAATTTTACAAGCAAAATAATAGAGTGTATGCGCGGTCATCTAAGGAAGCATCTGAACTGATCCCAAGGGTGGAAAACGGTCATCACCCAGCTTCAGTCATGGTTTGGTGGGGGTCTCTTACGATGGGGTCACTGACCTGTATTTCTGTGAACAAGGAGTCAAAACATCGGCCAAAATTTACCAAGAAACCGTTATGGAAGCTGTTGTGAAGCCTCTTAACAATTTCCTGTTCCAAAACCAGCCATGGATTCTGCGCCGTCCCATAAGGCTAAAACGTCCCAGGCCTGGCTTCGAAACAATTTGCCAGCGTTCATTTCCTCTGAAGAATGGCCCTCAGGCAGTCCAGATTTGAACCCATTGGATTACAAGTTGTGGACGGTTTTATAGGACACGGTTTGTCACAAAAGATACCCCAACATTGGATCTCTTAAGACTGCCTTGGTTCGAGCTGTGGCGAATTTTCCAAAAGACTAGGTTCGTACATCTATTGACGATTGGCAAGTGCGACTTAAGGCGCGTGTAAAGGCAAACGGCGGACATTTCGAATAAGTAGATTCTTTTTGGGTACAATATACATCAATAAATATATTAAAAACTATTTGGTACAAAAACATTCAGTCCTTTTTATTCTACAGCATAAAACGAGTGTAACAGTATTCATGTCCCTACTAAGTAAAATTTCAGAAACCTAGATGGATTCGTTTGACCGATATCGTGCTGTCAACAGACACGCGGAAGGATGGACATAGCTAGGTCGTCTTAGAATTTTATAATGATCAAGAATATATAGGGTGATCCATATAGAGGTATTTTTTCAAAACCAAAAAATAATATAAAAATTTAAACCCGGTGTGGAATCTTTATTGGCCATTTAAAATGACATTTTATGGCATTTATTTTTTGAATATAATTTCCTTCAAATGTTGGATGACTCTTTCGAGCGTTTCGACCGGTATGGCTTTAATGACAAAGCCAAAGGCAAAAGTCTAAAGGTGTGATATTACCGGTCCAAAACGTGAAATTAGCTGCTTTTCGAAATTACCTCTCAATAGATCCATTGCTTGAGCAGCTGTATGGCAAGTGGCACCGTCCTGTTGAAACCAAGAGCCGTCAAGATTACGGACTTCAATTTCAGGTAGCATCGATATCATGCCGCGATAGCGAGCACCATTCACGGCAAGTTCCGGCCATCATCATTTTTAAAAATATATGCACCGATGATTCCACCAGCTTATTAACTGCACCAAACCGTGGTTTTCATTGGGCAATGACACCTCTTAAACCTCTTCGTGTTGCTCTTCAGCCTAAATGCGGTAATTTTGTTTATTGACTTTGCCGTTGAGCCAGAAATGGGCCTCATCACTGAACAAAATTTTGGTCGAAAACAGCGGATCTTCCCGTTTTTCACCGAACGCTCATTTCCATAATAAAGCTGCCAACATTTGAAGGTAATTATTTTCAAAAAATAAATGCCATAAAATGTCCTTTCAAATTACCAATAAAGATTCCACACTTGATTTGAATTTTTTTAGTTTTTTTTTCTTCTAAAAAATACCTCATCATTTTGAATAAAACACAAATTATTTAGGAAATTATTGTCATTCCTTTTTATTATGATAATATTGGGATGGTTCAATTATGTATGGAACAAATATCGGCATTTGGCCGCCTCGACCTCGGTAGCACACCTCCACCATCCGATGGTCCAAATTTTCGATAACGCAGAGGCATAATTGAGGTTCTATGCCGGTAATGTGCCGCATTATCTTATCCTCGTCACAAAAGCAGGATCGAAAATTGATCGGAAATTCTTTGCAGTAGTACGAAATGCTTTCCCTCCCTTCAATTTATGACAACGAAATAGAAGAGATGGCCTTTTTGAAAACACTTCCATAGCGATCCATCTTAATGTTCTTACCTAAACTTAGCTCTTGAATTGAATTGTTGCTGGACATAAAAGCTGAACACCCCTCGAAAGAGAAATGTCAACAGCACCACTTCACTTATTTAAATTTCGGGCGACGCTCGCTTTCGCAAGTGTCTCAGCTGTAAGCTATAAGGTAACTGCCGAATGTCCCGCTATCTCCACCAGAGACATTCGGCATTTTGGAACCACTTTCGAAGTGGCATGCACATTCTCATCACCACAGAGGTCAGTGAGAACCGCAATAAGGTTCTTAAACGGATCATTGGCTTCTTCGATGGATCCTTGTTTTTTGAGATGGAATCGTAGTTTGTTCCATGGGTCCTTGTTTTTTTATATAGATCCATGGTTTATTAGATGGATCATTGTTTTTTTATGGATCCTTGTTTTTTTTAGATGGATCCTTGGTTCCTTAAATGGATCCTTGGTTCTTTAGATGAATGCTATTAATCACGGTCTGTCTTCTTTACTCATTCATAACAGTCCAAATTTTTCTGGTCTCCAGCAAATGGATTCCTTTTTCCATCTGCCCTTGCAAATAAGACTTAATTCTCGCCAGAGACATCTGGCTTTCTTGAGCAATACTTGAAGTGGAGCACACATTCTGCAGGCATCTCATGGTTATATTGCTATTCGCAAATAGAAGATGTCCTTGCATGATATCCCATAGTACTAAGCTTGACAAGCGTAAGATCTTCTGGCCATGGTTTCGACCTAAATATAGCTGCAACAGTCCAGGAGCTTGCGGGACAGTTCCAAAATCAACTTATTTGAGGAGATACCACCTACCCACCAACACCTATTAGTTACTTTAAGATGTCAGTATATAATTGGATTGCATCCTCCGGGAGGCGAAGACCAATCGCGTTATCCGATTTATCTGGTTTCCTCGTCGCAAAAGCAGGATCGAAATTTGATCGGAAATTCTTTGCATTAGTACGAAATGCTTTCCCTCCTTTTTGGAATAAGGCAACGACAAGGAATAAGGCAGGAAAGATGCAGCTTTCCTCGGCCTTTTTGAAAACACTTTCATAGCGATCCACCCTAATATACTTACATAAACTTATAACCATTTGCATTCCACACACGAATGTACGCACGGTCATACGTGCGTATATTTCAAGTATCGCATACGGTTGTAAGTACGTTTAGTTATTACCCCAGGCTGCAGGCGATATTGATTTCACAACATTTTGGGGTTATTTATGTCGTGGACTAGACAATTATTACAATATTTGCTCGTTATTTATTAGGGAATTCTCTTATGATAGGAGCCTGCTATAAATACCGGCAGCCTATTCAATCTACAGTAGGCCAAAATTTTTACAAAATGTACACCTACCAGCAAGTGAGCGAATTGGCAAGGCCTTCTCACAGAAGAAACTATTTACAGAAGCACTGGATATTCATTAGGGTCTTTACAAAATAACCGATTTAGATGGGGCTTCTTGACATAGCATTCAAAGAAGTTCAATGTTTATTCTTAAATGAAATATAAAGGATATTAAGAAGGTAGTAATTTTGATAATATGTACAGAAAAGACATTCACCAAATTAATTATTAAGATTGTAACATAAAAACGGCTTACCTTTTTAATCTTTTTGAATTAAAATTGAGAATAAACCATCTGAAATTGAAAAAATACATATTGTTATCAGAGGAAAAAAAATTAAGTTAATATAATAACAGATAATAATATTAAGAAATAAAAATTTAAATTAATAAATTACAAGTTGAAGTTGGGTTTGGTTGGAACGGGACCCATAGGCATGGGTCTCCATTCTGATTGCCCAAAATTGATAATAAAAATAGTAGGGTTAAAAAAATATTCCTGAAAATAAAGGCAAACAAATAAAGCCTAAAGAAAATGAATAAAATGTAAAAGAGTAGGTTATATTTGAACTGTCTTTCTTATTGTTGTGTAAGATACTCGCAACCCCTTTCATTCAGCTTCCCTATGTCTTTACTAAAACTAATGTTTTGTGGTACAACTTAAGCAAACTAATTCCTCAAGAAATATTTTCCCAAGCCACGGACTTTAACAAAGAACATAATCGACCGTTTCCAGCTTAACCTCAAACATCCTACAGAAATCTGGAGATTTGTTGTCCCATCTTGAGGCCCTCGCCCTACCTGAATATAAGTAGTGGCTTTTCCTTTCAATTCCCATCGGAGCACTAAGCTTTGCAATATCTATCCTGATTGGCCAGATTGTTTTCAACACAGTACACTAGGGCGTACCTCAAAAAAAAAAGTTCGCCGTACACCTTCGAATATGAAGTATTATTGAAAGGTAGTTTCAAAAATTTTTTTTTTATTTTTTTATGCCGAACGTAGGGGTCGCGCTTTTACATTTTTCTATATAACTTCTGCATTTATAAACGGATTTTAAAGTGTGATACATCGATGTTTTTGTCTCGACGAGTCATTGAGCTCAAGCACCCCCTTCTGGTACTTACCCATCATATCTCAGTTGCTACTACCCTAATGTACCACTCTAATATCAGAAAATTAAAGCTCGCGCGGGGTGCTTGAACTCAATGACTTCAAAGACAAAAAAATCGGCCTCGTCGAGACAAAAAACATCCATGTATCACACTTTAAAATCCGTTTATAAATGCAGAAGTTATATAGAAAAATGTAAAAGCGCGACTCCTACGTTCGGCATAAAAAAATAAAAAAAAAAATTTCTTTTTCTATGTTCGAAAGAAGAAGCTAATCGGCATTTTAACGACCTGACTTCCCGCTCAGTATTCTCTGCTGATTCGCAGCTTAATCATAGACTTCGATGTCGCAGTAGCCAGTCCCTCAGCATCGGCAAAAAATATGGTAGTCCCACGTTAGTGAGCACAAAGCCATCAGGCTGGTACGTGAATGGCTAGCCGATGTTTCAGAACTGTGTTGCTAACTACGGCAGCAACATTCTCAACAGCGAATAGTCGACGGGAACTGCGATTTTTGTCCAATATCTCATTCCAGTCTCACGAACTTGTGTACAGCGATCGCAGTGGGTGCCTCATTTTGGCCAAATCTGATCGTAACATACAGGGTGGAGCGCGAAAATTTGTTTTTTTTACACTGCAGGCTGTGGCGGCTCTGTTGATCGAAGAGAGTGGAAAGTGTGCGTGGCTTATAGTGGCTGACGGGAGATTCGTCTGCCTTTCAGTTGCCATCAAGCAATGAACACGTGAGGAGAGGTTATTTTGTGTTAAAGCGTATTTTCAAATGCGCACTCAATCATTGCAGTGCAGCGTGCTTTTCGTTTACGATTCGCCGTTCCTCCACGTGGGTGTGCAAACGAACATAATATGCGGTACTGGAGTGAAACAAACTCCAGGGAACTTCAATAGAGACCTCAGCATTCAGACCGCGTCAATGTGTGGTGCGCCATATCACGAGTAGGCATCATTGGTCCTTACTATTTTAAGGATACCATCTTGCCATAACTATGAACTCTGAACGGCACTTGACTACGATACAGGATTTTTTTCAGTCGGCTCTTGAGGCAATTTAATTAGAGGATTCATGGTTGCAAAAAAATGGTGCCAATGCACAAACAGCGTGTGTTTGAGGCAAATGTTTCCTGGGCGGCGTATGTGAACTGACCGGCACGCTCACCAAACATTGCCCCATGCAATTTTTTCCTTTGGGCATACCTGAAGCCGAAGGTGTATATCAACCGTCCCAACACCTTGGAAGATCTAATTAACAATAATGAGACTGAAACTGGCAGAATACCACTCGACATGCTTGTAAGAGTTCATGAACACTTCAGAAAATGTATGCAGCAGTATGTGGATAGCGAAGCTCGACATTTGCCAAATACACTATTTAAAACCTTGAATTTTAAAAATTCCTCCACTGTTCAATATAATTAAAATATAAAATAAATTTTTCCAATGTTCATAAATTTTTTATTTCATTCTCAAATAAGCAACATAACGCGCTCCACCCTGTATTAAAGTCGAGCACCCTATTATTCACCACGGCGAATTTATAAAGTATTAATGTTATTAATCATAGTATAATTACGAGGGCTGCTATATACATATATATTTCTGGCCTAATAATGAAAATGCGTTACACAAGCCGGTTAAGCCCTGTTCAATGTGTAAAACCAACAGACCGAAATAAAACAAACGAGCTAAACAATGCGTATATTTATCATCAAAAATGGTGTTATTGTTTTTCAAAGTACGAGGGCGGTTCCGAAACTTCTTAGCCTAGCACAAAAAGCGCGGTATAAACAGAAAAAAGCTAAGTGTTTTGGAAACTTCCATCTCTGCTATGAACACATGTTAAATTTTGTTTCGATCTGGCAACTCCTTTATATAGAAACAGGTGTTCACGATTTTTTTACAATGGAAAAATTAGAAATGCGTGGTGTCATTAAATATTAACATAAAAAAGGTTTATCGGGACAAGAAATTCATAATGATATGGTGAATGTGTTAAGTGAAAGTGCTCCTTCATATGCAACAGTAAAAAATTGGGTTGCTGAATTTAAACGTACGAGCATTGAAGATGAACCACGTAGTGGACGTCCAAAAACAGCAACAACAACAGAAATTGTAGCCAAAGTGCATGATATGGTATTAAATGATCGACGAATAAAAGTGCGTGAAATAGCTAATATCATGGGCATCTCAAATGATCGAGTCCATTTAATTTTGCATGAAGAACTACAGATGAAAAAGCTTTCTGCAAGATGGGTGCCGCACTTGTTAACATTCGACCAAAAACGCATAAGAATGAACATTTCTCAAGCTTGTTTGGATCGTTTTCAGTAAAATAAAATGGATTTTAAGCGTCGTTTCATAACTGTTGACGAGACATGGATCCACCACTATACTCCAGAGACAAAAGAACAATCCAAACAATGGACTGAAGCTGGAGGAAGTGCCCCAAAGAAGGCAAAAACAATTCAATCGGCTGGTAAGGTTATGGCAGCTGTTTTTTGGGACTTCAAAGGTATTTTATTGATTGACTATCTGCAAAAGGGTAAAACAATAAATTCAGAGTACTATTGCAACCTTTTAGATCAATTAAATGTACAAGTTCGAGAAAAACGTCCTGGCTTACAACACAAAAAAAAAAAATCATCAAGACAACGCACCAGCGCACAAGAGTGTTTTAACAATGGCTAAAATCAACGAATTAAAGTACGAGTTGCTTGACCACCCACCTTATTCTCCTGATTTAGCTCCCAGTGACTTCTACCTGTTTCCAAATCGAAAAAAAAATCCTTGCTGGCAAGCGTTTTACCTCAAATGAAGATGCAATTACAGTTGTAAACCACTATTTTGAAGACCTTGAGGAAAACTATTTTAATCAAGGGATAGAATTGCTAGATAAGCGTTGGACTAAGTGTATTGAAGTTTTAGGAGATTATATTGAAAAATAAAAATATTTTTGAAAAACTAACTATTCTCTTTCATTGATAGACTAAGAACTTTCCGAACCGTCCTCGTATTCTCCAGCATGATGCGCTTTTGCATGCGCTTAAACCAATTTTCGAAGCACATTTTCCACTCCGATTGAGACAAATCCAAAACATGGTTTTCGAACGCTTCAACAGCAACTTCTGGCGACGAAAATCGTTGACCACGCATTTTTTTCTTGATGTGCGGGAATAAAAAGAAGTCATTTAGTGCCAAGTCAGGGCTGTATGGCGGATGACCCATCAATTCGACGTTTTGGCCGGTCAAAAAGGCGCTGGTTTGAGCCGATGTGTGAGAGCTCGCATTGTTATGGTGCACAATGATTCGTCTTCTCTTGTTCGTTTTTCGAATTTCTCCGAAGACTTCAGGCAAATAAATTGTGGTGTACCAATCAGAATTGAGCATCCTACATGTCTCAAGCGGAACAGTAGCCACATGACCAGTTTTGTCAAAGAAACAGGCGACCATTTGCTTAGAAGTGCTTCTTCCACGAAATACTTTCGTTGGATTTGGTTCGTCTTCGAAGACCCACACGGTCGATTGCTGTTTTGTTTCGGGTTCATACGCATAGATCCATGATTCATCACCTAAACGTCTTTTGAAGCACCGCGATCGTATTTTTTCAAAATTTCTTTGCACCAATCGACATGAGCCTTTTTTTGAGCGATGGTCAAATTGTGCGGGATCCAACGAGAAAAAACCTTTTTTACGAACAGGTGTTCATGCAAAATCGAATGTATGCTGGTGGAAGGAATGCCCAAGGATGCCCCATCTCACGGAATGTCACATGACGATCTTGCATTATCAGTTCACGCACGGCATCAATGTTCTCTGGCACAACGGCCGTTTTTGGACGACCTTCGTCTTTGAGCGAGCGTCGGCCACGATTGAATTCATAACCAGTTTTTCACATTGCTGAATGCAGGATGGTGCTTCATCGCCATACTAAGATTTAAGTTCATCAATGCACATTTGTCGTGATAATATACATCGAAAGTTGTGAAAAATGATCGCTCGAAAAAGTTCACGAGTTAATTCCATTTTTTTGCCAAATTGATTTTTTCAAGTCACTGTAAACAACACAAATGATGGTCGCACGTCAAAACTTTCTGAGTACGTTTATGCTAAAAAATTTCAAACTTTCCAATGGAAATGTCAGATGGCGTCAGAACGACGTGTTTACTTGTTTCCCTATTTTTTTTGGCTATGTACTCAGTCGTTCTCCTACTGTTTAATACGTTTCGTGGAAATATGGAATTTAATATGCAAGAAAATCCCTATACAAATTCTTATCCAAACTAACCATCGAACTTGTTAACATTTTAATCCTTTACATAAGTTACATTAAGCGTGCCGAATATCACTTCAGCGAAATATCTAATCTCGTTACAAGCGAAAATGGCCATTAGAAATGGCCCTGTTAAAAGGCGACACTTTAGCACATGTCTACCTACTATTCCCCCTGGGTGTTGTGTCGTCATAGCCACAGCTAAAGACATCTCGCCAGAGGCAGTCGTCGTTATCAGCTATCAGGTTCATCCCGGGGACACGGTGTGCAACGTAAGCACCTGTTAAAATACCCTTAAATGGCCCACATGCATAGCCGGAACATTTTCCACTAACAAGATTGGCTTAAAGCGTTTATTGTGTACAAGTATTAGAATAATACACACCTATGCACATACGGGTAGGCACACGCACACACATGTGTACATACAGGTGGTGAAGTATGTAACTACTTATGCACAGTCATGTCTATACTAGCTGATGTTCTATACTAATGTCGGCACATGCTGGCTGGAATTCTTCCATGGCTGCGGTCGGGTTCATCATAATCACCTCCAATACCCTCGTCCTTGCATTCATAAATGGGATGGCCAAAATGTAAAGGCAAACCTATCCGCCAGCCAGCCAGCCAAGCGGTACAATTTCACTTGATTTTGGATTCTCCTGAGGAGCGAGATGGGATGAAAGGATTGCTTAGTTAACCCTGTAACACATATGCATGTTCGAGTATAGACTTGAATAGCGGATGAGAGGAAATAAGCCATAGGAAGGCAGGAGAAACTCTATTATCTCCGAGGGCTGTTTAGTTGTTAAGGATATTCGTGGCAAAAGTTATGGTATTGAATGATGAGTAAAATTAAATAAGGACTATGCTTACACACTTCTCTAAACATTTCTTTAAAGGACGAACGGAAAACTTCGTTGAAATTAGTTATGACTGGGCCTGTTTAAATGCAGCTCCAAACTGCTAATGCAAGTTATTGAGAAGGAATGATTCTTTTAGCAGAAAAAAAATTGTGACCATTAGACAAAAAGGATGACACCACTCATTTAACCCATAAGCGATTGCCGGTGTGACGATGATACAGGGTGGCTGATGAAAGCCGCTACAAAAAAACAACAAATGTAATAACTTTTTTTCTAACGGGTGGTCCAAATATGACCAGCTGATGTGAAAAACAAATAAATTTTTTTTATTTTTTAACATAATTTATTTTTTTATTTTGGCAGATTATAACTGAACTCTTGGAAATTAAAAAAGGATACGTACATTCCACAACAACGCATTGAAATTATCGATTTTTATTATTCTTCTCAACGATCAATTGTTCTGACGCAGCGAAATTATCGCCGTTTTTTTAACGTAAGATCAGCGCCCACATCTTCCATGATTACAAGTTTAGTTCGCCGTTTTGAGGAACTGGGTTCAGTTGGCGACCGTCCAGGAAGAGGTGTTCATCGAAATATTCGCACTGAAGAGAACGTGGAAGCTGTGCAGCAGCTTGGCGCTAAAAAGAGCCAATGCCTGTATCGAGCAAAATGGTGGTCATTTGTCTGATGTCATATCTCACACATAGTCACGTTCAATTTCCATAAAATGTATTTCACATATGAAAATAAATCATTTAAAAAAACGTTATTACAAGAGTTATACGAGTTTAACATCACTAGGTCTCATTTGGGTCACATGTAATGAATCTGGTTATTAATTATTTTTTTATTTTGCAGATTGATTTTTAGATTTAACACAAATTGATAACTGGGATACTGAAACAAGTTTTGGATTGTCCGCCGCTATCACGCACTGAAGTCGGTAGTTTCGGTTCAAAGAAAGTATATGGCGGCAATCCTCCAAGCAGATGGACCATAAAGAGACTTGTTAAAAATTTTGCCGAGCATGGGACAGTCAACAGAAGACCTTACCTTCGAAACCCTTCAGTTCGAATGGAGGAAATAATCGCTGTCATACAAAACAATTGAAGAGTTACGACCAGAAGAATGGAATTTTGACAGAAGATGCTACAAATGGTGGAAGAGGACGAAAACTTGTTGAACTGTCTTTTAATGTCCGACTAGGCCCATTTCGATTTAAACGGAAACATAAGCAAACAAAATTGTCGACTATGGAGTGCTTCCAACGCAGAGATACTCTAAGAGACGGAATTGCATCCACTTCGTGGCACAGTGTGGCGTGCAGTTTCATCACGCTGCACTGTGGTAGAAATGGCCAATTAATTCAAATTTCATTCATAATTCAAATTTCAAAATGTATTCTAACTGAAAAACTGTTTTGTATTCGATTACTAATACATCAGATAGATCACTAACATTTTTCGTTTTGTTTTGCTCTCAATATTCGCACAGCTGTAATGCTTCAAACACAACATATGTTGCACCAGGTGCAGCCGAAAACCTTTCAGCCTTTTTTAACAACCAGCTGCAATTGTTAATTAAATTTGTCGGGGTGACAGAAAAATTGTTTTTAGTTTTTTTAATTAAAGAAAAAGGTGTGTATTAACGAAAAAAAAATGTGTTTGTGTTTCGTGTTTTATATTTGTTGTTGTTTAAAGTGCTAGTAAGAATTATAATGTTTACCAATATATTCACCTGTTGTAGAGCTAAACTTCTGTGATTCGCATGGATTCGGTGTAATTTTATTTTTTTTAGTTAATATAGAGTCTTGTAATGTGAAATGTCCAAAATGAGAACCACATTTTTCCAACTTTTTTAGAAATTAATTTTTTAAGGTACAATGTCAGTGTCTAAGCGAGCGCTATATTTGGTTTGGTATGAGGAACATGACGCTTCTAAAAAGTTTTCTGCTGTGAAATCCTATGTTTATGACGTCATAGATAAAAGCAAATATAATGATGATCAACTCATTGAAATAACCAACAGATTAAAAAATTTCACCTCAAAAATAAACATGAAATGGAGACAAAGCCACCAGGCTCGGATGATTTTTGAGAGAAATAACAAGGTCTGGTTAGATGGTGAAATTTTATTGGTAGACCCAACCCCAAGTACTGGGCGACCCAAATTAAGTTTTACTGACAGCCAGGAACAAACAAAAAAGAAAAAAGTATCTGAAATCGCCAAAGAAGTCCCATGCGATGAGCTCATGTCTGCCGCCAGTACTAGTTTATATAAGGCTGGCAAGAGGAATACATCAATGGTCGTATCAATGTTGAAATCCGATGAAAATTTGCCAAAAAAAATTAAATCTGCCATTTTAACCGATAATAATAATGATATCATAAAAAACACCGCAGAGGAAGCTTTAGCATTATATATTGATGGCGGTTATACAAAAAGGGCTTACATGGACTTGCAGAATGGAACTAAAAAGAGAAATGCTAATATATTTCCCACTTACGATGTTTTACTCGCTGCGAAAAAACTGTGCTATCCTGATGAGCTACAAGTTACTGATCATTCTTTTGAGGTGCCTTTACAATGCTTGATTGATCACACAGTGGCCAGAATATTTGCTGCGCATTCCCAAGATTTTAAAAATTCTGAGACTAATAACACTCTTAAGATAACTGCTATTTACAAATGGGGTTGTGATGGAAGTAGTGGCCATCCAACTTATCGACAAAATTTTGATAATGTTGACGCTTGTATGATCGACCAACATATGTTTACGGTGTGCTTGGTACCATTACAAATAGTTTTCGGATCAACCATACTCTGGAAAAATGCCAAACCTTCATCAACTCGTTATTGCAGACCACTAAAATTACTTTGTCAAAAGGAATCAGCAGAATTAATCCATAACGAAGTGAGCAATATCAAATCTCAAATAGCAAACATACAGCCAACGAAACTTCAAAATTATGAAGTTCATCATCAGTTCCATATGACCATGATAGATGGGAAGGTATTTAGTGTTGTGGCAGAAAACACAATGGAAGACTTGGCACATACATTATTCGTTTCTTCAGATCCTTTCATTACCATGTTATCGAAAAGTTCATTGCCCACTTCAAAAAAGGATGATATATTAGATAACGATATTATTAGTCTTCTTTCTAATACAGATGAAGAAAATAATGTGTCATATGATAGTTTATCAGATACTGAGTAGAGCATTTTAATCTGAAAATTAAAAATAAATAAAATATTAAAAGCTTATTTAAAAAATATTTTAATATTAAAGTTTAATATATTTTTAGCTCAAAAGAATCAGAAACATTAAATATATTAACTTTGTCATGTTTTCCTGAATAAAATAAATAATGTCAAAAATATGAAAAGAAGTTGCAACTTTAAAAAAAAAAAAATGTTACTATATTTAAAAAAAAAAAAAATTTTTTTTACCATTGCAGCTTAATCTATTTTCAACTAAAAAAAAATATTACACAAACAAAAACAAAATTTTCCTAAGCGCTATTAATTAAGCGCCGCTAGCTGAGCCTTTTCGACCACAGTGCGCTGCATTGACCTTACCTTTTCAAAGAAAACGGTCACACCGTTATTCCTGTCTCCAAGTAGTAATGAACAACTTTTTAGTCAGATGCCGCAAATGCATAAACGAGCTGGGGGAGCACTTAAATTCCATCATTTTTAACACTAATTAAACTATATTTAATAATATTGAATGAGCATGAACATGAAAAAAAGAAAGATGAATTCCAGACACATTTGAGTTTCTTAATGTCGCAATATTCATCAGCCACCCTGTAGTTGGAATAAATGATGTCGATATGGAAATGGAGACGGCATGGTACATTTTTTATTGACCAAAATAAGTGACGGTATTAATTTCTTTATGACCAGACAAAAAGAACGTGGTATTAAGACATTCTAAAGCTCTAAGGAAAGGCTTGTGGTATGTGTACCGACTACACGCAGAAAAAAGTATGGTTGGGGTGACAATATTCGAAGAGGATCATACCTTTGTTGGGTATTTGGTTGCGACCCAACAATATTATGATCCTCACAACAATAGTATGATTCACACATAACCATACTATGATGCCAACAACCATAGTACGATTCACTCAACCATACTATGATCTCCACAACCATACTATGATCCTCACAACAATAGTATGATTCACACTCAACCATACTATTATCTTTACAACCATATTATGATCCTAACAACCATAGTATTCTTCACAACCAGAGTATGATTCACACGAAACCATGCTATTATCCCTACAACCATGGCATGATTCACTCAGCCATACGTTAATCTCCAAAATTATTTATTTAGGATTTTTATCAAGCAAATTATATTAAATTGCATTACAATAAGTTAAAAGCCAGAATTGAGGCCATGTTTTTATTGATTATTTCATTCAAGAAACAAAAACATATATTCCAACGGCAGTCGAAAATACTTTTAGTTTCCAGCAGGGGAGAAAGCTAATTCAACATCCGTAGACCCCAAGAAACGAATGTGATTAAACCATGATCAATGGCTTTATACTTAAGTGCAGGCAGATTTTAAATAAACGAGAACCAGCCGGTATTAGGTTATTTCACCGAACAAAGAAAACACAATAAAAATCCCTCGAACTACATTCCGATTGTTTATGTTTTTTTAATGGACAACAACAAATGGACAACATAACTGTTTTGTTATGTACGTAGTCGCAATCATACTGTATGATTGTTGTAATCATATTATTGTTAACGTACATTTTAAACAACAATACTTTTGTTGCACCAATCATGTTTATATGGTTGCTACAACCATATTTTCATTTCTAAATTTGGCAATAATACTATTGTTACATTTCAACAATATTAATATTGTCGCAATCATACTGTAGTCAAAATGAAATTCAAAAAACAATACTATGGTTGCGACGAACATGGTTTTATTGTGAAGAACTTATTGTTGTTGCGGTGACCATAGTGTAACTATATCTTTTCTCTACGTGTAAAAGACTATGGGCCAAAATCCATGATGAAGGATATTTAAGTATAGAATTCGGCACGGAAGAAAATAATATCTTCCCTTCCAAATAAAGGCATGAGACTTTCTTTTTATACGCGATCTACGGAACAGCTGATAAACATAAGTTAGTATAGTATAGTTAGTATAGGTTATTTTCTAGAGGTTATTTTCAATAAGTTTTTTTTACAGATTACGCGTGAGTTGTGTTACTTATTACTTTCTTTTTTTCAGCCTTGTTTGCCATTTATTATGGAAATGTGCAACTCTATTATGGAAATGAGAATGAAAACATCCGCTGTTTTCATTGAAAATGAGCGATCAGTGATAAAAGTTATTCATGCGTTTAGACCTTTTTATGCTCAACATAATCGGCCTACCGAACTCATAATTCGGACTGCCCTCGCCAACATTGAAACCCAATTTCGACAAGTGGATAATACTTGACCCAATAGACCACATCCGGCACAAAGTATTAAAAACATAGAGACTGTACGTGAAAACCCCCAGGAAACAGTTCGGCACCGTTCACAACAACTTGGAGCATTTTACGGAAGAATCTCACTTTGAAATCGAACAACATACAGCTCCTGAAGGAATTGAATCCTAACGATGTTCCAGCGCGTCGTCGTTTCAGTGTTTGTGATCCTCAAAAGCTCGAAGAAGATTCGCTGTTGTCGGACAAAACTATGTTCAGTGTTGAGGCTTATTTCTGGCTCAACGGCAACGTCATTAACAAAATTGCCGCATCTGGACTGAAGAGCAAACAGAAAGGGTTCAAGAGGTGCCATTATACCCAGAGAAAACCACGGTTTGGTGCGGTTTATGGGATGGTGGAATCATTGGTTCATATTTTTTCAAAAATGATGATGGCCGGAATGTAAACGCGAATGGTGCTCGCTATAGCGCCATAATATCGAACTTTTTGCTACCTGAAATTGAAGAAATTGAAATCTTGGCGACATTTTGTTTTAAGAGGACAGTGCCACTACCTATACAGCTGCTCAAACAATGGATCTATGGAGAGGTCAATTCGAAGAGCAGCTGATTTCACGTTGTAGATTGGCAGTCACGTTGTAAATTGGCAGTTTTTAGACTTTTTTCTTTGGAGCTACGGAAAGTCCAAAGTCTATGCTGACAAACCAGGTCTTGGAATTTTAATTTGGAACATTACGCATGTCATTAACGCCATACCGATCGAAATGCTCGAATGAGTCATACAAAATTGCACCCTCAGAATGGAAACCCTCAGGCGTAGTTGCGGCCAACACTTGAAGGAAATTATATTCAAAAAATAAATGGCATAAAATGTCCTTTCGAATTTGATTTTTGTATTTTTTTTTTTCGAAAAAAAATCCTCTAGTTTGATCACCTCTTATAACACAGGGTGGGCCAAAAGTTTTACTTTTTAAATTAGCTATCAATTATTTTAACACAAACGCATAAGTGATGAAGCTCATTTTCCTTTAAATGGCTTTGTTTATAAGCAGAACTGTATGTTCTGGGGTTCTGAAAATCCAAGAGCCATTCATCAACGCAAAGTTTTTACGTCTTGCTCTTGAAAACAGACCTGAGAAGTGGTTTCAGCAGGACGGACCCAATGCCCACACGGCCCCAGACACAATGACACTTTTAAGACAAATTTTTGGGAGCGAATAATTTTCAGAAATTCGGAAATTATTTGGCGATTGCGCTGCCAGATTTTTCAGCAGCCGGCTATTTTCTTTGGGGTTATTCGAAGGAGCGACTATATGTGAACAAGCTTGAGACAATCTTTCAACTCAAGGCCAACAACGTTGCAGAAATTCGAACGCTACAGCAACAAATGTTGAAGGATGTTATGGAAAATGCTCTAAAACGAGCCAATCATTGCGATAATTGCTGAAATAATCAGCTGAAATAATTGTGAGTCACAGCTTAACGTCACGTTTTTGCCCAACTTAATTTGACATTTCTTTTTTCAGCGTTTGACAAATGTGACCCAGGAGCGGGACACAATTAATCAGAGCATTAAGATTGTTGAAGCCGTTTATGAAAATGGGCGTTCGAATCGAAATGAATTTCGCGCACTTCGTGATTTTTTGCCAGCATAATCGACGAAAGGTGCCCACAGTGGATTTGTTAACAAGCAAAATAGCCGCATTCGGACAAATAAGAATTTACAAGTGATTGTTGGCACATTAACGACATTGAACCTCCATTAGGTCTCAGAGTTATTAAAAATATAGACCGTCGGATAGAAGTATGCCACCAAAACAGTGGCAAGCATTTGGGCGATATTTTTTTCACACATAACTGCCATAGAAACTTCATCATAATAAAAATTATTTAATAATTTATTAAATTATTGAATAATTACGATAATTTTCTGAAAAATTTTTGTTTAATTTACAATAAACATCATGCGATTCAGTTGAACCACTCTTTACGAGGGCGGTTCGGAAAGTTCTTAGTCAATGAAAGAGAATAGTTAGTTTTTCAAAAATATTTTTATTTTTCAATATAATCTCCTGAAACTTCAATACACTTAGGCCAACGCTTATCTAGCCATTCTATCCCTTGATTAAAATAGTTTTCCTCAAGGACTACAAAATAGTGGTTTACAACTGTAATTGCATCTTCATTTGAGGTAAAACCCTTGCCAGCAAGGAGTTTTTTAGATTTGGGAACAGGAAAAAGTCACTGGGAGCTAAATCAGGAGAATAAGGTGGGTGGTCAAGCAACTCGTACTTTAATTCGTTGATTTTAGCCATTGTTAAAACACTCTTGTATGCCGGTGCGTTGTCTTCTTGAAAAAATATTTGTTTGTGTTGTAAGCCAGGACGTTTTTCTCGAATTTGTACATTTAATTGATCTAAAAGGTTGCAATAGTACTCTGAATTTATTGTTTTACCCTTTTGCAGATAGTCAATCAATAAAATACCTTTGAAGTCCCAAAAAACCGTTGCCATAACCTTACCAGCCGATTGAATTGTTTTTGCCTTCTTTGGGGCACTTCCTCCAGCTTCAGTCCATTGTTTGGATTGTTCCTTTGTCTCTGGAGTATAGTGGTGGATCCATGTCTCATCAACAGTTATGAAACGACGCTTAAAATCCATTTTATTTCGCTGAAAACGATCCAAACAAGCTTGAGAAATGTTCATTCTTATGCGTTTTTGGTCGACTGTTAACAAGTGCGGCAGCCATCTTGCAGAAAGCTTTTTCATCTGTAGTTCTTCATGCAAAATTAAATGGACTCCATTATTTGAGATGCCCATGATATTAACTATTTCACGCACTTTTATTCGTCGATCATTTAATACCATATCATGCACTCTGGCTACAATTTCTGTTGTTGTTGCTGTTTTGGACGTCCTCTACGTGGTTCATCTTCAATGCTTGTACGACTACGTTTAAATTCAGCAACCCAATTTTTTACTGTTGCATATGAAGGAGCACTTTCACCTAACACATTCACCATATCATTATGAATTTCTTGTCCCGATAAACCTTTTTTATGTAAATATTTAATGACACCACGCATTTCTAATTTGTCCATTGTAAAAAAATCGCGGATGCGTCTTTTGTGAACACCAGTTTCTATATGAAGGAGTTGCCGGATCGAAACAAAATTTAACATGTGTTCATAGCAGAGATGGAAGTTTCCAAAACACTTAACTTTCTGTTTATGCCGTTTTGTTTTCTGTTTATACCGCGCTTTTTGAGCTAGGCTAAGAAGTTTCCGAACCGCCCTCGTAGTCAGAAAAAATCAAAAACAATAATCCAAATCTTTGACAAAAGGAGTCTTAGCATTCTGACAGGAGTCATCGTTGTTCACTGTCGGATCTAAGAAATATATCTCGCCATGACTACCGTAGAAACTGCAGCGACGCTGATGCGGATTAAGCAGTTTAACAACTGCTATGCTCCTATTCAAGAGCTACGGCGGCTCATTTATCTTGGGGGCATGTAAGTTTACTCGGAAGAATTAAAACACCCAATGATAAAAAAAAACCTTAGGAGAATTAACAAAAAGAGTTACACATCATGGCATTACCTAAAGAGTAGTAGCGCGTATCTTGTATCTTTTCGTATTTTCTTTTACCAAAATTGCCATACTTCTCTCTTTTAGGGCAACCTTAAAAGACACATTCAATTTATTTTTGTGTTTTCTTTTTTTTTGGTTTTCTTAAATTGTTACATGAACTATTATTACATTTGCCATTCCTACATTTTTAATGACATCTTTATGTTGCCTTCAAAAGGATGTAAGACTTTTTTGGGGAGGCGTATCCATGAAACAAATTGGTATCATCCGCTTACCGCCACCTCATGTGGAGGGCGAAAACAAAAGAACATTTGGTTTTCCAAGAAATCTTTTGCGAAAAGAAACACTCGTATGTTAAAAAGTTTGTAAAATTGAGATTCTACTCGTATTTCCATGCGAAATCAGTTTTCAGTTAAGGTTGTTATCCACTTTCTGCTGCCCAAAATGGTGTAAAATATTCTTTTAAACAAAAAGGAGTAAAGTTGAGAAATAGAAACTTTTTAACCGACATGGTGTAATCCGAGGTGGGTTCATTTCAGAGTTGGCTTAAGCTTAGATGACAAATTGAATTAATATTGGAAGCAGCATTAAATCAAGAAGGGGTCTGTAATACTTATACCTTCTACGAGTACAGTTTTGAATTTGTCGTAAGCCTATGCAGCATTTACAAGAGCTTCAGCTTACTCAAATCCTATCTTGATTAACAACACAGAGAAAAGATTTGTTGCCACAACCGAATTTTTTGCCAACAGAATATTGGTGGTTGCACGTACTATCCATGTATTTAATTACTGCAACCGAATTTTGATTGGGTACAGGACAATCTTCAGAAGTATTTATCATCAAAAATGGTTTTATGGTTTTTCAAAGGATTCTCCAGCGTGATTTATACACTTTTGCATGCGCTCAAACCAATTGCCGAAGCACTTTTTCCACTCCGATTGAGACACCTCCAAAACATGGATTTTGAACGCTTCAACAGCATCTTCTGGCGGCGAAAATCGTTGACCACGCATTTTGTTCTTGATGTGCAAAATAAAAAGAAGTCATTGGGTGCCAACTCAGGGCTGTACGGTGGATGGCCAATCAATTCGACAACTTGAGTGGTCAAATAGCTCATCGTTTCAGCTGATGTGTGAGAGCTCGCATTGTCATGGTGCACAATGAATCGTCTTCTCTTGTTCGTTTTTCGAATTTATCCAAAGACTTCAGGCAAACAAATTGTGGTCTACCACTCAAAATTGAAAGACCTACATTGCTCAAGCTGAACAGTCGCCACATGACCAGTTTTGCCGAAGAAACAGGCTACCATTTGCTTCGATGTGCTTCTTCCACGAACAACTTTCGTTGGATTTGGCTTGTCTTCGAAGACTCACATGGTCGTTTGCTGTTTTGTTTCAGGCTCATACGCATAGATCCATGATTCGTCACCTGTGACGATCTGATAAACGTCTTTTGAAGCACCGCGATCGTATTTTTTCAAAGTTTTTTTGCACCAATCGACACAAGCCTTTTTTTTGAGCGATTGTCAAATTGTGCGGGATCCAACGAGAACAAACCTTTTTTCCAGGTATTTATCCAACATCGAATGTATGCGCCCAAGGATGCCTCTATCTCACGGTATGTCACATGACGATCTTGCATTATCAGTTCACGCACGGCATCAATGTTCTCTGGCACAACGGCCGTTTTTGGATGACCATCGTCTTTGAGCAAGCCAACCGACAGGCTGTACGTGCTATAGTGGATAAATTTGGATCAAAGTTTTCTCTTTTGGATGTTCCGGCTCCAAAGAGATTCCGTACCGCGATGAAAATATCGCAACCGGCCATCTCTCAAACCACACTGTGGCGTATTTTGCGAAACGATCTTGCCCTTCATCCTAATAATATCAAACTGACTTAAGAACTTAAGCCGTTGACCATTTGAAATGCCATAACTTCTCCGATTGGGCTCTGGCAAAGTTTCACGAAAATCCAGAATTTCATCGCTCATTTCTGTCTGAGTGGTTTTGTCAATAAAAAAATATGCGTTATTGGACAGCAATAAATCCACATGTGCTTCAAGAGACAAAATTACTGTGTGGTTTTCATGCCGGAGGTGTTTGGGCCGTATTTGTTTTTAATTATTTTTGACCAGAATTGTTGAGCTTGACGTCGCCGATATGTGCACGAAGAAAAAAACTATGGTTGTGGTAAAACTATTCGAAGAGCATCATACTATTGTTGGTTAAATGGTTGTGGCACAACAATATTATGATCATCACAACAATAAAATGGTTCACACACAACCATATTATGATCATCACAACAATAGAATGGTTCACACACAACCATACTATGATCTCCACAACAATATTATGGTCCTTATAACAATAGAATAATTAACTCACAACAACACTAAGATTCCCACAACCATATTATTATTTACACTTAACCATACCATGATCCCTACAACAATTTTATGATCATCACAGTCATAGTATGGCTCACACACATCCATACTATGATCCCTAAAATTATTGTAGGGATTGGGTAAAGTTGTTATTCAACAAAGAGATTTTAATTAAGTAATTTTTTTTTTGTTTTTTAATTATTTATTTATTTATTTGCAATCTATCGAGAGATAATTAGCAAATTTTGTAATCAATATATTTTTAAGAATAACAGGTAGATTTTACTTCAATAAGTAAAATCACTTATATTTACAATTTTATTTAGTTCTATGTTATTTAATCTAACTTTCAAATTCTAAAAGGAAGGTCCAGTACATGAAGTCTTTTTAAACGCCTCGTTTCGTTGCTGTCATCCAATAGACAGATCGCCAGTATATTTGAATGGTTGCTTAATCTTTTCAGGTATTTCTCGGAGTATCGTTTGATTTCATCTTTTTCATATGTCATGTTCAGATCGTTAAGGATTATGTCGTTTCTTACGTACCATTGCGAGTCTAAAATCAACCTTAGCGATTTTGACTCAAATCTTTCCAATATTTTGGTATTTTTTCAGAACAAAAAAAATATAAAAATTTAAATCAAGTGTGGAAAATTTATTGGTACATATTGGACATTTTATGGCATTTTTTTTGGATAAAATATCCTTCAAATGTTGACCGCAACTACGCCTCAGGGTTTCCATTCTGAGGGTCCAATTTTGGAAGACTCGTTCGAGCATTTCGACCGGTATGGTTTAAATGACACGCGTAATGTTAGCTTCCAAAACCTAAATCGTAGCTGGTTTGTCAGCATAGACTTTGGACTTTACGTAACACCAAAGAAAAATGTCAAAAGGTGTGATGTAACTCGATCTAGGCGGCCAACTCACCTGTCAAAAATTTGAAATTAGCTGCTTTCGAGATGACCTCTCAATAGATCCATTGTTTGAGCAGCTGTATGGCAAGTGGCACCGTCCTGTTGAAACCAAGAGTCGTCGAGATTACGGGCTTTAATTTCCTGTTGCATAGATCGATATCATGGCGCGATACCGAGCACCATTCACGGTAAGTTCCGGCCATCAGCATTTTTGAAAAAATATGCACTGCTGATTCCACCAGCTTATAAACCGCACCAAACCGTGGTTTTCTCTGGGTATAATGGCACCTCTTAAACTTCTTCTTGTCGCTCTTCCGCCTAAATGCGGCAATTTTGTTTATTGACTTTGCCGTTGAGCCAGAAATGGGCCTCATCACTGAACAAAATTTTGGTCGAAAACAGCAGTTGCCAACATTTGCAGGAAATTATTTTCAAAAAATAAATGCCATAAAATGTCCTTTGATATTACCATTAAAGATTTCACACTTAATTTTAATTTTTATATTTTTTTTGTTCTGAAAAAATACCTCTAGATGGATCTCCCTATACATTGAACTCTTAACAATAAGAGTGATTTGATTTTTAAAATTAAATTCAAAAAACAATACTATGGTTGCAACGACCATTGTTTTATTGCAGAGAACATACTATTGTTAATGTGACCATGTAGTAACCATATCTTTTTTCTATTTGTATGTGTATGGTATCTTACACTTAGGACGATTTTAGGATGGTGTATTTTTTATAACGTCGATTTTGACCTTTTTTTTTAAAAAAATACGCTTTTCATTTGCTTTTGGTAGTGCCTACCAAAATTTATTCGAAGGTTTTTCTTTGATTGTTTCAATTAATCGTCACTTTTGACATGTTTAAGACATAGGAGCGAAATTTGAATAATAACATTCAATCCAAAAGAACAAGTGTATGGTTTAATTTAAATCTACCCACCTAATTCTTAAGTTACGTTATCAAGCCCAACCTTAAGACCTCGTCAGCCGTTTACATCTGCAATCCGAACCAGCCTTAAAGGAAAAGAAGTTACTCAAGTTAAAAGATTTAGGAATTTAAAACTTTAAAGGCATTCGAAAAGTGTGGCAAGTATCATGTTAACTTTTGGCAGTTTCATTACGAAATTTGAAATTTCACATGCAACCCACTCGCGGGTGGTTTTACGGAAGAGCAGCAGCAGCAAAGTAATTAAGTACCTTAAAGTGCCATATGGATGTTTCTTCTTAAGTTCTTTCGTTCCTTAGAACGCAAGTCTATATATGTGACAGCGCACAGAGAAAGGGACCTAAGTGTAAAAAAATCAATTTTCATTTTTTTTCTTTTTTTGATGTGGACAACATCTGAGCATCGAATGAGACCGATCCCATGCCCCAAAAGTGTTCCCTTCCAGAGATATGCGCGTTTTATGAAAGTGAAGTCGACGATTCTAAGCGCAAATAGAAAAGGACCTAATCTTTAAAATGGCTCTCCTGAACAAAGCTGGTTTTTAAGCTTAGGTCCCTTTCTATTTTGCGCGTCACATATGTATATATCCCTATATATGTATATATACTTTTGTGTGTGTACAGATGTAACATGACCACTCATTTACAATGAAAAGGTTGCAATACCAACCAGCCAAACCGAGGCGAGCTTCAGCCATGCGAACTTAGACACTGAACTTTTAAACAAAACAACAACAAAAGTTTATTGTTTCTAAAAACAAACATCCATCCGTTCTCATACAAAAAATAAACGTACAGAGGTTGCGTTTTGCAAAAATTTTTAACAAATTGTTTCTATGTTTTCGGAACACATACAGTGCTCCACAAACCCACACATACATATAAGCATTTATGTTCATGAGTTTAAGTACTTGAATGTATTTTTGGTTTTCCCACCCATACATGCATAGCGCAAAAAGAACGAGAAAAGAAATGTTAGGATTTTCTTGGTTTCCGATTCGGTCTTGGATTACACAGAAACATTCGGTGGCCACCATTATCATGGCCATGTTAGGAAAACCCAACAGACATTCCTTTCATTAAGTGCAGAAGCAATGGGATATCATGATTTCTCTGGTGCTTCATTTCATTCACGGCATTTTCACCTATACACAGTGCACAGTGGGTGCAAATAGACAAATTTATCAGAAAAATAACATGTTGTTAGCTTTTTATGAATAAACAGACATACGAGTAGGAGAGCCAATCGAGAAGAAGAGAGTGAAATTGAATATGTGAAAAATTAGAGAATTTTAAAGAAAAAATATACAAATTTAAGAAATTGACACAACCTTCACCATTTCTAGGCCCAAATTCAACCAAAATTGTTTTTTATCATTAAACAAATTGTTTTGCGCAAACTTAAACGATCTAAAAAAAGTACGAGGGCGACCGCAAAACTAACTGGCCTGGCACATTTTCTGTTTTACTAGCAACTTTTTTGTTGTTTTGTAACAGCATCTTTTATAGGCCATCTGTCAAAATTTCCGAAATATTTAATGATTATTTTCTTTGTTACAGGTGACTGAAGTAAACAAGTTTTATAATTTTTGAAAAATGGAAAATAAAGAGATTCGTGCGGTAATTAAACACTTTCATATGAAAGGTTATACGCCACAATTAATCAAAGATGAATTGGATTCTGTTCATGGTGATAATGCACCATCATACTCCACCGTGAAATCCTGGGTTCAACAATTTAAAATGGATCGTTTAAGTACGGAAGATGAACAACGCTCTGGAAGACCGAAAACTGCTACTACTATTTAAAACATTAGAAAAATATTTAATGAAGTGACTAAAGATAGACGAATAAAGCTCAGAGAACTTGCTGATATTGTTAAAATACACGAAAAACAAGTTTGGAGTATTTTACATGATGAACTCCACATGAAAAAGCTATCCGCAAGATGGGTGCCGTGTTTGTTGACTTTGCCACAAAAAATCGTCCGTTGGACCAATTCCGAGGAGCTTTTAGCGATTTATCAGCGTAATCCAATAGAGTTCTTGCGCCGATTCATAATTATGATTTGAAATTGCATCGCATCCACCATATATTCCAGATTTAGCTCCTTCTGATCATTTCTTGTTTCCAAATTTTAAAAAAATTCTCGGTGGCAAAAAATCTACGTCCAATAGCGAGGCATATTTTGAAGGTCTTGAAAAATCTTATTTTTCGGATGGAATTAAAAAACTTGAAAAACGTTTGATGAAGTGTACTTTTCGGTCGCCCTCGTTTATACAGCAAATAAAAATAGTTTCGCAGGAGAAAAAATATTTTGTTTAGAAAAAATTTATACCGCTTCAAGTCATTTTACTTTTTACAAATACATTTTTTCTGCAAAACCGAATTTCTTTTTCACAAATAATTTTGTTTTTTTACAAATAAATTTGATTGTATTGAGTTCGTCTGGCTGTCAACTTTTGTCAGTTGACAAAAGACGGAACTTACAATTAAAAAGTTTTCCCTGAAGATGATCAACGACGTTGATCGCAATATTAGAAACTAAAATTAACAATTATAATAACAAAAGAAATTTATTTTTTCCATGTTTTTGAAAAAGACGAACTCAATACAACTTCCAACAAAATGGTTTAAAATACACCCAACTCCAACAAATTAAATTTGATTTACACAAATAAATTTTTATTTGTGTACAAAAAAAAATTATTAACATTTTAATTTTTTTTTTATTTTGCAGATTGATTTTTAGATTTAACAATAATGAATAACTGGGACACAGGAACAAGTATTTGGATTGTCCGCCGCTTTTACGCACTACTTCCGTTGTTTCGGTTCAAAGAGAGTATAGGCGCACGTTTGGCGGCAATCCCCCGAGCAGATTGACCAAAATGAGACTTGTTAACAATATTGCCGAGCATGGGACAGTCAACAGAAATCCTTGCCATCAGAACCCTTCAGTTCGGACAGAGGAAACAGTCGCTGCTGCAGCTGCTGCCGCACGCAGAGAAAAAATCAGTTGGAAGTCGATCCGAACTACAAATATTCGTCTGGATTAAGCGACTTTCTGTTGCAATAACCAACATTTCATAGTATTGATGGTACGAGATATCATATGATATTTGCCACAAACGTATTACGGTATTTACATCCAATCACACAGTTATACCAACCGAATTCAGTTTAACTATAGGTTGCGACAACTCGCGGTTATAGCAACCAAATTTGGTACCAATAATTGGCGATGACAACAAATTAGTTCTTTAAAGTGACCAAACCAAATCTGTTTAGTTTAATTTTGTGGCGATCCACTAACACTCAGTGTTGCCTGGCGCCATCTGACATTTCAATTTCATTTTTTAGCATAAAAGTACTCATTTCCATTTCATTTTTTTAGCATAAAAGTACTCAGAACGTTTTGACATGCGCCCATCATTTGTGTTGTTTACAGTGACTTGAAAAAATCAATTTGGCAAAAAAAAATGGAAGTAACTCGTGAACATTTTCGTGCGATCATTTTTCACAACTTTCGACGTAGTTTATCACGACAAGAGTGCATCGATGAACTTAAATCTTTGTATGGCGATAAAGTAAAATCCTATAGCACTGTGAAAAACTGCTTCAATGAATTCAATCGTGGCCGACGATCGCTTAAAGACGAAAGTCGTCCAAAAACGGCCGTTGTGCCAGAGAACACAGATGCCGTGCGTGATCTAATAAAGCAAGATTGTCATGTGACATACCGTGATGTAGAGGCATCCTTAGGCATTTCTTCCACCAGCATACATTTGATATTGCATGAACATCTGGCGTAAAAAAGGTTTGTTCTCGTTGGATCCCGCACAATTTTACAGTCGCTCGAAAAAAGGCTCGTGTCGATAGGTGCAAAGAAATTTTGAATAAATACAATCGCGGTGCTTCAAAAGACGTTTATAAGATCGCCATAGGTGATGAATCATGGATCTATGCGTATGAGCCCGAAACAAAACAGCAATCGACCGTGTGGGTCTTCAAAGACGAGCCAAATCCAACGAAAGTTGTTCGTGGAAGAAGCACTTCGAAGCATATGGTAGCCTGTTTCTTCGGCAAAACTGGTCATTGGCGACTGTTCCGCTTGAGCAACGTAGGACGGTCAATTCTGAGTGGAACACCATAATTCGTTTGCCTGGAGTCTTCGGAGAAATTCGAAAACCGAACAAGAGAAGACGGATCATTGTGCATCATGACAATGCGAGCTCTCATACATTGGCTCAAACCAACGCCTTTCTGACCGGCCAAAACGTCGAATTGATGGCACCCAATGAATTCTTTTTATTCCCGTACATTAAGAAAAAAAAATGCGTAGTCAACGATTTTCGTCGCCAGAAGATGCTGTTGGGAGGTGTCTCAAATCGAGTGGAAAATGTGCTTCGACAATTGGTTTGAGCGCATGCAAAAGTGTATAAATCATGCTGGAGAATACTTTGAAAAACAATAAATCCATTTTTGATGATAAATAGTCGCATTTTCATTATTTGTCCTGAAATATATTTAGCAGACCTCATATTTAGTTAAATTCCATTTTTGGCTATGCCGCCACTGTGGGCAAACGGGGAGGAATGGTACCCTGAAATTAGAAATAAGTCGCTGTCAAAATGGTTTAGGTGAATTGTATTTTTGTGGGTATGTGTTTGAAGAAAACCTGAAAAGTAATATTTAACAGTGGTTCTAATACGTTTGGTGAGAACCTGGTCTCAAATATTTCAGTTTTGCTTTCCATGGTCTATGCTGGCAAACCAGCTACGATTTAGGTTTTGGAAGCCAACATTATGCGTGTCATTAACGCCATACAAGTCGAAATGCTCGAACTAGTCATCCGAAATTGGACCCTAAGAATGGACACCCTGAGTCGTAGTGTCGGCCACCATTTGATGGAAATGATATTCAAAAAATAAATGGCATAAAATGTCCTATCGAGTGAACAAAAAAGTTTCCACACTTTATTTGAAATGTTGTATTTTTTTTTATTTAAATAAAATGCTTCTATATTGATCCTCCGTTATTAAACAAGTGGTTAAATGGTTCACAACAGTGGGGTAAGAGATGGCGTGTTCCTGAACTCCACATAGTTTGTCAAGAAATTACCAGAAAACTATAAAGACGAAGAGCTAGCAAGGTTTAGGAACTGGAAGAACTTTCACTGTTTGAAACGCACCTTGCTCACAGAAAACTCCTTCCGCTGCACTGTGGGTAAGATCTCGAAAAAGCTGGTCATAAAGGAAAAAAATAATTTTTCTACATGGTAATTTTGGACTATCAGGTTGGCTACAGTGATGTTGGAACTACTCAATGTTAACTGTACCGACGAGCAGCTGCTCATTTCATTCGTTATATTTCAGGTCTAACACGGCAGTATTTTGTTCGTTGTGCATGCAGCCGATAAGGCTACAAATTAGTCTTGTCATCGAAGATAAGTATTGGTGTTGTGTGCACATGAAACAAATATTTTCAATATGGAACGTGTTCCAGGGGGTATGTACTAATTAAAAAGCATTAGTATTATTTTAAAATAATTAATTATAAATGTTATTTATTGAATCTACTTAATACAGAAAAATTATCGAAAAAATTTTAAAATGTTCTTAACAAATAGATATAAGTTACGAATTCCATGATATTCCGCTTTCATTTGCACTGTTTTCTCAGGGATATAGTATTATCTTTGTAATTTAACCTTAAAATTCTGCTACAAGACACTACTCCACATTTGAGCCATGTTTTAAGTCAAAATTGCAAAATAAAAATTCTTGAAAAATGTGGATAATAACTAAATTGACCCTGATTTTTGGTGTTTGTGTTAATTGTTGGGCTTTGGTGTGTTCTGACACATATAGTAAAATTTAATGGCCAACATTTTTGTGGAACATTTCATTCCCACCCGCCCCTTTTTGTGGGTGGTTTTAATGATTTGTTACAATATATCCAAAAATTACCATTATGCGTGTCAGTAAAACTGGTTGATAACTGGTATTTCCGAAGAACTAATCCACCGTTTCCATATCATTTTGCAGACAATTTCGAGTGGACGTGAAATCGACGTTGAAAAGTTTCGAGCTTACGCCTTATCAACTGCCAGACACTACGTCAAAGAATACCCCTGGTACAACATGCCAACATCAGTCCATAATTTGCTGATCCACGGACCAGACATTATTTCATCGGCCATTTTACCCATCGGTCAACTCTCGGAGGATGCTCAAGAATCAACCAATAAGTTGATAAAGCGATATCGTTTGAGTTTTTCTCGAAAGTTTTCAAGAGTTAAGACTATGGAAGACGTGTTCAGGAGATTGTTGGCAACCACAGACCCCTACATTTCATCTCTAACAAAATCAATAATAACAAAATTGAAGAGTATGCTGCCAGAAGCTGTTGGCCTCTTGGTTCCTGTGGCGGAAGATGATGAAGACTCCGATGCTGATGACGAAGAAACAGGCATCGATGATGATGAAAATTTCATTGACGAGGCAGAAAAAAAGTAGATGATTAAGATTAAAACACCTTTTTAACAAAGTTTTTGAATTTTTTGAGGTTAAAAGAAATTTGTAACTTTCAGAACCTGCCATTTCAAAACGAATTGAGATAAATCAAAAACTATTTCAAGTAATTGTTTCCTGCAGTGTTTGGAATTCGACAGTGTTTTCAAAATTAAGATTTGATTAAAAATAGGTGAACTATTAATAAAAAATTATAAAAAGTCCAGACAAATA
Source organism: Hydrotaea diabolus (assembly GCA_963513945.1). Classification (NCBI taxonomy): domain Eukaryota; kingdom Metazoa; phylum Arthropoda; class Insecta; order Diptera; family Muscidae; genus Hydrotaea; species Hydrotaea diabolus. The sequence goes on from OY740719.1 coordinate 130,041,635, forward strand.
TTGACGTTTTTATTTTTGACTGCAAATATCTTTTGAATGGTCAGAGATAAATCAAACGCTTCAGCGTATTTTTTATTTGTTTCTCTTAGAAGATTTCTTGAAGCAAAAAATTTTACAAATCCGCTCAAAATTGTAGAAGTTACAGGTCTTTAAAACATTAACAGCATCAAAGGGGTCCACTTTGAGACCCTGTATCAAACTCCGCGTAATAACAGGGTGTCTACAAATGCAATATACGAAATGACTGACTCCTCCTTTACAAATCTCTAGTACATTATTAAGCTATCCGACTAATAGTTTAGAAGTTATGATATTATGACCACGTTTTTTGTAATCTGACCCACTGTGCGCTGGAGAAAGCCTATTTTGTAACTAACAAAAAGTTTGTCACAGAAAATAAGTCTTCATTGGCAAGATGTCCTACAGGTAGAATGGCTATGAATAAGGGGTTTAGATGCTTGCTCTCTAAATAGGTTACCTAATCGTAGCTATCTGCAAACTTTTTTGGGCTACGAAAAAATTTCCAAAAAATCTGGGTTTAATTTAAAAGCTCTCGATTATGTATATAAGTTTAGTTTCGCACCACTGTGCTGTATACATATAAGTACATACAATCTGTATGTCGTATTACAACAAATACAGCGTAAGAGACAATGAGAGCAAGCGGTTTGTTGCTACCACAATGTTGACGAAAGATTTAAGATTTAATGTCAGCCTGGGGATATAAAGTTTCCCTTGAAATGCGACGACTTAGATGGAGGACTAAGACAACGATGGCGATGGCGACGACGACGACGATGTAACTTCCAAATCTCCAAAGAGTCACAAATTTGGCGGTTGAAGAAACACAACGGTTTAGGTACATAAATCATTACACTGAGCGAAAATTTAAATTTTTGCAGGTTGTGCCTTTAATTTTCGCCCGTTAAATTGTGGTACGGGCTACGTTTTAAAAAAGACACATGTACATATACACCGAGAAATACATACCGATACACACACCACCATACATAGTACATGTAACCATAGTCCTTTGTGGTTTGCATAAAGTGTTACTTGCCTTCGAAATGTTTTATTTCGCCTTTATTTGCATGATTGTCACAGTTCAGTGCTGGCACAGTGGGATGAAATACGTAGGGGGCATACGGTTGCGGTATATGAACGGTAAATAGCAAGTAATAATGTCACTTAGTTCGGCCAAGCCAAGATTTCATACCTAAAACCGTGCATTCACTATGGAAGTATATTTCAAACCCATATCTAAGCCTAACCTTTAAAATAAATCCATATTTGGATTTGTAGGAAAACTTGGTGTAATTTTTATGCCCATATTTACCGGTGCTACCGGTAAAATTAAATGAAACAATAATGCATGGATAAGGAGGAGAGCAGTAATGTCATCTCCGGCTGAGTATTTATTTTATTCTTTAGTTTGAAGAAGATTTGTAATTACAGTGCCAAAAACCAGGGTTTTGACAAAACCATCGTAAAGGGTTTTTTTTTCAAAATCGTGTATTGAAAAACAGACTGTCGAGTTGAAAACTCAACATATGCCGACATTTCGTTTTTAGCATTTTGCTTAAGAATGGAAGTTATTTTATCAGGAGTAAAGTAAGAGTACCCTGGAACTGCTCTATATTTATCCAGATTTTACAAATAAGGCCGTATTTGAATTTTTTTACCCATATGTCCACGTTGAAATTGGTCAGACTTTTGGGCATGTCGCCAAAAATAAAACTAAACTAAAAAAATATTTTTTGGTTTTTCTTAGGATTTCCTAAATGGTCTTTCAAGGTCACGTTCAACTAAAATGCAAATAATTATAACTTCATTCTTTAAATCCGACGTTTCGTTGGGATTTTTTAATTTTTTGTTTATATAACTTTATAAAGTTATTTTAAAGCCATATGGGTCTGTATATGGGAAACCAGTTTTTGGGCTATATCGGAAAATAAGCCTATATGATTTAAATCGGTACAAAATTAGTTGTTTGTCAATCGAAATACGAGGGTTTTTATACATATTTCTGGCCTATGCAACAATAAGCGTTGCCTGGCGCCATCTGATATTTTCACTGGAAAGTTTGGCATTTTTTAGCATAAACGTACTGAGAACGTTGTGACGTACGGCCATCATTTGTCTTGTTAACAGTGACTTGAAAAAAATCAATTTGGCAAAAAATGGAATTAACTCGTGAACATTTTCGTGCGATCATTTTTTACAACTTTCTACATGGATTACTACGGCAAGAGTGCATCGATGAACTTAAATATTTGTATGGCGACTGGTTTAATGAATTCAATCGTGGCCGACGCTCGCCCAAAGACGAAGGTAGTGAAGGTTGTCCAAAAACTGCAGTTCTGCCAGAGAACATTAGTGCCGTGCGTGAACTGATAATGCAAGATCGTCATGTGCCATAACGTACTAAAGAGGCATTCGTGGGCATATCTTCATCAGCAGACATTCGATATTGCATGAAAACCTGGCTGTAAAAAAGGTTTGTTCTCGTTGACATTCGGCGAAAAAAAGGCTCCTGTCGATTGGTGCAAAGAAATTTTGAATAGAAATACGTTCGCGGTGCTTCAAAAGACGTTTATAAGATCGTCACAGGTGACGAATCATGGATCTATGCGTATGAGCCCGAAACAAAACAGCAGTCGACCGTGTGGGTCTTCGAAGACGAGCCAAATCCAATGAAAGTTGTTCACGGAAGAAGCACTTCAAAGCAAATGGTCGCCTGTTTCTTTGGAAACACTGGTCATTTGGCGACTCTTCCGCTTGAGCCACGTAGGGCGGTCAATTCTGAGTGGTACACCAAAACTAATGCTTGAAGTCTTCGAAGAAATTCAAAAAAAAGAACAAGAGAAGACAATTCATTGTGCACCATGACAAACACATGGGCTCAAACCAGCGCCTTTTTGACCGGCCAAAACGTCGAATTGATGAGTCATCCGCCCATACAGCCCTGACTTGGCAATGACTTCTTTTTATTCCCGCACATCATGAAAAAAATGCGTGGTCAACGATTTTCGTCGCCAAAAGATGCTGTTGAAGCGTTCAAAACTATGTTTTGGAGGTGTCTCAATCGGAGTGGAAAAAAGGCTTTGACAATTGGTTTGAGCGCATGCAAAGTGTATAAATCTTGCTGGAGAATACTTTGAAAAACTATAAAACCATTTTTGATAATAAATATCACATTTTCATTATTAAGCCAGAAATGTATATAGCAGCCCTCGTAAGGCCGTATTTGATTTTTTTTGTTACTCATATATCCATCTTTAAACTGATCAGACTTTTGGACATCAACAAAATTTAGCCAAACTGCAAAAACAATATCATTTATTTATTGACATGTAATTCGAAGCCTATTAGACGCCTATTACAACTACTTAATAGGGACATAAATACTGTTACAACATTGAAAACACCCATTTCAATAGTAGAACTGAACATACCCCGTTAATGTCATATGGGTTTTGAAATCTAACCTCAATAGCGTTAGTCTGTAACGGGAATTTAAAATTGTTTCAACTTTCATCATGGAGTGGTCAGATAATGAGAAACGTATCGCTGTAATAGCGCTTTTCAAGTGTGAAATGAAAAAAGCGATAATTTCAAAACGCTCCGGCCACTAGCCGCATGTTCGTCTACCGATGCATAAAACTGTTTGAGGAGACTGGAGATGTAAAAGACCGCCACCGGTGGGGCCTCCCACGCTCTCTTCGAACACCGCATGTCATGAAAGCCGTTAAATCAAGAATTCACAGAAATCCGCTCCGAAAACAGAAAATCATGGCCCGTGAGATGAATATCACGCAAAAGTCCATGAGTCGAATCATTAAAAAAGAATTGGGACTTAATGCTAAACGATGTACCGGACATTTATTGACTGCAGCTTTAAAAAATAGGATATAAAATTGCAAACGTCTTTTGGTGAAGCACGCTGATAACTTGCACAGAAAAACTTAGTTCACCGAAGAAAAATTTTTACCGTTCAGAAAAAATTTAACAAGCAAAATGATAGAGTGTATGCGCGGTCATCTAAGGAAGCATCTGAACTGATCGCAAGGGTGGAAAAGGGTCATCACCCAGCTTCAGTCATGGTTTGGTGGGGTGTCTCTTACGATGGGGTTACTGACCTGCATTTCTGCGAACAAGGAGTCAAAACATCGGCCATAATTTACCAAGTAACCGTTTTGGAAGCTGTTGTGAAGCCTCTTAACAATTCCCTTTTGCAAAACCAGCCATGGACTTTCCAGCAGGATTCTGTGCCGGCCCATAAGGCTAAAACGTCCCAGGCTTGGTATCGAAACAAATTTGCCAGCGTTCATTTCCTTTGAAGAATGGCCCTCAGGCAGTCCAGATTTGAAGCCATTGGATTACAAATTGTGGACGGTTTTAGAGGACAAGTTTTGTCACAAAAGATACCCAAACATTGGATCTCTTAAGACTGCTTTGTTTCGAACTGTGGCCAATTTTCCAATGGACGAGGTTCGTGCAACTATTGACGATTGGCCAGTGCGACTTAAGACGTGTGTAAAGGCAAAAGACTGACATTTCGAATAAGTAGATTCTTTTTGGATACAATATACATCAATAAATATACTAAAAAATATTTGGTCCAAAAACATTTAGTACTTTTTATTTTACAGCATAAAACGTGTGTAACAGTATTTATGTCCCTACTAAATATGTATAAAAATTTTAAATATAACATCAAAAACTAGTAGAAATATTGCAGTATAAAATAATGGGTGATCCACTTTTTTCAATAGCTTTTTTTTTGACAGATCACGCGTGAGTCGTGTCATGCTGTCATGTTATTTTTGTTTAGTATGGTTTGGCATCTCATCATGGAAAGACTTACGCCTGAACAACGTTTACAAATCGTTCAACTTTATTGCGAAAATTCACGTTCTGGTTTTCGTGCACTTCGTTCGACTTATGGTCAACATAGTCGGCCTACTGAGCGTACTATTCGCAACACCATCGCCCATCTTGAGACCCAGTATTCATTATTGGATAATATTCGACGGAATGGACCACGCCCGGCACGCAGTGAAGAAAATGTAGCGGCCGTAGAGTCGATTCGGCGCCGTTCGCAGCAACTCGGACCGACGTATGGAACGACTTGGCGCATTTCACGTTGAGATTTTAAATTGAAAGCGTACAAAATACAGCTTGTGCAAGAACTGAAGCCGCCCGACGTTCCCAAGCGACATCGCTTTGCTCTATGGGGTCTTGAAAAGTTCCAAGAAGATCCGACGTTTTCGCGCCAAATTTTGTTCAGCGATGAGGCCCATTTCTGGCTCAATGGGTATGTAAACAAGCAAATTTGCCGCATTTGGGACGAAGAGCAACCAGAAGAGGTTCAAGAGCTGCCACTTCATGCAGAAATCATCGGTCCATAGTTCTTCAAAAATGAAGCCGGTGAGAACGTAACCGTCAATGGCGACCGTTATCGTGCCATGACAACCGACTATTTGATACCTGAAATTGAAGCTCGTGATCTTAGCGACATTTGGTTTCAACAAAACGGCGCCACTTCCGACACATCACATCAATGAATAGATTTATGAGAGAACACTTCGGTGAGCAGATAATTTCATGTTTTGGGCCGGTCGATTGTCCACAAAAATCGTGTGATATCACTTCGTTAGACTTTTTCCTGTGGGGGGGGGGGGGTATGTAAAGCCTAAAGTTTATGCGGACAAATCCGCTTTGATTCAGGCCTTGGAGCAAAACATCACGCGTGTCATTCTCCAGTTACCAGTCGAAATGCTCGAACGAGTCATCAAAATTGGACTCAACGGATGGACCATTTGAGACGTAGCCGCGGCCAACTTGTTGAAGAATAAATGTAAAAGAATGTTCTTTCAAATGATAATAAACATTCCCCATTCAATTTGAATTTTCTGTGTTTATTTCTTTAAACCTTAAAATGGATCACTCGTTATAAATAAAAAAAATAACAATAATCGTAAATTTCCCTACAAACATCCTGATGAAATCATATAAGTGTAATCAATAAACCAAGGAAAAATAAAGAGAATTACTACTCTGGACTTGAAGGAAAATGTTACATTAAATTGTTACGAAATGTCAACGTATTTTAACTTGCTTGGCAAAATGTTACTCGTATATAGATGGGCAACTTTAATGAGGAATGATTAATTTATAAGCGGTATACCTTTGGAATAATTAACGTGTGTTGCGAACGGAATGCAGACATACGATTTTTCTAGCAACAAAGAAGATTTCATTTTGCATTTTGAAACTGCACAAATTCAACAAAGGAACAGCCTTAAAAGGCGATATGTGAGCATACGGTTGGACAGATTAAATGTAGCGTATAACTCTATAAAGCACTGCGTTTATTATATTCATATTACTTGGAGTAGTTCCAGTATATACCTCTAGGGAAATATTTGTCATAATTAAGCCATGCACACGTATTGTTTTTACCCAACGAGGTTAAACTATATTTGTGCTGTGTACTTGACGAAGAGTGGAACTAAAACATGAAGCAATACTGCGAATGTGCTGTTCGAGGCAGCATTTGGTATTCTGCATCATTGTATGCAAATCGAGGTTCATCGAATAGGATGATGAAAGCAGTATTGCCTTTGTTTGTTTTAAAAAGATAAATACTAAGCTAAACGTAAACAGTTTTGGCTGGTAAAACATCCAAATGCTGGATTTCTCTGCATAATAATACACACAGAGAAAAAACATGGTTACTACATGGTCACGGTAATAATAATATGTTCTCCACAACAAAAGTATGTTCGTCGCAACCATAGCATTGTTAACTGAATTTTTTTTTGACAATAGTATAATAGCTGCAATATTAATATTGTTGAAATGTAACAATAGTATTATTGCCAAATTTAAAAATGAAAATATTGTTATAGCAAAAATATAAATATGGTTAGTGCGACAAAAGTATTGTGTTTTGCGTTTTATGTTAACAATGATATGATTACGGCAATCATACCGTATGATTGTAATTTTTCTTCATTTGAATATGCTTTTTAGAACAAATGTTATTGGTACGGATCTAATGCAACAATAGTACTTTTTTATCGAAATTAAAATTTTTTAAACCAGCTGCTTTGGCTTTGTTATCTGAAATATTTTTAATAAAAACGCTCACGTTTATTTAAACTTATTTTTTCTACTGTGAAATAAATCACTCCTATTATTTTGAATTTAATGTATTTTTGAATAATTTTCAAATTTCAAATCTATTGTGGACACTTAAATCAATTTTAATAAATAATATTGGGGATCAAATCTATTGTCGACAACTCAAACAAATTCTATTTAATAATATTGGGGATCACAGTTTAATTGTGTGTGATCATACTATGGTTGTAGGGATCATAACATGGTTGCGTGTGAATCATACTATGATTGTGAGGACCATACTATGGTTGTATATGAAATATACTATGGTTGTATATGAAACATACTATGGTTGTGGAGATCATAGTATGGTTGAGTGTGAATCATACTATGGTTGTGGGGATCATAGTATGGTTATGTGTGAATCATACTATTGTTGTGAGGATCATAGTATGGTTGTATTTGAATCATACTATTGTTGTAGCACAACCATATACCCAACAATAGTATTATCCTCTTCGAATATTGTCATCACAACCATACTTTTTTTCTGCGTGTAGATGAATATGGTCAGCAAAAGAGTATGGTTACACCAGTGCCAAAGCTCTTGAAAAGGTCCTTAAACAACAGCACAAACAAAATTAAACCAAGAGCTGAGCCCTGACGGACCCCACTCCTATCAGACAAAAAAACGATAAGACACCACTGACACGAAGAAGAGCTTTTTACCACATGAATATAATAACATTAAACTCCAGGCAATTTTCCCAGGTCCAAAAGACTTTTTGTTAATCCAAAGACAAAACCAAACCTATTTTTTTCAAATGAGTATTCATCCTTATTAAGTCAGTATGGCCAATTGATTAAACATGGGTACTTTTGTCGATTTCCTGAACTTTGATGTGATGAACTCTTCACCCTCAAGTTTCTGAGTTCATAAAAAAGAGCGTTCCGGATGGTCTTCTCAAATAAATAAAAAGACCAACCGGAATTACTTCTAAGAGGAAGCGGTTCGACCGTCTTTATTGTATGATGAGTTGATGGTAACTAATTAAACCTTAAGCTAAGGTGGCCTTAAGTGGCCATGTCACAATGATTTAGAGAGAGATATTAATTCAATGTAAATGAGACCAATATATGCCTTTTGAGGCGAATTCAATTCAGAACCTTAAGGGCACTTAAAACTAATAGATATGAAACAAAAAGAAAAGAACTTAAATGAAAATATGCAAATGATTGAAAGAATATTAGAAAATTAAACCTTATAATTATGGATTCAACATAATGGGAAGCAAAAAAACCGATCTTATGTTATCAAATATAATTAAATTAAAGTATTTTTTAATTCAACTAAATTGCTAATACTTACGAGGGCGGTTCGGAAAGTTCTTAGCCTATCAATGAAAGAGAATAGTTAGTTTTTCAAAAATATTTTTATTTTTCAATATAATTTCCTGAAACTTCAATACACTTAGTCCAACGCTTATCTAGCAATTCTATCCCTTGATTAAAATAGTTTTCCTCAAGGTCTTCAAAATAGTGGTTTACAACTGTAATTGCATCTTTATTTGAGGTAAAACGCTTGCCAGCAAGGAATTTTTTTAGATTTGGGAACAGGTAAAAGTCACTGGGAGCTAAATCAGGAGAATAAGGTGGGTGGTCAAGCAACTCGTACTTTAATTCGTTGATTTTAGCCATTGTTAAAACACTCTTGTGCGCTGGTGCGTTGTCTTGATGAAAAATTATTTTTTTGTGTTGTAAGCCAGGACGTTTTTCTCGAAATTGTACATTTAATTGATCTAAAAGGTTGCAATAGTACTCTGAATTTATTGTATTACCCATTTCAATAAAATACCTTTGAAGTCCCAAAAAACCGTTGCCATAACCTTACCAGCCGATTGAATTGTTTTTGCCTTCTTTGGGGCACTTCCTCCAGCTTCAGTCCATTATTTGGATTGTTCTTTTGTCTCTGGAGTATAGTGGTGGATCCATGTTTCATCAACAGTTATGAAACGACGCTTAAAATCCATTTTATTTCGCTGAAAACGATCCAAACAAGCTTGAGAAATGTTCATTCTTATGCGTTTTTGGTCGACTGTTAACAAGTCCGGCACCCATCTTGCAGAAAGCTTTTTCATCTGTAGTTCTTCATGCAAAATTAAATGGACTCGATCATTTGAGATGCCCATGCTATTAGCTATTTCACGCACTTTTATTCGTCGATCATTTAATACCATATCATGCACTTTGACTACAATTTCTGTTGTTGTTGCTGTTTTTGGACGTCCACTACGTGGTTCATCTTCAATGCTTGTACGACCACGTTTTAATTCAGCAACCCAATTTTTTACTGTTGCATATGAAGGAGCACTCTCACCTAACACATTCACCATATCATTATGAATTTCTTGTCCCGATAAACCTTTTTTATGTAAATATTTAATGACACCACGCATTTCTAATTTTTCCATTGTAAAAAAATCGCGGATGCGTCTTTTGTGAACACCTGTTTCTATATGAAGGAGTTGCCAGATCGAAACAAAATTTAACATGTGTTCATAGCAGAGATGGAAGTTTCCAAACACATAACTTTTTCTGTTTATACTGCGCTTTTTGTGCTAGGCTAAGAAGTTTCCGAACCGCCCTCGTAGTGGCATTTGCGTTAATGACTGCGTTGCATCTGCATACACTTCACAAGATTTGAGCATGTTTCCTTCGATATGGAGTACCAAGCGCTTTTCACTTTCCTATAATTCATTCAATTTTTTTTCTTTTGATGTGCCACTTTGCTTTTTAAGACGCCCCAGATGAGTTTAATGGGGTTTCGGTTCGGAGAGTGAATTGACTGTTCCAAAATAGGTACTCTATTCTGTTGGAATCAGGTTACAGCTAATCTGGAAGAGTGTTTTGAGTCGTTACCTTGCATAAACTCCCACCTAATTGGCATTTCTTCCTCGGCAAATGGAAGCATTTGGTTATTTAGAATATCAACATAATCAACATCACAGATTTTATCCCTAATCCAGATGCAGAAAAACAGTCCCAGATCATCAATGACCCGCCAAAATGTTTCACTGTCCTTTTGGTGTACTAAGTATCATATTCTTTGTTCTTCGATCGACGGACGTAAGTTTTTCCATCAGAACTAAACAAATTAATTTATGTTTCGTCTGACCAAAGTACATTTTTCCATTTTGTACGGTGTTGGTGCTGTTGGGCGAAAATAAGCCTTTTTTTGTTTTTTGCTCGGCAACGGTACTTTCCTTGGGCTTCTATCCATTAATCTTGCCTGTTTCTCACTATCCGACTTGTAATTGGTACATTTAAACTTCTTTCTTTTTTTTTGATATTCGCACTAGAACCGAACGGACATGAAGTTTTTTGCGTTCTTCTTATATTTTCTCTTTTTTAATCTTAAATGAATTGCATTTAAAACGTTATTTCTTGAACAATGCATCATATTTCTCTTATGCATTTTCGTTAATTTTTTAATCACTTTTGCAGTAATTTTGCTTATTGACACCCTTTGCCCAATCTTCAGCACATTGGGCAAAGCGCATCGGATGATGTTCTATTATCAAATGACAAAGTTCAACCAAATTTTCAAACCAATTTTTTTTTAAAAACTCAAAATTAAAAATTTTAAATCGCCCACCGCACACATTATAACGCGTGATCCATTTCGACGTTCTCTATATTTTTAAAGAAAAAAACACAGAAAATTCATATTGAATAGGGAATGTTTATTATCATTTGAAAGAACCTTCTCTGGCATTTATTTTTTGAAGATGATGTCTATCAAGTGTTGGCCGCAGCTACTTCTCAGATTGAGTTCAATTTTCGATGACTCGTTCGAGCATTTCGACTGGTAACTGGTGAATGACACGAGTGATGTTTTGCTCCAAGGCCTGCATCGAAGCGGGTTTGTTCGCTGATTTCAGATTTAGTTATTTCCTCAATAACTTTTACAGGTTACATTAGTCTTATTATGTCTATTACGTGCTTCTAGCATACCATAGTATCTATCTAGAATTTGTATCGCTTTTACTTAAGTTTAAATGCCCTGAGGCCAGCCCATTTTACATTATTTATGAAACTAGTTCACTATTAATACGCGGGTTTGTTCGCATAAACTTTAGACTTTATATATCCCCACAGGAAAAAGTCTAACGGTGTGATCTCACACGATTTTGGTGGCCAATCGACCGGCCTAAAACGTAAAATTATCTGCTCACCGAAGTGTTCTCTCAATAAATCCATTGATTGCTGCGATGTGTGGGAAGTGGCGCCGTCTTGTTGAAACCAAATGTTGCCGAGATCACAAGCTTCAACTTCAGGCATCAAACAGTCGGTTATCATGGCACGGCATCATTTTTGAAGAAATATGGACCGATGATTCCACCAGTCCACAAACCACACCAAACCGTTGTTTTTTCTGGATCAAGTGGTAGCTCTTGAACCTCTTCTGGTTGCTCTTTGTCCCAAATGTGGCAATTTTGCTTGTTTACATACCCATTGAGCCAGAAATGGGCCTCATCGCTGAACAAAATTTGGCTCGAAAACGTCGGATCTTCTTCGAACTTTTCAAGAGCCCATAGAGCGCTTGGAAACGTCGGGCGGCTTCAGTTCTTGCACAAGCTGCATTTCGTACGTTTTCAATTTAAAATCTCGACGTAAAATGCGCCAAGTCATTTCATACGTTAGTCCGAGTTGCTGCGAACGGCGCCGAATCGACTCTCCACGGTCTTGGTGTACACTAGGGTGGAGTGAAAACATGCTTTTTTTTAATTTGAAAAAGTTAACCTCGGAAAGAGATGTAGTCTGAGGTCCTAAAGAGGGGAAAAATAAAGAAAAAAATTTAAAAAATTTTTAGGGGTCGCGCCAAAATAAACAAATACACATGTTTGAAGGCGTGAATTTTCCTAACCCCTGAACCGATTTTAAAGTTGTATGTCAATAAATGTTTGAAATAGCGTAAACAATGAAATAAGGGCATGAAAAATTTTTAAAAAATTTTTCTCATTGTTCAAAAATTTCAAAAAGTAAAAAAAGTCAAATCGTCCCTTCTTCAGAAAATTGACTGAACACTGAAATCGCCACCAAAGCTACAAATATTAGTCGATTATCCTCATATTTGCCTCAAATACTTTTGTTTGGGCACTGAACAAGCTCTTTTAAATTTCGAATAAGTTAAGTCGTTAATTTTTAGGATTTTTCTAAAATCAACGCCAAAATAGCGATAATTTCCAAATTTCTAGGGAGCCCTAAAATTTTTTTTAAATTTTTTCTTTATTTTTCCCCTCTTTAGGACCCCAGACTACATCTCTTTCCGAGGTTAACTTTTTTTTTGAATTTCACTCCACCCTAGTGTACACTCTCAGCTACGGCCGCTACATTTTCTTCACTGCGTGCAGGACGTGGTCTATTCGGTCGAATATTATCCAATAATGAATGCTGGGTCTCAAGATGGGTGATGGTGTTGCGAATAGTACGATCAGTAGGCCGATTATGTTGACCATAAGTTGAACGCAGTGCTCGAAACACATTCCTCACAGAACGTGAATTTTCGTAATAAAGTTGAACGATTTGTAAACGTTGTTCAGGCGTAAGTCTTTCCATGATGAAATGACAAACAATACTAAACAAAAATAACATTAGAGCATGACACGACTCATACGTGATCTGAGAAAAGACTTAAATAAAGAATCTCTACTTGGATCACCCATTACAACAAAAAAAACCAAAAGCCAGAAAACCCGATAGCAAATAACCTGATAATGTCGGTTTTCGGTCTCGGTTTCGATTTTGGACGCTCCAGAGGGGATATATTAAAAACCATCTGAAAGCCTTCTAAATTGCAACAGACGATATCTTACAAAAATGACCCTCCTTTCTCTCACTTGTTCCACTGTGCCCCTCTGTTTTCGCAAAACTGTAGACTGTTTGACATTATTTAAGTTATAGTCCCGTTTGTTTGTGTTCTCTTTGATGTCATTTAAGAATGAACGGCGCAGGAGGGAAGACAACGATAATGCCAACACCACAAAAATCACTCCACAACAAAGGAGAACAATAACAACAGCAACAACAAAAACAGAAACAGAAACACAGCCGACAACAAACAATGAGGTGTTATAAAATTATAATAAACTTCAGATGTAAATGAATATATAACTGTAATAACTTTTTTTCGCAAGTGTCTCTGTGTGGGTGTGTTGTCTCCGAGTGTGTGTGCGTGCGGGCGCTTGAATTCAACACATCTACGGCAAGTGAAAGGCCCATATGTGCCATACACAATTACGGAATATGAACACAGCAACGCACACTTGAGCATAATTTAACAACTGAATTCCGTTTTTCTTCTTCTTTCTTTGTATCTTAGATATTCCTGATGATAAGTGTCGGATGGGCGGTGAAGATATCAAGAGAGAGAGAGAGAGAGAAAAGGCGAGAGGTGAAGTAAATATGAGAGCAGTACGAGAACGGATAATTCATTTTGAACGGAATAGAAAACTGCTGCTAACAGACATGTCACGGAACACAATTCCGTTCGAAAGTGGTTTCAATTCCGTATTTTGCTTCAGCAGTAAACTAATTCCGAAAGATTTGGTCGGAATGAAACCCCTTTTGATTATGTGATCGGAATTGATATTTTTAGTTCCATAAACACAAAAAACTTTGATAAAAGCACTTTTTCCTGAATAAAGATTATTGTAATCTTTAATTACGTTAAATTTTTGCTTAGTTTACATTTATTTTAATAAATCTTTTATATTTTCAATAGCACTAAGACAACAATACAAGCCAAATAATTGCCATGAACGAAATAAACTAAACCAAAAAAAAAAAACGTTGGAAAATTAATTTGTTATTTGTATTGTTTGTGATCGTCTTTTGTTGTGGCGTGTAAGATTCTGGCTGACGAAAATCAAACAAATAAGAAATGTGAGTATTTTATAAGTTTGTTCCCAATATTTTCATTTACAAACAAATATTTTAGGGAACAGCATAGAAACGGTGCTCAAGATAAAATTATTGTCGAGTTCATGGAGTGCCGCAATGATATAGCCAGAGGATTCCTGCCTGAAGGGGGATCGTGGGGTTGTAGAAGCGCTTTGGATAGAACTAACAGAAAAATTGAGTTCTTCTGGACCACCACGCAAAGATTGTCATGGATGGAACAAAACCTGGACGGACTGGAAAACATACGTGAAGAAGAAACTGTGCCACAACAAAAACGGTGGTGGCCCATATAACAAATATGTATTGTCCGAGGTTGAGAAAGCTGTTGTAAGAGTCTCCGGAATGCAGAGAAGTGTAGAAGGCGTTGCTGGCGCCAAAAGATTAGGAGAAGCGGATCTGATCGCGTACATTTGTGAATCTGACAAAGAAAACGACGAAGATCTTGATTTTACTCCCTCAACATGTGACAGTGCTAGGGAAAAAGAAAATGATTTGGCAAGAAAGCGAAGTGTAGGCGTCTTTCCCGCACACCAGCTCCTACTCCTAAGCGCCACAGAGCTCGTTCTCCATATGTATCCAACTCGGAATTGAGCAGCCTTTTAGTAGAAGAAAATAAGCACTTGGGAAAAAGTGGTCGATAACAAAGTGAAAAATGCTGTCCACCTTATGGAAGAACAGCGCGATGATATGCGAAAACAAAATGAAAAATTAGATACGAGGCGGTTCGGAAACTTCTTAGCCTAGCACAAAAAGCGCGGTATAAACAGAAAAAAGTTAAGTGTTTTGGAAACTTCCATCTCTGCTATGAACCATGTTAAATTCTGTTTCAATCTGGCAACTCCTTCATATAGAAACAGGTGTTCACAAAAGACGCATCCACGATTTTTTACAATGGAAAAATTAGAAATGCGTGGTGTCATTAAATATTTACATAAAAAAGGTTTATCGGGACAAGAAATTCATAATGATATGGTGAATGTGTTAGGTGAAAGTGCTCCTTCATATGCAACAGAAAAAAATTGGGTTGCTGAATTTAAACGTGGTCGTACAAGCATTGAAGATGAACCACGTAGTGGACGTCCAAAAACAGCAACAACAACAGAAATTGTAGCCAAAGTGCATGATATGGTATTAAATGATCGACGAATAAAAGTGCGTGAAATAGCTAATATCATGGGCATCTCAAATGATCGAGTCCATTTAATTTTGCATGAAGAACTCCAGATGAAAAAGCTTTCTGCAAGATGGGTGCCGCACTTGTTAACAGTCGACCAAAAACGCATAAGAATGAACATTTCTCAAGCTTGTTTGGATCGTTTTCAGCGAAATAAAATGGATTTTAAGCGTCGTTTCATAACTGTTGATGAGACATGGATCCACCACTATACTCCAGAGACAAAAGAACAATCCAAACAATGGACTGAAGCTGGAGGAAGTGCCCCAAAGAAGGCAAAAACAACTCAATCGGCTGGTAAGGTTATGGCAACGGTTTTTTGGCACTTCAAAGGTATTTTATTGATTGACTATCTGCAAAAGGGTAAAACAATAAATTCAGAGTACTATTGCAACCTTTTAGATCAAATTAATGTACAAATTCGAGAAAAACGTCCTGGCTTACAACCCAAAAAAATAATTTTTCATCAAGACAACGCACCAGCGCACAAGAGTGTTTTAACAATGGCTAAAATCAACGAATTAAAGTACGAGTTGCTTGACCACCCACCTTATTCTCCTGATTTAGCTCCCAGTGACTTTTACCTGTTCCCAAATCTAAAAAAATTCCTTGCTGGCAAGCGTTTTACCTCAAATGAAGATGCAATTACAGTTGTAAACCACTATTTTGTAGACCTTGAGGAAAACTATTTTAATCAAGGGATAGAATTGCTAGATAAGCGTTGGACTAAGTGTATTGAAGTTTCAGGAGATTATATTGAAAAATAAAAATATTTTTGAAAAACTAACTATTCTCTTTCATTGATAGGCTAAGAACTTTCCGAACCGCCCTCGTAGACTGTGCAATATTTTGGAAGCCCAAGGAACTATTGTCAAACAATTTATGTAAAACTATTTTTCTTGACTCCGTTTGTTTATTTTTTTACCTAAAACATATGGTTTTTGTTGTCGCATATGCATAGAGTTGTAGCAAATTAGAATAACCAGGGTTTTTAAAATTTTCGGAATTACCTAAATCGATGGGAATCTGAAGAAGGTAAAACTAAACCGAACGGAATGGTAACTACGGAATTAAAATTATTCCGATTGAATGCTGTGACAGGCCTGTAAGAAAGAGTTTGTACCGTTCACTTCCTTTTAAAGAAACCGTGCAACAAAAACAATTGCAAAACGCGAAAAGAATGTTGCCCATAACGCATCGTTGCAGGGCGTAGCAACAGGAGCTACATGAAAGATATATCAAAGAAAGGATATTTATCGTAGAAAAAAAGGAAAAATGTCTTTTTCGAGGGCACACGCTGGCTTGGTACGCCGGCAACCTTTGCAGATCAGCCCAAAAGTTGAACAATGCTTGAAAAAAAATATTTTCAAAATAATTTTCTAATTTCGCTTGAGTCCATGAATATAACTAACGATTTCAAAAAATCAAATGTGATACAAATCGAATAAAACTGTGGATTTGGCGAGCATTTTAAGTTTGTATAAACACGCGGATGCCAACTACAGAGCCGTTCTACATGACAAATCATCTGTTTAGCGGTCAAAGTTCCAACTCGAATACACCTTACCTATAGCTGTGTGAAATTACATGGATCTACGACAAACACTAAAGAAATTGTATACTTATTCCCAACCACTGTGCGTTATTTCTTGCAAACTTATTATACTGCCCTCCTTAAAAATTATTTGTCTTTGGGTGTTATTGTCAGTATTTATTGTTTGTGTATATTTTTGAAGTTAAGTACCATGTCACACCCCACTAGTTGATGTAAGGCCCAGCGAGACCTAGTTTAAGCGAGAATCTAATTGAGGAGCCTAAGGCAATTTTTTATAATGAGCATGTTAAAGCCCAAAAGGCGGCTCTAGTTAACAGCGGGTTATTGCAACAGAAAGCAGATACAGTAAAGATCGTTAATGTAAACCGATCTCAACAACTATTGAGGTTCAGGAAAGGATGAGCATTTTTATTTATCAGTGTTGCTCAATTAAGATTTTTCTAGGTCAATATATAGACGAAAAAATTATTGTGAAATATTTTTCTCGTTTATATTATATTAATTCACCAAACGGTGCTGCCATTCTGAAGGTCCCGAATTCGTCGATTGTGAAAAATTTTAATCTGAAAACCCTTAAAAAATATTCGATAGGAAGGTCATTACGAGGGACTTCTATAACAGTCTTCTGAAGACTTTCGATAAGACCTTGCATAAGGGGGACTTTAAGAAGGCTTTCAAGAACACCTTCTATATAAAATATCTTCGTGATTTCTTTTCTTTTGAATAATCAGTCCATCATGGATGTGTTCTGTGAGTAGTAGCCTACCAGATGGTGTTCTATGGGTGGTTAAATTTTAAGGGCCGCTATTGAATGTGAACCACACCTAAACGTCAAGTTTTTTTCTGCATTTCATTTGATATTTCTCAATTTTAGACTAACTCAATTTGAACCATGGAAAGATACAAAAGCGAGCAACGCGTTAAAGTTATTTAGGCTTACGAGTATTATGAAAATGAAAATCAATTTTCGAAGAAAATCATCTTCAGTGATGAGGCACATTTTTACCTCAGAGGACTCGTCAATTAGCAGAATTGCCGCATTTGGGCGAATGATAATCCAAGAGTGATTGTCGAAAAAACAATGCACCCACAAAGAGTGACTGTTTGGTGCGGTTTATGGGCTGGCGGCATCATCGGGCCGTATTTTTTTCCAAAATGTGGCCGTATTTTTTCAGGCAGTTACTGTGAATGTGTTCGTTATCGTAACTTTTTATGACCCAGATAGAAAGATATGAATGTGGACGATATGTGGTTCAACAGGACGATGCCACTTGCCACACAGCTTACGAAATAATGGTTCAACATCGGCCCTTAAAATGTAACCACCCTTTTTGAGAAGGAATTTTAGAAGATATGCTGTAAAAAGACCTTCCAGAAGGTATTCTGTAAGAAGACCTCCCAGAAGGTGTTCTGTAAGAAGACCTTCCTGAAGGTATTCTGTAAGAAGACCTTCCAGGAGGTATTCTGTAAGAAGACCTTCCTGAAGGTATTCTGTAAGAAGACCTTCCTGAAAGTATTCTGTAAGAAGACCTTCCTGAAGGTATTCTGTAAGAAGACCTTCCAGAAGGTATTCTGTAAGTAGACCTTCCTGAAGGTATTCTGTAAGAAGACCTTCCAGAAGGTATTCTGTAAGAAGACCTTCCTGAAGGTATTCTGTAAGAAGACCTTCCTGAAGGTATTCTGTAAGAAGACCTTCCTGAAGGTATTCTGTAAGAAGACCTTCCTGAAGGTATTCTGTAAGAAGACCTTCCTGAAGGTATTCTGTAAGAAGACCTTCCTGAAGGTATTCTGTAAGAAGGCCTTCCTGAAGGTATTCTGTAAGAAGACCTTCCTGAAGGTATTCTGTAAGACGACCTTCCAGAAGGTATTCTGTAAGAAGACCGTCTAGAAGGTATTTTGAAGAAAAGCTTCAAACCAGATATTCTATAAGAAGAGTCTTTTATAAGAAGTTCATCAAGAGGGTGTTTTTAAAATTCGAATTCAAGCATGTCTTCTGCAAGAAGGCATTTAAGAATGACTTCTATACATCCTAAAGGGTGGTCCAACCATAATGCACGTACTATTTATCTTACCTTAACGTCAAGTTTTTTGCCCGACTTATTTTCTTTGTTTCAGTGTTTGACGGATTCAACCATGAAGAGAACACAATTGTGCAGCGCGTCAAGGTTGTTGAAGGCTTTTGCGAAAATGCATTTTGTGCACTTCGTGATTATATCGGTCAGCACAATCGATCAAATGTCCACAATCGGGAGAATTGTGCGCAAATTTCAGCCAACCGGATCTGTAGAAAATGTGAAAACAGTTCTTTCTGCCATCGGACCGTACTTCTCCGAAAATAAGGTCGGCCAGGCATTAACCATGAATGGTTTCGCTACTGCAGGCCAGAAATTTAGGATGTTTAGGTGGTTCCAACCGGATGGAGCCACTTACCACACAGTAAAGGAAAAAATGGCTTTTCAGTGCGAGAAATTCAATGGATGTATTATTACACGTCGTGGCGGTGTTAATTGGACGCTACGAGCATATGCTTTGACACCGTTGGACTTCTTTCTTTGGGGATATGATAATTCGGCACATTAACGACATTGAACCTCCATTAAGCCGATGCAAGCATTTGACAGACATTTCACACATAATTGTCATAGATCCTTGTATCATAACAAAAAATATGAAAAGCTTTTTGTTTTATTTACAATTAACATAGTGCGTTTTAGTTGGACCATCCTTTATATACTTATAAGAGGGCATTCGAAATTGTTTTCCTTAAAATGGCCTTCTTCAAAAGGGTGTGCCTGTTTTGCTATACCTAAATATTTTACGGAAATATTTGCTTCTGCAAAAGTTGAAAATTGAATTTGTCATTCACGGAAAAGCACACAAAAATATATAAATTTAAACATCTGACATAGCATGTATCGTACGAGTATGTGTGTTTGAAAATAAAACATGAATGTGTGAGTACTTAAATGTATTTAATTTAATTGAAATGTGGTAGTATCATGAGTAGAATACTTGTATGTGTGTTGTTAATGTCTTGTGAGCTTGTCTAGAACTGACTGAACATTGAGGTGTATCGAAATAAAAAAACAGTTCCAACGAATGGTTCTAGCAGAGGTCGAGAATTTTCGGCTTTAACAAAAAAAAACAAAGAAAGAAGCACATCAAAAATTTGATTCTGTTACCAATCATTACATTACGCACCTACAGAATTATCAGACGTAGCAGTGAAAGACAATTTTTTTACCCACCTACTTCAAGTGTTATCGTCTATAGATCGTGGCAATATTATGGGAGATTTCAATGCACAGGTTGGTCGAGAAAACATAGGCCGTGATCGGATCATGGGCATGCATGGCCTAGGTACAATCACCAAAAATGGGAGACTGCTCATGGAAATTTGCGAAAACTAAGAGTGGGTTTCTCAAAAATCCCTAAATCCGGCATGTCGGTTTGACCGGTATTTTGTTGTCGGTTTATTTTTGGTTTTTTATTGCTGCGGTATGTAAAATCAAACAAAAAATCACAATTTTCACCTACGGCATACCTTTTTGGATACACTGTGCCCTTTATAAAATAATTGGCACTCTTAAATTATTTTAGTGTTGTATATAATTTGTTTCAATCATAAATGAAATAATGTTACTAATTCCTAGCTTAGCGAAAATGTTTACAACATTGAACACACACATTTCAATAGTAGAACTGAACAGTAGAACCCCGTTAATGTCGTATGGGTTTTGAAAGCTAACCTCAATAGCGTTAGTCTGTAAAGGGATTTTAAAATTTGTTTCAACTTTCATCATGGAGTGGTCAGATAATGAGAACCCTATCGCTGTACAGCGGTTCGGAAACTTCTTAGCCTAGCACAAAAAGCGCGGTATAAACAGAAAAAAGTTAAGTGTTTTGGAAACTTCCATCTCTGCTATGAACACATGTTAAATTTTGTTTCGATCTGGCAACTCCTTCATATAAAAACTGGTGTTCACAAAAGACGCATCCGCGATTTTTTTACAATGGAAAAATTAGAAATGCGTGGTGTCATTAAATATTTACATTTAAATGGTTTATCGGGACAAGAAATTCATAATGATATGGTGAATGTGTTAGGTGAAAGTGCTCCTTCATATGCAACAGAAAAAAATTGGGTTGCTGAATTTAAACGTGGTCGTACAAGCATTGAAGATGAACCACGTAGTGGACGTCCAAAAACAGCAACAACAACAGAAATTGTAGCCAAAGTGCATGATATGGCATTAAATGATCGACGATTAAAAGTGCGTGAAATAGCTAATATCATGGGCATCTCAAATGATCGAGTCCATTTAATTTTGCATGAAGAACTACAGATGAAAAGGCTCTCTACAAGATGGGTGCCGCACTTGTTAACAGTCGACCAAAAACGCATAAGAATGAACATTTCTCAAGCTTGTTTGGATCGTTTTCAGCGAAATAAAATGGATTTTAAGCGTCGTTTCATAACTGTTGATGAGACATGGATCCACCACTATACTCCAGAGACAAAAGAACAATCCAAACAATGGACTGAAGCTGGAGGAAGTGCCCCAAAGAAGGCAAACACAATTTAATCGGCTGGTAAGGTTATGGCAACGGTTTTTTGGGACTTCAAAGGTATTTTATTGATTGACTATCTGCAAAAGGGTAAAACAATAAATTCAGAGTACTATTGCAACCTTTTAGATCAATTAAATGTACAAATTCGAGAAAAACGTCCTGGCTTACAACACAAAAAAAATAATTTTTCATCAAGACAACGCACCAGCGCACAAGAGTGTTTTAACAATGGCTAAAATCAACGAATTAAAGTACGAGTTGCTTGACCACCCACCTTATTCTCCTGATTTAGCTCCCAGTGACATTTTCCGGTTCCCAAATCTAAAAAAAATCCTTGCTGGCAAGCGTTTTACCTCAAATAAAGATGCAATTACAGTTGTAAACCACTATTTTGAAGACCTTGAGGAAAACTATTTTAATCAAGGGATAGAATTGCTAGATAAGCGTTGGACTAAGTGTATTGAAGTTTCAGGAGATTATATTGAAAAATAAAAATATTTTTGAAAAACTAACTATTCTCTTTCATTGATAGGCTACGAACTTTCCGAACCGCCCTCGTAATAGCGCTTTTCAAGTGTGAAATGAAAAAAAGCGATATTTTCAAAACGCCCTGGCCACTAAGGTTTATCCGCATGTTCGTCTACCGATGCATAAAACTGTTTGAGGAGACTGGAGATGTAAAAGACCGCCGCCCACGCTCTGTTCGAACACCGCATGTCATCAAAGCCGTTAAATCAAGAATTCACAGAGATCCGCTCCGAAACAGAAAATCATGGCCCGTCATTAAAAAAGACTTGGGACTTGGGGCTTTGAAACGAAGTACCGGACATTTATTGACTGATGCTTTAAAAAAATTAGTATTAAAAAATGCAAACGTCTTTTGGTGAAGCACACTGATAACTTACACAGAAAAATTTTGTTTGCCGATGAAAAAATTTTTAACGTTCAGGAAAAATTTAACAAGCAAAATTATAGAGTGTATGCGCGGTCATCTAAGGAAGCATCTGAACTGATCCCAAGGTTGAAAATCACACAGGAAAAATTTAACAAGCAAAATGATAGAGAGTATGCGCGGTCATCTAAGGCAGCATCTGAACTGATCCCAAGGGTGGAAAAGGGGCATCACCCAGCTTCAGTCATGGTTTGGTGGGGCGTCTCTCTCTTACGATGGGGGTGGGTCACTGACCTGCATTTTTCGAACAATATCAAAACATCGGCCAAAGTTTACCAATAAACCGTTTTGGAAGCTGTTGTAAAGCCTCTTAACAATTCCCTGTTCCAAAACCAGCCATGGACTTTCCAGCAGGATTCTGCGCCGGCCCATAAGGCTAAAACGTCCCAGGCCTGGCTTCGAAACAATTTGCCAGCGTTCATTTCCTCTGAAGAATGGCTCTCAGGCAGTCCAGATTTGAACCCATTGCATTACAAATTGTGGACGGTTTTAGAGGACAAGGTTTGTCAATAAAGATACCCCAACATTGGATCTCTTAAGACTGCTTTGGTTCGAGCTGTGGCCAATTTTCCAACGGACGAGGTTCGTGCAGCTATTGACGATTGGCCAGTGCGACTTAAGGCGTGTGTAAAGGCAAAAGGCGGACATTTCGAATAAGTAGATTCTTTTGGGATACAATATACTTCAATAAATATATAAATAATATTTGGTCTAAGAACATTCAGTACTTTTTATTTTACAGCATAAAACGTGTGTAACAGTATTTATGTTCCTACTAAAGCTTCGTTTTCATTATGTCAAATTCAATGGCAAATGTAGTCAGTTAGGTGAAAACGGGTAGTCATATGGTGACATTTACGTTTGACGTCATATATGACTATGCTTTGTCAAACGAAATGGCAGTCAAGTGAAAACGGGTAAATTTATGACAATTGACCGATATGGCATCATTTGACAAGAAGAATCCATTTGCCAACATGTTGGCAAATGCAAACACATTTGGTATGCAAACAGCTGATTTTGCTGGCATTTTCAACAAGCGAAGGAAGAAAACAAGCAAAGGAGGAAATCGCGCCAAGAACGGACTTCTGGAATTATAGAATAGACATGGACGATGTGCTAATCATGAATGTGGAAGACGTCGCCAGTTCGAAAAAGAGGGTGCGTAAATTACAGCACATTTGGACGAGCGAGCAGACGGAGCGGCTGATTGAGGCAGTCGAATTGCGCCCTGGAACCTGGGACTACCTCACCAAAGAATACAGGGACCGCAATTTACGTGAGGCGCTTTGGCAGGAAGTGTCTTCTGAACTGGAGCTAACGCGATCGGAGGTCACAACGAAGTGGACCTTTTCTTTCCATTCCTTTAAAGTAGTCACTAGTACCAATGCCGCTGCGACGGCAATTTTCTTATTCATGGACATTTTGTTGTTTAAAAAAAATTGAAAATTTTGCTACCACGTCGCTTTTGACACAAAAATTTCAAATAATTTCTTCTTCTTCTCGCAAAAATCATATGACGACAGATGAGTTTAGCTAGCATAATGAAAACGGTGTGGCAAATGACTGACAACAAATGTGGATGTCAAATGTTGCCATTTGGATTTTGTGTCAGTCATGACGTTGTAGTGAAAACGCGTTTGACACCAAATGCAAATGTCGACGAATGTGCCATTTCTGTTTGCCATTGAATTTGACATAATGAAAACGAAGCTTAAGTAGTGCTGTACATATAATTTGTTTCAATCATAAATGCAATAATGTTACTAACTGCTAGCTTAGCGGTTAGTATAAGTTTGTAGACAATTTGCTCAATATTTATTTTCTGTGTAAATAGTTTGCAAATAAAATTTAAAAAAAAAACTTGTACCTATACAACAGGTTGTGAATCGGCCTACTTTTATTGTCTTCATTCTGTTTGAGTCAATAAAATACTTTTATTAAGGCACTTAAATAAAGTGAAAACAATATGAAATGCTTTTCTAAGTCAGACCAACAATGATTCCAAACATTTTAAACAAATTTTAGTTGACAACTCAAAACCAGCATAAAATCTAAGGAGACCTTAAACAAATGTGAGCAAGGATGTACGAGTAAGTGAACTTGACAAGGGTCACATTTTTCAGAAGCAAAAAAAACAACAAAAAACAACAACTTTTCTTTTTTATGAAAATTTAGCAAAACCAAAAAATCTTCGGTAAATTATATCTAACAAAATTCCAGACTTGGAAAATATTTTGTGCAAAAATACCACAAAAATGTGTACTCTTTTTTTTGGCTGGGACTTCCTTCACCTTTACCCTACCCGTTGCAACCACAAAAGTGGATCGCCTATCTGGTGTGGGTATCGGCATTCCTTGGATGAAACCTTTATGAAGTTCTCTTTGCCATTTTGTTTCTGACAGACAAGAATTTCCATTTATGCCGCATCCCTCAACCATGTGCCTTTTTATGAGCCTGGATATTGTCGTTCTTTTTGACTGTCTCCTATTGTGGCTTTCAATTAGTTTGTGGCTTTTTATAGAACATTACCTGGAATTATGGACAGCTACTGCCTATCCATAGCAACAGCACAACAGTTAGTCGTTGCCAAGGGAAGAGCAAGGAAGTAATAGTAGGCCAAGATGGGAGATGGTAAACGAAAAGTTAAAATATGTTTTTGGCATTTTTAGTGAAGCTGTCATCCACTGAAGTGGTTGATATCGTTGCCGGCATTGGCATCTTGCGGTGCCTCGGTGTATACATCACTTGGGGTAAACATTTCAGAAAAGAGCAAAAACAGCCCTTAGCTGTATGACAAAGTTCTTTGTTACAACTAATACAACTTCAGCATACGAGGGTTTCATTAACAATTAACAATATTGGAAAATAGGTGAAAAAAGCTGGATAAAAATAGTCCCATAGGTCGAAAAGCTAGGGACAAAAGGGCTAGAGTGCCTTAAACCGAAACCGACATTCCGGTTTTTATGTCCAAACGCGACCGTCGGTTTCTGAAAAAAAGACTAAACCCGACATTTCGGTTAATCCGGTTTTCGCTGTCGGGATTTACGTTTTTCATTTTTTTGTTGTTGATTATAAAATCACACAAAAATTCGTAATTTCACGTACGGAATTCGTAACAAGTTTTGAGGTAGACCCACCTCTAGGGGTACCGATAGACTCAAAATAACCAGTTGATGCGATTGAACGATATCCGTCTTTCCGTCCCTTCTTCCGTCTGCTGACTATCTAAAGCTTGTTATCAAACTTAAAGCGGCAATTGTTGCTCGATCTTCATGAACAAATTAATTGTTGCTCGATCTTCATGAAAAAATCTTCTGAAAAAATTCCTCTAGACGGATCACCCTATATACGTGTGGTATGTGGATTTTAAAATCCAAAGACTCTTCTAAACAGAGGTATTCCTTTAATGTAGTAGAAGGTCTACAATTCAGGCATAATAAGTACTACCTTAGTGTATTGCACCGATACTAAAGCTCCAATTACAGAAAAATACAGAGCACTAACTAACAGTCGGTTGTACTGATGGAATACTCGAGGTGTCTATAACCTCAATCATTCGGTTGGCAACAAAATCAGCTGTGGCAACGAATCTGTTCTCTGTTTTTACTAATTTTTATAATTAATATTAACTATAGAATTATTTTACAAAGCCAAAAATTAAATTATATTTGCAGTTTGACTAAATTCTGGTGACGGACCTTTACCCCGAAATTCGTATGAATGAAATAATGAAATTTTGTGAAAAAATCAAATATGACCTTATTTTTAATCTGGGTAAATTTAAAGCCCGTTCACGGAGTCCAAAAACCCCTTTTCAGTTGGTTTTTCTGCACAGCCAGTTGTAAAGGCTTTAAGCTAATTTACGAGGGCTGCTGTATATTTCTGGCCTAATACTGAAAATGTGAATATTTATCATTAAAAATGGTTTTATTGTTTTTCAAAGTATTCTCCAGCATGATTTATACAGTTTCGCATGCACTCAAACTAATTGTCGAAGCACTTTTTCCACTTCGATTGAGACTCCTCCAAAACATGATTTTTGAACGCCTCAACAGCTGCTTCGGGCGATGAAAAACGTTGTCCACACAATTATTTTATGATGCTTGGGAATAGGATGAAGTCATTGGGTGCCAACTTAGGGCTGTAAGGCAGATGACCCATCAATTCGACGTTTTGGCCGGTCAAAAAGGCGCTGGTTTGAGTCGGTGTATCAGAGCACAATGGTACACAATGATACGTCTTCTCTTGTTCGTTTTTCGACCGTCCTACGTTGCTCAAGCGGAACAGTCGCCACATAACTAGTTTTGCCGATGAAACAGGCGACCATTTGCTTTGAAGTGCTTCTTCCACGAACAACTTTCGTTGGATTTTGCTCGTCTTTGAAGACCCACACAGTCGATTGTGTTTTGTTTCGGGCTCATACGTTCGCATAGATCCATGATCCGTCACCTGTGATGATCTCATAAACGTCTTTTGAAGCACCGCTATCATAGTTTTTCAAAATTTCTTTGCACCAATCGACACGAGCCTCTTTTTGAGCGATTGTCAAATTGTGCGTTATCCAACGAGAACAAACCTTTTTTACGGCCACGTGTTCAAACAATACCGAATGTATGCTGGTGGAAGAAATGCCCAAGGATGCTTCTATCTCACGGTATGTCACATGACGATCTTGTACTATCAGTTCACACACGGCTTTAATGTTCTCTGGCACAACGGCCGTTTTTGGACGACTTTCACGACCTTCGTCTTTAAGCGAGCGTTAGCCACGATTGAATTCATTAAACCAGTTTTTCACAGTGCTATAGGATTGTGATTCATCGCCATACACACCACATCAAAGTTGTGAAACATGATCGCACGAAAATGTTCACGAGTTAATTCCATTCTTTTTTTTGCCAAAATTGATTTTTCAAGTCACTGTAAACAACACCAATGATGGTCATACCTCAAAACGTTCTGAGTACGTTTATGCTACAAAAATGTCAAACTTCCAATGGAAATGTCTGATGGCGCCAGGCAACACCGTGGATGGTGCTCGCTATCGGGATATATCTAATTTTTTGCGACCAAAATTTTGTTCAGTGATGAGGCCCATTTTTGGTGCAACGGCAAAGTCAATAAACAAAATTGCCGCATTTGGGCTCAAAAGCAACCAGAAGAGGTTTGAAATTGCAACCCTCGTAAGCAATGAAGGATATGAAAAATTTAAAAAAAAAACCGCCCGAAGACGAGGAAATGCAACTATTAAACCGTTTACCATAACGTAGCAAGGCCAGCAGTAAATACCAGTGATTTTACTTATTTTTATTTTTTAGTTTACACTCGTACAAATGAAATGTTATTTGTGATATCTTTCCGTTGTTTTTGACTGTTGTTTCTTGAAATAAATACTGAAAAAAGCTTGCCACTTTTTGTGCCACTTTCCAAACCGAAATGTGCCCCTTTTTTTTGAGTACATCCCCTTTTTTGGATATTTTTCAACGGTAACACTGCAGCATACGATGCTGTAATAAAAATGCAAAAACAAAAATTATAAAAACGAGTTTGTATTATTATTTTATGATAAATTGCATCCTTACACGCAGAAAAAAAGTATGGTTGGGGTGACAATATTCGTAGAGGATCATACTATTGTTGGGTATATGGTTGTGACACAACAATATTATTATCCTCACTACAATACTATGATTCACACATAACCATACTATGATCCCCACAAACATAGTATGATTCACACTCAACCATACTATGATCTCCATAACCATACTATGATCCTCACAACAATAGTATGTTTCTCATACAACCATAGTATGATCCTCACAACCATAGTATGATTCAGACGCAACCATACTATGATCCCCGCAACCATAGAATGATTCACACTCAACCATACTATGATCCCCAAAATTATTTAAAAGAATTGATTTTTTTGTTATTCAAAAATAGAGATTGTTATTAAGTTTGTTATTTTAAATTGCATTACTATTAGTTCATAGCCGGATTTGAGGCCATGTTTTTATTAAAAATTTCATTCAAGAAACAAAAATATATATTCCAACGGTCAAAAATACTTTTAGTTGTCAGCAGGGGTGAATGCTACTTCACCAGCCGTAGACGCCAAGTAAAGAATGTTATTAAACCCCATGATCGAAAGTTATATACTTAAGTGCAGGCAGATTTTAAATAAACGAGAACCAGTCGATTTTAGAGTATTTCACCGAACAAAGTAAACACAATAAAAATCCCTCAAACTACCTTCCGATTGTTATTGTTTTTTTAATGGACAACAACCATTCACTGTATCGTGTGCATGTGTTTTTTTTGTATATCAAAAAAAAACATACGCACACACATACATGCATGCTCTATAAAACCTGTTTTGTTATGCTCATAGCCGCAACCATACTGTATGATTGCCGTAATCAAATTATTGTTAACGTAAATTTTAAACAATACTTTTGTTGCACCAACCATGTTTATATCGTTGCTACAACCATATTTTCATTTCTAAATTTGGCAATAATACTATTGTTACAATTCAACAATACTAATATTGTCGCAATCATACTATTGTCAAAATAAAATTCAAAAAACAATACTATGGTTGCGACAAACATGCTTTTATTGTAGAGAACATAGTATTGTTGCGGTGACCATAGTGTAACCATATCTTTTCTCTGCGTGTAGACAACCTTTACTGGAGAGCAACCAGGCCACCTCTAGGTGGGATCCAGTACAATAAGCCTTCAACAAGTGTTTGGTCCTCCCCTGAATTTACTCAACCACCCTCGTACATAGTCCAGAACTACTTGCGTCAAGTGACAAACTGCTCAACCACCTCCGACTTACCCAAACACATTACCTATCAATAGCGCTAGCTCGGTATCATCTGCTTGGTATTAACCAAACCGAGGCAGACTGAGTCAAACCAAAAAAGCCAACCAAAGGGGCACAACTCGAAACGTACAGCCAACTATGTATGAGCAGACCTTTTGAGTATCGAGCATCGCAATAAGTGGGTCGTTCGGCTGTTCAGTGTTTACAACTGTAATTAATGTTAAAATTTAACATTCATTAGTGGCAGCACTGCGGCACTCTGAACACCCACCCGCATGCACGTCCGCAGTTTCTGGGTCAGAATTTATGGGTTTTGTTTGCGGCCAGAAGCTGAAACGTTTGCCACGATATGTGTTTATTGCTTGCCCTTTTGCTAATGCCGAGTAGTGTTGGTCAAATAAACCTTTATTGGCAAAAATAAACTGGAAAAAAAGAAGTACAAACAGGGTGGAGCCTGGCAGGTGCAAAGCGTCTTTGACTCCTTAGCACTGACCAAACATAAATAATGTGGCAACGAAGTAACGACCTCTGACTACAGGTGTTGTCACCACCATATCACCACAACCGGACTGACTTTATACTCCCACTTTTGGCTGGTTCAACTTTAATTTATATCCTACGTTTTAGTAAAAGGCGACCATAAAAGGAGTGCATAACAAAAGATAAAAAACACAAAACAAACCAAGCTCTTCTACTGAAAAACGTCAGTCGGGACAGTCTGTCAATATGATAGGAATTGTTTCAGTGAGTCGACGATGGGGGTTTAGTGCGTTTTATTCGACAGGTATGATGATTGAAATGCTTTGGTAGAATTCCGCCTTCATCAAAACACAAACGTGAAAATGAATTTTTATTGGCTTTAAGAGCTTAGCATAAATATTGTTCAACAATGTTCAGCAACGACGAACATTCCATCCGATATTTATGAACAACATTTTAATTTGCAGAAACTACAATTCAAAAATGCAAATGACTGGCATTGAGCAGGAATTAGGACTCGCATAAATTCGATGGCAAATGCACAACGAGAGTTTATTCTTCTGAACACTGAATGCAAAATGATTGGAAAAACAAAACTCGCAAAAAAATCGAGTAGGTGGTATGAAAAGTAAGGTGCCAAATATTATTCTTTGAAGAAAGTTCCTAGGAAATCACAAGAAAAGTCACGAGATTTTCTAACAGAAAAACAGACAAGTGCAAAGGATATAACCAATTATCTCGAGAAAATTTCGGTAATAAAGGACAACCAAACTATTCTTACGGATAATAAAGACATTGCTAATACATTAGCTAAATATTTTGCCCAAAACTCTTCTTCCTCCAACTTTACACCACAGTTCAGAGTATACTCTGCCGCAAATAACTTTACTATTGATACGTCAAATAACAACGAGATTTATAACAATAAACTTACACTACTAGAATTTAAGGCAGCCCTAAATTCGTGTCGCGTTTCGTCTCCGGGCCCTGATATTATTCGATATAAAATGTTGAACATCTGAACTGTGATGCAGTACAATAAAAATTAGATTTCTTTAATATAACATGGACAAAACAAGTATTTCCAAATAATTGGAGAAAAGCGATTGTAGTTCCTGTATTAAAGCCAGACAAGGACATTATTCGACAAAAACAATTATAGGCCAAATTGCATGTGTAAACTTTAAGAACGAATTATAATTAAGTTAATCTCTTAATTATAATTGGTACATAGAATGAAATTACATCCTGAATGTCAACCAATCTGGTTCTAGGAGGAATAGGGGTACTATCGATAACTTGGCTTTATTACATTCCAATCTAATGGAAAACTTTTCTTTCCGAAAAAATGTTATAGGTGCATTTTTGACATCATATGCCCGATTGCGTTTGGAGGCAACTCATTTTCAAAAAATTTAATAAATCAAGAATTTGTGGCAGTATGGCGTGATTTATTTCAAATTTTTTTACATGAAAGAAAGTTTTATTGTGCCCCTCGAAAACAGAGTGCCGCTGGGCTCTGTTTCAAGCGTTACACTTTTCTTATTAGATATCAATGATATTTTGGACAATTGTCATAAAGATGTGAAATCAGTATTAAATTAGTATTGTGACAGCGCATAGAGAAAGGGACCTAAGGGTAAAAAAATCAATTTTCATTTTTTTTTCTTTTTTGATATGGACAACACATGAGCATCGAATGAGACCGATCCCATGCCCCAAAAGTGTTCCCTCCCAGAGATATGCGCGTTTTATGAAAGTGAAGTCGACGATTCTAAGCGCAAATAGAAAGGGATATAATCTTTAAAATGGCTCTCCTAAACAAAACTGGTGTTTAACCTTAAGTCCCTTTCTATTTTCCACCATAATAAACAAAATTCAAATGACTATAAATAAGTTAGAAAGTTAGAAATAGAGCCAGTTAGTTTTGAGTTTAAAGAAGAAAAAACTGTATCAATTAAATTTGCATCTAGGTCTAAACCAATGTCAAACAATGTATCCTTTAATCAAAATGGTAGAAATATAACATTTGTAAAATAATGTAAGTTTCTCGCAGCAACATTTGATAAAAAACTTACGAGTAGTTTTAGTACTCACAAAAAAAAATATAAAGGCAAAAGCAAATTCAAAGCTTAATACAATTAAAATGCTTAGATGTTCACAATTTGGTTCTGACCCTAAAACTCTACTAAATATTCTTTGCTTTATTATACTTCCCACTATAGACTACGCCTCAATAATTTTTTCTCCAGCCCATGATTCGAAGCTGAAAACGTTAGATCCAATTTTAAATACAGGAATACGACGTTCAATTGGTGCTTTTAAAACTAGTCCAGCTTAAAGTTTACAAAAAGTATCTTCATGCCCCCCCCCCCCCCCTTAATCTGAGAATATTTATTAAATTATATACTGAAAGTTTTCACTTTACAACACCCATCTATTATATGAAAAAATCACAAACAACAACAAAATCTCTAGCCTTAAATCGGGAAATTATAATTTCTTACCAGTTTATGCAAAAGGTGAGTTTGAAAAAGTTTTATCTAAATATCCTATACACGTTAAGATAGAGACATCCTTAGGCATTTCTTCCACCAGCATACATTTGATATTGCATGAACACCTGCGGGATCCAACGTGTTTTGTTCACGTTGGATCCCGCACAATTTAAAAATCGCTCGAAAAATAGGCTCGTGTCGATTAATGCAAAGAAATTTCGAAAAAAAAACGATCGCGGTGCTTCAAAAGACGTTGATAAAGTCGTCACAGATGACGAATCATGGATCTTTGCGTATGAGCCCGAAACAAAACAGCAATCGACCGTGTGGGATTTCGAAGACGAGCCAAATCCAACGAAAGTTGTTCGTGGAAGAAGCCCTTCGAAGCAAATGGTCGCCTGTTTCTTTGGAAACACTGGTCATGTGGCGACTGTTCCGCTTGAGCCACGCAGGACGGTCAATTCTGAGTGGTACACCACAATTTGCCTAAAGTCTTCGAAGAAATTCGAAAAACGAACAAGAGAAGACGAATCATTGTGCACCATGACAATGCGAGCTCTCACACATCGCCTCAAACCAGCGCCTTTTTGACCGGCCAGAACGTCGAATTGATGGGTCATCCGCTGTGCAGCCTTGACTTGGCTTTTTTTAACTTTTTTTATTCCCGCACATCAAAAAAAAAATCGTGGTCAGCGATTTTCGTCGCCAGAAGTTGCTGTTGAAGCGTTCCATGATTTGGAGTTGTCTCAATCGGAGTGGAACAAGTGCTTCGACAATTGGTTTGAGCGCATGCAAAAGTATATAAATCATGCTGGAGAATAAAACTTTGAGAAACAATAAAACCATTTTTGATGATAAATATTCGCATTTTCATTATTAGGCCAGAAATATATATAGTACGAGGGCGGTTCAGAAAGTTCTTAGCCTATCAATGCAAGAGAATAGTTAGTTTTTCAAAAATATTTTTATTTTTCAATATAATCTCCTGAAACTTCAATACACTTAGTCCAACGCTTATCTAGCAATTCTATCCCTTGATTAAAATAGTTTTATTCAAGGTCTTCAAAATAGTGGTTTACAACTGTAATTGCATCTTCATTTGAGGTAAAACGCTTGCCAGCAAGGAATTTTTTTAGATTTGGGAACAGGTAAAAGTCACTAGGAGCTAAATCAGGAGAATAAGGTGGGTGGTCAAGCAATTCGTACTTTAATTCGTTGATTTTAGCCATTGTTAAAACACTCTTGTGCGCTGGTGCGTTGTCTTGATGAAAAATTATTTTTTTGTGTTGTAAGCCAGGACGTTTTTCTCGAATTTGTACTTTTAATTGATCTAAAATGTTACAATAGTACTCTGAATTTATTGTTTTACCCTTTTGCAGAGAGTCAATCAATAAAATACCTTTGAAGTCCCAAAAAACCGTTGCCATAACCTTACCAGCCGATTGAATTGTTTTTGCCTTCTATGGGGCACTTCCTTCAGCTTCAGTCCATTGTTTGGATTGTTCTTTTGTCTCTGGAGTATAGTGGTGGATCCATGTCTCATCAACAGTTATGAAACGACGCTTAAAATCCATTTTATTTCGCTGAAAACGATCCAAACAAGCTTGAGAAATGTTCATTCTTATGCGTTTTTGGTCGACTGTTAACAAGTCCGGCACCCATCTTGCAGAAAGCTTTTTCATCTGTAGTTCTTCATGCAAAATTAAATGGACTCGATCATTTGAGATGCCCATGATATAAGCTATTTCACGCACTTTTATTCGTCGATCATTTAATACCATATCATGCACTTTGGCTACAATTTCTGTTGTTGTTGCTGTTTTTGGACGTCCACTACGTGGTTCATCTTCAATGCTTGTACGACCACGTTTAAATTCAGCAACCCAATTTTTTACTGTTGCATATGAAGGAGCACTTTCACCTAACACATTCACCATATCATTATGCATTTCTTGTCCCGATAAACCTTTTTTATGTAAATATTTAATGACACCACGCTTTTCTAATTTTTCCATTGTAAAAAAATCGCGGATGCGTCTTTGGTGAACACCTGTTTCTATATGAATGAGTTGCCAGATCGAAACAAAATATAACATGTGTTCATAGCAGAAATGGAAGTTTCCAAAACACTTAACTTTTTTCTGTTTATACCGCGCTTTTTGTGCTAGGCTAAGAAGTTTCCGAGCCGCCCTCGTATTCGTATGTTGAGCACATACTCAAAAGTGCACTTTTTTATGGAGCTTTCAAAAAAAAAATAACAGACGGACAGATGATCCGAGAATTTTACGGCGACCGATATTACATAAACGTTGCGGAGTCCCCAAAAATTTTTCGAAGTGTTCCAAACAGGAAACCAAACAAATGTGGAACTTCTCTTACAACGATGAACTGTGCCCAATATTATTCGAATACTCTGCAACCAAGACCTACTGGCTTCAAACGACTGATGCTTTTACATGACAACAACATTAATCTTTTACTCGTATTAACAAAGTTTATGGTATATGGTGGTATGGAGGTGCCGAAAAAAAACTTACCAAATTTAATTATTTGTGCGGTTTAAACTGTCATGTTTATCACATAAGACTGATATCCAACTGACAACTTACAACTCACACTTTTCGGTTATTTTAATTAATACAACTATATTTGGGTTGATTTATGAAAAAATGCAATCAATATTCAAACAATCTAATCGGTAACTGAGTGTTGACTGACACCTGACACGAGTTCAAGTCTAAGTTTTAATAAAAGGGGACTTCGTTATGAGTGATCTTACCTACAGTTTCAATAAAGCTGTTGTCTGTTGGGGTTATTGTGGTGGGTTTGTAAATACAAAAAAGCGACTTATCGTAGTCCCACACACAGAGATACACAATCGATTTGTATTGCCAATCGTATGATTGAAGTATAAATGACCTCGAGTATTTCATCAGCAGAACTAAATGTTAGTTGGTGCCCTGTAATTTTCGGTTAAAGGAACTATAATATCGGTGCAACATACCAAGTATTCAAAACTTCAGCAGATCATTTTTGGATCTAAAATGACACATACGACACTTATTCAGCGATAAAAATTAAAATTGAAGTCAGACAAAAAACTGATTTCTTACACAATGAAAGTATATGAAGTACTCTTCAGAAGGTTCATGACGAGGGAAAATTGGAAAAGATAGTTGACTTTTGCTTTAAATACTTTGTTTAATCGATTGGCTTGAAGTCAAAATTTACCGAATTATTTTATATTAAAAAAAATATATTGTTGAACAACACATTTTTGCTTATGACAAAGTTTAAGCTATCACCACTTATAACTGCTAACAACAAAATGTTTGCAAAACTATTGGTTGCCACCACCACCAGTTAAGCCACCTATTTACCTTTTTCCAGTTTCATTGGTATGACAGATCAACAAGTAGTGATTGCAATACGAGGGCGGTTCGGAAACTTCTTAGCCTAGCAGAAAAAGCCTAAACAAAAAGTTAAGTGATTTGGAAACTTCCATCTCTGCTATAAACACATGTTAAATTTTGTTTCGATCTGGCAACTCATTCATATAGAAACAGGTGTTCACAAAAGACGCATCCGCGATTTTTTTACAATGGAAAAATTAGAAATGCGTGGTGTCATTAAATATTTACATAAAAATAAAAATGTGCGTGAAATACCTAATATCATGGGCATCTCAAATGATCGAGTCCATTTAATTTTGCATGAAGAACTACAGATGAAAAAGCTTTCTGCAAGATGGGTGCCGCACTTGTTAACAGTCGACCAAAAACGCATAAGAATGAACATTTCTCAAGCTTGTTTGGATCGTTTTCAGCGAAATTAAATGGAAAATGGTCGTTTCATAACTGTTGATGAGACATGGATCCACCACTATACTCCAGAGACAAAAGAACAATCCAAACAATGGACTGAAGCTGGAGGAAGTGCCCCAAAGAAGGCAAAAACAATTCAATCGGCTGGTAAGGTTATGGCAACGGTTTTTTGGGACTTCAAAGGTATTTTATTGATTGACTATCTGCAAAAGGGTAAAACAATAAATTCAGAGTACTATTGCAACCTTTTAGATCAATTAAATGTACAAATTCAAGAAAAACGTCCTGGCTTACAACACAAAAAAATAATTTTTCATCAAGACAACGCACCAGCGCACAAGAGTGTTTTAACAATGGCTAAAATCAACGAATTAAAGTACGAGTTGCTTGACCACCCACCTTATTCTCCTGATTTAGCTCCTAGTGACTTTTACCTGTTCCCAAATCTAAACCTCAAATGAAGATGCAATTACAGTTGTAAACCACTATTTTGAAGACATTGAGGAAAATTATTTTAATCAAGGGATAGAATTTCTAGATAAGCGTTGGACTAAGTGTATTGAAGTTTCAGGAAATTATATTGAAAAATAAAAATATTTTTGAAAAACTAACTATTCTCTTTCATTAATAGGCTAAGAACTTTCCGAACCACCCTCGTATGTATACCTTTTAACTTTTTCTTTTGTATTTAGACGGTCGTATAAGTTGAATTAAAGATATTATGAGAACACCAGAAGCGATAAAACCTGAAACAGGGGCATATGTTTTAGAGGTACCAGAAGAGGCGCGGCAAGGAGTCCAATATGGGTAAATGCTTTGTTGATGAGTTGAAATTATCGCCTCAACCTACTCTGTAAGGGCGATGGTTAGAACGCACAACTATCAAACAAGTAAACTTAGGTTTAACTTCGGGTAAAAAAATCCAACAATTTTTCAGAGACGGGTTTTCACCTCGAAGGGATAATACCGTCTTATTTAAAGGAATATTAACAATGCGAACCTTTAAACATGAACTTTAGAAATAAATTTTGCTAAACCTGGAAACACTGAATACGATAAACATAATTTAATTAACATTTTTTTATTTCAAAAACCATTTTTAAACTATATTATATATTGAAATTTGTGTATGCATGTACGAATATTTATTAAAATGTTACAAAATGGTTGCTATTTAGCCTCTATAAAGCCTTAAAGGCGCTGAGGCTCTAAATGTGTGTACTACAATAATTTGACATAAACAAATGAAAAAAATAAATGTCAGCAAATTTACGAGTAAGAGATTTATCTCTAAGCCATGTATAACTTCTCTCTCAAACTCATAAGACATTAGGAGCCGGCTTTATACAGTTATATAGGTCCCGAGAAGTGAGTGCACAGTTTGTTGATTTGAAAGAAGTTTCCTCTGTTTGCTTGATGGGCATATAATGAAATTTTTCCAATTTTTTTTTGTTTCTAAAATAAACCTGGATTTGGACCACTCTTTAGTTAAACATGTCTACTGTAAGAACCCCTTTTTAAAAAATTTAAAACAAACAGCCGTTGTTTTATAACCATTGATAAATAATTTATTGTACATGGGGGTGCATGAGGAATATTAAATAAAAATTACTCATACGTCATGCCAAAAAACCAAATTGAAATTTTAAATTCCATTCGCATATCAAAAGAACAAAAACAACAACTATTGCCACCACTAGTTTACATTAATCATTTGTGATGCGGTTACAGTGGTCCGTCTCCCCCCAAGAAAAAAGTGTACATTCAAATCTCTGTGAAACATAGAAAGCAAAAAAAAACCAACCAAAAGCCTAGTCAAGTGGAAACCACAGCATAGAACCGCATAAATCTGCACATAAACCGCAATCATGTCTACCAAGTCCTTACACAACGACCGTGTTTGCAAAACACAACAGTCTCTGTAGCCATAGAACACTTTTATTAAAACGAAGAAAGAACGAAGTAGTAGAAATTTCATATTAATCATACGCCATATGGTAACATCCTTTGGGCTTCGTTTGGACATCCATCCGAACGACCACACTCACTACAAACTGGCAAACAAAATTAAAGATTCATTGAATTGTCACAGAGCAAAAGTGAGCCACAAAAAAGTCGTCCTTTAAATCCTGTTGTCACAACGAAGTAATTGCAAAAGAATACACAGATTTGTGTGATTCTATGACAAACGACTGTGGCCCAGGTCGACATGGCCCACAGATGTAGCCCGGCCGGGCGAGAGTCAGAGGAAAAACTCGTAAAAAAATGACAGCACGTCTGTTACAACAAACTTAAGTTTTTCTCATCATACGCGTTGGCCTATCTCCCTCCCCTCCGTGGATGGTGGCTACAAATAGGTTGCCAATCAAACAGCACGTACAATTAGATTTTGTCTTCCGCCCACACAACCGCCTGAAGTTTGTCACAAAAAAAGTGGAATCGGTACTTTTGATTAAATTATAGACCACCGGCATCAGCAGCAAGTACACAGTGTTAATACTAAAGTGTGGCAAACACTAAGCGTGGTTGCTGCAACAGTAAAGGCAACTACAAGTGACCGTTAGATTAGTAATAAGCCCAAATCAAAGAGCGATACCCTGGAGCTGAGGAGGATTCAAAATATATTTCGTAAAAAAGAAATTTCATTTGTAGGAAAGCATTAAATCTTTAATCATTAAATCATTAAATCATTTAATCATTTAATCATTAAATCATTAAATCATTAAATCATTAAATCATTAAATCATTAAATCATTAAATCATTAAATCATTAAATCATTAAATCATTAAATCATTAAATCATTAAATCATTAAATCATTAAATCATTAAATCATTAAATCATTAAATCATTAAATCATTAAATCATTAAATCATTAAATCATTAAATCATTAAATCATTAAATCATTAAATCATTAAATCATTAAATCATTAAATCATTTAAACATTAAATCACTAAATCATTAAATAATTAAATCATTAAATCATTTAGTCAGTTAATGCAGTAATTAATTGATCAAATATTTAATCAATTTAACATATTTCAATCAACTAATTAATCGATTACTTTTAAACCTTTCACCATAGGATAGAGGGTATATTCACTTTGCCGTTCCATTTGCCACACCATGAAATACTGGTCGGAGACCCTGTAATGTTCTGAGGCTTCGTAAAATTCTAAGATGATCCGTCCATGTCCGTCGGTATGTCTGTAAAAGCAAACTTACAGGTTGCATTATTGAAGATAGGTTTGCAGAAATGTGTGTTAATGAACTGAAACAGTTGGTATTGAAAATGGGCCAGATCGGTCCGGAGGTAAAACAATTTCCCAAAACAAGGACTGTCTCAAATTTCGGGAAAATCTCTAAATTTGTAGCATTTCAGGAAGTTTTTGGTCAGGTGACATTCGAAAGGTACATTGCGATGTGATTGCACAAGTGGGCGTGGCACCGCCCACAGAACCTTAAGCTTAGAAAGTCCATACCTTATGAACAGTTAGATGTATGGCAATGATATTTCAAACATATAATATTGGCATGGATCCCATCCTAGTTAAAAGTGCGCAGTGCCACGCCCCCTTTGAAAAATCCCATATATGGCCAAAGTAACAGACGGATCGTTATACAATTTTATTATAATAATATCAATGACTATAAAATTATTAACGACTATGTTAGGTTGACATTGGACAAGGAGACAGGGCCCATACCACCCTGATCATATAAGAACCATATTTCATGAACAACCAAGACAATATCATAGAAGTGTGGAACACCGCACACATCTTCCATTGGAAAATTGGCCACAGCTCCAACCAAAGCAGTCTGTAGAGATCCAATGTTGGGGTACCTTTTGTGACAAACCTTGTCCTCTTAAACCGTCCACAATTTGTAAACCAACAACAGAGGTTCAAGACGTTCCATTATACCCAGAGAAAAGCACGGTTTGGTGCGGTTTAAAGGCTGGTGGAATCATCGGTGCATATTTTTTAACAAATGATGATGGCCGGAACGTGACCGTGAATGGTGCTCGCTATTGCGCCATGATATCGATCTTTATGCTACATGAAATTGAAGCCCGTAATCTTGACGACTCTTGGTTTCAGGACTGGGACTGTTGCCATATTGCCATACAGCTACTCAAACAATGAATCTATTGAGAGGTCATTTCGAAAAGCAGCTAATTTCACGTTTTCGACAGGTGAGTTGGCCGCCTAGATCGAATGATATCACACCTTTAGACATTTTTCTTTGGGGTTACTTAAAGTCCAAAGTCTAGGCTGACATATCCAACATTACGCGTGTTATTAATGCCATACCGGTCGAAATGCTCGAACGAGTCATCCAAAATTGGACCCTCAGAATGGAAACCCTGAGGCGTAGTTGCGGCCAACATTTCAAGGAAATTATATTCGAAAAATAAATGCCATAAAGTTTCCTTTCAAATTACCAATAAAGATTCCACACTTGATTTGATATTTTATATTTTTTTTGGTTCTGAAAAAATACCTCTAGATGAATCTATATAAACAATATGTCCAAGTCCCTGGCCTAAATATGTGGCTTCAAAAGGGCGTTCCCAGCAGCATTTTTTTAAAAAAAAGGGTGCCACCGCTCAGAAATCCGCACTCAGCTGCCACTATCTTAGAGATGCATTGTCTTTTCGAAGACCACGTGCGACATGATGATAATGCGCTACGTCAAGGACGATAAAGGACGACTTTTCGTGCAGCTTCGTTGTTTATTGCAAGATGCACCGAAGACCAAACTGTGCAGCAATAATCGTAGTTTACCTTCAATTTCTGAATTAGTGGGACGCTGTAAGCGAAAAATGCGAGGCGTGAAGTTTTGCGTTGTTGAAATGGATGGCGAGTCGCTATTCCACGACTAAGTGCGCAGTGTTCACCGGGCCAATACAAGGTCCGTAGACTACGTTATTAGGCTTTTTTTATCCCTAACCATTTTTTATAGGGAGCAAAATGGAATCCTTCTCCTGGGCTTTTTACAAATTCTTCGCCTCCTAAAACTTGAACAGCTAAACGCTCTTCAAAAAAAATATAAATCCCGATGAAACGAAAAAAAAACTCAAGTCGAATGTAATGCCATTCGAAAGCTATGAACACAATAATGTCCGTTAACAACAAAACGTTTTTCCTATATTTTTTCTTCGTTTTGCTTTTTGTGGTGATATCTGTAAAGCACCACTGCCACACATTTTTTAGTTTTAGTGGCATGAGATTAAAGCTACTGTTTAAATTTACAATGAAATGTATACAATGTTCTTAGAGCCTTTGTGCGGTGTGGCTAGCGAAAAATTCCCCAAAATGATTTAAATGACAAAGGACACGAGTCGGCGGACACAGGACAATCAATGAATGAAATGTCGCAGTAGTATTTATTACTAGGTGCGAAATTTCTCTTTATGGTTACGCCTACGATAATCAATCATAAAATGGTAATATTTTCGCTTTCGTCATTTATCATAGCGCGATGAGATTTCACATGAAAAAAATCCATAAATATTGAGCGATTTTATTAGGATGATTTTATGTGGAGGAATATTTCGCTTCACAGTCTACTAAAATTGTTCATAATATTATGGCAGGCCATTTTGTCTCTCGCTGTTTCTTTTTTTTATGGCCAAATTTGTGTGAACAGCATTAACACAATTTCAGTTACACTTACAGTCCTTGAAGGCCTACAGAGTCCTTGGGGTACTTTGCACAGTAAGTAGCAGCCTTCTTCTGCAGCAGCATTTGGCCTTTTGTTCGTTGTTTTGTTTTAAATATTTTCATTTCCAGAGATGTCATTAACATTAAACGCCTGCTTGCCTGCCTGCCATTGGCAGCAGCAGAAGGAGCGACAACAGCAAACAGGAACAAAAGAAAAGGCGAACGATTTTACCATTCACTGTCATTCTGCAGAAACAGTGCCAACATCTGTTGCCATTCAGTCTTTCAATACGCATTTTAACTGATTGACAATTGAAGAAACAATAGCTGCGTTTGTGAGGAAGAGACAGAAGCACCGATTGGCGGAAAACATAAGTGATAAATCGGATGGCTTACAACGAACGAGAAATGCCATACACAGGACCTAATGATAGAACTGAATGATAGTTGGTCCTTGGAAGATCTCCACTAAAGTCGACTAGCGGAACTTTTAATCGAACTAAGCAAGGCAGTGACAAATTTGGTGACCCATAAGCTGTATCGGATCCAACAATAACGCTAAGTAAAACGTTTTTTTGGGGAGTTGAGTATAGTGAATTCCCAAAAGGTCAGGGTCCTGGTTGGTTTCAGATATTTTTCTGCGCCGAGAACTATAAATGACAGTAAATATTCCAAAAAAGCTGGTTAAATTTTAAGGAACGATGTTGATTTTGGATAAAACACAAATTATTTAGGAAATTATTGTCATTTCTTTTTATTATAATAAAATTGGTATGGTTCAGTTATGAATGAAACAAAATAATGGCCAAATGGCCATACCGCGACCTCAGCGGTACACCTTCATCCGATGGTCCAAATTTTCGATGAAGCTGAGGCATAATTGAGGTTCTATGCTGAAAATGTGCCAAATTATCTCATCCTTTAACTTTTGAATTGTTGCTGGCTTATCGACGTACACCTTTTCTTTCAGATAACCCCAAAGAAAGAAGTCCAACGGTGTCAAATCACAAGATCTTGGCGGCCAGTTAACATGGCCCCGACGTGAAATAACACGGCCACTGAATTTGTCGCGCAAAAGAGCCATTGTGTCGTTAGCTGTGCGGCAAGTGGCACCTTCCTGTTGAAACCACATATCGTCCACATGCATAGCTTGCAATTCGGGCCATAAAAAGTTCGTTATCATCTCACGATAGCGAACACCATTCACAGTAACTGCCTGACCGGCCTAATTTTGAAAAAAATACGGCCCAGTGATGCCGCCAGCCCATAAACTGCACCAAAGAGTCACTCACTTTTTCGACAATCATCATTCGACCAAATGCGGCAATTCTGCTTATTGACGAATCCACTGAGGTGAAAATGTGCCTCATCACTAAAGATGATTTTCTTCGAAAATTGATTATCCGCTTCTTAATAAGCCTGAATAACTTTAACGCGTTGCTCGCTTGCCTATCTTTCCATAGTTCAAATTGAGTTAGTCTGAAATTGGGAAATATCAAATGAAATGCAGAAAAAAACTTGACGTTTAGGTGTGGTTCACA
Source organism: Hydrotaea diabolus (assembly GCA_963513945.1). Taxonomy (NCBI): domain Eukaryota; kingdom Metazoa; phylum Arthropoda; class Insecta; order Diptera; family Muscidae; genus Hydrotaea; species Hydrotaea diabolus. The sequence continues at coordinate 130,084,835 of OY740719.1, forward strand.
TTCAACATTAGCCCTTAAGAACATATTCCTTTATTTTAGTGAAATTTTGTGATGAAATGTCCTAAGTAAAAGCGTATGGAGATTATTATTGTGGAACATTTTGACATCCTGTCCCTAAGTTCGGGGCGTTATTTTCGTCCTTTTTCGAGAATAAAGCGAAAAAATAATTCTACAACAAAATTTTTAATCACAAAAATGTCGCCCAGTTTCAGAAGGAGTCAGCGAAGACGAAAATTCAATATCTCTAATTTTATCGTGTCCTTGTTGGTCCTTTTGTATAAGAAATTGCTTAAATTTAAAAACAGTTCGTCATTTTCGGGATTACAAAGTTCTACTAAAGTATCACTGTTACCCAGAACTGCGGAATGCTTCAAAGAAGGACCTCCCAGCAGTACAGTTGCAGAACTTATATAAAGGGTGTGCCATTTAAAATTTTAACTTTGAATCGTCTGTAAAAAAGAGCTGATATATTTTTGGAATTTCTGGTTTTATTTGAAATGCTGAACTTTGTCATTTAATAATGGAACATAATATCATTCACATGACTACCACAACTAGCTCGGCAGATATTTTGGCAGGAGATGAAGAATTTTACCGGAAAATCATATTTTCAGATGAAGCTTATTTTTGTCTCGGTGGCGATGTTTATAATGGGGTTCAGAGAAACCACACGTGGCTATTGGTAAGCCAATGCATCCACAACGATTCAGTGTTTGGTTTAGATTTTGGGCTGGCGGCATCATTGGGACATCGATACGAGGGTTGCTATATATAAAGGGTGTCCCAAGAAGAACGCAATTTTTAAATCTGGCAACATTCGAAGTGTCATTGTTTGACATTTGAACAATTGTTATTGTTTGTTAGTAGAAGGTACGAGGTTAGTAAAAATGGAGCGCTACACGAATGAACAACGCATTCTCATTGTGAAATTGTTTTACCAAAATGGTGAAAGTTTTGCGGCTACAGTTCGCAAATTGCGATCAATTTGGGGTCACAATAATGCTCCAAAAGAGTCAACTGTAAAGAGATTAATGGATAAATTTGCCGAAACTGGGTCTGTTAGTGATGTAAAGACAACAACGCGCCATCGACCAGGTCGATCGACCGAAAATGTCGCAGCTGTACGTGATGATGTCGCTCAAACTCCATCCACCTCAATTCGACACCGAGCTCAGCAAATTAGTGTCTCCAAATCCACTTTGCAGCGAATTTTGACGAAAGATTTTGCATCTTCATGCATACAAAATTGAATTGACTCAGGAACTGAAGCCAGCTGACCATCGACAGCGAAGGGAGTTCGTTAATTGGGTATTGGAGAGACAACATGAAAATGCTGATTTTGCCAATAAAATCATCTTCAGTGACGAGGCCCATTTTCATCTTGATGGCTTCGACAATAGGCAGAATTGTCGCATTTGGGTTGCGGAAAATCCTCGAGTGATTCACGAGAAGCAAATGCATCCTCAACGTGTCACTGTGTGGTGTGGTTTTTGGGCTGGAGGAATCATTGGACTTTTTTTATGAAAATGAGGCAGGTCAAGCGCAAACGGTCAATGGTGTTTGGTATCGTGAAATGATAACCAGTTTTTTCTTGACTAGAATTGAAGAAATGAATGTGGAGGGCATGTGGTTCCAACAAGACGGCGCCACATGTCATACAGCCAGAGAAACAATTCAATTGCTTTATTTAAAATTTAAAAATTGCGCTCTTCTTAGGACACCCTTTATATTTCTGGCCAAGGCAACACCAAGTGTTGCCTGGCGCCATCTGACGTTTCCATTGGAAAGTTTGACTTTTTTTTAGCATAAACGAACTCAGAACGTTTTGACGTACGACCATCATTTGCGTTGTTTACGGTGACTGGAAAAAATCAATTTGGCAAAAAAAATAGAATTATATCGTGAACATTTTCGTGCGATCATTTTTCACAACTTTCGACGTGGATTATCACGGCAAGAGTTCATCGATGAGCTTAAATCTTTGTATGGCGTTGAAGCACCATCCTATAGCACTGTGAAAAACTGGTTTAATAAATTCAATCGTGGCCGACGCTCGCTCAAAGACGAAGGTCGTGAAAGTCGTCCAAAAACGGCCGTTGTGCCAGAGAACATTGATGCCATGCGTGAACTGATAATGCAAGATCGTCATGTGACATACCGTGAGATAAAGGCATCCTTGGGCATTTCTTCCACCAGCATACATTCGATATTACATCACCACCCGGCCGTTTGTTCTCGTTGGATCCTGCACAATATGACAATCGCTCAAAAAAAGGCTCGTGTCGATTGGTGCAAAAAAAATTTGAAAAAATACTATCGCGGTGCTTCACAAGACGTTTATAAGATCGTCACAGGTGACGAATCATGGATCTATGCGTATGAACCCGTAACAAAACAGCAATCGACCGTGTGGGTCTTCGAAGACGAGTCAAACCCAACAAAAGTTGTAAGTGGAAGAGGCACTTCGAAACAAATGGTCGCCTGTTTCTTCGGCTAAACTGGTCATGTGGCGACTGTTGCGCTTGAGCAACGTATGATCGATTCTGTCGATTCTGAGTGGTACACCACAGTTTGTTTGCCTGAATTCTTCGGAGAAATTCGAAAAACAAACAAGAGAAGACGAATCAGTGTGCACCATGACAATGCGAGCTCTCACACATCGGCTCAAACCAGCGACCTTTTGACCGGCCAAAACGTCGAATTGATGGGTCATCCGCCGTACAGCCCTGACTTGGCACCCAATGACTTCTTTTTTATTCCCGCACATCAAGAAAAAAAATGCGTGGTCAACGATTTTCTTTACCAAAAGATGCTGTTGAAGCGTTCAAAAACCATGTTTTGGAAGTGTCTCAATCGGAGTGGAAAAAATGCTTCGACAATTGGTTTGAGCGCATGCAAAAGTGTATAAATCATGCTGGAGAATACTTTGAAAAACAAATAAAACATTTTATGATGATAAATATTCGCATTTTCATTATTAGGCCAGACAGCGCATAGAGAAAGTGATCTAAGGGCAAAAAAATCAAATTTCACTTTTTGTTTTGATGTGGACAACATCTGAGCATTGAATGAGACCGATCCCATGTCCTAGAAGTGTTCCCTCCCAGAGATATGCGCGTTTTATGAAAGTAATGGTACACCAAAGATACACGTATTTAAATCTTTAAAATGGCTCTCCTGAACAAAACTGGTTTTTACCCTTAGGTCCCTTTCTAATTTGCGCGTCACATATAGCAGCACTCGTATTTTGCACACTGTTTTTGAAAATCGAATAATCGGGCGAAATTGTGATGTCAATTGGCCGCCTCGGAGTTGTGATTTGAGCCCTCTGGATTATTTTCTGTAAGAAGCCATTAAGGATAAATGTAATGCAAAGTATTCAGAGACAACTTAGTCTTTCATTGTCCAAACATATATGGAAATCTTACAAACGTCAAACCAAGCCATCACCGCCGACCAACAGGCTGTAGCGTACCAAAATACACAACAACAATAACGTCAGCGGCAGCGCGCTTCGAACAATGAAGAAACTACAGTGGAGGCGCGCATAAATATCGAACATGGAAATGGGAAATAAGGGAAAAATATTGCCACAAATGTTTAGATTCATAGGAAATCACACTTCAGCTCCCCCTTCGAAATCACCCCTCTTTCAATTTCACCCAATGTGAATTTGTAGCCTTAAAGACTCTATAGTGGCAACACGGCGGTCTATTGAAATGAGCACAACAAACTCGAATGCAATAAAAATAAGTTTTAAAGCACTTCTTAAATTTCCCATTTAAATTTGCACTTCCATTGAAGACTCAATAAAATTGAGACTGTATGTGACATTTTAGCTTCATGAAAGTTTTTGATAACCGGCTGTCTGAAGTGGCGTCTCGGTGTGTGGGTGGCCATTCATAATTTCCAGGAAGTGATTTTTTGTGAGCTGTTGTTATAATCTGAAAATGCTTCAAGTCTTACTTAAATATTAAGTGGACAAAAATAGAACTAGGGTTATTTATAAATGTCAGTTTAGAATTGAAATGACGCTCTACCACAGTGGGTGCCATAAATATAAGTTATTTATTAGTTTCCTAGTATAACAATAACTTCAGATTAACGATATGGTCGGCATGCTAGTATGAGTGAAAATAAAACCAGAGAGAACTAAACAAAGAAATTGCGTTTAGGGAATGAGCCTTAAATGTTGCTACCTACAGTCTCACATTATACTGATATCCTATTTACCACATTATTGACAAGTACTTATTTTTGGGTTTAAAATAATAGAGAGTGTAATCAGAGGTCATTGCCTGATAATGAAAATAGAAGGGAGTAGTAATTACTGATCTTTTTCCTGGTAAATGCATGAGTCATATAAAAAGTTTCATTCTGACCTATTTACCCTCTTCTCAGCAAGTACTTATTTTTGGGTTTAAAATAAAGCGGAGAGTAATCAGAGGTTATTACCTAGTAATTGAAAAAGTAGTGACTGGTACATACTGACTTTTTGGTGAGTAAATTCACAAATCAAATAAAACGATTGATTCTGCAGATTGTCGCTACTCTTTGTAGTCAGGAATTCGCATATTTTTTGATTTACCATGTGGGATGAATTTATACTTGGCCATTCGCATGGGGAATTTATACTTGGCCATTCGCATGGGGCAGTTTTCCAATAGTTGCCTGAGGTCGCAATGCTTTCATTCGTAAGCGTATCATTAGTAAAAATCATTCATCCAACTCGAGAACTGCTTTACCGATAAACAACAAACTTGGAACACAGGTTACCTAAGTCTAACGAAAGGTTTATCTTTAGTCATGTCCCGAAAGATGGCGCTGTATTGTAGATGTTTAAATTTTTGTTGTACAAATCGGATCAAATTCGTAAAAAAAACTTCTTAAGTATGGTTGTTGATTTTCAAAATGTGGACGAGGAAGGCGTAATAAAGGTAGTAATAAACAAAGCTGGAAATTGGATAAGGTTAATACAACGAAATGCATATACATTTTTAAATTAAGCGGAAAAGCGTTGCTATTAAATTGCTAAAGGACTTATGGGCCAACAAACTGTTATGGAATTGGAATAAAATAACATGAAGGATGGAGACACAAACCATTATTGACGGCCCTCGATGACAGGTTTGCACAATACTCAAGACATTATCAAAATATATCCTTTAAACACTGATATCGCTGTGCTATTTTATAGCTGTGCAAAAAGGTGGTCCAACTAAAATGCACGATGTTAGATTGCAAAAAAAAACAAAAAGTTTTCAGAGAATTATCTCAATATTTTTTTATTATTATGAAACGATCTTTGGCAATTTTGTGTGAAACAAAAAATATGCTTGCCACGGCTTCGATGGCATACCTCTTTTAGATGGTGCATATTTTTAATGACTTTGAGACATAATGGAGGTTTAATGTAGTAAATGTACAAATTTATCTGATACTTTAGCTCTTGAACTATTGTTAAGTTATTGACGTACACCTTTTTTTCTAAATATCATCAAAGAGTGAAGTCCAACGGTTAAGTTATTGACGTACACCTTTTCTTCTAAATATCATCAAAGAGTGAAGTCCAACGGTGTCAAATCGCATGATTGTGGCGACCAAAGAACACCGCCACGACGTAAGACCATAGAATTTTTCGCATAAAAGAGCCATTGTTTTGTTGGTTGTGTGGCAAGTGGCACCATCCTGTTGAAACCACATATCGTCCAGGCCAAATCCTCAAATTCTAGCCACAAGAAGTCCGTTCGCAACTCGCGATACCAGAAACCATTCACCGTAGCTGCTTGGCCAACCTCGTTTTCCAAGAAGTACGGCCCGATGAAACCGCCAGCCCATAAACCGCACCAAAAATCACTCTTTTTGGATGCATCGGCTTTTAAACAATAACTTCTGGATTCTTATTTGCTCATTACGTAAATTCTGCCACAATTTTCCCGATTGTAGACACATTTAGTCGATTATGCTGACCAAAAAAATCACTTAGAGCACAAAATGAATTTTGATTTAAACCTCTTGCATGGCTGAATTTGTCAAATGCTGAAACAAAGATATGTCAAATGAAGTTGGGCAATAAACTTGAGGTTAAGTTGTGACGCACAATTAACAGCGTACATTATTGTTGGACCAATTTTCCTTTTATGAGATATTGAGAGTAGTCAGTAAGTATGAATATGTCTCTCTCGCAAGATCTAAGGCACGAGGCACTTCTCTATAATCTTACTTACACGCAGAAAAAAAGTATGGTTGAGGTGACAATATTCGAAGAGGATCATACTATTGTTGGGTATATGGTTGTGGCACATTCCATTATGATCCTCACAACAATAGTATGATTCACACATAACCATACTATGATCCTTACAACCATAGTATGATTCAAACTCAACCATATTACGATCTCCACAACAATAGTATGATTCACACTCAACCATACTATGATCTTCACAACAATAGTATGATTCACACTCAACATACTATTATCGCCACAACCATATTATGATCATCACAACCATAGTATTTTTCTTATACAACCATAGTATGATCCTCACAACCATAGTGTGATTCACACGCAACGATGCTATTATTCGTACAACCTTAGTATAATGCAATCAACCATACTATGATTGCCAAAAAAATTTATTAGGATTGGGAGTTGTTATTCAAAAATAAATTTTTATCAAGCAAGTAATTTTAAATTGCATTACATTTAGTTCATGGACAGATTTTTTTATAATGGACAACAAAAATGCACTGTATCGTGCATATGTGTTTTTTTTGGTATATCAAAAAAACATACGCACACACATCCATGTATGCTCTAAAAAACCTGTTTTGTTCATAGTCGCAACCATACTGTATGATTGCCGTAATCATATTTTTGTTAACGTACATTTTAAACAATAATACTTTTGTTGCACCAACCATGTTTATATGGTTCCTACAACCATGTTTTCATTCCTTAATTTTACAATAATACTATTGTTACATTTCAACAATAGTAATATTGTCGCAATCATACTGTTGCCAAAATGAAATTCAAAAAATAATACTATGGTTGCGACGAACATGCTTTTATTGTAGAGAACATATTATTGTTGCGGTAACCATAGTGTAACCATATCTTTTCTCTGCGTGTACTTACTTAGTCTGCCTCCACAAACTCTTAGGCCTATTCAATAAATGATTTATTGGCACTTCGGTATAAGCACCACCGTAGTCTCGATCTTACCCGTCAGCGCTTTCCGTCTAATGCCTTTCTGGCCGGAGCGTTTGTTTCCATTCGACCAACATGTCCAAGCCAGCGCAATCGTTATATTTTGATGCGCTTAACTTCATTCATGTCGGGGTACATATCATACAGCTCTCGGGTCGTCTGTCCACGCAGCTGGGGCCGTTGATTTTACGAACGATTTTTCTCTCAAAGAGTGAAAATACACTTTAATACGATTTTGAAAACATTGGGAGAATACTCTGAAATATTTTTGTTTTATTTACAAAAAACATCGTGCGTTTAAGTTGGACCACCCTTTATATTTTTATACTTATTCTCATCGTTCCGATGTGGAACGTGGTGTCACCACGTACCCCGTGCACCTTGAAAATGCCCAACGCAAAGCAATTTCAGAGGTTCCCGGTTTAAAACATTGGATTCCTTTTGTACGGTCGGGCCACCACAGATACACACCAAAATCAATTTGACTAAACAAAATTTTCCCTGTTTGACATTAGAAATTCTATGTGAAGCATGGCATCATTATTATATTAGGATCAGCTTTCAGGATTCACAGTATAAGATCCAGTAAAATAATTTTCCAATCTGCCTTCTAAACGCATATACACTATTCTGCTTGACTACCACCCTAATGCATACAACGTTGAGCCTGATTTCTAAACACCCACCTCATACAAGACAACCTCGAGGACAAAACAGTCCCGCACGTGCCTGCAGGCTATTTTTAAGGCACTTTTAGACTAAGAAAAAGTTCTTAAGCTGATACTTTTAATTCGTTTCATGTCCATTATCAAAATTCCCATAATTGCCCGTAATATCAAAAGTTAATTGTATTTATTTAGAGCCAGCAGGTTGATAAATCGAGATGCCCCTCATGTAGCCTACAATATTTTATTGTCCAATTATGCAGAGGACGACACTCATTAACTACACACCCGAGAGAGAGTGAGGCGAAGAGATTGGGAGAGAGAGAGTGAGCACTCAAATTGAAATTAGTCATAAAGTCCTGTCCATTAAAGTCCACTCGTAATATTGCGTAGGCAGTGAAATTTTCCTATTAAAATTCCCTGTATCAAAGCATATATTTACGTTTATTTTTTGATGACTTTTCGCAAGAATTCAAGCAGTTTTATTAATTGAAAAAATAATAATAATTAAATTTGTATGGAAAGCAGGCCCTTTAGATATTTTAAACTAATATCTTTTTTGATAAACGCAACAAATTGTAGTTATACTTTTTAAATGCTCCCGAAATGTTTGATGCTACTAAATCATTATTTAAATTATTTTTTGGTCGTTTGTTTTCGTGGTTTGTTTTCGAAGGACATCTTGTATCAATTAAAACGTACTTGTAATGCAGGCACAGTGGCAGGCATTGCATGTAAAATGGTATCAAATACAAAATTTCCTATTACTAGGTAATGACTTATTCTTACCCTATGCATTACATTGAAACCGAAAATAATTATATAGTAATAAAAATATCAAAACGGCAATTTAACAACTCAGGGCAACCTCATACTCTCTATCATTTTTATTTCTAAGTGTCATTGGTGACTGTTTCTGGCTCCATTTCCCGAATGCCTTTCTCTATATTCGTCTTAAGTGCCTGAACCGTTAAGGGATATTTTTCCTTCTAAGGATCGCAAGATGAATGCCAAAAAAAACATTCTTAAGACCTTCAATCGAAGCTTCGAGGAAATAAAAATCACGCTTTTCATTACCGTTTGCATTACTATGTAACCTTTTATTATCCTTTGAATTACTAGGCAATGACCTATCATTGCCATATGCATTACTAGGTAATGAACAATCATTATCCTATGTATTACTTTGAAACCGAATATAAGTACTTAGTAATAATCATATCAAAAGGGGCATAACTCAACTCAGGTCCGTCTCATCCACTCTCTGTATCTCTTTCATATCCAAATTTCATTGATGGCTGTTTTTGGCTCTATTTCCCGAATTCCTTGCTCGATATTCGCCTAAAAGGCCTGAATCGTTAACGGATTGTTCGCTAAGCTTCTGTCGTTCGGTGTATGCCAGAAAAAACATTCTTAAGTCCTTCAATCGAAGCTTCGAGGAGACCAATTGACATCGCCGAGGCGGATAGCAACACGATTATCTAACTTTTTCGTTTTTTTCTTGCTTTGTGTTTGGAGGACATCCTGTGTCAATTAAAAGTACTTTTGATGCAGGCACAGAGGCAGGCATTGCATGTAGAGTATTATCAAGTAAAAATATCCGCTATTCATTACCGTTTGCAGTACTAGGTAATGACGTACCATTACATTACTATGTAATGAACTATCATTACCATATACATTACCAGGTAATGAATAATCATTACCCTATGCATTACTTTGAAACAGAAAACAAGTACTTAGTAATAAAAATATGAAAAGTTCAATTTCACAACTCAGGTCTGTCCCACCCACTCTCTCTCTCTCTGTATCTCTTTCATATCAAATTTTCGTTGGTAACTGTTTCTGGCTCTATTGTTTGAAGGACATCTTGTATCAATTAAAACGTACTTGTGATGCAGGCACAGTGGCAGACATAGCATGTAAACTCAGGTCTGTCCCACTCACTGTCTCTCTCTCTCTCTCTCTGTATCTCTTTCATATCAAAATTTCGTTGGTAACTGTTTCTGGCTCTATTGTTTGGAGGACATCTTGTGTCAATTAAAATGTACTTCTGATGCAGGCAGAGTGGCAGACATAGCATGTAAAGTGAAATCAAGTAAAAATCTAGGTAAAAATATCGGCTATTCCTTATGAGATAATGACATATCATTACTCTCTGCATTACTTTGAAACCGAATGTAAGTACTAAGTAATAATAATATCAAAAGGGAAATTTTACAACTGAAGTCTGTCTCGCCCTCCCTCTCTATCTTTTTTTATTTCTAAATTCTCTTTGCTGTTTCTTGCTCTATTTCCCGAATGCCGTGCTCGATATTTGCCTTAAGGGCCTGAATCTTTAACGGATTGTTCGCTTAACTTCGGTCGTTCGCACGATGTATGTCAGAAAAAACAGTCTTATGACGTTCAATCTTCGAGGAGGCAAATTGACATCGTCCGGACAGGCATGGCATGTAAAGTGATATCAAGTAACAATCTAAATAAAAGTATCCTATATTCATTACCGTTTGCATTATTAGGTAATGGCATATCATTACTCTCTGCATTACTTTGAAACCGAATGTAAGTACTAAGTAATAATAATATCAAAAGGGAAATCTCACAACTGATGTCTGTCTCACCCTCCCTCTCTATCTCTTTAATTTCTAAATTATCTCTGCTGACTGTTTCTCGCTCTATTTCCCGAATGCCGTGCTCGGTATATGCCTTAAGGGCCTGAATCGTTAAAGGATTGCTCGCTTAACCTCTGTCGATGTATGCCAGAAAGGCAGTCTTATGACGTTCAATAGCAGCTCCGAGGAGGCCAATAGACATCGCCGAGGCGTATAACAACACGATTATCCTAATTTGGGCGCAACAGATTGATTGTGGCCTTGTCTATGAGGCATGGCGACATCTTGCTAAAACGCGTCTGCTTTGACGGTAACCTCCTCGTTTAAGCTTAATTTGTTTCCCCGAGCCGCTTGATTATATTGGAGAACAGAACGAAGTCGTCGGAAGCCAAACCAGGGCAGAGTACGGTGGGTGCGACCGCAATTCGTAGTTAAGTTTATGCAATTTGGGTGCGACAATTCTGGATAAATATTATCGTGATGAAGCAGCACGTTTTTGGTCAAATTAGAGAGTGTCGTATACACTTTTGCATCGAATCGCTTAAGTAATGCGCAGTAGTAATGCCCTGTGATCGTACTTCCTTCCTTCAAAAAGATTATGAGGATTACTTCCTTAAATCCAAAAATATCATGGCCACGATGTGTTCGGCCGATGGGCCAGTCAATGCCTTCTTCAGAGCAGATTCACCCTGAAGAATTCATCATTTTGACTGTCGCTTGTTCTCCGGCGTATAATCATAAATACAAAGTTTCATCAGCGACTCTTGGGAATATTAAATTTTAAGAAAAAAATTCGATTTCGGTCATATGACCACCACGAGCCCTTGTACAGCGATCTGCTCTTCGGACCCAAATTTCCACCACTCTTGCACACATTTCGACCGGAACGTTGGCAATTTCGCGTTGGATGTTTTCTCAGAGCTCGTCAAAAGTTGTTGACGTTTTGGCATAGACCAATGACTTGATGTGGCCCCATACAAATAAATCCAATGGCGTTAAATCGCATGAGCGAGATGGCCATTCGGCAGGAGCATTTCTCGAGATAGAACGTTTACCGAATTTGCCTTTCATTAAATCGATTGTAATGCCTGCTGTGTGGCTAGTGGCACCGTCTTGCTGAAACCACTTAACGGCGATATCAAACTCACCTGTCCAAAACGTAAAATTAGCTGCTTTGCGAAATGACCTCTCAATAGATTCATTGTTTGAGCAGCTGTATGGCAAGCGGCACCGTCCTGTTGAAACCAAGTGTCGTCAAGATTTCGGGCTTCAATTTCAGTTAGCATAAAGATTGATATTATGGCGCGAAAGCGAGCACCGTTTATTCACGGTTACGTTCCGGCCATCATCATTTTTGAAAAAATATGAACCGATGATTCCAACAGCTTATAAACCGCACCAAACCGTGATTTTCTCTGGGTATAATGACACCTCTTGAACCTGTTTTTGTTGCTCTTCAGCCCAAATGCGGCCATTTTTTATTGACTTTGCCGTTGAGCCAGAAATGGGCCTCATCGCTGAACAAAATTTTGGTCGAAAACAGCGGATCATCCCGTTTCTCACCGAACGCTCAATTCCATAATACAGCAGCCAACATTTAAAGGTAATTATTTTCAAAAAATAAAGGCCATAAAATGTCCTTTCAAATTACCAATAAAGATTCCACACTTGATTTGAATTTTAATATTCTATTTGTGTTCTGAAAAAATACCTCTAGATGGATCACCCTATATATTGTTTACTAGAACTAAACCTGTAGAGCCACATGCACAAATTTTATATATTTAGAAAAAAGGACCTTACAGAGATTAGTTAAAAACCTATCTTAAGGTTACGGCTCATTAAGCTAAAAAAAGGCAATATTTCGACTCCGAGTAAAGGTTCTCAAACCCAAGGCTGCGATCTCAAAAGCAAAAACTGACTTTTGCGTAATAATCTGGCTGCTTATATTACAAAAGCTTTAACTGGGCCGTGTGCAATTGACGGTATTTTTTTTCAAAAAATTGTAGAGTTATAAGATGCAAATTATTTTGTTTCAACCACTGTGCCAGCTTGGTGGAAATTTTTTTATTTTCTTTTTTATTTATTTTAATAATTTTCTTTGCGTTTCAAAAGTTATACGATTTTTTTTCAGTGCTGACAACTTTACTTTTTATGGTGGATGTGAGGTAAAGAATTTTCTCTTCCACTTCTACGTTGCAGCTGCCGGCCAAATATACTTTTTTCATCTTACTTTCGGTTAGTCTACTTTACATGTATCGCTCAGTTTGTTACTCCAAGATTCACCACAACTTTTTAGACCTGGTGTCCCACGACTGTTTCGGTCGTTACTTATTGCGTACATCCTCCAACTTGCCGTAAAAGATTCTTAACATGTCCTACATGTGGTAGTTTGGCCGAATCACATACAGGTAGAAAAAAGTATGGTTGAGATAACCATATTCGAAAAGCATCAAACTCTTGTTGGATATATGGTTGTGGTACAGCAATAGTATGATCCTCACACTAATAGTATGAGACCAATGCAACCATACTATGATCCTCACAACCATACTATGAACCTCACAGCCATACTATGATCCTCACAACAATAGTATGATTCACACATAACCGTACTATGATCCCCACAACCATAGTATGATTCTCACTGAACCATACTATGATCCCCACATTCATAGTATGATTATCACTGAACCATACTATGATCTCCACAACCATATTATGATCCTCACAACCATAGCATGATTCACACGCAACCATGTTATGATCCCTAGAGAAAACAATAATATGGTTGCGACGAACGTACTTTTATTACGGAGAACATATTATTATTGCCGTGACCATACAGTAACCATATTTTTCTCTGCGTTTATGTACCCGATTGAACCGAACCAAACAGTCTTCATCCGGAGGCAGTCACCTCAGGTCTGAACCACAGGGAGTGTAGCAAAACGGATTTTGTTGCCTGCTGTTGAAGTTGTTCACAGTGGGTCTCTGGATTTGGTGTCATGGTCGCCTTCTACACGAAAAGTGGTGGTGGGCGGACTTTTTTTTTTCTGATAAGTCTCTAGAGTCAAGCTCAGGCGAGATAGGTCTCGACTGCATACGAGACCTATCTCGCCTGAGCTTGACTCTAGAGTCTTAGTCATGGAATGTTGGAGGTAGTCTGGGACTGCCGAGATAGAGACCATATTTTTCGTATAGCAAGGTTCCTTTCATATTTCAGAACCTGCTGCTTTTAAAGCCGATTTCAACTGAATATCGCATGGAACATTAAGATCTGTCAACACCAATCACTTGTAACATTGGCCTATGGTTTCCTCACAGAAAAGTCCCTACCAGTAGCAGGTCCTTGCGCTCTAAAGGCAACATTGTAAAGTGAATCCAAGGTTCCAGGCAGTGGCGCGAAATCTTCTTAGTAAATCTTCTTACTAGCAGAGTAGAGTATCTCATTGACGGCCTCGTCCGACTTTTGTCCTTCTCCTGAAGATGTCATAAAATGTTTCGTATACCCCAAAAATGTGGCTCACCGTGGTGTGGTGCCAGTAAACCCGGGTTTACCCACCTAAGAACCTCGTAACAATTTTTGAGCGGCTGGTTTTCATTCCATAAAATCCTACGTGTTGACAAGTAAGAGATTGATCTCTAAGCGATGTAAATACTTTTCTTTAGCAATGCATTAGCCGTTCGGAGCCGTCGCACAGTGGTCCAGGATCGATTGGCTTATTGGGTCCAGCGCCAGTCCAACGCCATTTACGAGGGCGGTTCGGAAACTTCTTAGCCTAGCACAAAAAGCGCGGTATAAACAGAAAAAAGTTAAATGTTTTGGAAACTTCCATCTCTGCTATGAACACATGTTAAATTTTGTTTCGATCTGGCAACTCCTTCATATAGAAACAGGTGTTCACAAAAGACGCATCCGCGATTTTTTTACAATGGAAAAATTAGAAATGCGTGGTGTCATTAAATATTTACATAAAAAAGGTTTATCGGGACAATAAATTCATAACGATATGGTGAATGTGTTAGGTGAAAGTGCTCCTTCATATGAGTCATTCCATGCCAAACGGTACGATTTTGGGCAAAAATTTAACGCAATGATTCCGATTTTTATGAAAATTTGCAGATTTGGTCCTCTAGCAATTCTATTTCATCTGCGATTAGAAAAAAAAAATATAATTTTTTTTTTCAAAATTTATGACCAATTGAACTTTGGTAAAATGGAGATTTTATCAAGGAGGTGTGTTCATTCAGTCGCATGTAACTCCGGAAATACTTGACCGATTTTACTCTGCTATACCTTATTTTGAAGGTAATTTTAAGCACTTCTAAAATAACGAAACGGTATGGCATAACGCCATAGAATTTTTTAAGTTTGTATCATTTTAATCATTTATTTCGATTTTGAAAATGATTACATCTTTTTTTATTTTTGAAATTTTGCAGGCGTATTCTTACAGGTCTGTTTTACCGACTGTGTAAGTTTTAAAGTGGTGAAATAATGCGTTCTATTTTTAAAAATTTTTTTTTACCTTATACCTTTTTCACTTTGATGAATATAGAAAATATAATATAGAAAAAAAATATTTTTTAATAGTTTATTGACACAAGATATAACAACAACAAAAAAACAAAGAAAAAAAGAAATAAAAAAATGAGTAATGAAATAAATGTTAAATAAATAAATGTTTACTTAGAATAGTTTGTGGTTCAGGACTCAATTCGGGGCGCTCACTGGAATAACGACCAGGTTACAATCCATCCATTTGCAATATATTATAAAAAGGATGATAAAGAGGTTTGTTGTAATTACGTTGCAATATCCGAATGTCTGAAACATGATACAATAGCCGTGCACGTATTCCAGGAGGGGCTTGTAAAATTTTTAAAGAAAACCTTAGGACCTGTAAGTAAAATATTTTACTTTTCTGATGGCGCAAGCGTACAATACAAAAACAAGAAAAACTTTTTAAATCTGACGTTCCACGTAGAAGATTTTGGAATACCAGCGGAATGGCATTTTTTTGCAACGTCTCATGGCAAAGGGCCCTGCGATGGTCTGGGAGGAACAGTCAAAAGACTAGCAGCACGTGCAAGCTTGTCCAGCCTCATAAATCCCATTAATAGTGCCGTCAAATTTTATGATTGGGTGAATAAAAACGTGAAGAATATTCATACAGAATTCTTCAATAACTATCAATATCAAGATAGGGCGAAACACCTGAAGGAGCGTTTTGAAAAAGCGAAAACAATTTCTGGAACTCTTGGCTACCATGCATTCATTCCACAACCCGATAAAATAATGAAAGTCCAGACAAAATCATCTTCTGAGCAGTACTGTATGAAGATGGTATACAAGGCATAACATTTATTTCATTACTCATTTTTTTATTTCTTTTTTTCTTTGTTTTTTTGTTGTTGTTATATCTTGTGTCAATAAACTATTAAAAAATATTTTTTTTCTATATTATATTTTCTATATTCATGGAAGCGAAAAAGGTATAAGGTAAAAAAAAAATTTTTAAAATAGAACGCATTATTTCACCACTTTAAAACTTACACAGTCGGTAAAACAGACCTGTAAGAATACGCCTGCAAAATTTCAAAAATAAAAAAAGATGTAATCATTTTCAAAATCGAAATAAAAGGATTAAAATGATACAAACTTAAAAAATTCTATGGCGTTATGCCATACCGTTTCGTTATTTTAGAAGTGCTTAAAATTACCTTCAAAACAAGGTATAGCAGAGTAAAATCGGTCAAGTATTTCCGGAGTTACATGCGACTGAATGAACACACCTCTTTGATAAAATCTTCATTTCACCAAAGTTCAATTGGTCATAACATTTAAAAAAAAATTTTAAAATTTTTTTCTTGAAACACGTATATAATATTTTTAAGAGAAGAATGCATACACAAACTAGTTAAGCAATCCAAGCTTGTGATGTAAAAAATGCGTACCGTTTGGCATGGAATGACTCATATGCAACAGTAAAAAATTGGGTTGCTGAATTTAAACGTGGTCGTACAAGCATTGAAGATGAACCACGTAGTGGACGTCCAAAAACAGCAACAACAACAGAAATTGTAGCCAAAGTGCATGATATGGTATTAAATGATCGACGAATAAAGGTGCGTGAAATAGCTAATATCATGGGCTTCTCAAATGATCGAGTCCATTTAATTTTGCATGAAGAACTACAGATGAAAAAGCTTCTGCAAGATGGGTGCCGCACTGAACATTTCTCAAGCTTGTTTGGATCGTTTTCAGCGAAATAAAATGGATTTTAAGCGTCGTTTCATAACTGTTGATGAGACATGGATCCACCACTATACTCCAGAGACAAAAGAACAAAGCTGGAGGAAGTGCCCCAAAGAAGGCAAAAACAATTCAATCGGCTGGTAAAGTTATGGCAACGTTTTTTTTTGGGACTTCAAAGGTATTTTATTGATTGACACTCTGCAAAAGGGTAAAACAATAAATTCAGAGTACTATTGCAACCCTTTAGATCAATTAAATGTACAAATTCGAGAAAAACGTCCTGGCTTACAACACAAAAAAATAATTTTTCATCAAGACAACGCACCAGCGCACAAGAGTGTTTTAACAATGGCAAAAATCAACGAATTAAAGTACGAGTTGCTTGACCACCCACCTTATACTCCTGATTTAGCTCCCAGTGACTTTTACCTGTTCCCAAATCTAAAAAAATTCCTTGCTGGCAAACGTTTTACCTCAAATGAAGATGCAATAACAGTTGTAAACCACTATTTTGAAGACCTTGAGAAAAACTATTTTAATCAAGGGATAGAATTGCTAGATAAGCGTTGGACTAAGTGTATTGAAGTTTCAGGAGATTATATTGAAAAATAACAATATTTTTGAAAAACTAACTATTCTCTTTCATTGATAGGCTAAGAACTTTCCGAACCGCCCTCGTACTGCCAAATCTTCTATGCAATTTTATTATTTGGATTTGTAGTTAAACCAAGTTTTATTTCTTTTAACTATAAGGGCCGATTTTTAAAGTACAAGAGCCAAGCGAGCAACATCTTTACCCTTTTGTGGAGTATTAATTCGTAAAAGGACTAGAATCCATTGTCAGGCAAAATGTTAGTGTCCTTGCTTGGCTTAACGCCTGTTTATATGTTTTTAGGTAATCCTGAGGAAAGAAGGATTTTCAATTGTTGAAGTTCTAGTTTCAGGAACATTTTTTAAAGGCCCTTAAAACGTTTTACTTCAATAACGCGGTCACTTCTAGCATATATGATATTTTGTACCGGCCACTAGGAAAAAACCATTACAAAATTACAGAAACATAAAAGGGGACACACAAATACAATCTTCTCCTGCTTAAAACTTCCGAACTGACATAAACTTTTTAAATTTTGCTACTCTACCTTTTTGGATCCAGTGCCTAACCTTAAAGCATAACCGAAAAAACAACATGTAAATAAACGATCAACATTCTCCTATTAAAATATGTATGAGATTACGAATAATAAATACATTTATTCGAAGGTATGTGACGTCTGCACATCATCTTGGGTACAAATTCTATTTGTCCGTCGAAAAGAGAGAACAAATTAATTACAAGCACAGTCCTTTTTTGGTAATTAATCAAAGACACAAAAAAGTCATACCACTGTGCGCGCTATGAATTCTTGTTATGGGTTTAATTGGCTGCCGACAACATCCATCATAATCACTAACATTTACTTAGTCAGACACCGGCATACACTCCCATGTACACACGGAGGAATTCGGCCAACAAAGAGCCAACTTCGGCGGCAAAGTGGAAAAAAAAATTCGAATCCAATGGTAGTGAAGGGAATAAGGCAAAAAGAAGAAAAATATTACATTACACAACCGCAGAGGAGGACATCATTTTCAGACCGAAAGACATTTGGATATTTAAAATAGCCCGAATGTCTGTTTGGCCCACGGATGTGCCGAAAAAAAACCCAAAAAGGACAGGCAACATAAAAGAACCGGGGTTTGCGACAGAACAAATAGTAATGCATTCTATTTAAAAAAGGATGAATTTTCAAAGCTTTTATTTTAAAGAAATATTTTTATTTTTATATTTTCAGAATATATATCGGACAGGAACTTTGTGTAAGGACTTTCTGACAACATGGGAGGATATAGATTTAGGAAAATTTTACCAGGGCTAGCAAAATATCTTATATAAAGCACATTGCAAAATGTGTACAAGAGTTCTTCAGGACAAGAACAATTCTTGAA
Organism: Hydrotaea diabolus; assembly: GCA_963513945.1. Classification (NCBI taxonomy): domain Eukaryota; kingdom Metazoa; phylum Arthropoda; class Insecta; order Diptera; family Muscidae; genus Hydrotaea; species Hydrotaea diabolus. The sequence goes on from OY740719.1 coordinate 130,103,576, forward strand.
GACAAAGACGCAATGAATAATCTAACATATTCAACTTTAGAACTATTTCTGTCCCGGGACACATTGGCTAACCGACCTGGACCTGATTTAACTTTAACTAAAGTGTGTTTTTTTCAGACGTGTGGTTTCAAGGAGAATTAAAACGCAAATAATTTAATGCTATGGCCAAGAGGCCATAAATCAGGTCCAGGTTGGTTAGCCAATTAAGATTTATTATAAATATAAGGATTTGTCATTATGTTTTAAAATTTAATTTTCAGCCGCGATGCCAAATTTTCGACCACGTTTTGCAGCATTTGGGCCGTATGTCAGCAATAACGCGCCGAATATTCTCTTACAAGACGTCAATCGTATAGGGCCTATCTGCGTAGACAAGCGACTTCACATAACCCCACAAAAAATAGTCCAGCGGTATCAGATCGCACGATCTTGGAGGTCACGCCACAGGTCCACTACGCGAGATAAAGCCCCCTCCAAAAGTCTCCTTCAAAAAATTCATTTTTTCGTTGGCTGTATGGCATGTAGCGACGTCTTGTTGAAACCAAAGGTCGTCCACATCAAAATCATCCACGAAAAAAGTCATTAATCATGGCTCTATAGCGTTCCCCATTGACTGTAACATTAAAGCTTTATTTTTGAATAAATATGGACCAATGATTCCCTCTGCCCAAACAGTGACTTTTTCTTATTTTAAATTTCATTTATTTGTCATACACATATATACTCGCACACATACCGTGAGTTAGAGGCATCCTTGAGCATTTCTTCCACCAGCATACATTCGATATTGCATGAACACCTGGCCGTTGAAAAAGGTTTGGTCTCGTTGGATCCCGCACCATTAGACAATCGCTCAAAAAAGGCTCGTGTCGATTGGTGCAAAGAAATTTTGAGAAAATACGATCGCGGTGCTTCAAAAGACGTTTATATGATTGTCACAGGTGACGAATCAATCGACCGTGTCGGCCTTCATCTCTTTGGACCCCGCATAATTTGACAATCGCTAAACGAGAAGGCTTGTGTCGATTGGTGCAAAGAAATTTTGAAAAAATACGATCGCGCTGCATCAAAAGACGTTTATAAGATCGTCACAGGTGATGAATCCTGGAGCTATGAGTATGAACCCGAAACAAACCTGTGACGAATCTTGGAGCTATGAGTATGAGCCCGAAACAAAACAGCAATCGACCGTATGGGTCTTCCAAGACAAGCCAAATCCAACGAAAGTTGTTCGTGGAAGAAGCACTTAGAAGCTAATGGTCGCCTGTTACTTCGGCAAAACTAGTCATGTGACGACTGTTCCGCTTGAGCAACGTAGGAGGTCAATTCTGAGTGGTATACCACAATTTGTTTGCCTGAAGTCTTTGGAGAAATTCGAAAAACGAAGCAGAGAAGACGAATTTTCAGGGCCGATGTTGATTTTGAACACGAGGGCGACCGCAAAACTAACTGGCCTGGCACATTTTCTGTTTTACTAGCAACTTTTTTGTTTTGTTTTTTAAAAGCAATCTTTTATAAGCCATCTGAGCCATCTGTCAAAATTTCCGAAATATTTAATGATTATTTTCTTTGTTACAGGTGACTGAAGTAAACAAGTTTTATAATTTGTGAAAAATGGAAAATAAAGAGTTTCGGTAATTAAACACTTTTATATGAAAGGTCATACGCCACAATTAATCAAAGATGAATTGGATTCTGTTCATGGTGATAATGCACCATCATACTCCACCGTGAAATCCTGGGTTCAACAATTTAAAATGGGTCGTTCAAGTGCGGAAGATGAACAACGCTCTGGAAGACCAAAAATTGTTACTACTATTGAAAACATTAGAAAAATATTTGATGAAGTGACTAAAGATAGACGAATAGAGCTCAGAGAACTTGCTGATATTGTTAAAATACACGAAAAACAAGTTTGGAGTGTTTTACATGATGAGCTCCACATGAAAAAGCTATCCGCAAGATGGGTGCCGTGTTTGTTGACTTTGCCCCAAAAAATCGTCCGTTGGACCAACTCCGAGGAGCTTTTAGCGATTTATCAGCGTAATCCAATAGAGTTCTTGTGCCGATTCATAACTGTTGATGAAACATGGATCCATCACTACATCCCAGAATGCAAAGAACAGTCAAAGCAGTGGATAGAAGCTGGTAAAAGTGGTCCCAAGAAGGTGAAAACTGTTAAGTCAGCAGGAAAAGTAATGGCCACAGTATTTTAAGATGCAAGGGGTATAATATTTATTGATTATCTTGAGAAAGGAAAAACTATAAAAAGTGAATATTATTGTGCATTATTGGATCGGTTGAGTGAAGAAATCAAGATAAAACGACCGCATTTAGAAAAAAAAAGTTCTTTTTCATCAAGATAATGCTCCTTCACACACTGCATTTTTAGCTCAACAAAAACTGGCCGAATTACGATTTGAAATTGCTCCGCATCCACCATGTAGTCCAGATTTAGCTCCTTCTAATTATTTCTTGTTTCCAAATTTAAAAAAATTTCTCGGTGGCAAAAAATGTTCGTCCAATAGCGAGGTTATTGCTGAAACTGAGGCATATTTTGAAGGTCTGAAAAATCTTATTTTTCGGATGGAATTAAAAAAACTTGAAAAACGTTTGATGAAGTGTATTGCGTTGGAAGGAGATTATGTTGAAAAATAAATAATAATAATTCCACAAAAAATGGTTCTTTTTATGTTAGGCCAGTTACTTTTGCGGTCGCCCTCGTAAAACAGAAGTTACTTTGGAATTTATTGCCATTTCTGTTTATTATGAAAATATTGGTATGGTTCAATTATGTATAGAACAAAATATCTTCGAAATGGGCGCCGCAACCTCGGCGGCACACCTCTATCCGATGGTCCAAATTTTCGATGACGCTGAGTCATAATTGTAGTTCTGTGCCGTTGATGTGCCGAATAATCTTATCCTTTAGCTCTTGAATTGCTGCTGGCTTATCGACGTACACCTTTTCTTTCAAATAACCCCAAAGAAAGAAGTCCAACGGTGTCAAATCACATGATCTTGGCGGCCAATTAACATCGCCACGACGTGGAAAAACACGGCCATTGAATTTGTAGCGCAAAAGAGCTATTGTTTCGTTAGCTATTTGGCAAGTGGCACCGTCCTGTTGAAACCACATATAGTCCACGTCCACATCCATACCTTCCAATTCGGGCCATAAAAAGTTCGTTATCATCTCACGATAGCGAACACCATTCACAGTAACTGCCTGACCGGCCTTATTTTGGAAAAAATAATGATACCGCCAGCCCATAAACAGTCGCTCTTTGTGGGTACATTGTTTTTTCGACAATCACTCTTGGATTATCATTCGCCCAAATGCGGCAATTCTGCTTATTGACGAATCCACTGAGGTAAAAATGTGCCTCATCACTGAAGATGATTTTCAGCAGAAATTTATTATCCACTTTAATATCTTTAACGCGTTGTTCGCTTGTGTATCTTTCCATAGTTCAAATTGAGTTAGTCTGAAATTGAGAAATATCAAATGAAATGCAGGAAAAAACTTGACACTTAGGTGTGGTTCACATTCAACATCGGCCCTTAAAATTTTACCAATCAATGGCGGATAAATATTTTTTAAGATTTGGCCGGGTGGAACTTAGCGCAATTTTATACTTGTTTCTTGCAGAAACCATGGAAAAAGTAATCTCTTATTTGCCAATTGGCCGGTATTTACAAAAAGGCCCAGAACTGACGCTGAAACTAGCAAATGATCCTACTTGCCAGTTAACTTTTGTCACTTGTGTAATAGTCATAAACATTATCAAATAAAGGCAGTCCAACTTCCTCCGATAATAGATGGGCAGCAATTTTTTTTAAAAAATGTGAAGCGTTTTTTTAATTTTTTGATTTTATTAGGATTCAATATGTTTCGAACCACTGTTCGGGTCATGCAAACAAAACGAGCAGTCAAAAGAAACTACGTGCAAATGGCCAACAGAAAAATCGGATATTAAAAAAAGTGTAACTGAACTACCACTCATACACACCGAGGAGGTATATGTAGTCATACTGATATTAATAGCATCCGGTATTTTTTCGGGAGGGTGTGTGTAGCGAAAGCTGAACAGGAATAATGTCGGTGTTTGCGCCTGGCACCTTTGCAGCAAATAATGCCCCCGATACACTTTCCATATGGCCGAGCATTTCGTTATCATCCTTTTTTTGTTTTCTTATTCGCTCATTTGCCACAAATCATTGCGAATGCAACAAAGAAGTGTAATTAAAATTCACTTTCGATGTCGCAAAAACGCATCGTGAAACATAAATGACCACAAATAATGCGGGAGGGCAAACTATGTGCACGGTTGGTTGTCCGGGTGGACATGCCATTTTACCATCAATTACTGGACATGATGTTCATTTGTTCCCTTTGCTGTTCGTGCAGTGCGGTGGAAATCCTCGCTCGTTGTTGCACTGTCACATAAAGTTTAAATGTGTGCGAGAGTTCGTGAGTTTAAGTGCAACAATCACGTATCACGTGAACATGACTGCCAGCGGCAAAAGCAAGACGAATGCTAGGCCTTTAGGGAGGCCTTCTATGGGTGATGATGACATGACATTAAACTCCTTTAAACTAAGCATACTTATAGGATAATATACGAAACAAGGTTACCTAAAATACTACGTACAAATGTCTTTCTAAATCTCTAACATAATGAATAAAATTATTTACTTTTAAACCCAAGCAATTAGACAATTAATATGATCGATCGGACCAAAGCTTTTATGAAAGACCTTAAATTCTATAAAATAGAGTAATTCATTGTTTTACGTACGAGGGTGGTTCGGAAACTTCTTAGCCTAGCACAAAATGCACGGTATAAACAGAAAAAAGTTAAGTGTTTTGGAAACATCCATCTCTGCTATGAACACATGTTTAATTTTGTTTCGATTTGGCAACTCCTTTATATAGAAACAGGTGTTCACAAAAGACGCATCCGCGATTTTTTTTACAATGGAAAAATTAGAAATGCGTGGTGTCATTAAATATTTACATAAAAAAGGTTTATCGGGACAAGAAATTCATAATGATATGGTGAATGTGTTAGGTGAAAGTGCTCCTTCATATGAGTCATTCCATGCCAAACGGTACGATTTTGGGCAAAAATTTAACGCAATGATTCCGATTTTTATGAAAATTTGCAGATTTGGTCCTCTAGCAATTCTATTTAATCCGCGATTAGAAAAAAAAAATATAATTTTTTTTTTCAAAAGTTATGACCAATTGAACTTTGGTAAAATGGAGATTTTATCAAGGAGGTGTGTTCATTCAGTCGCATGTAACTCCGGAAATACTTGACCGATTTTACTCTGCTATACCTTATTTTGAAGGTAATTTTAAGCACTTCTAAAATAACGAAACGGTATGGCATAACGCCATAGAATTTTTTAAGTTTGTATCATTTTAATCCTTTCATTTCGATTTTGAAAATGATTACATCTTTTTTTATTTTTGAAATTTTGCAGGCGTATTCTTACAGGTCTGTTTTACCGACTGTGTAAGTTTTAAAGTGGTGAAATAATGCGTTCTATTTTTAAAAATTTTTTTTTACCTTATACCTTTTTCACTTCCATGAATATAGAAAATATAATATAGAAAAAAAAATACTTTTTAATAGTTTATTGACACAAGATATAACAACAACAAAAAAACAAAGAAAAAAAGAAATAAAAAAATGAGTAATGAAATAAATGTTATGCCTTGTATACCATCTTCATACAGTACTGCTCAGAAGATGATGTTGTCTGGACTTTCATTATTTTATCGGGTTGTGGAATGAATGCATGGTAGCCAAGAGTTCCAGAAATTGTTTTCGCTTTTTCAAAACGCTCCTTCAGGTGTTTCGCCCTATCTTGATATTGATAGTTATTGAAGAATTCTGTATGAATATTCTTCACGTTTTTATTCACCCAATCATAAAATTTGACGGCACTATTAATGGGATTTATGAGGCTGGACAAGCTTGCACGTGCTGCTAGTCTTTTGACTGTTCCTCCCAGACCATCGCAGGGCCATTTGCCATGAGACGTTGCAAAAAAATGCCATTCCGCTGGTATTCCAAAATCTTCTACGTGGAACGTCAGATTTAAAAAGTTTTTCTTGTTTTTGTATTGTGCGCTTGCGCCATCAGAAAAGTAAAATATTTTACTTACAGGTCCTAAGGTTTTCTTTAAAAAATTTACAAGCCCCTCCTGGAATACGTGCACGGCTATTGTATCATGTTTTTATTTCTTTTTTTCTTTGTTTTTTTGTTGTTGTTATATCTTGTGTCAATAAACTATTAAAAAATATTTTTTTTCTATATTATATTTTCTATATTCATGGAAGTGAAAAAGGTATAAGGTAAAAATTTTTTTTTAAAAATAGAACGCATTATTTCACCACTTTAAAACTTACACAGTCGGTAAAACAGACCTGTAAGAATACGCCTGCAAAATTTCAAAAATAAAAAAAGATGTAATCATTTTCAAAATCGAAATAAAAGGATTAAAATGATACAAACTTAAAAAATTCTATGGCGTTATGCCATACCGTTTCGTTATTTTAGAAGTGCTTAAAATTACCTTCAAAACAAGGTATAGCAGAGTAAAATCGGTCAAGTATTTCCGGAGTTACATGCGACTGAATGAACACACCTCTTTGATAAAATCTTCATTTCACCAAAGTTCAATTGGTCATAACATTTAAAAAAAAATTTTAAATTTTTTTTCTTGAAACACGTATATAATATTTTTAAGAGAAGAATGCATACACAAACTAGTTAAGCAATCCAAGCTTGTGATGTAAAAAATGCGTACCGTTTGGCATGGAATGACTCATATGCAACAGTAAAAAATTGGGTTGCTGAATTTAAACGTGGTCGTACAAGCATTGAAGATGAACCACGTAGTGGACATCCAAAAACAGCAACAAACAACAGCCAAAGTGCATGATATGGTATTAAATGATCGACGAATAAAAGTGCGTGAAATAGCTAATATCATGGGCATCTCAAATGATCGAGCCCATTTAATTTTGCATGAAGAACTACAGATGAAAAAGCTTTCTGCAAGATGGGTGCCGCACTTGTTAACAGTCGACCAAAAACGCATAAGAATGAACATTTCTCAAGCTTGTTGGGATCGTTTTCAGCGAAATAAAATGGATTTTAAGCGTCGTTTCATAACTGTTGATGAGACATGGATCCACCACTATACTCCAGAGACAAAAGAACAATCCAAACAATGGACTGAAGCTGGAGGAAGTGCCCCAAAGAAGGCAAAAACCATTCAATCGGCTGGTAAGGTTATGGCAACGGTTTTTTGGGACCTCAAAGGTATTTTATTGATTGACTATCTGCAAAAGGGTAAAACAATAAATTCAGAGTACTATTGCAACCTTTTAGATCAATTCGAGAAAAACGTCCTGGCTTACAATGCAAAAAAATAATTTTTCACCAAGACAACGCACCAGCGCACAAGAGTGTTTTAACAATGGCTAAAATCAACGAATTAAAGTACGAGTTGCTTGACCACCCACCTTATTCTCCTGATTTAGCTCCCAGTGACTTTTACCCGTTCCCAAGTCTAAAAAATTCCTTGCTGGCAAGCGTTTTACCTCAAATGAAGATGCAATTACAGTTGTAAACCACCATTTTGAAGACCTTGAGGAAAACTATTTTAATCAAGGGATAGAGTTGCTAGATTAGCGTTGGACTAAGTGTATTGAAGTTTCAGGAGATTATATTGAAAAATAAAAATATTTTTGAAAAACTAACTATTCTCTTTCATTGATAGGCTAAGAACTTTCCGAACCGCCCTCGTATGCTATAGACGTTGTGGAAATGGCTAGGACATTTGGGCCATTTAAAATTTTAAGTTTGAATCAGCTGTAAAAAAAGTACTAATAATTTTTTCAAATACGACGGTCGCCCTATATATTTCTGGCCTATGAAACACAAGTGTTGCCTGGCGCCATCTAACATTTCCATTGGAAATTTTGACATTTTTAGAATAAACGTTCTCAGAACGTTTTGACGTACGACCATCATCTGTGTTGTTTACAGTGACTTAAAAAAATAAATTTGGCAAAAAATATGGAATAAACTCGTGAACATTTTCGTGCGATCATTTTTCACAACTTTCGACGTGGATTATCACGACAAGAGTGCATCGATGAGCTTAAATCTTTGTATAGCGAGAAAGCACCATCCTATAGCACTGTGAAAAGCTGATTTAATGAATTCAATCGTGGTCGCTCAAAGACGATGGTCGTGAAGGTCGTCCAAAAACGGCCTTTGTGCCAGAGAACATTGATGCCGTGCGTGAACTGATAATGCAAGATCGTCATGTGATATACCGTGAGATAGAGGCATCCTTGGGCATTTCTTCCACCACCATACATTCGATTTTGCATAAACACCTGCCCGTACAAAAGGGTTGTTCTCGTTGGATCTCGCACAATTTGACAATCGCTCGAAAAACGGCTCGTGTCGTGTTGGTACTAAGAAATTTTGAAAAAATACGATCGCGGTGCTTCAAAAAACGTTTATAAGATCGCCACAGGTGAAGAATCGTGGATCTATGCGTATGAGCCCAAAACAATACAGAAATCGACCGTGTGGATCTTCGAAGACGAGCCAAATCCAACAAAAAATACGATCGCGGTGCTTCAAAAAACGTTTATAAGATCGCCACAGGTGAAGAATCGTGGATCTATGCGTATGAGCCCAAAACAATACAGAAATCGACCGTGTGGATCTTCGAAGACGAGCCAAATCCAACGAAAGTTGTTCGTGGAAGAAGCATTTCGAAGCAAATGGTGGCCGTTTCTTCGACAAAACTGGTATGTGGCGACTGTTCCGCTTGAGCAACGTAGGACGGCCAATTCTGAGTGGGACACCACAATTTGTTTGCCTGAAGTCTTCAGAGAAATTCGAAAAACGAACAAGAGAAGACGAATAAATGCGAGCTCTCAAACATCGGCTCAAACCAGCGCCTTTTTGACCGGCCGAAACGTCAAATTGATGGGTCCTGCGCCATACAGCCCTGACTAGGCACCCAATGACTTCTTTTTATTCCCGCACATCAAGAAAAATATGCGTGGTCAACGATTTTCGTCGCCAGAAGTTGCTGTTGAAACGTTCAAAAACCATGTTTTGGAGGTGTCTCAATTGGAGTGGAAAAAGTGCTTCCACAATTGGTTTGAGCGCATGCAAAAGTGTATTAATCACGCTGGAGAATACTTTGAAAAACAATAAAACCATTTTTGATGATAAGTATTCGAAGGTTGAACTTTGCCATTTAATACTGGAACACCATATCATTTATATGGCTACCACAACTGGCTCGGCAGTATCTCAACCGATCAACCCAATTTTTCAGTACATTTTCGATTGTTTCGGGTCGAATATCTTCAGTTGCAAATTTGAATTCATGTTTCAACGCTTTAATTGTCTCTGGATGCTTTGCGTAACATTTATCCTTCATGGCTCACAGAAAATAGTCCAAGGGCTCAAATCACAGCTCCGAGATGGCCAATTGACATCACAATTTCGGTTCTAAAAACAGTGAGTAAAATGACGATGGTTTCGTTGGCTGTGTGACATGTGGCCCCGTCTTGTTGAAACCAAATGTCGTCCATGTCATTCTTATAAATTTTTGGAAACAAAAATTCTTTTAGCATGGTGCGGCAGCGATTACCGCTCCTTTCTCATTTTCGAATAAAAATGTACCAATGATGCCGCCATCCCTAAATCCACACCAAACAGTGGCTCGTTGTGGATACATTGGCTTCTCAAAAATAACGTGTGTGTTCTCGCAACCCTATATTCGGCAATTTTGCTAATTGACATAGCCACAGAGATGAAAATGAGCTTCATCTGGAAACACGATTTTTCAATCAAATTCTTCATCTCCTGGCAAATAATCCTGAAACCTGGCAATTAGCCAGGTCAAAGGGAAAACATAGCTAATGCCCCGCGAGCAAAGGGAAAACGCGAATGGTGCTCCTTTATTAAATGAAAAAGTTCAACCTTCCTAGTACTTTTTTACAGCCTATTCAAATTGAAATGTGTATATCATCCACCCTTTGCTTTATTTTCTAAGTCATGACGAAATTTTATTGTTTTTAATACCCTTATGTTAAAGGAGTTGGATTATTGGGCCCCTAGGGCCAAAGGGCCGGTCCAAATTGGTTCAAATCTTAATAGGAATATACACAGGGTGGTTCATTCACGAAATGACAAATTTTACCAGCGTATTCCTTGGCTCATTTCATTCCTTTCTTGGCACATTTCATACGACCATGCTCGAAAATGCAAGGGGGCGAAATGGCAGCGGTTTGAAAAGTTTCGGCTTAGTGGCCGGAGGTTACTAGGGTAAAATTGCTAAGTTCTGAACCAGTGGTCGGATTTTGTTTTTGGGCATGTTGGAAAAGTCTTTAAGAGACCTTTCAGAATCATTAGAAATCATTTTAGAAAAATTAAAAAAATGTGAAATCGCGAAATACGGAGCTTTCAGAAAAAAATGGATTATGGAGAAGTTAATGAACCATTGGCAAAAAAAACGTTTTAAAAGTTAATTCAACTTCATAGTGTTAATGTAAAAGAATACAAATTTGACCAGGACATTTTTTAGTCCCACAAACGGAATTTTTTCCCACCTTTTACCAGATTTGGTTCATTTTCAAAACCAACCGAACACCGACTATAAGAAATACTCGTATATCTGCTGACGGACAGCCGGACATGACTAGATCGCCTAAGAGTTTAACGAATAATGTATAGACTTAAGATAGACGCAGATGTCTATTTCGAAATGTTTCAAGTAAAATGTCGTTTCGGTTAATGTGGCAATTACGAGGGCGGTTCGGAAAGTTTTTAGCCTATCAATGAAAGAGAATAGTTAGTTTTTCAAAAATAATTTTATTTTTCAATATAATCTCCTGAAACTTTAATACACTTAGACCAACGCTTATCTAGCAATTCTATCCCTTGATTAAAATAGTTTTCGTCAAGGTCTTCAAAATAGTGGTTTACAACTGTAATTGCATCTTCATTTGAGGTAAAACGCTTGCCAACAAGGAATTTTTTTAGATTTAGGAACAGGTAAAAGTCACTGGGAGCTAAATAAGGAGAATAAGGTGGGTGGTCAAGCAACTCGTACTTTAATTCGTTGATTTTAGCCATTGTAAAAACACTCTTGTGCGCTGGTGCGTTGTCTTGATGAAAAATTATTTTTTTGTGTTGTAAGCCAGGACGTTTTTCTCGAATTTGTAGATTTAATTGATCTAAAAGGTTGCAAAAGTACTCTGAATTAATTTTTTTACCCTTTTGCAGATAGTCAATCAATAAAATATCTTTGAAGTCCCAAAAAACCGTTGCCATAACCTTACCAGCCGATTGAATTGTTTTTGCCTTTTTTGGGGCACTTCCTCCAGCTTCAGTCCATTGTTTGGATTGTTCTTTTGTCTCTGGAGTATAGTGGTGGATCCATGTCCATCAACAGTTATGAAACGACGCTTAAAATCCATTTTATTTCGCTCAAAACGATCCAAACAAGCTTGAGAAATGTTCATTCTTATGCGTTTTTGGTCGACTGTTAACAAGTGCGGCACCCATCTTGCAGAAAGCTTTTTCATCTGTAGTTCTTCATGCAAAATTAAATGGACTCGATCATTTGAGATGCCCATGATATTAGCTATTTCACGCACTTTTATTCGTCGATCATTTAATACCATATCATGCACTTTGGCTACAATTTCTGTTGTTGTTGCTGTTTTTGGACGTCCACTACGTGGTTCATCTTCAATGCTTGTACGACCGCGTTTAAATTCAGCAACCCAATTTTTTACTGTTGCATATGAAGGAGCACTTTCACCTAACACATTCACCATATCATTATGAATTTCTTGTCCCGATATACCTTTCTTATGTAAATATTTAATGACACCAAGCATTTCTAATTTTTCCATTGTAAAAAAATCGCGGATGTGTCTTTTGTGAACACCTGTTTCTATATGAAGGAGTTGCCAGATCGAAACATGTGTTCATAGCAGAGATGGAAGTTTCCAAAACACTTAACTTTTTTCTGTTTATACCGCGCGTTTTGCGCTAGGCTAAGAAGTTTCCGAACCGCCCTCGTAATATAAAACTCAACTACGAATCTGAATATGGAGTTTTTTTTATATTTTGGCTGTGTTTAAGGTTGGGCACATGGACGAATGAGCCCAAAACCAGTCCCTTATGGCCAAAAGAAGGGACTACTTGTATATATGGGCACTCAAATTAAAGTAACGGATGATCTATCTAGAGGTTCCTTTTTCAATATGGTTTTTTTACAGAATACGCATAATTTGTGTAAATTGTAATTTCCTTCTTTTTAGTATTATTTGCCATTTCAGGAATTGAAGTCTTACGATGTACTGCGCGTAGCTGTTGCAGTTTTAAGGCTTTTCAAAAGCTCAAAGAAGATCCGCTGTTTTTGAACAAATCTTTGTTCCGAGATGAGGCCTTTTTCCGGCTCAACGACAACGTCAATAAACAAAATTGCCGCATTTGGGATAAAGAGCAACCAGAAGAGGTTCAAGAGGAGCCATTATACCCAGAGAAACCCATGGTTTGGTGCGGTTTTTGGGCCATATTTTCTCAAACATATTGATGGCCGAAACGTAACCGCGAATGGTGCTCCCTGTCGCGCCATAATATCGGGCTTTTAGCTACCTGAAATTGAGCCCGTAATCTTAACGACATTTAGTTTCAACAGGACGGAGCCACTTGCCATAAAGCTGCTCCAAAAATTAATCTCTTGAGAGGTCATTTCGCAGAGCAGCTAATTTCACGTTTTGACCGGTGATTTGGCCGCCTAGATCGTGTGATATCACACCATTAGACTTTTTTCTACGATTCAAGTTTTGAAGCCAACATTACGCGTGTCATCGAAATGCTCGAACAGAATGGACACCATGAAACGAACTTGCGGCCAACACTTGAGGGAAATAATATTTAAAAAATAAATTGCATAAAATGTCCTTTCCCATAAACAATAAAGATTCCACACTCAATTTGAGTTTTTGTATATTTTTTATTTTGAAAAAAAAACCTCTTTATTGATCACCCGATAGTTTTCACTACGAATCTTAATATGGAAGATTGTGAAAAAGATGGTTTGAATTGCGTTCAAAATCATCGACCAAAGAGGCCCCCAAAAAGACTACCTCAACAGCGAACTCACGATGAAGGGCGGAAAGTCTTCTCGGTGGTTTTGCCTTTGAGACAAAAATGGCCCTCGTTCAAGCAGATTATATTTATAGAAATCGAAATATCTGTAAATTATTTCTTACCTATCGAATGAAAATTTAACCACATTTTGTATATCCAAATTGTATCCAAAAGAATCTACTTATTGAAAATGTCCGCCTTTTCCCTTTACACACGCCTTAAGTCGCACTGGCCAACCGTCAATAGCTGCACAAACCTCGTCCATTGAAAAATTGCCCACAGCTCGAACCAAAGCAGTCTTAAGAGATCCAATGTTGGGGTATCTTTTGTGACGAACCTTGTCCTCCAAAACCGTCCACAATTTGTAATCCACTGGGTTCAAATTTGGACTGCCTGAGAGCCATTCTTCAGAGGAAATGAACGCTGGCAAATTGTTTCGAAGCCAGGCCTGGGACGTTTTAGCTTTATGGGCCGCTGGAAAGTTCATGGCTGGTTTTGGAACAGGGAATTGTTAAGAGGCTTCACAACAGCTTAGAAAACAGTTTTTTTGGTAAACTTTGGCCGATGTTTTGACTCCTTGTTCGCAGAAATGCAGGTTAGTGACCCCATCGTAAGAGACACCCCACCAAACCATGACTGAAGCTGGGTGATGACCCTTTTCCACTCTTGTGATCAGTATCAGTTCAGATGCTTCCTTAGATGACCGCGCATACACTCTATCATTTTGCTTGTTAAATTTTTCCTGAACGGTAAAAATTGTTTCATCAGTGAACAAAATTTTTCTGTGCAAGTTATCAGCGTTTTCATTTTTCAATCCTATTTTTTTCTAAAGCTGCAGTCAATAAATGTCCGGTACGTCGTTTGAAAGCCCCAAGATCCAAGTCTTTTTTAATGATTCGACTCAGGGAATTTTGCGCGCTATTACAGCGATACGGTTCTCATTATCTGACCACTCCATGATAAAAGTTGAAAACAATTTTAAAATCCCGTTACAGAGTAACGCTATTGAGGTTAGCTTTCAAAACCCATATGACATTAACCGGGTATGTTCAGTTCTACTAGTGCAATGGGTGTGTTCAATGTTGTAACAGTATTTATGTCGCTACTAAGTAGATAAAATGTATCATTCACCACCTCCTTCGTTTGACGACAACAACCTACCTAACATCTAACAAACCTTTAAAGGAGGATCAGTTGTTCCGGAACACAAAAGTAGTATTAAGTCTTGGTAAAATTTCGAACAGCATTTTATAGTGAGCTAGTGACACACCGATGTACGTTTTTGGCCACAATAAAGACCCAATATAAATGTACCTCCCAATTCTCAAGTATCTATAAGTAGTTAATTAGAAGGAGTGGGCTCGTTGTGATTGGAATCTTCCATATTACCAACAGACAGATGGGCAGACAAACACTATCGCCTGCTTTTGATGAGCCCTCCAGAACGCCTTCCTGACCCCTAATTTCGCCACTGGCTCATGCTTCTTCTTCTTCTTTTTCAGTAGCTTCACGTATTTGCGGATTTGTATATCTTCCCGTTTGTCACTCACTACAACTTAGAAATGTGCCACACCGCACTTGTAACACTTTCAGGACTCGCGGCAAGAAGACTATCACACTCTCTGGCGTTCTGCCAACGGAGTGTGTCAGTGTTAAATCGCTAACATTTATAAACTTCAGATGGGCCAATGACACGGCAAATGTTTGTAAAACGAGTGAGTGAGTGAATGTTCTCACACGTTGTGGGGTCTCAATGTTAACAGTGCGACAAACATCCGTTTACATGTTGGCTGTTGTCTGTCTAACAGGATAAGAGTTTTAACAGCATAAGAGAAATGTTCTGTACTTACCGAACATTGAAGAGAGAATTCTGTAATGATAAGAGAGAGAGAGAGAAACATGTAAGTAAACACAGAATATTATAAGGCATTAAAAGGATTTTTAATAAAGACGAAAAGGATACTTTAAGTCCCACTGAGTCTGGGATTTGCGTGGAAATCTAATTTAGCGCCAATTATTATTTTATGCCGGCCGTCTCATAGTGACTCGATCCCAATTATTGACGGGGGTAATAATACGAAAGATATTTATATCAGAGCAGCAATGACTTTTGTTTCGTAACCACAGTTTCTTTTAAAACTTCTACTATCATATCGTGCCTGTTTACTAAAGGGGTACTAACTCAAAATGTCCAATGTTTAGCAGAGACAAAAAAATGTATACAAAGGTAGTTAAAGTAAAGCGTGTCCGCCGAGAAGGTATACTACTTTGTTTTGCCGCCATTTTGGTAAGCATTAGTCTTGACAGTTCATACTCGTATTTGGCAGTCGTGAAGTAGAGACGTGGAAAATTTATTGTGGAAAAATATTCGATAAATCGTTTAACATTTAATCAAAAGCAATCATCGATTACTGTGACGATGAGGAAGTTACGTGAAATTTTTGGAGAAACAACGTTCCAAGGGAAAAAGGGTCTGTAGCTGACATGCCCAAGCATGGACGACAACGTACTGCAAGATCGGCTGAAAACATTACTGCTGCTCAAGAAAGTGTTCAAAACAATCCATCAACATCAATTCGACGTTATGCTGAATGTCATGAAATACGTGCTCAAAAGGGCTCTCATTTGTGAGGCTAACAGAGGCGGACATTTATCTGACATTGTATTCCATACATAATTGCCGACATTAAACATAAAATTTATCAATATAAGATCCATTCTCTTTCATTGAATCAAAAATTATAAACAAACAAAGTAGTATACCTTCCCCACGGACAGCCTGTACTAGAAATTCCCGGCGGACACCCTGTACTTTATAAACATGAGGGGGGTGTGTCTTTTAATGCACCAGCCTGTAGCTTATGATATTATAAGTTAGTGCTGAGGCGTGTAACACCTTTAAAGAAAGTGGGTATAACAATCCATACATAGATGTGAACATCGTACCTCTATGTTTAGTATGTTCTTTTCGGCTTTTTTCGAGAAAGGGCAAAAAGAATCCTTTACCGGGAGTTTTGAATATTTTTATGGTATACAAAAATGTTGCACAGTTAATTCCTGTTGGATTCACCGAAGACGAAAAATCGAAATATCCAATTTTAGCGTTTTCTTTTTTGACCCTTTTTTAAAGAAGCTAGATGTTTAAAGAAGCTAGATGTGTAAAATGGTCGTTTATGTTTTAAAATATTGTATAGCCCGTCTAAAAAAATCAGTTTATCTTTAAGTTAAAAAAGTTCTTTACGCGCTCCTAAGAAGAGCGCAATTTTTAAATTTTAAACAAAAAAACACAGATATTTAAGAAAAAATCGTGAAACTTTATTATATCGTAAAGTAGACAGAATGAGGTTATGTATGGAACAATATATCGTGCAGATGGCCGCCGCAGCTTTGCTGGCATGCACGCGATCTTTTAATGAAATTTTCAATGACCGTTTTGCATGAATGCTGCGGTATTTCATTAATGCAGCGTCCAATTTCGCCTTTTAAAGCTTGAGTCGTCGTCGGCTTATTCGCGTAAACCATCGACTTCAAAAAACCCCAAAGAAAAAAATCTAATGGTGTTAAATCGCACGATCTAGACGGCCAATTCTGATCTCCAAAACGCGAAATAACACGACCGGGAAATGACTGATGCAGCAATTGAATTGTTTCTCTGGCTGTATGACATGTGGCGCCGTCTTGTTGGAACCACATGCCCTCCACATTCATTTCTTCAATTCTAGGCAAGAAAAAACTGGTTATCATTTCACGATACCAAACACCATTGACTGTTTGCGCTTGACCTGCCTCATTTTCATAAAAAAAGTCCAATGATTCCTCCAGCCCAAAAACCACACCACACAGTGACACGTTGAGGATGCATTTGCTTCTCGTGAATCACTCGAGGATTTTCCGCACCCCAAATGCGACAATTCTGCCTATTGACGAAGCCATCAAGATGAAAATGGGCCTCGTCACTGAAGATGATTTTATCGGCAAAATCAGCATTTTCATGTTGTCTCTCCAATACCCAATTAACGAACTCCCTTCGCTGTCCATGGTCAGCTGGCTTCAGTTCCTGAGTCAATTGAATTTTGTATGCATGAAGATGCAAATCTTTCGTCAAAATTCGCTGCAAAGTGGATTTGGAGACACCAATTTGCTGAGCTCGGTGTCGAATTGAGGTGGATGGAGTTTGAGCGACATCATCACGTACAGCTGCGACATTTTCGGTCGATCGACCTGGTCGATGGCGCGTTGTTGTCTTTACATCACTAACAGACCCAGTTTCGGCAAATTTATCCATTAATCTCTTTACAGTTGACTCTTTTGGAGCATTATTGTGACCCCAAATTGATCGCAATATGCGAACTGTAGCCGCAAAACTTTCACCATTTTGGTAAAACAATTTCACAATGAGAATGCGTTGTTCATTCGTGTAGCGCTCCATTTTTACTAACCTCGTTCCTTCTACTAACAAACAATAACAATTGTTCAAATGTCAAACAATGACACTTCGAATGTTGCCAGATTTAAAAATTGCGTTCTTCTTGGGACACCCTTTATATCATTTTTGTTTTTTTTTCAATTATTAAATTGCATAATTAATTTATTTTCAAATTGGAAATTAAAATTGACACAGATTTGACGAGCACCGATCCTTTTTTTTGCTTTAAACTCTTGAACAGGTATTAACCGGATCGAGACCTCCAGTAACTACATTTTGATAAAACATAATATTATTTGACGTAGATTGTCATGGCTGCATCAGCTATTATCATGGTTTCGTGGCTTTGACGACCTTCCTTAACATAGATTCGTAGCAAGTGTTGAAAGCAAAACTGACCTCTTTAGGACCAGGTTCTCACCAACCGTATGAGAACTACTGCTGTAAGTAAGTTTTAGGTTTTCTTCCAAAATGTCCCACGACAATGTAACTCACCTCTACAGAAACCCAACATTCAGATCCATCTATAGATTTTCTTTTACAAAGAGAGTTGTGAAAAGAGTTTTGCCGTGCCGCACAGGGTGGCGCAAATAAGAGTGAAGAGTTAAATATACTTATAAA
The DNA here is from genome assembly GCA_963513945.1 of Hydrotaea diabolus. NCBI lineage: Eukaryota > Metazoa > Arthropoda > Insecta > Diptera > Muscidae > Hydrotaea > Hydrotaea diabolus. The sequence continues at coordinate 130,121,849 of OY740719.1, forward strand.
ATTTTTGTTTATAATTATTTTTGTATCTTTTGCTGATTACACTTATATGTGACGCGCAAAAGAGAAAGGGACCTAAGGTTAAAAACCAGTTTTGTTCAGGAGAGCCATTTTAAAGATTAGGTCACTTTCTATTTTCGCTTAGAATCGTCGACTTCACTTTCATAAAACGCGCATATCTCTGGGAGGGAACACTTTTGGGGCATGGGATCGATCTCATTCGATGCTCAGATGTTGTCCACATCATAAAAAAAAGTGAAAAGATGATGAAAAGTTTCGTTCAGGAGAGCCATTTTAAATATTAGGCCAATTTCTATTTGCGCTTAGAATCGTCGACTTCACTTTCATAAAACGCGCATATCTCTGGGAGGGAACACTTTTGGGGCATGGGATCGATCTCATTCGATGCTCAGATGTTGTCCACATCGAAAGAAAAAAATGAAAATTGATTTTTTTACCCTTAGGTCCCATTCTCTATGCGCTGTTACATATAGTATTTTTATAGAGATATAAGATGGCTACATATGATGTACAGCAAGGGGTCAAAATTGTTAGATTTTATTATTCTTTTGGAAAGTCTATTATCTCAACTCAACGAAATTATTGTCGTATTATTTTGTTATGGGGGAAAAAAGTTATCCTTCTTTTTTATTTACAAATTTGAAGGTTCAACCAGAAACAATCCACGGGGCCCCGTATAGGACTATGATTGAAAAATTGTTGCGTCCGCAAGTTAAGAATAATGCTATCATATAGTTCCAGCCAGAGGGAGCAACTGCACATACAGCAAGAGCCACAATGGAACTTCTTCCTAATCTTTTTGGTGAAACCTTCAGTCTTATTTGGGCCACCCTGTACTTGGTTATATGAAGAAATGTTGGTCACCAACTATGTGTATTTTAGTTTCCAATCTGAAAATAACTCAATTATGACACATGCAATTGTGCCAAAAAGAAACAAACAAAAATGATAACTTGGTCTTGTTAGTTAATATACGTAGTACAATTTTTTAAAAAAAAATCAAGTATTTTTTGAAATACTCGAAAGGATCTATTTAGTTTTGAAGATATTCGGATTTTGTGTTAGACGACCTATGCAAAAAAGATAATACTAGTACTTTAATAAAATATTTAAAACAAAAAAACGAAAAAAATTACCAACGTTTATGGCATTTTTTTAACAAAAGGATCAAAACGGTCACGCTAAAATTATAGATATCGGTTTTCATCTTTCGTGGCCCCTATTTGTACTCGTATAAACTTGGTAACATTTTTGTTGTACATAGAATTGCTCAAAACTCTTGATGACATTTTTTGTTTACCTTTTTTTGAAAAACGATGAAAAGGACACTGCAAACTTAAAGATAGAATGTTTAAATATAGGACGAAAATAATCTACGATTACACTAGCCAACAGTCGTTTTGTTATTTTGTTCTAGCATAATTTTTATCATTGATTTTGACCTACTAAACACGAAAATGAGTTTTAAAAATTTTTCTGTCGATTGGTTTTCGAGATACAAATTTTTGAACTTTTTTTTAAATTTTTGGAGGTACACTTACAATTTTGAGCATATCTTTCGTCTTCTTTGACCTATTTGATCCTACTACTATAAAACACGATGCTAACAGCAATTCCGCTATTTCACGATATTTTGATTTTCATTATTTGCACAGCTTACACAGAGAAAACAAAATTCGTTACACGGCGCGTGTAGAAACGGCAATCCTAAGCGATTCGTATCGTCGGTCTTTTACCAAAAAAATTATAAGTCCGCCATTTGTTGTCAGATTTTGTTAAGTAAGGGCTTATTTTCTTTGTAAAAATGCCAGCTATACGTAAAAAAAACCAAAATTACTGTTAGCATCGTGTTTTATATTTTATATGAATTTTTATATGGTTTTTTCTGCCACATTTTTACTAAAAAAACGCCGTTTTTTAACCTTTTTAAGCCGCCAACATCAAAACTACTTACCCGATTTGAAAATTTTCTGAGAATGAGTTGTAGACGGCTAAATTTTCTTTAATTTGAGTAGTAGTAGGATCAAATAGGTCAAATAAGACGAAAGATATGCTCAAAATTGTAAGTGTACCTCCAAAAATTTAAAAAAAAAAGTTCAAAAATTTGTATCTCGAAAACCAATCGACAGAAAAATTTTTAAAACTCATTTTCGTGTTTAGTAGGTCAAAATCAATGGGAAAAAGTATGCTAGAAACAAATAACAGAGAACATTTTGTTATTTGTGACCAAGTGTTATAGAGCATTTTATCACAGAAATTTCCTAAAAAGGAGGGAATATGTAAGGGAGTTTAAACCATAATAATTGTGCTACATAGGGTTGTAAAAGACGATAATCGACTAATCGATTTTTTGTTGCAAAAATTGAAAAGCCGTGATCTTTTTGTCCGATTTAAATCGAATAATCCATTTTTGCGTTCGACTTTTTCGAGTTTTTGCTACCAGCTGAACAAATATAGTTACCCTGCACCACACTGTGAAATCCACTAATAGCAGGTCTCAGAATCACTAGCTGATTCGTTTTAGCGATGTTTGTATGTTTGATTGTCCGTATAACTGATGTAGATCTAGATATTGTAATCAAACTACACTGAGCCGAAAATACAATGATTTTAATGTGTGTGGTTAAATTTTTCATGGTTGTTTGATAACAAAGACAAAATAACGTTATATAAGGTCAAATATACATACAAAATAGTTGAGTTAACATTAATAAGGTTGGTTTTTTTCAAGAGAGAGGCATAAAATTGTGCGACACAAACAAAAATCTAAAGATTATTCGGCTCTGTTGTAGCAAAGTTTTTGATCTGCTTTGTGTTATACAAAGTTTAGAATTAAGTTACACGAAGTTGCAACGATTGCGACTTATCTCCCACTCTTATTCCTTTCTTCGTCTGCTTTGAACGTTTGTAATTGTGAGAAATATCATAAGACAATTTATCTCGCTATTTTAAAAAGACGCCACCAAATGCATATGCTTGCTGTACAATATTCATAGCGCAATGATATTATGCTATGAAGATTGCTTTTCGCACAGTTCGAAGTCTGTACGAAAAGGCCGATTCTCATTAATCATTTTGGGACTCCCGAATAAGTCATTTGATATGTAGCCAAAGTAATCGTTGCCAAAAACTGCTGGAAAAAAACTTGGCGGGTTTAGAAACATCTGCAGTCTGCCTGGCAACCGTAGCCAATACATTTCAGCATTTTTTTAGTTGATTCTGAAAAAGATGTAATAAATGTAAGCAAAACAAAAACATAATTAGTAGGTTAGTTTATTATTAAAAATTGTTATAGTAGCTATATTTCTGGTTAAAAGAGATAACCAATAATAAGTTTACTTAACAATAAAAATGATTTCTATAACAATCTTCATAGTTAATAATATTAACAATTTCATTGTTAAATTGAACATGCATTGTTTCAATAAAATAACTATGAAATTTTAATATTAACAATTTTCATGGCTAGAAACAACGCATGTAATTTAATTTAACGTTAAATTTAATGTTAAAAAAAAACTCAACAATGCATTATTAAAACAACAATAATTATTTTAAAATTAACAATTTTCATGGTGAAAAAATTCAACCATAGAATAGTTAAATTAACTATTATTATTGTTAAATACAGTCAGCAACAAAATTTTCAATGCACCTTATATAACGTAGACTCCAAATCATGTTTATTTATGGTAAAGTTAACCTTATATATAAGTAAGGCTACATGTCGCAATTGTTGTTCATAAAATTTGACAGAAGTAAGTTTTTTTGAACTAAGAACGGATCCTTTGAAATTATAGAAAGTTCGGTTACGATTTAAATATATATCCCACACATTTGTTAAGCCGGTTCTATGATTTAAGCTCTAGAAGCCACATTACATCCAATCGTGATGAAATTTGGCTCAAGTTAGTTTTTGGACCAAAAATTTGCCCGAAAAAGCAAGGGGCGAAATGGCAGCGGTTTAAATATTGTTCGAAGTTCTGGAGCAGTGGTCGGATTTTGTTTGTATAAGAAGCCTAGAGGTCCTACCCTTTCAAAGTTATGACTATTTGACTAAAAAGCGATGTTTTTTTTGCAAGCGACATAACAGCACGCATTTATTTGTTTTTGTAAATTAACACAAAAAAATGTTTGCAATTCAGTCAAATACTCGTAGTCATAACTTTGGACAGCTAATTCAGAGCTTAGCAATTTTACACTAGAACCCAATGACCACCATTCCGAAAATTTCCAAACCGCTGCCATTTCGCCCCTTGCATTTTCGGGCATGGTTGTAAATGGACATATTTTCATAAAATGAGCCAAGATATATCCGGTGGTAAAATTTGTGCAGTCATGAATCAATCACCCTGTATTCCTGATCGTCGTCAAATTCTAAGATGAGTCATATAAATTCCATTATTTTTTAAACTAACTAAGCTAATGTAATAAAATTTAGTGAGATATAACATTAATAAGAGACAAATGAATTCAATACACTGAAAAAAGTTATTAAGTTTCTTAATGTAGCAATATTAATCAGCCATCATGTATATATAACCCTAGTGCGTCACACCTTAATGTTACGTTTTTTACCCGACTTAATTTCACATTTCTCTGTTTTAGTGTTTGACCAATTCTACCATGGAAAGGTAAACAAATGAGCAGCGCGTTAAGATTGTTAAAAACTTTTACGAAAATAGGGTTTCAAATCAAAATGCATTTCATGGACTTTGTGATTTTTTCGTCGGCATACTCGACCAAATGTTTTGCACAGTGGATTCTTTAATGAGAATCCACAAGTGATTGTTGAAAAGTTTGGTGCGGTTTACGGGCCGGCGGCGCACAGTGGTCCAGGATGGACTTCCATCGGCCGCAATTCTATGGCATGATCTAGTTAATACTTTTAAGTTCTGTTGAAAGGACAATTGTAGCCATAGGTCAAGGATTATTTTGAGCTATTAACACTTTAAATCGGGATATTGGTTATATTTTAGAAATTATTCTGAAGCTGACTACTTTTCGTATATTCCCAGTAAAGCAAATTTGCCGACGAACCCTGATATCAGACAATTCTGAACAATATCTGAACTCTATCGAGAATACTTACCGGTTTGTCTGAGGATTTTTTTTCAGAGAAGTAGTTGAGAATTCGTGTCAACCTTCTCATATGTTTTTCGTTAAGAACTCGGTAAGAATTCTGATCCGAAATCGGAACATTTTGCCGATTGTCGTACAGAGTTCTGACCAAATTCTGAACGTTTGGTTTGCTGGGTTTCTATTTTAAAGGAAATTACATTTTATTTTTCGTTTTTTTACAATTTTTTTTTTCCTTAAGGCCGATTTTCACTTTTTTCAGGGTTCAAAAATTAAAAGGTGAGATTTAATTTTTCGACTTTGTCGAAATTGTATCACATACATTTCAAGACCTATTGCACCATTTTTTTAATTATCAAGTGTGGTTTCTTATCTTTAATATGACGTCGATCGATACTGGAACACTGTGCGGCGTCATCGGGACATACTTCTTCGAAAATGAGGTCGGCCCAGCAGTTACCGTGAATGGTGTTCGCCATCGCAAGTTGAAAAGGGACTTCTTGTGCCCAGAAATTGATATTAACCTGGGCGAAAAGTGGTTCTATTAGGATTGTGCCACTTGCCACACAACCAACGAAGCAATGGCTCTTTTGCATAAGAAATTTAATGGCCATGGTATCTCACGCCATCATGGATCAGGTATTTGAAACCGTTTGGCATCTTTGCAAGGGAACAATAAAGGGTAAGACAATTCGGAATATAACGACATTGAACCTCCTTTTTGTCACAGAATCATTGAAAATTTGAACCATCGGATAGAGGTATGCCACCAAAGCAGTGGCAAGCAAGTGATATTTTGTGTCACATATATTTTCAAAGATCCTTCTATCATTGTAAAAAATATTAAGATAATTCTCTGAAAACGTTTTCATTTCTTTTCAATTAACATTGTGCTTTTTAGTTAAACCACCCTTTATAATATCTAATTGTTTTTGGTTACTTTTCGATTTACCCTCGTACAGAAAATGTCCTCACTTGCCTAAGACATTTTTGTCCCTCCCACAAAACATCTTCTTCAAAATCCTACATGGACTGGTAAAAACTCCCTCAAGCAAGCATTTACAGATGTTTGAAATTCGCCCTAAAATACCCAGACCCTGCTCAAAAAATTCGTGAGAAAATATTGTTTCCCACACGAAATAATCTCAGAAATATTCATAAGCAGAAAAATACCCTCAAGAGGATTTGGTTTTCTTCTTTTGGTTTTTATGCGGAAAAAAAGACGAGAATACAAAAACTGTCCACCCACAGTTTCGTTGGCCTTTAATAACATTCAGCATGAATGTGATGCGTTGTCACTGTGGCCCTGCCTGGCTGCTGCAAGTTCTTATTTGCTTAACAAATATCCTTAAGCATCCTTCGGACCATGGACATCCTTGATGTCTCTTAATTATCTTTTGAATCGTTTTTCGACGTTCGAAAACAAAAACTTTCCCTGTGACTTTTTGTCGATTTATCATATCGAAATCTGCTTTTAGCACTTAATAACCAGCAAACAAAGAAGAGGACGATTGAGAAGGAAAGACGAAGAAGCTTTACATACACACGCACACACACACAAAAAGAGCTAAACGGATTGGATAAAAGGATAGGGCCGAGCTCTATCAATTGGCGCAATTGTTTTTTTCCTTTCTGCCAGTTTCCTGTTTGTTTTACTTTTTTCTTTTTTGGCATCTCCAAAAGTCACCATCATTCGAATGCTAGCAAAAGGAATTTTAATTGAGTTTTATTTGTGCACTCCTCCACTAAAGCGATCAACTTCTGTTATTTTAATTGATGTGGTCACAAGTGTGCAACAACCAAAAGTGCCACACGAGGAGCAACAGAAAAACCAATGAAGTGAACTGACTGCCATCACAAGGACATGGACGGACTGCATGGCGAACAAAAGGAGATGGCGCAAACTAAACCGGAGTAAGAAGGATCAAGTAGGAAAACAAATTGGGGGGCGAAAACTAAAAGCCCACCCCCGATCGACCATCATGTTAACATGGACGGGGGTGTCGAGTCTAACTTCTAGTGTCCAGTGTGCGTGAGTGTGTGCACTTTTCTTTTTGTTGTTGTTGTTGTTGTTGTTTGGCTGAAAATGAAAACTTTTCAAATATTCCGAGAAAATTAATGCTCATCCTGAACACGTTTAAGTGCGGTTGCAAATTGTTAGTTCGAAATTAATAGTTTCGCAAGTAAAGGTTAAGCGTTGCTGCTAATGCGGTTTTTTGGGATTGCGGGTTTTTCTGCAGTAACCAAAGATAAGTTTGATTTATCCTAGACTTGACCAGAACAATTTAGTATTGTTCGCCAAGGAAGATTTCAAAAAATGAAAAAAACTTGCTTTCAGGCGCAAGACCAATAAATCTTTAAGAGCCTTAAGTTGCTGTGGTTCAAGATCACAATTTGTTTTTGATAGAAAAATATTTCTGAAGTACTTACTTAATTTCCCAATATTTCATAAAGGAACAAGGGGAAACTTCTCTCAAATTAGGGAGCTCTAAGCGATATTATTCTTCTACTCACTGAACGGGACCTGCTGTTTAGCGCCGAGCAGTGGTACAGGATCGATTTCCATCGGCCAAAATTCAATAACTTTTGTTCTAGTAAATATTTTTGAGGTCTGTAAAAAGGGCAATTGTAGCCAAGCTATTAACATTTATTGGGCTATTTTATGTATAAGTACCCAGTAAACCAAATTTGCCGACAATGTCTGATATCAGACAATTCTGAACAATATCTGAACTCTATCGAGAATTCTACCGAAATCGTTATAAATTCGGTTCGATTTGTCTGAGGATTTTTTATTAATTATGTTCCGAAATATCTGCACGAATTCGGCCCGACGAATTCTGTTAGACTTGTCTGTGGGATTTTTATTAATTTTTTGTTCAGACTTCTCTTATTGAACTTGCAACCAATTCTGAACTATTTATCTGAGGTAGTCCATTCGTTTAAAATTTTTGTTATTTGCTTCATATTTTACAGTTGTTGTTCTTATGTTCAGACATTTCGGAACTAATTCTGAACGAATTCTTAACTGTTTGTCTGAGGTATTTTTATATTTCAAATTTCAAAATGTTTAGCTTAGCTGTGCGACGGATTTTTATTGTGTTCGGAGGAAAACTCTACTGCCGGCAGTTCTCGTTAAATACAAAACTGGTTGCTCTTAAGTGTATAGCCACTGAACATAGTTAAAGCACAATTATTGCTTGCGAAACTGCAGGCACCCCTGCTTGTAACTAAAAGTCTTTCCGAACGCTTTTTGAAAATATTTTTCAACTTTTTTTGTAGAACAAAAATATTTTCTTTTTTTTGATTGTTTACATTCAGAATTTACCATGACATAAGCCCAGAATTCGTTCAGAATTCAGTTCGTAATGTCGGTAAAAACATCAGATTTTAATAAGACTTAATGCCGGAATTCTGATCGAAGTCGTTCAGAATTAGTTCAGAATTCGATACGACAAATCGAAATTTCCTTTCGAATTTCCCAAGACTACAGTTCAGAATTCGGTCAGAAATCGGTTCGAAATGTCTGCAAAAACATCCGAATTCCCTCAGAGAAGTAGTTCAGAATTCGTGTCAACCCTATCATATGTTTTTCATTACGAACTCGCTCAGAATTCTGATCTGAAATCGGAACATTTTGCCGATTATCCTACAGAATTGTGACCGAATTCTGAAGGTTTGGTTTGCTGGGTATATAGAAATAAGCCTGAAGTTTTTCGTATTCTCCTATTTTCAGGAAGAGTAATATTATGACTTGAACAGTTTTTATTCTGGTTCAAGACCTTTTTGTTATTTCTTTTTCAGAAGTTAAAGGTCGAACCAGAATAAAGACTGCTCAAGTCATAATAATGATAAAAGACCGAATAAAAATGTGAACAAAACAAAAACATATTGAAGAGTAAAAAGTTATTATTAAAAAGTTTTAATACGCGTTTTGGTACTAAAATATATGACTTTTTTCACTAATTGTATGCTATCTGCCCAGGAAGCAATATTGGAAGGGCCAAAGTTACCTCCTAAAAATAGAGAATCTTTTCACCTTTCCAAAATGGTACTGCATTCTTTAAAGGATTTTCAACGAAAAAAGTTAAATTGGTACAAAGCCATATTTTTTTTCAAAATCTATATTTTTTAAAATAGACACTACACCCAAAGAATATTTGTTAGAAAAACAATTTTGACGCCATATTAAAGATAAGAAAACAAAAATAGTGCAATATTTCTTAAAATGTACAATTGTCCTTTTTACAGAACTTAAAAATATTTACTAGATCAAAATACAACGACTTTTGGCCGATGGAAATCGATAATGGACCACTGTGCGCCGTCTCCGAACGGCTAATGCATTTTAAAGAGAAGTATTTACATAGCTTAGCGATTAATCTCTTACTTGTAAACAAGTAGGGTTTTTCGAGGTGGACATAAGCCGCTCAAAAATATTTACTAGATCAAAATACAAAGAATTTTGGCCGATGGAAATCGATAATGGACCACTGGGCGCCGTCTCCGAACGGCTAATGCATTTTAAAGAGAAGCATTTACATAGCTTAGCGATTAATCTCTTACTTGTAAACAAATAGGGTTTTACGAGGTGGACCCAAGCTGCTCAAAAATTGCTAGAGGTTCTTAGGTGGGTAAACACGGGTTGTTTATGACATTTGTAGGACAAGTACAAAAGCTAAAGCCGGGCGAGGCCGTCAATAAGATACACTTCTCCGCTAGTAAGAAGATCTCGCGCAGCTGCCTGGAACATTGCGTTATTTCGATTCGCTTTACTTAGTAGGGACATAAATACACCCGTTTTATGCTGTACAATAAAAAGTACTGAATGTTTTTGGACCAAATATTTTTTAATATATTTATTGATGCATATTGTATCCAAAAAGAATCTTCTTATTCGAAAGGCCCATCTTTTGCCTTTACACACACCTTAAGTCACACTGGCCAATCGTCAAGAGCTGCACGAACCTCGTCCATTGGAAAATTGGCCACAGCTCGAACCAAAGCAGTCTTAAGAGATCCAATGTTGGGGTATCTTTTGTGACAAACCTTGTTCTCTAAAACCCTCCACAATTTGTAATCCAATGGGTTCAAATCTGGCCTGCCTGAGGGTCATTCTTCAGAGGAAATGAACGCTTGCAAATTGTTTCGAAACCAGGCCTGGGACGTTTTAGCCCTATGGCCTGGGACGGCTCAGAATCCTGCTGGAAAGTCCATGGTTGGTTTTGGAACAGGGAAATGTTATGAGGTTTCACAACAGCTTCCAAAACGGGTTCTTGGTAAACTTCGACCGATGTCCCTAGTGGCCTAGAGCGTTTTAAAAATATCGCTTTTTTTCATTTCACACTTGAAAAGCGCTATTACAGCGATACGGTTCTCATTATCTGACCACTCCATGATGAAAGTTTAAGCAATTTTAAAATCCCGTTACAGACTAACGCTATTGAGGTTAGCTTTCAAAACCCATATGACATTAACGGGGTATGTTCAGTTCTACTATTGAAATGGGTGTGTTCAATGTTGTAACTAAGTACAATGCTGCCTTTAGAGCGCCAAGGCCAGCTACCGGGGGAAACTTTGTGTAAGGGATCTTTAAAAAATAGACCAATTTCACAAAAGATGGCTGTTAACCAATCGTACTGTTCCATGTGAAATTCAGTGGAAATCGAATGTAATGACGGGTGATCAATCTAGAGGTTTTTTTTAATAGGGTTTTTTCATAGATTAAGCGTGAGTTGTGTTAAACTTTATTTTTTTTTTCTTTTCACTTTTGTTTGCCATTTCAGGAATAAAAGCCTAACAAACTTCCTTCGCGTCCCCGTTTCAATTTGGGCTCTTCAAAAGCTTAAAGAAGATCCGCTGTTTTCGACCAAAATTGTGTTCAGTAATAAAGCCCATTTGTGGATCAACGGCAACGTCAATAAACAAAATTTGGCCATTTGGGCTGAAGAGCAGCCAGAAGAGGTAGCATTGCACCCAGATAAAACCACGGTTTAATGCGATTTATGGGCCAATGGAAAAATCGGGTCCCATTTTTTTCAAAAATGATGATAGCCGGATCGTACCTAAGAATGGTACTCTATACGAGGGCGACCGTAAAAGTAACTGGCCTAACATAAAAAGAACAGTTTTTTTGGAATTATTATTATTTATTTTTCAACATAATCTCCTTCCAACTCAATACACTTCATCAAACGTTTTTCAAGTTTTTTAATTCCATCCGAAAAATAAGATTTTTCAAGACTTTCAAAATATGCCTCAGTTTCAGCAATAACCTCGCTATTGGACGAACTTTTTTTGCCACCGAGAAATTTTTTTAAATTTGGAAACAAGAAATAATTAGAAGAAGCTAAATCTGGACTATATGGTGCATGCGGAGCAATTTCAAATCGTAATTCGGCCAGTTTTTGTTGAGTTAAAAATGCAGTGTGTGAAGGAGCATTATCTTGATGAAAAAGATTTTTTTTTTCTAAATGCGGTTGTTTTATCTTGATTTCTTCACTCAACCGATCCAATAATGCACAATAATATTCACTATTTATAGTTTTTCCTTTCTCAAGATAATCAATAATTATTATACCCCTTGCATCCCAAAATACTGTGGCCATTACTTTTCCTGCTGACTTAACAGTTTTCGCCTTCTTGGGAACACTTTTACCAGCTTCTATCCATTGTTTTGACTGTTCTTTGCATTCTGGGATGTAGTGATGGATCCATGTTTCATATGAATCGGCGCAAGAACTCTATTGGATTACACTGATAAATCGCAAAGAGCTCTTCAGAATTGGTCCAACGGACGATTTTTTTGGGCAAAGTCAACAAACGCGGCACCCATCTTGCGGATAGCTTTTTTATGTGGAGTTCATTATGTAAAATACTCCAAACTTGTTTTTCGTGTAAATTAACAATATCAGCAAGTTCTCTGAGCTTTATTCGTCTATCTTTAGTCACTTCATTAAATATTTTTCTAATGTTTTCAATAGTAGTAGCAGTTTTCGGTCTTCCAGAGCGTTGTTCATCTTCCGTACTTGAACGATCCATTTTAAATTGTTGAACCCAGGATTTCACGGTGGAGTATGATGGTGCATTATCACCATGAACAGAATCCAATTCATCTTTGATTAATTGTGGCGTATAACCTTTCATATAAAAGTGTTTAATTACCGCACGAAACTCTTTATTTTTCATTTTTCAAAAATTATAAAACTTGTTTACTTCAATCACCCGTAACAAAGAAAATAATCATTAAATATTTCGGAAATTTTGACAGATGGCTTATAAAAGATTGCTTTAAAAAAAAAAAGTTGCTAGTAAAACAGAAAATGTGCCAGGCCAGTTAGTTTTGCGGTCGCCCTCGTATCGCGCTATGTATCGAACTTTTTGCTACCATAAATTGAAGCCAGTAATCTAGACGACATTTCGTTTCAACAGTACGGTGTCAGTTGTCATGAAGATGCTCAAACAATGGATATATTGCAGGTTCTAAAATTGAATAGGACCTTTATATGGGGACTATACGAGAAATATGGTTTAACTTCAGCAGATTTAATTACTGCAGAAGCTCTCCCCACAATCCCACGACTGCCGGTTCTATGTACCCGATTCTTCGTCCAGGGGCAGTCACCTCAGGTCTAAAACACATAGGAGAGTACAGCGAAACGGACTTAGTTCAGCCATGCTGTATTAACGTTTTCCGCAGTGGGTCCCTGGATTTGGTGTCATGGTCGCCGACTACACCTTTGTCGGCGTCGGCAAAATCATTGTCATACAACTATGAGACCCCTCCCCAAGTCACCCCTGCAGCAGCATCAACATACTCGTCTACAGCATCTTACGAGGGCGGTTCGGAAACTTCTTAGCCTAGCGCAAAACGCGCGGTATAAACAGAAAAAAGTTAAGTGTTTTGGAAACTTCCATCTCTGCTATGAACACATGTTTCGATCTGGCAACTCCTTCATATAGAAACAGGTGTTCACAAAAGACACATCCGCGATTTTTTTACAATGGAAAAATTAGAAATGCTTGGTGTCATTAAATATTTACATAAGAAAGGTATATCGGGACAAGAAATTCATAATGATATGGTGAATGTGTTAGGTGAAAGTGCTCCTTCATATGCAACAGTAAAAAATTGGGTTGCTGAATTTAAACGTGGTCGTACCAGCATTGAAGATGAACCACGTAGTGGACGTCCAAAAACAGCAACAACAACAGAAATTGTAGCCAAAGTGCATAATATGGTATTAAATGATCGACGAATAAAAGTGCGTGAAATAGCTAACATCATGGGCATCTCAAATGATCGAGTCCATTTAATTTTGCATGAAGAACTACAGATGAAAAAGCTTTCTGCGAGATGGGTGCCGCACTTGTTAACAGTCGACCAAAAACGCATAAGAATGAACATTTCTCAAGCTTGTTTGGATCGTTTTCAGCGAAATAAAATGGATTTTAAGCGTCGTTTCATAGCTGTTGATGAGACATGGAGACAAAAGAACAATGACTGAAGCTGGAGGAAGTGCCCCAAAGAAGGCAAAAACAATTCAATCGGCTGGTAAGGTCAGGGCAACGGTTTTTTGGGACTTCAAAGGTATTTTATTGATTGACTATTTGCAAAAGGGTAAAACAATATATTTAGAGTACTATTGCAATCTTTTAGATCAATTAAATGTACAATTTCGAGAAAAACGTCCTGGCTTACAACACAAAAAAATAATTTTTCATCAAGACAACGCACCAGTGCACAAGAGTGTTTTAAAATCAACGAATTAAAGTACGTGTTGCTTGACCACCCACCTTTTTCTCCTGATTTAGCTCCCAGTGACTTTTACCTGTTCCCAAATCTAAAAAAAATCCTTGCTGGCAAGCGTAATACCTCAAATGAAGATGCAATTACAGATGTAAACCACTATTTTGAAGACCTTAGAAAACTATTTTAATCAAGGGACAGAATTACTAGATAAGCGTTGGACTAAGTGTATTAAAGTTTCAGGAGATTACATTGAAAAATAAAAATATTTTTGAAAAACTAACTATTCTCTTTCATTGATAGGCTAAGAACTTTCCGAACCGCCCTCGCTGCCACCCCTGACCGTGCATCAATTTTGCAATTTTATTGCAATGGCCTATACAACAAAATCAGTGAGTCGAAGACACATAATGGTCGCTGCGATCCAAGTAACAAAGCTAAATGCCACCTGCAGCCTGCACAGTTGTGAGGGACACAACGTGCTACGTAAGGATCGCACAAGAAGTAGATGCGGGGGACTTGCTTTCCTTAGTTTGACAATAGAGACATGGAATGTATGGGGGCAGCAGTCAAGTCTGGGACTGCCGAGATAGAGCTGTATAACATAAGCTGTATAAGCTGTACAACACTAAGTGTTGCCTGACGCCATCTGACATTTCCAATGGAAAGTTTGGCATAAACGTACTCAGAACGTTTTGACATATGACCACAATTTGTGTTGTTTACAGTGACTTGAAAATTAATTTGGCAAAAAATGGATTTAACTCGTGAACATTTTCGTGCGATCATTTTTCACAACTTTCGACGTGGATTATCACGACAAGAGTGCATCGATAAACTTAAATCTTTGTATGGCGATAAAGCACCATCCACTGTGAAAAACTGGTTTACTGAATTTAATCGTGGCCGACTCTCGTTCAAAGACGAAGGTCATGAAGGTCGTCCAAAAACGGCCGTTGTGCCAGAGAACATTGATGCCGTGCGTGAACTGATAATGCAAGATCGTCATATGACATACTCTGAGATAGAGGCATCCATGGGCATTTCTTCCACCAGCATACATTCGATATTGCATGAACACCTGGCCGTACTTATAAAAAAGGTTTGTTCTCGTTGGCTCCCGCACAATTTGACAATCGGTCAAAAAAAAGGCTCGTGTCGATTGGTGCATTTGTAATTTTGAAAAAATAAGATCGAGGTTCTTCATAAGACGTTTATAAGATCGTCACAGGTGACGAATCATGGATCTATACGTATGAGCCCGAAACAAAACAGCAATCGACCGTGTTAGTCTTCGAAGACGAGCCAAATCCAATGAAAGTTGTTCGTAGCAGAAACACTTCGAAGCAAATGGTCGCCTGTTTCTTCGGCAAAGCTGGTCATGTGGCGACTGTTCCGTGGTACACCACAATTTGTTTGCCTGAAGTCTTCGGAGAAATTCGAAAAACGAACAAGAGAAGACGGATCATTGTGCACCATGACAACGCGAGCTCTCACACATCGGCTCAAACCAGCGCCTTTTCGACCGGATTCTGCGACGGCCCATAAGGCTAAAACGTTCCAGGCCTGGCTTCGAAACAATTTGCCAGCGTTCGTTACCTCTGAAGAATGGCCCTCAGGCAGTCTAGAATTGAACCCATTGGATAACAAATTGTGGACGGTTTTTGAGGACAAGGTTCGTCACAAAAGATACCCCAACATTGGATCTCTTAAGACTGCTTTGGTTCGAGCTGTGGCCAATTTTCAAATGGACAAGGTTCCTGCAGCTATTGACCAGTGCGACTTATGGCGTGTGTAAAGGCAAATGGCGGACATATCGAATAAGTAGATTCTTTTTGGATACATCAATCTATATATATAAAAGAAAGTGTCCGAAGCGATGTAATTCCATAACTCGAGATTGGCCAAACCGATTTTGATGATTTGTACTTTGTTGGAAAGGTATTTTCTCAGCACGGGTTTAAAAAAAAAAATAAAAAAAGAACTTCAAAATATCCAAATTTGAAAATGTCTGATTTTTACCACCCAGCGTGTTTCGACAGGTTTATTTTCGATTTTTTCAATTTTCTTTTTTCATTAAGTATATAAAAATGAAATGTGCTTTGCTACACCGCTTAAAACTTGAAAACGACTGGGGAAAACTGCATACTTCCTTCTGGGGGTTTGTTCATAATCGAAATTTTGGAGTGTGGGCGGAGGAGGCGTAACAAAACTGTTTTTTGAGCTAGAAGGCTGACAATCGGTACAAAATTTTAGGTTACGATGGTCTGTTGATGATTTATGTGTAGTTTGCATGAAACCGGCATTTGAAAAATATTTGGTATGATGGTTTAGTAACAAAACACATTTCATTTATATATTTATTAGGGTGATCCATCTAGAGGAATTTTTTCAGAACAAAAAAAAATATAAAAATTCAAATCAAGAGTCTTTATTGGTAATTTAAAAGGACATTTTATGGCATTTATTTGTTGAAAATAATTTCCTTCAAATGTTGGCAATTATGGAAATGAGCGTTAGTCGAGAAACGGGAAGGTCCTCTGTTTTCGTCCAAAATTTTGTTCAATGATGAGGCCCATTTCTGGCTCAACGGCGAAGTCAATAAACAAAATTGTCGCATTTGGGCTGAAGAGCAAGAAGAGGTTCAAGAGGTGCCATTATACCCAGAGAAAACCACGGGTTGGTGCGGTTTATAACCTGGTGGAGTTATCGGTGCATATTTTTTCAAAAATGATGATGGCCGGAACGTAACCATGATATCGATTTTTTTGCTATCTGAAATTGAAACCCTTAATCTTGACGACACTTGGTTTCAACAGGACGGCGCCACTTGCCATACAGTTAACTTAACAATGGATCTATTTGGAGGTCATTTCGAAAAGCAGCTAATTTCATGTTTTGGACAGGTGAGTTGGCCGCCTTGATCGAGTGATATCACACCTTTAGACATTTTTCTTTGGGGTTACGTAAAGTCCAAAGTCTATGCTGACAAACCAGCTACGATTCAGGTTTTGGAAGCGAACATTACGCGTGTCAATAAATTGAACCCTCAGAATGAAAACCCTGAGGCGTAGTTGCGGCCAACAAGTGAAGGAAATTATATTCAAAAAATAAATGCCATAAAATGTCCTTTCAAATTACCAATAAAGATTCTACACTTGATTTGAACTTTTATATTTTTGTTTGTTCTGAAAGATCACCCTATAGATGAAATCGTGAATTGGAACGCGAGCGATCCTACGACACAATAACTTTGCAACAACAAATACAAACAAATATTCCACTGTTGAATAAACAACAAATGAGTGCGTATGATACACTGATAAAGGCTGTCGATGATGGAAATGCTGGACTATTTTTTCTTGATGCGCCCGGCGGAACAGTGAAAACGTTCCTGCTATCATTGATGTTAGCAGCAATACGTGCTCGAAGTGGTATTGCTTTAGCATCTACCGGAATTGCTGCAACATTGTTGGAAGGTGGAAAAACCGCACATGCAGCACTAAAGCTTCATCTAAACCAGCACATCAACGAAAATCCTGTTGGCAACTTTTTAAAGCAATCAGCCATTGCAAAAGGGTTGAAAAATTGTAAATTGATAATATGGGATGAGTGCACGACGGCGAACAAACGATCCTTAGAAGCACTCGATCGAATATTGAAAGATTTGCGCAACAATAATAATCGCTTTGGTAGCGTGAGGATACTGTTGGCAGGCG
Organism: Hydrotaea diabolus; assembly: GCA_963513945.1. Classification (NCBI taxonomy): domain Eukaryota; kingdom Metazoa; phylum Arthropoda; class Insecta; order Diptera; family Muscidae; genus Hydrotaea; species Hydrotaea diabolus. The sequence continues at coordinate 130,139,414 of OY740719.1, forward strand.
ACTTCCGACAAACACTTCCCGTGATTCCGAAATCAGATGAATTAAATGCATGCCTGAAGTCATCCTATTTGTGGCGATACGTGAAAACTATTCCATTGAGAACCGCAAAAGTTTTCTTAAAAGAACTGCTGAGAATCGTAAATGGAGAAATTCCAGTAAATACTTTCAGTGGTTTAATATCGATTGCACCTACCATTTGCCAATTTATTTCAACAAAAGATGAACTCATCACTAATGTTTATCCGAACATCGTAACTACCATTGGTTGAGCGCACGCTTCATTTTATTAGCGAAAAATACTGATTTCAATGACTTAAATTGGACGATTTGAAATCAAATTCCGGGAGAATAGCTTTCATACAAATCGATCGATCACATTGAAAACGAAGACGATGTCGTCAAATATTCAGTGGAATTCGTAAACTCTTTAGATTTGCCTGGCGGCTTCATCATTTGTTTCTTAAAGTTGGATCTGTCATCATTATGCTACGAAATCTGCACCAAAACTGTGTAATGAAACTCGCCTGATTGTGATAAAGCTAATGAACAATGTGATAGTGAAAGGGCCGTTCAAAGGAGAAGAATGTCTAATTCCGCGAATTCCCTTGACTTCAACTGATTTGCCATTTCAGTTCAAACGAAATCAGTTCCCACTGAAACTTTGCATTTGCGATGACCATAACAAGTCATTTCAAGATTTATGCCGCTGGAAGTGTGCGGCATAAATCTGGAAATGTCATGCTTTTCACAGGGCATGTTTTCGAGTTGGGAAACCGTCCTCACTATTTATTTATGCAGAAATCAAAAAATGAAGTGTATCGTGCAGCCTTAAATTGAATACATTTATTGTTCTATTCTTTTTTTAGATTTCAATAAAATGATCAGAATACCTTATTCTATTATTTCGGCTCCAGTAAAAGTTATTTGAATAAAATTTGTATCCCGTGCAACTGTCATTTGCACGGTGCAACTGCATTTCTTCATCAAAATATGAATCCACCACGACTTTGCAACTGAACCAGACTTTCAGTGAAAATAAAATTTGAAGGCAAAACAACGTTGGCCGGGTCAGCTAGTAAATATATTAAAAAACAAAACATTTGGTCCAAAAACATTTAGTACTTTTTATTTTACAGCATAAAACGTGTGTAACAGAATTTATGTCCCTACTAAGTACGAGTATACTAGTTTCGTTTTGCAAACATAAAATAATTTGTTTTGCAATCGAGTTATCCTTCAAAAATTTCCTCCCTCCCATCTACAAAAAAAAAAATATATAATTCGGAATCCATGCCAGCGTAAAATACGTTCCAATTCACTTCAATCGCTTTTGTGTGTTCCCAGACAAAAGGAAGTGGAAATTTGCCGGGTAAATAAATCCAACAAAGCGGAGAAAAACACGATTGATACAACTTAACAAACTGACCCCTACCCCACCCCACTCTTTGCGCGATGCCTGTTAATTTGATTGGCGTCTTTTTGGTCAAAACTCACGGAAAAAAGCCACTGACACAAAACGCTTTTGTCAACTTTAACGCCCGGTGTTGTTTGCTTCAATCACAAAGGCAAACATTCGTTGACCTCATTTTAGGCGGACGGGCACTTTATTCGCCCCCCGGCTCAATGTTGGCTACGCTACTTGGACGCCCGGCCTAAAAGTATGCCCCAAATGAAACGGCGAGAGCGAGCGCTGTCAAGCGTTTGAAATGTTGTCATTATCTTTTCGTAACGAAACGTAAAAACTCATTTAAATAAATGCAAACAAATTATTGTGAGGCAGACGCTCTGCCGAACAACTGTTGGGCCGAAGAGAAAAAGCAACATTAATTTCACCTTTGCCGCCGTCGCCAGCGGGTGGGGTTGGGGCGGCGAGGGAAGCGAATGTTCAAAAACAATTAAAAGAGTTTTTCGCACAGTTTGTTTGGTGATGTGAGTATAGAAGCATAGTTTTTGTTCACACATACCAGTAATTTTAAATACACAGTGGCAAGATGGGACAGAGGCAGGCGAAACAAAATTGCGAAGAGGGAGTTAAAGGAGTCACAGAAGCTAAAATGGGCAAAAGAGGGTTGCACGTTATTCTACTTTTTAGTTTTTAAATCAAAGAATGTTCAACGTGTCTTTGGTTAGATTTCAATGTATAGGATGGGCGTTTTAAAATTTTAAATTTTAATCGGCTATATTAGACAGGCAATATTGGAAAGGTTAAACTTTGTCATTGAATAATTGTACACCACCCAATACATTTTTGCTTCGCCCATTGGGCTGAAGACAGTTTGGCAGAAGATGAAAAAATTACCGAAAAATCTTGTTTTTAGATGAAGCTCATTTTCATCTCGGTGGCTACGTCATTAAGCAAAACTACCGCATATGGGGTTCAGAGAACCCACACCTGAACATTGAGAAGCCAATGCATCGACATTGATTCTCTGGTGGGTGTTGATTTTATGATAAGAGCAAGGGGCCGTTACCGTCAACGGTGAGCATTACCGCGCTATGCACACCGAATTTTTGTTTCCAAAAATAACATGGACGAAATTTGTTTTTAACAATCGATATTTTACGAGGCGACCGCAAAAGTAACTGGCCTAACATAAAAAGAACCGTTTTTTTTTGGAATTATTATTATTTATTTTTCAACATAATCTCCTTCCAACTCAATACACTTCATCAAACGTTTTTCAAGTTTTTTAATTCCATCCGAAAAATAAGATTTTTCAAGACCTTCAAAATATGCCTCAGTTTCAGCAAATACCTCGCTATTGGACGAACATTTTTTGCCACCGAGAACTTTTTTAAATTTGGAAACAAGAAATAATCAGAAGGAGCTAAATCTGGACTATATGGTGGATGCGGAGCAATTTCAAATCGTAATTCGGCCAGTTTTTGTTGAGTTAAAAATGCAGTGTGTGAAGGAGCATTATCTTGATGAAAAAGATTTTTTTTTTCTAAATGCGGTTGTTTTATCTTGATTTCTTCACTCAACCAATAATGCACTATAATCTCAAGATAATCAATAAATATTATACCCCTTGCATCCCAAAATACTGTGGCCATTACTTTTCCTGCTGACTTAACAGTTTTCGCCTTCTTGGGACCACTTTTACCAGCTTCTATCCATTGTTTTGATTGTTCTTTGCATTCTGGGATGTAGTGATGGATCCATGTTTCATCAACAGTTATGAATCGGCGCAAGAACTCTATTGGATTACGCTGATAAATCGCTAAAAGCTCCTCGGAATTGGTCCAACGGACGATTTTTTGGGGAAAAGTCAACAAACGCGGCACCCATTTTGCGGATAGCTTTTTCATGTGGAGTTCATCATGTAAAATATTCCAAACTTGTTTTTGTATTTTAACAATATCAGCAAGTTCTCTGAGCTTTATTCGTCTATCTTTAGTCACTTCATTACATATTTTTCTAATGTTTTCAATAGTAGTAGCAGTTTTCGGTCTTCCAGAGCGTTGTTCATCTTCCGTACTTGAACGATCCATTTTAAATTGTTGAACCCAGGATTTCACGGTGGAGTATGATGGTGCATTATCACCATGAACAGAATCCAATTCATCTTTGATTAATTGTGGCGTATAACTTTTCATATAAAAGTGTTTAATTACCGCACGAAACTCTTTATTTTCCATTTTTCAAAAATTATAAAACTTGTTTACTTCAATCACCTGTAACAAAGAAAATAATCATTAAATATTTCGAAAATTTTAACAGATGGCTTATAAAAGATTGCTTTTTAAAAACGAAAAAATGTGTCAGGCCAGTTAGTTTTGCGGTCGCCCTCGTAAGTACTGCAGAAATTATGATGTCAAATGGACTCCTCTGAGCTATGATTTAAGCCGTTTGGTTCATTTTTTGTGGGGAGCCGTTGAGACATGAAATCGAAGTTGCCATTGAAGAGACAATGAACCAATAAAAACAGATTTAAAAAAAATGCATTGCTTTTTTTACAATCGATTCAAAAATAAAATTTTAAAAAGCTTACCCTATAAATTGTCACGGCAACAATAATATGTTCTCTGTAATAAAACTGTTTTCCTCGCAACCATAGCACTGTTTATGGAATATCATTTTTAAAATAGTATAATTGCGACAATATTACTTAGTAGGGACATACTTATAAAAACTATTACACACGTTTTATGTTGTAAAATAAAAAGTACTGAATGTTTTTGGACCAAATATTTTTTAATATATTTTTTAATATATTGATGTATATCGTATCTAAAAGTAATCCACTTATTCGAAATGTCCGCCTTTTGCCCTTACACACGCCTTAAGGCGCACTGGACAATCGTCAATAGCTGCACGATCCTCGTCCATTGGCAAATTGGCCACAGTTCGAAACAAAGCAGTCTTAAGAGATCCAATGTTGGGGTATCTTTTGTGACAAACCTAGTCCTCTAGAACCGTTCACAATTTGTAATCCAATGGGTTCAAATCTGGACTGCCTGAGGGCCATTCTTCAGAGGAAATGAACGCTGGCAAACTGTTTCGAAGCCAGGCCTGGGACGTTTTAGCCTTATGGGCCGGCGCAGAATCCTGCTGGAAAGTCCATGGCTGGTTTTGGAACAGGGAATTGTTAAAAGGCAACAGCTTCCAAAACGGTTTCTTGGTCAACTTTGGCCGATGTTTTTCGCAGAAATGCAGGTCAGTGACCTCATCGTAAGAGACACCCCACCAAACCATGACTGAAGCTGGGTGATGACCCTTTTCCACGCTTGGGATCAGTTCAGATGCTTCCTTAGATGACCGCGCATACACTCTATAATTTTTCTTGTTAAATTTTTCTTGAACGGTAAAAATTTTTTCATCGGTGAACAAAATTTTTCTGTGCAAGTTATCAGCGTGCTTCACCAAAAGACGTTTGCATTTTTCAATCCTGAAATCAATAAATGTCCGGTACGTCGTTTGAAAGCCTCAAGTCCCAAGTCTTTTTTAGTGATTCGACTCATGGACTTTTGCGTGATATTCATCTCACGGGCCATTACAGCGCTATTACAGCGATGCGGTAGTCATTATCTGACCACTCCATGATGGAAGTTAAAACAAGTTTAAAGTCCCGTTACAGACTAACGCTATTGAGATTAGCTTTCAAAACCCATGTGACATTAACGGGTTATGTTCAGTTCTACTATTTAAATGGGTGTGTTCAATGTTGTAACAGTATTTATGTTCCTACTAAGTAATATTGTTGAGATGCAACAATAGTATTATAGTCCATAAAAAAGAAAATATGGTTGTAGCAATAATATAAATATGGGATTTTATGTTAACAATAACATGATTACGGCACTCATGCCTTATTATTGTAATTTCTATAAAGTTGAATATGGTTGTTAGAACAAATTTATTGTCACGAATCTTACGCAATATACTTTTTACTTAATACTTTTTGTCGATATATTATAGTTTTTTAAACAAAATGTTTTGTTAATTTTAGGGAGTGGGATAGAAATATGGTTGTAGGGATCATAATATGTTTGTGAGGATCATACTATGGTTTTGGGGATTAATTGTGAATCATAATATGGTTATGGGGATCATAGTATGGTTGAGTGTTTATCATACTGTTGTTGTGCCACAACCATATGCCACAATAACAATAGTATGATGCTCTTTAAATATTGTCACCCCTACCATACTATTTTTGTCGTACATAACAATTAAATACCACAGTCTTAGCAGTTGACCTAATATGAAGGAGTTTTTGGTCAATCAAATAATTTTCACTTTTAAATCAAGCAAGTAGAAAATACTCAAGTCGGATTAATTGAGCTTTCTTACAGAACTCTTTTCTCTATCAAAATGTGTACCGATATGGTCATTACGATATGGCGTAATGTTAACTTCCAAAGCCCGAATCGAAGCTGAATTGTCAGCATAGACTTTGGACTTTTCGTAGCCCCAACGGAAAAAGTCTAAAGGTGTGATATCACAAGATCTAGGCGGCCAACTCACCTGTCCAAAACGTAAAATTAGCTGCTCTTCTAAATGACCTCTCAATAGATCCATTCTTTGAGCAGCTGTATAGCAAATGAAACAATCCTGTTGACCCTAAATGTAGTCAAGATTACGCGCTTCAATTTTTGGTAACTAAAAGTCAGATATCATGACGCGGTAGCGAGCACCATACACGGTTACGTTTTATGGACCAATGATTCCACCAGCCCATAAACCGCACTAAAGTGTGGTTTTCTCTGGGAATGAGGGCACCTATTGAACCTCTTCTGGTTGCGGTGTAAATCTTTCCATGATGAAATGGCAAACAATACTGAAAAGTAGCTGGGTCTAACAATCGTAATAATGAACAGTTTTCTAGTAGAAGAACCGAATAGTTGGTTGTCTGTTCCATAATATTATTACAGAATAAATCCTATGGTATAGCGAGCCGAAATTCCAGCAAGCTTTTTATTATATGGCGATTGCAACAGGAAGTCTTTACTTTAAACGTAGATTTCTGCGCAAGGCGTCTCGAAATAAATTAAATCCTACACAATCGCCTGAAAATGTTTTTCGGTGCCCTTTGAAAGGTAAACACCCAACCCGTTCCTGCTGACAAAACAGAATCTCCTGGGTAATGCGTGTTTGTCATTAAGACATTTGTGCGTATGTTTGTATTATCTACGCAAATACTCCAGAAATCTCCAAGGACCCTAGGACCTGGCAAGCGCACACAAGTCCCCTTCAACGGAATGTGTAACATTGGCTCTTCTGGGTGAGTAGCGACGACTTCACCGTGGCACTCTGCCCGTTGCAGGTTATGTAAATGAACAACTTTATGGCAGTAATCATCCATCCACCAAATGACACGACAGAAAGGGTGTGTGGATGATGGAGATGGCGGCCAACAACATGTGTGTGTGTGTGTGTGTGAAACCACAACTAATTATGAGAAACGAGTAGCGGGTAATGCTAATGCTAATGAATGTGGAGGTGGGCCGGAGTTTGGGGAGCGGATGTTAAAGCAAGGACTGCTGTAGAGTCAACACCAAAAGGATTACAAGACTCCTTATTCACTCGAAGTGGTTGGGTTTAATGCAATGATAAATGATAGTTGCTCACTTTTGATGCTCCGGCATACGTACGGACGTACGTACGTCGACATGTGCCTAGCAAGGTATGCCATGACTATTTAAAAGTGTAGCTACACTTTTTATAGTGCAAAACTTATAATTAATGAATGTACGAACGAATGAATGAATGAATTTTGAAAATTTTATAAAAATATTCAGGCTGGAAAGGGTTTAATGAAAGGAAAATATGTGTCTATTACCATAGGCGGGTGAGTACCCATCAGGCCACAAGAAATTTTTTTCGCTTGTCAGTCATTGCTTGCAAAAAAGTTATAACTCCAAAAACGGTGTTTTGAGAAAAGCGATTATAAAATTGTTCATTTGTAGCAAAGCTCAAAATAAAGCGGTAATAAGTATTCACCAGTCCCAAGTTCGGCCAGGACGAACAGAAGGTACGCTCCATCATGTTTTCTTAATGGAAGTTTAAAACAAGTTAACAAGTCGTTTAGTTCGGCCAGGCCATACCCTATACTTAGTAGAGACATAAATACTGTTACAACATTGAACACACCCATTTCAATAGTAGAACTGAACATATCCCGTTAATGTCATATGGGGTTTGAAAGCTAGCCTCAATAGCGTAAGTCGTTAACGGGTTTTTAAAATTGTTTCAACTTTTATCATGGACTGGTCAGATAATGAGAACCGTATCGCTGTAATAGCGCTTTTCAAGTGTGAAATGAAAAAGCAATATTTTCAAAACACTCCGGCCCCTACGAATTAGCCGCATGTTCGTCTACCGATGCATAAAACTGTTTGAGGAGACTGGAGATGTAAAAGATCGGCACCGGTATTGCCGCCCACGCTCTGTTCGAACACCGCATGTCACCAAAGTCGTTAAATCAAGAATTCACAGAAATCCGCTCCGAAAACAGAAAATCATGGCCCGTGAAATGAATATCACGCAAAAGTCCATGAGTCGAATCATTAAAAAAGACTTGGGACTTTTAAACGACGTACCGGATATTTAGTGATTGCGGCTTCAAAAAAAAATAGGATTAAAAAATGCAAACGTCTTTTGGTGAAGCACGCTGATAACTTGCACAGAAAAATTTTGTTCACCGATGAAAAATTTTTTACCGTTCAGGAAAAATTTAACAAGCAAAATGATAGAGTGTATGCGCGGTCATCTAAGGAAGCATCTGAACTGATCCCAAGGGTGGAAAAGGGTCATCACCCAGCTTCAGTCATGGTTTGGTGGGGTGTCTCTTACGATGGGGTCACTGACCTGCATTTCTGCGAACAAGGAGTTAAAACATCGCCCAAAGTTTACCAAGAAACCGTTTTGAAAGCTGTTGTGAAGCCGTCCCAGGTCTGGCTTCGAAACAATTTGCCAGCGTTCATTTCCTCTGAAGAATGGCCCTCAGGCAGTCCAGATTTGAACCCATTGGATTACAAATTGTGAACGGTTTTAGAGGACAAGCTTTATGGCAAAAGATACCCCAACATTGGATCTCTAAAGACTGCTTTGGTTCGAGCTGTGGCCAATTTTCCAATAAACGAGGTTCGACGATTGGCCAGTGCGACTTAAGGCGTGTGTAAAGGCAAAAGGCGGACATTCGAATAAGTAGATTCGTTTTGGATACAATATACATCAATAAATATATTGAAAAATATTTGGTCCAAAAACATTCAGTACTTTTTATTTTACAGCATAAAACGTGTGTAACAGTATTTATGTCCCTACTAATCATCCACCGTCCCAGTGCTACTAAAGCTCAAAACAAAATGGTCCAAAAGGGCCTTTTCGACGCAAGCGTCCGTCCCTAATGTCAGCTTAAACTTCACAATGTCTCCATATTTGCATTGGTAGCAAAATTTGCTTAAATTTGAGTAGCCATATATCCATATTTATTAATAATAGGCTGATTTGACCATGCGGGACGTTTTTTAGGGCCCGTAAGAAAAAAAAGGTTCAGCAACTACGCCCTTTTTATGGCATTCACTGCGTCCCAGCTAACAGTACCAACATTTAAATCACTGCCCGTTTAGAAAAAAAAGTAATGGTTTGTCAAGCAAAAAAATAATAAATGTCTACTTTTTACCGGGGTACGTTTAGTCCTTTAAAGGGAAACTTTCTTTCCTATGGGCCGATTTTGCCCGTTTACATTTACAAACAGCTTATAACCATAAGCCAGTATTTTGCAAAATTTCAGGATCCTTGGTTGATACGTTTGACCTTTTGTTTATTTTTTATTTTTATTATATGACTATGCTATAGTGTTGGTACGTTACCACAATGGGTTAACAAAAAATGATGGCCTAAGTGAGCCTCCAAGTAAAATTGTTTCCCCTTTCACCGATTTCACAAATTTATAATCCCAAACATCTTATGGCTACAAGCCATCAACGTGCGAAATTTCAGGATCCTTGTCTAATTTGTGGGAACGCATTTGTGTTTTCCAGAGACTTATGGACGGAGAGACTGGATCGTTTTGAATTTACGACGAGCTTGCTCTGGAGAGTATTTTAAATGCCGCAGTTGAGTTAAGACATTCTTGCACCTTAAAAGGCACACATATATTCTCTATATCTTTGTCATGACTTTGATTTTATAGTTTACTTTTCCAAAGAAAAAAAATAAGTTTCATTTAAAATGCCTCCATCAAACTAATGAAATACTTTTTTGTATTGTTTTAAGCGTTTGCCAAACAAAGTTTATGCTCGAAGCTGATAGTCATAAATCAATGCGAAACGCGTAGCCCTCTTCGAATTCAATTTGTACCCCCTTCGAAATCAATTTAGAAAATCATTGTGTTTGACAACATTAACGCGGTGGGATCATTTCCATTCACACACCAAATCGAAAATTGAAAAAAATCGAAAACTGAAAGCCGAGAGATTAACAACAACGCATTTAAATGATTTATTGAGTTTTAATAAATTTTGTGAATTTATGTCACCGAGCTGACTGAATGAAATGTCAGATACTGATAGGTTTATTAATACTACGATACGATGGCACAGTCAAAACAAAGGATGCTGATCGAATCAGGTGAACTAGTAATCGATTAGGTGGGATTGCTCAATGGATTTTGATTAGTTAATCTAAAAGTAATGCGGTTTTAGGTGCAGTTGCTGAACAAAAGCTGCCAATCATATTGACAAATTAGCTGCACGTCATCTTATGTTGGAACAGCAAATGATATTTTACAAAAGCCTTCTTTCGTATATCCACAGGCTTGTTTTATAGACCAGTAAGCGTGAGACTTGGCTCCCTAACTGGCAGCGTAACATTTGGACTGACAAAGCTTGGAGCTTGTCTTCGCACCTGACAGCCAAACATTTGTGTCTTAGAATATAAAAAGTGTACAAAAGTTGTCGCAATTGTTTTGTTGAAATCGAGTGCAAAACTGAAGTTCAGCGGACCAAATTTTAAAAGGCATTTCAGTATAAATTGTGGTAAGGAGGATAATAGTCGGTTTACCTTACAATCGATAGCCAAGATAGCATTAAAATAAAAAAATTACAACTATTTTAAATGGACGTGAATCCGTTGGTATATGGAAAGGGGTTCTTCACATACCAACATAATATATACGAGGGTTGCTATATATATTTCTGGCATAGGCAGAACGTTTTGGCGTACGTACATTATTTGTGTTGTTTACAGTGACTTGAAAAAAACAATATGGCAACAAAACATTTTCGTGCGATAATTTTTCACAACTTTCGACGTGGATTATCACGACAAGAGTGCAATGATGTACTTTAATCTATGCATGGCGATGAAGCAACATCCTATAGCACTATGAAAAACTGGTTTAATGAATGCAATCGTGGCCGAAGCTTGCTCAAAGACGAAGGTCGTCCCAAAACGGCCGTTGTGCCAGAGAATATTGATGCCGTGCATGAACTGATAATGCTAGATTGTCATGTGACATACGGTGAGATAGAGGCATGCATATCTCGTACAATTTGGCAATCGCTCAAAAAAAAGGCTCGTGTCGATTGGTGCAAAGAAATTTTGAAAAAATACGATCGCGTTGCTTCAAAAGACGTTTATAAGATCGTCACAGGTGACGAATCATGGATCTATGTCTATGAGCCCGAAGCAAAACAGCAATCGAGCATGTGGGCCTTCGAAGACGAGCCAAATCCAACGAAAGTTGTTTTTTATGTTATAAGCACTTCGAAGCAAATGGTCGCCTGTTTCTTCGGCAAAACTGGTCATCTGGCGACTGTTCCGCTTGAACATCGTAGGACGGTCAATTCTGAGTGGTACATTACAATTTGTTTGCCTCAAGTCTTCGGAGAAATTCGAAAAACGAACAAGAGAAGACGAATCATTGTGCACCATGACAATGCGAGCTCTCACCCATCGACTCAAACCAGCGCCTTTTTGACCGGCCAAAACGTCGATTTGATGGGTCATCCGCCATACAGCCCTTGGCACCCAATGACTTGTTTTTTTCCCCGCACATCAAGAAAAAAAGTGTGGTCAACGATTTTCGTTGCCAGAAGATGCTGTTGAAGCGTGCAAAAACCATGTTTTGGAGGTGTCTCAATCGGAGTGGAAAAAGTGTTTCGCCAATTGGTTAGAGCGCATGTGTATAAATTATGCTGGAGAAAAACAATAAAACCATTTTTGATGATAAATATTCGCATTTTCATTATTAGGCCAGAAATATATATAGCAGCCCTCGTATCAACTATAGGCGTCTTACTGTCAGCAGTTTATGGGATATTCGCTTTTCAAGTTCTAAGATAAATGGGCGGAGCCAAGCCCTTTTGTAATATTTTAACATAGTACGATGTATAATAATTTCCTATACATTTGTTTTAGACTGTGAAAAAATATAAAAATTGGGTTTAAAATAACCAATAAAACGATTTTTTAGGGAAGCGTTGCACAGTGGTTGTATAATTTTTTTTGAAAATAAATGAAATTCCAGACAGATAAAGGTCAGATGCACTCGAATAATAAACGATCCTTAGCAGAAGAGCTGTTGTGTAGCACGTCTCCGAAAGAGCCAACCTTGGGGCTAAATAGACTTAAAAAGCTCCAAATGCAAAACCACACTTTTTATTAGACTTAGATGACATTTGTTTTTTTGAAGCGAAAGTCTCTGACTACATCCTAACATAATTTTCGTAGCTTTAACGTTTAAGAGCTATGCACAATATAAAAAAAATTTGCTTGAGTTTATTTTGAGGGTTTTCCTCTTTCATAAAAAAGATGTTTAATTTTATTGATCTCCGATCTTTAATTAGCATTTTTCTTGTATAGTCTTAGCAGGTCATCAAAAATTTTTATGATTACACTTATTAGATTGGTACGAGAACTATTCATTAAACAAGTTCAAATTTAAAGCAAAAAAGTATACAAGCCAAAGTTTTAACCGCAATTTTTTTAATTTTTTTTAATAATTTAGTACTAATATTTGCTTATCAAAAACTAATAAGCAATTTAAGTACATATGGATTTAAAATTTGCTGTCGTTCCGCCTTTTATTGCCCTAAAGATTTGTAGTCTCACAACTTGTCGTTTCTTAGCATGGTACTTGAATGAGGCATGGCATCCACTTTTCTCTTATTCGCATTAACAAGATGAATTAAGCATACTGCCGAATACATAATTCAATCGAAGTTCATGAACTAGAAAGTTTTGTTGGTTTTAATCTACGGTCGGATGGTGCAGTTTATGGGGGAGGTACCAGAAGGGGCATGGTAATCAAATATGTGGAGTTTCAAATGCTTTTTTCGATGCGTTTAACTTTTTGTCCCTACCCAATGATATGCTTAGTAGGGACATAAATACTGTTACACACGTTTTATGCTGTAAAATAAAAAGTACTAAATATTTTTAGACCAACTATTTTTTATATATTTATTGATGTATATTGTATCCAACAAGAATCTACTCATTCGAAATGTCCGCCTTTTGCCTTTACACACGCCTTAAGTTGCACTGACCAATCGTCCGGAGCTGCACGAACCTCGTCCATTGGAAAATTGGCCACAGCTCGAACCAAAGCAGTCTTAAGAGATCCAATGTTGGGGTATCTTTTGTGACAAGCCTTGTCCTCTAAAACCATCCACAATTTGTAATCCAAAAGGTTCAAATCTGAACTGCCTGAGGGCCATTCTTCAGAAGAAATGAACGCTGGCAAATTGTTTCGAAGCCAGGCCTGGAACGTTTTACCCTTATGGGCCAGCGCAGAATCCTGCTGGAAAGTCCATGGCTGGTTTTGGAACAGGGAATTGTTAAGAGGCTTCACAACAGCTTCCAAAACGGTTTCTTGGTAAACTTTGGCCGATGTTTTGACTCCTTGTTCGCAGAAATGCAGGTCAGTGACCCCATCGTAAGAGACACTCCACCAAACCATGACTGAAGCTGGGTGATGACCCTTTTCCACCCTTGGAATCAGTTCAGATGCTTCCTTAGATGACCGCGCATACACTCTATCATTTTGCTTGTTAAATTTTTCCTAAATGGTAAACATTTTTTCATCGGTGAACCAAATTTTTCTGTGCAAGTTATCAGCGTGCTTCACCGAAAGACGTTTGCATTTTTCAATCCTGAAATCAATAAATGTCCGGTACGTCGTTTGAAAGCCCCAAGTCCCAGGTCTTTTTTAATGATTCGACTCATGGACTTTAGCGTGATATTCATCTCACGGGCCATGATTTTCTGTTTTCGGAGCGGATTTCTGTGAATTCTTGATTGAACGGCTTTGATGACATGCGGTGTTCGAACAGAGCGTGGGCGGCCGGACCGGTGGCAGTCTTTTACATCTCCAGTCTTCTCAAACAGTTTTATGCATCGGTAGACGAACATGCGACTAATCCCTAGTGGCCGGAGCGTTTTGAAAATATCGCTTTTTTCATTTTCGATATTACAGCGATACGGTTCTCATTATCTGACCACTCCATGATGAAAGTTGAAACAATTTTAAAATCCGGTTGCAGACACGCTATTGAGGTAAGCTTTCAAAACCCATATGACATTAACGGGGTATGTTCAGTTCTACTATTGAATTGGGAGTGTTCAATGTTGTAACAGTGTTTATGTACCTACTAAGTATATAAGTATATAGCAACTATATTCACAGAAATTGGGCAACAAAACTTTCGGTTAAACAACTATCGCCGAATATTATTAAAACCACATTCATCAGCGCCAGATGTAAAGAGTTGTGCTGATGATGATTTGGAATGATTTCTACCGAAGGTTTTGGTTTTTAGCTTTCAAAAGAAAGCGCTTAGATTTTGCGCCTGGATTTTGCCAAAACCATCAACAAGGCTCTAGTGCAAACGCTAAGTGTTGCGGGTTTGACCTATCTTAAAAACTCAAAATATTTACTATCGGGTAGCATTCGGATGAAAAAATATTAAATACATAAAATTCCCGTCTTTGAGCTAGTAACCTATTATCGTTACCTTAATATAAAAAGGCCCTCACTCATGATAAATAGTTTTGCAGTAGAAGAAAAAAAAACGTCATGAATCTGTAATGATAAGGGCACCAAATCTATGAAAAGAATTATCCATTTTTTTATAAAAAATAATATTTATTGATTTTGTATGAGTTAGTGTTTTTTTTTGTACAGACATTTCATGGACAAAACAAATGAGTTGGGGCATTGTTATATTATGGTAACGATATACTGTTTAGAGCCTCTAAAGCTATGTATGGACGGGTTTCAGATCTTAAAAAATAAAAAAAAATAAAAAAAATGTTTACAAAAGGTTTGTTGTCAGGTCAGACGATTGAAAGAACACCGAACAGTTTCATTGTCAGACACTTGTTAGACAAAAAAAATTATCTACCAACAAAAATCGTCATTGAACATGTTTGTCATATATTTGTTTGGCAACAGTTCCTTATGCGTTGTAAGACATTGCCAGAAATTATCAATTGTCTGTTTACAATTAATTGGAAAAGTACAAATATTAATTGCAAAAAGCGAAAGGATTTGCAGCGATTTTACCTGTATAGGAGGCAAGGATTAGCACAAAATATCAAAAACATCGCAACGTTTGGGTCCTTCGTTAGCAAAACGGATTTCGTGCAAAATACTCATCCAGCTACAAACTGACGAGCGGATGTTGTATTACAATTGTTTTCGCATGGACTTCGAACAATTTAATAATGTTCTAAGTTTAGTGACTCCACGTACTGCACAAACCAATATGACTGATTCAACAAGTGGCACTTGCGTGCTCCACTAATTTTTCATCTCAACAAATAAAAAAGTTTGCGAAGTTCATACTCTACGGGAAATTGAACCGGTACAGAAGCAGTCATGTGATAGGTTCCTCATGGATGGGAACCGGTCTCAGTACCGACCCAACTATATTAAAAGAACCGGTGCATGGCTTTGTCATTGGACGGTGGCAATGTGATTGATATATATATTATGGGACTGATCAAAAAGAACAGGTACCGAACCTGTCATTGTATCCATCATAGAAACCATCCTTTCCATGCCATCACATCAGTTCCATTTAACGATTGGACTGATTGTACTAAACTGACTGAATGTAAACTTTGATATAAATTGTAACAGTTTTCTAAAAATCCACTTTGAGCGGATTTTGTTAAAAAAAGATAGCTGAAATTCGCGGATGTGTAAAATCTTTTGTGTGCGGTTTTATATGCGAAGCTATGCCTTGAATTTGACGACTTTGAAATTTCAAGTAATTGTCATCATTCTTTCCATACCAAACTAGTTTTGTGACAGGTTCTGTTTTCACCCATCCTCGATTCGGCACATTCTGGGTAATTGACTCTGTATTTCTTTTAGGGTACCTTTATGCATCTTACAACGGCACCATTGTCAGATAAACCCCAAAACGAGTTGACAACCATCTCCTTATAACAACGTATTGTATTTGTACGATTGTCAAAAGTCTGACAATATTATTGTTTTACAATGTACACGCATAAAAAAAGTATGGTTGTGGTGACAATATTCGAAGAGGATAATACTGGTATTAGGTATATGGTTGTGGTACAACAATATTATGAACCTCACAACAATAGTATGATTCAGATACAACCATACTGTACACATAACCATACTATGATTCCCGCAATCATAGTATGATTCACACTCTATCATACTATGATATCCACAACCATAGTATGATCCTCACAACCATAGGATGTTTCACATACAACCATAGTATGATCCTCGCAACCATAGTATGATTCACACGCAACCATAGTATGATCACACACAATTATACTTTGATCCCCAATATAATTTATTAGAATTAGTTTAAGTTGTCGACAACAGATTTGATCCCCAATATTATTTTTTAGAATTGGTTTAAGTTGTCAACAATAGATTTGAATTATGAAAATTATTCAAAAATACATTAAATTCAAAATAATAGTAGTGATTTATTTCACAGTAGAAAAAATAAGCTTAAATAAACGTAAGCGTTTTTATTAAAACTATTTCAGTTAAACAAAGCCAAAGCAGCTTGTTTAAAAAATTTTAATTTCGATAAAAAAAGTACTATTATTGCATTAGATCCGTACTAATAACATTTGTTCTTAAAAGCATATTTAAATGAAGAAAAATTACAATCATACAGTATAATTGCTGTCATCATATTATTGTAAATATAAAACGCAAAACGCAATAGTTTTGTCGCACCAACCATATTTATATTGTTGCTATAACCATATTTTCTTTTTTACATTATATAAATAAATGCAACAATAATACTATTGTTGCATTTCAACAATATTAATATTGCAGCAATTATAATATTGTCAAAACTAAATTCAGTTAACAATGCTATGGTTGCGACAAACATACTTTCATTGCGGAGAACATGTTATTATTGCCGTGACCATGTAGTAAATAACCATGTTTTTTCTTACGTTGCAAGCCAAGAATTTTAATTTCATTTTACTGAAATTAATCTTACAACCGTCTGTACATAGCTTAATAATTATTTTAAGGAACTGCAAACAAAATGACGAATTTCGGGTATTTCGTAACGGCGTCCGTTGCCTATCGGATACCAATTCGAGTACCTTTGACAGGGCCTATTTGTTTTCTTGGCGATGGGTTCAAGGTCATCCCTTTAGTACTCTACCGGGCATAAAAACACTACGGCAAACATAAACTGCACGCAGAGAAAAAACATGGTTACTACATGGTCACGGCAATAATAATATGTTCTCCACAATAAAAGTATGTTCTTCGCAACCATAGCATTGTTAACTGAATTTATTTTTGACAATAGTATAATTGCTGCAATATTAAAATTGTTGAAATGTAACAATAGTATTATTGCCAAATTTAAAAATGAAAATATGGTTATAGCAACAATATAAATATGGTTGGTGCGACAAAAGTATTGTGTTTTGCAATTTATGTTAACAATAATATGATTACGGCAATCATACTGTATGATTGTAATTTTTCTTCATTTAAATATGCTTTTAAGAACAAATGTTATTGGTACAGATCTAATGCAATAATAGTACTTTTTTTATCTAAATTAAAATTTTTTTAAATAGCTGCTTTGGCTTTGTTTAACTGAAATATTTTTAATAAAAACGCTTATGTTTCTTTAAACTTATTTTTTCTACTGTGAAAATAAATCACTCCTATTATTTTGAATTTAATGTATTTTTGAATAATTTTCTAATTCAAATCTATTGTTGACAACTTAAACAAATTCTAATAAATAATATTGGGGATCATAGTATAATTGTGTGTGATAATACTTTGGTTGTAGGGATCATAACATGGTTGCATGTGAATCATAATATGGTTGTGAGGATCATACTATGGTTGTATATGAAACATACTATGGTTGTGAGGATCATACTATGGTTGTGGAGATCATAGTATGGTTGAGTGTGAATCATACTATGGTTGTGGGGATCATAGTATGGTTATGTGCGAATCATACTATTGTTGTGAGGATCATAGTATGGTTGTATTTGAATCAAACTATTGTTGTGAGGATCATAATATGGTTGTAGCACAACCATATACCCAACAATAGTATTATCCTCTTCGAATATTGTCACCACAACCATACTTTTTTTCTGCGTGTGTTGACTTAAGGTATAAATCACAGTCACTGAGAGATTCCTCAAAACTGTTAACCTAGTCTATAAGGCTAAAACAACAGTACTCAGGGATTAGAGACTCTGACCAGTAGTCGTAGGCCTTCAGACCCACATACTCTGATGTGTGAGACATAATGTCTAACCCACAAATTCAATCTATGTCACAATTTAAGATGGGTTTTACTCCGGCAGTAGGGGGGGGGGGCTGTATGATTTCACCTCTGTGAAATCAAGTGATACCATTTACCCCTGACCCCACTAGTATGATGTAGTATCTATTATAAAGTCGGACATATTTGCATCACACGTTAAGTTTTTGCGAATCATTCGGGATCACACAGGCCGTCATATAAATATTTAAGCAAAACAGCTATTCCATGTTTTCGCATATTCAGAAAAATGCAAAACGCCCAAATTTTGTAGGTCCACCCTCATCATGAATATGAATTTTAACAGCGAACCGATTTCTTACAAAACGAAATGCACACAAATATTTAGTCAAAACAAAATTTCCGATCGTATAAAAAACAATTTGAATATCCCAGAAACTACCACGAAAAAAAAAAGAATTCGCAATCAATTTATTAAAATTCAATATGAAATCGGCAAATATTGATATGAAAACGAGATTTTTATTAGCCCGCCCGCCTGCCAGCCAGCCAGCCACAGCAGCCACAAGAAAGCACTAACAAAGCATAACAAATGAAATACACCCAATGTTGTAATGTCATGTCGCATGTGCATAAATTAAGCGGAGAAGCGAAGTCTCGTAAATCCAAAAAGCAACAAAGAAGAAGCAGACGCGAAGAAGAAGAAAATAAAAAGAAGACATGATGCCAAAAAAGGCAGCAAAAACCACAGCACAACTCGTTTAAATAGTTTTTAACAAGGTGCAGCATAAATTTCCGCAGCTCGCTCTAGGTATTACAACATAACCAGAGTGGAACAAAGCCAGCGGAGCGAGCGGAATTATGCTGGATTGCTGGCTACGCCTCAGAGAGGCGACGGCGCCACATCAGCTGATGTGCTGCTGTGTCAGTTGGACAAGTGCTAGGACGGCCGCCTTTATAAATTTATCGACTCTAATGTGACAGGGAGAGCTCAATTTTAGGTCTCATCAAATTAACATTATCAGCAGCATCATCATAATCATAATCATCATCATCTTCTTCATCGTCGGGATGTTTATCTTCAATGACCACCGAAAAGTCAGCCAGTGCGCCAGCAACATCTTCTCAATTCATTATGCTCCTACTAACCAATATCCATTGTTTTTGGTAACCCAATGATGATTGGATTATAATGCGTCAGTCAGCCAACCAGCCCGTCAGTCATGGTTGTTGTTGTCCGAAATGAATGAATGAATCGACGACTCTTTTTCAGTTTTACTTATTTGATTAGGGATTTGTGACATGATTTCGGTTGCTCTCGCACACGGCTCAGCTGGAGAGCCCATCGAGCACATGATACCTTGCACAGTGGCTTCAAATGAAAAAAAAACTTGTTTTGTAACGCCTTTAAAGTACATCGAATGTCAGTTGGTGGTTTTGGGAGACTTTTTAACATCGTCAAAGGCGACTAAAAATTTTAGAAAAACGTTTATATGGCTAAGATACAGGCAGAGAAAAAAACATGGTTACTATATGAGACAGCGCATAGAGAAAGGGACCTAAGGGTAAAAAAATCAATTTTCACTTTTTTTTGATGTGGACAACATCTGAGCATCGAATGAGACCGATCCCATGCCCCAAAAGTGTTCCCTTCCAGAGATAGGCGCGTTTTTATGAAAGTGATGGTACATCAAAGATACACGTATTTAAATCTTTAAAATGGCTCTGCTGAACAAAACTGGTTTTTACCCTTAGGTCCTTTTTTATTTTGCGCGTCACATATGATCACGGCAATAATAATATGTTCTCCGCAATAAAAGTATGTTCGTCGCAACCATAGCATTGTTTACTGAATTTAGTTTTGACAATAGTATAATTGCCGCAATATTAATTTGTTGAATATTGTTGAAATGTAACAATAGTATTATTGCCAAATTTAAAAAAGAAAATATGGTTATAGCAACAATATAAATATGGTTGGTGCGACAACATAATTGTTATTTGCGTTTTATGTTAGCAATAATATGATTACGGCAATCTTACTGTATGATTGTAATTTTTCTTCATTTACATATGCTCTTTAGAACAATGTTATTGTTACGGATCTAATGCAATAATAGTACTTTTTATATGGAAATTAAAATTTTACAAACTGTTTTGGCTTTGTTTAACTGAAATAGCTGTAATAAAAACGCTTACGTTTTTTTAAACTTATTTTTTCTACTGAGAAATAAATCACTCCTATTATTTTGTTTTTAATGTTTTTTAAATAATTTCCATAACTCAAATCTATTATTGACAACTTAACCCAGTTCTAATAAATAATATTGGTGATCATAGTATATTTATACTATGGTTGTAGGGATCATAACATGGTTTTGCGTAAATCATACTATGGTTGTGAGGATCATACTATGGTTGTATGTAAAACATACTATGGTTGCGAGAATCATTATATGGTTGTGGAGATCATAGTATGGTTGAGTGAAAATCATACTATGGTTGTGTGGATCATAGTATGGTTATGTGTGAAACATACTATTGTTGTGAGGATCATAGTACGGTTGTATTTGAATCATACTATTGTTGTGAGAATCATAATATTTTTGTAGCACAACCATATACTCAACAATAGTATTGTCCTCTTCGAATATTGTCACCACAACCATACTTCGAAACCACTATCCAAAAAATTCGAATGATCAAACTCTTATCCGAATTCAATCAAACACACTACATTTCGCAATAATGGGTGTTTTTTCTGAAATGTGCATTTCAAGAAGAAATAAAACGCATTAAATGTAATTTTATCGCTAAGAATTTATGTTTTAAATGATTTCGATTTGGTGCTTCATCGCCATACAAAGATTTAAGTTCATCGATGCACTCTTGTCTTGATAATACACGTCGAAAGTTGTGAAAAATGATCGCACGAAAATGTTCAAAAGTTAATTCCATTTTTATGCCAAATTGATTTTTTCAAGTCACTGTAAACCACAGAAATGATGATCGTATGTCAAAACGTTCTGAGTACGTTTATGCTAAAAAATGTCAAACTTTCCAATGGAAATGTCAGATGGCGCCAGGCAACACTTAGTGTTGCCTAGGCCAGAAATATATGTAGCAACCCTCGTAACTATCGGCAGCATAACGAATAAAAGAATAATCTCATAGCTATGTAACGATTCGAAATAAAACACCTTAGTCGTAGCTGGCAATAATCACTAGGTCCCGAAAAACTATAGCATGCATCTGTATGGTCCAAAATTGCCGAAACGCCAACTACAAATTTCCCAGATTTGAAACCTTTTTTTAATTGTTCTCAATTTTGAAGTTATTATATTGTTGTTCGCTCACAACCACTGTGCGTGTTGGCGGTTACGGCTGCTGAATCGGTGCTTAATTTGAATTCAGCAACAGTAGTACAAGTTACAAATGAATTTATGACATATTTCGGGATTGGTTTGTTTTATGGCCACCGCAGCCAAAACCAAAAACAACGAGAGCGACCGACGATCATCATCATCCGCAAAAGGCGTAGACACAACAACGGCGAACGCAACGAATTTTATATGCGATGCTGGTATAAAAACATAAGTGGTCAATGTTAAGGGCATCAGTTGGGTTCATTGTATCTTTTGGGAATCTACACACGACCGCACAAAGGCAGACAATCGCTGCACTCAAGCCAGATAAAAAATGTTTAAATTTGTAAGTATCTCGGCTAGCATGCGGCTGCTATCGAATTTCGCCATAAATCTTCAATTCAATTTCGTTCCTTTTCCGCCATCTCTACTAATGCAGATTTTGTTAACGCTCTTGATTGTGGGAGCCAGCGTGGCTTCGTCCGCCGCCCATGTCGAGGCCTACGACGACACAGCGGATATTTTGGAAATGGCATTTGAAGCAGTTGACAATGGCACCGCCGATGATACCGAGACGGACGATAGCCTGGGCTACCGCTACAAAGAAGGTGCTCTGGAGGATAATATCAATATAGCCGTTAATGCGGCCATACTGGATAAATACGGCCAGGCCGCTACAAGCGAAAGAACGACTACGGATGTGGTGGCTGCCAAAACGGGAAATGTTCAGAAAAAATCGACTAAAAATGAAAAAACTCCCAAGAGTTTGCCGTATCAGGCAAATAAGAAAGTGCAAAGTGGAGGTACTAGTGGAGGTGCGGCACGAGGCACTACTAGTGGTGCGGCAAGAGGCAGCACTAGTAGTGCGACAAGGGTTAGTACCAGTGGTTCGGCAAGAGGCAGTACTAGGGTCGCCGCTGGCAAAGTCAATAATGTGGATAGTGCCAAGACAGCGCTGAAGTCTCCCAAACCTGCTAGCGTGCCTCGTTCGGACAACACAGACACTATAACGCGCTTCGTTAGCCAAGTCAATGCCGATGGCACCTACGGCTTCGATTTTGAACAATCCAGCGGCTTGGAATTCAAAGAGTTCGGTCATGGCGGTCATTATGCCCAGGGTTCGTATCAATACATATCACCCGAGGGTGAACACATCTCGGTAACCTACAATGCCGACGAGAATGGCTTCCATCCCGAATCGGATAGCATACCCACCCCACCGCCAATTCCGGCGTATATTCTGAAGGCCTTGGAATATATACGGGAGCATCCAACCGCCGAGGAGCTGGCCGATCGCGAGGTTCGAGCGCAACAAATTTAAACAACTCTTTTTTTATCAGCTCAAGATTTTGTTCTTTTTTTGTGGTTCTAGGTTTAAGGTATTCTATTTATTGTTAAATATTAAGTGAAGAGAAAATATAGGAAAATTTAAATTAAACAGAAAAGAAAAAACAATACGATTTTACAATTTTCAGGACGACAGGTGGTGTAAGTACGCGATTAAAACTATACATTCCTTTAAAGAATGAACCGGGAAAGTTTGCTCCAACTGAAGAGATCGATCCGATTTCTTATAAAATATTGGCGTTCGCAAATCTGAATCAGTGATCGAGTGCAAAATCTAAAACGGTGACTGCAAATATCTGGAACAGTTCGAGTAGTAACGAAGTCTTGACGGCAAAAATTTGGCTAAATTGGCATTTATCGGCAAATGATAAAAGTCCACAATTTAAATAAGGGCAACAAAAGTAGCTCTATATTTTTTACACTCTGAGAAAAAATCTTCCTCGTCAACATATTCTGCTGAAAAAAGGAGTTACTTTGAAATTTTCTATGGCACGAAGGACACATAAGCTGGCGTGGAGACATTTGAATGGCTGGTAATATTGCTGCATAAATAAAACTGCTTGGTAAGTTGGCAATTGGACCCAAACATAATATGTTTGTAGGTAAGTTTGTAAACATAGAGTTTCCAGTTAAACATGTTAAAAAATCATTTTTTCCGGGTTTTAAGAAGCACGAGTGTTTTTCATGAGAAGTAGACAATTTAAAACCAAAAAAAAGTTTTACAAAATTTTTTTTTTAAAAAAAAATATTTTAAATTTTTTTTTTTTTAATTTTTAAATTTTTTTCATGAGAAGTAGACAATTTAAAACCAAAAAAAAGTTTTGTTAAATTTTTTTTTTTAAAAAAAAAAATTTTTAAAAAAATTATTTTAATTTTTTCTCTCGTATATTTAGCAAATAGCGCAAGTGTAAATTATTTTCGCAGATTTTTCTTTAAATACTTTCTTAAAAAAATATTTTTTTTATTTATTTTGTTTTTAAATTTATGTTTCCAGTTGATGTGTTAGAAAGGTCGTTTTTTCTCCGAGTATTAATGAAGAAGGGAAGTGAAATAATTTAGTGGAGAATTTATTTAATTAACCAAATCACATTTTAAAAAAAAAATTAAATTTTATTTTAAAATTGTTCTTCCGTATAGCCATTAAAAAGTAAAAGTGTAAACTATTCCCGGTTTAAATAATTTTTTTTTAATGTATGATTCCAGTTGAATGTGTTAGAGAGGTCGCCTCTTCTCCTAGCATTTACCAGAAGAGCAAGTGAAATTATTTGGGTGAGATTTCAATTTAAACGATTTAAGTTTTGTTTCAAAAATGTATAAAAAAGAGATTTTAATATTTTTTTAAAGTTTCTTACTTTAAAATTCACCAAAAAGTGCCAGTATAATTTTTAATTTGTTTGTTCAACAAGAAATTTTTTAGATTTTTTTTTTAAAAATTCACGATTTCATTAAAAAATTAAAATGTTAGAGAATTTGTTTGCTCAGGTTATTAACTAGGAAGTGCAAGTTGAATTTGTTTAAATAGATTTTAATTTAAAAGTTTTGACAAAAATATATGTTTAAAAAAATTTTTTTTTTAAAAAATTCTTGAATTTACGTATTAGAAATCTATTGATGGCTCTCAATGTGGAGTCTCTGTAGAGGTGGTAAGAGTGAATTGTATTTTCGTGGAAAATTGTGTGAAGAAAACTTGAAAAGTGAGATTTACAAAAGAAATTATAACAAGTTTGGTGAGAATCTAGTCTTAAAGAGATCAGTTTTCCTTTCAACAATTTCTGCGTAGCTTCCTGATGAAGGTCGTCACGGACCACAAATTGCGATGGAAGCAGTGTGTCAATGTCACTTTGCTTTTTTAATAAAAACTTGTCTTCTATTTAAATACAGATGCAAGATGTCTCGAGCCGGTTTATCCCTGTTCAAAATTATTGAATTTTTTAAAAACAAATTGTTTTTTCCATTTTTAAAAATCTTTAATATTTTTTTAATTCTGCCCCGTATATTCACCATGAAATTGCAAGTAAAATTTTGATGAAGATTTTTATTAAAAATTATTTTTAAAAAAAAATTAGATTTGCAGTTGAATGTGTTAAAAAAAAAGTTCGTTGATTTTCTCCTGTCTTACAAGTGCAATTATTTTAAAGAAATACTAATTTTAACGATATTTAAAAAAAATATTAAAATAATTTGGAGACTTATTAAAATTATTTAAAAAAAAACAAGTATTTTTTAAACAATTTGTAAAATATTTAACTTGCAGTTGTATAGGTTAGAGGGTCTTTTTTTTTGTGATTTTTAACTAAACGATTTAAGAAGAATCAAAAATAATAAAAAAAAATAAAAATTACAACAAAAATTTAAAAAAGACAATTAAAAATTTTGTTGTGAAGAAATAAAAAAAAAAAACATTTAAAGAAGTACTAAAAAAAGTTAAAGAAAAAGATTAAAAACAATTTAAAAATATTGAAAAAATATTTACGAAAATTTAAAAAAAAAATTAAGAAAAAATTTAAAAAAAATTATTTAAGAATATTAAAAAAAGTTTTAGGAGAGATTAGAAAAAAATATGGAAAATTAAAAACATAATATTCAAAATTAAAAAAAATTATCAAAATTAAAGAAAAAGATAAAAAAAAAATTAAAAAAAACGAAAAATATTGACGAAAATTAAAAAAAAAATTAGAAAATTTTTAAAAAAAAAAATTTAAGAATATTAGAAAAACAGTTTTAGGAAAAATTAGAAAAATGTATTGAAAATTAATAACACTATATTAAAAATAAAAAAAAATATCAAAATTCACTCCGGTCGTAAGCAAAAAAAAAAATTTCATACATCTCTTTAACTTTAATAACCCAAAAAAATGATTTTATAAAAATGATTCAAAAATTACTCCACTTGCATATAGTTAGCCCTTTTATCACATCTTAGAGTAGTTAACTTTGAATAAGGTCCATACTCTATTAGAAATTAATCTATTGGAATATTTTCCGGTAGTACGCGTACAACCTTCAGGCGTTTTTCTACATTCATGTGAGAGAATGCATAAAAAGTGGCAATGAAAAAGGAAGATTTTTGAAACAAAAATATTTAGACAGAATTTGGCCAACATCATAATTAGATTAGTTGGGCAGCAATACACATCTCTGGCATACTTAATTTTACTACTCTTAGAAGTCTAACATTAAACAAAAGGATGAAGAATCTGAAGTTGGGCCTTCTTGACTTGATTTTCATTACGAACTATACTTGGCTCTTCTTGTGGTAGGGTATTTATGAGCAAAGGAATAGGAATAAGTTATTCAGGAGCCAGTATTTTCTGTTTTTGGGTAAGGTGGGTTTCGGTGTTGCCATATTAAGTAAGAGTGCAATAAATGCTCTTAAAATCCTCAGGTTTCTAAATTCTAATATTTGGAGAGAAAAAAAACTACTTGATTAGATATTTGTATTAAAACACTTAAACATAATGGAAAAGCTTAAACTTGTGAACAACAAGAAATTAAAAAGGAATTTTTATTTACACCAATTTAGGTCCAAATAGCTTGAAAAACTTAGAAAAAAACATTTCATTACATAAGACTTTTCCGAATGATTTGTTTGGTCCAGGATTTGATCCTTTTCTCTTTACATTTCCTTTACAACGAACCTCAAAATTTTGATTTTTAATTCCAACAAACAACATCTTACGAATACTCTACCGAAAACTCTTGCACTACACTTGCACATAAAACTATACCCACAGCAAATTCCCTTTGAACTCTATTGAATACTAGTTGACCTTTAAAAACGACACTCTGAAAAATTAGATGCTGTGATTTATAGTTGCCATAAATAAAACTCAATCCCATACGAATCGCTTTAAACAAAGTTCTCCCTATCCAAAATAAAATACAAACATAAACCAAACACAATAGCACCAGCCCTCGAATTAATTCACCGGTGACCCAAATTTTTGTCGCCGTCACCGGAGCAGGTCAATGTTACCTACATTGAGACATCATTGGATAACGAAAATGAAATTAACACTACGAGTAACCCAACTGGGATTTCTCCAACATTCCAGTTTCCCCCTCAACGAAACGAAAACGTGTTTTCTTTAATGTTTTTGTCTTTTCTTGGGTTGCGGTGGCACTCAACGCATTTCACAAATTTCATCCAAAATTGAACACGCATCCAAAACACCAAAAAAAAATATCGTATAATCAGGGGAGGGGCGAACCAACGCATAAAAAACCCTAAAAATACAAAAAAAAAATTAATTTATCATTTTATGAGATATGAGACAGGTGATAATGGACAGCTTGGCGCATAACTCAAACTCTACTAGTTGACAAAAACAAAAATGGCCAAAAACTAAAACTAAATGCTTTGATTTAAATTGGCTTTAATCGGATTGTCGTATTTTTTTGTCATATGCTGTTTTTTGTTTGGTGGAATTTGTCAGCGAGCTTTCGAATTATTCATTGAGTGCATCTTTTTGAAAGGAAAAGGGGCATTGGATAAAAAAATTGTGCCTCAATAGGATTTAATTTTATTGGAGCTTAATTGGTAACTCAGATTTCATTGAGCGAAGTTTGTTGGTACAAAAATTAATTAAATTATAATAATTGCTAGAATCTAGAAGTATTGAAGTAAAGGGGCAATTATCAATAATTGTGTTTCTTCGTAACCGATAATAAAACAGCACCAGTACTCACACATTTTATGGGGTGCTCATTTTATCGGCAATGGCCGACTATGATATACCCCACATCTCTGTCTGGACTTTGACCTTACTTCTAGAGCGAAATTGACAAACTCACACAGTGACCCCATCGTAAGAGACAACCCACCAAACCATGACTGAAGCTGTGTGATGACTCTTTTCCACCCTTGGGATCAGTTCAGATGCTTCCTTTGATGACCGCTTATACACTCTATCATTTTCCTTGTTAAATTATTCCTGAACGGTAAAAATTTTTTCATCGACGAACAAAATTTTTCTGTACAAGTTACCAGCACCACACCAAAAGACGTTTGCATTTTCAATCCTATTTTTTTTAAAGCTGCAGTCAATAAATATCCGGTACGTCGTTTGAAAGCCCCAAGTGGCCACAGTCTTTTTTAATGATTCGACTCATGGACTTTTGCGTGATATTCATCTCAGGGGCCATGATTTTCTGTTTTCGAAGCGGATTTCTGTGAATTCTTAATTTAACGGCTTTGATGACATGCGGTGTTCGAACAGAGCGTGGGCGGCCCAACCGGTGGTGGTCTTTTACATCTCCAGTCTCCTCAAACAGTTTTATGCATCGGTAGACAAACATGCGGCTAATCCCTTGTGGCCGGAGCGTTTTGAAAATATCGTTTTTTCATTTTACACTTGAAAAGCGCTATTATAGCGATACGATTCTCATTATCTGACCACTCCATGATGAAAGTTGAAACAATTTCAAAATCCCGTTACAGACTAACGCTATTGAGGTTAGCTTTCAAAACCCATATGACATTAACGGGATATGTTCAGTTCTACTACTGAAATGGATGTGTTCAATGTTGTAACAGTATTTATGTCCCGACTAAGTATATAAGTAATTTCCTTCAAATGTTGGCCGCACTACGCCTCAGCGTATCCATTCCAGGGTCCAATTTTGGACCTTGTTCTCACGTTCGAGCATTTCGACCAATATGCCGTTGAAGACACGCGTAATGTTTGCTTCCAAAATCTGAAGCGTAGCTGGTTCGCAGCATAGACTTTAGACTTAACGTAGTCCCAAAGAAAAAACTCTAAAGGTGTGATATTACACGACCTGGGCGGATAACTCACCGGTTCAAAACGTGAAATTAGCTGCTTTTCGAAAATACCTCTCACTAGATGCATTGTTTTAGCAGCTGTATGACAAATGGCACCGTCCTGTTGAAGCCAAATGTCGTTAAAATTACGGGCTTCAATTTCAGGCAGCAAAATGTACGATATGAAGGCGCCATAGCAAGCACTATTCACGGTTACGGCTATCATCATTTTTGAAAAAATATGGACCAATGATTCCAGCACCAAACCGAGGTTTTCTCTTGAAACTTTTCTAGTTGCCTTTCAGCCCAAATGCGGTAATTTTGTTTATTGCAGTTGCCGTTGAGCCAAAAATGGGCCTTATGACTGAACAAAATTTTGGTCTAAAACATACGATTCTTTCGTTCTCATTTTCAGAATACAGTTGCACAATATTAACACGTTGTTAAGGTGCAAGTCTTTCTATGATGAAATGGCAAACAATACTGAGAAGAAGAAAAAAGTTTAACACAACTCACGAGTAATCTGTGAAAAAAGCCCTATTGAAAAAATACCTCTAGATTGTTCAACTGTTTTATAACCATTGATCATGGTTCGCGTCGCGTTATTTGCTAGGGGTCTGCGGCGTTTATCAAAACTGCAGTCACCCCTGCTTGCCGCCAAAAGTTCAACAGAAACATTCTCTCAAATCTGACTACGAGCTAAATATAATGTAATTTTAAATAATTTACTCAATAAAAATCTCTTTTGTTGAATAACAACATAGCCCAATCCTAATAAATATTTGAAGGGATCATAGTATGGTTGAGGTGAATCATACTATGGTTGTAGGAATCATAACATGGTTGACTGTGAATTATACTATAGTTGTAAGGATCATACTATGGTTGTATGAGAAACGTACTATGGTTGTGATGATTATAATATTGTTTTAGTGCTCATAGTATGGTCGAGTATGAGCCATAGTATGTTTGTTAGGATCATAGTATGGTTGCGTGTGAATCATACTATTGTTGTGAGGATCATAATACGGTTGTATGTAAAACATACTATGGTTGTGCGAATTATAATATGGTCGTGCTGACCACAGTATGGTTAAGTGTGATTTGTAATATGGTTATGTTGATAATAATATGGTGTGTAAACCATACTATTGTTGTGTGGATCGTAATATTGTTGTGCCACAATCATATATACGCTGACGCTCTTCGAATATTTTCTATGTTTGCTTCGTTTGCGCTGGATTCGATTTACAATGTGTCCTTTTAAACAACAGAACTTAAAACTATAAGGGACCTTTGTTTGGGAGCAATTTAAATCGTGGACCGATGTCGTCCCATTTCCCTAGAAATGGGTGCTGGTCCCGCATAACGCTCCGTGCTGAAATTGTTAGAGAACGCATTCAGTTGGGACTTTTAGAGCAATAGAATCTGTAATGGACCTATATGGGGACTATAAGGAACTAGACACGTTAACGTTAAATTTATTTACTTACTTCAGTCCCAAAACAACCGATTAAGGAACAAGGGGGAATTTTTCTCAAATCAGTAAGCTGTGCCCGATTTGATTCTTATACTCATGGACCCACTGTTTAACGCCGGCTCCGAACGGCTAATGTATTTTATACAGAAGTTTTTACATGGCTTAGAGATAATTCTCTTACTCGTAAAGTCGCCGGCATTTAAGAGATGGACATCCGCCGCTGAAAAATTGTTAATGTTTTTACCCTGTGTTGAATCTGGATTAACTGGCATGATAGTCGTGCACAATTCCAGAACACCACGGCGGCCCACTCGGTAAAGCTATAAGAAATTCAAATAATAATAATACTATTTTTTAATCAATGTATATTTTATTGTATAGAAAATTTAATTTAATTTTATGTGACTTATTGTGTTCGAAGATGATATTCCGTAAATGACCTCCATGCTCATCTAAGAATATGCGACACCTGATCAGAATTATTATTAATTGCTTTCTAAGGGGTTGAAGTTGGGATCGCTTCAATTATTGTTTGAATGGACAGACAAATTTCTTGGTTTCGTTTGTACGCCTCTTGCTTGAAATAACTCCATAAAAAAAGTCTGGGGCAGTCAGGTCCGGTGACCTTGGGGCCCAGCGGAAAGTGCAATTTTTATATTAATTTGTTTAGGCGTCCTGCCACACTAAGAAGAAAAATTCCATTATATAAGGTTAATTTAACCATAAATAAACATGATTTGGAGTCTACGTTATATAAGGTTAAATAGAACATTTTCTTGTTGACTGGTATTTAACAATAACAATTGTTAATTTTACTATTCTATGGTTGCATTTTTTAACCATGGAATTTGTTAATTTTAAAATAATTATTGTTGTTTTAACAATGTATAGTTGTGTTTTTTAACCATTAAAATTGTTATTATTAAAATAATTATCGTTGTTTTAAAAATGCATTGTTTTTAACTTTTTAGTATTAAAATTTTATAGTTAATTTATTGAAACAATACAAGTTCAATTTAACAATGAAATTGTTAATATTATTAAGTATAAAGATTGTTTCAGAAGTCATTGTTATTGTTAAGTTATTTAATTACACTGTGGAACATTTTTGGGGTTATTGTCTGGGGGGTGAGAAATTCCAAGTCAGGGTGATGGTACTAGGTCAGTATATTAAAACCCTCAAATTACAATTAAGTGAAGTTACTTAATTTTGAATAAAAGCAGAACGCGTTAATCGATTTCTATGATCTATGTCGCATTTTGTTTATAGGTTATGTGACTTTACGTGAAAGTTATAAGACTCTACACGTTTTTCCGTTTGGGATTTATATGTTTTAAAAAAAAAAAATTGTTTTGCAAAATTTTCTTCATAAATTTATTTCTAATTGCAAAAATGTTGATTTGGTAGAGAAACAGTATATTAATGGATT
Organism: Hydrotaea diabolus; assembly: GCA_963513945.1. Taxonomy (NCBI): domain Eukaryota; kingdom Metazoa; phylum Arthropoda; class Insecta; order Diptera; family Muscidae; genus Hydrotaea; species Hydrotaea diabolus. The sequence goes on from OY740719.1 coordinate 130,171,043, forward strand.
AAATAAAATGTAATTATTAATTTTTCTCAATTTATTTCAGCAAAATCGAACTAGTCGTTCTCGAGTTATGTCAAACTACGTTTTTGCCAACATTTTACAACTAAGCGAAAAAACATCAAGATAAGGAAAAAATGTAAAAGGTCATAAAAAAAACTGGCACATACAAACGCAAAACCCTTTGAGGGTTTTAATATACTGACCTAGTACCATCACCCTGACTTGGAATTTCTCACCCCCCAGATTGGCTGTTGTACTGTGTAATTGGTCACCTCTTTAAACCAGAAATAGAGTTACTGTTACAATTTTTAATATTAAATTAACTTACTAATTACGTTTTTTATACCCGCACCACATAGTGGTATGGGGTATAATGGCTTAGTGCTTGCGTTTGTAACACATCGAAGGAATCGAGTTAGAATACCGGGACCAGAGAGAAAGTTGCTCAGAATTACATTTTGAGTCGATCTAGCCATGTCTGTCTGGCTGGCTGGCTGGCTGGCTGGCAGGCTGGCTGGCCGGCTGGCTGGCCGGCTGGCTGGCTGGCTGGCCGGCTGGCTGGCTGGTCGGCTGGCTGGCTGGCTGGCTGGCTGGCTGGCTGGCTGGTCGGCTGGCTGGTCGGCTGGCTGGCTGGATGTAAAGATGTCCATCTATTAATCAAAGTACAGGTCGCATTTATGCACCGATCTTGATGAAACTTGGCATGTGGTAATATATTGGGACAAGGACGGACGCTATTGAATTTGGTCCAAATCGGAGCACTTTCTGATAGACCCCCCATACAAAGGAACTCCCGGATTTGGTCCAAATCCAGTTGATGTCGCGTGTATTGGTCAACAAATTAAAAAAATATGACATTCGATGTAGAACTGACCACAAAATGTAAAAAAAATAGTTGGACCCGCCTCTCGCCTACAGAAAAAAATTCGACCTGTTTGGGCCCCAGGGTCCATTAGGAGGGTCCAAAAGTTTCGGTTTACCCGGATTTTAGTTTGACCCCTCAAATGACTGGGAATTGCCTCAGGACTTTAAATATGTCAAGCCAAATGATTTATCTCGTCCGTGGGAGGGCACAGGGTCCGAAAACAAGGTATGAAAATGTGGACCAACTATAATTGTTATACCCTCACCACATAGTGGTATGGGGTATAAAGGCTTAGTGCTTGCGTGATAGATACAGATAGAAATAGCGACGAGTGCTTTCGATTAACAGGAGACTTAATCACATTTATAGTGGTGCGGGTATCATAGAGTCGGCCACGCCCGACTATAGCACTTACTTACTTGTTTTATTCAGTTTTTTTTCATTATTATGACTTGAACAGTTTTTTTTTCTGGTTCAAGACCTTTTTGCTGTTTCTTTTTCAGAATCAACTAAAAAATTTGTGAATGTTTTGGCTTCGGTTGCCTGGCAGAGTGAACAGCTGTTTATAAACCCGCCAAGGTTTTTCTTCAGCAGTCTTTGGCAACGATTACTTCGGCTACAAATCAAATGACTTATACGGCAGTCCCAGTATGATTAATTAGAATTACCCTTTGCGTATAATCTTAGAACTGTGCGAAAAGCAATCTTCAATGATATTGCGCTATGAAGATTGTACAGCTAGCATTTGCATTTAGTGGTGGTTTTTTTAAAAGAGCGAGATAAATTGTCTTATAATCTTTCTCACAATTACATAAGTTCAGAGCAAAGGAAGAAAAAGTGGGGGGATAAGACAGTCGAAATCGTTGCAACTTCGTGTAACTTAATTCTGAACTTTGTATAACACAAAGTAGGTCAAAAACTTCGATACAACAGAGCCGAATGATCTTTAAATTTTTGTTTATGTCGCACAATTTTCTGTCTCGCTCTTGAAAAAACCAACCTTTTATAATGTTAACTCAACTATTTTGTATGTATATTTGACCTTATATAACGTTATTTTGTCCTCGTTATCAAACATTTACCATGAAAAATTTAACCAGACACATGGTTAAAAAAATCATTGTATTTTCGGCTCAGTGCATAACCGGTCCGGCTATATGTGCAATTGCTGCATCTTGCTGAAACCAACTGCTGTTGAATGGAATACGTCTTCGGCGCAGTTCTGGGTAAAAAAAAAACTACTTCAACATCTGTAAATAACGGTCCATTATTCCATCAATCGGTTTATTTGTCAATCGGATATGGTTTCTCAGTAGCTGATAGCCCGTATTTGTAATCGTAGTACGAGTAGCTGATATCCCGTGTATCAAACATTGTATTTTGACTCATTAAATTTGACATTTCTGTTGTTTTAACTTCGTCTTATCTTCAATAAATTCATTTGTCTGTAATCAAACTGCGCGAATAATAATTTCAATGATTTTGTCCGTAAAATTATGATTTAAATCAAGGAAATTTTGATTAATAATAGTTGTTAAAATGTTTGTGACTTGAGCATTTATTTAATGGCCAACCCGCTTAGCGCTATGGCTTTTAGCCACATAAGTCTTGACCTACCACAATTGACTTGATTGCTGGCAAGCCGATCGTCGCTTGTTGTGCTTTTAGACCACTTATCGATAAAAAAAAACCGCAGTCATTGAAATTAAATTAATTTGAAAAAGCTAACTTTTTTAACGGATTATATTGGGTTTCGAACAAAGCTTGCGCATGTTGAAATTCCCAAAGCGCAGCTTTAACTTTTGTACGTTCAGATAGTAGCTTTGCGTGTGGTAGGTAGCTAGCCCAGTGATAAAGGTGAGATTTTATTCACAAGCTGTTTAAAAACACAGACAATGAAGGTGAGATTACAGCAGCTAGCAGTTGGTGAGAGCGAAATCTGCTTGCTGTTAACTTCTATGTGTGTGTAATATTTAGTCTGTTCGTCTCACACTGGGGGGATTTTAAAAAAAGTTCAGTGATTTAGCCACTCACAGATAAACTTACAAAATGGTCACGGCAACAATAAATTGTTCTTTACAATAATAATATTGTTGTCGCAAACGTAGCATTGGTAATTGAATAAGAGTGTCTTAAAATATGGGGTTTTTTAGCAAACCGTCATTTCGGTTTTTTTTAAACCTTACTTTGAAAAAACCGAATATTCAGATTTTTTTGAAAGTAAAAAACCGGCGTTACCCGACATTCCGGTTTTAGCCTTTTGCCTAAGAATGGAAATTACTTTCAGAATCAGAAGCCAGGTAAGAGTGACCTGGCTCAGCTGCAAATTTACCAGAACCTTTAAATAAGGTCATACGAAGGCGACCGCAAAACTAACTGGCCTGGCACATTTTCCGTTTTACTAGCAACTTTTTTCTTGTTTTTTAAAAGCAATCTTTTATAAGCCATCTGTCAAAATTTCCGAAATATTTAATGATTATTTTCTTTGTTACAGGTGATTGAAGTAAACAAGTTTTATAATTTTTGAAAAATGGAAAATAAAGAGTTTCGTGCGGTAATTAAACACTTTTATATGAAAGGTTATACGCCACCATTAATCAAAGATGAATTGGATTCTGTTCATGGTGATAATGAACCATCATACTCCACCGTGAAATCCTGGGTTCAACAATTTAAAATGGGTCGTTCAAGTACGGAAAATGAACAACGCTCTGGAAGACCGAAAACTGCTACTACTATTGAAAACATTAGAAAAATATTGAATGAAGTGACTAAAGATAGACGAATAAAGCTCAGAGAACTTGCTGATACTATTAAAATACACGAAAAACAAGTTTGGAGTATTTTACATGATGAACTACACATGAAAAAGCTGTCTGCGAAAAAGGTGCCGCGTTTGTTGACTTTGCCCAAAAAATTCGTCCGTTGGACCAATTCCGAGGAGCTTTTAGCGATTGATCAGCGTAATCCAATAGAGTTCTTGCGCCGATTCATAACTGTTGATGAAACATGGATCCATCACTACATCCCAGAATGCAAAGAACAGTCAAAACAATGGATAGAAGCTGGTAAAAGTGGTCCCAAGAAGGCGAAAACTGTTAAGTCAGCAGGAAAAGTAATGGCCATAGTATTTTGGGATGCAAGGGGTATAATATTTATTGATTATCTTGAGAAAGGAAAAACTATAAATAGTGAATATTATTGTGCATTATTGGATCGACTGAGTGAAGAAATCAAGATAAAACGACCGCATTTAGAAAAAAAGGTCTTTTTCATCAAGATAATGCTCTTTCACACACTGCATTTTGAACTCAACAAAAACTGGCCGAATTACGATTTGAAATTGCTCCGCATCCACCATATAGTCCAGATTTAGCTGCTTCTGATTATTTCTTGTTTCCAAATTTAAAAAAAATTCTCGGTGGCAAAAAATTGTCGTCCAATAGCGAGGTTATTGCTGAAACTGAGGCATATTTTGAAGGTCTTGAAAAATCTTATTTTTCGGATCGAATTAAAAAACTTGAAAAACGTTGGATGAAGTGTATTGAGTTGGAAGGAGATTATGTTGAAAAATAAATAATAATAATTCCAAAAAAACGGTTCTTTTTATGTTAGGCCAGTTACTTTTGCGGTCGCCTTCGTACTATTTACAAATTTCGTACAAATTTCACTCATGCACAAGAAGCTAACGATCTTGACCGTGAGCAGGCAGGAACATTCTTTGTGACACGGAACGAGGTGAGATACATATTCAGAAATCTCCGCAACAAACTTTCTACAGGACTGGCTAATATCCCTAATATTATTCTAAAAAACTTGCCTGACGACATAATACTGGCTTACTGTACACTATTTAACAATATTTTAAACAATGCTTACATTCCTGATAAGTGGAAAGAAGCTAAAGTAGTCGTGATACCAAAGAAAGATAGAGATCACAGCCACCCTAGAAATATGCGACCAATAAATAAGCTTACTGCCAAACATCAGTAAGGTATTTGAAATCTGCATTAATATTATAGTGAACAAGTTCTGTACAGAGAAAAGTCTAACAAATGACAGACAATTTGGATTTAAATATAGACATTCAACCGTTAACGCGATAAATATTCTAATCTCAGACATTAACTGGAGTTGCAACAGGAAATGTTGCACAGGGGCTTGTCTTATAGATATGGAAAAGGCATTCGACAGGACTAATATGTAAACTAACGGACTATGAATTTCCGTCACATTTGATAATATTATTGCATAATATGATCAGCGATTGACACTTCGTTACATATAAAAATGGAGTTAGTAGCAAAAAATACAGAATGTTTAACGTTCTACAGCAGGGTACAGTCATGGCACAAGGCCTTTTCAATTTATACATGCTCGAGTTACTAAGCAAAATGGAAAATATCATAACATTTGCAGATGATATTATCATTTACAGCCCAAATGATAGAATCAATAGTATTAACAGGGATCTACAGCTTTCCTTCCACACTGGGGAAACTTGTGCCAAAAAGTGGCACATGAAGATAAATAATGAAAAATGTGGAACAATTTTATTCAGACCGCCTGTTAATAAATGCAACAATAACATAAGAAAGGAATGGAAATCTTTTGGGATAAAATCGAACCTTTTTCAGATAAAGTAAAATATCTCGGAATTTATCTAGATAAATTTTTGTATTTCAATGACCACATTCGACATATCGTCGTTCCGAAGTTATCTTAACGTATATCACAAAATCAAGTGAGATAATACCACTTCCTGGTAATTTTTTGAGAGCTATCGATCTGTCCAGTCTCCAGGTCCGTATCTCATACGGTTCCTGAGATATTATATTGTCATTTTGTTGTATATCAAGTTTTGCTAAAAATTTAACGCGTTATGTTACCGTATGAACCATTTGTGTGGATATACCATAAAAAGTATATAGAAATTTATGAATTAAAAAAAAAAATTGTTATCTTCACGTATGTGCCAAAAAAAATATTTGGATTGATGAATATTGTTTTTGTCCCATATTTCAATAATATTTTCGGATAAAGTTAATAGGGGTTTTGTTTTTATTCATATAGATGGATATTGGAAAATAAAAGGATTTAGAACTGGTTTTCTTAAATGCATTTTATTGTAAACATAAGTAAAACTTTTTTCTTACAAAAATATTTTTAACATGGAAACAATTTATTACATAATACTAGTAATAACACAAAAATATCAAATATATCTATGTACCACTCGAGCTTAAATTTAGTTTAGAAAATTTTGCTGAATGTATACACAAATTCACATTAATAAATCTGAAAAGAATCTCACATGATTTTCTGGAAGGAAAACATAGAGGCTTTCAATAAATATCTTTCTTTTTGTCTGGATTTATGTTTATCTTTGTACATGTATTAAGTTCTTTTTCAAAAATGGTTTCTGAAGTTGCAATGACTCCCTTTCTCGCTTGTTTTCGTAGGCTTGATGTTTGAAAGTTGCGTTCACTTGCAGACGTTTTATATTGCAGAGAAAATAAATTGTATTTATTATATTTAATTGATTTAATTTTACTGTATAGAACTTTATGAACATTGAATTGATTTGCTAAAGACGAATAAACTTTGAAATCGGTCGGAATCATTTCTATCACATTTAACGCAAAGTTTTTGGATGGATAGTTTTTTAATTTCGTTATTAAATCTAATGGACTGTAAATTTCTTTTAATTTTAGGAACCGGTCTATTGCACTTTGGACTGTGTCAATCTCCTGAATTTGAGAATGACCTGGTTCTAAAAATTTTTGAACGATTGTTTTCACATTGTTTGTTCTATATGAAAAATGAAGGATAGCAGACGATAATATTTTATTTTGCGGCACACAGGCGTCACTTAATATTATTAAAATCCTGCAAAATTTGTTCCAAAATTTTAATGACAGTACTAGCAGTATCATTTCCAGAGCGACCACTATGTGCTTCACTCCAAATGGCACAATAAGTTGTATTCTTTTCATTTGCTTTCGGAGCACATACGAGGACGGTTCGAAAACTTCTTAGCCTAGCACAAAAAGCGCGGTATAAACAGAAAAAAGTTAAGTGTTTTGGAAACTTCCATCTCTGCTATGAACACGTGTTAAATTTTGTTTCGATCTGGCAACTCCTTCATATAGAAACAGGTGTTCACAAAAGACGCATCCGCGATTTTTTTACAATGGAAAAATTAGAAATGGTGTCATTAAATATTTACATAAAAAAGGTTTATCGGGACAAGAAATTCATAATGATATGGTGAATGTGTTAGGTAGGAGCACTTTCACCTAACACATTCACCATATCATTATGAATTTCTTGTCCCGATATGCAACAGTAAAAAATTGGGTTGCTGAATTTGAACGTGGTCGTACTAGAATTGAAGATGAACCACGTAGTGGACGTCCAAAAACAGCAACAACAACAGAAATTGTAGCCAAAGTGCATGATATGGTATGAAATGATCGACGAATAAAAGTGCGTGAAATAGCTAATAGCATGGGCATCTCAAATGATCGAGTCCATTTAATTTTGCATAAAGAACTACAGATGAAAAAGCTTTCTGCAAGATGGGTGCCGCACTTGTTAACAGTCGACCAAAAACGCATAAAAATGAACATTTCTCAAGCTTGTTTGGATCGTTTTCAGCGAAATAAAATGGATTTTAAGCGCCGTTTCATAACTGTTGATGAGACATGGATCCACCACTATACTCCAGAGACAAAAGAACAATCCAAACAATGGACTGAAGCTGGAGGAAGTGCCCCAAAGAAGGCAAAAACAATTCAATCGGCTGGTAAGGTTATGGCAACGGTTTTTTGGGACTTCAAAGGTAGTTTATTGATTGACTATCAGCAAAAGGGTAAAACACTAAATTCAGAGTACTATTGCAACCTTTTAGATCAATTAAATGTACAAATTCGAGAAAAACGTCCTAGCTTACAACACAAAAAAATAATTTTTCATCAAGACAACGCACCAGCGCACAAGAGTGTTTTAACAATGGCACCTTATTCTCCTGATTTAGCTCCCAGTGACTTTTACCTGTTCCCAAATCTAAAAAAATTCCTTGCTGGCAAGCGTTTTACCTCAAATGAAGATGCAATTACAGTTGTAAACCACTATTTTGAAGACCTTGAGGAAAACTATTTTAATCAAGGGATAGAATTGCTAGATAAGCGTTGGACTAAGTGTATTGAAGTTTCAGGAGATTATATTGAAAAATAAACATATTTTTGAAAAACTACCTATTCTCTTTCGTTGATAGGCTAAGAACTTTCCGAACCGCCCTCGTACAGTCGCTGTCATATTGAAAACGGGGAGTTTTCTTTTATAATAAAATGTGGAATAAAATCCCTTTGGAAGATTAACAGTGCTTTGCAAGTCGAAGCACACCACAATTGTGTTATTCGATACCAAAAATACAAAAAAATAGTATGGTTTTTACGGATTATTTTCACGTATGCGCCATAAAAAAAAGTATTTCGCAAAAGGTGGCGTATACAACAAAAAGTATTTTTTTTATATAGGTAAAAATGATTGTAACTTAAAAACTGTCTTCTACAACCTTGAATATTTTTCACAAAATCGACGCAAAATTACAAACACTACGTCTAACAAAAATATTGGGCAACTTTTTTCGCGCCACTTTTTTTCTATAAGAGTTTGAAACTTAAAAGTCAATTTCCCCAAAAAAGAATTTTTGGAGATACGTGAAGATAACTTCGGAACGACGATATATTAGACAAAACTAGAAGGGCTTTCTTCGCAAATAGATCGCTACTCTATTCAAAATATTTAGGAACTAGAACCAAAGTAGTGATGTACCAATCACTGATTAGACCGATAATAACCTACGGATGTCCAATCTGGTTCAACATTTCCCCATCGTACATGGAGAAAATACGCGTGATGGAAAGAAAAATACTCCGAGTGTGCACATCTATGTACAGATCGGCCCAGAGCAATTACGAAAAATATATATCTAACTTCAACATATATAATACCGCCGAAATAAGCAGAATTGCCAATTTTATGATAGAACTGATTCGAAATCACATTGTGCGATGCACCCAATGCACAGAATATAATCTTATTATGGCCCCATACTATACAAACATGGGATATATAGAGAATACCATACAAAAAGGATTTGTACCACCGGAGAGTTTCTTGTTCTTAGACAGCAGAAATGCTATTTAGAACTCAGATGGAGTTCCAGTTTTCTGCCATCATTATAGACGGGCTACGACAAAGGCCATAGTGATTGATACGGTCAGCGGACATGAGACATAGTACAAGCATACCGCATAAAGACGTGGGCAAAAGTGTCAAACGTGGCTAAGTTAACAGAAATATACTTTTTTTTGAAACTCTTTTTTTTCTTACTCGACCTTTTATTTTATCCTAACATAAAATATACGAGTAGTTCGGTTTCTTAAAAATGATTTTTTTGAGTTTAAAAATGTATCGAATTTCCGAGTAACGTACAAATGGTTGTTATTGTCGAAATCAATCTCTTTTTGAGAGTGAATGGACTCAAAGTAGACGCCAATCATGTTCACAATGTTATGCTCACCACAGATCAGGTAATTCTGGTCTTGGTCTCTATCAATACTACTCCATCTTTAAGGTACGTAAACGTAATACGTACATTTCTCAACGAGTTGTGTCATCAGTATGCTGATGACACAAAAATTGCATCCTTTTAATTGAGTTAAATTGCCGACCTACCACAGCCCTTTTAGTTGCACCAAAAAATTGTACACTTCCCTTTTCGGTAATTTACTAGAGCCATGTCGCGAGTGGAGAGACTTTTGAAATAAACCATCTACCGGTAAGCCGACCGACAGAACTGTGCACCCTTTTTAATAGGCTGTTTCCACTACGGTCGCGTCCACGTCCGCGTTTACGATTTATCGATAATTTTTAATGGTGTTTCCATTGTGTTTTGCGTCCACGTTTGCGTTCAAACAGCTGTTTGTGTTTATTTGTTTTTTTAGGGGTGCGAAAAATTTTAATATTTTTGTGTTGTGACATTATCATGGAGTCAAATGATATTATTTTGCTAACCGCAGTGGAAAATGAGGACCAAATGGTTTATTTTTCACTTCCGCGCCAGTCACTCCCAGCTTCTCCCCCATCTCTTTGTGTATGTGGGTGTTTTTGCGAGCACCCCTCAGGCCATCAATATTTTCCTCCCAGAGGTCCAACAGGTATAGTGTTGATACTGCTGTCCATTCCGTCTTTTTGAAATCTAAAATAATTGAAAAAATTAATATTATTTAAACAAAAGCAAAAATATTAACTTACCTCCTGTTTTTTGCATTTTGGATGTTTATATTTATAATGATTAACAGCTGTTTTCATAGGGATGTGCAATTTGCGATATTGCCATTGATAGGTATGGGGTTTTGACTGCAAAAATAATCGAATTTATAGTAAACGCGACTTATCGATAAACGCGTCCAATATGAACGCGACTTTTTCCAATACCTAACTGCCTATGTTTTTTGTATAGACTGTAACGCGCGTTCATTGATTTTTGGACGCGGACGTGACCGTAGTGGAAACAGCCTACAAATATCATTTACCATTCGTTTTTCGCAAAAAGATACTCGTATTCAACCTAATTCTAACCAATATTTCTCGTACTTCTTCCTATCTACCTCATAGAAAATTAAACTCGCATACAATTAAATTGCCATCTATTAGTTGTTTTGGTGTAGTTTTGGTCAGATCTTAGCTAAGCAGCCATAAATCTTAAGCTTAAGATTTATAAGCGCTTATTATAGAATTCTAGCACTCTATTTTTCAAACCAACCAACATAAGTGCGACCATATATTTTCAACACTAACTATGTCCATTGACATTGATAACTAAATTAATGGGCAATTAATCGAAAAACGGAACACTCAGAATGGAATAGAACGGCCAAGAGCAAACTGCAAATTCGTTCTACATTCAAACGTCTATGGAAATGTGTAGGTTGTATAATCACTATTTCTTCCTCCATGTGCGATACGAGATACAATCTATTGTGTATCGGGTATCCAAGACAAAAATTCCTCAAGCGAGAGAAAAAAACTACTCAATTAATTGCTACGTTTGTTGTGTACAAAAAACGTTTCGAACGAATTAGCCCAAACTAGAGTAAAAAGTGTTAGCAATAAAAAATTGTTACCAGCAATTTTATTTTGGTTGGGGTTTTCTTTGATGTACGAGTATTAGTCTACTTTTTGTCTCTCGCCTCGTTTTGTCGTTGGTTTCTTTAACGCTTCGAGGGGGATGCTTAAAAACTATTAGGGAATTAAACACAATTGGAGTCGCTAGCCGCGGTGACTCTAAATATCGCTTGCGGTTAAACTTTATTGAAGAGGCAGCAACTAGCGGCTTATGTTGTCACTTAATTCGCATTTAATACCGCTTAATCCCTTGAAACTTATACGAAAAACTTTTAATTAAGTGGTGTATTTAGAGATTATCAGATTAATAGACCTTGGGACATTGAAGAACGACCAGTGGCCCATTTATTTTACCCTTCACCACACTATGGAACAGAATATTATGTCTTAGTGATGATTTTGGCAACACCTTAAACAAGTGGAAGATAGATTGTGTTTAGTATGCCGAATCTGAATAACTATTTGATTCCATTGAGCGATTTTCGTCCATCCGTACGTCCCTTCGTCCGTCCGTCTGTCTTGTTGTAATGAAAGTAAAGGGTGTAGCGCGGTAATTTGCTTTTTTGCACTGCAGGCTTTGGCGGCACTCTTAGTCAAAGAGAGTGGAGACTGTGCGTGACTTATAGAGGCTGACGGGAGATTTGTATTCGTCTGCCTTTCAGTTGTCATCATGCATTGTTCGTTTATGTGAGAAGAGGTCATTTGGTGTTGAAGCGTATTTTCAAATGCGCACTCGATCATTGCAGTGCAGCGTGCTTTTCGTTTACGATTCGCCGTTCCCCCACGCGGACGTGTTCCTGGACGGCAATCAATTGTAAATTGGGTAACTTTATTGAGAACAGCAGGGAATGTGTCATGTGTACGAATTGAACCTAAGAGAACGATTACAACTTCACAAAACATCGAGAGAGTATTTTCAAATGCGCACTCGATCATTGCAGTGCAGCGTGCTTTTCGTTTACGATTCGCCGTTCCCCCACGCGGACGTGTTCCTGGACGGCAATCAATTGTAAATTGGGTAACTTTATTGAGAACAGCAGGGAATGTGTCATGTGTACGAATTGAACCTGAGAGAACGATTACAACTTCACAAAACATCGAGAGAGTTCCAACAGCAGCAGTACTGCAATCTCCGCAACGCTCTGCTCGGAAGCAATCAACGTGCTCTTGGCATGTCCAGACTTTCGCGTAGCTCTTGAGGCAATGCAATTAGACATGGTACCACTGGATAATGCCAGTCACACATAGCGAGGGTTACGTTGAATTGTTTGAGGCAAATGTTTCCTGAACGGCTTATATCTTTGAGGGGTGATGCGAACTGGTTGGCACGCTCATGGTTGGGGTGATGGTTGCAGAAGCGTTAGCGAGAGAGTTAGAACAGCAGCACCGAAACGATCTGCTCGGAAGCAGTCACGTGCTCTTGGCATTTCCAGACTTTCTCTTAGCTGGCTCTTGAGGCAATGCTATTAGAGGAAACATGGTTGCAACAGGATGGTGCCACTCGCACATAGCGAGGGTTACTTTGAATTGTTTGAGGCAAATGTTTCCTAAACGGCTTATCTCTTTGAGGGGTGGTGTGAACTGGCACGCTCACCAGACTTTGCACCATGCAATTTTTTCCTTTTTTGGTTACCTGAAGTCGAAGGTGTATATTAGCCGTCCCAACACCTTGGAAGACCTTATTAACAATATTGAGGCTGATATTGTTAATAAGGTACCAGTCGACATGCTTGTTAGAGTTCATGAAAGTTTCAGAAAGCGTAATGCAGCAGTGTGTGGAGACATTTGCCAAATACACTTTTTAAATCCATGTAATTAAAAAATTTCCTTGCTGTTCAATAAACTTATATTAATGCAGCAGTGTATGGATAGCGAAGATTGACATTTGCCAAATACACTATTTACAAGAATTTGAAGAATTTTCAGCGTTTGATTCTTCAAAGCATCTGAATGTATTCCGTTTCCAAACAAAGCAAGTGATTGTAAATCGTCAAATTGTTTCTTCGATTGAAAAAATGGTTTCAGATGTGTTTGCTCAGGTAAAAGTCGTTCGGGCCAACCATTTTTCACGAAATTACAAACTTCCGCACAATACTTTATCGGCTTTGGAATACTTTTGGATATCAGACTTAATGGGGAAAATCATCGAGAGATATTTGATAGCATGATTCTTCCTCCTTATCATTTTTTCGTCAGTCCCAAGAGGTAGACGCGATAATGCATCCGCATTACCATGGCCGGCAGTTTTGCGATATTTTATTTCGAGTTGGTAAGCCATAAGAATTACCGCCAACGTAGAATTCGGTGTGCAGGCCATAGATGCTAAATCCTTGTTAGGGTTTGAAAATGATTACCAGTGGTTTATGGTCCGTAATAGGATGAACTTACGACCGTACAGGAACTAATGGAACCGCTTAACACCAAAAACTATTGAAAGACCCTCTTTTCGATTTGGCTGTAGTTTACCTGATGTTTGTCCAATGTTTTCGAAGCAAATGCGATAGGTCTTTCGGTTCCGTCTGGATAAAGGTGTGAAATTACAACTCCTATACCGAAGGATGATGCAACGGTAGCAAGAACAAGAGGAATTCTCCTGGAAGTGTGCAAGTTGTGTTGCATTGGCTATGTACGATTTGAGCTCGTCGAAAGATTTTTTGCTGATTTTTCCCCAACGAAAGGAGACATTCTTTCTTCGTAACACGTTGATTGGAGCTGCAACGTTGGAAAAGTTTGGCTTCAGATTTTCGACGGCAATCACACCCGATTCGTCTGGTAAAATACCCTCAGAACTGATTTGACGGCCTAGGTTCGTAATTTTGTTTTGTAAGAAAGCGCATTTTTCTTTCCTACAGCGAAAGCCGTTAGCTAACAAAATTGAAAGTACTTTTTCAAGACGCTGAATATGCTCAGATAGAGTTGGTGCTGATATTATAATGTCATCCAGATAATTTGCGCAGCCTTCGATGCCATGAAGAAGTTGCTCGATATATTTCTGGAAGATAGCTGGGGCGCTAGCAATACCATAGGGTAAGCGTTGGTACTGGAAAAGTCCCAGCGGCGTATTGATGACCATTATTTCTTTTGATGCAACAGATGGATGATGCATCAATCTGCACCATCTGCAGATATGCATCTTTTAGGTCGATTTTTGAAAAATATTTACGTTGCGAATTGTATGGAATAAACTTTCACGGGTAGGAAGCGGGTACTGTTCTATGTCAATTTGCGAATTGACAGCTACTTTAAAATCGCCACATATACGAATAGAATTATTCGGGTTTTTTTTTGCTAAAACGATGGGAGAAGCCCAATCGCTAAATTTGATGGGAACAATTATTTTTTGTGCAATGAGTCTTTGTATTTCACTTTTGAATTGTGGCCTTTGTGCAAACGGAATTTGTCGACTTCGGAACCATGACTCGTAAAACCATGTAATTAAAAAATTCCCTTGCTGTTCAATATACTTATATTATACTTAGTATACTAGAATACTATGTAATGGTAAAATTAGACAAAAGGGGCGTGGCTCAGCCCACAACACTGAACTGAAAGCTAATGAACAAATAGATGTAGGCTTTGATATCGCCATTATGGACAAAGTAATGTACTGATCGTTATAAAGTGTTAACAGACGAAATCAATGACTGGGATACTATTATAGACTATGTTATGTTACAATTGGCTAAGGGGGCGTGGAACCGCCCACACAATTATAAAATTTTGATAGGCTATATCACGTGAACTTTTGCTGATAAGATGCCAGTAGTTGTTATATATGATGTTGTAAAATGAATCACACCTAGATAGAAAGAGACCGCTGCCATGCTCCCTTAATAATATGTTCATATTATACCGTAATTCACGATGGAGGGTATATAAACCTCGTCCCGACCGAACTTACTATATCCACTTGTTATCACTAAAGTAATACTCGGGAGATGCCCCCAACATATGCAATGCATTGCGTCAGCGATGGAAGAATTGGAGTAGATCTAGTTCATATTCGCCTTAAGTAGATTTAAAAATTATTGTGCGAATACAAATGTAGGCGGTATTGTACATTTGCACTTGAGGTAACTGAAGTAGGCCACCCGAAAGGGGCGTGGCTAGGAATTAAATAACTTGTCACTAAATTAAGCTTATAAGCCTGTTCTTAAGCATTGCTTTCGGGGTAGATCGAATGAATAGGATTAGAGATACTTTTAGGTGACTAAAAGTAGACGTAATCGTACATTTTGGTGTGGGAGGTCCCAGAAGGGGTGTGACAATATGGTCCATCTTCAATACCATAGGCAGGTTAAAATAATATTACGACGTGCAAAGTATAAAAACGATTGTTAGCTCCATTCGCGAGTAATCGTGTTATCCAGGCGGACATGGCCCAAATGACTTAAAAAGTCATGAACGTATTTGGTCAAAACATATGTAGGCTTTTTTCGATTCGTTAAAAAATAATGACCGTATCAAATGATATATTCCCTCTTACATATTAGGGTAAGGGTATAAAAAAAAAGTTTGGCAACTACGCCGTTTTAACATATTAAGTGCGTACTTACGAGCAGTCATCAGCACATTGTAAGTAACATTGCATTGATAGCTGACGAATTCAGATATATTCAATAATATTCGGATTTCCTGTATCGTAAGACCATGTGGAGATCGCACGACTGCCGAAAGGCCTGTGGTGAAAGAAGGCCTTGGCAAATGAGCTGCTTAATTCTTCGAAAACGTCAAGGATGTTCCTATCACCGTCCGAAAGCTTCACCCTCTTTCCAAAAATTACCATTTTTTGGGAATTTTTCCAAAAAAAAATGTCCATTTTTGGTATTGTTTTCCCCGATTCTAGGAACTGTGGGGTTTAACTAAGCAGTATACCGACTTCTTCTGCACCTAACGCTAGCCTAGGAAATTTTAATGACTTTATCTTCATTAGTTCATATACAAAGGGTGGTTAAATATTAAGGGCCGCTGTTGAATGTAAACTACAACTAAATGTCAAGTTTTTTTCGGCATTTCATTTGATATTTCTAAATTTCAGACTAACTCAATTTGAACCATGGAAAGATACACAAACGAGCAACGCGTTAAAGTTATTCAGCCTTTTAATGAAAATAGGCAACAGTGGATGATCAATTTCGAAGAAAATCATCTTCAGTGATGAGGCACATTTTGTACCTCAGTGTATTCGCCAATAAGCAGAATTGCCGCATTCGGGCGAATGATAATCCAAGAGTGATTGTCGAAAAAACAATGCACCCATAAAGAGTGACTGTTTGGTGCGGTTTATGGGCTGGCGGCATCATCGGGCCGTTCTTTTCCAAAATGAGGCCGGTCAGGCAGTTACTGTGAATGGTGTTCGCTATTGTGAGATGATAATGAACTTTTTGTGGCCCGAATTGGAAGATATGGATGTGGACGATATGTGGTTTCAACAGGACGGTGCCACTTGCCACACAACTAACAAAACAATGGCTCTTTTTCGCTACAAATTCAATGGCTGTGTTTTCTCACGTCGTGGCGATGTTATTTGGCCGCCAAGATCATGCGATTTGGCACCGTTGGACTTCTTTCTTTGGGGTAATTTGAAAGAAACGGTGTACGTCGATAAGCAACAATTCAAGAGCTAAAGGATGAGATAATTCGGTGCATTAACAGCATATAACCTCAATTATGCCTCAGCGTCAGCGAAAATTTAGACCATCGGACCGATGTTGATTTTGAATAAAATAAATATAAATTGATTATCTAGGAAATTATTGTCATTTCTTTTTATTATGATAATATTGGTATGGTCCAATTATGTATGGAACAAAATATCGTCCAAATGGCCGGATGTGTGCCGTCGAGTTCGCGGCGGCCATTTGGACGATATTTTGTTCCATACATAAGTGGACCATACCAATATTATCATAATAAAAAGAAATGACAATAATTTCCTAAATAATTAATTTATATTTATTTTAATCAAAACCAACATCGACCCTTAAAATTTAACCACCTTTTAGAAGGGCAAATGCCATTCAAACCGAATGAAAAATGTGGTTGAATTCACCTTAAATCTCTAATTCGCTTGTGTTTGTCGTAAACAAAATATTTCGTTTTCCAGCCACTGTGCGTTGGAGCAGTGATCACTCTGCACGAGCTATGTGAGGGCTTGGGATTCTCAACAATTTCCTGTTAATAATTTCCAAGCTAATGAAGGTCTCATTTTTATGGCGATTTTTTTTGCGCCACACTTGTTTAAAGAGGATTTAAAGTGTCTTCATTTTGTTTCGTCTATCCCGCCTGCTGATTTCCCAAGTCTTCCCTCTGACAATGTGTGGTGTTGGATAAATTTGGATTGAATTCGCTAGACTTTAGATGCCCTCTACTTGATATGTTTTATTTTTTACTCAATAGCAATGAAATTTTAAAAAACTAACAATTTCGATTCTCAGTTCACATTTGTGAGGCGGCCGTTGACTGAGAACAATTTATTTTCAAATTACTAACTCAACTTTGTCAAGGTTAGTGTTTTTTAAGGTAAAAATTATACACAATCACAAGCATGAATTCAAAATGGATTCCCGCAGAGAATGCGGATCATTTTGCCCGCTGCGCTAGCAAACAATGGAACAAAACTGAAGTGATAATCAATAGTTGAGCGCCAGGGACCCAACCAACACTCAGTGGCTTCGGTAACCCACCAAATGTCTTTACACGCAGAAAAAAAGTATGGTTGGGGTGACAATATTCGAAGAGGATAATACTATTGTTGGGTATATGGTTGTGGTACAACAATATTATGATCCTCAGAACAATAGTATAGTTCAAATACAACCATACTATGATTCTCACAACAAAGTATGATTCACACATAACCATACTATGATCCCCACAACCATAGTATTATTCACACGCAACCATACTATGATCTCCACAACCATAGTATGATCCTCACAACCATAGTATGTTTCATATACAACCATAGTATGATCCTCTCAACCATAGTATGATTCACACGCAACCATGTTATGATCCCTACAACCATAGTATTATCACACACACTTATACTATGATCCCCAATATAATTTATTAGAATTTGTTTAAGTTGTCGACAATATTATTTATTACAAGTTGTCACAAATAGATTTGAATTATGAAAATTATTCAAAAATACATTAAATTCAAAATAAAAGGATTGATTTATTTCACAGTAGAAAAAATAAGTTTAAATAAACGTAAGCGTTTTTATTAAAAAAAATCAGTTAAACAAAGCCAAAGCAGCTTGTATATTTAAAGCATATGTAAATGAAGAAAAATTACAATCATACAGTATGATTGCCGTAATCATATTATTGTTAACATAAAACGCCAAACACAATACTTTTGTCGCACCAACCATATTTATATTGTTGCTATAACCATGCTTTCATTATTAAATTTGCCAATAATACTATTGTTACATTTCAACAATATTAATATTGCAGCAATTATACTATTGTCAAAAATAAATTCAGTTAACAATGCTATGATTGCGACGAACATACTTTTATTGCGGAAAACATATTATTATTGCCGTGACCATGTAGTAACCATGTTTTTTCTCTGCGTGTAGCATCTCGAAATCCGTTGAGCTACGCGCCAACCTGTCTTCACAAGACCAAAGCAAACAATGACATTTTAAACAAACTAAAGCGTTTTTTTGAGATGGGCGTCGTCGTCTACTCACGCGATCCATTCAACGAAATAGCTACAACTTACATTTGCATTTGCTTATCTCGCTCGATGTTCAAATTCGATTTGAAGCCGAACCAAACAGGTTGGCCGGCCATAAAGCACACAAATCATGCATGAATTAAATATAAAGTGACACTTCCACACACTTGATCATCGTCGCCGTCGTCTTCTTCTTCTTTATGGTTCGCACTTAAATATCGAATACGTCACCACCACGATTTGTGGCTTTTCTGGCCAATATAGTTTTGGGCCACAACTCAAACTAAAAACAAATAGACATAATCATAGCCATAACTTTTTTTTTTAGTTTTTTCCATGCGGTTTACGGTTTGCTCTTTCCACAAATACTGGACGATAGTAATTGAACGGGTTTTTGTCCGTTTTGCTCTGCTTCGGCCGTTGCAGCGTTAGCATTTGGCCAATAACAAAAACCACATAAATATTTAGTAAATTTTTGAATAATTTAGAATTCGAAATTAAATTTCAATATATTTAATCGGTTTATAGGAATTAAACACGCGTTGAGAGCATTTCAACAGAGCCAATTATTTCATGGGTAGAATATTCAGAGGGGACGGGGTGAAGCGTTATAATTTTTATGAATAAATGTTAAATGTCCACGATTAAGTACAGTTAGTTTTGTGGTGTTCAACTTGAATGGCAAGAGCCACAACTACTACGATTTTTAAATAAATTCGCATGGCATAGACAAAAAATATTTTCAATAGCTCGAAGTTTAGAGACGTAAGCAAATGATTAGTTTCCTAGTTCCTAAGGGTTTTTGGTAAAAAAAATAGTTTTAAGACTGGACCTGCTCTACATTAGACAGGGTGCTCCATCTAGAGGTATTTTTTTCCATAGGGGTTTTTTTAGAGTTTACGAGTGAGTTGCGTTAAACTTTATTTTTTTCCTTTTCAGTATTGTTTGCCATTTTATCATAGAAAGACTAACACCGCAACAACGTCTCCAAATTGTGCAGCTGAATTATGCACGCAGAAAAAAACACGGTTACTACATGGTCATGGCAATAATAATATGTTCTCCGCAATAAATTTATGTTCGTCGCAACCATAGCATTGTTAACTGAATTTATTTTTGACAATAGTATGATTGCGGCAATATTAATATTGTTGAAATGTAACAATAGTATTGTTGCCAAATTTAAAAATGAAAATATGGTTGTAGCAACAATATAAATATGGTTGGTGGAACAAAAGTATTGTTTTCATGGGTTTCATGTTAACAATAACATGATAACGGCAATCATACCGGCAAATTTGAATTTTTTTGTTATTTGACAATGCTATTATTACGAATCTTACGCAATAAAAGTAAAAATAATTCAATTTTTTCGAAACAAATTACGAATTAGTATAACTGACATTTTTTTAATAAATATTTTTTACTGTTTAATAACCCACTCCTATTATTACATAACTTACTTAATAAAATTCTCTATTGTTAAATAACAACTTAACCCAATCTTTAACAAAAATTTTGGGGATCATAGTATGATTGTGTGTAAGTCATACTATGGTTGTAAGGATCATACTATGGTTGTACGTTAAACATACTATGGTTATGAGGATCATAATTTGGTTGTGGATATTCATAGTATGGTTGAATGTGAATAATAATATGGTTGTGGGGATCATAGTATGGTTGTGTGGGAATAATTATATTGTTGTGAGGACCATAATATTGTTATGGGGATCATAGTGTGGTTGTGTGTGAACCATACTATTGTTGTGATGATCATAATATTGTTGTGCTACAACCATATAACCAACAATAGTATGATGCTCTTCGAATATTGTCACCCTAACCATACTTTTTTTTCTGCGTGTAAACCAAGAAGTTTTCAGAGAATTATTTAAATATTTTATTTATTATAATAGAAGAATATATAACAAGTACAGTAGGGGACATAATTGTTTACGAAACTGTAGGAAAAATATCAGTGTGGAGAATAAACGTTAAAGACACTAGCTTGGCAACTCTTATTTTTTTAACAAGAGCCGGCATTATTTTTTTAAGTAGGGACATAAATACTGTTACACACGTTTTATGCTGTAAAATAAAAAGTACTGGATGTTTTTGGACCAAATATTTTTAAATATATTTTTACTGATGTATATTGTATCCAAAAACAATCTACTTATTCGAAATGTACGCCATTTGCTTTTACACACGCCTTAAGTCGCACTGGCCAATAGTCAATAGCTGCACGAACCTCGTCCATTGGAAAATTGGCCACAGCTCGAACCAAAGCAGTCTATACCCCCAATGTTGGGGTATCTTTTGTGACAAACAGTGTCCTCTAAAACCGTCCATAATTTGTAATCCAATGGGTTCAAATCTGGACTGCCTGAGGGCCATTCTTCAGAGGAAATGAACGCTGGCAATTTGTTTCGAAGCCAGGCCTTATGGGCCGGCGCAGAATTCTGCTGGAAAGTCCATTGAGTGGTCAGATAATGAGAACCATATCGCTGTAATAGCGCTTTTCAAGCGTGAAATAAAAAAAGCGATATTTTCAAAACGCTCCGGCCACTAGGGCTTAGCCGCATGTTCGTCTACCGATGCATAAAACTGTTTGAGGAGACTGGAGATGTAAAAGACCGCCACCGGTCGGGCCGCCCACGCTCTGTTCGAACACCACATGTCATCAAAGCCGTTAAATCAAGAATTCACAGCAATCCGCTCCGAAAACAGAACATCATGGCCTGTGGGATAAATATCACGCAAAAGTCCATTAGTCGAATCATTAAAAAAGACTTGGGACTTGGGGCTTTCAAACGACGTACGGGACATTTAATGACTGCAGCTTTAAAAAAATAGGATTGAAAAATGCAAACGTCTTTTGGTGATTAAACGCTGATAACTTGCACAGAAAAATTTAGTTCACCGATGAAAAAATTTTTACCGTTCAGGAAGAATTTAACAAGCAAAATGATAGTGTATGCGCGGTCATCTAAGGAAGCATTTGAACTGATCCCAATGGTGGAAACGGGTCATCACCCAGCTTCAGTCATGGTTTGGTGGAGTGTCACTTACGATGGGGTCACTGACCTGCATTTCTGCGAACAAGGAGTCAAAACATCGGCCAAAGTTTACCAAGAACCCGTTTTGGAAGCTGTTGTGAAGCCTCTTAACAATTCCCTGTTCCAAAACCAGCCATGGACTTTCCAGCAGCATTCTGCGCCGGCACATAAATAATTTTTGGGATCATATTATGGTTGAGTGTGAATCATACTAAGGTTGTGGGGATCATAGTATGGTTGCGTCTGAATCATACTATGGTTGTGTGAATCATACTATGGTTGTGGTGATCATAATATGGTTGTATATGAAACATACTATGGTTGTGAGGATCATACTATGGTTGTGGAGATCATAGTATGGTTAAGTGTGAATCATACTATGGTTGTAGGGATCATAGTATGGTTAAGTGTGAATCATACTATTGTTGGGAGGATCATAGTATGGTTGTATTTAAATCATAGTATTGTAGTGAGGATCATAATATTGTTGTACCACAACCATATAACCAACAATAGTATTATCCTCTTCGAATATTGTCACCACAACCATACTTTCTTTCTGCGTGTGGAAATGAGAAACGATAATGAACAATAATATTCACTATTTATAGTTTTTCCTTTCTCAAGGTAATCAATAAATATTATACCCCTTGCATCCCAAAATACTGTGGCCATTACCTTTCCTGCTGACTTAACAGTTTTCGCCTTCTTGGGACCACTTTTACCAGCTTCTATCCATTGTTTTGACTGTTCTTTGCATTCTGGGATGTAGTGATGGAACCATGTTTCATCAACAGTTATGAATCGGCGCAAGAACTCTATTCGATTACGCTGATAAATCGCTAAAAGCTCCTCGGAATTGGTCCAACGGACGATTTTTTGGGGCAAAGTCAACAAGCGCGGCACCCATCTTGCGGATAGCTTTTTCATGTGGAGTTCATCCTGTAAAATACTCCAAACTTGTTTTTCGTGTATTTTAACAATATCAGCAAGTTCTCTAAACTTTATTCGTCTATCTTTAGTCACTTCATTAAATATTTTTCTAATGTTTTCAATAGTAGTAGCAGTTTTCGGTCTTCCAGAGCGTTGTTCATCTTCCGTACTTGAACGACACATTTTAAATTGTTGAACCCATGAACAGAATCCAATTCATCTTCGAATAATTGTAGCGTATAACCTTTCATATAAAAGTGTTTAATTACCGCACGAAACTCTTTATTTTCCATTCTTCAAAAATTATAAAACTTGTTTACTTCAATCACCTGTAACAATGAAAATAATCATTAAATATTTCGGAAATTTTGACAGATGGCATATAAAAGATTGCTTTTAAAAAACAAAAAAAAAAAGTTGATAGTAAAACAGAAAATGTGCCAGGCCAGTTAGTTTTGCGGTCGCCCTCGTACGCTTGCGATCGCTCAAATAAATTTTGATCATGTTAGTGATATATGCGGGGCTTCTGAAACGCCTTTCTTATGCGTCGATCACATCTACCCATCTAGCGCTGTCGAACGCATTGCGGATATCGAGTGTCGTCAGTAAAACAATGGTGATTTCCAGCCTGTGATTTTGCTCCATCGATTACGTCTCGGATTGCACCGATTGTTTATCTTTTGGATCTGAAGCCATGCTGCCTCTTAGAGAGTCCTCCAGCATTTTCGAGTGTTCGTTGTATATGTGTCTATAACAGTCTTTCCAATAGTTTCCCTGCAGTATCGAGCATGCATAGCGGTCGGTGATGGAGTTTCAGGGTCATCTTTTCCTTTGCTTATAAGTACTAAGCGTTGGTGTTTCGATATATCAGGGAAAATACATTCCTTAAGCAGGCATTATACATAATTAACAGAAAGGTGGGGTGCTTTTCTGCAATAATTTTAAGGATTTCTGCTGGTACACCATCTGGTTCTGGAGCCTTGTGGGTTTTCAATGAGTTAGCTGCAACTAGCAGCTCCTCTATACTGAATAAATGTGGTGGTTTCTCAGTTAGCAGTGTGATATTTTCCACTCTTTCTTCGTGTGTGGGAAAGAGAGAGTGCACGATATTTTCCATCACTCGTTCTGGGAGATTTGGGGTTGGTGTCTGCGCTCATAGTTTTTTCATGACGATCTTGTATATCAGACCCCAGGGGTCGTTGTTATACCCTTGTTTTCAAACTACAGGTTGTAATTGTTCATATAATTTGGCAAAAGTAAGTTTTTTGGACATCGTCTGTTGGCTTTTATGAAATCGGCCAAAATTTAAATATAGCTCCAACACATAATATGTTCCAATGATTTTATACCTTTAGCTCTAGAAGATATCCAATATTAATGAAATTGGGCACAGTTAATATCGTTCGTTCAAGTTTTTATATAGCCCCAGTGCAAAAATCTATAACGATCTAACATACAGCCGCTCTAGATCATCCATTATTATCCCGATTTCAATCAAATTTGGTATGGTTTATTTCGATTGACAAACAACTAATCTTGGACATAAAGGCTTATTTTTTGATAAAAATATATTGTGTGGGGGCTTAAAATATGGTTTCCCATATAGAACAGGGTGTAGCGCGGTAGCTTGCTTATTTGGGAATGAAATAAAAAATTATACATATTAGAAAAACTTATTTTATATTTTAATTATATCGAACAGTAAGGGAACTTTTAAATTACATGGTTTTGAATAGTGTATCTGGCAAATGTCAAACTTCGCTATCCACACACTGCTGCATACATTTTCTGAAGTTTTAACGAACTCTAACAAGCATGTCGACTGGTACTCTGCCAATTTCAGCCTCAATATTGTTAATTAGATCTCCCAAGGTGTAAGGAGGGTTGCTATACACTTTCGACTTCAGGCAACCCCTGAGGAAAAAATCGCATGGGGCTTAGAGTGGTGAGCGTGCTGGCCAGTTCACATCAGCCCTCAAAGAGATAAGCCGTCCTAAAAACATGTGCCTCAAACAATTCATGGTAACCCTCGCTATGTGTGCAGTGGCACACAGTGGAACCTTGTATCCTCTAATTGCGTTGCCTCTAGAGCTGGCTGGAAAAAAGTCTGAAAATGCCAAGAGCAAGTGACTGCTCCCGAGCAGAGCGTTGCGGAGATTGCAGTACTGTTGCTTTAGCTCTCTCGATGTTGTGTGGTGTTGTTATCCTTCTCTCAGGTTCCCTTCGTACACATGATACATTCCCAGCTGTTCTAAATGAAGTTACCCAATTTACAATTGATTACCGTGCAGGAACACGTCCGCGTGGGGGAAACAGCGAAACGTAAACAAAAAGCACGCTGCACTGCAATAATTGAGTGTTCATTTGAAAAATACGATTCAACACATGGATCCTTACGGGTCGAATTTACAATTGATAACCGTCCAGGAACACGTCAGCGTGGGGTAAACAGCGAAACGTAAACAAAAAGCACGCTGCACTGCAATAATCACGTGCGCATTTGAAAAATACGCTTCAACACATGGATCCTCACGTGTCCAATGCATGATGGCAGCTGAAAGGCACGCAAAGATAAAGCTCCCGTCAGCCACTATAAGCCACGCACACTCTCCACTCTCTTCGACCAACAGTGCCGCCACAGCAAGCAGTGCAAAAAAGCAAAAACCGCGCCCCCCCTTGTAATATATGGGAAATCATATTTTATATTCAAAAATAAATTTATTTTTTATTACATTTGGGTGACGGTCCCTATGTCCGATAATCTGACCAATTTAAACATAGACCCATATATCAAAAACTCAAATTCAAATATGCCTTATTTTTAAATTTGGGTAAATTTAAAGCTGTTTCAAGCTGATTCGGAAAATAATTTCAATTCTAAGGCAAAAGGTTATTGCTAGAATTTTACTTTTAAAAAATTCGGCAGTTGGTTTTTTCAAAACACGGGCTTGAAAAAACACCCGAAATACCGGTTTTCGAAAAACCCGGTTTTTTGAAAACTCCAATTTTGGTACTTATTTGTTTCATTACCTCACTTATTATGTTTACAATTATTCAAGTTGACTTCATTTAAGCGTTTATTACAATTAACTCGAAGAGCATTAAAACGGCAATAAACACCCTCAACGCGGGCACTACAAACAACTGCAAACAACACCCATAAAAAACCGGGTAATAATAATTAAATTATTTTTGATAACCACCGACATTAATAAAACATAAAAATCCCAGCAGAAGAAGAAGAGTCAGCCAAATAAAAAACACAAAGCAATCATTTAAAATCTCGCATTACACTCACAGCCGCTGATTTATGATATTTAAAGACGAAACCGAAATCGAAATCGATTGGAGTGGCCAACCGGACGGACTATGGCAATGGCTATGCTTTGTATTGGTATTTCGAATTTGATGGGCAATTATGCGAGAAATTTCACACACGGTTTTTGCTCGATGCGGCATTTGATTGAAGGCACGTCTTGAATGTTACGATTTTCTAATGATGGGCATCAACTGCCATTAGGGCAAACTGTGCACAACGGCTGCCATTTCTAAAGCGGAAGGCTGTCGGAGGAATACGGCGGAAGATTAATAAACTTTTAAGTCCGTCTATGAATGAAATGAATCTTTCTGAAGAAAGAGATGACCGGCAAATGGTTGCTAATGCTAGAGAGTGAAATTAAATGGACAGAGGGAATTGATTGAGAAGAAGGGTAGAGAAGATAATTGATAAATGGTATTTGGCGATGATGATGCTGATGCTAACATTGATGACGACGAAAAGGCCACAGCGACTGCAGATGGTAATGATGAGGTTGCCGTTTAAGGTTTAAACGAATTGAAAGCAAGTTCAACTGAAATTGAAAGTATATTTCAGGGGCGTCACATGGAAGGGGTGTAGATATTTTTAATATCCATCTATGCATATATTTATGAACCAATTTAAGCTTATTCTATAAAAGTGCCATGAAGGCACCGAATGGCGTTACCGGTAGTATTTTCGACCTCTGTCAGTGTGACTTGTCGACGGATTTGATTGATGATGCGAAAGCTCTTCGAAAAGACAATGAACTAAACATTTAAAAAAAAAATAAGGGAGACTTTAAAGACTGGCTACAGGAAAACCTAGTATAAAAACTAGCAAAAAATCTACAGTAGAGCGGTTTTTAGGTTTTTTAGTATTCTCCAGCATGATTTATACTTAGTAGGGACATAAATACTGTTACAACATTGAACACACCCATTTCAATAATAGAACTGAACATACCGCGTCAATGCCATATGGGTTTTGAAAGCTAACCTCAATAACGTTAGTCTGTAACGGGATTTTAAAATTGTTTCGACTTTCATCATGGAGTGGTCGGATAATGAGAACCGTATCGCTGTAATAGCTCAAGTGTGAAATGAAAAAAAAAACTATATTTTCAAAACGCTCCGGCCACTAGGGATTAGCCTCAGGTTCGTCTACCGATGCATAAAACTGTTTGAGGAGACTGGAGATGTAAAAGACCGCCACCGGTCGGGCCGCCCACGCTCTGTTCGAACACCGCATGTCATCAAAGCCGTTAAATCAAGAATGCACAGAAATCCGCTCCGATAAAAGAAAATCATTGCCCGTGAGAATATTACGCAAAATTCGAATCATTAAAAAAGACTTGAAACTTGGGGCTTTTAGACGACGTACCGGCATTTATTGACTGCAGCTTTAAAAAAAAATAGGATTGAAAAATGAAGCACGCCGATAACTTGCACAGAAAAATTTTGTTCACCGATGAAAAAATTTTTACCGTTCAGGAAAAATTTTACAAGCAAAATGATAGAGTGTATGCGCGGTCATCTAAGGCAGCATCTGAACTGATCCAAAGGGTGAAAAAAGGTCAACACACAGCTTCAGTCATGGTTTGGTGGGGTGTCTCTTACGATGGGGTCACTGACCTTCATTTCTGCGAACAAGGAGTCAAAACATCGGTCAAAGTTTACCAAGAAACCCTTTTGGAAGCTGTTGTGAAGCCTCTTAACATTTCCCTGTTCCAAAACCAGCCATGGACTTTCCAGCAGGATTCTTCGCCGGCCCATAAGGCTAAAACGTTTCAGGCCTGGCTTCGAAACGATTTGCCAGCGTTCATTTCCTCTAAAAAATGGCCCTCAGGCAGTCCACATTTAAACCCATTGGACTACAAATTGTGGACGGTTTTAGAGGACAAGGTTCGTCACAAAAGATACCCCAACATAGGATCTCTTAAGACTGCTTTGGTTCGAGCTGTGGTCAATTTTCCAATGGACGAGGTTCGTGCAGCTATTGACAATTGGCCAGTGCGACTTAAGGCGCGTGTAAAGGCAAAAGGTAGACATATCGAATAAGTAGATTCATTTTGGATACAATATACATCAATACATTTATAAAAGAATATTTGGTCCAAAAACATTCAGTACTTTTTGTTTTTCTGCATAAAACGTGTGTAACAGTATTTATGTCCCTTCTAAGTACACTTTTGCATGCTCTCAAACCAATTTTCGGAGCACCTTTTCTTCTTCTGGCGACGAAAATCGTTGACAACTTTTTTTTTCTTCATGTGTGGTGTTAAAAAGAAGTCATTGGGTGCCAAGTCAGGGCTTTACGGCGGATGACCCATCAATTCGACGTTTTGGTCGGTCAAAGAGGCGCTGGTTTGAGCCGATGTGTGAGAGCTCGCATTGCATGGTGCACAATGATTCGTCTTCTCTTGTTCGTTTTTCGAATTTCTCCGAAGACTTCAGGCAAACAAACTGTGGTGTACCACACAGAATCGACCGTCATACGTTGCTCAAGCGCAACATTCGCCACATGACCAGTTTTGCCGAAGAAACAGGCGACCATTTGTTTCGAAGTTCCTCTTCCACTTACAACTTTCGTTGGATTTGGCTCGTCTTCGAAGACCTACGCGGTCGATTGCTGTTTTGTATCGGGCGCATACGCATAGATCCATGACTCGTCACCTGTGACGATCTTATGAACGTCTTTTGAAGCACCGCAATCGTATTTTTTCATTGACGCAACGGCATCAATGTTCTCTGGCACAACGGCCGTTTTTGGACGACCTTCAAGGCTAACAAAAAATATTTTTTTTAATGCAGGTTGGACTCCATTTTCCAATTTTTCCATCCCTACCAAAAAACAGGATTTTTCAAGGTTGATTTGTTTGATCAATAATTTCACCCATTGTTGCTGCTTGGCCTCCAAATTGTTGTAAGAGATCCATGTTTCACCCACAGTTACAAAACGCCGCAAAAACGCATTCGAATTGTGATTAAACAACTCCTAACAATCTTTTGAAGTTGTCACACGATTACGTTTATGGTCAGTTAAGAGCAAACGCGGCACCCATCTTCCAGGCAGCTTTCTTAAACCCAACTGATCATGTTAAATGGAAACCACACTGCCATATGAAATGCGTATGGCATCAACAATCTCACGCACTTTTACTCTTCGATCGGCCAATACCATATCGTGGATTTTTTTCGACATTTTTGGGTGATTTGGCCTTGAATTGACCGTCCAGAACGTTCAGCGTCATTTGTACTTGTGCAACCACAACGAAAGTCAGTAAACCACTTTTTTGTTATTGAAATCGATGGTGCAGAGTCCCCGTAGTAGTTATCAAGCTTTTCCTTGGTTAGATAGACGGTTTTTTCCGCGAAGAGTATTGTTTAAAGATCTCTCGAAATTTACTTTTTTTCTATTTTTAACAAAATCCACGAGGTTGTATGTTTTGAACAGCTGTTAAACACAAACTAAATGACAAAACTCTCTCAAAATTTGGCAGTGGTCTAATAAGAGATGGTACTTGATGGGAGCATGAGTTGGAAAAGTCACGAAATTATTGATCTCCCCTCGTATGTGCGGGAGCTATCTCTATTAGACTACTGTCTGAAATAATTTTCAAAATATTGAATTCGCCAAGTTTTATTAAAGAAAATGTTGTGTAAGTGTCAATCCTACACACAGGGAACAGATTTGTAGCCACAACTGAATTTTTTGCCAACCGAAGTGTCAATCCTACACACAGGGAACAGATTTGTAGCCACAACTGAATTTTTTGCCAACCGAATGTTGGTGGTTGCAAGTACTATCCATTTATCCATCGTTACAAAACTTGGCAAATGTTTTAAATAATAAGGGGACCTATATATATCGAAAATTTTGATCAAGGATTAGTAATGTCGCTAAATTTCAGTTCAGCCAGTTTCTTTATTCTGAAAATATTTTTTTTATTTATTTTCATGAAAGCATTCACCGTCTAACCAAATTAACTTGATGAAAACTTTTTTGTTTTTATAAAAATTTTGGGGAATTCGAAATATGTTTTCGTCGTTAACAAAGGCTTTGTTGTGAATAGAAACCCCATCTAAACAGGTTTTGGTCACTATAAGGATTTAATCAGTTGTCACCTCCGATTACACAGTAAGTAACTTCACTTAATTGTAAATAAAAGCAGAACGCGTTAATCGATTTCTATGATCTATGTCGCATTTTGTTTATAGGTTATGTGACTTTACGTGAAAGTTATAAGACTCTACACGTTTTTCCGTTTGGGATTTATATGTTTTAAAAAAAAATAAAATTTTTTTTTTGGCAAAATTTTCTTCATAAATTTATTTCTAATTGCAAAAATGTTGATTTGGTAGAGAGACAGTATGTTAATGGATTAACGAAAATGTAATTATTAATTTTTCTCAATTTATTTCAGCAAAATCGAACTAGTCGTTCTCGAGTTATGTCAAACTACGTTTTTGCCGTTTTTACAATAACCCCAAAAATGTTCCACAGTGTTATTGGTACTAATATAACATGTACAGTACAATTGTTTGGTAGCCATAACGGACAGTTGTCGCAACCTATAGTTAAACTGTGAACGGCTGCGAATATCGTGATATGATTGCAGCCACTATCATATGATATACTGAACCGTGTTATCAACATTACTATGGACTGTTGGTTATTGCAACTGAAATTCGGTTTATTCAACCGAATTTTGTAGTTCGGACTGATTTCCCACTGATTTCTAACCTGATCAATTCTACTCTTACAAGTCCCTATTTCTACATATTGTCTACGATCTGTTAAATAATCCATCAGCAAACTCAAAGCAGATTCAGATAATCCATAATATTCCAACTTTTGAATTAGGATCTTATGATCAACTAAGTCGAAAGCTTTAGACAAGTCATAGAATATACCAGCAACACCAGCAGAACCGCCATCCAACCCTTCACAAATGTTATTGACCACATTAATCACTGCTTCCTCTGTTCCACATCCCCTCCTAAACCCATATTGAAATCTACTTAGTAAATTATCATTGCCCAAATAAGTTGACAACTGCTTATGCAAAATAATTTCAAAAATCTTGTCTATTAAAGGCAATAAAGCAATAGGCCGATATTTATCTAATTCTGTCGAAATGTTTTCTTTAGGTATTGGCACAATTTTCGTAATCTTCAGCTTATCCGGATAAATAGAGGTATTTATAATTTTGTTAAATATATCTGACAGAGGTGAAGATATAAGATAACTACACTCGAATAGCATTCTTGGATATATGCCATCCCATCCGCATCCTTTCGTCAAATCTAAATCCGATATTATTTGTTCAATTTCTAGAGCATTAGTATAAGAAGCCAGTTCCACAATAATTCAGTGTTCTGAGAGCATTAATAGAATCACCAGGCATGCAATCTATTTGCTGTCTCAATGTTCTTGGAATTTCCAAAAAGTAGTTATTGAACAATTCACAACTAATATTATCATATTATCATCATCTACAAAATCCCCATTCGAATCCCTTACCTTTACTCTGCCTTTCGTGCTTCTACCAAGGCAGCGATTTAAAAAGTTCCAACACTTTTTAGGGTCAGACTGAAATTTGTCCAAGTTATAGCTTTAAAAATCATTCATGGATTCTCTGAAAGCCTTCCTTATCACATTGCTTAACCTCTTCAACCTTTCATCTAAATTCCTGGTTCTTCTTTTTCTCCTCTGCTTTAAAAGCTTATCTTTATGCATGATCAATAATTGAAGATTTCTGTTGACCCACGGCATTAAATCATACTTCACCATAGTCCTTCTAACACTAACATCTGTTGAACTTTCCGATTAATTGTGGCGTATAACCTTTCATATAAAAGTGTTTAATTACCGCACGAAACTATTTATTTTCCATTTTTCAAAAATTATAAAACTTGTTTACTTCAATCACCTGTAACAAAGAAAATAATGATTAAATATTTCGGAAATTTTGACAGATGGCTTATAAAAGATTGTTTTTAAAAGACAAAACAAAAAAAGTTGCTAGTAAAACAGAAAATGTGCCAGGCCAGTTAGTTTTGCGGTCGCCCTCGTATTCCTCAGTAAATTTGCATATTTTCCCACCCTCTTGAACTGGGAGACAAAAGATCGACGCCCCTGACTGAACCAAATATGCAGTAATGATCTTTTTGGCCAATAAAAAATAAATTGATGCCAACAAAAATTAAATCATGCTAACCGAAAACGTCAATGCTTGTGCGGATAATGGTAATTATGATGTTTCACACAAACTCAAAAAGAAAGAAAAAATCTTGCTGTCTCATTTGCTCCAACGGACATGGGTCGGTCGGTCGTTGATTGTTCCGCTCTAAACTCCCGAACAACGGGCACCAATGATGGTGTTAATTTTTCGGGGGGTTAAATCAAATCATAACAAAAATCTGTAATCGGTTTTTCTAAACTTTTCAACAAACTTCATACTACTACTGTGTTCAACAAAGAGATTAATATACATTTATACTTATATATATGCATACTATATCTTTCGATGTAGTACAGGGTATACGAGTACAGGGTATACGAGAGCGGTACACATGGATTTTTAAAGTTTAAGAGGGGATTATGAGTTCAAGCTTGTGCAGAGAAGGTCTGTAAAGAGAATGAATGAATATTTTTGGGGTACATGTCGGTATGTAGATATGTGATTACGATCTAGTATCTCAACATACTAGGGTCGTATGATAAGTATGGTTTAAATGCAAGCGTTGAGTATACAGTATGTCACAAAAGTATTTTGCATAATATTATAATATAAGCTGACATTTTCTTTATGTTTCTTTGAAAAAATCATCGAAAATTCCACTGCAAGATTTTTGCTATTGATAAAAATGTTTGTTTGCTTCCCAATCCAGATCCAAAAAGAATTCAAACGAAGCCAACCCGATTGTGTTTTTCTTGATTTGCAAACATTATGAATTTCAATCTAGTACTCTCAAAAGTATTTTGCTTTTTTAAAAATTCCTTTTTCTGTTGTAGTTTTGTGTGGATTCTTCTTGTTTTCTATTCTGCTTGGTTGAGTTCCACTTGTCGCGTGTGTTTCTATCGCAAATAGTCGTTCTTTCAGTATCTCCGAAGGGAAAAGAGTTGAACTTTTCTGAAAGAATAATTATTTTATAGCTGCACAACCAGGGTAAACCCATAAAATATATATGCGAAATGTTTGAACGATGCCGCCAAACAATAGAAACGCGTTATTAAGCGTGCAAAGGATCGCGGTAATATCGAAAATAAAGCACGCGATGGACGTCCAAAATTACTGTCGGAGAGAAATGAAAGGAAAATTCTCAAAGAAAACAGGGAAACTTCGCATTTATCGGCACCAAAAATTAACGATAAACTAAGAGGAACTCTTGGCACCAACGTAAGCTATGAGACGGTCCGAAGAGTACTCAGATCCAACAACATCAATGGTAGAGTGCACGCGTAGAAAAAAACATGGTTACTACATGGTCACGGCAACAATAACATGTTCTCCGCAATAAAAGTATGTTCGTCGCAACCATAGCATTATTAACTGAATTTAGTTTTGACAATAGTAAAATTGCTGCAACATTAATATTGTAGAAATGTAACAATAGTATTATTGCCAAATTTAAAAATGAAAATATGGTTATAGCAGCAATATAAATATGGTTGGTGCGACAATAGTATTGTGTTTTGCGTTTTATGTTAACAATAATATGATTACGGCAATCACACTGTACGATTATAATTTTTCTTCATTTAAATATGATTTTAAGAACAAATGTTATTGGTACGGATCTAATGCAATAATAGTACTTTTTTTATCGAAATTAAAATTTTTTAAACAAGCTGCTTTGGCTTTGTTTAACTGAAATATTTTTATTTAAACTTATTTTTTTTTACTGTAAAATAAATCACTCCTATTATTTTGAATTAATAATTATTTTTGAATAATTTTCATAATTCAACTCTATTGTCGACAACTTAAACAAATTCTAATAAATTACATTGGGGATGATAGTATAATTGTGTGTGTGGTTGCGGGGATCATAGTATGGTTATGTGTAAATCATACTATTGTTGTGAGGATCATAGTATGGTTGTATTTAAATCATACTATTGTTGTGAGGATCATAATATTGTTGTAGCACAACCATATACTCAACAATAGTATTATCCTCTTCGAATATTGTCACCACAACCATACTTTTTTTCTGCGTGTGGCAAGGAAAAAACCTCTTATTTCGGATATAAGCCGGGAAAGCGGCTTTCTTTCGTGGCGCTGCACAAAAATAAGGACTTTGAGTTTTGGACAAATGTGATCTTTAGCGACGAAAGTAAGTTCAACATTTTAGGCTCGGATGGACGACGTATGGTGTGGCGTAAGCCAAATGAAGCCCTTAATCTTAAAAACTTGAAAGCGACTGCAAAACATGGAGGTGGTTCTGGAATGGTATGGGGATGTATGTCTGCCTCAGGAGTCGGCAATCTTGTCTTCATTGATGGCGTTATGGACAGACAAGTACGAAGGCGACCGCAAAACTAACTGGCCTGGCACATTTTCTGTTTTACTAGCAAATTTTTATTTGTTTTTTTAAAAGCAATCTTTTATAAGCCTGTCAAAATTTCCGAAATATTTAATCATTATTTTCTTTGTTACAGGTGATTGAAGTAAACAAGTTTTATAATTTTTGAAAAATGGAAAATAAAGAGTTTCGTGCGGTAATTAAACACTTTTATATGAAAGGTTATACGCCACAATTAATCAAAGATGAATTGGATTCTGTTCATGGTGATAATGCACCATCATACTCCACCGTGAAATCCTGGGTTCAACAATTTAAAATGGGTCGTTCAAGTACGGAAGATGAACAACGCTCTGGAAGACCGAAAACTGCTACTACTATTGAAAACATTAGAAAAATGTTTAATGAAGTGACTAAAGATAAACTAATAAAGCCCAGAGAACTAGCTGATATTGTTAAAATACACGAAAAATAAGTTTGTAGTATTTTACATGATGAACTCCACATGAAAAAGCTATCCGCAAGATATGTGCCGCGTTTGTTGACTTTGCCCCAAAAAAATCGTCCGTTGGACCAATTCCGAGGAGCTTTTAGTGATTTATCAGCGTAATCCAATAGAGTTCTTGCGCCGATTCATAACTGTTGATGAAACATGGATCCATCACTACATCCCAGAATGCAAAGAACAGACAAAACAATGGATAGAAGCTGGTAAAAGTGGTCCCAAGAAGGCGAAAACTGTTAAATCAGCAGGAAAAGTAATGGCCACGGTATTTTGGGATGCAAGGGATATAATATTTATTGATTATCTTGAGAAAGGAAAAACTATAAATAGTGAATATTATTGTGCATTATTGGATCGGTTGAGTGAAGAAATCAAGATAAAACGACCGCATTTAGAAGAAAAAAAAGTTCTTTTTCATCAAGATAATGCTCCTTAACACACTGCATTTTTAACTCAACAAAAACTGGCCGAATTACGATTTGAAATTGCTCCGCATCCACCATATAGTCCAGATTTAGCTCCTTCGGATTATTTCTTGTTTCCAAATTTAAAAAAAATTCTCGGTGGCAAAAAATTGTCGTCCAATAGCGAGGTTATTGCTGAAACTGAGGCATATTTTGAAGGTCTTGAAAAATCTTATTTTTCGGACGGAAAACTTGAAAAACGTTTGATGACGTGTATTGAGTTGGAAGGAGATTATGTTGAAAAATAAATAATAATAATTCAACAAAAAAAACGGTTCTTTTTATGCTAGGCCAGTTACTTTTGCTGTCGCCCTCGTATATTTATCAATTTTGAAAGAAACCCCTCCATGACAGTGCAAAAAAATGGGTATTCCGAGAAATGGATTTTATTTTCAGCAAGAGAACGACCCAAAACATACAGCTGTAGACGTTAAATTGTGGATATTATACAACACCAAACATTTGCCAACCCCTCCACAAAGTCCGGACATGAATCCCATGAGATCGTTAGTGTGGGAGGTACCAGTAGGACTTTGCCGATCTTAACCGAATTCAGCTTAGAAGTGTGTTGTATATAGAAATCTTGATGTATAAAATTTCATTTCGATAGGTCAAGTTTGTGGTGAGTTATAGTCATATTGTTTCTCAAGGCCCATAAGGCCGTTTGTATGGGAGGTACAAGAAATGGTGGCCCAATCTAAACCATAGATGATTGCGCCTATATAGAGATTATTATTTGCAAAATTTCAGAGATTTTGCTCAAGAAACTGGACGGATATTTCCAAATAAAAAAATAATTTTTATGAGGTAGTGTCGGTTGAGGGTCTTCAACGCCAACTTCCCCTAGAGCTATATAGCCCATTTTCAATACCAACCATGCTAGGTTAACTACACATGTTTGTGCCGAATTTTAGCTCCCTAGTTGTTTTCATGCAGGCTCTATCTTGTTTTCAGCAGACGGACAACCGGACAGCCGGACAACATGGCTAGATCGTCTTGTTTTACGAGGATCAAGAATATATATACTTTGTTGGGTCTCCGATGATTATTTCAAGGTGTTACAGACAGAATGACACAACTAATATACCCTCCATTGTATGGTGGAGGGTATTAAAACAAGAGATTTTAACAAATGCTGTTCAAGAGCCTTAACAATAGTCCAATCATAAAGATGCTATACTCTATGTGCGCCCGGAACCACTTTTTTGTAGAACTCGGGACGAAAGGAAACCGAGGTATCAAAATCTGCCCGACTTTCATTCAAAAATCCAATCGGAGATGAATAAGAAATACAAACAAAAGAAACATAAACAAAACGGTAGCGATTCCATGCTACAAAGCATTTAGCGACTAGCTTTGTCGCTTCAACAGGCAAATCGCTTCGCTCCCACTCTACACTTGCATTGAGCGAGCACATAAGAAAATAAATGCAGTGCCTTGTAGCGCAATGTTATAATTAGCATCGCTTATAGCGCGACCACTGATATCAACCTAACTTCCTTTCGAACAGGTATGGGATCTTAACCAAACCTGACATACAGCCATCGTCCAAGACGACGAATGCGAACAATTAAGATACGTACATAATTTTGTAATACATGTCGTTTTTGGGTTTTTAGTGTAAATAATTAGTATTGGCTGTTAAAACACAACCGAAGCAAGAAAAATTAAATAAAATATGATGTGTTGGTTGACTGCGCATGCCAACCCACCGCCACCAGCACCACCATCATCATCAGCTTCATCTCCATGTTCATCATCTTCATTTTCATCTCCATAAGCATCACCAGCTACATCATCTGCATCATGTTCATAAAGAGAGTAAAACCGACAGACATATGGAGGTATGGCCCGACAGACATTTGTGTGTTAGCAGTTCCAAAAAAGATTAAGAAAAAAAACCAAACCAAACCAAAAATTATTAAGATTTGTAGTTTTTTTTTTGCTGTTCATTTGTTTTACGCTCTCCATGTACTCGTCGGTTATTGGGGAACGACTGCAATTAAATTCTTCGCATATAAATATATGGAGGTTTGCCAGAAATACTTTAAATTCAGTTTAGATCTTTAAGATTTAACATCTATTCCTAAGACAAGACTGCGTACACTGCGCCACCACTCCACGCCAAGCCCAACAAAAATGTTCAAATTTGTAAGTTTCAAACGTGGTTGGTTTGGCGGCGATTTGCGTTGCTAGCCGCCAATGCCAGGACTAAGTAATTCACTTAATAACCAATTTTCTGTTTCTGTGCTATCATTTTAACAGCTCGTGGTATCCGTTGCCGTTTGTGGCCTTGCCTTGGCCGCTGATTACCAGGCCGAGACACGTAGTTTCGTTAATGAAATCAAAGAGGACGGCAGCTACAATTATCAATTCGATACCACTAACGGCATTGCCCAACAGGAGTCGGGCGTTGGTGGCCACTATGCCACCGGTTCGTCGCAATACTATTCGCCCGAAGGACAGCTGATTCAATTGACTTATACTGCCGACGCTAATGGCTTCCAGCCGCAAGGTGCTCATTTGCCTACACCACCACCAATCCCAGAGGCCATCCTCAAGTCGTTGGAGTACATACGCAATCATCCCTATCACGAGGAGGAGCACCATCAGCGCTACGAACACCAGGCAGCCCGCCAACAGCAGCACCAACAACAGCAACAATATGGCGCTCAATTCCATCACCATCAGGCGGCCCAGCCAGGACCCTATCGTAAATTCTAATTTAGAGAAATAACAATTGTGCGTGATTGCGATACTGTGATTTCATTTCTCTTCAATCGCATTTTGTATTATTGTCTGCCAGCCATCTGTTCCTATATCCATCCTCCCCTCCACTCCACTGACCCACACCAACGACGTCATTCATTCATCGAATTCCGAAGGATCCTTCTCTTGCCGCCGCCGACGCCTGCTATTTGCTATCTTCCGTGGAGTACCGCGACAAATACTGAACATGATTTTTGTTAACTTTGTAGATTTTTGTTAAATAATAATTTTTCATCAAAGAATATTGAAGAGTTTTTTGTTGTTGTCAGCACAGAAATGGGGGCTCCTGAGTAGTTGACAAAGACTTTTTTCAAAGACTTTTGTATCCCTGGTGAAAATTTGGTTTTACTCGAGAAGCAAATAATTGTATTTCAAGTAGAATTTAAAGCAAATACTGATTAGAATATTAAGGTACCGACTCCACAAGGAGAGAAAGCCAAATATTCTTCAAGAATAACAAAATAAGAAAGTCCTTCAGCTTAAAATCGATTTACGGTTGGACAACTTATCAGTGAAAACGTGGTCTATAACGTTGGCAATATAAAGGGTGTCCCAAGAAGAACGCAAATTTTAAATCTGGCAACATTCGAAGTGTCATTGTATGACATTTGAACAATTGTTATTGTTTGTTAGTAGAAGGTACGAGGTTAGTAAAAATGGAGCGCTACACGAATGAACAACGCATTCTCATTGTGAAATTGTTTTACCAAAATGGTGAAAGTTTTGCGGCTACAGTTCGCAAATTGACGAGGCCCATTTTCATCTTGATGGCTTCGTCAATAGGCAGAATTGTCGCATTTGGGGTGCGGAAAATCCTCGAGTGATTCACGAGAAGCAAATGCATCCTCAACGTGTCACTGTGTGGTGTGGTTTTTGGGCTGGAGGAATCATTGGACCTTTTTTTATGAAAATGAGGCAGGTCAAGCGCAAACAGTCAATGGTGTTTGGTATCGTGAAATGATAACCAGTTTTTTCTTGCCTAGAATTGAAGAAATGAATGTGGAGGGCATGTGGTTCCAACAAGACGGCGCCACATGTCATACAGCCAGAGAAACAATTCAATTGCTGCATCAGTCATTTCCCGGTCGTGTTATTTCGCGTTTTGGAGATCAGAATTGGCCGTCTAGATCGTGCGATTTAACACCATTAGATTTTTTTCTTTGGGGTTTTTTGAAGTCGATGGTTTACGCGAATAAGCCGACGACGACTCAAGCCTTAAAAGACGAAATTGGACGCTGCATTAATGAAATACCGCAGCATTCATGCAAAACGGTCATTGAAAATTTCATTAAAAGATCGCGTGCATGCCAGCAAAGCCGCGGCGGCCATCTGCACGATATATTGTTCCATACATAACCTCATTCTGTCTACTTTACGATATAATAAAGTTTCACGATTTTTTCTTAAATATCTGTGTTTTATTTAAAATTTAAAAATTGCGCTCTTCTTAGGACACCCTTTAGAAGGAATGAGGAAATAGCTTACGTGGCATAACTCAGATATTGAGCAGGCAACAGTAATATGCTCTCTACAATAGAAGTATGTTAGTCGCAACCATAGTATTGTTTTTTTTAAGATCATTTTGACAATAGTAAGATTGCGTCAATAATAATATTGTTGAAATGAAACGATACTATTATTGCTAAATTTAAAAAATGAAAATATGGTTGTAGCAACAATATAAATATGGAAGGTGCGACAAAAGTATTGTTTTTTGGGTTTTATGTTAACACTTAAATGATCACGCTAATAATACGATGGTAATTTTTATAAATGTTTTTTTGGTTGTTGGAACAAAGTTATTGGTACGAATCTTAAGCAATAATAGAACGAGGGCCTATCAGTAATAATCAGCAATACCGTGACTTTTCGAAAAAAAACATATTTTTTTACAAAAAAAAATTGTTTTCCAACAAAATCTTCTTTTAGATCAATACGTTTCTCCAATTTTTGTATCCCTTCCAAAATAGGATTTTTCGAGGTCCATAAAATAGGCATTTGTTTGATCAATAATTTCATTGTTGGAAAAACGATGAAATTATTGAGCCATTTCTTTAGGTCTGGAAAAATAAAATATAAACTGGGATCTACGAGGGCGACCGCAAAAGTAACTGGCCTAACATAAAAAGATCCGTTTTTTTTTGGAATTATTATTATTTATTCTTCAACATAATCTCCTTCCAACTCAATACACTTCATCAAACGTTTTTCAAGTTTCTTAATTCCATCCGAAAAATAAGATTTTTCAAGACCTTCAAAATATGCCTCAGTTTCAGCAATAACGTCGCTATTGCCACCGAGAATTTTTTTTAAATTTAAAAACAAGAAATAATCAGAAGGAGCTAAATCTGGACTATGTGGTGGATGCAGAGTAATTTCAAATCGTAATTCGGCCAGTTTTTGTTGAGTTAAAAATGCAGTGTGTGAAGAAGCATTATCTTGATGAAAAAGAACTTTTTTATTCTAAATGCGGTCGTTTTATATTGATTTCTTCACTCAACCGATCCAATAATGCACAATAATATTCACTATTTATAGTTTTTCCTTTCTCAAGATAATCAATAAATATTATACCCCTTGCATCCCAAAATACTGTGGCCATTACTTTTCCTGCTGACTTAACAGTTTTCGCCTTCTTGGGACCACTTTTACCAGCTTCTATCCATTGTTTTGACTGTTCTTTGCATTCTGGGATGTAGTGATGGATCCATGTTTCATCAACAGTTATGAATCGGCGCAAGAACTCTATTGGATTACGCTGATAAATCGCTAAAAGCTCCTCGGAATTGGTCCAACGGACGATTTTTTGAGGCAAAGTCAACAAACGCGGCACCCATCTTGCGGATAGCTTTTTCATGTGGAGTTCATCATGTAAAATACTCCAAACTTGTTTTTCGTGTATTTTAACAATATCAGCAAGTTCTCTGAGCTTTATTCGTCTATCTTTAGTCGCTGCATTAAATATTTTTCTAATGTTTTCAATAGTAGTAGCAGTTTTCGGACTTTTAGAGCGTTGTTCATCTTCCGTACTTGAACGACCCATTTTAAATTGTTGAACCCAGGATTTCACGGTGTAGTATGATGGTGCATTATCACCATGAACAGAATCCAATTCATCTTTGATTAATTGTGGCGTATAACCTTTCATATAAA
Source organism: Hydrotaea diabolus (assembly GCA_963513945.1). Lineage (NCBI taxonomy): Eukaryota > Metazoa > Arthropoda > Insecta > Diptera > Muscidae > Hydrotaea > Hydrotaea diabolus. Next base: position 130,212,518 of record OY740719.1, read on the forward strand.
AGTGTTTAATTAGCGCACGAAACTCTTTATTTTCCATTTTTCAAAAATTATAAAACTTGTTTACTTCAATCACCCGTAACAAAGAAAATAATCACTAAATATTTCGGAAATTTTGACAGATGGCTTATAAAAGATTGCTTTTAAAAAACAAAACAAAAAAAAGTTGCTAGTAAAACAGAAAATGTGCCAGGCCAGTTAGTTTTGCGGTCGTCCTCGTATATCCGGAGAATATGGAATATGCAAGAATATGCAATTTTGTCATTGAGACTTCTTGGCCATATGGGGTCTTTTTTTAAATCCTCGTTGAATCGGTCCAATAAGTTGACATAATATTTGTCATTTATTATTTTCTTTTGAAGGTTATCGATGTGGATTATACAGCGTCATCCAAAAAAAAAACAGTTGCTCTCTCCTTATTGGTCGACAAAGTCACCTTGGCCTTCTTCGTAGCCGATTTACACGGAAAACCCATTGTTTAGACTGCTGCTTGGTCTCCGGAGTGTTGAAATGGATCCATGTTTCATCCACAGTTAGAAAACGCCGCAAAAACTCATTCGAGTTGTGATTAAACAATTCCAGACAATTATGTGTAGTTGCCACACGATTAAGGTTATGGTCAATTGTAAGCAAACGCGGCACGCATCTTTCTTAAACCCAACTGATCATGTAAAATCGAAACCACACTGCCATATGAAATGCGGATGGCATCAACAATCTCACGCACTGTTACTGTTCGATCGGCCATCACCATATCGTGGATTTTTTTCTACATTTTTGAGTGTATTGAACTCCATTGGCCGTCCAGAAGCGACCACAACGAAAGTCAGTAAAGCACTTTTTAACAATTGTAATCGATGGTGCAGAGTACACATAGTATTTATCAAGCTTTTCCTCGGTCGAATTGACGGATTTTCCACAAAAAATAATGTATAATCAGCACTCGAAAATATTTTTTTTTTCATTTTTAACAAAATCCATGAGGTTGTATGGTTTGAACAGCTGTTAAACACAAACTACGAGCGAAGTTGGAAAAATCACGGATTGTTTGATAAGCCATCGTATGTTTGATATGCCATCGTATCTGTATATCATATGGTAGTGGGGATCATAGTATAGTTGTGTGCAAATTATAATATTTTTGTCAGGATTGTTATGTTTTTCTGGGTTGTGTGTTTGGTTGTTGGCAAATTATAATATTGTTGTCAGCATCATATAATATTGATGTGACAAACCATATATCTAGCAACAGTTTTAGGCATTCTGGATTTGTAGAGTCCGTTACAACTCGAAAGCACTTTGAAACTCGATACTCGCCGAGCTTAGGGTGCGCAAACTAAAAAGTATCATTTTATTAGTGAGTCACACCGTAAAGTCAAGTTTTTTGCCCAACTTAATTTGACGTTTATTTGTTTCAGTGTTTAAAAAATTCAACCATGGAGAGTTTTACAATTGAGCAGCGCCTTAAGATTGTTGAAGTCTTTTACGAAAATAGGCATTTAAATCAAAATGCATATTGTGCACTTTGTGATTCGCAACGAGACAGACTTTCACCGCAGAGGATTCGTTAACAAGCAGAATTGCCGCATTTGGGCAAATGAGAATCCACGAGTGATTGTTGAAAAGCCGATGTATCCACAAAGACTGACAGTTAGTTGGGTGCAATTTATGGACTAGCGGCGTCTTCGGGCTGTACTTCTTCGAAAATGAGATCGGCCAAGCAGTTACCGTGAATGGTCTTTACTATCAAGGGATGGAAAAGGACTTCTAGTGGCTATAAATTGGGGATATGGACCTAGGCGATATGTGGTTCCACTTCCACTTAATAGTGCCACCTGCCAGCGAAATAATGGCTCTTTTGCGCGATAATTTCGATGGCCATGTAATCTCACGTCGTGTAGTTGTTAATTGGTCGCCACGATCATTTGATTTGACACCGTTGGACTTCTTTCTTTGGGGATATTTAGAAGAAAAAGTGTATGCCAAGAAATCAGAAACAATTCGAGAGCTAAAGGATGGGATAATAATTAACGACATTTAAGCTCCATTATGTCTCCAGAGTCATTGAAAATATCTACCAACGGATAGAGCTAGGCCACCGAAACCGTGGAGAGCGTTTGGCCGATATTTTGCTTCACACATAATTGTTTTCATATGTCCTTCTATCATAATAAAAAATATTAAGATAATTCTCTGATAGCTTTTTATTTTATGTACAATTAACATTGTGCGTTTTAGTACCCTTTATGTGAGACGCGCAAAATAGAAAGGGACCTAAGGGTAAAAACCAGTTTTGTTCAGGAGAGCCATTTTAAAGATTTAAATACGTGTATCTTTGGTGTACAATCACTTTCATAAAACGCGCATATCTCTGGGAGGGAACACTTTTGGGCATGGGATCGGTCTCATTCGATGCTCAGACCCTTAGGTCCCTTTCTCTATGCGCTGTCACATATGAGTTTTAAAAGCTAATCTCAATAGCGTTAGTCTGTAACGGGATTTCAAAATTGTTTCAACTTTCATCAAGGAGTGGTCAGATAATGAGAACCGTATCGCTGCAATAGCGCTTTTTAAGTGTTAAATGAAAAAAAGCGATATTTTCAAAACGCTCCGGCCACTAGGGATTAGCCGCATGTTCGTCTACCCAAGCATAAAACTGTTTGAGGACACTGGAGATGTAAAAGACCGCCACTGGTCGGGCCGCCCATGCTCTGTTCGAACACCGCATGTCATCAAAGCCGTTAAAGCAAGAATTTTTAGAAATCCGCTCCATGACTCGAATCATTAAAAAAGACTTGGGACTTATGGCTTTCAAACGACGTACCGGACATTTATTGACTGCAGCTTTAAAAAAACAGTGTTGAAAAATGCAAACGTCTTTTGGTGAAGCACGCTGATAACTTGCACTGACAAATTTTGTTCACCGAAGAATATTTTTACCGTTCAGGAGAAATTTAACAAGCAAAATGATAGAGTGTATGCGCGGTCATCTAAGGAGGCATCCGAACTGATCACAAGGGTGGAAAAGGGCCATCATCCAGCTTCAGTCATTGTTTGGTGTGGTGTCTCTTACGATGGGCTCACTGACCTGCATTTCTGCGAACAAGGAGTCAAAACATCGGCCAAAGTTTACCAAGAAACCGTTTTAGAAGCTGTTGTGAAGCCTCTTAACAATTCCCTGATCCAAATCCAGCCATGGACTTTCCAGCAGGATTCTGCGCCGGCCCATAAGGCTAAAACATCCCAGGCCTGGCTTCGAAACTATTTGCCAGCTTTCATTTCCTCTGAAGAATGGCCCTCAGACAGTTTAGATTTGAACCCATTGGATTACAAATTGTGGACGGTTTTAGAGGACAAGGTTTGTCACAAAAGATACCCCAACATTGGATCTCTTAAGACTGCTTTGGTACGAGCTGTGGCCAATTTTCCAATGGACGAGGTTCGTGCAGCTATTGACGATTGGCCAGTGCGACTTAAGGAGTGTGTAAAGGCAAAAGGCAGACATTTCGAATAAGTAGATTTTTTTGGATACAATATACATCAATAAATATATTAAAAAATATTTGGTCCAAAAACATTCAGTACTTTTTATTTTACAGCATAAAACGTGTGTACGAGGGCGACCGCAAAACTAACTGGCCTGGCACATTTTCTGTTTTACTAGCAACTTTTTTGTTTTGTTTTTTAAAAACAATCTTTTATAAGCCATCTGTCAAAATTTCCGAAATATTTAATGATTATTTTCTTAGTTGCAGGTGATTGAAGTAAACAAGTTTTATAATTTTTGAAAAGGGGAAAATAAAGAGTTTCGTGCGGTAATTAAACACTTTAATATGAAAGGTTATACGCCACAATTAATCAAAGATGAATTGGATTCTGTTCATGGTGATAATGCAGCATCATACTCCACCGTTAAATCCTGTATGCAACAATTTAAAATGGGTCGTTCAATTACGGAAGATGAACAACGCTCTGGAAGACCGAAAACTGCTACTACTATTGAAAACATTAGAAAAATATTTAATGAAGTGACTAAAGATAGACGAATAAAGCCAAGAGAACTTGCTGATATTGTTAAAATACACGAAGAACAAGTTTGGAGTATTTTACATGATGAACTCCACATGAAAAAGCTATCCGCAAGATGGGTGCCGCGTTTCTTGACTTTGCCCCAAAAAATCGTCCGTTGGACTAATTTCGAGGAACTTTTAGCGATTTATCAGCGTAATCCAATAGAGTTCATGCGCCGATTCATAACTGTTGATGAAACATGGATCCATCACTACATCCCAGAATGCAAAGAACAGTCAAAACAATGGATAGAAGCTGGTAAAAGTGGTCCCAAGAAGGCGAAAACTGTCAAGTCAGCAGGAAATGTAATGGCCACAGTATTTTGGGATGCAAGGGGTATAATATTTATTGATTATCTTGAGAAAGGAAAAACTATAAATAGAGAATATTATTGTGCATTATTGGATCGGTTGAGTAAAGAAATCAAGATTAAACGACCGCATTTAAAGAAAAAATCCTTTTCATCAAGATAATGCTCCTTCACACACTGCATTTTTAGCTCAACAAAAACTGGCCGAATTACGATTTGAAATTGCTCTGCATCCACCATATAGTCCAGATTTAGCTCCTTCTGATTATTTCTTGTTTCCAAATTTAAAAACAATTCTCGGTGGCAAAAAATGTTCGTCCAATAGCGAGGTTATTGCTGAAACTGAGGCATATTTTGAAGGTCTTGAAAAATCTTATTTTTCGGATGGAATTAAAAAACTTGAAAACATTTGATGAAGTGTATTGAGTTGGAAGGAGATTGTGTGGAAAAATAAATAATAATAATTCCAAAAAAAAGGTTCTTTTTATGCTAGGCCAGTTACTTTTGCCGTCGCCCTCGTAACAGTATTTATGTCCCTACTAAGTACTTTTATCTATGAGCCTTTCCGCTGCCCGCAACCACAGCGCTCACTTCCACAAGAAGTGGGCTGAACAAGACACTAGGATAACACTTTTGCCCATGGCTTGCTGCACTCCAAGTTATTGTGTAGGATATGGACTTTCTAAGTGTATAAAGTCGTTTAAACCAATTTACTCTCAGCTATGAAAACATGATATTTAAATGAGAGATTTCAATAGTGATTGTGCACTAACAATCATACTTTTTTGTTTCTAAATATCCAAATCACACCTTCAAAAGCAAGTGCTTTAAGTCCTCACCCATTCAATGTTGGAAGAAATTAGCTGTATACAAATAAAATGCAATTCATGATCTTGTCAAATTTGGCATTATCCGCGTAAGGTTGCTTATAAGCGGAGATTTGTTTTCTCCCCCACAAGTGGCAGTATTACCAATCCTACCCGTGCCAAACTTGTACCAAGAATCACGATGATGATGATGATGCTGATGATGACACAGAAATGCTCATGTGACACTGCATTTCAGAGCAACTGAGTCATTTTCCGCAACCTTCCATTGGTGTGGGATGCATATTAAGCTACGATTTAGCACCCACCCCGCGATTACTTTGAACTTCTAAACAAAAGAAACGCCGGCAACATTTTTTTCAATATTAGACATCGTCGTCGTAGTACGCAGAACACTGATATAGACAGGTAGACAGACCGACCGACCAACAGACAGACAGTTTGTATGGAAACCACAATCATTAGTGGAACCCGGTGAAGGTGTGAACTTTGGTTCAGTGAATGATTCATTAGAAAACATTGAAATGGTTAAGATGATGATGATGAGGTTACTCAAATTGTGTAGCTTTACTTGTACTTATATACGGAAATACTAGTTAGGAACGATTTAATGCATTCATTTTAGGTAATTCAAAATTTAAAATAGCCAAAATTAACGCTTTTTTGACATATATCAGATGATTAATTATTTTACATAATACTGCAATTCCACAATGCATTAATAATATTGATCAGTGCAAAAATCTAAGGTGAAATAATCAAGTTCGTCTGTCTGTCTGTGCACACAAAGAAAAAATATGGTTATTATATGGTCACGGCAACAATAATATGTTCTCTGTAATAATAGTATGTTCGTCGCAACCATAGTATTGTTCTTTGAACTTCATGTTGACAGTAGTATGATTACGACAATAATAATATTGTTGAAATGTAACAATAGTATTATTGACAAATTTGGAAATGAAACTATGGTTGCAGCAACAATATAAATATGGTTGGTGCGACAAAAGTATTGTTTCTTGGGTTTTATGTTAACAATATTATGATTACGGGAATTATACTGTATGATTGTAATTTTTCTTAATTTGTAATTTTGATTTGTTTAATTGAATTGTTTTTAATAAAAAAGCTTACTTTTTTAAATGGATTTTCTCTGCTATTTAATAAACACACCTATTATTTTAAATTTAATGTATTTATAATTTATTTACTAAATAAGAATTTCTATTATTGACAACATAAACCAAGCCTAATTAATAATTTTGAGGACCATAGTATGGTTGAGTGGGATCATACTATGGTTGCGTGTGAACCATACTATGATTGTTAGGATCATAATATGGTTGTATATCAAACATGCTTTTGTTGTGAGGATCATAATATGGTTGTGGGGATCATAGTATGGTTATGTGGGATCATACTAAAGTTGTGGTCATCAAAGTATGGCTGAGAGTTAATCATACTATGATTGTGAGGATCATAGTATGGATAAGTGTGAATCATACTAAGGTTGTGAGGATCATAGTATGGTTCTGTGTGAATCATACTATTGTTGTGAGGATCATAATATTGTTGTGCCACAACCATACACCAACAATAGTATGATGCCCTTCGAATATTGTCACCCCAACCATACCTTTTTTCTGCGTGTGGAAAGCGTACTACCGACCTCTCAATTTTTACACAAATTTCTTTACAATTCAAAATCCTCACGTAGAGGTTGATTTTTTTGTTAAGCAGATCATTGACGGAAATTATAAATGACATATAAATGTTGTTTTTTTACCCTACATTAACGGATTGTTTTTAAATCTTTTTTTTTATTCACTATATATTCGGAATCGTCGTAGAAATTTAGATGATCTAGCTATGACCGTCCATCTGTGTAAAGCCAACTACACAGGGTTACCATAAAGATCTTTCCGTGAGAAGGACAACTGTTCCAAAAAACCGAAGGACATTTGGGGATTTAAATAGAGCCTTAAAAAACATCGGAGGACACATTTTAAATTAAAAAATGAAAAAAACGTATTATGCTCACCGATCTTTATACGAGGGATGCTATATATATGTCTTGCCTAGGCAACACTAAGTGTTGCCTGGCGCCATCTGCCATTGGAAAGTTTGACATTTTTTAGCATAAACGTACTCAGAACGTTTTGACGTACGACCATCATTTGTGTTGTTTACAGTGACTCGGAAAATCTATTTGGCAAAAAAATGTAATTAACTCGTAAACATTTTCGTGCGATCATTCTTCTCAACTTTCGACGTCAATTCTCAAGACAAGAGTGCATCGTTGAACTTAAATCTTTGTATGACGATGAAGCACCATCTTATACCACTGTGCAAAGCTGGTTTATTGAATTCAATCGTGGCCGACACTCGCTCAAAAACGAAGTTAGTAAAGGTCGTCCAAAAACGGCCGTTGTGCCAGAGATTGATGACGTGCGTGAACTGATAATGTAAGATCGTCCTGTGAAATACCGTGAGATAGAGAAGACAAATCATTGTGCACCATGCGAGCTCTCACACATCGGCTCAAATCAGTGCCTTTTCGACCGGCCAAAACGTCGAATTGATGGGTCATCCGCCGTACAGCTCTGACTTGGCACCCAATGACTTCTTTTTAATCCCGCACATCAAGAAAAAAATGTGTGGTCAACGATTTTCGTCGCCAATCGGAGTGGAAAGAGTGCTTCGACAATTGGTTTGAGCGCATGCAAAAGTGTATAAATCATGCTGGAGAATACTTTGAAAAACAATTAAACCATTTTTGATGATAAATATTCGCATTTTTATTATTAGGCCAGAAAGATATATAACAGCCCTGGTATCAGAAAATTTCCCAATAAGCTAATATCCAAAAACTCCATATTATGTTGGCCCACAGGTCGCCTGACTTTACTGCACCTGACTTTTTCTTGTGGGGTTATTGCAAACAGGAAGTCTTCAAAGCAAAACCAATAAATATGAATGAACTAAACCAATCCATTTGAGAAACAATTGCGGCTATTCCTGTCTACACTCTAACAAGCAATAAAGAACTTTTTGGTAAGAGCAGGGGGGCCAGTAATGAAGAACTTTTTGGAAAGAGCAGGGGGCATTTAAATTTCATTATTTTTAAAACTAATTAAGCTATATTTAATAAAAATGAGCTTTAACATGAATAAAAGAAAAATTAATTCCATACACTGAAAAAAAGGTTATTTTACTTATAAATTCTTAATGTAGCAATATTAATCAGCCACCCTGTACAAAATGTTCCTCGTTTGTGCATTGATTTTGAGATTGATTCCTGCACAACGTTCTGACTGAGCTACATAAGCAGAAGGCGGACAGACACTTCTTTACCAAGTAAGGTAAGACCAGGGGGGTAAGAGCAGGGGAGCCAGTAACGAACAACTTTTTGGTAAGAGCAGGGGGCATTTAAACTTCAATATTTTTAAAACTAATTAAGCTATATTAAATAAATATGAGCTTTAACATGAATAAAAGGAAAATGAATTCCATACACTGAAAAAAAAGGTTATTTTACTTATAGATTCTTAATGTAGCAATATTTATCAGCCACCCTGTACAAAATGTTCCTCGTTTGTGCATTAATTTTGAGATTGATTCCTGCACAACGTTCTGACTGAGCTACATAAGCAGAAGGCGGACTGACACTGCTTTAACTTCTATCGAATTGGTAAATGACCGATGAACCGAAAAATTATTATTTAATTGGGAGGAATTAATATAAACGATGGAAACATATTAAAGATGAGAATGTTTTTATTACTGCTGACAATTTATGCTGGTAAAGTTACCGGTTCAACATGCACTCCCAGTTACGATTAATGTCTCTATAAATAACTGCGCGACATTCGTTTTTAGGACTTGAAACGCGGGCCGGGTTCACCTAGTATAATATAAAAACATGACCCAATATGGTCCCATTTTAATAGGATTCGTTTAAGATCTGTACTTGGATTATAATGTTTAATAGACAGTCGGACATAGTTCAATGGAATCAGAAAGCGATTCTTAGTCGAATGGTATAATAAACGTGGTGTCAATCTCCTTTCCTTTAAAGTGTTACAAACATCAGCCATAGGTCAAGTAGTACCGTGTAGCGTATGGTATAACAATTTCAATTTACTCAAAAAATAATCATTTAAATTTGTTGTCAGTTTTTACAACTTTTAAAAATCTATATGATTCGATCTAGTCTAATACACAAGTAAATATAAAAATATATATACACAATTAGTAACTACCCATGTTCTGTACGCTCATAAATATATCAGCTCATATCGGAATAAATACACATCGCTGTAGGCCTCCCAGTTCTTGTCATCATTTGTTTTTTTTTATTCTTGTGTCTTGTTCCCCAGCCAGAAAACAACGCCTTAACGCAAAAATCAATTAAAGCCGCTTTTTAAGGTCACACTCGTTCCAAGACTCTGGTGCGGCACGCAGGCGCTCTCATGCAAAACTCTTCCCTGGTTCATTGTTTCAATTTTTATGTGAATTTGTGTGTGTGTCTGCGTTTTATACCTTTCATAGTTCAACAAGCTCATGATTAATTTACAAATTAAAAGAAACTGAAAGCTTCCGATTAATAAACCGAACATCCCATCCTATGCGCAGGCGGGACGCATGCGCGCGTGTATGTTCGTTTGTAGCGTTCCTTGGGATGGCTGCGGCGGCTTAAGTTGAAATTAATCGAGGGAACACTTAGGGTGGAAGTATTCGGGCAAAAAAGTGCAAACATACGTACAGAAGTGGCAGAGATTGGCAATTTTCCGCTTAATTTATGGAGGAAGCAAAGGTGACTTGAACAAATTGCTATGGATGATGAAGATGACCATGTGCAAATAATTAAGTAGTGCAAGACTGCAAAAAAGCGTATAATGTACGCAAGGAAAGAAGTTGTTTAAAAAAAAACGTAAGCGTCTGGTAAAGTTTATTTCGAATACATAGACATAGTTCAGTTGGTCTAAATTGATTGAACTATGTTGAGTTAAGCACAGTATTCTGAACAGTAACAGGAAAGTAAAGAAACTAGCTATCAGAAAATACTTACGAGTACTTAATAGACTTTTTCTAGTAATATTAAATAGCTTGCCTTTGAGATAACACGCCTATTTAAAAAAGGCAGGCCAATGGAATCCGCCATCCACAAAGTGGTCAGCTACGTAGAAGACTCTCTACACCACAAGGAATACACAATGGCAGTGTTTCTGGACGTCCAAGACGCCTTCAACAAGGTAGAAATTACCTCGATCCTTGAAGATCTTAACCGCGTTGGGGTACAACCAGCCATAATTCTATGGACGTGCAACATGCTAAGAGGCAGAATCATTACTCGTCTCTTGGAGGAGCTGTAAAGAAAATACGAGTTATGAGGGGAATCTAGTGATAAACAATATCCTTTATGATCTGACAGAGCGAAGGCCGACAGCGAAGACCGACGATGTGGTGCTGCTGGCCCGAGACAAAGTTCTGCAAACGAAGTGAGATAATGGAATGGTCACTAAGAAAACTCTTACGATGGGCAAATGACAACGGCCAGACAAAGATAGAGCCAGTTCTGTTCACAAGGAAATAAAAGACCCAGAACTATGATATCCCACCACTAAACGGGAAAACGACACGCGGAGAAAAAACATGGTTACTATAATATGTAAAAATACTATGTTCTCCGCAATGAAAGTATGTTCGTCGCAACCAAAGTATTGTTAACTGAATTTATTTTTGACAATAGTATGATTGCCGCTATATTAATATTGTTGAAATGTAACAAAAGTATTATTGTCAAATTTAATAATGTAAATATGGTTATAGCAACAATATAAATATGGTTGGTGCGGCAAAAGTATTGTTTTTTTGGGTTTTAAGTTAACAATAATATGATTACGGCAATCATACTGTATAATTGTAATTTTTCCTCATTTAAAAATGCTTTTAAGAACAATGTTATTGGATCTAGTGCAATAATAGTACTTTTTGTATGAAAATTACAAATTTTCAAACAAACTGCTTTGGCTTTGTTTAACTGAAATATTTTTAATAAAAACGCTTACGATTTCTTTTACTGTTAAATAAATCACTTATATTAATTTCAATTTTATGTTTTTTTTTAAATAACTTTCATAATTCAAATCTGTTGTTGAGAACTACTCGTAAATCCAATTCTAATAAATAATATTGGGGATCATAGTATTTTTGTGGTTACTTGTGAATTATACTATGGTTGTTAGATTCATACTATTGTTGTATGTGAAACATACTATGGTTGTGGAGATCATAGTATGGTTGAGTGTGAATCATACTATTGTTGTGAGGATCAAAGTATAGTTGTGAGGATTATAGTATGGTAGTGTTTGAATAATACTATTATTGTGAGGATCATAATATTGTTGTTTTACAACCATACACCCAACGATAGTATTGTCCTCTTCGGATATTGTCACCACAACCTTTTTACTTTTTTTTCTGCGTGTTGCTGGCCAAAGTATGATTCCCGTCCGAAAGTGTAGGACTCAAATGGACGAAGTAATGGATGGTTTGATAGAGACGATAGTTCTTTTAAATGTTTTCTTTCAATCATCATCACATCTTTATCTGACATTTAGCTGTCAAAATATTCAGTAAGGTTTGCCACTTAATCATGGATCTTTATGGAGAATAAATTGAGCTCCTGCGTTCCATCCGTCCATGTCCAAATTCAATCAGAGCCTAATTCACCCATGCGCTAGCGTTGCTATGTCGTCATACGATTGGAATTATTCAATGTTTTGTTAACAGGAAGATTTTAAGAGAATTTTAATGGCATTATTTTCTGGATGGATGCAGTGTATTTTTTACTAAAGTTGAATCTGTAGAACCTTAAGAGAAACAAAATTTATATTGCAAAAAAATCAGGCCTTAAGCGCCATTACCTGCAGACTTGTATTTATTTCCTTTTGCTTTAAGTTAACTCTATTTGTGTTTATCCTACAAGATTTATAAATGTTATTTTTTTATTTAACAAGAAATTAAAAAGTTACATTTTATTTTTGTTCAATTTCCACAAAAAAAAATTTTAAAAAACTGATTACGGTAACAGCTGACCAATAAAAAAACAAGGGGACATATTAAGTTCGGCTGTGCCGAATTACGGTGGATTACGGTCCAATATGTAAATGTTGTAAACGGGCGTGGTACCGAACTCTCATCTATTAGAGTGAGTTTCCTGCTAAACCGACGTTATTACCAACTACTGTCGTCAGATAGGCATTAGTTCTCGAGATATAGCCTTTGAAATTTCAGTGTTGTAAAGGCGGGGCCACGCCCTTTTGTCCAATTTTAGCCTAATATATTTCTAGTCAATAAATTCATTCAGTAACTAAATTTTTTAGGAAGTGTTTGGTCTAAAAAAAAAGTTTATAAAATATTGTCTATTTAATTTCAGGTTAGTGTGAACGGGGACACGACCCCTTGTCAAATTTGTACCATAACATAGTCTATAATTATTTCCTAGTCTTTGATTTCATTCTGTTAAAATTTTATATTTCTTTTTGTATTTTGTAAGAATTAAATAGCTGAAAATGCGATTTTTTAAGTGGTTGTGGAACCGCTTACTTTTCATCCTGCATGTGTTTCCATCATCATATCTCTATTGGTTTATGAAATATTGTCTATTTAATTTCAGGATTATGTTGGCGGTGCCACGCCTCCTTGTCAAATTTTACTATAACATTTGCTATAATAATTTTATTGTATTTGATTTCATTCTGTTAAAAGTAGATAACAGCCGGTCTTTTACTTTGACCATATATCCGTTTTTTTTATAGGGGCGTGGCACGTCACACATGCGTAGATGGACCGAAATGGTTGGTATTTAAAGTGGGCCTAATCGTTCAAGAGATAACAACTTTTTCCCTCACAAGGACTGGGCTAACCTCTTGAAAAATAAACAATCCTAATGTCAAAAACGCAATATCTCATGAACTTTTAGGGATATGGGGCGGGTATTTGAAACATAAGACATTGGCATGGGTCGAAACATAAAATTTCAATCACGTAGCTTTAATAATGAGACCTGCAGTTAAATTTTCACAGACAAACGGATAGACTGAATATAGGGTAGGCCATTTAAAATTTTAAATTTGAACCGACTGTAACAAAAATTACTGATAATTTTTTTAAATTTCTGCTTATATTGCGAAGAATAAACTTTGTCATTTAATAATGGAAAACCATCCGCTGCATTTTCGATTCGTCTAATGGGATGAAGATTGCTTGGAAGGAGATGGAGAATTTCACCAAGTGTTTTCAGATAAAGCTCATTTTTATCTCGCTGGCTATGTCAATAAGCAAAATTGCCGCATATGGGGTTCAGAGAACCCACACGTGACTATTGAGACCCCAAGCCATCCACAACGCGTCACTGTTTCTTGTGGAATTAGGGCTGGCCGAATCAATGGGTCAATTTTCTTTGAAAATGAGCATGGAGCCGCCGTTACCTTTAACGGTGAGCGCTACCGCGCCATGCTCAACGAATGTTTGTTACCAAAAATTCAGGACAATGACATGGACGACATTTGGTTTCAACAAGACGAAACCACACGTCACACAGCCAACGCAATCATCGATGTTTGACGCACTGTTTTTAAAAATCGAATGATCAGCTGAAATTGTGATGTCAGTAGGCTGCCTCGAAGCTGGTTTGAGCCCTTTGGATTATTTTCTGTGGGCAGCCATTAAGGATAAATGTTACGCAAAGCATGCAGAGACAATTGAAGCGTTGATACATAAAATCGAAGTTGCAATTGAAGAAGTTCGACGTGAAACAATTGAAAATATACTGAAAAATTGGGATGATCGGATGAGGTCCTGCCGAGCCAGTTGTGGAAGTCATATGAATTTTTACGGTATGCTAATGGCTATGTTAATTTTCCAAAACAATTTTGATATACAGACCTGAGGCCAGCCCACCTGACAATTAATAATTATTTTTGACATAGTTACATTTTGCTCCAATTTTGCAGCAAAAAACTTGTCATATGAATGATATTGTGTTTTATTATTACGCGTAAAGTTCAATCTTTCCAATAAAATCAGAAAGTTTAAAAAAATTTTAGTACTTTTTTTTACAGCCGATTTAAATAAAAAAAATTTAAATCGCCCACCCTGTATAAATTGTATGGGGTCTCTGATCAGTATGTCGATGTGCTACAAACGGAATGACAAAGAATATGCCCCCAATCCCATGATGAAGGGTATAAAAACACACGGTCGCTTATAAAAACCCGATGTTTTGTACGATAGCGCAAGCCATCGTCAAAAAAATATTCTCTACGTTACCATTACGTATGGGTAAAAAAGGCACCAGATTTTGAAAATACGTACATACCTAAATGATCCTTTAAGTACGATTATTAGTATACATACGTATTTTACGACCAAAGTGCCTGATATTTTGGCCAAAATACCGGTTTTAACTGCGTCTCCACTTACGGTTACTATGTAAGCCATGAATGGCCTACAAAGAATTAGAAAGTGCTAAGCAAATACGTCAAAATAGGGGAATTTTTTTGGATTTCGCGAGTCCAAACAGCTCGCAGCCATAATTCATCATTGTGTTAAATTTCTGGATACCCGATTATTTCACTTGACCGCTAAGCAAAGTGCTTAGGGGTGATCAATCTAGTGATATTTATCTCAAAAGGTTTTTTTTACAGATTACGCATGAGTTGAGTTAAACTTTATTTTTTTCATTTCAGTATTGTTTGCCATTTTATAATGGAAAGACTTACACCGCGAAAACCACGGTATGTCTCACCATTCGAAATGCTCGAACGAGTCATCCAAAATTGGACCTTCAGAATGGACA
The DNA here is from genome assembly GCA_963513945.1 of Hydrotaea diabolus. NCBI lineage: Eukaryota > Metazoa > Arthropoda > Insecta > Diptera > Muscidae > Hydrotaea > Hydrotaea diabolus. Next base: position 130,227,588 of record OY740719.1, read on the forward strand.
CCCTGATAAAAATAAAAAAATGGCATAAAATCTCGAATGAACAATAAAGATTCTGCGCGTAATTTGAATTTTTTATTTTGAAAAAAAAACCTTTAGATTGATCACCCATTATCAACAAGCAAACGGACGGCCGGATAGGACTAGATCGTTTTAGAATTGTACGGCTACCTTAAATTTCCTTCCCTATTAAAGTTGCAACAATAGGCTGTTCCGAAAGCCAATAATAACAATAATTTGGACTACAGGTCGTAGGTTTTTATTATTTTCATATCTATCATCTTTTGGTGTGTTAAACCAAATGACCATTACACAGTACAACACATGATTTCGGCACTCCATTCTGATAATTGTTTGTGAAAGTAGCCCCAAAAAAAAAAGAACTTCTGCATCATTCGTTTGGTCAAGGTACATCAAATAATAATTTAATAATTAATTTGAAGTTAGTAAGTATCGTATAGGGGAATTTTTCACGTTTTAGGCTCTTTTGTCATAACTCGAGAACCACTAGCCGAATAAGCTGAAACTAATTTAAATTTTTTTTTTTTACAATTCCTTTAATCTGTTCATACAACTTTTCGCTACATAAGCAGAATTTTCGCAGTTATAAATAAATGTCTAAAGAAAAAAAAAATTTTTGCCTAAAAAATTAAAGTTTTTTTTTTATTTCATAAAAAATACAAAACGGTAAAAAGTGTCAAGTCCTTTCACTTTCACGTAAAGTCACATAACCTATGAACGAAATGAGACATAAGGGTTGCCCATATTCGACGGACCCATGTTAAAAAAATCAAAGAAAAAAATAAAAATTTGGCGGTTGGCAATCTTAATCATTTAATTTGTTCCAAGTAGATTTGTTTACATCAATTTTTGAATATGATATCTCTCAAATGGCCGCCTCTGGCGTTGATGGCGTATTGTGCCCTTTTTGCAGCATTTTCCATCGTTTTCTCCAACATTTCGGCCGGAATAGCGGCTATTTCTTCACGAATGTTGTCCTTGAGCTCTTCTACGGTCCTTGGCTTGTTAACGTAAACCTTTGACTTCAAATATCCCCACAACAAGAAGTCAGGCGGCGTCAAATCGGGCGAACGCGGTGGTCAGTCCAAATCACCACTTTTCGACATCAAACGGCCCGGAAACAAATTCTTCAGAAAATCGATTGTTATGCGACTTGTGTGCGGTGGAGCGCCGTCTTGTTGAAACCAGAACTGCCTCATACGCTTTCGACGAATAATTGGCATCACAAAATTGGTCATCATGCCATCTCTGTCAAAAGTTATTGCGTTGCCAGATGGGTCCGTCGAATATGGGCAACCCGTTAGATCCTGAAAATCGATTTACGCGTTTCGCTTTTATGCACAATTAAGTGAAGGTAAGAATTTCAAAAATTTGATCGAGATATGTACAAAATTCTTTGGAAAAAACGTTGATGACTTTTTTATGATTCTCAGAATTTGAAAAAAAAGTAATAAAGTAGGTTAAAATTGCAAGAAACAATTAAAATTACGGAATAAACCTTTGATAAAGGATCTAGATGATATTTTGTTGCCATCGCTCCACATAAAATTAGGAACAGCTGGGAAATTCGTCGAAGTGGTAGTCAAAGATATTGATGATGCCTATGACTGTTTGAAATCCATATTTCCAAAACTCGGTGAAGCTAAAATTAGAAAAAGTACGTATCGTTGTCAGTATTTTAATATTGTCATATCTAAATTTGTTCACTTCGATATATTCGCATAACCAATAATTTTTTCGTAAATGTATTTTTTTATATTTTAAATAGGTACTCTCAATGGACTGGATATACGAAAACTAATAAAAAGCGAATCTTTCACAAATATGCTGTCGAACAATTAAAACCACCTATGTGCATAGGACGCATTGAAACAAGTCGTCAAAGGCGTTTTAGGAAAGAACCGTGTACAGCGAGATGACATACAGGCACGAGTGGACAACTTGCTGTATTATTCTGAAAAAATCAATGCATCCATGACGTTAAAATTACACTTCATGCATTTCCACCTTGATACCTTTTTGGCACAATTACCTCAGCAATCGGACGAACAAGGAGAGAGGTGCCACCAGGTGACCATGCCAATGAAAAAGCGATTCAAAGGCAAAAAATGTAATGCATTTTTTGTGAAGGTTTGTTGGTGGAGTTCTAAAATTATGCAGTTTGAAGATGAAAGCCCCGAAGATGAAGATGACACTGAAATTTGTGGACACACTGAACAAAACATGCCCTTGAATATTATGTCTATCTCGAATGATGATGCATACTCAGAACATGAATACGAACAACTTACGAAGAAAATAAGGTCATCAGACCCACAAACGTCAACTTCAACGAGAAAATATTCTAAATTTTGTTTCCATGCATAGATAACATATAAAAATCTGATATTTTCTGTGTAAGAATAGCTGTAATATGAATCGGAATGTTTATTGTCATGCAAAAAAAAAGAATCAATAAAAAAGTCATCAATGTTTTTTCCAAAGAATTTTGTGCATATCTCGAGCAAATTTTTGAAATTCATACCTTCACTTAGTTGAGCATAAAAGCGAAACGCGTAAATCGATTTTCATGATCTATGTCTCATTTTGTTCATAGGTTATGTGACTTTACGCGAATGTAGCGAAACGTTGTATGAAAAGATTAAAGGAATTGTAATTTTTAATTTTTTTGAATTTGTTTCAGCCTATTCGGACTAGTGGTTCTCGAATTATGACTACTAACTAACTTGCTTACTTACTTACTTCAAATTAATTATTAAATTATTATTTGATGTTTCTTGGCCAAACGAATGTGCCGAATATCTTCTTTTTGGGGCTACTTTCACAAACAATTATCAGAATTGAGTCCCTAATCAATCACCTGTAATGTTGTACTGTGTCAAGATTGCAACCGAATGCGAGCATTGGCGGTAGCGTTTGTGTCGTAACAATCAGTAATGTGAGGCATTATGAAGAAAAATCCAAGAAAAGAAAATTATCAACAAAAGTACCAGTTACATTTAAACAAAAAAAAAAACAATAGGAACTGCACACCAAAGCAGGCTTCAAGTAAACACTTTTTTGTTTATTTAATTACTGCAACTAGTTAAACATTTTAACTAACAAGCATTTTTTTTATTTCGAGATAATAACATATAAAAAAGATATTTTTTAAAAAAGCATTTGCTTCTTGGATTCGAGTTTGAATCTGAATTCCCTCCACACTACCCGATTGGTCACTTAAATAACCTTTAAATTCGGCGATATTCAGTTTTATGTACAAACACAACTTTTAGCCACTGACAGATTATTTACGCTTTTGGTCCTCTGTGCCCGGCGACGATAAAATGAGAAATGGAACTTGTAATCAGGGTGACCTTGCACCATGCCGACACAATGCAGGCAGGCTGAGTTGCGCGTCCACAGCCACTGACAACCCGACTGCACATAAACTACAATGCATCTCGACAGGTGAAGTTTAACAACATTTTGCTGTTCTTTTTTTCATTTTTAACTTCAGCATCGAACGAAGGAAACACGCTCCACATGAAGTTTAAAATTATTCTTTGGAAAGAAAACGGCGAAACAGCGAACTCTGGAGATTTCATGCTACACGTGAGGGATTTCGTTTTTTTTTTGTTTTGCTTACTGACAGAATTGCGAAAACTGGCAGAACTTTGTACGCAACGCAATAAAGTCGCGAAATGCATGCGTTGCGACGTGGTTTAAAAAGGTTGGTCAAAGTTGCTGATATTGGACCGCAATGGTATGATGAAAGTGTGAACGCCTATCATGCCGGTATGCCCAGGTTCAACCCCGGGGAAGAAGATCTAACAATTTTTCAGCGGCGGGTTTCCACCTCGTTTATGCTGGCGAATTTACAAGTAAGAGATTTATCTCTAAGCCATGTTAAAACTTTGTTATAAAAATGCCTTAGCTGCTGGGAGCCGGCGTTAAACCGTGATCCGGGTAGTGAATATTAGAATTGTATTGTGAACAGCCCACTGATTTGGGAGATATCCGCCCTTGTTCCTTAATGAAAGGTTGTGGGACTTAGGTAAGTAGTAGTATGCATTCATAGTGCCACACAGCTTGGAACCTAGATATCCGCCACCAAATTATTTGCCACACTTATCACTATATGGACTGCCGTTGAAAGTCCACACCAACTGAATAGACTAAAATTCTTGGTGTCTCGTTCAACAGTCTATTGACTGTTGAACGAGGCAGGTCAGTGGTGGACTATGTAGGTCAAGTGGGACAACGAATGTTAGCGAGACGCAGCGGAGAAAAAAACAGACCAGCCAGCACAAAGACTTGAGAACTATACCAAGGTGTCCTCTTAGAAGACCACCTACATGAGAAAACAAAGATCTTGCTAAATGCCGTGCCGATCCCACCCCAGCAGGGTGGTTCATCTGACCCATGTTCTGATATGAGGCAAATGTTTACCCTTTTTCGGAGCCAACAGCCACATGTTACATTCATTTTCGACCAAATTTCGCACAGAACGTTTTGAGCGATCAACACACAACTCTGGTGAAACTGGATCCTATCCATCCATGTATTCTTACAGCCCTACACAGAGTTTTTTTCGATTTCAGGTTCTGCAGCGCTAGGAACTACAAATTAAACCCGATCGTGCTTAAAATTTGCATAACTCATTATGAGCGACCAATACTTAAGCCTGGAAGATCTGCACAATATAAGTCCATACTTTCGTATAGTCTCAATACAAAGGTGCAGTCCGATTTTAAAACCTACAACATTTGGATATGCTTTCGACCACAATTCACATACGAGTGCTGCTATATATATTTTTGGCCTAATATGGCAATTGGGAATATTTATCATCAAAAATGGTTTTATTGTTTTTAAAAGTATGCTCAAGCTTGATTTATACACTTTTGCATGCGCTCAAACCAAGTGTCGAAGCATTTTTTCCACTCCGATTGAGACACTTCCAAAACATGATTATTTAACTCTTCGCTTCGGGCGATAAGGTTGACCACGGGAATTAAAAGAAGTCACGTCAGAGCTGTACGGCGGATGACCTATCAATTCGACGTTTTGGCCGGTCAAAAAGGCGCTGATTTGAGCCGATGTGTGAGAGCTCGCATTGTCAAGGTGCACAATGATTTGTCTTCTCTTGTTCGTTTTTCAAATTTCTCCGAAGACTTCAGGCAAACAAATTGTGGTGTCCCACTCAGAATTGACCGTCCTACGTTGCTCAAGCGGAACAGTCGCCACATCACTAGTTTCGCCGAAGAAACAGGCGACCATTTGCTTCGAAGTGCTTCTTCCACCAACAACTTTCGTTGCATTTGGCTCGTCTTCGAAGACCCACACGGTCGATTGCTGTTTTGTTTCGGGCTCATACGCATAGATCCATGATTCGTCACCTGTGAGGATCTTATAAACGTCTTTTGAAGCACCGCGATCGTATTTTTTCAAAATTTCTTTGCACCAATCGACACGAGCCTTTTTTTTGAGCGATTGTCAAATTGTGCGGGATCCAACGAGAACAAACCTTTTTTATGGCCAGGTGTTTATGCAATATCGAATGTATGCTGGTGGAAGAAATGCCCAAGGATGCCTCTATGTAATATGACGATCTTGCATTATCAGTTCACGCACGGCATTAAAAATTCGTCTTTGAGCGAGCGTCGGCCATGATTGAATTCATTAAACCAGTGTTAAAGGATGGTGTTTCATCGCCATACAAAGATTTAAATTCATCGACGCACTCTTGTCGTGATAATCCATGTCAAAAGTTGTGGAAAATGATCGCACGAAAATGTTCACGAGTAAATTCCATTTTTACCAAATTGATTTTTTCAAGTCACTGTAAACAACACAAATGATGGCCGTACGTCAAAATGTTCTAAGTACGTTTATGATAAAAAAAAATGTCAAACTTTCCAATGCAAATATTAGATGGCGCCTCGTATCACACAATTTAAAGGGAAAACACTGCAACTATTGAAAAAAGCCAAATACCGAGGCGTAACCCTAGACTCCAAACTTTCCTGGAAATGAAATGTGGAGGAGTGTAGAAAGAAGGTTCTTTGTGCCTTTTATACGTGCTGATGAATGTTCGGCAGAACATGAGGTAGTCAACCATCTTCCTTGGATGTTCACTGCAATCATTAGACCAATTGTAACATGTGGAGCAATAGTATGGATCAGACAACACTTAGTGTTGTCTAGGCCAGAAATATATATAACAACACTCGTATAGCGTTTAAAGCGGCCAAAGCCCATCTCCGGTAAAATTGGACTACTTCGGTTCATGAAAGGGTTCTGCCCTTTCTCCCTCACTTTTTCTTATTTTCATTGACGATCTTTCGGGTCAGACCATGAATACAATCTACTCATTTGCAGATGACAGCAATCTCTGTCATTCATGTTGATTCGACCGTAGGCCGAGCCTTTAAGAAATTGAAGACAAAAGGTAAATCATGGATGAGGCACTTGGCCGCATTTACTGGCCGTTTCCGAATGGGGTCGAGTGAATAGAGGAGATTTGAATGCGCGCAAAACACAGTGCTTATTGTTGTCTCACAAGCGATTCGCTGACTTAACAATGTCGTCAATTTATATCGATGGTATGGATGTTGAACCTTCAGATGTTCTTGATGTTCTGGGCATGAAAATACTAAGTGACGCTCGTTGGGCGATAAATGTATTCGAAGTGTCGAAAGAAGCACTCAAGTGCATATGCTTTCTAAAGCGGTGCAAGAATTATTTCACTCCTTCTAATCTTTTTAATATATATAAAGGGTGTTTGTTATTGGGGTATAGAACTTTAAGTTGGCATCACTTTTTTAACTGGCGGCCATTTTGTCAGCTGTCAAGTGATTAATATTTAGTTTGGTTTGCCATTTCATCATGAACAGGTTGACAAAAGAACAACGCTTGCAAAATGGGGCGAAAATGAGATTCATCTCGATGCTGATTTTCATCACAAAATTTTGTTCAGTGATGAGGCTCATTTTTGGTTGAATGGCTACGTCAACAAGCAAAATTGCCGCATTTGGAGTGAAGAGAATCTACATGAGACCCTTGAGACGCCATTACATCCACAAAAACTGACTGTTTGGTGTGCTCTATGGGCTGGTGGAGTCATTGGGCCATACTTCTTCCGAAATAATGCTGGAGAGTCAGTTACCGTTAATGGAGACCGGTATAGAGCCATGATAACCGACTATTTTGTTCCCGAATTGGATGGCATGAATGTGGATGAGTTGTGGTTTAACAAGACGGCGCTACATGCCACACAGCGCACGTCACAATCGAATTATTGAAGGAAACATTCGATGAGCGCATAATTTCGCGGAATGGACCTGTCAATTGGCCACCAAGATCGTGTGATTTGACACCATTGGATTATTTTCTTTGGGGATATGTGAAGTCGCTCGTCTACGCCAACAAACCAGAAACGTTAGGGGACTTGGAAGCCAACATTCGTGGCGTTATTGCCAACATACGGCCCCATATGCTCGAAAAAGTGGTTGAAAATTGGACCTGTAGAATTGGCTTTATTCGAGCCAGCCGCGGCGGCCACATGCCCGAAATCATATTTAAACATTAATGGCATAAAATTATCCTTCCAATAAAGCCAAATTGATGGACATTAAAACGATTTTCTTGTGTTTTATTTCAATTCGAAGTTCTATACCTCAATAAAAAACACCCTTTACAACTTACAAATGGCCAAAGATGGAATACAATTCCGACATATGGGCAGGTGTTCCAAAATCATCCTTGGAGCTACTTGGCCGTATTCAATTAAGATCGATGGTGCTGATAGGCGACAGTAGGGTATCCCACTCTATTGTTTCCCTTGAGCATCGTCGGAATGTGGGTTGCGTGACGCTGTTCTATCGTTACTTTCGTGGTGTGTGTTCATCAGACATCCGTCGTCTTATTTCTGACGTGAGGATGCTCGGCAGGGATACGGGACTTTTTAGGACTTCACACACGGTTGTTAGCGATTGGCCAGCACTATAACTACAGATCAAATTCGTTTTTCGCTCATACAGTCCGTATGTGAAATCGTCTTCCGGTAAATGTATTTTCTACTAATTACGACATCTAAAAGGTGTCCCAAGAAGAGCGCAATTTTAAAATTTTAAATAAAACACAGATATTTAAGAAAAAATCGTGAAACTTTATTATATCGTAAAGTAGACAGAATGAGGTTATGTATGGAACAATATATCGTGCAGATGGCCGCCGCGGCTTTGCTGGCATGCACGCGATCTTTTAATGAAATTTTCAATGACCGTTTTGCATGAATGCTGCGGTATTTCATTAATGCAGCGTCCAATTTCGTCTTTTAAGGCTTGAGTCGTCGTCGGCTTATTCGCGTAAACCATCGACTTCAAAAAACCCCAAAGAAAAAAATCTAATGGTGTTAAATCGCACGATCTAGACGGCCAATTCTGATCTCCAAAACGCGAAATAACACGACCGGGAAATGACTGATGCAGCAATTGAATTGTTTCTCTGGCTGTATGACATGTGGCGCCGTCTTGTTGGAACCACATGCCCTCCACATTCATTTCTTCAATTCTAGGCAAGAAAAAACTGGTTATCATTTCACGATACCAAACACCATTGACTGTTTGCGCTTGACCTGCCTCATTTTCATAAAAAAAAAGGTCCAATGATTCCTCCAGCCCAAAAACCACACCACACAGTGACACGTTGAGGATGCATTTGCTTCTCGTGAATCACTCGAGGATTTTCCGCACCCCAAATGCGACAATTCTGCCTATTGACGAAGCCATCAAGATGAAAATGGGCCTCGTCACTGAAGATGATTTTATCGGCAAAATCAGCATTTTCATGTTGTCTCTCCAATACCCAATTAACGAACTCCCTTCGCTGTCCATGGTCAGCTGGCTTCAGTTCCTGAGTCAATTGAATTTTGTATGCATGAAGATGCAAATCTTTCGTCAAAATTCGCTGCAAAGTGGATTTGGAGACACCAATTTGCTAAGCTCGGTGTCGAATTGAGGTGGATGGAGTTTGAGCGACATCATCACGTACAGCTGCGACATTTTCGGTCGATCGACCTGGTCGATGGCGCGTTGTTGTCTTTACATCACTAACAGACCCAGTTTCGCAAGACCCAAATTTATCCATTAATCTCTTTACAGTTGACTCTTTTGGAGCATTATTGTGACCCCAAATTGATCGCAATTTGCGAACTGTAGCCGCAAAACTTTCACCATTTTGGTAAAACAATTTCACAATGAGAATGCGTTGTTCATTCGTGTAGCGCTCCATTTTTACTAACCTCGTACCTTCTACTAACAAACAATAACAATTGTTCAAATGTCAAACAATGACACTTCGAATGTTGCCAGATTTAAAAATTGCGTTCTTCTTGGGACACCCTTTAGAAGTACAAGGCAAGTGTCAATAAACATTACTTCCTCTTTCCCCCTCTGATCCTTGTCAAATGTATAAGTATAGAGGGCATACCCTGAGTGTAAAAAAATTTAAAAAAAATAGCTCCTACAAAACACTCCCCACTGACTTGAGGTCCTGCAGCTCTAGACCTTGCCTAAATTATGCGTGGTACGTTATGAGCAACCAATATTTATCTTTAGTGAAACTTAACCATGGTTCAACGAAAAACACCCCTCCCGCTCTTGTACTCGCATATAAAGTTCGACCTTGTTCACACTCCAGGCAGTGACGTGGAATCTTCTACATAAAAATGTGATGAAGGGTACATATAGTCTACCCCGCCCGACTAGGTACTTGCTAATGAGTTTATTAATTTAGCTTCAGCAAATTCTAAAAAATACTACTTTTTTAACTTACTTACAAATCAGTCAGATTTATAAGCATTGTAAACATACCTGAAAAGAAAATAAAAGAAATTGTTAGAAAACATTCATAGTTAAATGTACTGAATATAATTTATTAAAAAAATTAAAACATTATTTATAAATATTAAAAAGATGAAGGAAAACCAACAAAATATTTACGCAGTCATAAAGAAGAACGTTCTAATTGTTGAAACATATCCTAAAAACCCTGTACTGAAGGGCACATTTGCTGGGATGCTGCCGAAGCGATCATCCGAGCCATCACCTTACGGATCGACATATCCCAAGCCGGCTTGTCAGGAGCGAGCTTTATCATCTTAAGAGGAAGGTCCAGCATTACAAGCGGGTAAATCTCTAACATTTGTATTCCTGACTTCAAGAACAGTCCACAACCGTTGCTTATCAGTTAACAAAAGCAGTTCGATATAAACCTAATTAGGATGGACAGACACAGGAACATTCCAGAGAATAACTGGGCAAATGAGCCGGGCGGAAATGGGAAAACCTTAAACGTTCTGCTCGGTGTGAAACATGTGAGTAATACCGTCTCTATATTCAAGCTTTATCTCAGATTAGAAGCTTAAAAGCGAACGAAAGGTGGGCTAGTGCAAGCATGCCGGATTACCAGAAAAATCTGTCCTAGATATGATCAAAGTTGCTCGAAACCCCAAATATTCACCTCTAGGATCGTTTTTTTTCCAAAAGCATGTCGGATCAGCTAGCAAATCTGTCTTAGATACGATCTCGATCGATATACTTTAGCTCTTAGGGTCGGTTTGTCCTTAGTTAGTATCCGTGATCGCGGAGCACAGCAGTCATGCAGTCGGCCATGCAATTAAAGTGAGAGTATTGAGTGGTTGGTTTTAAATAGAGGGGACCCATACCCTATGAAAATACACAAAGAGAAACTTTTTTGGAAATTGGTTGGTACTACAAAAATTCTGATGGAAACAAAGAATTTCCATTGCAGTCACCAAATGTGTATAATCACAATGGATATTCGGTACGACATATAGGAACCAAGTATTTTAAGCACTACCAATTAATCGGCAATGCCTATGAAATACGAAAAGAATGTGTAGTTGCCACATCTGGCAACTACTCACAGACATATTTATACTGTAACCAATTATTGGCGATGATGACTAAAATAATATCATAACTCAAAACAAGATGTTTATTGTTAGCAAGTTGATTGGTTGAATATAGGCATTATTAATCGATTTGTTAACAAATTTTGTACAAATTTTTATTTTCTCCACTTTTTCCCTGTTATGACCGACCGAAAGATGTTGTAGTATCGATCTCGATAAAGCTCGGCATTGGTAGAGAAAGTATTTGTACGTTTCGATATCCTCCTTGCATGAGAGAATTAGTCTATGGGAAGGGGATAACGATAAAAGCGTTGAATGCCTCATGTACTGGAGCATGGCTGTGTCCTAGGACGTTAATGGATAAAGCCTTTCTAAGGACCCTTCTGGTCTGCATAAATTGCACAATGGGATAGCCACAGAGCAACCCGGCCGGGCCGGCCCTTCAAGTACTTACTAAGGCTGGCTCCGGAACCTTTTGTTGGTTCAGGTCTTCTCAGTAAATGATTTATACACAGAGAAACAATATTAGTAGAAACAGCATTTATTTTCATGCACCATAGGATAGACACGAGTGGAGATGTGAGTTTATTTACTTTGTCATTCCGTTGGCAATAACTGAAATACTAGTTGAAGACCCTATAAAGTACGTATATTTATATATTCGCTCCCTTGGCAACTACTTTGGTCAAAAATGCGGGTTTTAAGAGGGTGTGGCGCCGTCGGGGTTACCGTTGAAAAATTTCAAAAAGTCGCACAAAAAGGGGATTATTTTTAAAAAAGTGGCACAAAAAGGGTATAGCAAACATTTCGTAAGTTAATTTTAGTAAAACAGTACATTTAAATCTAATAAGATAAGTAATACACATCACAGTAAAAACTAAGCTCCTCAGAGATAAAATACACATTCAAACTAAGAAACAATTCAATTTCTGATCCTCATGTACCCTCCACTATACGATAATAAAGCGGAAAAAAATGTTGCAAAATTTGCTTTAATTTTAGTACCCATATGTCCATATTGACTATTCACTGCCTATTAATTGCAGGCCATCTGAGCCCAGCCTTTCAGCAGCTTAGCTCTTTTTTAAGGTATTTAAAAAAAGTAAAAACCTTTTCCCCCGAGCCGATTTCGCCCATTTACAATCCCAAACATTTTGTGTTCATAAGCCTGCATCATGCAAAATGTTTGTGCTTTCTGAAAACACGCGGACGGATATGACAAGATCGTCTCAGAATTTTACGACAATCAAGATTGTGTATACTTTATAGGGTATCCAACCAATATTTCGTGGTGCTGCAAACGAAATGACAAATTTAATACTCTCTTGCGTTAAGGGTATACAAAAAATGCAGACATCAAAAGTCGGGCAGACTATATTACACCCTACTCTACTGGCTGCGCAGATGAGCCAACTGAAACTAGGCTTTTGGGCTCCTTGAAGCCATGAACCGGGTTCTTAATATATCCAGATTTTAAAAAGAAGTTCATATGGAATCGTTGGGTTTGTTGTAAAATTTTAAACTTTGGTACCCACATGTCCTTGAATGAATGGGCCGGATTTTCGGCCACCTCAAATCATGCTTGCAAAAGATGATACAATAGAGCTTTTTTGATACATTTTCGGCATCGAAAGTACCGTGACAACCGTGGCTCATTTACGGCTTACTTGATACATTTTTCAAATGTGAAGGCTATTCAACGAAGCATTTTCAGTTACTGATCAATCCTAATGAAATGTTCCGATCTTCCTCAAGACTGGACGCAATATGTGCGTTTTAGATCTATGCGGCGGGACTGTCTTCGCAGCCTGTGTTCAATACACATATATATGCTCTTACACACTACTACGAGTACCCATAATGCCTAGCGTAAGCGCCAGGTTATAACCAAATAGATTATAGTAGTTTTTCCCCGGAGCAACCCTTAACCCTAGAGATAAGAATACGCGTATCTTTTAAAAGGCATACACACATTTCGAGTTGTAGAAAGTAGCAAAAATTTAAAAAAGTGGCAAAAAGGGGACTTATGAGAAAGAGGCAGCAAAAGTCGCTTGGCTTCCAAAAAGGGTCAAATTGTCACTTTAGTCGCACAACGGTGACGCTTTCACCGTCCACGCAACTCTGAACTTAAATAGACAATATCTCATGAACTATATGTGATATGCCGTTGATAATTAGAACATGTGATGTTGGCTTGGACCGAAACACATTCTACACGCAGAGAAAAGATATGGTTACACTATGGTCACCGCAACAATAATATGTTCTCTACAATAAAAGCATGTTCGTCGCAACCATAGTATTGTTTTTTGAATTTCATTTTGACAATAGTATGATTGCGACAATATTGCTATTGTTGAAATGTAACAATAGTATATTATTGCCAAATTTAGAAATAAAAATATGGTTGTAGCAACCATATAAACATGGTTGTGTAACAACACTATTGTTGTTTAAAATTTACGTTAACAATAATTTGATTACGGCAATCATACAGTATGGCTGCGACTATGAACATAACAAAACAGGTTTTATAGAGCATACATGTATGTGTGTGCGTATGTTTTTTTGATATACAAAAATAAAATACATACACACGATACAGTGAATGGTTAAAAAAACAATCACCCTTATTCTGATTGTCGTCGTCAACGTCGTCGTCAATTTAATATCAATATCACTTCGTTTCAATATAATATCACATCAAAGCATTTTTGGTATTCCGTATCATTATTGTCTTGACGTTGACTGTTTATCGATAACTTCAATAAAAAAAATCACATACCTAACATTTTTGCATCAGATTTTGTATCTATTCATCCAATTGTTGAAAAATGTTTTTTGTTTCTGATTCAAACTCTGATTCAAGTGATGAAGAAAATAAAAAGAAACTTATTTTACAGAGAAAGACACTGCGATATAGGTCTGATGTCATGAAACTACCAGACAACAAGTAAGTTTAAGGTTTAATTAATTTCCATTGGCAATCACAAAGTTTTCTTTCATTCAAGATTTCAGAAATACTTTCGTTTACACAAAAATGCGTTTAATTATGTGTTGGAGGAAATTGCTCCTGAGATGGAAATTGGAGCCAGGTCAAATTGTGTATCCAACAGAATAAAGTTAGCTGCCACCTTATTATTTTTGGGACAAGGATCCTATCAGCTAAGTGTTGGTAACGATTTTAACCTCGGACTATCGCAGCCGGTTGTTTGCAGAATACTGTCGGAAACTCTAAGCGCGTTGGAAAAGGTTATTTGCCCACTTTGGATTAAACTTGAAATGAGCGATGAAGAAAAATCAGAAGCCAAAGTGAATTTTTTTGAAAAAAAATGGATTTCCTGGTGTGATTGGCTCCTCCTGTTCCAGTAAAATTTCTTCAGAGTGAACAGTTGTTTCCATCTCTATAACTGGGTCAACACCGAGCACTTCAGTGACAAGTTCCTCATGACTTGCTGCAACACCATGAGCTGATCCTTCAGGATTTATCTGTTTTTGAAACTGCAGCAGGTTTGCAACAGCTTCTTCTAACGGGATCAGTGTAATATATTTATTTACACCGCCACCTGTTGCTCTCATCTCCGTTTTGTTTTCAACCATTTTCCTTTTGACTTTGAACTTTAAGTCTCTCCAAACCTTAACGAAAATATTTAATTTTATAAATCTAGAAAAAACCAGGGATATAAGTTAGTAACCTTCTGCCAGCCATCACCATCTTTACTCGGTGGTCCGGAAGCATTCAAAACACTTGCAATGTTCTTCCATTGCTGGTTAAAATTTGTTGGCACTGTTCCTCTTTTGAAACCTTTTGCTAAGGATGGATTTTTCTCCAACTCTTCAACAAGTTTTTGGAACTGTTGATTATTTGTAATTTTCATATTTGCACTTTTACTTTTACTTTTGCTTTTGGTTTTTTTTTATTTTAACAGCAAACTTCTTAGTCGTTACCAAAAACTGCGACGACAAAAACCGAGTCGTATCAATTCAATAACAACGTCAATATCATTTAGAGAATACCGAGTTGTGTCAATAGTTGTCAATAGTTATCGAAAAACGACTACGCGAATACCAAGTATCAACAGTCGTCGCAAGATGTCGTTGTTTTGTCTTGACGAAGACAATCAGAATAAGGGTGATTAACAATCGGAAGGTAGTTCGAGGGATTTTTATTGTGTTTACTTTGTTCGGTGAAATACTCTAATATCGACTGGTTCTCGTTTATTTAAAATTTGCCTGCACTTAAGTACTTAGCCTTCGATCATGGGGTTTAATCACATTCTTTACTTGGTGTCCACGGATGGTGATGTAGCATTCACCCCTTCACAACTAAAAGTATTTTTGAACGTTGGAATATATATTTTTGTTTCTTGAATGAAATGTTCAATAAAAACGTGTCTATGATCTAATTGTAATGCAATTAAAAATAACAAACGTAACAAAAATCTCTATTTTTGAATAACAACAAAAACCAATCCTAATAAATAATTTTGGGGATCATAGTATGGTTGAGTGTGAATCATTCTATGGTTGTGGGGATCATAGCATGGTTGCGTGTGAATCATAATATGGTTGTGAGGATCATACTATGGTTGTATGAGAAACATACTATTGTTGTGTGGATCATAGTATGGTTGTGGAGATCATAGTATGGTTGAATGTGAATCATACTATGTTTGTGGGGATCATAGTATGGTTATGTGTGAATCATACTATTGTTGTGAGGATCATAATATTGTTGTGAGGATCATAATATTGTTGTGTCACAACCATATACCCAACAATAGTATGATCCTCTTCGAATATTGTCACCCCAACCATACTTTTTTTCTGCGTGTAGAGAAAGAAGTGGGTTGTGCTAACATCATGTCGTATATCTTACAGTTCATGAGATATTGTCTTTTTTAATACAGGCACGCCCCTTGTCCAATTTTAATAAAACATAGTTTACAATTTTGTTAAAATTGTAATTTTTTAAAGGGAGCGTGGCTCCGCCCTCTTTTCCACCAGAATGTATTTTAATCCTTGTCCGCATCAAGTACGTAGCCTTTCTTTCGTGCCAGCGACTCTCTAGCAGTTTCCAGCATAATTTGGTCTTGTCCTCATTTACCATTAGACCCATCTTAGACGACGCTAATTTAATCATTGGAAAAACTCCATGTACACCTTGCTCTGTCGTCCCGACTAGGCATACCTTTTGCATACACGAGAACTATGTAGCCCATTGTGCCCTTCTCTTGACTAACTGTTCTTCTTTACCTAACGTCAACTCCTTATCCTGCGCTAATTAGCCAACTATTTAAGCCAAGCCTCCGGAATAATGCTAGACAGACTGAACGAGTCAATAAAAATTGGACCAACTCACAGCGGTGTCGAGCAATGACCGTGTTTTATTAGCAACTCGCTTAGAAGGTCGCTAACGGATAACTTCACGCCATCGAAAGGATTAAAACACATATTTCGTTTAGTGAAAACTATAGACATTAAGGCCCATTTAGTCTCGACGGTTGACGGTGGACGGTTGACGGTAGGCAATCAGCTATTTCAGTTGAGGGTTGCATTTTGCATGTGTTAGAGGGAGATAACTACAGTTTGACGGTTGACGACGGTAGACTTCTGCAGGTTGCAGAATCTACCGTCAACCGTCGAGACTAAATGGGCTTTTAATTTAAAACCCTTTCGTTTTAAATTATTACAATTTCTAGGAATAGAGATATTCAAGAAAAACCTTTAACGAATTTCAGCGAGTTCGGTTATTTCTCGCTGATAGTATTTCTTGAATAACTTTTTTTTTAAAAATTACACATTTTCAAATCTAACACTTTATGATGTATAAAGCTACTCAGTTCTTTTATATAAAGAAATTGTAAGCTAAATATTTGCTGACATGAACTGCAAAATATCACCAAATCCCTGATCTGACCCTCGTACATTGTGTTGCTAGGGCCCCAACGATATACTCGCAGCTACGTGCGATAAAAAATGCAAAATGTTGCATGACCTAAATACGGGTACACAAGCGGCAACGAGAATCCGAAGAGTGCAAGAGCCTCTATGTAAGCAGACGCTAAAGAAGCTTTAATATTTCAACGTTGTTTATGGGAAACCGGAAAAGGCGAGGAACAACATTCACTTATTTCGCGGCCGCAGCCAGACCTGTTGCAGTACCCACACTCCAAGCCGCAAAAGCATCTCGTTGTCGTCATCATCATGTTCAACGTCATCGTCGTCATCATGATCATCATCATCATCATGATCGTCTCGATCATTTTTGTCGTCACTGCCGTCGTCATCGGCTGGCTGGTCGTCTTCAACATTGTATACTCGTACATAATCATGATCAAGGTTGAGCATAATGCACCATCGCACATTAACCCATTCAAAGTGCGGACGGACGGATGAATGGACGGGACTGGACTGGACACCAACGATTTTGGCTCGTAACACTCGTAAACCAAATCGTTACGATTCGATTCTGTTATACGCTCTGTTTTAAAGCAAATTGCGTTACGTTTTTTATTTTAATTTCTTCTTTTTGTTACCCTCACAATCATCTTCAATAAAAGTTTCAATTCCGATTTCGTAGCAATCATAATTTAGCGGCTTTGATCGTGTAATGAGAAAATATATATGAGTCGAAATATGACTAGAGAGGGTATAATTTGTATATGCAAATTTTATGTAATACGAGAGTATGTGTCCAGTTGTACTTCGGATGGTCCGATCTGTTTTATTGTCGTGTATCTTGATTTATGCTTTATTATCACTTATTTCCATATTATTTTGTAATGAAGATATGTTTTGTAAACAGGCGAGATCAATCAAATAGCATTCTCGCAAATCAGATAAAAAAATATTGTATCATGGGACCAGAACCCTAATAACAGCACGTCTAATTAGTTTCGAATCCGATAATAATCACAATTATTCTTTAACTCACCCCAAAGAAAGAAGTCCAACAGACCGAAATAAAACAAACGAGCTAAACAGGCTTCAGCAATCTTAAAGCACTGCTAAATTGTGTACCTCTTCATAGTTGAATTAGTTATAGTTGAAACAAGAAAAATTCAAATAAAGTTGGGCAAAAAACTTGACGTTAAGGTGTGACATACAATTAAAATCGTGCATTATGGTTGTACCACCCTTTATAATTTCTTTGTATTTCGTGGTTTTGCAAACGGGCTAAAAATTGAGGGTATTAAAAAGAAATTTCCTTTATTCTCGAAATATCCATTTATGCAATGTCATATTGATGCCTGTTTTCAATAAAAGGAAATATTTCCAATATCCCAGGAAATATCTTTGTATCGGCGGATTAGGCCCCAAATCACGTGGTTGTCCTAAGAGTTTTCTAATGCGCTAAATTTTAATTTATTGTAGACTTAAAAATATTCAAAGTCATAAAAATATAATATTAAAACAAACCGAGTTACAGAGAGTATTTAAAATAAAAATTTGCTTTTTTGACCTTTGATTTCGCGAGCTCCGAAATATAAACTGCCGCAATATTCAATTGCGACAGTCCTTTGCTAATATAAGCCTGCAAAAGCAGCCCTTACTAGTGTACCCAAGATATTTAAGCCTTCTACGAGGGTTGCTATATATATTTCTGACCAAGGCAACACTAAGTGTTGCCTGGCGCCATCTGACATTTCCATTGGAATTTTTTAGCATAAACGTACTTTGAACGTTTTGACGTACGACCATCATTTGTGTCGTTTACAGTGACTTGAAAAAATCAATTTGGCAAAAAATGAAATTAACTCGTGAACATTTTCGAGCGATCATTTTTCACAACTTTCGACGTGGATTATCACGACAAGTGTACATCGATGAACTTAAATCTTTGTATGGCGATGGAGCACCATCCTATAGCACTGTGAAAAACTGGTTTAATGAATTCAATCGTGGCCGACGCTCGCTCCAAGACGAAGGTCGTGAAGGTTGTCCAAAAACGGCCGTTGCGCCGGAGAACATTGATGCCGTGTGTGCACTGATAATGCAAGATCGACATGTGACTTACCGTGAGATAGAGGCATCCTTAGGCATTTCTTCCACCAGCATACATTCGATATTGCATGAACACCTGGCCGTAAAAAAGGCTTGTTCTCGTTAGATCCCGCACAATTTGACAATCGCTCAAAAAATGGATCGTGTCGATTGGAGCAAAGAAATTTTGAAGAAAAAACGATCGAGGTGCTTCAAAAGACGTTTATAAGATCATCACAGGTGACGAATTATGTTTCTACGCGTATGAGTCCGAAACAAACCAGCAATCGACCGTGTGGGTCTTCGAAGACGAGACAAATCCAACGAAAGTTATTCGTGGAAATAGCACTTCGAAGCAAAAGGTCGCCTGTTTCTTCGGCAAAACTGGTCATGTGGCGACTGTTCCGCTTGAGCAACGTAGGACGGTCAATTCTGAGTGGTACACCACAATTTGATTGCCTGAAGTCTTCGGACAAATTCGAAAAACGAACAAGAGAAGACGAATCATTGTGCACCATGCAACCATGCGAGCTCTCACACATCGGCTCAAACCAGCGCCTCTTTGACCGACCAAAACGTCGAATTGTTGGTCATCCGCCGTACAGCCCTGACTTAGCACCCAATGACTTACTTCAACGATTTTCGTCGCCAGAAGATGCTGCTGAAGCGTTCAAAAACCATGTTTTGGAGGTGTCTCAATCGGAGTGGAAAAAGTGCTTCGCCAATAGGTTTGAGCGCATGCAAAAAGTGTATAATTCATGCTGGAGAATACTTTGAAAAACAATAAAACCCTTTATGATGATAAATATCGCTGTTTCATTATTAGGCCAGAAATATATATAACAGCCCTCGTACCAAGCTAACGAGAATTACAAACAGAAACGTTTCATTATACACTCAGTTTATTTCAGAGAAAAATTATTTTAAAAAATTATATTTCAGATTGAGGTCAGTTATTTAAACTCGTTATTCTGAGTTGTTTAATTTTTATTTATCCCAATATTTCGATTGACTTCGTCAATCATCTTCAGGGGTTGTCAATTAACAAAACAATGTCGTCCGTCTAATTATCGCTGTCAACTGAAAAAAACGCATCGCTGTCAAAGAGAAAAATTTAAAACAGCAAAACCAACAAGTTTTTTTAGTTATTGAAAAAACCCTACGTTTACACACTCTTCGAATATTGTTCATCGAGTATGGGCCAAACAAAAATCACTACGCCAACATCGGAAAAAATTTATTATCAAATACTTCTCCATTAATCTCGAATAGTTGAAATTTCATAATCAAGTCCCAAGTGTTTTCAATATATGTGACAGCGCATAGAGAAAGGGAACTAAGGGTAAAAAAATCAATTTTCATTTTTTTTTCTTTTTTTTTGGATGTGGCCAACATCTGAGCATCGAATGAGACCGATCCCATGCCCTAAAAGTGTTCCCTCCCAGAGATATGCGCGTTTTATGAAAGTGAAGTCGACGATTCTAAGCGCAAATAGAAAGGGACCTAATCTTTAAAATGGCTCTCCTGAACAAAACTGGTTTTTAACCTTAGGTCCCTTTCTATTTTGCGCGTCACATATGTTTAGTTATGCAAATTTGGTATGCTTAACAAAATGGTGCTACAACTTTGCGCACTGATGTCGAATTAATTCTGTGAGGGCTCTGGCAGAAAGGATTACAACGGTTTAACCAGCAAATTATGTTAAATTAATATTTTATACAAATTGTTACTACTGTTGTTGTAGTTGTGTGGCAATGGTTTTTGCCGTTGTTGGTTTTTGTAATTAAGCGTCAGTACCAAAGTCAATATTTGCGAAATCGGCCAGCAAGAATGATTGCCTTTTATCTTGGGACTCTTTGTATGCCAAAAGTCTCTTGTGGTTAATTTGTTATTTAATTTAATTTACAAAATTCGTTTACATATTGATTTAAATGAATGGGCTTTTGGTTGTATTTTAACATCCGAAACGAAAGGCAAAGCGTTATTTGGGCTTTGAAAATGAATGTTAAACCGTCTAAAAATAATTTAAATAGCATTTTAATAGGCCATGTGATGGCAAACTGATAGAGTGAACTATAACATGAATTAATTATCCGATAGTCTTTCGTTCGGGCTGATTTTCTTATGATTTCAGCACTCTGAAATGCGACTGGATTGATGAAATCATTTTGGACACTTTGAAGTGGCCTTATACCCGGTTACCATAGCATGAAGTGTATACTAAATTTGATAATGCGTTTCCAATGTCTCGAAATACAGTCAAATTTGCTTAATTATAAATGGGAAAATACAACGTATTTGTTTCAATTACTTTTCTATTATCCGAAGTTCGGATAATAAAAATCTGTTTTAATTAAACGAGGTTCGGATAAGTGAAATCGGTATGAATTAAAATAAACGGTACACTCGTATATTCGTTTTATTAACATAAAAAGGTACACAGAAACCTAAAAGGATTTTAATTCAAATTGTGCATTATTTACAAAATTATAGTTTTTATCTTAAATACTCTATTTTTTTCTTTAATTTTTTTTTTCAATTGCGCTCTGCTTTTTTTCCAGGGTAACTCAGGTCGGCGGTATGATATTAGCGCCCACGAAAATACACCCCAAACCAAACAGGAAATTAGGCCCCAAAGTTGGGGTCTAATTGTATCATAAAAATAAACCCCACGAAATTATACCCCAAATACACCCCAAAAAAGGCAAATATGCCCCAAAATACCGAGTTGTTGTTTTCTGTATAAAAATGGGGTCTATTTTCATTTATGGGGTGCTATTTCCATTTATGTGTTACAAAGTGAATGAAACAGCAAAGTGTGAAAATAGGCCCCAAAACGTGTAGAAAAGCCATCATATTCGGTTGTGTGTAAATGTCCTTGCTGTCGTGCCTCCGAGCAAGATATTATACAAGTTTACCTAGTAGGGTCATAACTACTGTTACAACATTGAACTCACCCATTTCAATAGTATAACTTAACCTCAATAGCGATTTTAAAATTGTTTCAACTTTCATCATGGAGTGGCCGTATAGCTGTAAAATCACTTTTCAAGTGTGAAATTAAAACGCTCCGGCCACTAGGGATTAGCCGCATGTACGTCTACAGATGCATAAAACTGTTTGAGGAGACTGGAGATGTAAAAGACCGCCACCGGTCGGGCCGCCCACGCTCTGTTCGAACACCGCATGTTATCATAGCCGTTAAATCAAGAATTCACAGAAATCCGCTCCGAAAACAGAAAATCATGGCCCGTGAGATGAATATTACGCAAAAGTCCATGAGTCGAATCATTAAAAAAGACTTGGGTCTTGGGGCTTTCAAACGACATACTGGACATTTATTGACTGCAGCTTTAAAAAAAATGTCTTTTGGTGAAGCACAGAAAAATTTTGTTCACCGATGAAACAATTTTTACCGTTCAGGAAAAAATTTAACAAGCTAAATAAGAGAGTGTATGCGCGATCATCTAAGGAAGCTTCTGAACTGATCCCAAGGGTGGATAAGGGTTATCACCCAGCTTCAGTCATGGTTTGGTGGGGTGTCACTTACGATGGGGTCACTGGACTGCATTTCTGCGAACAAGGAGCCAAAACATCGGCCAAAGATTACCAAGAAAGAACCCTTTTAACAATTCCCTGTTCCAAAACCCGCCATGGCCTTTCCAGCAGGATTCTGCGCCGGCCCATAAGGCTAAAACGTCCCAGGCCTGGCTTCGAAACAATTTGCTAGCGTTCATTTCCTCTGAAGAATGGCCCTCAGGCAGTCCAGATTTGAACCCATTGGATTACAAATTGTGGACTGTTTTAGAGGACAAGGCTTGTCACAAAAGATACCCCAACATTGGATCTCATAAGACTGCTTTGATTCGAGCTGTGTCCAATTTTCCAATGGACGAGGTTCGTACAGCTATCGACGATTGGCCAGTGCGACTTAAGGCGTATGTTAAGGCAAAAGGCGGACATTTCGAATAAATAGATTCTTTTGGATACAATATATATCAATAAATATATTAAAAAATATTGGGTCCAAAAACATTCAGTACTTTTTATTTTACAGCATAAAACGTGTGTAACAGCATTTATGCCCCTAACAAGTATAATAAAGTTCAGAGGTAAAAAACTGTATAATTTTCAATTAAAAACCAACGCTTTCTTTTCTTCGCCGAAGGAAATTAGACCTCAAAAATATTTAGTGTGACCCTTAAATGTATCGAAATTAAATTGTACCCCAAAATGCGAACAAAGTCCCCAAAATTTTTATGAAATTATGTCCCAAAACTTTGTTGGGGTCAATTATCATACACAAATTTGGGGTCTGATTGCATTATGAAAATATACCCCAATAAAAATATTAAATTAGGCCCCAAAAACCATAAAATTTCGTGTTGCTGTTTTCCATATATTTTTTGGGGCCTAATTTCATTTTCACTTTGGGATGTATTTTCGCGGGGCCTAATGGCATACCGCAACTAGGGTTTACATACGTAACAAAACAAAACATTATTGAGCTTCGAATTTCTCATTTAAAACTTCAGTTTTAGTTACAAAAAACCAGCTGTTTGCTGCAGAGAACGTTGCGAGCAACAACGGTTTTAATCGGCCTATACCACTTAAAGCAGTGCGACTTCAGTAAATTGTGGACTATAGTCAAATTGCTCTCCAACCCTAAAAGAAAGGATGATCGGAGCAGTCGTAACGTTCGGTTACAGAACAGTGACGGATCCGAAGTGGTGCGCGAGTTAATTCAACCGACTTTTATTGAGCACCTAGAGAGCGATAAGGCGTAACAGAGAGCATTGCGTCGTATCCGCGCTCTCCGAGTCGAAGAGGAACCACAACAATTTACCATTGGCGAAGATGCCCATGTCATTTAAAGCGCAGTCATCAAACGCACTGAGCCCGGACGAAATCTCAATGCTGATGTTGAAGCACTTGGATACCCCGGAGTAGAGTACATGGCCAAAGTGCTCAGTCTGTTGTTCGCCACTCACTTAGTTGCCGATGCCTGGAAAATGGGCAGAGTGGACCCTTACTGAAGCCCGCGAAAGACGCAACCAAAAGAGAAGCGTACAGGCCAAAATCCCTGCTTTCGCCAATAGCAAAAACGCTTGAAGCACTGCTTCTTCCTAGCCTAATCGAACACCTTCCATGTGCTGATCATCAGCATGGGTTCCGCAAGAATCACAGCATAACAACTGCTTGACACGCCATCACCACACGTAAAAGTCGCGACCTTAACCAGAACAAGCCCAAAGACAGGATGGTCCTAGTAGCTCTTGTCCTTACCGGTCAATCATGGCACTCTGTTCGACGACATTGCAGAAACGTCCCTTGCACCTAATTTGAAATGTTGGGTCGCAAACTATATGTGTGGGCCCCAGTCATATGCAGAAAATGGAGACAGGAAGTCGAAGCCACGTAGAGTTAAACAGGGAGTTTCCCTCCCTGTTTAACTATACGTCTACGTGATATCTCCGGCACTGTTTTACCTCTTCCCATCTAAAACTCCTCCACTGCCAGACGGCCTTCACTTTTGTACACTAATGATTGGACAATTATGGTGGAGCGAGAAGTGGATGACATATGCGAGAAAATCAACTGTTTGGACTGATTTAGCACGATTCTCCGCTGCGAGGCATACGAAAATATCCGCCTCCTAATGCCTTCTGAGAAATATCTTCATGAGGAGACGAAGCTCCTTACCATGCGTAGACACAATTGATTGTTCTCTTAGCAGTATCTGCCTGGGTGTCTTCGCAGTAGTCATTCTTACCACCATCTTATGGTTAGGATGCCTCCGCCCAGGCAGGTACGATCTTCATGACCTAGAGAGAGAGAGAGAGCTTTACGATCATCGAAACTACCATGTAGGTCTGAACCGCATTCACGCAGATGAAGTCACAGCAGCAGTATCCAACTTGAGATTTCACTAGAGGAGAAGACGCTACCTCGACAGATGCGCGTTGTTCCAGATTAGCTGTAATCTTGATGATGCAGCAGCCCCAATTCGTATTGGGCGCGAATTGACGCTAACGTTTCGGACGTCTGTCCCGCCTGCCATCAGGGACCACATGACGTGCTGCACCTCTTCAATTGTCCGGCCAAGTCCACTCAGCTGACTTTCAGGTCTCTTTGGATGCATCTTTTTTTGAAGCGAAATAAGAGCACACATTTATTTGTTTTTGTAAATTAACACAAAACAATTTTTTGCATTTCAGTCAACTAGTCTTAATTTGGAACGGTATGACCTCTGGGCTTCCTTTAGTTTTTTGGAAAGGTGGTCCGACCACTGGTTCAGAACTTAGCAATTTTACCCTAGTACCGTCCGACCACTAATTCGAAATTTTTCAAACCGCTGCCGTTTTGCCACCTTCCATTTTCGAGCATGGTCGTATTTGGACATATTTTCATGAAATGAGCCAAGGAATACGCTGGTGACATTTCTCCAATCGCGACTGAATCACCCTTTATTGTTGTCACAACAATTAGTCACTGGAATTAGTCACAACATAAAATCGTAGCGTTACCGAAATTGAAAATTTTTTACTATCAAAACAAGTTTTCAATTAAGCGGAGTTTATAAGATTGAAAACTGAGTTTGTGCGAGAATTTGTTGTTTCAAGACCTAAACCTAAGCCTAAGCCTAAACCTGAACCTAAACCTAAACCTAAACCTAAACCTAAGGCTAAACCTAAACTTAAGCCCTAACCTAAACCTAAACCTAACCTTAAACCTAAGCCAAAACCTAAACTAAAACCTTAACCTAGACCAGTTTTAAATAAGATATTCTTAACAAATATTCTTTATTTATAATATGTTTTTATTCATTTTCTTGAGAATTCAAATCAGTCACAGTTTATGAATAATGCCCTGATTTTGAGCATAGCCACACTTAACATTTATCGAAACCGGTTAACAGAAACTACACCTCTTACAATTTATGATCGATAATCTCCAATGTTTATGAGTCAAAACTTTCGATTTCAATCGATTGCGGTTAGTTTTGAATATTTAAACAATTAATCTTATTTGGATATGCCACGTTCGATTGAAATTGTTAAGCTTAGAAGACATATATATGATATATATGATATGATTTCTGTTCAAATAATGTAATTGGTTCTGACAGTTTTATTTCTGCACCAAAAACTATTGGCGATTTGTTTTTTTTGTCTTCAGTATTTGTGTTTATTTATTTTCGGTTCGGTGGAAACAAATTAATCGAAGCAACGAGCCAAGCCAAACCGAAAAATAATTAGTTTTTATGGCAAAAATATTTAAGTCATGCTGTGCTACAGTCATGAAATATGACAAAACTCATTTAAAGTTTCAATAAAATTAATGCATTTTTAAAGTTATCATGTCAGTTTTGATATTTGCCCGCAATGGGGGCAAGCCGAAGAAGGAGGACAAACCAAAAATAAACGCCACAATACAAAAGAATCTCCCCGACTTTAGTTCAACTTGAGTTTTTTCGTTGTTTCCTTTTTATTTAAACTCAATAAAATTGAAAGTAAATGTTGTAGCCAAGAAAGGTGACGCGTCTGGTTTTAAGTTCTGAAAAAAATGGGATCATTTTTAGGGCAGGCAAGCAAAAAAATGAGAAGGAAACAAGTAAAAACGTCGTCAAGTACGGTCAGGATGAATCTAATATACCCTCCACTACGGAAGGAAGAGTGGGGGGGGGGCAACTACACTCGAAGACCTGTTGGCCCTTAGGGAGAAGAATTAAGAAAAATATAGAAAGAGTTCTAGAGAAAAATATAAATTTATATATGCCGAAATTTGTCCACGTGTTTGTGCGTTCTCATCCTAACCTGGTTGCCTTATCAATAAGTTTAGATAAAGGGTGGTCCAACTATAATGAACAATGCCAATTGTGAGTCACACCTTAACCGCTTCAGCTCGTTGCCAGGACCTCCGGCATCTACGTAAGGGTGATATGACAACAACAAAAAAGTACATAAGATAAGGCTCATGTACAAGCGATTTTTACTGTGACAGCGATATATTTTGTTTTGTCCTGTTCGTCTATGGGGGATCTGCTGCGATGTCGAGGTGAACTTAACGTGCCATTTGAATAGTTTGCATCCAAAGAGACCTGTGGTTTAGCTGAGTGGGCTATTGAAGAGGTGCCGAACGTCGTTTGGTCCCAGGTGGCAGCAGGCAGGACAAAAGTTCGGATATTAGCATCAATTCGCGCTCAATACGAATTGAGGCAGCGCACCATCCAGATCAAAGCTGAGGCGCAACCACGCGCGTAATACGAGGTAGTGTCTTTTCTTTTGGTGACATCTCAGCACTACATTCACTCTATAGCTGGACGCTGCTGCTGTGACTTCATCAGCGTGACCTGCCTAATAGATTCGATGATCTAAAGGTTCTCTCCTGTACCGCTGGACCTCTCTCTATCTCTTGATCAAGGGGAGCGTACATGATCTGTAGGCTTAGCACTACATTTACGCTATAGCTGGACACTGCTGCGGTGACTTCATCATCTCTAGACCATGAAGGTCGTACCTGATCTGCCTGGGCGGAGGTATCCTGCCAATGCGGAGGCATCCTGCCAAGCAGGTACTGCTTAGACAACAAGAAATTGTGTCTGTGCACTATAAGGAAATTCCTCTGCCCATGTAAATGGTCTCCGAAAATATAAGGAGACACACTGTTGATGTTCTCAGGGCGGCATTCAGGCAAGTCTGACTTATTTTCTACTGCGTCGTTAGTACGTTCGCCAACCACACCGGAGATGAGTAGTTCACTACTGACCGACGGTCAGCAAGATTTATTTCTCAGTTCCGAAAGTACTGCCGGCTAGAAACATAAGAATATTGTCCTATTTTTAAGCATATCGAAGATAGCTGTAGCATGTGCGAAGGATCGATAAAAGCTGTCCAATGTAACCCTAATGATTTGGGTTAGTACACTGAGCCGAAAATACAATGATTTTTTTTAACTATATGTCTGGTTTAATTTTTCATTATAAATGTTTGATAACGATAACAAAATAACGTTAACAAGGTTAAAAGTTGTATAACTATATTTCTGTTTAAAAGAGCTAACCAATAATTAGTTAACTTAACAATAAAAGAGATTTCTAAAACAAACATCATAGTTAAAAATATTAACAATTTCATTTTTAAGTTGAACAGGTTTTCAATAAATTAACTATGCAATTTTAATATTAACAATTTCCATGGTTAAGAACAAAGCATTGTTAAACTAACAATTATTATTTTAACAATTACAAATTTAATGGTTAAAAAACTAAACAACGAATGCATTGTTAAAACAACAATGATTATTTTAAAATTAACAATTTTAATGGTTAAAAAGTTCAACCATTTTACGATTATTATTGTTAAATACCAGTCAACAACAAAATGTTTAAATTAACCTTATATAACGTAGACTCCAAATAATTTTTATGGTTAAGTTATCCTTATAAAAGGTTATTTTTCTTCTCGGTGTAATTATAGATATAATTAGTAATTATGACAATCACACCTTTGCGATCCATGCAGTAAACAGAGTGGCTGATGATTTGGAGGCGGATATTTTCATATTCCTCGCAGTGAAGAAGCGTGCTAAGTCGGTGAGGTATCAGCTGATTTTCTCGCATATGTCATCCACATTAGGTCCTGACGCCATAATAGTGCAATCATCAGCGTACGACACAATTTCAACACCATCTGGTGGTGCAGGAGTTTTAGAGAGGTACAGGTGCCGGAGATATAACGCCACCCTGGGGAACTTCATGTTGACGACCCAACGTTTCAAACTAGGAGGGAAGGAAGTTTCTGCGATGTCCTCGAAGAACATGTCGAAGGCCATGTTAAGGTCAAGAGTCACGAGAACTGTCATGTCATT
Source organism: Hydrotaea diabolus (assembly GCA_963513945.1). Taxonomy (NCBI): domain Eukaryota; kingdom Metazoa; phylum Arthropoda; class Insecta; order Diptera; family Muscidae; genus Hydrotaea; species Hydrotaea diabolus. Next base: position 130,256,383 of record OY740719.1, read on the forward strand.
GGACTTGTTTTGGCTAATGCCGCGACATACGTGTAGTGATGGCGTTTAAAGCAGTTGTTGTGATATGCTACTTATGGAACACATGCCTGGAACCCATCAGACTGGAGAGGAGTAGTGCTAGTCATTGCTTTGAAAGCAGGGTGATCGGCCCGTACAATTCACCTTTCCTTGTGTGTTTGCCTGGCTGCAGTAGCGCTACCACTCTGCCCATTTTCAAGGCATCGGAAACAAAGTTAGTGGCTAACGACAGATTGAGAACTTTGGTCATGTCCCGGGGTATCTAAGTGTTTTAACATCAGCTTTGATATTCTGTCCGGGCCCAGCGTCTTTGCTGTTTTTGCGCTGTGGACGACATTGGAAGTGGTAAATTGTGGAGGTGCCTATTCTAATCGGAGAGCGCAGTTACGACACAATACTCTCCTTTTCGTCGGTTAAAAAAACTCGAGCTTCGTTTCAGATCTTTAACTGGTCTGTCACTAAACGTGACGGCAGTACGATCATCCTTTCTTACAGGATTAGAGAGAGAGACTGGACCATTGTTCAGAATTTACCAATTCCGGAACTTAAGTTGCACTGCTCTAAGTAATCTAACCATTTGTTCCGCTTATATTCGTTGACCAACCTACTGATCTCAGAGTAAAGATCCCTAATTAAAGCGTCAGTAGGGTTGGACCGACGAATATCATCATGCTCATTGACAAGTCCCGGTGATGAGCGCTGCTGCTGCGCTGATGGCCCGGAACTTATTCTAAACTACCCGAACATCCGCAGAAATGGGTAGATTACTAAAGCTGCGGTTGGTGGCTGCTCTGAAGGCTTCCCAATCAGCCTTCCAATCTCAGGACTACCGGTTTTATGTACCTGATTGACCGGAAACAGATACTCTTGGGCTAGTGGCAGTCACCTCAACAATATGCATTTTTATTGTGTTTACTTTGTTCGATAGGATCCTCCCTGCTGCCAGTTCTCGTAAAATGTGAATCTACCAAATTCTAAATGGTTGCATCAAATCCGTTGCTTGGGTTCTGGTGGTAGTGAAGTAGCGTTCAACGAAACTGCCGTCATCCATTGTTGCAACAATAGTCTTTCTAACGAGTTTAAGGATAATTTTTGGATTCTATTGAATGAAATATTCAATGGTTCATTTGTCAGGGCCTCAAATCTGACAAATGAACTAAGCAAAACAATTTAATCGCATCAGATCGAAAGAAGATCCATAAACCGCATACATCTTTTTTTGGTAAATATGCGGACGTGTTTATCGCCTGAAATCGGATAAACAACGTAAGAATATTTTGATTAGTATGTGAAATTTTTTATCGCAGAATTTCCAATTACATTTTTTTTGTGGCTCATTTCGAGGAAAAATAGCCCAATTTTTTCTCGAAAATGGGCAAGGAGCCGCCGATACCTTTAATGGTGAGCGTTACCGCGCCAAGCTCAACAAATTTTTGTTTCCCGAAAATACAAAAGAATGACATGGACGATATTTGATTTCAACAAGACGGTGCCACATGTCACATAGCCAAGGCAACCATCGATATTTTATGCATTGTTTGAAAATCGAATAATCAGCAGATATTGTGAGTTCAGTTGGCCGCCTCGGGGCTGTAATTTAAGCCCTTTGAATTTTTTTCTGTGGGAAGCCATTAAGGATAAATGTTACGCAAATCGCCCAGAGACAATTGAAGCATTGAAACATGAAATCGAAGTTGCCATTTAAGAGATTCGATACGAAATAATCGAAAATTTACTGAAAAATTGGGTTGGTCGGATGAGGTACGGGTTGCTATTTACATTTCGGGTCCTGACAATACTACACGCAGAAAAAAAGTATGGTTGTGGTAACAATATTCAAAGAGAATCATGCTATTGTTGGGTATATGGTTGTGGCACAACAATATTATGATTCTCACAACAATAGTATGATTAACACACAACCACACTATGATCACCACAACCATATTATGAGCCACACTCAACCATACTATTATCCCCAAAACCATATTATGATCCTCACAACAATATTATATTTCACATACAACCATAGTATGATCCACGCAACCATTTTATGGTCCCTACAACCATAGTATGATTCCACTATGATGATACTATGATCTCCAATTTTTTTTGTTGGGATTTGGTTATGTTAGAGAGAGATTCTTATTAAGCATTTTTTTAAAATTAGTTCATAGGAAGATTTGAGACAATGTTTCTATTGAACATGTTATTTAAGAGACAAAAATATATTTAAAAGGCAGTCAAAAAAACTTTTAGTTGCAAGCAGTGGTGACTGCAGGGGGTGAATGTTTCTTTACTATCCGAAGACCCCATGTGATGAACGTGATTAAACCATGGTCAATGGATATATACTTAAGTGCAGGCAGGTTTTAAATAAACGAGAACCAGTCGGCAGTAGATTATTCCCCAAACAAAGTAAACACAATAAAAATCCCTCACGCTGCCTTCCCATTTTTGTTGTTTTTTATAATGGACAACAACATGCACTGTATAATGTGTGTGTGTGCGAGTATGTTTTTTTTGTCATATAAAAAAAAACACACACAAAAACCTGTTATGCTTTGCTCATAGACTTAACCATAGAGTAATCATATTATTGTTAACGTAAATCTTTAACAACAATACTTTTGTCGCACCAACAATATTTACATGGTTGCTGCAACCATAGTTTCATTTCTAAATTTAGCAATAATAGTAGTGTTACATTTCAACAATATTATTATTGCCGTAATCATACTGTTCTCAAAATAAAATTCAGAAAACAATACTATGGTTGCGGCGAACATGTTTTTATTGTAGAGAACATATTATTGTTACCGTGACCATATAGTAACCATGTCTTTTCTCTGCGTGTAGTGTTTCCAGATGAAAACTGGAACTTCCATTGAAAACTTTGTCATTTTTAGCATAGCTTAACCCAGAAAGTTTTGTCATTTAAGGGCTAATTGTTTTGTTTACAATGTGTTTAAAAATTCATCTGAGTCAAAAAATGGAATTATCCCGTGAACATTTGCATGCGATGATTTTTTACGATTTTCGTCGTGGGTTATTGAGACAAGAGGCTTTAAATAAACTTGTTTCGACTTTTGGCGATGAAGCACCATCAAAAACCACTGTTAATCGCTGGTACCAAGAGTTCAGTCTCGGACGCCGTTCGCTCCAGGATGAATTTCGGTCGGTCAATTTGCCAGAAACCATCGATGCTGTGCGTGAACTGATAAGGCAAGACCGACATGTTATATACCATGAGATTGAGACATCCTTGGGCATTAGAATGACATGCATCAAAAAGATATTGCATGTTAATTTGGCCGAGAAAAAAATGTGTTCTCGTTGGATCCCACATAATTTGACGAATGCTCAAAAAAAGCCTGGATTAGTGCAAAGAGATGTTGAAAAAGTATAACTCCGGTAGCTCAAAGGCAGTGTATAACATTGTCGCAGGTGACGAATCGTGGATCTATGCATATGAACCCGAAACAAAACAGCAATCGACCGTATGGGCCTTTCAAGACGAGCCAAATCCAACAGAAATTGTTTGTGGAAGAAGTACATCGAAGCAAACGATTGCGTTTTTTTCGGTATAACCGGCCATGTTGCCACAGTGCCTTTAGTGGAACGTAGGACGGTCAATTCTGAGTGGTATACAACCATCTGTTTTTCAACAGTGTTCGTAGAAATGAGGAAAGATAATAAGAGAAGACGGATCATTTTGCATCACGATAATGCGAGCTCTCACACATCAGCTGAAACGATGAGCTATTTAAACACTCAAGATGTCGAATTGATGGACCATCCACCGTAAAGACCTGATTTGGCACCCAATGTCTTCTTCTTATTCCCTAGCATCAAGAAAAAAATACGTGATCAACGTTTTTCATCGCCCTAAGCAGCCGTTGAAGTTTCGATCATGTTTTGGGGGTGTCTCAATCGGAGTGGAAAAAGTGCTACGAAAATTGGTTTGTGCGCATGCAAAAGTGTATTGATCTTAAAGAAGAAAATTTTAGAAAAAAATAAAACCATTTTTAATAATAAATTGTGTTTTCATTGTCGGACCCGTAATATAAATAGCAACCCTCGTGCTGCCGCGCCAATTGTGGTAGTCATTTGAATGATATTGTGTTCAATTTTTAAATAACAAAGTTCAACCTATCCAAAAAAAGAAATATTAAAAAATTATCAGAATTTTTATTTTATAGCCGAATTAAATTTAAAATGTTAAATTGCCCACCCTGTATTAAGATAAAAATTCAATTGAGAAGCCTAGTTTTACAAAGACTAGAACAGAGATCGTCTGAAGTAAATACTCGTAAACAGTCACAAATAAACAGGGAGCAGTAAATAAGCTTAGTTTGCTGAATTGTAGGCAAAGCGGTGGCAAACGGAATGATAAATTTAGTATCTACTCCATTCTATGGTAGGGGGTATTAAAAAGGTTAACACCACTTCGCCAGTGTCCGTTCGTTCGCTGCGATTGCTTCAAGTTGGCAAATTATGTCTGCTGAGGTTCGTGCATCTCTGGACGATCTTCTGCCTGCGGTGCATTGCCATTGGCGGACATCTATGAATTTCAAGTTCATCTTAAAAATGACCACTCATTGTTCTGAAACTTAATGTGCGCTAACGAAATCCCACGTTAACCAAGTTTCAACTCAACTCAAAACCACAAAAATCAAGCTATGAACTTCGTGACAAAAAAAGAGCTCCAACGTAAAGATTTCACGCCATTTAGGAAGAACTTTGTAAGGCAAACAAGCCAACAATGGCCATAAACTTTATGAGAGCACGACGACGGCCACTGGTCAAGAAGCTGCAACGACAGAATTTAACAACAACAACAAACATCATAAAGCCAAGCAGCCAGCCAGCCAGCCAGCCGATCAGATCCCATAAGGCAAACTTGGCAACAAAACAACCAAAAAGCTGACAAATTAACTCAAAATTTTGGGAGAGGAAGCAAAAGGCAAAGAAAGATATGCCGGTGTTTTTTTTTTGTTTTGGTTTTTGTTGGTTTTTTGATGCCTATTCGAAACAAGGCCTGTGTGTAAAACTCAAATCAATGAATGAATGCGAATGAATGGATGGCCTTTATTGACCAAAAAATGAATTTGTATAAATTGCAAAGCCACACCAATGGTCGATATTAATTCTTAGTTGAATCTTAAAGAGGAAACACCTCAAACATTAAAACGTTCAGCAATCAACCGAGTAGCCAACACAATCTTCTGCCAACATGACCAAATTGGTAAGTAGTCGCAGTAGCTGGGTGCGTAAAAGCCAGTGTCATCTTCTGATGATAAATCCATCAAAAACATAAACCAATGTGATCTTCTTCATTAACAATTCCAATGGCAATCCCCTAAAAATCAAAAACAAATCTCACCAAACAACTTTTACATCCTATCCTCAAACAGACACTGCTCCACTTTTGATTAGCTCAACAGTCGTGGTTTAATCTTTCACTAACTCTTCTCGTTACAGTTCATCTGCTGTCTTGCCGCTTTCTGGTGCGCCGTTGCATTGGCCCGCCCCGATCAATATGATGCCGCCGCCGTAACGCGCAGCTTCAGCAATGACCTCAAGGAGGACGGCAGCTATCAATACCAGTATGAGACCTCAAATGGCATTGCTGCTCAAGAGTCCGGTGTTGGTGGTTATTATGCCAGCGGCTCCTCCGCCTACTATGCCCCCGATGGACAGTTGATTACTTTGCAATATACCGCCGATGAAAATGGTTTCCATCCATCCGGTGATCATTTGCCCACACCACCACCCGTTCCTGTGGCCATTCTCAAGGCTTTGGAATATATTCGCACTCATCCCAACCAGGAGGAGCGACAAGGTGGTGCCACCCAGTTGAAACAACAGCCACAACATCAGCAACGCTATCATCACTAAATATTAAAATTCCTTACTGTCCCTAAAAAGTGTTTACTAAGTAGCTCTAAGTTCCTTATATTGTGTTAGGTCCGCGATGACCCAGACTCCGCCCCGCCCTTCCAAACTTATTCCCCAATTCAATCAAAATTGTCTCTCATTTCGCATTTGTCGCGTAGCTACTATGTATTGTTAAATGTTATGATGAAAAGAAAATTGAAAGAAAGTATTATAAAAATTCCACAAGAAAAAAAATAAAAAAGAAAACAAGAATTATTAAAAAAAAATGTAAAGTGTATATTTTCTCAGAAATGAAAAAGGCATAAGACGAAAATGGTTTCTAAAGCAGCGAAATGGTACCTAGAAAAAAAGACAACCACTTTTTCAACTTAAAAAATTGGTAAGTGAATTTTATCACGACTCAATTAAAAATTTCGTAAAAAACCTACACTATTTATCAGTTTTTGCAATGGTATTCGATGAATGGAAACAACAACAAAAGTGTGTGTGAGTATACTAAGTAGGGACAACATTGAACACACCCATTTCAACATTGTAACAACATTGAACACAACCATTTCAGTAGTAAAACTGAACATAACCCGTTAATTCCATATGGGTTTTGAAAGCTAACCTCAATAGCGTTAGTCTGTAACGGGATTTTAAAATTGTTTCAACTTTCATCATGGCATGGTCAGATAATGAGAACCGTATCGCTGTAACAGCGCTTTTCAAGTGTGAAATGAAAAAAAACGATATTTTCAAAACGCTCCGGCCACTATGGATTAGCCGCATGTTCGTCTACCGATGCATAAAACTGTTTGAGGAGACTGGAGATGTAAAAGACCGCCACCGGTCGGGCCGCCCACGCTCTGTTCGAACACCGCATGTCATCAAAGCCGTTAAATCAAGAATTCACAGAAATACGCTCCGAAAACAGAAAATCATGGCCCGTGAGATGAATGTCACGTAAAAGTCCATGAGTCGAATAATTAAAAAAGACTAGGGACTTGGGGCTTTCAAACGACGTACAGGACATTTATTGACTGCAGCTTTAAAAATAATAGGATTGAAAAATCCAAACGTCTTCTGATAACTTGCACAGAAAAATTTTGTTCACCGATGAAAAATTTTTTACCGTTCAGGAGCAATTTAACAAGCAAAGTGATAGAGTGTATGCGCGGTCATCTAAGGAAGCATCTGAACTGATCCCAAAGGTGGTTTGGTGGGTTGTCTCTTACGATGGGGTCACTGACCTGCATTTCTGCGAACAAGAAGTCAAAACATCGGCCAAAGTTTACCAAGAAACCGTTTTGGAAGCTGTTGTGAAGCCTCTTAACAATTCCCTGTTCCAAAACCAGCCATGGACTTTCCAGCAGGCTGGCCCATAAGGCTAAAATATCGCAGGCCTGGTTTCGAAAAAATTTGCCAGCGTTCATTTCCTCTGAAGAATGGCCCTCAGGCAGTCCAGATTTGAACCCATTGGATTACAAATTGTGGACGGTTTTAGAGGACAAGGTCTCTTAAGACTGCTTTGGTTTGAGCTGTGGCTAATTTTCCAATGGATTGGCCACTGCGACTTAAGGCGTGTGTAAAGGCAAAGGCGGACATTTCGAATAAGTAGATCCTTTTTTAAAACAATATACATCAATAAATATATTAAAAAATATTTGGTCCAAAAACATTCAGTAATTTTTATTTTACAGCATAAAACGCGTGTAACAGTATATATGTCCCTACTTAGTATATCTTGCGGGGGATTTTCATTGTCTTCGGTGGAAAACTCTACAGCCGACAATTCTCGTTAAATGCGAAACTGCCTGCTTTTGAGAGCAAAGCATCTAACAGTCATAATAAATTCGTTGCTTAGGGTCTTATGATGTTGAAAAGGTGCTCACCGAAACTGCCGTCAACCCCTGCTTTTAAATAAAAGGCTTTTTGACTGATTTTTGAAAAATGTTACAACTTTTTTGCAAATACGATGAAAATAATCCAACTTTCCTCGTAATGATATGAAATGCAACACTACTCCGATCAAGTACCACCAGTAAAACCGTTACTGCCTGCCCATTGATCGGCTCGTACGATTTTAATGAAATTTGGAAATTTATGTTCAAAAGGCCAGAAGTTGAAAGAAAAACCAAAATTTAGTTTAGCCTAATCTTTCCTCTTTACTACTTATATACAGTGCGGGGGATTTTCATTGTCTTCGGTGGAAAACTCTACAGCCGGCAATTCTCGTTAAATGTTGAAAGAAAAAACAAAATTTAGTTTAGCCTAATCTTTCCTCTTTACTACTTATATACAGTGCGGGGGATTTTCATTGTCTTCGGTGGAAAACTCTACAGCCGGCAATTATCGTTAAATGCGAAACCGCCTGCTTTTAAGTGCACGGCAGCTAACAGTCATAATACATTTTTTGCTTGGGGTCTTATGATGTTGAAAAGGTGCTCACCGAAACTGCCGTCAACCCCTGCTTGTAAATAAAAGACTTTTCGACTGCTTTTTCAAAAATGTAACAACTTTTTCTGTAAATACGATCAAAATAATCCAACTTTTCTCGTAATGATATGTACGATTTTAATGAAATTTGGAAATTTATGTCCAAAAGACCATAGAAGTTGTAAGAAAAAAAAAATTACGCGTATCAAGACAAATCATTCCTCTTTTCTATAAAAAAAATTACTATGACTTGAGCAGTTTTTTTATTCTGGTTCGAGACCTTTACGTTGTTTCTTTTTCAGAATCAACTTAAAAAGAAGAAATTGGTGAAATGTATTTGCTACGGTTGCCAGGCAGACTGTACAGCTGTTTCTAAACCCGCCAAGGTTTTTCTTCAGCAGTCTTTGGCAACGATTACTTCGGCCACAAATCAAATGACTTATACGGGAGACTCATTTTTATTAATGAGAATTACCCTTTGTGTATAGTCTTCGAACTGTGCGTAGAGCAATCTTCAACGCGCATTATCATTTCCACCAATTCCGTTTCGCATGGGTCTTCGTTGCAAATCACAAATGCAAAAGCACAATCAAAGTGTGCATGTTTTTTGTGCGCACATATACTCATACATGCGTTGCACATTAGGGCGTACCAATCCTTTTTAATAGTGTTTTTTTTCCTTTTTTTGTTATTTATTCGGTCTTTTATCATTATTATGACTTGGGCAGCTTTTTATTCTGTTTCGAGACCTTTATGTTGTTTCTTTTTCAGAATCAACGTAAAAAGAAGAAATTGGTGAAATGTATTTGCTACGGTTGCCAGGCAGACTGTACTGCTGTTTCTTAGCCCGCCAAGGTTTATCTTCATCAGTGAAATCGCTCACCAGGCCCACGCTGAAATTATTTATGTATCAACACTTTCCTTGTATTTAAATACCCATTAGGCAGGAATGGGTTAATAGACTACTTTCAAATTTTGAAAGAGTTCTGTCATTTAGTTTGTGTTTAACAGCTGTTCAAACCATACAACCTCATAGATTTTGTTAAAAATGAAAAAAAAGTATATTTCAAGTGCTCACTTGACATTAAAAAAAAACCCGTCAATCAAACCAAGGAAAAGCTTGATAAATACCATGGGGACTCTGCACCATCGATTTCAATGGTAAAAAAGTGGTTTACTGACTTTCGTTGGGGTCGCACAAGTACAAATGACGTTCTGGACGGCCTATTCAAGGTCAATAAACCCGGAAATGTCGAAAACAATCCACGATATGGTGTTAGCCGATCGTAGAGTTAAAGTGCGTGAGTTGTTTAATCACAATTCGAATGAGTTTTTGCGGCGTTTTGTAACCGTGAATGAAACATGGATCCATTACAACACTCCGGAGACCAAGCAGCAGTCTAAGCAATGGGTTTCTCCGAGTGCAATTGCTCTGAAAAAGGCCAAGGTGAATTTTCCAGCCAATAAGGTTTTTAGGATGCCCGCATGCATAATATGTAATAATTCACATCGATTTCCTTCAAAAAGGAGAAAAATAAATGGCGAATATTATACCAACTTATTGGACCGATTTAACGAGGATTTAAAAAAACGACCAAATATGGCCAAGAAAAAAGTTCGTATTCATCAAGATACACACGTGTGCAGTCTTAATGGCAAAATTGCATGAGTTGGATAACGAATTGGTACAAGGGTTGCTATACATATTTCTAGCCTAGGCAACACTAATCATTTTTTACAACTTTCGACGTGGATTATCAGGACAAGAGTGCATCGATGAACTTAAATCATTGTATGGCGATGAAGCACCATCCAATAGGACTGTGAAAAACTGGTTTAATGAATTCAATCGTAGCCGACGCTCGCTCAAAGACGAAGGTCGTCCAAAAACGGCCGTTGTCCCAGAGAACATTGATGCCGTGTGTGAACTGATAACGCAAGATCGTCATCTGACATACCGTGAGATAGAGGCATCCTTGGGCATTTCTTCCACCAGCGTACATTCAATATTGCACGAACACACGTTGTTCTCGTTGGATCCCGCACAATTTGACAATCGATCAAAAAAAGGCTCGTGTCGATTGGTGAAAAGAAATTTAAAATAAATACGATCGCGGTGCTTCAAAAGACGTTTATAAAATCGTCACAGGTGACGAATCATGGATCTATGCGTATGAGGCCGAAACAAAACAGCAATCGACCGTGTGGGTCTTCGAAGACGAGCCAAATCCAACGAAAGTTGTTCGTGGAAGAAGCACTTCAAAGCAAATGGTCGCCTGTTTCTTCGGCAAAGCTGGTCATGTGGCGACTGTTCCGCTTGAGCAACGTAGGAGATCAATTCTGAGTGGTACACCAAAATTTGTTTCCCTGAAGTCTTCGGAGAAATTCAAAAAAAGAACAAGAGAAGACGAATCATTGTGCACCATGACAATGCGAGCTCTCACACATCGGCTCAAACCAGTCCCTTTTTGACCGTCGAATTGATGGGTCATCCGCCGTACAGCCCTGACTTGGCACCCAATGACTTTTTTTTACTCCCGCACATCAAGAAAAAAAATGTGTGGTCAACGATCTCGTCGCCTGAAGATGCTGTTGAAGCGTTCAAAAACCATGTTTTGAAGGTGTCTCAGTCGGAGTGGAAAAAGTGCTTCGACAGTTGGTATGAGCGCATGCAAAAGTGTATAAATCATGCTGGAGAATACTTTTAAAAACAAAAAAAACATTTTTGATGATAAATATTCGCATTTTCATTATTAGGCCAGAAATATATATAGCAGCCCTCGTATAAGTCAACTTAGTCTAGGAATTGTTGTAGGTCCATCGTAATATACTATACCAATTTTAATCGAAATAAGAATTTACGTTCAGGTGCTCTATAGCAGTCAACCGATATGACCCATTAGCATCTGATGAAGTAACTGATCGATCTTTAACAACATTTTCCAATTTCATTAAGATTGAATGTAATTTGCGGCTTTTAGAGCAAAATACCTTAAATCGATTGTTTATATGTTTAGGAGCTGTATCTGAACCGACTTTAATAAATTTCAAAAGCGTCAGTCTAAAAAATGTGCTACTGTCATATTTCATACAAGTCAGACGACAGTTGCGAGCTGTAGTTTGATTAGAATCTTAGTAAGGACAGATCGACATCGTTAAATCAAATCTGCTGATGTTTCGGTGTCGATCCGGTACGTCGTTTGAAAGCCCCAATTCCCAAGTCTTTTTTAATGATTGGACTCATGGGCTTTTGCGTGATATTCATCACACGGGCCATGATTTTCTGTTTTCGGAGCGGATTTCTGTGAATTCTTGATTTAAAGGCTTTGATGACATGCGGTGTTCGAACGGAGCGTGGACGGCCCAACCGGTGGCGGTCTTTTACACCTTTAGTCTCCTCAAACAGTTTTATGCACTGGTAGACGAACATGCGGCTAATCCCTAGTGGCCGGAGCATTTTTAAAATATGTTTTTTTTTCATTTCACACTTGAAAAGCGCTATTACAGCGATACGGTTCTCATTATCTGACCACTCCATGATGAAAGTTGAAACAATTTTAAAATGCCGTTACAGACTAACGCTATTGAGGTTAGCTTTCAAAACCCATATGAAATTAACGGGGTATGTTCAGTTCTACTATTGAAATGGATGTGTTCAATGTTGTAACAGTATTTATGTCCCTACTAAATAAATTGTCTTTCCATAAAATACAAAAATTCGTACATAACCTAAGCTATTAATCAGTATTGCAATAATATTTAAAAAATGGAAACAACGACCAAATTCCAGCACTCTATCGTGTGTGTGTTTGTAGTGCGTGGGATTTTTAGTGAGTTTGGGTGAAAACTCTTCTGCCGACAGTTCTCGTTAAATACGAAACTGCCTGCCCTTAAGTACAGGATTTTCCATTAAATATATAACAAAGTTATATGTTAATAAATCACAGAATATTTAAGATATAGAGTTCAAATTTATTCCAGTTGTAGTGCAAATGTTACATTTTAAGAATTTAATTCTATTTCGGTCATATGACCACAACGATCCCGTGTACAGCGATCTATTATTTGGACCCAATTTTCTGCCACTATTGCACCGGAACGTTGGCAATTTCGACACCGGAACGTTAACAAATGACTTGATGTTTAGGAGCTGTATCTGAACCGACTTTGATAAATTTCAAAAGCGTCAGCCTAATAAATGCACTTCTGCCATATTTAAAACAAGTCAGACGACAATTGCGACCTGCAGTTTTTTTTTGCAGTTTTTTTTGCAGTTTTTTTTCAGTTTTTTTTTTTAATTCATTAAGATACATATAGCAACTATGATTAAACAAAATAGATTCCATATACGAGGGCGGTTCGGAAACTTCTTAGTCTAGCACAAAAAGCGCGGTATAAACAGAAAAAAGTGAAGTGTTTTGGAAACTTCCATCTCTGCTTTGAACACATGTTAAATTTTGTTTCGACAGGTGTTCACAAAAGACGCATCCGCGATTTTTTTACAATGGAAAAATTAGAAATGCGTGGTGTCATTAAATATTTACATAAAAAAGGTTTATTGGGACAAGAAATTCATAATGATATGGTGAATGTGTTAGGTGGAAGTGCTCCTTTATATGCAACAGTAAAAAAGTGGGTTGCTGAATTTAAACGTGGTCGTACAAGCATTGAAGATGAACCACGTAGTGGACGACCAAAAACAGCAACAACAACAGAAATTGTAGCCAAAGTGCATGATATGGTATTAAATGATCGACGAATAAAAGTGCGTGAAATAGCTAATATCATGGGCATCTCAAATGATCGAGTCCATTTAATTTTGCATGAAGAACTACAGATGAAAAAGTTTTCTGCAAGATGGGTGCCGGACTTGTTAACAGTCGACCAAAAACGCATAAGAATGAACATTTCTCAAGCTTGTTTGGATCGTTTTCAGCGAAATAAAATGGATTTTAAGCGTCGTTTCATAACTGTTGATGAGACATGGATCCACCACTATACTCCAGAGACAAAAGAACAATCCAAACAATGGACTGAAGCTGGAGGAAGTGCCCCAAAGAAGGCAAAAACAATTTAATCGGCTGGTAAGGTTATGGCAACGGGTTTTTTGGGAATTCAAAGGTATTTTATTGATTGACTATCTGCAAAAGGGTAAAACAATAAATTCAGAGTACTATTGCAACCTTTTAGATCAATTAAATGTACAAATTCGAGAAAAACGTCCTGGCTTACAACACAAAAAAATAATTTTTCATCAAGACAACGCACCAGCGCACAAGAGTGTTTTAACAATGGCTAAAATCAACGAATTAAAGTACGAGTTGCTTGACCACCCACCTTATTCTCCTGATTTAGCTCCCAGTGACTTTTACCTGTTCCCAAATCTAAAAAAAGTCCTTGCTGGCAAGCGTTTTACCTCAAATGAAGATGCAATTACAGTTGTAAACCACTATTTTGAAGACCTTGAGGAAAACTATTTTAATCAAGGGATAGAATTGCTAGATAAGCGTTGGACTAAGTGTATTGAAGTTTCAGGAGATTATATTGAAAAATAAAAATATTTTTGAAAAACTAACTATTCTCTTTCATTGATAGGCTAAGAACTTTCCGAACCGCCCTCGTAGTAGTATAAAAACACATAGCCCAGAAAATGGGACTCAAGTTTACTTATGATTTGTAGTATTTTGCTTAATATTTTAAATATTTAAACATATTTTTTATAATAAATTATATTTTTTTATGGTTCGATATGTAATGAAAAAGTTTTTTTTTAAAAACACTACTTAAGTATTTATGGAGTTAAAAAGGGTCAGGTTGGTAAAAGAAAGAGGTACAATTTAGTTGTTTATCCACGAAAATTTAGTTTTATCTATTTTCAGTCTCTCGTTAATAAATCCTTCTTGATACACTGATTTCAATTCGAATATCATTGTTAGCAACTATGACATTATTTACAGTCTTCTCATTTTCTCTTCTATTCAGATGGTAGAAAATGGGAATACCAACTGAGTTCTGTATATACCCATGTTTGTCCAGGTATAGAAATGCTTCGGGGGGAACAAAACCTGTTGATAAGGTTGTTTGCATATAACTATCGCAGGCGTAGTAAGGGGCCATAATAAGGTTATTATCATAACATTGTGTGCTTCGTACAATATGATTTCTTATGGACTTTATAATAAAGTTATCTATTCTTATTATATTCGCAGAATTATACAATCTGGCATTAGATACATACTTCGTATAGTTGCTATGTTTAGACCTATGAAGAGATGTACATGAACGTAAACAATTTCTCTCAAATTTGCAAATTCGTTCCATATAAGATGGTGAAATATTAAACCATATGGGGCATCCATAGGTTAATATAGGACGAATTAGCGCCTGGTACATTAGACATTTTACCTCAGGCGTGATATGTTTCGAGAAAAAAAGTGACTTGTAATTAAAAAAATCATTTCTGGCCTTTACAATTTGTGCCTTAACATGCGTGTTAAAATATAGAAATTTATCCAAATAAATACCTAGGTATTTGACGCAATCTTTGTTTGGAATATTTCCATGATAGACAGATAGACATCCTTAAATCAGATCAGCTGATGATTCGGTGTCGATCGTAGTAAGTTCTCTCAAAGCTCTAACATTTTTGGAAGTTACAAACATTTGCCATGAAATTTAAATTGGTAGGATTGTTTAGCTCATTTGTTTTATTTCGGTCTATTGCTTTTACACATTAAACAGGGATTAACCGGTTCAAGACCTCTTGCTTCTATATTTAAATAGAAGACAAGTTTTTAACAAAATGGCAAAGTGGCATTGATTTTCGTGGCTGCACACTGCTTTAATCATGATTTTGGGTCCGTGACAACCCTCTTCAGAAAGCTTTGCTGCAATTGTTGAAAGTAAAACCGAACTCTATAAGGCCAGGCTCTCCCCAAACGAATGAGAACTACTGTTGTAAACCTTACTTTTCAAGTTTTCTTCACACAATTGCCCACGAAAATACAACTCACTCTTGCCACCTCTAAAGAGACTCCACATCGAGGGCCATCAATAGATTTCTTTTACAACATGTGTGTGTGTGTGTTGTAAAATGGGTATAGTTGACTATGTCAACTTGTGTGCCGTGCCGTAGGATTTTTAAAAAAATATAAGCAAGAAAATAATTTTGTTCGTGACAACACTGCATAAAATATACTTTTAAATGAACAATAATAATTCCACACTTGGTTTGAATTTTTTGTATTTTTTTATTTTGCAAAAATACCTCTGGGTTGATCACTAGGGGTACAACCAAAATAAGGCCCTATCACCACGCTGTAGCCGATGTTGTGCTGAAACCGAAAAATGTTTCCTCAGGCCATTTCGGAACAAAAACGTTCCACGTCGAAGCCGATTTCTAATAGCCCTTAAAGATTTTTATTTTTTCAAAATTTTGTATTTTTTTAAAAAAAATTTGTTTTATAATTATTTAACTATTTACATTTCTTAATGTAATTATATGATTATACTCAAAATCACAATCTAAAAACTATCTTTGTTAAGTGAAATTAACTTAAGATTAAGAGTTCGTGTTGCTTTACATTGGGGGAAAATATCTTGTACGACTTTGTTGGCGCGTTCCGCACAAATGTTGCAGCGTTGTGTTTTTGGAGTTGCAATATCGACCCCTGATTCTGCCAGTTCCTTGCATATTTTTACTGCTTTCCTAGTACTTACTTTGGCATTATTTACTAACGTTAGTGCTGGAATTGTTAATCGCTTTGTTATTCCAAGTCTTAAAGGTGGCATATGATCGTTATCATCTTCAAATGAATCATCGAGCATTGAGACAGAGTCGGACTCTGAATTTTGGACACTTATTTCAGATTTTAGTGCAATGTTTTCTCACGAAATATTAAAATTGTTATCAAACTTTTCAGCAGTTTTTAAAGTTTTGATCCCATTCTGGTATGCACGAATCAACCATTCCACTTTCCGTCTTATAGATATGTGCGTCAAGATAAATTCGAATTTAACTAGCGAAGACACCAACCACCAGTACTGAGAGAGAGGTCTGCTAAGCCCGTAGCAGAGTACTGTTAAGAGATTAACATTTCCCAGTTAAATAGTAAAAAATTCATAAAAATACATTTCTTTACGTTGTTTAACAAAAACAAAATAAATCAAAATAAAAACTAGACGTTTAATTTACGAAGCCAAAATAAAAATTACTAAAATAAATTTCAAAATATATAATCTTTGGGGTTTTCCGACCTATAATCATCTGGAGGGCAGTAGTGCGTCCAAGTGATGCCACATGGAACATTCTGGGCGTATAACAAGGATATCACAGGAAAGCCCTTGGCGAGTACTTTTCGATTCCATAATTACATTTATCAAAAATAATTATGGAATCGAAAAGTACTCGCCAAGGGCTTTCCTGTGATATCCATGTTATACGCCCAGAATGTTCCATGTGGCGTCACTCGGACGCACTACTTACTGCCCTCCATATTATGCTAGATTTTGGATCAGAAAATCCCGAAAATTCCATACTTCTGTATTATTTTTGATAAATGTAATTATGGAATCGAAAAGTACTCGCCAAGGGCTTTCCTGTGATATCCATGTTATACGCCTAGAATGTTCCATGTGGCGTCACTCGGACGCACTACTTACTGCCCTCCATATTATGCTAGATTTTGGAACAGAAAATCCCGAAAATTCCATATTTCTGTATTTTTTTTTTTGATAAATGTAATTATGGAATCGAAAAGTACTCGCCAAGGGCTTTCCTGTGATATCCATGTTATACGCCCAGAATGTTCCATGTGGCGTCACTCGGATGCACTACTTACTGCCCCACATATTATGCTAGATTTTGGAACAGAAAATCCCGAAAATTCCGTATTTCTGTATTATTTTTGATAAATGTAATTATGGAATCGGAAAGTACTCGCCAAGGGCTTTCCTTATAGATTTGGTAGCCAATTTCGGAATATTTAGTTTAGTCCATAAAGCTAATAATTCTTGTGATATAACTTTATACCTATCTATTTTTAATTTTTCTTTTTCATATAACGCATTAAATCTTCTAATGACTGTTTTTTTAGGTATTTGGTGCAGTTCACATAACGAAATATCGATACTTGGAATATTTTTACATTTATTTTCAGAATTTTTTTAAATTTTGGGTCCACTTATGCGCGTTTTTCCGAGCAACAATTTCGCTATGTTTAAAAGACATTTTAAAAAGTTGAACGAAAACAAACGTTTAAATTGGACTATTATAGAATTAATGCACAACAAACGAAAGTGACAGCGCCTGCTTTAATTGATCCCAAACATAATTGCATTTGACGCGGAACCTTTTTTAACGATATCGAAAATCTAAAGATGCAGTTCTTATTGTTTTTTTATGCACTACATGGTATGGATAGGGCCATTTTGATATTTTCAAAATAGAGTTATAGAGTTCGGGTTTACTTTCAACAATTGCAGCAAAGCTTTCTGAAGAGCGTTGTCACGGACCCGAAATCATGATTAAAGCAGTGTGCAGCCACGAAAATCAATGTCACTTTGCCATTTTGTTAAACAACTTGTCTTCTATTTAAATATAGAAGCAAGAGGTCTTGAGCCGGTTAATCCCTGTTCAATGTGTAAAAGCAACAGACCGAAATAAAACAAACGAGCTAAACATTTTCAAAAATTGTAAAAAAGTTGTATCCCTATTGATCACCCAATATGTTGAGCGGCTATACACGTAAGGGCAGGCTTATTCGCATTTAACGAGAACTGCCGGCTTTAGAGTTTTTCCCCGAACACAATTAAAATCCCGCGTACTGCATAAATACTAAAACAAGTATTCAGTGCCTGAATTTTTTGTTGTTCTCTTTCATTAAATATCATTGCAAAAACTGATAAAAAGGTTTACTTATTTTTAATTGAGTGCTGATAAAATTCACTTACTTGGACCAACATTTTGCTTGAAAATTAAGGGTTGTCTTTTTTGTGTACGGAAAAGGTCTAAAAAAATATATTGAGCTCAAAGGGAACTGGAGTTTATTCAAAAATAATTAATTCTTGTATTTGGTTTCCTATCTGCCTAAAGCAGTTTTAGCACCTCCCTCATATATACAGTTTCACATAGTTTATGTCTTGTGGCGAAATTGTTTTCGCCCAACGGACCAGTTTAATTTTCGTTCGATTTGCATTTCGCAACAAACCACACATTGAAGAAATTTTGAATGAAATCACCACTCAAAATACGAAGCTCTCATAAGCGGCGGCAAAGATGATTTGTGACGATAAGTCCGCAAATGTATAGGAAGCACATGCGACAAATGAAATGAAATTAAACACTCACTCAAATTTAGATTTAGAAATTTATATAATTTATTCAAACACTTTCAATACGAAGAAGATGTACGATAACTCGTTGCCAATGGTGATTTTCAATTTGAAAACTCCATGACGCGGTGGCCAAGAACGTCTGCTATTTACACATACATACTCGTACATATGATGTCCTAGAGACAAATACTGCCTTTATAGAGCCTTAATGTTCAGGATGATAGGGATGAGTGCGGATATATTCCAAAGACTTCAAGATGGCATATGGAATTGGTGGTGGAGTGGGCACATGGCTGCCGCTGGGCTGGAAGCCATTACCATCGGACAAATAGGACAGCTGGACCAATTCACCTTCGGGCGAATAGTAAGCATAGCCACCGGTGGCGTATTCACCGCCGAGACCCTTTTCCTGGGCGTTGATGCCATTGGAGGTCTCATACTGATAATTGTAGTTGCCATCGGCTTCGATGTCGTTCACATACTTCAGGGTCTGGGCATAGGCATCTTGGGGATTGCCAGCCAAGACAGCGCCAGCCACACAGGCAACAATAGCAACAAAGAGCTAAAAAGAAATATTTGCAAATTTGAGTTAATCCTTTTTTGTATTTGTGCTCACTGGACCAGCCAACTTACGAATTTATTCATTTCGTTCTAATCTTTGAAATCACCGAACAGTTAAAAGTATTCTGTGACTATTGTTCCAGTGTCATTTGATTTTTATAGAAATTCTATGGTCTCGAGCGGCAGCCGCTGTCTCATATGTTACGGCTGAACGCATCTTTCGGTCGCGCTAATTGATGGGTTCGCAAAACTTGTTGGTCAAACTAAGACATATTTTGAGTTTTTTTTTTTTGTATCATCCAATCGCTGGAGTGGCTGGAGTGCAGAACTTGATCTATTAAAATGGTTAAGGTGCAATTTCCGATGCTAGACCAGCTTAAAATAATTGGGAATTTAGCCATTCGCTTGGCATACGATATTGACGTTTTATGATATCATAACTGGCAACAGCGTGCGATTTTTTTGATGAGCGGTACCCTACCTTTGATACACGAGTGTTAACAAAAAGGTGAAATTTGATTATCTAATTAGAATATAATGGCGTGATGAAGAACACGTTATGAAGTGTCAAACGTGATATGCACTGTCACTCTTTCAGGTCCTTCTTGCTAGCTTATCTAACTGGCTGTCTACTAGATGGTCTTTAGCAACGAAGAGAATAAAATTTCACGCTCTTCGATCATATGACGTGCAGGGGGTTAATACAAGATTCCTTAGGTTTTTTTTTAACTTGATCTTTTCACGCAAAAAGGACAAACCTTAACTTTTTACCCAATACAATGGTATGTGATTTTTATCGGCATTCAATTAAAAATTTCGTAAATGAGCTTAACTGTTTATCAGAAATTGCAATGATATTTAATGAATGGAAACAACAAAATTCAGGCACTGTATCGTGTGTGTATGTGTTTAAGTATGTATGTAGTGCAAGCGATTTTTATTGGGTTCGGTGGAAAACTCTACTGCCGGCAGTTCTCGTTTAATGCGAGACTACCTGACCTTAAGTAGATATACTTGTATAGCCGCTGAACCCAATATTGTAAATACATAGTGTAAATATGTAATAGATGTAAGCAATAGTGTAAGTGTTATTTTTCAGTAAAAATGTTAAGTATTCCCCTTTTTATACCCGCACCACATAGTGGTATGGGGTATAATGGCTTAGTGCTTGCGTTTGTAACACATCGAAGGAATCGAGTTAGAATACCGGGACCAGAGAGAAAGTTGCTCAGAATTACATTTTGAGTCGATTTAGCCATGTCTGTCTGGCTGGCTGGGCGGCTGGCTGGCTGGCCGGCTGGCTGGGCGGCTGGCTGGCTGGGCGGCTGGCTGGCTGGCCGGCTGGCTGGCTGGCTGGCCGGCTGGCCGGCTGGCTGGCTGGCCGGCTGGCCGGCTGGCTGGCTGGCCGGCTGGCTGGATGTAAAGATGTCCATCTATTCTTGTAATCAAAGTACAGGTCGCATTTATGCACCGATCTTGATGAAAATTGGCAAGTGGTAATATATTGGGACAAGGACGCTATTGAATTTGGTCCAAATCGGAGCACTTTCTGATAGACCCCCCATACAAAGGAACTCCCGGATTTGGTCCAAATCCAGTTGATGTCGCGTGTATTGGTCAACAAATTAAAAAAATATGACATTCGATGTAGAACTGACCACAAAATGTAAAAAAAATAGTTGGACCCGCCTCTCGGACCTACGGGGCCTTCAGAACCCAAAAAATGGACCCATGATTTTAAATATAAGTGTGACCCCTTAAATGAAAGGAAATTATCTTACAATTTTAAATACAGAAAAAAATTCGACCTGTTTGGGCCCCAGGGTCCATTAGGAGGGTCCAAAAGTTTCGGTTTACCCGGATTTTAGTGTGACCCCTCAAATGACTGGGAATTGCCTCAGGACTTTAAATATGTCAAGCCAAATGATTTATCTCGTCCGTGGGAGGGCACAGGGTCCGAAAACAAGGTATGAAAATGTGGACCAACTATAATTGTTATACCCTCACCACATAGTGGTATGGGGTATAAAGGCTTAGTGCTTGCGTGATAGATACAGATAGAAATAGCGACCAGTGCTTTCGATTAACAGGAGACTTAATCACATTTATAGTGGTGCGGGTATCATAGAGTCGGCCACGCCCGACTATAGCACTTACTTACTTGTTGTAATTCCTTTTTAGGGGAAAATTCAGAAATATAGTTTAAGTATGTACTAAGGATAAGTTGCAGTCCGCTGCAACTTCAAAAATTTGTATTATTTAGATAATTTTAGATAAGTATTTACTTATACGCTTGAAATTAAGAATTAGTTTTAGTCGAAAGATTGTTTTAGTTTAAGATCATGGAATAATAAATTGAATTGAATTGAAAAAAGCCGCTAAACATGGTTACAGCACATTCGCTGTGTGGGTCTTATGATGGTAAAGTGGAGCTCACCTCGACTACGGACATCCCTGCTTGTAAATTGAACTTTTTCTGGCGGCTTTTTGAAACAATTTTACAAGATTTTCTGTAAACTTGTTCATTGCTTTATAACGAAAATATTTAAACGGCTTACAACTTTTTTTTGTGAAAATTTGAAGTTTTACATCGTCAGATACGAAATTCGTTCTATAAACGCTTTAAAATATTTTTATTTTGTGAATTTATTCATCACCTCATAACAAAAATAGTTTCGATTAACGGCATACAACGTTTTTGGTAAATATGAGAATTTGTTTATCGCTTGAAATCGAAAATATTTTCGAAAAACAACGTACGAACATTTAAGTAAATGTGTGAAATTTTTTAACGCTGGATTCCTAATTTATTTTTGTAATATATGAATTTTTTAATTAAACCGATTTTTTTCGGTTTAATTATGTCTTTCCTAGTGTTTAGTGAAAAAGTTATACAGCTTTTTTTGTAAATATGTGGATTTTTTTCATCACCTCATAACGAAAACATTTTCGACAACGGCATGCAAATCTTTATCTGTTTAAAGCTTGAAATCGGGAACTTTTTATTTATATATTTATTTATTTTTTTAATATTTTAGTTAATACATGATATTGACCACAAGATTCCTACTTAATTTTTTGTTTAAATATTTGAATATTGAACAAGTGCTTTGATCGACCCCTTCGGGGTGTACCCACAAATTCGCTGTCGAAGATTTTTAGTGTTGAAATAATCTTATCCATATGCCCAAGATAAGTTATACGAGGGTTGCTATATATATTTCCGGCCTACACTTAGTGCACACTTAGTGTTGCCTGGCGCCATCTGACATTTCCATTGAAAAGTTTGACATTTTTTAGCATAAACATACTCGGAATGTTTTGACGTACGAACATCATTTGTATTGTTTACAGTGACTTAAAAAAATCAATTTGGCATTAAAAATGGAATTAACTCGTGAACATTTTTGTGCAATCATTTTTCGCAAATTTCGACGTGGAATGTCACGACAAGAGTGCATCGATAGCACCATCCTATAGCACTGTGAAAAACAGGTTTAATGAATTCAAGCGTGGCCGACACTCGCTCAAAGAAGAAGGTCGTGAAGGTCCTCCAAAAAACGGCCGGTGTGAAAGAGAACATTGACGCCGTGCATGAACTGATAATGCAAGATCGTCATGTGATATACCGTGAGATAGAGGAATCCTTGGGCATTTCTTCTTCGATATTGCATGAACACCTCGACGAAAAAAAGGTTTGTTCTCGTTGGATCCCGCACAATTTGACAATCGCTAAAAAAAAAGGCTCGTGTCGATTGGTGAAAAGAAATTTTAAATAAATACGATCGCGGTGCTTCAAAAGACGTTTATAAAATCGTCACAGGTGACGAATCATGGATCTATGCGTATGAGGCCGAAACAAAACAGCAATCGACCGTGTGGGTCTTCGAAGACGAGCCAAATCCAACGAAAGTTGTTCGTGGAAGAAGCACTTCGAAGCAAATGGTCGCCTGTTTCTTCGGCAAAGCTGGTCATGTGGCGACTGTTCCGCTTGAGCCACGTAGGACGATCAATTCTGAGTGGTACACCACAATTTGTTTGCCTGAAGTTTTCTAAGAAATTCGAAAAAAGAATAAGAGAAGACGAATCATTGTGCACCATGACAATGCGAGCTCTCACACATCGGCTCAAACCAGCGCCTTTTTGACCGAGCAAAACGTCGAATTGATGGGTCATCCGCCGTACAGCCCTTACATGGCACCCAATGACTTCTTTTTATTTCCGCACATCAAGAAAAAAATGCGTGGTCAACGAGTTTCGTCGCCAGATGACGCTGTTGAAGCGTTCAAAAACCATGTTTTGGAGGTGTCTCAATCGGAGTGGAAAATGCTTCGACAATTGGTTTTTGAGCGCATGCAAAAGTGTATAAATCATGCTGGAGAATACTTTGAAAAACAATAACAACATTTTTTATGAGAAATATTCGCATTTTCATTATTAGGCTTGAAATATATATATAGCAGCCCTCGTGCACATAAGAAAAAGACGCATATAAGAAAGAAGCTTGACGTGTTGTTTGATTTGCTTATATCCGTCAGCGATTGTATTTGATTTTTAAATGTGAACCCGTTTATCGCCCGAATTCGGAAATATTTTCGATAAATAACTAACAAATTTTCGTTACAATGCAACTTTATTTGATCAGAATATTTTTAATAAATGTTTGCTTTGAATAATTATTAAATCGAAAAAAGTATACTGTGTAATTTATCTTTAGATTTTAGGTCCTGAGACTTTCGAAGCTAGATTTTTAAGTCGATTTCGATCATGGTATGGTAATTGATAGAGGACAATTTGAGTTTAGTTTCTTGGCTCCAAAGTCAAACTAACAAGCCTTCTAGCTTGCCTCAAATAAGCACACGGTGTCATGGGAATGGAAGGCCTGCACATCTGTGGAGCAGCCGTTCTGGTGAGAACATTGCTGCTGTTGGCCAAGATGTAGAAGAGGAGTCCGGAATATCGACCAGACTGCCGGCGATCCCTACGTAGAATTTTGGTGCAATATTTAACGATGTTCCCTTCAAAGTGCAGACAGTGTATCACCTGTTATCTGTTGGCCGCCAATGGAAAATGCCATAAAACGAGCCCGTATAGTTATCAAATTTGGCGGTGGCCTCTTGGCCTTTACCATTTTCTCAACTTGCCTTTACCATTTTCTCAAAGGCAGAACCAATGTAATTCATTTAAAAAATGACAGCAAAATAACATTGGGTGATTACTTTTGCCCGAAATTCTACGTATAGCCTTCAGCTGAAAAACTTAAAAATAATGAAACGCTTCATTCTAAAATTTAATATACATATGACAGTGAGTAGGGTGTTTAACAATCCACCTAGACTAAGATAAAATTCATTCACAATTTTAAAGTTTATAAATCTTTCGCATGGCCAATCGAACATATACCAAAGTTCACATCATATAAAATTGGAGCACATAAGAGAATTATGAAATAGTCATAATAAATTTGATCAAACCACAAAAGGAAAGCGGAACAGATTTCTTAAAGCAAAAATGATAATGACAATCAAGTTATTCAATATTAAAGAACAGAATTGTTTAACATGTTTTTTAAAATAATTTTTAATTACGTGGTATGATTTCAGACCATACACGCGAGCAATTCAATAAATGCTTCCGAACCTATTTGATTGGTATCTATGGAGAGTTTTGAATGGCAGACGTTACGACGCCCTGAACCAAAAACAATAAGGAGCTGATGACTCAGCTAGGTTTTAGTTAATTATGTGACTTCAAGGGGCGCTGTTGCATGGCAACGTTCTCGAGTGCGAAGGCTAATGAAAGATGAAGCTACACATAGAGAACAGATTCGTTGCCACAGCCGACATTTTTTGCTAACCGAATAATTGATGTTGCATGCAACAATTCAACAAATGCTTCCGAACCGATTTGAATGGTATCTATGGAGAGTTTTTAAAAGCAGACGTTACGACGCCCTGAACCAAAAACAATAAGGAGCTAATGACTCAGCTTAGTTTTAGTTAATTATGTGACTTCAAGGGGCGCTGTTGCATGGCAACGTGCTCGAGTGCGAAGGCTCACGAAAGATGAAGCTACACATAGAGACAGATTGCCACAGCCGAAATTTTTTGCTAACCGAATAATTGAGGTTGCATGCAACTCGAGTATTCCATTAGTACAATCGAATGTTAGTTGATACTCTGTAATTTTCATTAATTAGAATTTAAGTCCCGGTTGAACATGCATTATCCGAAACTCCAGAGAAGAATATTTTGGTCTAAAAATCCGCATACCGCAATTGTTTATCGAAAGATTTTATAACTGTTATCAGAGGAAAAATCTGTTTGCTATTACACTTGAGTTCTGGAAAAAGGGAAGGAACTGGTCGAGGAAAAAGTAGAAAAGATGGGGTGAAAGATTTTTACCGAAAAAATTGGTTTAAACAATTAGCTTAAAGTCAGTGATAATCGAACTATTTTATTTTAGGCGTCATGCCTTTTCGTACCAAAAAAATATACCATTAAACACTACACGTTTTTTGGTTATGATAAAATTTTAATTAATAATATTAGTCAATAATATTAGTTAGTAATTAGATAGTTAACAGTTAATAATATTAGTTCTGCAAAAATTGAGTTTTGAGCCCTCCCTTAGACAAGACCAACTGATCCATCTGTAAAATGATCTTGAGAATCCGAATTGAGTGTCCGTTTTGAGTCCTTATCAAGTATAGTTTAAGATATATCATACTTGAAATTTTTCTGACTTTTTTCATTAATTTGCCTTAAACTTCGCCAATACTTTGATTTTTTCCAAAAACTGCTGTAACTCAGACAATTTTCTTCGGATTATCAAAAAATATAACACGTTGGAAACCTTACAGTATGTTCCTTATGATGAATGGAAGAACTCCAGAATTTTAGAACATTAGTAGTTGAAAACAAAAAAAAAGTTAACATAAAAAAAATAAAAATTTGACTTCTTGTGGCTGTGATTTTTAAACTTTTTTTCCATTTTTAAAAAATTATGATTTATAAAAAAGCTATAGAGAACTTACCGCAAAATAGATGTAAGCTCCACTTATTTTTAATGAAAATCTATAGAAAATTGTACGACGCTCTTTAGCTTAAATATTAATATTTACAATATACTTATATAGCAAATTAAATTGTATCGGAATCCTCCTGATAAATAAGGCAAAACCCCTCTTCTGTAAAATTTTCTCTTTGGCGCGTAAGGGCTCGATACATTTCTTATTAATAAACATTATCTATTTTCAAGTGAATCGAATAAGAATTGCATAAATTTTAGGAAAATTAAAGAAAAAAGTCATGAAAATTGCATGTTCATGATATCTGGAAAACTATACGTGATGCCTCATCACGTATAGTTTTCCCGATATCATCACGGATACTCAATTCGGATTTAGGAAATCATTTACATAAGGACCGATTGGTTTTGTCCAAAGAAGGATTTTGTTACAATTGGCTACAACAACATTGTTTTTGCAAAACTATCGATTGCCATAACTACCAGTTATGGCAACTAAATGTTTCACATGTTTCATTGATATGACCGATCAAAATGTTGTGAGTACAGTACGATGATCACATTTGTCATCTTGTGTTATGTTGAACCGAATATTCATTACGATTATAAACATTTGGTGATTGCAACCGAAATTCTTCTTCTGCAACAGAGTTTTTGTAGTTTCAACTAATTTTTGCTTTGTGTGTACCACAGCGCAAATCGTGTCAGTTACATGGACGACGTATATTATCTTTATGAAACATTTTCATTCATTCCATGAACGTTCATAAAAATATGATTTGAACATCAAATACAAGGGTTGCTATTTAAATTTCGGGTCCGGCAATAAAAAACCAATAGTTTATCATTGGAAATGGTTTTATCGTTTTTCAAAATCTTCTTCTTTAAGCTCAATACACTTTTACATGCGCACAAACCAATTTTCGAAGCACTTTTTCCACTCCGATTGAGACACCTCCAAAAACACGATTTTTAAACGCTTCAACAACTGCTTCGGGCGATGAAAAACGTTAACCACGCATTTTTTACTTTATGCTAGGAAATAAGATAAAGTCATTGGGAGCCAAATCAGGGCTGTACGGTGGATGGCCCATAAAATCGACATCTTGAGTGATCAAATAGCACATCGTTTCAGCTGAAGTGTGAGAGCTCGCGTTGTCGTGATGCAAAATGAACTGTCTTCTCTTATTATCTTTCCTCATTTCTTCGAACACTGATGGCAAACACATGGTTGTATACCACTCAGAATTGGATGTCCTACGTTCCACTAAAGGCACTATGTCAACATGGCCGGTTATACCGTAAAAAGAACGCTATCTTTTGCTTCGATGTACTTCTTCTACGAACAACTTTTGTTGGATTTAGCTTGTCTTGAAAGACCCATACGGTCGATTGCTGTTTTGTTTCGGGTTCATATGCATAGATCCATGATTCGTCACCTGTGACAATGTTATACACTGCCTTTGAGCTACCGCAGTTATACTTTTTCAACATCTCTTTGAACCAATACACAAGAGCCTTTTTTAAGCATTTGTCAAATTATTTGGGATCCTAGGAGAAAAAAAATTTTTTACGGCCAAATGAAAAAGCAATCTCTTAATGATGCTTGTCATACTAATGCCCAAGGATGCCTCAATCTTACGGTATATCACATGTCGGTCTTGCTTAATCAGTTCACGCACAGCATCGATGGTTTCTGGCAAAGTGACCGCAGATGGACGTCCTTCAAGAAATTCATCCTGGAGCAAACGGCGCCAGAGACTAAACTCTTAGTAGCAGCGATTAACAGTGATTTTTGATGGTGCTTCATCGCCAAAAATCGAAACAAGTTGATTTTAACACTCTTGTCTCGATAACCCACGCCGAAAATCGTAACAAATCATCGCACGAAAATGTTCACGGGATAATTCCAATTTTTGACTGAGATGAATTTTTTAACACACTGTAAACAAAACAATTCGCCCTCAAATGACAAAAGGTTCTGAGTGAAGCTATGCTTAAAAATGTTAAAGTTTCCAATTGAAGTTTGTAGTTTGAATTTTGCATCTGGAAACACTAGTATTATCAGGACCCGAAATATAAATAGCAACCATCGTATATAAAAAGTTTCATATATGTACACGCAGAAAACAGATTTGTTGCAACAAATTAATTTTTTTGCCAAACGAATGTTAGCAGTTGCACTTACTATGTATTCCATCGCTACAACCGAGTGTGGATTAGGTACACGGCAGTTGTCGATAGTGGAAACGGACAGTATCGGTTGAAGAGACAATGTATCAGAAACCCTAACTAATAGGATGATTTTTGAAACTTAATTTGAACATATATTAAATATTTTTAGAGATTATTGGCTATAAGAACTCTTGGAATTCGGTTGTCATTTCCATCTGATGGTAGGTAGAACCATATAACTATCGATGCCATAAAATGTTGGAGATTGCAACAGAAAATTTGTTTATTCAACCGAATATTTGAAAAATGGACAGATTTCCAAATATGTTTTTTTTATGTATGCACTTTTGACGTTTAGAAAAAAAAATGTTCTCCAAAAAAATGTCTACCTATATTTAATCAATGACTTCAAATTAATGTTCGTAGTATTTACCACAAATCTCACACACATTGTTGGGACCACAGCCAGTCAAATATTCTCATAAAATTAACACTTTTGCATATGGCCATTCAACATCATTTCATAACGATATAAACAATAAACGACAAATCGTCGCTCTCGTGCTATTTTGATCCAAACGACATTTTCTAATATTTGAATAAAAGTAAATTATAAATAAATTATTTGCTAACTAAACCGATATAACTTAAAAGATTGTGTCATTTTATCTTGAGTAAAGTCTCTAGATTCTTTATGCGAAACTTCACCGAATATCTATACAAAAAAAAAGTTATTGACAACTTCGTCAAATTAAAAAAATTGCAAATCAAATGGCATTTGACTCAAAATATTATATGAGCGACAAAATGTTAATATGGCATAAATGACAGTAAATTATGAATATGCTATGGGTGTAGCCGTATCTTTAAACGACATTCAACATTTGAAAGTAAATTAACCTTCCGAAATACTCCCAACCCGTCAACCATAAATATTTATATCAACTTTAAACATTAAAATTTGTTTAGTTTGCCAAACAAAACAAAAAAGGAAAGAAGCCAAGCAGCTTTTTCTATTAAAACAACAAAACTGGCAGACATCTGGAAACAGAATGGAAGCGTTAGTGGCATCGGTGCATTTTGCGTTAGTGAATCATACGAGTACTGAGCCATCAGTTATAAATAAATGTTGCTCGTATCGGGTTTTTGGAGAAAGGCACAGTTATGTATAATCCAAAACTAAATTGTTTCCCCTGAAAATTCCCCGATAGGCTGATGGAGTGTATACTACATTTGTCATTCCGTTTGCAACACCACGAAATATTGATCGGAGTTGCCACAAAGTATATAAAGGGTTTTTCAATAGGGACATAACACTTTCGTATCTTTTCACAACCCACCCTCAAACTTTTTAATGATCTTGCAGTGTCAAAACGTTAGTCGAAGGTAAAATTTTCATCATGGTAAAGTTCACGAGCAACGTTTTGAAATCATTATAAATTACTGCCGAAATTCTGAGTCGGTGGTCGCAACTTTGAAAGCGCATACTCAATTTTCATCATCTTCAGCGATGAAACCCATTTCTGGCTGAGTGGTTTTGTCAATAAACCAAATATGCGTGTGGTTTGTAGATTGTTCCGTATTTTTTTTGTCAATAAAAACAATCGTCATGTGGAGATGCGCTATCGTGCCATGTTAGAAAAATATCTTTGGCCAGAATTGGATGAGCTTGACATCGCCGATATCTGGTTTCAATAAGACGGTGCCATACAGCACGCGTTACAATCGATTTACTGAAGGGAAAATTTGGCGAACGTTTTATCTCGAGAAATGGTACGGTCGAATGACCACCTTGTTCATGCGATTTAATGCCATTGGATTTCTTTTTATGGGGCGACATCAAGTCACAGGTCTATGCCAACAAGCCAACAACTTTAGACGAGCTCAGAGGCAACATCCAACGCGAAATTGCCCACGTTCTGGTCGAAATCTATGTAAGAGTAATTCAAAATTGGATCCAAAGAATAGATCGCTGTACAGGGGCTCGTGTAGGTCATACACGCAGAGAAAATATATGATTACTATATGGTCACGGCAACAATAGTATGTTCTCAGCAGTAAATGTATGGTCGTCGCAACCATAGTATTGTTTTTTAAATTTCATTCTGACAATAGCATGATTGCGGCAATATTAGTATTGTTGAAACGTAACAAAAGTATTGTTGCCAAATTTAAAAATGAAAATATGGTTGTAGCAACAATATAAATATGGTTGGGTTTTAGGTTAACAATAACATGATGAAGGCAATCATACCGACAAAACCTTATTTTTTTTTTAATTTGGCAATGTTATTTTTACGATTCTTACGCAATAATAGCAATAAAAATTATTTTTTTTTTAAAAAACTACGGATTAGTATAACTAAAATATTTTTAATAAATGAATTTTTTTACTGTTTAATAAATCACTCCTATTGTTACATAACTTACTTACTAAATTTCTTTATTGTTGAATAACAACGCATTCCAGTCTTTACAAACAATTTTGGGGATCATAGTATGGTTGTGCGTAAGTCATACTATGGTTGTACGTTAAACATTCTATGGTTATGAGGATCATAATTTGGTTGTGGGGATCATAGTATGGTTGAATGTGAATAATAATATGGTTGTGGGGATCATATTATGGTTGTGTGTGAATGATTCTATTGTTGTGAGGACCATAATATTGTTATGGGGATCATAGTATGGTTGTGTGAACCATAATATTGTTGTTGTGTGTTGATGATCATAATATTGTTGTGCCACAACCATATAACCAACAATAGTATGGTGCTCTTCGAATATTGTTACCCCAACCATACTTTTTTCTGCGTGTATGACCGAAATTTCAATCTTAAAATGTAACATTTAAACTACTCGTGGAATTAATTTGAACTCTACATCTTAAATACTCTGTGTTTTTTTATTATATAAATTGTTATGTCCTTAATGGAAAACCCTGTATTATTGACCGTCGTAAAATTCCAAGCCAATCTAGCCATATGCTGTTCGTGTTTCAGCACTATAGCATTCAAATAAATTAAGTCGGGTCCCTTAAATTTTACTCCAATATGACTTATAATAAGTTCTATGTTTGGAATGTGACAAAAGCGGCCTAGGAACAATAATGTTTCTCTTTAAAGACTTCAGGTATTTCAGAAAAAGTAACGATTTCTGAGTATATGCTCAACATGTCATAATTTTTCCTGGACTTAAATACACAAAGTGCAATGATTTGTTGCCACAACTGAATTTTTTGCCTACCGAATGTTGGTGGTTACTTGTACTATCCGTGTGTTACATCATTAGTACCGAATGCGGATTGGGTACACGGCAAATGTCAGTAGAGGGAACTGACAATTTCGTTTAAAGAGACAAAATATCGGATACCCTAGTAAATTAAGATGATTATTGGGACTGAATTTGTACATGTATTGGTTGTTCTAACTGATGGTTGGTTATAAGTGCTCTTTGAATTCACTTTAGTATGACGATCGACTCAGCAAAACAATTTTATTTGTATGAAAGCAACAGCTCTCAATTTTTGTCCAATCTTAATTGATTTGAAGCTGTCAAATAAAAAATATTCAATAAAATTGCTTAGTTTGATCACTCATACGAGGGCTGAAATATATGTTCTGGCCTAATAATAAAACTGCGAATATTTATCATCAAAAATGGTTTTATTGTTTTTCAAAGTATTCTCCAGCATGATTTATACACTTTTTCACGCGCTTAAACCAATTGTCGAAGCACTTTTTTCACTCCGTTTGAGACACCTCAAAAACATGGTTTTTGAACGCTTCAACAGCATCTTCTGGCGACGACCAACCTTTTTTACGGTCAGGTGTTCATGCAATATCGAATGTATGCTGGTGGAAGAAATGCCTAAGGATGCTTCTATCTCACGGTATGTTACATGGCGATCTTGCATTATCAGTTCACGCACGGCATCAATGTTTTCTGACACAACGGCCGTTTTTGGACGACGTTCACGACCTTCGCCTTTGAGCGAGCGTCGGCCAGGATTGAATTCATTAAACCAGTGTTAAAGGATGGTGCTTCATCGCCATACAAAGATTTAAGTTCATCGACGCACTCTTGTCGTGATAATCCACGTCTAAAGTTGTGTAAAATGATCGCACGAAAATGTTCACGAGTTAATTCTATTTTTTGGCGAATTAAGTTTTTCAAGATACTGTACACAACACAAATGATGGTCGTATGTCAAAACGTTCTAGGTACGTTTATGCTAAAAAAGCTTTCCAATGGAAATGTCAGATGGTGCCAGGCATCACTTAGTGTATCCCAAGTTTTTGATTTGATTATTTTTTGTTTATAAAGTTAATAACTTCCCGTGATAAAATCTCATCGTTTGTAAATTTGCCTGTATCTACTTTTACCATTGTATTTCTAGATAATCAATACGTTTCAATACAATCTGTAACAGATTTTCGGTCAAAATTCAAAAAACTCCAAAAAAAAAACTTTTTTTTTTTAAAAACTCTAAAATCTAACTTGCAAAAAAAAGGTTTGTAGTGACTAGAACCGGTTATTATTGGATGTATTGTATTCTGATATTGGGATAACCAATAATATGTGGCAACAGCAAAGAGATATGATAAAAGACCGAATAAATGTAAACAAAACAAAAACATATTAATTAATAATTGGTACGCCCTAATGTGCAACACATTGTATATATGTGACGCGCAAAATAGAAAGGGACCTAAGGTTAAAAACCAGTTTTGTTCGGGAGAGCCATTTTAAAGATTAGGTCGCTTTCTATTTGCGCTTAGAATCGTCGACTTCACTTTCATAAAACGCGCATATCTCTGGGAGGGAACAGTTTTAGGGCATAGGATCGATGCTCAGATGTTGTCCACATCAAAAAAAAATTAAAAGTGATTTTTTTACCCTTAGGTCCCTTTCTCTATGCGCTGGCACATATACATGTACAACACACACTCTTGGCTTTTGTATCTGTGTTTTTTAACAAAAGCCCATGCGAAACAGAATTGGTAGAAAGATATTGCGTTATGAAGATTGCTCTACGCACAGTTCGAAGACTATACGCAAAGGGTAATTCTCAGTTATTCAAATGAGACTCCCGTATAAGTCATTTGATTTGAAGCCAAAGTAATCGTTGTCAGTCTGCCTGGCAACCGTAGCCAATATATTTCTTCAATTTTTTTGACGGTTGATCCATCTAGAGGTATTTTTTAAGAACAAAAAAAAATATAAAAATTCAAATCAAGTGTGTAATCCTTATTGGTAATTTGAAAGACCATTTTATGGCATTAATTTTTTGAATATAATTTCCTTCCTTCGCCTTAGGGTTTTCATTCAGAGGGTTCAATTTTGGATGACTCGTTCGAGCATTTCGACCGGCATGGCTTCAATAACACATGTAATATTGGCTTCCAAAACTTGAATCGTAGCTGGTTTGTCAGCATAGACTTTGGACTTTACGTAACCCCAAAAAAGAATGTCTAAAGGTTTGATATCACTCGATCTAGGCGGCCAACTCAGCTGTCCAAAACGTGAAATTAGCTGCTTTTCGAAATGACTTCTCACTTGATCCATTGTTTGTACAGCTGTATGGCAAGTGGCACCGTCCTGTTGAAACAAAATGTCGTCAAGAATACGGGCTTTAATATCAGGTAGCATAAATATCGCTATTATCGCGTTGCACGGTTACGTTCCGGCCATTATCATTTTTAAAAAAATATACACCGATGTTTCTACCAGCTTATAAAAAACACCAAACCGAGGTTTTCTCTGGGTATAATGGCACCTCTTGATTTGAATTTTTATATTTTTTTGTTCTGAAAAAAATACCTCTAGATGGATCATCCTACAGTTGATTCTGTAAAAGAAACAACAAAAAGGTCTCGAACCAGAATAAAAACTGTTTAAGTCTCAAAACGCGGTTTAGTTTACTACAAAGAACTTCTCTGTTGTCACCACCAATTAGTGGTACTAAAGTAACATGTATTTCCTAATTGGATGGTTGCTATAACCACCCAGCTGTGACAACCAATAGTTTTACTGATTTCGGTTTAGTAGTTGCGGATTTATTGGTTGCGAGAACTGTAATATTATCGTAGCTACCATCTTATGATAATTGGAACCATGTATCTATTAATACCATGATATGTTGGGCCTGCAGCAGATACGAACGATTTTTTGTAGCTCGGACCGGTTTCTAAAACCGCTCTTGATCAAGGAAAAAAATAAAAATTTAATCAGAGGTCTATAACAAAGGAATAGATGATGATAGAAGATTTTTACTGAAAAGAATTGGAATAATCGCTTGGCTCAAAATGAGTAATAACGACTTATTTTATTTAAATAACGCCTATTCAAACCACCAATAAAATTCCATTAAACTACCTCTTTTTTTTTGGTTATGAAGTAATTTTAGTTATCATCACCAATAATTGATTACAACAACAAAATTTTTACATAACAATCGACTGGTGATTTTGGCAACTAAATATTTCTCCGCGTTTCCTTGGTACGACCAATCAGTTGTGGTATGTCGAACCGAATATTCGTTACAATTATAAGCATTTGGTGATCGCAACCGAAATTCTTCTTTTGCAACGAAATTTTTGTACTTCCAAACGATTCCCAACTATTATTTTCGCTGTGTGTAGACATTTTACGTACTCTTGAAAGTCGGTAGGGTCATGTCGAGGAAAAACCAGTTGTGGCAACCAAATACCTGAACGCACATTATATTGTGCTTACAATTCGATGATCATATGCATCATCTCTCGTTATGTCGAACCGAATATCGATTCTGATTTTAAACATTTAGTGGTTGCAACCGATTTCCAACTGTTTTTTTCTCTGTGTGCGTTTATTGAAAATAGTTTTGTTATGAAGTGATGTAAAACTTCACACATTAACAAAAAAAAGTTGTAAGCCGTTATTTTGAAAATATTTTCGATATGAGGCAATGAGGAAATTAAGAAAAAAAGGTGTAAAATTGTTTCAAAAAGCAGTCGGAAAGACCTATGTGCAAGCAGGGTTGAGTAGAAGATTCGGTGAGAGCCACTTCACCATCATAAGACCCCAAGCTTAAACGCGCTGTAGCTATGTTAAGCGGCTATTCACTTAAAGGCAAGTAGTTTTGCATTTAACGAGAACTGCCGGCAGATGATTTTTTCACCGAACACACTAAAAATCCCTCGCACTAAAAACACATACAACCACACACACATGATACAGTGCATGAATTCTATTAATTTTGTTGTTGTTTGCGTTCATTAAACATTATTGCAATATCTGATAAATAGGTTAGCTCTATCGTAATTTGTGAGAACCCCTATTCAAAAAAATACCTCTAGATTGATTTATCAAAAAAAAATTGAAAGCCGTTTTTTCGAAAATATTTTCGGTATGAGCCAATTAACAAATTCATAAAAAAAGTTGTAAAATTGTTTCAAAAAGTAGTCGAAAAGACCTAAGTACAAGCAGAAGTGACTAAAGGTTTCGATGAGAGCCCCTTTACTATCATAAGACCCTAAGCAACGAATGTGCTGTAGCTATGTTTAGCGGCTATTCACTTAAAGGCAAGTGGTTTCGCATTTAACGAGAACTGTCGGCAGTAGAGTTTTCCACCGAACACACTAAAAATCCCTTGCACTAAAAACACATGCACCCCCACACACGCGATACAGTGCATGAATTCTATTAATTTTGTTGTTGTTTCCATTTACTCGTATTAAATACCATTGCAATATCTGATAAATAGTTTTACTTATTTACGAAATTATTAATTGAGTGGGGATTTAATTCATAAACCAATTTTTTGGTTGAAATTTAGGGGGGGGGGGCTTTTTTCTGTGTACACAGGTTATTCAATGACGAGTACTGTAAACTATTCTATTTGGGTAAAAATATAGTTTACCCTGCACTAGTATAGCCAACCTTGGAATGCTGATGATTGATGTCTTCCTCCATTCACAAGCATCAAATGACCACTTTCGAAATTCGAATGCGACTACAATGCCCAGTAACGAACTTAAGTCGGCACGTTTAAATTACCATAATATTTATGATAACATAAGTATAGTTTTTTATTAAAGCTCATTATGTTTATGACAACTGATACAATTTGATCAAATTTCATTGTAGATCAAGTTCTAACCAACAATAGACTAGGTGAGTAGCGATTTGTCTTTTGTCCAGTCTTTTTGCCATTTAGCTCAACGGCTGAATTAAACCAATTTTCGACAATATGACAAATTGGAGCAAATTCGCTCAACTGATTGATAGATGACTGACTGATGGGTTTACTATAAAAGTCACAAGACGTTTGGCAATAACTCACAGAAATTATTTAAGTCAACTTCTATTTGAACCTAAGTTTTCCTTCCAAGAATATTAAAACGCCCGATACAAAATGAACAAATTCGTAAGTTGCTGTTTTAAAAATTAACAATTTCCTATATCATCCGAAGATTATGACTCTTTTTCAGCTCATAGTTTTTGCTGTTGCCACCTTTGCCAGCGCTGTTTTGGCCGCCCGTCCCCAGGATGCTCATGCCCATATCTTGAAGTACGAGAATGACATCGATGCTGTGGGTAACTACAAGTACTCGTATGAGACGTCCAATGGCATCAGTGCCCAGGAAAAGGGTATCGGCGGTTATTATGCCTCTGGTAGCTATTCTTACTATTCGCCTGAAGGTCAATTGATCCAGTTGTCCTATCTGGCCGATGAGAATGGTTTCCATCCCAGAGGTAGCCATTTGCCGACTCCACCTCCTATACCTCGTGCCATCTTGAAATCTTTGGAATATATTCGCAATCATCCCCAGCATCAAGAGAGGCACTAGGCATTACTTACGATTTATTTTAAATAAATGTTATTTTGTTATATTCAAGAATCCGATTTCTATATTAAATATTGGTAAAATATTATACTTATACATGTTTTGTGTGACTTAAAATCCTTCCCAGCCAATAATCGGTAAGTGCAGAAAACATGTGGTTACTGTTAAAAGATTAAAAAGGTTGAGGTTGTCTCCAAAGATTAGTATCTTAGCACAATTTCATTGTTGAACTCATTACCATCTGCATTGCCGGGTAATGTTCTGTCATTGCCCGTTGCATTATTTTGGAAACAAAAATAAGTACTTGCCGATATTAAATTTATATTTATCGGTTTTAAATGTAGCTAATGCTCTAAAAGGTGGTCCAACCATAAAGCACGATGTGCAATGGGAGGAGATTAAAAAAATGGAAATAATTCAGCCGTTTCTGAACTGAACTAAAAAGTTGGATTTTGATAAAATTTCGCACACTTATAACAGGTGATCCATCTTGAGGTATTTTTTTATAGCCTTTTTCACAGATTTGGCGTGAGTTGTGTTCAACTTTTTTTTTCTTTTCAGTATTGTTTGCCATTTCATCATGGAAAGACTTACACC
This sequence comes from Hydrotaea diabolus, assembly GCA_963513945.1. Taxonomy (NCBI): domain Eukaryota; kingdom Metazoa; phylum Arthropoda; class Insecta; order Diptera; family Muscidae; genus Hydrotaea; species Hydrotaea diabolus. The sequence continues at coordinate 130,294,251 of OY740719.1, forward strand.
AAAACAACGTCTCAAAATCCAGCTCCATTTGCCAAACAGCTGTTTAAGCAATGGATCCATTGTCATTACGAAGAACAGCCAGTTTCACGTTTTGAACTGGTGAGTTGGCCGCCTAGATCGGTATAGACTTTTTTCTTTAGGGCTACGAAAAGTCCAAATTCTATGCTGACATACCAGCTACGATTCGGGTTTTGGAAGCCAACATTACGCGTGTCATTAAAGCCATACCGGTCGAAATGCTCGAACAAGTCATCCAAAATTGGACCCCCAGAATGGACACCCTGAACCGTTGTTGCGGCAAACATTTAAAGAAAATTATATTCAAAAATGAATGGCATAAAATGTCCTTTTGAAAGAACCACAAATATTCTACATTTTTTTATTTTTTTTTTTTTGTAAAAATACCTTTAGATTGATCACCCGATAGAAGACGTAAGTTACTTATAGTGAGTCTGAGTTACTTTGGACACCCCTTCTTTTGCTTATTAGATGATAATTCATACCTAGCAGGGTTATATCATTCAAATCGATTCACAAATAAAAAAGTTAGATGCCTTTTAAAATGTTATAAGCTTGAGGTGCCCAACTTTGGCTCAACTGTAGCTCCCTCCGCTCCTGCATATCGTGGGGGGCCCAAACTCAAAACATACGCTCAAAAACACCTCTTCTATACTCGTATATATATTTATTCCTTTTACTCCTATAAGAGGCATAGGGCCGTAACTATTGATTTCCAATTTACTCTATTTAATGCGCAGTATTTTAATTCATTCCAGCTTAGGTTAAGGGTCGCTGATTCTAAATCAATTTGCCGCCTCCAGGTGTGTGCTGGGCGCCCCCTGCGTCGGCTGCCCTGCGGGTTCCATTCGATGGCCTGTCTGGCGATATCATCTGCTGATTTCCTCAGGTTATAGCCTTGCCAACCCCATTTACGCCATCTGATCTCGATCTGGACTGGTTGCTGTTGTGTTAATGCCCTTAGATCGTCTTTGGTAATTAAGACAAAATATACGCACAATTTTACGTAAGCATTTCTTCATGAACACTTGTATATTTTCGATATCTCTTGATGCAGCATTCTATGATTCGAGATATAGTTTGATCTCCAAACAGAGTTTAAAAGGCCATATGCCTGTCTGGCTTTGTTAATCCGGTTAAGGATATCATTTTTGGATCCTCCCGCCTTGTCGTTTATGCTTCCAAAGTAGCGAAACGAGTCTACGAGTGTATGACATTTCATCAAAGTCCGACCATTAGATAGATAAATTATTTCCATTTTTTTAATCTCATCCCACTGTGCGATGTTAATTGTGAGTCACACTTTAAGAAAGAGTGACTGTTTGTGCGGCCGACCTCTTCGAAAATTAGGTCGTCCAAACAGTAACCGTGAACGGTGTTCGCTATAGTGCGATGATAACAGACTCCTTGTGGCCAGAAATTGAAAGAGAATGGACCTGGACGATATGTGGCTCCAACAGAATGGTGCCACTTGCCACACAGCCCATGCAACAATGGCTCCTTTGCGAGAGAAATTCAGTGGCCTTGTTAGCTCACGCCGTGGCGATATTAATTTTTCGGTACGATTACGTAAGTTGACACCGTTGAATTTCTTTCATTGGGGAGATTAAAAATGAAACTGTACTTCAATAAGCCAAAAGCAATTCAAGAGCTTAAGGATGAACGACATTAAGACTCCATTATGTCTCAAGAGCCATTGAATATGGAACATCGAAAAGAGGTATGTCATCGAAGCCGAGGCAAGCATTGAGCCGATATTTTCAGACATTATTTTTATAGATCCTTCTATCATTATAAAAAAATATTATGATACGAGGGCTGCTATATATAAATCTGGCCTAATAATAAAAATGCGAATATTTATCATCAAACATGGTTTTATTGTTTTTCAAAGTATATTCCAGCATGGTTAATACTCTTTCATATGCGCTCAAACCAATTGCGGTAGCACTTTTTCCACTTAAATTGAGACACCTCCAAAACATGATTTTTGAACGCTACAACAGCATCTTCTGGCGACGAAAATCCTTGACCATGCATTTTTTTCTTGATGTGCGGAAATAAAAAGAAGTCATTGGGTGTCAAGTCATGGCTGTACGGCGGATGACCCATCAATTCGACGTTTTGGCCGCTCAAAAAGGCGCAATTGTGCAAACAAATTGTGGTGTACCACTCAGAATTGACCTCCTACGTTGCTCATGCGGAACATTCGCCACATGACCAGTTTTGCCAAAGAAACAGGCGACCATTTGCTTCGAAGAGCTTCTTCCACGAACAACTTTCGTTGGATTTAGCCCGTCTTCGAAGACCCACACAGTCGATTGCTGTTTTGTATCGGGCTCATACGCTTAGATTCATGATTCGTCACCTGTGACGATCTTTTAAACGTCTTTTGAAGCACCACGATCGTATGTATATTTTCAAAATTTCTTTGCACCAATCGACACGAGCCTTTTTTTGAGCGATTGTCAAATGCCCAAGGATACCTCCATCTCACGTTATGTCACATGACGATCTTGCATTATCAGTTAACGCACGGCACCAATGTTCTCTGGCACAACGGCCGGTTTTGGACGACCTTCGTCTTTGAGCGAGCGTCGGCCACGATAGAATTCATTAAAGCAGTTTTTCACAGTGCTATATGATGGTGCTTCATCGCCATACAAATTTTAAGTTCATCGATACACCCTTTTTGTGATAATCCACGTCGTAAGCTGTGAAAAATGATCGCACGAAAATGTTCACGAGTTAATTCCATTTTTCCCCAAATTAATGGTGTACGTCAAAACGTTCTGAGTTCGTATATTCCAAAAAATGTCAAACTTTCCAATAGAAATGTCAGATGGCGCCACACTTAGTGTTGCCTGGGCCAGAAATATATATAGCAACCCTCATAGTCGACTTATAGTCTTAAGAAAGTGATGTTTTGTTTAGACGTGTGGCTTCCAATCTGGCCACACTGTTTTCGGAGTTGGTCTTTTTGACAGTTGTCACCTGATTTATGTTCAGTTTGGTCTGCCATTTAATAATGAGTAGACTAACTCCGAAACAACGTATGCAAATCGTGATGAATGGTTCCATAACTAGATTGCCAAGGATCCTGATTTTTACAAGAAAATTTTGTTCAGCGATGAAGCTCACTTTTGGTTGAATCAAAATTTTTAATAACGAAAATTGTCGCATTTGGAGTAATAAACATCCACAAGCCATTGTTGAGACGCCGTTACATCCTCAAAAATCACTGCTGGTCATTTGTTCATATTTTTTTTAAAAAATGAAGCGGGCCATATAGTTACAGTCAACGGGGATTGCTTAAGAGCCATGATTGTCGACTTTTTCGTTCCTGAATTGGATGATGTTGTTGTGGACGACCTTTGGTTCCTACAAGACGGCGCTACATGCCATAGAGCTAACGAAGCAATCAATTTATTGGTGAGCGGATTATCTCGCGCCGTGGGCCTGTGGCGTGGCCTTTAACATCGTGCGATTTAACACCGCTGGACTATTTTTTGTGGGGTTATGCCAAGTCGCCTGTCTACGCAGAGTAGCCCGACGCGATTGACGCCTTGGAAGAGAATATTCGGCGCGTTATTCCTGACATACAGCCCCAATTGCTGCAAAAAGTGGCCGAAATTGGGCCTATCGGCTGGAATTTATTCGAGCCAGCTGCGTCGGCCACTTGCTCGAAATGATTTTTAAAATAAAATGGCAAATCCTCATCTTTTTAATAAAGCTAAGTTCTTGGCCATGACATTAAATTATTTGCGCTTTGTTTCTTCTTGAAAACCACACTTCTGAAAAAAAAACCGTTTATATAACCCTAATTTGAACGTATATTTTATTTGCTCTTGTTTCTTTTGCTACCTGTCAGAGTGTAGGGCATCATATCTACCATACGGAATTTATTTCTGTTTCAAAGTGTTAACATTTTGTCAGATTGATTCGAATGTACATAAATTACAATCCAATTAATGATCTAACGTCGATTGTAGACCGTATAATTTGCAAGGGCGTTTTCGACATGGTGAATGTGACTGTGCGCAAAGCCAAGAAAGTAGATCGATGTAGGTCAAGGTCGATTGGGCTAAAATTTGTTGTCTTTGCCGACAGCAAACCAGTAGTTGTGGCTATCTTCTCGATCTGCTGTAAAGTTTCAAGTTAGTTCTGGTAATGAACATATGTAGCTGACATACTCTGCGGAGGCCTAGGTATATATTTTCGTATCCAATAAAATAAATAACTTTGCAATTTATATGTAAATTTGAAAAAAAAAAACAGATAACAGCATCTGTAGATGCTTCTATAGGGTGATCCATCTACAGGTTTTTTTCAAAACAAAAAAATAAAAGAATTCAAATCAAGTGTGGAATCTTTATTGGTAATATGAAAGGACATTTTATGGCCTTTATTTTTTGAAAATAATTACCTTCAAATGTTGGCAACTGTATTATGGAAATGAGCGTTCGATGAGAAACGGGAAGATCTGCTGTTTTCGATCAAAATTTTGTTCAGTGATAAGGCCCCTTTCTGACTCAACGGCAAAGTCAATAAACAAAATTGCCACATTTGGGCTGAAGAGCAACTAGAAGAGGTTCAAGAGGTGCCATTATACACGCAGAAAAAAAGTATGATTGGGGTGACAATATTCGAAGAGGATCATACTATTGTTGGGTATATGGTTGTGGCACAACAATATAATGATCATCACAACAATAGTATGGTTCACACACAACCATACTATGATCCCCACAATAATACTATGGTCCTCTCTACACTAATATTATTCACACACAACCATACTATGGTCCCCACAACCATTTATTCACACTCAACCATACTATGATCCCCATAACCATATTATGATTCTCATAATTATAGTTTGTTTTACATACAACCATAGTATGATCCTCACAACCATAGTATGACTCACACACAATCATACTATGATCCCCAAAATTCTTTGTAAGGATTATGTTAAGTTAATATTCAACAATAGAGATTTTTTATTAAGTAAATTATGGAAAAATATATTAAACAAAATAATAATAGTGACTTATTTGACAGTAGAAAAAATTTACTTTTTAAAAATATATCAGTTATACTCTTTTTGAAAAAAAAAATAATTTACATATATAATATGTCATTATTGCGTAAGACTCGTTACAATAACATTACGATTTTGCTGGTATGATTGCCGTAATCATATTATAGTTAACATTAAACCCAAAAAAACAATAATTTTGTCGCACCAACCATATTTATATTGTTGCTACAACCATATTTTTATTTTTAAATTTGGCAACAATACTATTGTTACATTTCAACAATATTAATATTGCGGCAATCATACTATTGTCAAAATAAAATGCAAAAAACAATACTATGGTTGCGACGATCATACTTTTATTGCAGAGAATATACTATTGTTGTCGTGACGATATAGTAACCATATTTTTTCTATACGTGTACCCAGAGAAAACCACGGTTTGGTGCGGTTTATAGCTGGTTGAATCATCGGTGCATCTTTTTTCAAAAATGATGATGGCCGGAACGTAACCTTGAATGGTGCTCTACGAGGCCGGCGGAAAGTTCTTAGCCTATCAATGAAAGAGAATAGTTAGTTTTTCAAAAATATTTTTATTTTCCAATATAATCACCTGAAACTTCAATACACTTAGTCCAACGCTTATCTAGCAATTCTATCCATTGATTAAAATAGTTTTCCTCAAGGTCTTCAAAATAGTGGTTTACAACTGTAATTGCATCTTCATTTGAGGTAAAACGCTTGCCAGCAAGGAATTTTTTTAGATTTGGGAACAGGTAGAAGTCACTGGGAGCTAAATCAGGAGAATAAGGTGAGTGGTCAAGCAACCCGTACTTAAATTCGTTGATTTTAGCCATTGTTAAAACACTCTTGTGCGCTGGTGCGTTGTCTTGATGAAAAATGATTTTTTTGTGTTGTAAGCCAGGACGTTTTTCTCGAATTTGTACATTTAATTGATCTAAAAGGTTGCAATAGTACTCTGAATTTATTGTTTTACCCTTTTGCAGATAGTCAATCAATAAAATACATTTGAAGTCCCAAAAAACCTTCGCCATAACCTTACCAGCCGATTGAATTGGTTTTACATTCTTTGGGGCACTTCCTCCAGCTTCAGTCCACTGTTTGGATTGTTCTTTTGTCTCTGGAGTATTGTGGTGGATCCATATCTCATCAACAGTTATGAAACGACGCTTAAAATCCATTTTATTTCGCTGAAAAGGATCCAAACAAGCTTGAGAAATGTTCATTCTTATGCGTTTTAGGTCGACTGTTAACAAGTGCGGCACCCATCTTGCAGAAAGCTTTTTCATCTGTAGTTCTTCTTGCAAAATTACATGGACTCGATCATTTAAGATGCCCATGATATTAGCTATTTCACGCACTTCTATTCGTCGATCATTTAATACCATATCATGCACTTTGGCTACAATTTCTGTTGTTGTTGCTGTTTTTGGACGTCCACTACGTGGTTCATCTTCAATGCTTATACGACCACGTTTAAATTCAGCAACCCAATTTTTTACTGTTGCATATGAAGGAGCACTTTCACATAACACATTCACCATATCATTATGAATTTCTTGTCCCGATAAACCTTTTTTATGTAAATATTTAATGACACCACGTATTTCTAATTTTTCCATTGTAAAAAAAATCGCGGATGCGTCTTTTGTGAACACCTGTTTCTATATGAAGGAGTTGCCAGATCGAAACAAAATTTAACATGTGTTCATAGAGATGGAAGTTTCCAAAACACTTAACTTTTTTCTGTTTATACCGCGCTTTTTGTGCTAGGCTAAGAAGTTTCCGAACCGCCCTCGTATATCGCGCCATGAATCCATCTCTATGCTACCTGAAATTGAAGGCCGTAATCTTGACGACACTTGGTTTCAACAGGACGGTGCCACTTGCCATACAGCTGCTCCAACAATGGATCTATTGAGAGGTCATTTCGAAAAGCAGTCACGCTTTGGACAGGTGAGTTGGCCGCCTAGATCGAGTGATATCACGCCTTAGGAGTTACGTTAAGTCCAAAGTCTATGCTGACAAACCAGCTACGATTCAGGTTTTGGAAGTCAACATTAGGCGTGTCATTAAAGACATACCGATCGAAATGCTCGAAGGAGTCATCCAAAATTGGACCCTCAGAATGGAAACCCTGAGGCGTAGTTGCGGCCAACATTTAGGTTTTGGAAGCCAACATTAGGCGTGTCATTAAAGCCATACCGGCCGAAATGCTCGAACGAGTCATCCAAAATTGGACCCTCAGAATGGAAACCCTGAGAAGTAGTTGCGGCCAACATTTATTATATTCAAAAAATAAATGTCATAAAATGTCCTTTCAATTTACCAATATAGATTCCACACTTGATTTGAATTTTTTTTATATTTTTTTTGTTTTGAAAAAATACCTCTAGATGGATCAACCTTTATTTATTTTAATGTTTCTGGAGTTAACATAAATGGCAGATGCTACGCTGAGTTAGTCACCAATCGGCCGTTACCAGCCGCGTTTTGAAATCAGCTTATCTGCCATAAAAAACTCAATCTACTCAGACCTACTCGCTTCAGTCCATCTCTTAACTAGTTTTTTCCATATTTTAGTTTTAGTTTTAATTTGATTTATTTTTTTTGGCAAACATTTGGTCGGACTACATAGTTTACAGCGTTTAGTTTGTTTTACCTGTTCTTCTAAATTAACGATTCTATTTTAAATTGAGTTATTTTCATTTCGTTTACAAAGACATGCAAATTGAATTGAAATAAATTGAATAGTGCAAATTTTTAACACTTCCCTACCAAATAGAATTTTAATATGTGCCTGTCAAAATACACAAACATAAAATACGGAAAATATAATTATCGGACTAGTGGCAAATGGTAATTAAAAAAAATATAAAAATAAAACATTCATTTGTCAAATGATAAAATCTACCCGTGTTGTTAAATGATAAAATCTACCCGTGTGATCAAAATGCCAATTAAGCAGCCCGCATTCACTTTCCCTATGCACACACGTAGTATGCATGGATTATTATGCTCGTAAATATTGATTTGTAAAGCCCACTGGAGATTTATAGAAAATTATGCAAAAATATTATACGAGTATCCCCGTTGAAATGAGGGGTTCCATCTACATCCGCAACTGTGGTCGCTGCGGTTAATAAATGACGAATAGTTAGAGTGTTCGAATATCCGGTATTCTTAAGAGCTGGTCTTTTAAAATTATGATGTGATTTGGTTTTTTCCTTCGATAGCTGGATTATTGCTTTCTTTTTAACAATGAGAAGTAATAAAAACTTAAAAACACGTATTGCTCATGTTTGTAAACACTTCATAGTCTCACACCCCACAAAGTAGGTGCACACTCAGAAAACTGGTTTGTTGCCACACGCAGAAAAAATGTATGATTGGGGCAACAATACTCGAAGAGCATTATACTATTGTTGGTTATATGGTTGTGACACAACAATATTATGATCATCACAACAATAGTATGGTTCACACACAACCATACTATGATCCCCATAACAATAGTATGGTCCTCACAACAATATAATTATTCACACACAACCATACTATGATTCCCACAACCATATTATTATTCACACTTAACCATACTTTGATCCCCACAACCATAGTATAATCCTCACAACCAAAGAATGTTTCACATACAACCATAGCATGATCCCCACAACCGTAGTATGACTTACACACAACCATGCTATGATCCCCAAAATTTTTTCTAAAGATTGGTTTAAGTTGTTATTCAACAATAGAGATTTTTATTAAGTAAGTTATGTAAAAATACATAAAACTCTTTACAAAGGGAGTGAATTATTTAACAGCGAAAAAATTCATTAATTAAAAATATTTCAGTTATACTAATCCGTAGTTTGTTTTGAAAAAATTTAATTTATATATAGAAACTACTATTATTGCGTAAGATTCGTAAAAATAACGTTGTCAAATTAAAAATAAATTACGATTTTGCCTGTATGATTGCCGTAAACGTGTTATTGTTAACATAAAACCCAAGAAACCATACTTTTGTCCCACCAACCATATTTATATTGTTGCTTCAACCATATTTTCATTTTTTATATTGGCAACAATGCTATTGTTACATTTCAACAATATTAATATTGCCGCATTCATACTATTGTCAAAATTAAATTCAAAAAACATTATTAAGGCTGCGACAACCATACTTTTATTGCAGAGAACATACTATTGTTGCCATGACCATTAGGGATACAACCAATTTTTTGGCATAGTACCATGAGGTCAACCATGTCCTAGTAACCACGAAAATCATAATCTTTTGTAATTTTTCTGGAAAAAGTTCACGCACCAATTGGTTTTTCTAAACAGCTGTAAGTTAAAGCTAGCTTGCATAGAATTTAAAAGCTCAATTCTTATTGGCCAATAGCAACTTAACGAATTAATAACAAAACTTCGTTAAGTGGGGATTTGGATCTCCTAGGCTCATTGGTCAATTATCAACAGGCTGCCACCTGCGATAAATGTTGCAAGTGTTAGTAAACGAATTAACTATTAGCATTATGAGAGATTATTCGTTACACATTTTTATTTTTTTTCGTTAAAAAAGGTTAAAGATGCGTTTTGGTTTGCTGGAAAAATCTCTTACCATCTGTAAATATTAATGCAATTTCATACTTAAGTTTTTTTTTTATTTTAAATAAACATATTATTAAGTTTTCTTAACCAAAAAGAAAGTTAAAATTTTTCAAAACTTCATCGCGGTTGGTGCGTGAACTTTTTTGACCTTAGCGAAAAAATAAATATACGTTCCCTTATAGTTTTTTATGCTCTATTGGACTGTGCTATGCCAATTTTGATATTTTAAAAAATTGTTAAAAAGTTGTATCCCTAATGACCATATGTTAACGATATTTTTTCTCTGCGTGCACAAGCGAATTTTTTATCAACAGAATGTTAGAGGTTAAACGTATTATCCAGGTATTCTATCGCTACAACCGATATTAATTGGGGCCATATACATACATTGATGGTAATGAATTTTTGATTTACCAAGCATTAGTACAGAGTAACCTAAATTACCAAGCTTTACTGTACGGTTACAAAAAATGTGTTGAGTTCAAATCTCTGTTCAGGTTTCAAAATAGAGCGTTAAAAACTGTTGCGAATCTTCCGTTAACATATTCTACGAGTACTATGTCTTTATACAAGAATATATATCCATCGGTGTTAGCTCTTTATGGAATCTATAAAATGCAGCTTTTATTGTATGTATGTATTTAGATGTGTTCACAACATTGGACATCATACAATTTCTTTTGCCATAAACCAAAGTTCATTTAATACCAGATATACACAAACTTGAGGGTAGCCAGATGTAGGCTTGAGCTTACAAAACAGAGAATTGAATATATGGGCTGTAATGAATTTAATAAATTACCAAATGATTTGAAGACTATGAATAGAATTTCCACATTTAAGAATCATCTAACGTATGCGGAATGAAATCGCAACAAAAAAAAACATTTTTTTTTACTTTTAAACAAAAACAAAAATTTTATTTCAATTTTTTTCAAGATAATACATTGTACTAGTTTAATGTAAAAAAGTATTTGGTCCCATTCGAGCTGCTTTGCGACAATTTTGAGGAACTTTTTCCATGGCTGTGGAAAATGTCGATGTTGGCATGTTTTGAAGCTCCTTTTGAATTTTTTGAATCAAATTTTTGGTAGTTTTGGGTCTGAAGTTATTTGCATATACTTTTCGTTTTAAATTTGGCCAAAAATCCTCAATTGGGCGTAATTGGGGTTCATTGGGTGGATTTTCTTCTTTACATACATATGGAATTTGAAGGGTGTCCATGGCTTCCAATGTCTTCTTGGCGTAATGACTTGATGCTAAGTCGGGCCAGAAGATTACATTTAAGTTTCTATGCTTCTTATTCATAAATTCTTCAACTTTTGGTAAGCAGAAACTAATATATCTTTCAGAATTGACGGCCAAACCGGACTCAAAAAAAACTGGTTTTGACATTCCATGCTGACTAATTGCAAGCCACAATAAAACTTTTTTAGGAAATTTTGAATGCTCCACATACTTTATTTTATTGTCTACGTGTTTTTTTCCTTCAAAAAAAAATGTTTTCCTTGCCATTCGTTTCCATCCAATGTGAAATATGACTCATCGTCCATGATGCATACAATGTCACTCTTGGCTTTGAATGTATTTTTGACCAAACTTCTAAATCGAGACTTTTGGGTAACTTCTTGAGCTTCTGAGGCTTTTGCCTTGTTTTTTCTGGACTTTCTCTGAATTCCCATATCACTCAGATACTTTTTCACTGTTTTTCCGTCACATTGGAACTTTTTCCCAAGCTCCCTTTAGGATTTAGTGACTTTACCATCGGTAATTTTTCAAAGTCGGCTTTTTATAGAAGAGTCGTTCAAACTACAATTTTTTCCAGAACCACATTTTCTTTCAGTTGTTTGTCTTTTCTCATATATCGCCAGTGTTCTATATACCGAACATCGATTTTCTCCTTGCTCTACAAAATGAGAAACGATATCGGATTTCTTCCAATCAGGATGATGGTCGAAAAAACTACAAATGGCTTTTCGACGTTGTTCTTCTTTTGGCGACATTGCAAACAAAATAAATGATCAACTTCAGCCAAAATCAAATAGCAATATCACAAAACATGTGGTAATGAAAAATAACGGTACTTTGTTTCATTTTTAATTTTGCTTTGTACCCAGCGTTGTAAAATTTGTTGCGATTTCATTCCGCAAACGTTAAAAACTAATTTGTTGCAACATGTTGATGAATTTATAAATTAAATGATCCAATCTCAATAATTTAAAGTGTTTTTACCGAATTTTTCGAAAGAAAGTAAAGTGCAGCTAAATATATAAAACAAAAATTAATGCCAACTGGCCTCTGTAATGTCTATACGACGCTGAGGCTTCAATATCAATTATGTAGTATATTATTTTTCAAATATTATATTTTTTATATAATATATAATTTATGTAATATAATATTTAAGCATGCAATTGTAGAGAACAAATTAATAAATAAATAAAAAAAAAGTTTTAGTCGAAGGAACTGGTACAAGGTTGCTATCGGGTCCTGGCAATACTTGTGTTTCCAGAGGCAAACTGGAACTTCCATTGGAAACTTCGACATATATTAGCATAACTTCACTAAGAACGTTTTGTCATTTGAGAACGAATTGTTATGTTTAGAGTGCGTTGAAAAATCCATCTCAGTCAAAAAATTAAAATATATCGGGAACATTTTCGTGCGATGATTTTTTACGATATTCGGCGTAGGTTATCGAGACAAGAGTGTTTAAATCAACTTGTTTACACTTTTGGCGATGAAGTACCATCAAAAACCACTGTTAATTGCTGGTAACAAGAGTTTAGTCTCTAACGCCGTTTGCTCCAGGATGAATTTCGTGAAGGACGTCCAACTTCGCTCACTTTGCCAGAAACCATCGATGCTGTGCGTGAACTGATTAAGCAAGACCGACATCTGACATACCGCGAGATTGCGGCATCCTTGGGCAAGCATCAAAAAGATATTGCATATTTATTTGGCCGTGACAAAAAATTTTTCTCGTTGGATCCCACATAATTTGACGAATGCTCAAGAAAAGGCTCGTATGGATTGGTGCAGAGTTGTTGAAAAATTACAACTGCGGTAGCTCAAAGGCAGTGTATAACATTGTCACAGGTGACGAATCATGGATCTATGCAAATGAACCCGAAACAAAACAGCAATCAACCGTATGGATCTTGCAAGACGAGCCAAATCCAACAAAAGTTGTTCGTAGAAGAAGTACATCGAAGCAAATGAAAGCGTTCTTTTTTACGGTATAACCGGCCATGTTGCCCTAGTGCCTTTAGTGGAACGTAGGCCAATTCTGAGTGGTATACAACCATCTGTTTGCCAACAGTACTCGAAAAAATGCGGAAAGATAATAAGAGAAGACAGTTCATTTTGCATCACGACAATGCGAGCGCTCACGCCTCAGCTGAAACGATGAACTATTTGACCACTCATGATGTCGAATTGATAGGCCATCCACCGTACAGCCCTGGTATGGCACCCAATGACTTCTTCATATTCCTTAGCATCAAGAAAAAAAATCGTGGTCAACGTGTTTCATCGCCCGAAGCGTTCAAAAATCATGTTTTGAAGGTGTCTCAATCGGATTGGAAAAAGTGCTTCGAAAATTGGTTTGTGCGCATGCAAAAGTGTATTGATCTTAAAGGAGAAAATTTTGAAAAACATTAAAACCATTTCCTATAATAAATTATTGTAGCAACCCTCGTACTACCGTTTGAAGAGGCAAAGTGTCGGTAAACCTAACGAATTAAAATGACGATTGAAACTGAATGTTTCATATATTGATTGTTGTAATAGACTGCTGGTTAAAAGTAGTCTTCAAATTCGGTTCGGTTAAATGAATAAATTAATAGTTAAATTGTATGTATTCGGTTATTTGATCGAAATAAAATGTTTTTTTATATAATTTGTATATAAAAAGATTTTAGAATATTAATTCTAGAATTAGAATTATGAGCAGTTTTTTTCATAAGTTGGTTTTGCTTTCGAAGTTGGTATGCACAAGTGGAATGATTTTGTGATGTGATAACTGGTATAGTGGGTCATAAAACTAAATTTGGGTTTTAAAGTATCAGAGGCAATGTGATGAGAAAGCTGATGCCGAAATGTTATTAAAATACCTTAGAAAGTTTAAACCTCAACCAAAACCTCAGTTACGATACTGATAATAAAGGTTTAGTGTGACACGAAAAAAGGGTTAAAGTCTTATAGCCTTTTCACATTTACTGCGTTTCAGCTGAAACGCCGGCGTTTCAGTCTCTTTCGATGAATTCCGCGAAACACACTTAAATTTCCATACAAAACAAAACGCAGGCATTATGCTCTTTTTGCTGTAGTTTGTTTGAAACCACAGTAAAAATGAGAGAGAGCCCAGTGTTGTACTCCAATAGTAGTTAAAAAAAGCAGTAAAATGAAAAAATTTCCATTGCTGGTTCAAAGCAAATGTCAGAAAAATGAGGGAAAAAACATCTGTTTGTTTACATTTCTAGTTTGCTTTGTGGTGGTAAGTACTTATTGCAATGGGATCTATGACTATAAATGTAATAATCATTTATTTCTTTAAATGCATTCGCTGCTTTATCATACAATGATATAAACTCTAATATTGTACAAATTAAATTCATTTTTTGATATTATTTTATCTTTGTTTGTTTGTTTTGTTTACACTCAGTACAGAAAACACAAAAGAGAAATGAGAAATGTCACATGAAACCACAGTAGTTTAAAAAAGCATAATGTGAACACCATGGTTTCAAAATGATTTCAAGAGAGCGAAACGCCGGCGTTTCAGCTGAAACGCAGTAAATGTGAAAAGTCTATTAGGGTAAAAAAAATCAATTTTCATTATTTTTTTTGATGTAGACAACATCTGAGCATCGAATGAGACCGATCCCATGCCACAAAAGTGTTCCCTCCCAGAGATATGAGCGTTTTATGAAAGTGAAGTCGACGATTCTAAGCGCAAATAGAACGGGACCTAATCTTTAAAATGGCTCTCCTGAACAAAACTGGTTTTTAACCTTGGGTCCCTTTCTATTTTGCGCGTCACATATATTCTCCATATTGATCATATTTTGACAAAGTGGGCTATTTACAAAAAAGGTGTGGAAAAAAATTGTTAAAACCCTATCGCAATTTAGTGTTTTAAATGTCTCGCTATAGGCTAACATACCAGCAAATACAGGGTTTCCGCCGAAAAGGTATACTACTTTCTTTTGCCGCCATTTTGGTAAACATAAGTCCTGATAGTGGTAAACATAAGTCCTGATAGATCGGCAGAAAACATTACTGCTGCTAAAGAAAGTGGTCAAAACAATCCATCAACCTCAATTTGACGTCGTGCTGAGTGTAATGAAAAATGTGCTCAAAAAGGGCTCGCATCTGTGAGGCTAACAGAGGCGGACATTTATCTGATATTGTATTCCATACATAATTGCCGACATTAAATAAAACAGTTATCAATATAAGATCTATTGTCTTTCATTTAACCAAAAATTATAAACAAACAATGTATACCTTCTCGACCTGGGAAGATATACCTGTAGTATATCTTCTCGACGGACACCCTGTATTATACTGATTTAGATTAATGTCCTCAAAGTTTTTCCAATAATACCCATATTTGCCAAATCTGATAAGAATTGAAAAAAAGTATAACAATATTTATTGGCAGTCTTTTTGGCGACCGTAACTTACGGAATATGGATCACCACCAAAAACAAATTTGTTGGTTGTTCAATATTAGTGAGGGGTCTATCTATGGTGAAAATCAGATCAAGTCTGAGTTATGTCGCTAAAGGACTGTTATTCTGGAAAATATTTATTTTTACGAGGGCGACCGCAAAACTAACTGGCCTGGCACATTTCCTGTTTTACTAGCAACTTTTTTTTTGTTTTTTAAAAGCAATCTTTTATAATCTTTCTGTCAAAATTTCCGAAATATTTAATGATTGTTTTCTTTGTTACAGGTGATTGAAGTAAACAAGTTTTATAATTTTTGAAAAATGGAAAATAAAGAGTTTCGTGCGGTAATTAAACACTTTTTTATGAAAGGTTATACGCCACAATTAATCAAAGATGAATTGGATTGCACCATCATACTCCACCGTGAAATCCTGGGTTCAACAATTTAAAATGGGTCGTTTAAGTACGGAAGATGAACAACGCTCCGAAAGACCGAAAACTGCTACTACTATTGAAAACACTAGAAATATATTTAATGAAGTGACTAAAGATAGACGAATAAAGCTCAGAGAATTGATATTGTTAAAATACACGAAAAACAAGTTTGGAGTGTTTTACACGATGAACTCCACATTAAAAAGCTATCCGAAAGATGGGTGCAGCGTTTGTTGTCTTTGCCCCAAAAAATCGTCCGTTGGACCAATTCCGAGGAGCTTTTAGCGATTTATCAGCGTAATCCAATAGAGTTCTTGCGCCGATTCATAACTGTTGATGAAACATGGATCCATCACTACATCCCAGAATGCAAAGAACAGTCAAAACAATAGATAGAAGCTGGTAAAAGTGGTCCCAAGAAGGCGAAAACTGTTAAGTCAGCAGGAAAAGTAATGGCCACAGTATTTTGGGATGCAAGGGGTATAATATTTATTGATTATCTTGAGAAAGGAAAAACTATAAATAGTGAATATTATTGTGCATTATTGGATCGGTTGAGTGAAGAAATCAAGATAAAACGACCGCATTTCGAAAAAAAAAGTTCGTTTTCATCAAGATAATGCTCCTTCACACACTGCATTTTTAACTTAACAAAAACTGGCCGAATTACGATTCGAAATTGCTCCGCATCCACCATATAGACCAGATTTAGCTCCTTTTGATTATTTCTTGTTTCCAAATTTAAAAAAAATTCTCGGTGGCAAAAAATTTTCGTCCAATAGCGAGGTTATTGCTGAAAGTGAGGCATATTTTGAAGGTCTTGAAAAATCTTATTTTTCGGATGGAATTAAAAAACTTGAAAAACGTTTGATGAAGTGTATTGAGTTGGAAGAAGATTATGTTGAAAAATAAATAATAATTTCAAAAAAACGATTCTTTTTATGTTGGGCCAGTTACTTTTGCGGTCGCCGTAGTACAGGGTGGGCCAAAAGTTACCATGGCGTTAAAAACTTTAATAATAACTTTTTCGATTATTGATTTTTTTATTTTCTTTTTCTCAGATTATATAAAATTCAAAATGGAAATTTTTTTACACTAGTATGAATAATAATGTCAGTTAAATGACCCCCGTTTTCAGCTTCGCACTGATGTGCTCGTTTTTGAGTATTTTCCATAACATCTTTTAAAATTTGTGGCTGTAGCGTTCGAATTACTGCAACAATGTTGGCTTTGAGTTGAAGTATTGTACTCGCTCCTTCCCATAACCCCAAATAAAATACACGGGTGCTGACAAATCTGGCGATCGCGCTGGGCAAATAATTTTCAAATTTCTGGAAATTTGACTTTAAAGTGTCATTGTGTCTCGGGCAATGGTTCCGTCCTGCTGAAACCACATCTCAGGCCTGTTTTCAAGGACAGGACGTAAAAAATTGTCTAGCATTAACCGATACCGTTTTCCATTTACGGTTACAGAACTTCCATCTTCATACTCGAAGAAGTAAGGCCCAATGATATTTTCTGATGTGATCCCACACCATACTGTACACCTAATGGGGTGCAATTGGCGTTCATGAATGGCTCTTGGTTTTTTAGAACCCCAGGACCTACAGTTCAGCTAATTACCAAAGCCATTCAACTGAAAATGAGCTTCATCATTTTGCGTTAAAATAATTGATCGCTGATTTAAATAATGAAATTCTATTATTCTGGTTCTTTGTTTAGTTGTGAATCCCTCCATTATTTATACTCCAAGTGCAATTTATATAATCTGAAAAAAAATATATATAAACAAAAAACTTATTAAATTTTTAAACCCCGTGGTAACATTTGTCCCACCCTGTAGTTGGATTACTTATGTGGCCGAATCGTTTGGATGCATTAAGCGTCAAGCCTAAAAAGCGTAAACTTTCAAACACAAGAAAAAATAAATACACCTTTTTGTAGTTTGTACTCGACAACAAAAAAATGATAGCGATTATTGGTGCTAAAGTACAGGTACATCAAAATTGCTTGGATGCCAAAAACACCAGTTGTGACAACCAATAGTTCAACTTAATTCGGTTGTCATAACCGACTTATAGGCTGTGAACACCGTGATATTATCGTACCTACCAGCTAATGGTATGTCAAACCATGTTACATCAATATAATGAAATGTTGGTGATTGTAATAGAAAGAATGTTAATCCAACCGAATTTTTGTAGTTCCTACAGATTTTCAACCGGTTTTTCTCTGTATGTGTATATGTTATGAATATTCCATAACCCAGAAAAGCAAACCTTCAGAATTCGGTCAGAATTCTGTACGACAATCGGCAAAATGTTCCGATTTCGGATCAGAATTCTTACCGAGTTCGTAACGAAAAACATATGAGAGGGTTGACACGAATTCTGAACTACTTCTCTGAGGGAATTCTGATGTTTTTGCAGACATTTCGAACCGATTTCTGAACTGTAGTCTTGGGAAGTTCGAAAGGAAATTTCGATTTGTCGTATCGAATTCTGAACGACTTCGGTCAGAATTCTGGCATTAAGTCTTATTAAATTCGGATGTTTTTACCGACATTAGGACCGAATTCTGAACGAATTCGGCGCTTATTTCATGGTAAATTCTGAATGTAAACAATCAAAAAGAAGAAAATATTTTTGTTCTACAAAAAAAAAGTTGTAAAACATTTTCAAAAAGCGTTCGGAAAGACTTTTAGTTACAAGCAGGGGTGTCTGCAGTTTCGCAAGCAACAATTGTGCTGTAACTATGTTGAGTGGCTATACACTTAAGGGCAACCAAATTTGCATTTAACGAGAACTGCCGGCAGCAGAGTTTTCCTCCGAACACAATAAAAATCCCTCGCACAGCTAAGCTAAACAATCGTTCAGAATTTGAAATATAAAAATACCTCAGACAAACAGTTAAGAATTCGTTCAGAATTAGTTCCGACATGTCTGAACACAAGTACAACAACTGTAAAATATGAAGCAAATAAAAAAAAATGTTAAACGAATAGACTACCTCAGATAAATAGTTCAGAATTCGATGCGAGTTTTATAAGAGAAGTCTGAACAAAAAACTAATAAAAATCCCACAGACAAGTCTAACAGAATTCGGGCCGAATTCCGTCAGATATTTCTTAAAACAATAAATAAAAAATCCTCAGACAAATGGAACAGAATTTGTAACGATTTCGGTAAGAATTCTCGATAGAGTTCAGACATTGTTCAGAATTGTCTGATATCAGACATTGTCGGCAAATTTGGTTTACTGGGGGTATTGTTAAAGCCTCCATCATAGAATGGATGGTATATGATTTTATTATTTGGTTTTTAAGACCTAAAAAAAATATTCGTCAAATGTGGCCAATCGGCAGGAATAGTTACAGGGCACACATGGCACATTATACGTTATGTAAACTAAATTCAATTTGAAATGTGACCAGTAGAAGGGCAGTTCTTCATGGGGTCTATATCAAAGAAATTACCAATAGAAATGTTAATTAGTCGCCCATAACGCATTATGCTTAATTAGAACAAAGCCGAATTTCATTTGTGGGTTCTACAGTGGCTGACCTATAACACTGTGGAACATTTTTGGGGTTATTGTCTAGGGGGTGAGAAATTCCAAGTCAGGGTGATGGTACTAGGTCAGTATATTAAAACCCTCAAAAGGGTTTTGCGTTCGTATGTGCCAGTTTTTTTTTACAATTAAGTGAAGTTACTTAATTTTGAATAAAAGCAGAACGCGTTAATAGATTTCTATGATCTATGTCGCATTTTGTTTATAGGTTATGTGACTTTACGTAAAAGTTATAAGACTCTACACGTTTTTCCGTTTGGGATTTATATGTTTAAAAAAAAAAAAAATTTTTGGGCAAAATTTTCTTCATAAATTTATTTCTAATTGCAAAAATGTTGATTTGGTAGAGAAAAAGTATATTATTGGATTAAAGAAAATGTAATTATTAATTTTTCTCAATTTATTTCAGCAAAATCGAACTAGTCGTTCTCGAGTTATGTCAAACTACGTTTTTGCCAACATTTTACAACTAAGCGAAAAAACATCAAGATAAGGAAAAAAATGTAGAAGGCACATACGAACGCAAAACCCTTTGAGGGTTTTAATATACTGACCTAGTACCATCACCCTGACCTGGAATTTCTCACCCCCCAGATTGGCTGTTGTACTGTGTAATCGTCGGGAACCGTTGTATTGGGCCTATTGACAAACATGGACCTCGCTCATAATGTCCCATGCAAAACTTGAGCATGATCGGATATAATTTGATGTGAGTGAATAAAAATTCGAATTTAACTTTTAAAAAACGCAAAAAATCTGCGGTTCCCAGTGGGTTAAACAAGTTAAATTAGAAGTGTGTGAAGTTAAATTCGAATTTAATTTCACATCGAATGACAAAACTGCATGATTTATCTAGAGAGCATCTGGGTGTGTCCATGGAGGACAACTGGAAATACTTTCGTCAATCAGACTACTGCCAGATTATTGCTACTAGTATGTATACTCTAATAACGCTAGAAGGCCTTTTGTCTGAAATAATTTTCAGAATATTGAATTCTTCACCTGGAATATGAAATTTGGGGGAAATTGCTCTAGAGCGGATATAAGTGCGTCCACAGAGGACAACTGGAAATACTTTCGTCAAGCAGACTACTGCCAGGTTATTGCTAGTTGTACACTCTAATAACGCTGTAAGGCCGTTTGTCTGAAATAATTGTCAGAATATTGAATTCTTCACCTGGAATATGAAATTTGGGGAAAATTGCTCTAGAGCGGATCTAAGTGCGTCCATGGAGGACAACTGGAAATACTTTCGTCAATCAGACTACTGCCAGATTATTGCTAGTTGTACACTCTAATAACGCTGTAAGGCCGTTTGTCTGAAATAATTTTCAGAATATTGAATTCTTCACCTGGAATATGAAATTTGGGGAAAATTGCTCTAGAGCGGATATAAGTGCGTCCATGGAGGACAACTGACAATACTTTCGTCAATTAGACTACTGCCAAATTATTGCTACAAGTATACTCTAATAACGCTAAAAGGCCGTTTGTCTGAAATAATTTTCAGAATATGGAATTCTTCACCTGGAATATGAAATTTGGGGAAAATTGCTCTAGAGCGGATCTAAGTGCGTCCATGGAGGACAACTGGAAATACTTTCGTCAATCAGACTACTGCCAGATTAGTCTACTGGAGACTAATTAGACAATTTTTTCGGGAAACGAAATAGACCGGGAAAAAACTGTAACCTAAAGTAACGTTGGGTCTGAATGTCAATCGTTGAAAATAAACATTTTTTGTTTTCGTCACCTTGGGAATTTCATTTTTTTTTTAAATTGAAGCGCTTTTATTTTACATTTCAATTCACAAAGATTGGGGCAACAAATTAATTGTACTCATTTTTGACACATTTATTTCATATCGACATTTCAAAGAAATCTTATTAACGGCTTTCAAAAAATATTTTTAAATATTTTACCCACCTTACTCTACCGCAGAAAAAGCTTAAATGTCCAACACCACATCCCACCAAAAGGAGCTTTTCAACATGCAAGTCGCAATATGCTCACCACTCTGAATCTCACCACGCACCAACACAATAACAAATCATTTTTACAGTTAGCAAAAACAAAATGCATTTGTAGCCTGACAACGACCGGCATATTCCATAAATTTGCAAACACATTTTCATCAAAATTTTAACTAAAGTCGGTTAATATTTTTTTACAGACATTAACTAAAGCACTTTCACAATATTATTTTCACTTTTTTTCAACAATTTCTGTACGGGATATAACTTATTTTTGGATTTTTCACGGAACACTTTCAGAACATCCGAAGTAAAGAAACGACGTGCCGTTTTTGTTGATCTGTCTACAAAAGACTTGAGAGGTAAGAAGTGTGAAAAGCATTCGAAAGCTTTAAAAAACACAGTTATTTTTATACTCTACACCCAGCGCTGCCGTTTTGGGCTTTTCCGGCCAAATTGGATCGGATGGATTTTAAATTTTAAGATTTGGTCGGATGGTTCTATATAGATTTTGGTAGGTTTTGGACGTAATCGTTAATTTGTGTACATCACTTTTCTTAATAGGGCCCAACAACAGTGCTATAATGTTTGGAGACATATGGAGGAACAGTTAATATGGGATGCAGGAACAGTTCTCACTATTCCGAATATGAACCTAGATTAAAAACATAAACCAAAAATCGGAGCCTTTTAACTTTGGGCATATTGGTTTTGAATTTGACTATTGCTTTATTTGAGATCAGAAGTCAAAGGTCCCTAGAGTTCAGAAATTGAGGTCAAGAATCGACAAATTCCTTATTACACAAAGCAACAAAAGTTCGGACATTCTCGGGGGTTGAATTATTTCATCCAGAAATGATAGACTTAGGTTATTATAGTAAATTCCTAAAAGCACGGCCCTGGTGGGTGCCATTTAATTTTTATGGTCCACGGAATTTGTTTTTACGCTATACTGTATCAAATAAGTTAAAAGTAGTAAATATTCCTTGTTTTAGCGAATACTCGTGATACGATGTCTTAGGTTTTGTCGTATGGAGTTTATATTCGTAGAAAATTATAACATCCTATTTCTAAGATTGGAGTTAAGTTTCGTTCTTTTTTTCGAAAAAGTGCAAGAAAGATTCTCTAACGGGAGTTTGAGTATTGTTATGTTCTACAAAAATGTTGTTCGCTTAATTTCAGTTGGGATATGCCCTTTCGAACCGATTTCTGAACTGTAGTCTTGGGAAGTTCGAAAGGAAATTTCGATTTGTCGTATCGAATTCTGAACGACTTCGGTCAGAATTCTGGCATTAAGTCTTATTAAATTCGGATGTTTTTACCGACATTAGGACCGAATTCTGAACGAATTCGGCGCTTATTTCATGGTAAATTCTGAATGTAAACAATCAAAAAGAAGAAAATATTTTTGTTCTACAAAAAAAAAGTTGTAAAACATTTTCAAAAAGCGTTCGGAAAGACTTTTAGTTACAAGCAGGGGTGTCTGCAGTTTCGCAAGCAACAATTGTGCTGTAACTATGTTGAGTGGCTATACACTTAAGGGCAACCAAATTTGCATTTAACGAGAACTGCCGGCAGCAGAGTTTTCCTCCGAACACAATAAAAATCCCTCGCACAGCTAAGCTAAACAATCGTTCAGAATTTGAAATATAAAAATACCTCAGACAAACAGTTAAGAATTCGTTCAGAATTAGTTCCGACATGTCTGAACACAAGTACAACAACTGTAAAATATGAAGCAAATAAAAAAAAATGTTAAACGAATAGACTACCTCAGATAAATAGTTCAGAATTCGATGCGAGTTTTATAAGAGAAGTCTGAACAAAAAACTAATAAAAATCCCACAGACAAGTCTAACAGAATTCGGGCCGAATTCCGTCAGATATTTCTTAAAACAATAAATAAAAAATCCTCAGACAAATGGAACAGAATTTGTAACGATTTCGGTAAGAATTCTCGATAGAGTTCAGACATTGTTCAGAATTGTCTGATATCAGACATTGTCGGCAAATTTGGTTTACTGGGGGTATTGTTAAAGCCTCCATCATAGAATGGATGGTATATGATTTTATTATTTGGTTTTTAAGACCTAAAAAAAATATTCGTCAAATGTGGCCAATCGGCAGGAATAGTTACAGGGCACACATGGCACATTATACGTTATGTAAACTAAATTCAATTTGAAATGTGACCAGTAGAAGGGCAGTTCTTCATGGGGTCTATATCAAAGAAATTACCAATAGAAATGTTAATTAGTCGCCCATAACGCATTATGCTTAATTAGAACAAAGCCGAATTTCATTTGTGGGTTCTACAGTGGCTGACCTATAACACTGTGGAACATTTTTGGGGTTATTGTCTAGGGGGTGAGAAATTCCAAGTCAGGGTGATGGTACTAGGTCAGTATATTAAAACCCTCAAAAGGGTTTTGCGTTCGTATGTGCCAGTTTTTTTTTACAATTAAGTGAAGTTACTTAATTTTGAATAAAAGCAGAACGCGTTAATAGATTTCTATGATCTATGTCGCATTTTGTTTATAGGTTATGTGACTTTACGTAAAAGTTATAAGACTCTACACGTTTTTCCGTTTGGGATTTATATGTTTAAAAAAAAAAAAAATTTTTGGGCAAAATTTTCTTCATAAATTTATTTCTAATTGCAAAAATGTTGATTTGGTAGAGAAAAAGTATATTATTGGATTAAAGAAAATGTAATTATTAATTTTTCTCAATTTATTTCAGCAAAATCGAACTAGTCGTTCTCGAGTTATGTCAAACTACGTTTTTGCCAACATTTTACAACTAAGCGAAAAAACATCAAGATAAGGAAAAAAATGTAGAAGGCACATACGAACGCAAAACCCTTTGAGGGTTTTAATATACTGACCTAGTACCATCACCCTGACCTGGAATTTCTCACCCCCCAGATTGGCTGTTGTACTGTGTAATCGTCGGGAACCGTTGTATTGGGCCTATTGACAAACATGGACCTCGCTCATAATGTCCCATGCAAAACTTGAGCATGATCGGATATAATTTGATGTGAGTGAATAAAAATTCGAATTTAACTTTTAAAAAACGCAAAAAATCTGCGGTTCCCAGTGGGTTAAACAAGTTAAATTAGAAGTGTGTGAAGTTAAATTCGAATTTAATTTCATATCGAATGACAAAACTGCATGATTTATCTAGAGAGCATCTGGGTGTGTCCATGGAGGACAACTGGAAATACTTTCGTCAATCAGACTACTGCCAGATTATTGCTACTAGTATGTATACTCTAATAACGCTAGAAGGCCTTTTGTCTGAAATAATTTTCAGAATATTGAATTCTTCACCTGGAATATGAAATTTGGGGGAAATTGCTCTAGAGCGGATATAAGTGCGTCCACAGAGGACAACTGGAAATACTTTCGTCAAGCAGACTACTGCCAGGTTATTGCTAGTTGTACACTCTAATAACGCTGTAAGGCCGTTTGTCTGAAATAATTGTCAGAATATTGAATTCTTCACCTGGAATATGAAATTTGGGGAAAATTGCTCTAGAGCGGATCTAAGTGCGTCCATGGAGGACAACTGGAAATACTTTCGTCAATCAGACTACTGCCAGATTATTGCTAGTTGTACACTCTAATAACGCTGTAAGGCCGTTTGTCTGAAATAATTTTCAGAATATTGAATTCTTCACCTGGAATATGAAATTTGGGGAAAATTGCTCTAGAGCGGATATAAGTGCGTCCATGGAGGACAACTGACAATACTTTCGTCAATTAGACTACTGCCAAATTATTGCTACAAGTATACTCTAATAACGCTAAAAGGCCGTTTGTCTGAAATAATTTTCAGAATATGGAATTCTTCACCTGGAATATGAAATTTGGGGAAAATTGCTCTAGAGCGGATCTAAGTGCGTCCATGGAGGACAACTGGAAATACTTTCGTCAATCAGACTACTGCCAGATTAGTCTACTGGAGACTAATTAGACAATTTTTTCGGGAAACGAAATAGACCGGGAAAAAACTGTAACCTAAAGTAACGTTGGGTCTGAATGTCAATCGTTGAAAATAAACATTTTTTGTTTTCGTCACCTTGGGAATTTCATTTTTTTTTTAAATTGAAGCGCTTTTATTTTACATTTCAATTCACAAAGATTGGGGCAACAAATTAATTGTACTCATTTTTGACACATTTATTTCATATCGACATTTCAAAGAAATCTTATTAACGGCTTTCAAAAAATATTTTTAAATATTTTACCCACCTTACTCTACCGCAGAAAAAGCTTAAATGTCCAACACCACATCCCACCAAAAGGAGCTTTTCAACATGCAAGTCGCAATATGCTCACCACTCTGAATCTCACCACGCACCAACACAATAACAAATCATTTTTACAGTTAGCAAAAACAAAATGCATTTGTAGCCTGACAACGACCGGCATATTCCATAAATTTGCAAACACATTTTCATCAAAATTTTGACTAAAGTCGGTTAATATTTTTTTACAGACATTAACTAAAGCACTTTCACAATATTATTTTCACTTTTTTTCAACAATTTCTGTACGGGATATAACTTATTTTTGGATTTTTCACGGAACACTTTCAGAACATCCGAAGTAAAGAAACGACGTGCCGTTTTTGTTGATCTGTCTACAAAAGACTTGAGAGGTAAGAAGTGTGAAAAGCATTCGAAAGCTTTAAAAAACACAGTTCTTTTTATACTCTACACCCAGCGCTGCCGTTTTGGGCTTTTCCGGCCAAATTGGATCGGATGGATTTTAAATTTTAAGATTTGGTCGGATGGTTCTATATAGATTTTGGTAGGTTTTGGACGTAATCGTTAATTTGTGTACATCACTTTTCTTAATAGGGCCCAACAACAGTGCTATAATGTTTGGAGACATATGGAGGAACAGTTAATATGGGATGCAGGAACAGTTCTCACTATTCCGAATATGAACCTAGATTAAAAACATAAACCAAAAATCGGAGCCTTTTAACTTTGGGCATATTGGTTTTGAATTTGACTATTGCTTTATTTGAGATCAGAAGTCAAAGGTCCCTAGAGTTCAGAAATTGAGGTCAAGAATCGACAAATTCCTTATTACACAAAGCAACAAAAGTTCGGACATTCTCGGGGGTTGAATTATTTCATCCAGAAATGATAGACTTAGGTTATTATAGTAAATTCCTAAAAGCACGGCCCTGGTGGGTGCCATTTAATTTTTATGGTCCACGGAATTTGTTTTTACGCTATACTGTATCAAATAAGTTAAAAGTAGTAAATATTCCTTGTTTTAGCGAATACTCGTGATACGATGTCTTAGGTTTTGTCGTATGGAGTTTATATTCGTAGAAAATTATAACATCCTATTTCTAAGATTGGAGTTAAGTTTCGTTCTTTTTTTCGAAAAAGTGCAAGAAAGATTCTCTAACGGGAGTTTGAGTATTGTTATGTTCTACAAAAATGTTGTTCGCTTAATTTCAGTTGGGATATGCCCTTTTTTAAAATTTTTTTTTTTTTTAAATTGGTCGTTTTTGTTTGAAATTGTTCTTAATTACTACTTTTATCCTTTTAGTATAGATCGTCGCAAATTAAATCTGAATATCTTTAAAAGGGCCCTTTTCCTCGTTTTATTTAAATGAAAATAATTTTTTAATAATAATTAATGAAGAAGTTATGTTCAGAATGGAAACTTTATTAGACAAAGAAGGATGATTTATTAAATTTATTTCCCCCCCCCCTTTTTTTCAAATAACCTTCAAAATATGCCAGAAATCAAAGTACATACGAGGGCGACCGCAAAACTAACTGGCCTGGCACATTTTCTGTTTTACTAACAACTTTTTTTTTTGTTTTTTAAAAGCAATCTTTTATAAGCCATCGCTCAAAATTTCCGAAATATTTAATGAATATTTTCTTTGTTACAGGTGATTGAAGTAAACAAGTTTTATAATTTTTGAAAAATGGAAAATAAAGAGTTTCGTGCGGTAATTAAACACTTTTATATGAAAGGTTATACGCCGCAATTAATCAAAGATGAATTGGATTCTGTTCATGGTGATAATTCACCATCATACTCCACCGCCAAATCCTGGGTTCAACAATTTAAAATGGGTCGTTCAAGTACGGAAGATGAACAACGCTCTGGAAGACCGAAAACTGCTACTACTATTGAAAACATTAGAAAAATATTTAATGAAGTGACTAAAGATAGACGAATAAAGCTCAGAGAACTTGCTGATATTGTTAAAATACACGAAAAACAAGTTTGGAGTATTTTACATGATGAACTCCACATGAAAAAGCTATCCGCAAGATGTTTGCCGCGTTTGTTGACTTTGCCCCTAAAAATCGTCCGTTGGACCAATTCCGAGGAGCTTTTAGCGATTTATCAGCGTAATCCAATAGAGTTCTTGCGCCGATTCATAACAGTTGATGAAACATGGATCCATCACCACATCCCAGAATGCAAAGAACAGTCAAAACAATGGATAGAAGCTGGTAAAAGTGTTCCCCAGAAGACGAAAACTGTTAAGTCAGCAGGAAAAGTAATGGCCACAGTATTTTGGGATGCAAGGGGTATAATATTTATTAATTATGTTGAGAAAGGAAAAACTATAAATAGAGAATATTATTGTGCATTATTGGATCGGTTGAGTGAAGAAATCAAAATAAAACGATTGCATTTAGAAAAAAAAGTTCTTTTTTTTATCAAGATAACGCTCCTTCACACACTGCATTTTTATCTCAACAAAAACTGGCCGAATTACGATTTGAAATTGCTCCGCATCCACCATATAGTCCAGATTTAGCTCCTTCTAATTATTTCTTGTTTCCAAATTTAAAAAATTTTCTCGGTGGCAAAAAATTTTCGTCCAATAGCGAGGTTATTGCTGAAACTAAGGCATATTTTGAAGGTCTTGAGAAATCTTATTTTTCGGATGGAATTAAAAAACTTGAAAAACGTTTGATAAAGTGTATTGAGTTGGAAGGATATTATGTTGAAAAATAAATAATAATAATTCCAAAAAACGGTTCTTTTTATGTTAGGCCAGTTACTTTTGCGGTCGCCCTCGTAGATGTTTTTAAAATTGGTCGTTTTTGTTTGAAATTGTTCTTAAATACTACTTTTATCCTTTTAGTAAAGATCGTCTCTAATAAAATCTGAATATCTTTAATTGGGCCCTTTTCCTCCTTTTATTTAAACAAATAATATTAAATTTAAATAATGTTAATATTAAAATATTTTTTTAATAATAATTAATGAAGAAGTTGTGTTCAGAATGGAAACCTAATTAGACAAAGAGGGATGATTTAGTATATTTATTTTTTTTTCATCCATTTTTTTAAATAACCTTCAAAATATGCCAGAAATTAAAGTATGATTTTTTATCATAAGTAGCCAAGACTTTATAAAACATAAAACACATTAAAAAAAAGGTGTTAATTCAAAATTTACTTAATTTAATTAATTTTAGCACAATCCACAATCCGAAGTTAGAGCGAAATTTCGAGTGACGACAGCAAAGATCAATATTGCATTCAGCAAAGAGCAGGTTTATGTTTATTACTGAATTGTATTAAATTTTAAATATCGAAAAAGAAGTTTTTTTTAAACAGTTTTGACTTTTTCGTCGCGTTGGACCTTGCGGTAGAAATGTTCATGTGTACCTACAGTATCGGATAAAACATTTGCAACCAGCATGCTCATTTTATAATTTTCGTTATTCATATTTTTTGTTCATTTATGTAAACAGCCGTTTTATATTTAATTGATTTTTTTTATTACATATTTTGAATTTTGTGCAACATTTTTTGAGCAAAGTCACTACTTAAGCAAGACAAAACAATTGCAACTAAATAGTATTTCATGTTCAACATCTTTTTTGTCCAAAATTTCGTTGCAAAACCATTATCATAGATAACATCGAAGATTTTTCGTGGCATATGCTCTGTTTTTTACCATGCAACTTGGAGGCGGCTGAAAAATGCATCAGAATTTTAAACATTGTGACGATGCATTTTCTGCTTAGCAATTAACCAGAAGTTTTCAATGGGTTAAGAATCAGGTAACTGACATGGTCATTGTATAGCATTATCATTTTGTTGCAAAATAAATTTTTTTTATCAATTTCGATGTGTGTTTGGGATTATTACCTTGTTGAATGTGGGCAGTGTCGGCATTTCCTACACAGCATATGACAACTATACAGTCTCATGAATGTCCTTTTGAAGTTATCTAGACAATATACCATGCGTAAGATGAAACGGACCTTACTCTTTGACAATAAAACATACCCAGGCCATAACATGGTCAGGTCCATGTTTGACCGACTTTACTCAAAATTATCCTGTTATCATTAGAACCTGCTCTGCAACCACTGACGCTAATATCTAATATGATTCGTTACAGAAAAGTTTCTACGCGGTTTAAAATACCACTTAATATGTTTGCGACAACTTTTAGACGTTTCGATTGAATGTTTTAGATGTGTAAATGATTTTTTTCGCTAGACGTAATGCTAAATAACGAAAGTCAATGATCAGTCAAAAAAAGTCCAGGGGATGTTTTATTGCACGTGGTATTAAGGATAGATGGGTTCAAAAAGACATCCTTAGGACTGTTTTGTTGCTATATGCTGAGTGGGAAATGCTGTTGCAGAGGGGTATTCAACAGGATTATGGTCCCAAACACACCTTAAAGGGAATAACAATTTTATTTACCAACAAAATGATATGAAATGACCATGTGACTGGACTCTACGCCAATTGAAAACCTCTGGTTAATTGCCAAGCAGAAAATTCATCTTCAAAAAGTTGACAATTTTGATGCATTTTTCAGCCGGCTCCAAGCTGCATGGTATGGAATATCACAGAAAAAAGTTTATTATTATTGAACAGAGCATATGCCACGAAAAATCTTAAATGTTATTTAAAATAATGATTTTGCAACTAAATTTTGGAGAAAAATGTAGTTGAAGATGAAATATGTAGTGGAAAATGCAATTGTTTTGTCTTGCTTCGAAAAGCAAAATTCAAAATTTTATAAAAATTCAATTAAATGTTATTTAAAAGTGCTGTGTACTTTTACATTTTTACATAAATGATCAAAAATTTTAATAACAAAATCCCATATTTTGTACAAAGCAAAATTATGAAATTTGCACGCTGTTCGCAAATGTTTTGTCCGATACTGTATTTTCATTTCTTGTGGCATTTAAAAAATACGTTAGCGGGAAAGAACACAGTTTAAAAAGTGCACTCACCTTACTTTTTCGCAGAAAAAGCTTAAAATCTAACATCACACTCCACCACATGCCACCATATGGAGCTTTTCAACATGTCAGTCGTAACATGCTCACCACCCTGCATCTCACCACGCACCAAAACACTAACAAATCATTTTATTTTTACAATTACCAAAAACAAAGTGCACTTGTAGCCGGCCAACGACCGGCATTTTCCATAAATTTGCAAACACATTTTCAACAGAATTTTGACTTAAATCTGTAAATACTTTTACACACACATAAACAACAGCACTTGTACAATATTATTATCACTTTTTTCCAATAATTTCTGCACGGGAAATAACTTATTTTTCGATTTTTCAGGGAACACTTTCAGAACGTCCAAAGTAAACCAACGTCTCGTAGTTTTTGTTGATCTTTCAAGCAAGGAATTGACAGATAAGTATGAGTAGAATAAAACTCGTAGTTGCCCAGTAAACATTTTCGGACGGCTCAGAATTATGAGTCCGAAATGAGTATAAATTATGACGGGAATATGAGGCTCAGAGTTATGAGTCCGAAATGTGTGTAAAGAATGTAGGAAATATGAGGCTCAGAATTATGAGTCCGAAATGAGTATAAAATATGACTGAAATTTGAGGCTCAGAGTTATGAGTCCGAAATGAGTCCGAAATGAGTGGAAACAATGTAGGAAATATGAGGCTCAGAATTATGAGTCCAAAATGAGTATTAAATATGACGGAAATTTGAGGCTCAGAGTTATGAGTCCGAAATGAGTGGAAACAATGTAGGAAATATGAGGCTCAGAGTTATGAGTCATCATCTCTTGCAATTACACTCCGCTTCAGTTGAATAGGTAATACATTTTTTATACAAAGAAAGGCCTATAACTTTAGTGGTGTTCTCTGATGAAAATAAATTTAATTTTGATGGCCCTGATGATTTCAACTATTATTATCAAGATTTTAGAAAAGAGGAACGTTTTTTGTGTCGCCATCATAGCCGTAAAGGGGGTGTGATGGTCTGGGGTTTTCTAAAAATGTCTTACCTATTCAAGTGAAGCGGAGTGTATTGTATTTTGGAAATGCCGTTACTTGTGTTTCCCCGAATTCAACGACCAACGAACACCTGCGTTCATCGATGAACAAAAATTCAGTAATTCGAAGTAAATTCGAAAATTTGGCAATGAGGTGGATTTTAAGAAAATAACAATAAAGTGGTTTCAAACAGCGCGAGACCGAGTTAAATATAGAAATAAGAAAACTCAAAACAAGGAATCTAATTAGTTTTTTAAGTATTTTTTAAAAAAAGGAATATTTTTATATAATTTTTAAATTTTTGTTTTTTTTTTACCAAAAATTGAATAAAAACTGAATTTTACTTTCTTTGTTTAGTATTAAAAATAATTTATGTTCTCGCTATTATTTTCTGTTGTTTTACTATAAAAGAAACAGATATATTATAGGAGCTCTTATTTTCTCTAAAATATGAGTCATATATGACTCCTAAAAGAGGCTCATATGGTATATGAATTCGGACTCATATATGACGACCATCGCAAGAAGGGAAACACACTCATATTGGACTCCTATAAGAACTCTTATTTTCTCTAAAATATGAGTCATATATGACTCCTAAAAGAGGCTCATATGGTATATGAATTCGGACTCATATATGACGACCATCGCAAGAAGGGAAACACACTCATATTGGACTCCTAAAAGAACTCATAATGAGCGCTCACACTCCGAATTATGAGTCCAATCGGACTCATATCGGACTCCAAATGTTTGCTGGGTGGTAATTTAAGTAAGTGTATATGTATGTAGGTGTTATTTGAATTTTAATTACAAATACATTTCATGCAAAAAGGTGTCAAACTAAGTGCGTGTGCGGATATTGACCATTATATCATGCATAGCTAACTGATTTGAGAGTAGTTTTTCCTTGTTCCTAAATGGACAAATTATGTAAGTAAACATGGTTTCTCCTTATAATGGACTTACTTTATTTTATTTCAAAATTCTTTTCATTGAAATATGGAATATATTTCTGATATATATTTTTTAAGTCTAAAGCCTAGTAAAAAAAACTCCATATAACTCTGCCCAATTGCTGTAAAACTTGTTTCTGATCTACAGTTTGTCAAGAAATGCAAAATGTTTTTTTGTCGTTTTATTTGATTTAAATGTCGAATAAAAATCAAAAACGCAGCAATCGCAGAGTTTTTATTGTTGTTTCTGTTTTCCTACACTTGTACGAGGGCGGTTCGGAAACTTCTTAGCCTAGCACAAAAAGCGCGGTATAAACAGAAAAAAGTTAAGTGTTTTGGAAACTTCCATCTCTGCTATGAACACATCGAGCCATAAGCGCTAACCTATCGTAAGTCAAATTTTTGGAAAAAAAATTTTATTGCTGAAAAATAATCGTTAGGACAAGCCTCATCGTTTTGTATTTTTAAAATGACAAAATTGTTAGTAAAACATCAAAAAAAAAGCTTTTGCATTTTATCGTAAATGATTGTTTAAATTTTATTGTGTAGCAATTTTATCGTAAGTCACACATCAAATTGCTGCAGCAATCGCAAATGTGTTCAGATTTTTTTTTTTGTTTTTTGATACAGTTATATGAGTAGGTAGAAATCTTAAATTTTTGCATTAAAACATTTGCATTTTTAATAAAGTTGTTTGAAATAAATAATAAAAACCGTCTCCTGTAAAATTTGCATTTTTTCACTTACGATAGGTTAGCGCTTATGGCTCGACATGTTAAATTTTGTTTCGATCTGGCAACTCCTTCATATAGAAACAGGTGTTCACAAAAGACGCATCCGCGATTTTTTTACAATGGAAAAATTAGAAATGCGTGGTGTCATTAAATATTAACATAAAAAGGGTTTATCGGGACAAGAAATTCATAATGATATGGTGAATGTGTTATGTGGAAGTGCTCCTTCATATGCAACAGTAAAAAATTGGGTTGCTGAATTTCGTCGTACAAGCATTGAAGATGAACCACGTAGTGGACGTCCAAAAACAGCAACAACAACAGAAATTGTAGCCAAAGTGCATGATATGGTATTAAATGATCGACGAATAAAAGTGCGTGAAATAGCTAATATCATGGACATCTCAAATGATCGAGTCCATTTAATTTTGCATGAAGAACTACAGATGAAAAAGCTTTCTGCAATATGGGTGCCGGAGTCGACCAAAAACGCATAAGAATGAACATTTCTCAAGCTTGTTTGGATCGTTTTCAGCGAAATAAAATGGATTTTAAGCGTCGTTTCATAACTGTTGATGAGACATGGATCCACCACTATACTCCAGAGACAAAAGAACAATCCAAACAATGGACTGAAGCTGGAGGAAGTGCCCCAAAGAAGGCAAAAACAATTCAATCGGCTGGTAAGGTTATGGCAACGGTTTTTTGGGACTTCAAAGGTATTTTATTGATTGACTATCTGCAAAAGGGTAAAAAAATAAGTTTAGAGTACTATTGCAACCTTTTAGATCAATTAAATGTACAAATTCGAGGAAAAACGTCCTGGCTTACAACACAAAACAAATAATTCATCAAGACAACGCACCAGCGCACAAGAGTGTTTTAACAATGGCTAAAATCAACGAATTAAAGTACGAGTTGCTTGACCACCCACCTTATTCTCCTGATTTAGCTCCCAGTGACTTTTACCTGTTCCCAAATCTAAAAAAAATCCTTGCTGGCAAGCGTTTTACCTCAAATGAAGATGCAATTACAGTTGTAAACCACTATTTTGAAGACCTTGAGGAAAACTATTTTAATCAAGGGATAGAATTGCTAGATAAACGTAGGACTAAGTGTATTGAAGTTTCAGGAGATTATATTAAAAAATAAAAATATTTTTGAAAAACTAACTATTCTCTTTCATTGATAGGCTAAGAACTTTCAGAGCCGCCCTCGTATAGCAAATGCAAAAAACAGCCACCATGATTCGTCGCAAGACTTTTACACGGCAAGCGAAAATAATAAGAAACTCATTTTTGAATGCGTCAAATAATGCTTTGCAAAACAAAAGCAAAAAAAAAGTTCCGTTAGTTTTTGGGCAAAAAGTCAATGGTTGCTTAATTTTGTTTACGTTTATATGCCTAATATAGAAGGTGTTAGATAGGATTCCGCATAACTAATTTGTTACTCGGCCATGTAAGGCTCTTTTTAAAATGCCAGGAAAACATTCTAGTTAGAACATAATTCAGTTGGTATATTTTCACTATTGCCAAGGGAAATGTTTACTTCAAAACTAAGGACGAGACGGGATGAAAATAAAATAATAAAAACTATTTATGATAATCCGCACACCAGCACTAGAATTTTAGGCCAAGATCTTAAAAAGGACTGTAGAGTAAACGTTTCACATGAAACCGTTCGAAATGTACTCTTAAAACACAAATATTCATCACGATCAGCTAGAAAAAAAAACCGTTGCTGTCAGTCAAAAATGTTGAAAAAAAGGAAATGGATTATGACGAAACTAAAATTAAGTTGTACTACCATGATGGACCCCAAAAAGTTTGGCGCAAACCACTAGCGGCTCTTGAAAACAAACATATAATTCCAACGGTAAAATTTGGGAAGTTGTCCGTTATGGTGTGGGGATGTATATCAAGCAAAGGTGTTGGAACTATAGGAATTCTAACGAATATCATGACCAAAGAGATATACATGGACATACTAAAGGAAGATCTTAGCGCTAGTGCCCAGAAATTTGGATTTATTAACCAGGAAAACCCTCGTAAATTAAAAATTTACCAAGAAAATGACCCGAAACATAAATCTCATTTATGTCAATCCTGGTTATTATATAACTGCAGTAAAGTTATGCCCAAAGTCCGGATTTAAATCCCATAGACAATTTGTGGCTCCATTTGAAGAAAAAAGTGGCGAAAAGGAACCCCAAAAACAAAAATGACCAAAAATGACATTAAAGAGGAATGGGAAAGAATTCCTGAAGAATACGATATTGCTCGATTGATTTTTTCCATGCAAAGACGTTTGCAAGCCGTTATTGATGCCTAAGGTGGACACACCAAGTATTAAATACGCAAAAATCCACCAAGTAACAGTTTTTTTTACTAATTATTTCATTCTAATCTCATGTTTTGCAAAGCATTTTTAGACACTATTTGAATTGAGTTCTTTTATGTGTCTTTTATAGTTTAAGGAAATTAAATTTTTCTTTTGTTATCTGAAAGTATACATTCTAAATTAAATAAAAAAAGAAATTTAAAAAAAAATTTTAAAAAAAAAATTAATTTGCATTTGTTGCTGTAAATATGCCATTTAATATCAGATTTTAAGTTTTTTTTTTATTTTGCAAAGCATTTCTTGACAAGCTGTATATATGTGACAGCACATAGAGAAAGGGACCTAAGGGTAAAAAAAATCAATTTTCTTTTTTTGATGTGGACAACTTCTGAGCATCGAATGAGACCGAACCCATGCCGCAAAAGTGTTCCCTCCCAGAGATAATCTTTTATGAAAGTGAAGTCGACGATTCTAAGCGCAAATGAAAGTGACCTAATCTTTAAAATGGCTCTCCTATACAAAACTGATTTTTAACCATAGGTCCCTTTCTATTTTGCGCGTCACATATGTATGACGTGCTGTCCACAATTGTAGATACTTTACTGCGACATGCATTTGACAAAGTGGCAATTATCGAAGCAGGGTCAAAGTGGAAGTCAATTCACAACTGCAGAATAGCCCGGTCTCTCTTGCCGAAAATAGACCGGAGAAGAACGAGGGAATTTCTAATACTTGGGAACTGCTTAATCGGGACTATGGCAGCGCATTGGCATCCCGTGCAGAGATTTCTGAAAAAGTTGCCAGGACGCAGAAGAAGATGAGTCAGAGAAGAAACACAACATTGCGGTATCGGTTGGCAAATTCATATGGAAAATTGAGAGGCAAAATCGCATTGAATAAAATCTATTTCTGCTTTCTCTGCGGATTTTCTTGCGCTCTCAATTTTTGCTACTACTCGAACCATTTGATAAACCACAACGGATAGCAAAAAACAGGATCTCCTTATAAATATACGCCATCTCTCCTTCGCAAAGATGATAATAGAGGTTGGCAAATTGGTACAAAAAACAGTAATGAAAATAGCTTTTTGGGCCGGAAAGGTACCAAGTTTTTATACCCTACACTAGTCTGTGGTACAGGGTATTATGGTTTAGTGCTGATGTTTGTAACACCAAACATGATAGCTTACCATGGCCTTTGCGCCACATATTACATATAACTATGACTAAATTTGGTACAGAATGTGACGAGTCACTAATAGTCAACAAAGAGAAGAAAAAATCAGTTTTTTACTCATCTTTAGAGCTCATAGTAAAATTTAAAAAGTGTTACAATTCTTTAGGTTTAATAAAAAAAAAGAGGAATTGTAATGTAATTACCCACAATTTTTTCTTTAGAATACCGAAGCAAAAGCAAATGTCAAATCGAATTGAGTACGTTCATTCATCCCTGGCCGAACAATAAATATTTTAAGGGACTGCGGATTAATTTCCAAAGAGGATGAATAGTTCTGCCCAAAAGGTCGTCATCTGAGGCTTGTTACCCTAGAAAATGTTGCTGATGGATTTGTAAGTAAGAAATACATGAAAATCATTAAGAAATGCATGGAAACAGTAATAAAGGTTTAAACTGAAATTGCGCCGCAGACGAAAAATTAAAATAAATTTTTCATTTTGTTTTATTAAAGAGCATTATCTCATACCGCCCAATTAGCCTGTTATCCTCTGTTAGTAAGATATTAGAAAGAGTAATCAAGGAACAGATTACTGACTTCATTGATGATCATGGAATTCTGCCTCCACAACAATTTGGGTTTCGAAGGGAACATAGCACAGTACACCCCTTGGTAAGGATACGGAATATAGTTAAATCTAATTTTGAGAAGCAACTTTCCACCGGAATGGTATTACTTGATATCAAGGCCGCTTTTGACTCGGTATGGCACGATGGTTTGGTGTTTAAACTCATACGCTTCAGCTTCCCTAATCACATAACTAGGATAATCCGAAGCTTTCTACGTTCCAGGACTTTTAGGGTCCATATGGGTTCTACGTCCTCGGAGCTTTTTAGAATTGACGCTGGTTGCCCACAGGGTTCGTGTTTATCTCCAGTGCTTTATAACATATACACGGCAGATATTCCTGTCACAAATAATTGCATTATGTCAATTTTTGCGGACGACACTGCCATTTTAAGCTGTGGTAAATTCGCTTCAGAGATTGTGTCAAATTTACAGCTAGCACTTAGTGAAGTATATACCTATTTCTCCAAATGGAAAATAGCCGTTAATTCTGATAAAAGTCAAGCTATCTATTTTACCAGACGAAGAAAGGAACGCTTTGTTCCTCAAAGTAACATAAGTATAAGAAATGGCGAAATAAAATGGGAAAGGAATGTTAAATATTTAGGCGTCATTTTGGACCCTAAACTTACTTATAAGGATCATGTCTCGTATATAGTAAATAAATGTAACATACTAATAAGAACTTTATACCCTTTTATAAATAGATCTTCGGCGTTAAACATTGACAATAAAATGTTAATATTTAAAGCAATTTTTCAAGCTGTGATATTCTATGTAGCCCCCGTCTGGGGAAAGATGTCCAAATGCCATATAAAAAGGCTTCAAATACTACAAAACAAAGTTTTAAAACTAATTAATAACCTTCCTAGATACTTTTCTACGGCACGACTACATCGGATTACTAATATTGATCTTGTGGAAGTCAAATTAAACAAATTAATAGAATGTTTTAATGTCAAATGTTCCTACTCCGAACACAATCATATCTTAGAGCTGGTCTCATAAGATATGAATCTAGTTTTAAGTATTTTATGTATTTTTATCTTAAAAAAAAAAAATCAAAAAGGTTTTTGAAAAATTTCTCCTCCCCTTCAAACATTATATAATAAATACTCATCCAATAATTAATTTCACTATTTAAGCAGAAAAAGGAAATAACTTAAACTCTTTGAATTGTATCTAGTATAGATTTTGTACAATTTATAAATAACATGAATCAATAAAAATGAAATGAAATGAAAAGTAGGAATTTTTCCAGTTACGAGGCATTTTTAGTAAAAAGTCGTGGAAAATAAATGTTTCTGCCGCATCTTAATGGGTTAACAGATCTAATATATGTATCACTGGAATAGTATCTAGTGTAATAAGCTTTCCAACGATAACCATATTGCTAAATAATAAAGCAAAAGTTTTACAGATATGGCTCAATATCTGAATTATATGTCAGAACATTCGTGGTCCATATCACGGAAACTATAGGAGACCGCCGATTTTTGTATTTTATATCTTCTGCTTAGAGTTAAAAGTTCTATATATGGTCTATCTTTGGTATCCGTGCGAGAGTTGTTACTAAACTAGATTTAAGCCTTTTATTGTATCACGTTTTCCATGATTCCTCAATACAACTTTTATTTACGTGCTTTATATTTTATTTCTATTTAAGGAATTTTTTGTTGGTTATGGTTTTTATATGCTTATTTTAAAGCAAAAAAAAATATTAGAACTAAAAAAAATAATTATTTATTTGCGCAAAATTTAATTTTTTTTTGGGGTAATGAAAAAGGTATCAAAGAGTCGCGGAAGTAACACGGTACTTTTGCAAGTCAAAAAAGTATCAATAATAGTACGAAAGTATCAACTTTACCATCCCTGCTCCTTTCTATAACTCTTCACTGTCCCTCTCTTTCACGTTCTCTACCTTTCATCAGGTTTCGACAATAGGCCTTTTAGCTCTGAGTGAACTCGCCATTTCTTCCTGGTGAGCTACCTTTTAGCCTAGCCTACATGGAAGTTTAATGTTTCCAAAACTTGTGCCGAAGGTATCATTTAATATTTATTATGCGCTTTAGTTTTCTATCACATAACATTAAGACCGGATGCGGAAAAATATTGATTGTAGATAACTTTTAAACATTTTCTTTTTTTACAATGACATTTCAAAATAATTTAACAGTTTAGACAAAAATCATAAAAATTGCACTTACCTTACGCATTTGCTGAAAAAGCTATAATTTGTGCACCATAACGCTCCAGCAGGTTCTCTGCATTCCCGCACTCAGCAACATACCAAAAAAGTCTTTTACAATTAAAGCAAAAACAAACACAAAGCAAGAAGTGTAAAAAAGTTACTCTACATCTCCTTGCGCTTTTTAACAAGCAAGTCGTAACATGCTCAACACACTGACTCTCTCTGTGCACCAACACACTAACAAATCGGTTTTACAGTTAGCAAAAACAAAATGCACTTGTAGCCGGCCAACGACCGGCATTTTCCATAAATTTGCAAACACATTTTCAACAGAATTTTCACTAAAATCGGTTAATATTTTTATACGTACATAAACTACAGCACTTGTACAATATTATTATCACTTTTTTACAATAATTTTAACGGGATATAACTTATTTTTCGATTTTTCACGGAACACTTTCAGAACGTCCGAAGTAAACTAACGTCGCGCCGTTTTTGTTGATCTTTCAAGGAAGTAATTGACAGGTACTAAACAAAACACATAGTTGGTAATTTTAGTAAGTGTGTAGGTTTTATTTTAAATACAAAAACATTTCATACGAAAAGTGTCAAACTTAGTTCGTGTGTGGATGTTTACCATAAATAAAAGAGGTACTGTAAGTTGGGACGCACTAAATATTTAGAACCCGAAAATAACTGCCTGACGTTTTGGCTTATGATATCCATAAATAAAAGAGGTACTGTAAGTTGGGACGCACTAAATATTTAGAACCCGAAAATAACTGCCTGACGTTTTGGCTTATGATATCCAAAAAAAAACGCCCTGCATGGTCAGAACGGGCGATTGTGGACATATGGGTACTAGGGTTAGTCACTTTTTTGACTTTTGTCGAATATCGAATTGCTCTCGCAATATGATGTAGGGCATGAAAAACCATGAAGAACTGCATGTTTACTTTTTTGATATGGTAAAAAAACTTCCCCCCCAATATGCATTTACTTTTGCTGGAAATCGGTTTTTTTAATTTCCATTTTTTGTGATATTAAAAATTTAAAAAAAAATTGGACCTTCAAAAGTCGTTTCTTACATAATTATGGTACGCTGAACACGAATCTACAATTTAATTGAAGATAGCTCCTGTAGTTTTCGAGATATGGCAATTAGAAAATTTGCAAAGATGTTCTTTGTGAATAATACAAAACCTACAAGTTTGTTTTTTAATTTCTACGAAGTAGGCTTTGTATACTTTGGCTTTTGTGTCAATTTATAGAGATTATGTAATATTATTAAAGTAGGGGGCTTAAAATTTAATGTCTAGACAAAATGAGTTTAGTATATTTTGAAACTTCGAATCTGATATCATAATCATAATTTTCATGCGAAAACATAAAAATAAGAAAATGCATTTCTACAATATGCAGTTTGTTAAAAAAAAATATTCTTTTAAATAATTACCTTCGGACGGTTTAAGTGCACATATAGTAAAACAAGTAACATCTTTGCAAATTTTGCAATCGCCATATCTCAAAAACTACATGAGCTATCTGGAATAAAATAGCAGATTCGTGTTTAGCGTGCCAGAATTATGTAAGGAACGATATTTGAAGGTCTAACTTCGAAAAAAAAATTTCTCAAATTTTTAATAAAATAATTTAATAAAAAATAAAAAATCGGTTTCGAGCAAAAGTAAATGCATATTGGGGGGGAAGTTTTTTCACCATTTCCAAAAGCTAAACATGCAGTTCTTCATAGTTTTCCAAGCCCTACCACATACTGCGAGAGCAATCTCCGCAAAAAAAAAGTGACTAACCCTAACGGGTACTCAAAGTAAAGCAAATTTAGATACGAATCCAAACCTATGTAGATAAAGTTTTGAAGTTCTGCCTAGATTAAGCACAGATGCATGGGCCGAAACAGACCATTTTTGCGCTTTAGTATTGTGTGGACGGTGACGGGTATATACATAAGTCTCGGCCTGGCCGAAATAAACGACGTCTGAACTAGTTGAAATTAATATTGTTTAGAGTTCGAGGCAGACGAAAGATAACTTAAAAAATGATTTTGACCTAATATTCTATAAACTGGACGCATACGTATTAACTTTTGCTCACATCAGTGATTGTACAGCAAGATTTTTTTAGTTAGTTAGGATGACTGAAAAAAAGTAAATCTATAGGTTTAAAGAAAACTGGATTCCACAGAACGAGCATGTACAGGGTGGCGCAAAACTACCGTTGTGGTATGAATGTTTAATAACTTTTTAATTTTATTTATAATTTTTATTTCTGAATTTTGTGAAGCAAACCTGGGGATTTTGAAATGGAACACTACACAACAGAACAGCGATCACCAATTGTTGAGTTTTTTAAAAATTAAGCGTCAACCGTTTTTTAATGTGCGTACTGGACCTTTAGAACCAACAAAAAACCGCTTGGTTGGAAATTTTCGAAACATGCATACGAGGGCGGTTCGGAAAGTTCTTAGCCTATCAATGAAAGAGAATAGTTAGTTTTTCAAAAATATTTTTATTTTTCAATATAATCTCCTGAAGCTTCAATACACTTAGTCCAACGCTTATCTAGCAATTCTATCCCTTGATTAAAATAGTTTTCCTCAAGGTCTTCAAAATAGTGGTTTACAACTGTAATTGCATCTTCATTTGAGGTAAAACGCTTGCCAGCAAGGAATTTTTTAGATTTGGGAACAGGTAAAAGTCACTGGGAGCTAAATCAGGAGAATAAGGTGGGTGGTTCGTTGATTTTAGCCATTGTTAAAACACTCTTGTGCGCTGGTGCGTTGTCTTGATGAAAAATTATTTTTTTGTGTTGTAAGCCAGGACGTTTTTCTCGAATTTGTACATTTAATTGATCTATAAGGTTGCAATTTATTGTTTTACCCTTTTGCAGATAGTCAATCAATAAAATACCTTTGAAGTCCCAAAAACGGTTGCCATAACCTTACCAGCCGATTGAATTGTTTTTGCCTTCTTTGGGGCACTTCCTCCAGCTTCAGTCCATCGTTTGGATTGTTCTTTTGTCTCTGGAGTATAGTGGTGGATCCATGTCTCATCAACAGTTATGAAACGACGCTTAAAATCCATTTTATTTCGCTGAAAACGATACAAACAAGATTGAGAAATGTTCATTCTTATGCGTTTTTGGTCGACTCCGGCACCCATATTGCAGAAAGCTTTTTCATCTGTAGTTCTTCATGCAAAATTAAATGGACTCGATCATTTGAGATGCCCATGATATTAGCTATTTCACGCACTTTTATTCGTCGATCATTTAATACCATATCATGCACTTTGGCTACAATTTCTGTTAATGCTGCTGGTTTTGGACGTCCACTACGTGGTTCATCTTCAATGCTTGTACGACCACGTTCAAATTCAGCAACCCAATTTTTTACTGTTGCATATGAAGGAGCACTTTCACCTAACACATTCACCATATCATTATGAATTTCTTGTCCCGATAAACCTTTATTATGTAAATATTTAATGACACCACGCATTTCTAATTTTTCCATTGTAAAAAAATCGCGGATGCGTCTTTTGTGAACACCTGTTTCTATATGAAGGAGTTGCCAGATCGAAACAAAATTTAACATGTGTTCATAGCAGAGATGGAAGTTTCCAAAACACTTAACTTTTTTCTGTTTATATCGCGCTTTTTGTGCTAGGCTAAGAAGTTTTCGAACCGCCCTCGTAGGTACAGTAAGACAACTTCCATGTACCGGAAGACCACGAACGGTCTACACGGACGAAAATATCCAACGTGTTGTGGATAGTGTGCAGGACAGTCCAGAAACAAGAAGACGTTCTGCAAAACTGGGGCTATCTCGGACGGAGATAACCCCCCGAAAATGGCCACCTCTTGTGGGATATAATTTTTCATATCCCATTAATATACTACTTATATATAACAACAATAATAATTAAAAGAGTTATTAAACATTCAAACCACAACGTTAGTTTTGCGCCACCCTGTACAAAAGTTCAAAAACAAAGGTTTCAAAAAAAAGGAAAAAAAAAATAATATTTGTAATGGGTGGTCCAACTAAAACGCACAATGTTAATTGTAAATAAAACAAAAATTGTTCAGAGAATTGTCTTAATATTTTTATTATGATCGAAGGATCCTATGAAAAGTAAATGTTAAACAAAATAACGGCCAAATGCTTGCAACGGCTTCGGTGGCATACCTCTATCCGATGGTCCATAATTGCAATGACTCTGAGACATAATGGACGTTCAATGTCGTTAATGTGCTGAATTATCTTATCCTTTAGCTTTCGAACTGTTCTTGGCCTACTGACGTACACTATTTCTTTTAAATTTCTCCAAAAAAAAAGTCCAACGGTGTCAAATCACATGACAAGGTCAATTAACAAAAGAGGCATTATTTCGTTGGCTGTGTGGCAAGTGGCACCATCCTGTTGAAACCAAATATCGTCTAGGTCCATATCCTTTATTGCCGGCCACAAGAGGACCGTTATCATCTCGCGATATACGGTAACGGCTTGGACGTCCGTATTACAAAAACACTCCTGCCCCAAACAAAAAACACCACGGCTCTGTTTAACCTCTACCTTTCTAACATTTCTGCACCACCAGACTCTGATGATTGCAAAATTCTGCCGTCAGGACCTAAAGTGGATGACATATGAGAGAAAATCAACTGTTACCTCACTGATTTAGCACGCTTCTTTACTGCGAGGAATATGAAAATTTCCGCCTTCAAACGCAGAGGTGCGGTTGTCACTCAATGTGAAAGTCGATGACGTCAACATCCCGACTACAAACTAACCCAAAATCATTGGGGTCACATTGGGCAGTCTTTTCGATCCTCTGCACATGCTACAGCTCTCTGCGAGAAGCTTAAAAGTAGGAACAAGGTCATCAAGTCACTTGCGGGCAGTACTTGGGGAGCCGACAAAGAAACTTTCTTGAACTCTAATAAAGCGATAGAACGGTCTGTAGCGAACTATGCAGCGCCGATGTGGTCGGCGAACGTGAGAACGACGCAGTGGAAGAAAATTCAGACTTGTCAGAATGCCGCCCTCAGAACATCAACAGGGTGTCTTCCCATGTCTTTTGAGGACCATCTACATACATGAGGAAACGAAGGTCCTTACGGTGCGCGGACACAATTTTCTGCTGTCTAAGCAATACCAGCTAGGGTATTTTCGCAGCAGTCATCCTAACCACCATATCTT
Source organism: Hydrotaea diabolus (assembly GCA_963513945.1). Classification (NCBI taxonomy): domain Eukaryota; kingdom Metazoa; phylum Arthropoda; class Insecta; order Diptera; family Muscidae; genus Hydrotaea; species Hydrotaea diabolus. The sequence continues at coordinate 130,339,149 of OY740719.1, forward strand.
GAACAGGATGCCCTTTCCCAGGCAGATCAGGTACGATCTTCATAATGTAGAAAGAGAAAGGTCCAGCGGTATAAGAGAGAGCCTTTAGATCATCGAAACTATCAGACAGGTGTGAACAACATGCACGCTGATAAAGTCAAAGCAGCAGTATCCAGCTACAGTGCGAATGTATTGCTAGGGGAACATCCCCGAAGATTTCATCTGAGGAGATTGTACTACCTCGGTAGACGCGCGTGGTTCTCGCTCTGGATGGTGCAGCCGCCTCAATTCTTATTGAGCACGAATTGATGCTAACGTTACGGACGTCTGCCCCACCTGCACTTAAAGACCACGTGACGTGCTGCACCTCCTCAATTGTCCGGCCAAGCCCACTGAGCATACGCCTAGGACGCTGTTGACGCAACCAGTTGAAATGGCGCGTTTTCTTGACCTGGATGTCGAAGCAGATCGCCTATAGACGAACAAAACAAAATTTATTGTTGTTACAACGCCAACGACTAAATTTTGGAAGAAGTACGCCCCAATGACGCCGCCAGCCCATAAACCTCATTAAAATGGACATTCTTTGTTGATTCAAAGACTTTCAGTCGTCGATTCTCATTTGCCCAAATGCGGCAATTGTGCTGTTAACGATTCCTTTGTCGATTTGGTCTTTTGTGCTGACCAATGAGTCACGGAGTGCACGAAATGCATTTTGATCTGAACGTCTACTTTCGTAAAAGTGTACCCCTCCATGGTTGAATTTGTCAAACATTGAAACAAAAAAATGTCAAATTAAGTTGAGTAACAACTTGACGTTAAGTGGGGATTAATATTTTCTGCGATAGTCAGGCTGTAATAAAATCTCTGGAATCCTACTTTATAAACTCAGCATAAGCCTTTAACTGCAGAAAATCTCTTTACGAAATGGCTCAACAATCAAACTATTTCTGTGCCAGGCCACAGGGACAAACCAGGAAACTGTTGTGCAGTTGAGTTACCAAATTCGGTTCTACCTTACGGACTCATATTTCATTGGTTTTTAAACAACCGCAGATACTTTCACAAAATCTTTAAAAAAATAAAGACCAACACCTTCAACGTAAACGGCAGTCCACGCAGTGTCTTTAGAGCCAATTCTATCCTAATATATAACCATTTCGAAATCTTCAACGTTCAGGATAGCCTGAGTAACTGATAGAAAGTGTCCACTTTGCAAGGGAACATATTCAAGTCTTTCACCAAAATAACCTGTAGAATATTGGTTATTTTCGCCGTCCTCGACTTCTACAACAAATCGCTTCGAACACTACGATGGCTTTCTGCTCCTTATCCGCCACGTGCAGTTCCGTAATCTTTGAGGCAAACGACTAAAATCTTTAGAAGTGCACCAGTTGCAAAGGACGTCAGGAAGTCTGCATCATTGGCCCTGCACGGGAAAAGCTATTTCGGTTAATGGTAAGCACAATTGTATTGGGAATATTTGCTCTTGCCAATAAACCAATAATACGAAAATATTTATTATTCTTTTTTAATTAAAAAAAAAATAAGATTTGGACCAGCCTGAGTGTATAGTTTAAGACGATTTATTCGATGCGTTCAACATTTTTTCCGTACCAAACTCTAAATTATCTCCTAACAAGTAGGGTTCGGTTATACAAATGGAAGTGGATATTTCGCGTCCTTGAAGAGAGGATTCAATGACCTCACATGGTGTATTCCGAAGTATTACAACGCACCTGACCGTTGTTAGGGCTTACATTTGTGTACACCATTCCCTCCAATAACGCAAATCTTTCATCACGTTTTTGCTCTAACACGGCTTACATTTCTGCGGAATATCTTTTATAACACGGTTTGGGTTTCTGCAGAGTCCCTCGTCTAACACTGAATCCTACAACACGGTTTTGGTTTTAGTTGCCCACTGTATCGATCTTCACATCCTTTACTAGAAAAGTCAATATGGAGCTCGACATCTTTGCAGGCGTATCCCCATTGCGATACACAATCCATAGATACCTGGGTTAGTCTTTGAAAACCTTCTCCACTTATCTTCCCACGCCACCTACATCAACCGGAAAATGAAAGCGAGAAAAAAGGTTCTGAACGCAATAGCTGGCACCTCCAGGGGCAGAGATAAAGAGACATTAGTAGCGACTTTTTAATATATCGGTCGCACCAGTACAGGCCTCATTCCAGAGCGACACGCAATGAATAAATTGGCAAACGACAAAAAATTGTACACTCCGTTTTGCTACCGGTTGTGTCCAAATGATGAGTGTAGATCGTCTCCATGAGGAGACCAGAATGCTGTCAGTCAGGCAACATAATGTGTTGCTGCTGGCACGTCAACTGCCAGGTCATCCTAAACATCAGATGCTGATGGCAGATCTACCTTCTTGACACCTCCGTAAGAACTTCAGGTGCTATAGCGAAAACCTTCAAGACGTTTTGGTTGTTTTAGCGGCAACTGTGTGCCGGGATGTCAGACCTTGGCCGAAGAATATCTCTTCGATTTAATCCTGTCCATAGAAACGGCTGTCATGGAATTGATCTCCAAGACGTCATTCCATCGAACGTTAATATCGAATGCCTTAAAAACTGTGCCTCAATTGGCGGTCTTCGAAGCTTTAAACAGCTTTTAAGTCCTTCAACAACATCTTCCAGCAAATTCGGAAACTGAGCGGCTACAGCTTATCAGCTTACAGCCTTTCCTTGCCCAACTGACAGCCGACTGGAGTAACGTTCATAGTTGCTATAGAGAACGCATTGTTCCCGTTACTTTAAAAAGTTACCCTGGCTGCCTACAAATCACTCATGACACACCGCACTTATTCGACTGTCCGTCCAATCCCAACACCCTGCGTTCCATTGATCTGAGGTTGCTCCCAACTGTGGTGCCACAGAACTCATTTAAGTTCCGACAGCAAACACGGTTTTGTTTGTCTCGAAAAAACACGAAAATTTACCCTTAGCACGTTACTGCAGATCATTTAGCACACATAAATATTATATTCTAGAAAGTAACATTTCCTTGGTAAAGTCAAGGCCTATCGAACACCTCTGCCGATCTATGAATCCCTGTCTTGGTTGCAATGCAACTTGACGCCGAGACTAAACTCTTCTCCCGATTTGTGTTTTAAACACATTGGGGGGGGGGGGGGCCTTGAAGGGCCTGATCTATTATTCAGGCTAAAACAACAGTTCTGGTCTTCTGAATATCCGTAGTACCTGTTTTATGCCACCGGTCAGGCCTCGTAGCCCAAAAGTTGTGGTTAGTGCATTCAGTATAAATTGAATTTTGAACCCTTATTCTTAAACGTAACCTTTCATTTTGTCTCATACACAAAGGTTTAAAAAATCACGGTGTTAAGAGGAACGTAATACGACGAAAAGGTAAGTTTAAATCGAAAGTTTGAATGATAAATTCAGATTTAATCCACATTCGGAATTCAGCACAAAAGTAACTAAAGGGTGGTCCAACTAAAACACACAATATTAATTGTAAATAACACAAAAAGTTTTCAGAGAATTATCTTAATATTTGTTAATTATGATAGAAGAATCTATGACAATTATGTGTAAAACAAAATATCGGCCAAATGCTCTCCAAGGCTTCGGTGGCAAACCTCGATCCGATGATCCATATTTTTAATGACTAAGACATGCTGGAGACAATGTCGTTAATGTGCCGATTTATCTCATTCTAAAGGTCATTAACTGCCCTTGGCTTATTGACGTACACTTTTTTTTTTAAATATCCCCAAAGAAAGAAGTCCAACGGTGTCGAACCACATGATCTTGGCGGACAATTGAAATGGCCTCGATGTGATATTACGCGGCCATTGAATTTCTCGCAAAAAAGAGCCATTGTTTCGTTGGCTGTATCTGGCAAGTGGCACCATCCCGTTGAAACCACATATCGTCCAGGTCCATATCCTCAATTACTGGCCACAATAAATCCGCTATTATCTCGCGATAGTGTACACCATTTACGGTAACGTCTTGGACGACCTAATTTGAACAAAAACACCCCAACCTTGTTTAACCTCTACCACTCTAACATTCCTGCACCACCAGGCAGCGTTGAAATTGTCTCGTACGCTGGTGATTGCACGATTCTGGCGTCATGACCTGAAGTGGATGACATAGGAGAGATAATCAACGGTTACCTCAAGGACTTAGAACGCTTTTTACTGCGAGGAATATGAAAATATCCGCCTCCAAATCATCAGCCACACTGTTTACTGCATGGACCGCAGGTGTGCGGTTGTCACTCATTGTGAAAGTCGATCACGTCAACATCCCGACTGCCAACTACCCCAAAATATTTGGGGTCACATTGGACAGCCTTTTTAGATGCTCTGCACATCCTACAGCTATCTGCGTTAAGCTCAAAAGTACGAACAAAATCCTCAAGTCACTTGCCGGCAGTACTGGGGGAGTCGACAACGAAACCTTGTTGACCTGTTACAAAGCAATAAGTCGGTCTGTAGCGAACTACGCAGCGCCGGTGTGTTCGTCGAACGTGAGTACGATGCAGTGGATGAAAATTAAGACTTGTCAGAATGCCGCCCTCAAAACATCAACAGGGTGTCTTGTTATGTCTTCTGAGGATCATCAACATGATGAGAAGAAAGTCCTTACCGTGTGCAGACACAATTGCTTGTTATCTAAGGAGTACCTGTTTGGGTTTCTTCGCAGTAGTCATCTCAACCACCATATTATGGTTAGGATGCCTCCGCCCACGAAGATCAGGAACGATCTTCATGATCTAGAACGAGAGGTCCAGTGGTACAAGAGAAAACCATTAGATAATCGACTCTATCAGGCAGGTCAGAACGAGAATCACGCTGATGAAAACGCAGCAGCAGTATCCAGCTACAGTGTGAATGTAGTGCTAGGGAAACATTCCCCTAATTTTCGAAGAAGTACAGCCCAATGACGCCGTCAGCCCATAAGCCGCACCAACCAGTCACTCTTTGTGGATGCATTGGCTTTTCAACAATCTCTCGTGGATTCTCGCGGCAATTCTGCTTGTTAACGAATCCACTGAGGTGAAAGTGGACCTCGTCGTTGACGATGATTTTCTTTGTAGTCACAATTCTCTTCTGTCTGTTCATTCAACCATTCTGTGTATGGACAACGCTTGCAATATTTTGTAGGCTTGAGCTCTTGAGTCAATTAAACCTTGCAAGCGTGTAAATTAAAATCTCTATTCAAAATTTGCATCAGTGATGTTCGTGAGATGTTCAATTGTTGAACATGGCGACGAGTCGAGGTTGACGGCTCTTCTTTTTTCCGCAGAACAAACTGGGTAAGCATGCACATTTTCACAGTTTCACATTTCCTACAGACCAGGTTTGCTGCCATTTTGCGCCCAATTCCTTTGATTGTGGATACATTTGGTGGAATATGCTGACCAAAAATTTTTAATGTGCCCGAAATGCATTTTGATTTGAACACCCACTTTCTTAGAAAGCTTTGGCAATTTTAAGTCGCTGCTCAAATGTGTGCCCCTCCATTGGTTGAAATTGTCAATCACTAAAATAAAGAAATGTGCAATTAAGTTGGGCAAAAAACTTGAAATTACGGTGTGACTTACAATTAACATCGTGCATTATGGTTGGACACCCTTTATATTGCAAATTTACTTAAGAGTGACCTACATATTAATTAAGCTCCTCCGATTTTTGTATTGAATAGGTAGTATATTTAAATTGTAATGATATTTAACAGTAAAAATAAAAAATGACTAGATTCGAATGCAGTGGAATGCAAATATTTGGTAGAGGCATAATACTCGTACACACACTAATTTAAAGAATGGAATGGAAATGCATAAAATAAACCTAAAATTTATAAAATCACATTTGAATTTTTATGTCCTAGACAGAAAAAATACCATCTCTATTCGAAAGTTTCAGATGAAAATTGCATTGTTGCTCGAGCCCTTCAATTAAGGGGCTCTTCTTTGGGTATAAGCAGTGGCTTTTCCACATTGATGTTGGCCGTTAGATTTTTAAAGTTAGCCGCTGACAGAACTTTGGAGGCCATCGATGTGGTGACACCACCTGTAGCGCCGGCTGAAGACGTCGGCACCATCGTTGTGATCAGCAGCTTGGGCGGCATCATTAGTTGTCCTTGATGTTGCATTGCCCCACCGGGTGTGGCATTTGCGGTGGTAAATAGTTGTTGTGTTGCCGTTCTTTGTTGGGCCTGTTGCTGTTGCTGCTGCACCAGCTGTTGTTGGATTTTTTGATTTTGCTCGAATATTGCCAGAAATTTCTCAGCTATCGTTCGCTCGTACTGTAGACGTTCACGTTCTATGGCTAAACGTTGCGATTGAATTTCATTGGAGTCTTCTTTTACCTTGAGTAGTTTCTGAAGAGTGCTTTTAATTCCTGCAATTACAAAAGAGACGAGAAATAATTTGAAATACTAGAACAACTTGGATTGGATAAATTGCGGTTTGATAAATTGTCTTTGAGCAGTAGATGGATAAATATTGGAACGCAATGAGGAGGATTGATTCATTTTGTGGGCGCAAGTGGGATGACAAATTCAGTGTTTTAATATTAATGAAAAAAAATTGACAAAAACTGACCAAGGGACAGACCAGCCAAAGCCGTATTCTTTATTTCTGGATTATGAGCAGGAAAAAAGGAAAAAATAAAGGGTGGACCATTACATTATATAAGAATGCCTCCATCCAGGCAGATCAGGTACGACCTTCAGAGCGAGGTCCAGCGGTACAAAAACCTTTAGATCATCGAAACTATCAGGCAGGTCTGAACAACATTCACGCTCAAAAAAAACAATTAAATATAGGGTGGGCCATTCCTTTCTGTCTCACACAAACTATTTAAATTTGAACGGCTGTAAAAAAGTTCTGATGATGAAACCCCGCACGTGACTATTGAGAAGCCAATGCATGCACAACGAGTCACTGTTTGGTGTGGATTTTGGGCTGGCGGCATTATTGGGCCATTTTTCTTCGAAAATGAGCAAGAAGCCGTCGTTACCGTCGAAGGTAAGAGTTACCGCGCCATGCTCAACAAATTTCTGTTTCCAAATATTCAAGAGAATGACATGGACGACATTTGGTTTCAACAAGATGGTTCCACATGTACCACAGCCAAAGACACTATAGGTACTGCTCCTCCCCAGACTGATCGAACACTTTTCTCCCAACTACATGACAGTCCTCGTGGCACTTGACCTTACAAAATCCTTGGTCACGGTCAATTATGCCACTCTGTTCGAGGACATTGCAGAAACGTCCCTCTGAAACGTTGGATCGTAAACTATTTTTCTTGGTGCCAGTCATATGTAGAATTTAGGTACAGGAAGTCGAAACCCCGTAGAGTTAAACAATGAGTTCCCCAGGGTGGGGTGTTATCCCCGACTCTGTTTAACCTCTACCTCTCTCAAATTCCTGCACCACCAGACGGCATTGGAATTGTGTCGTACGCTGATGATTGCACAATTCTGGCGTCAGGACCTAAAGTGGATGCAATATGCGAGAAAATCAACTGTTACCTCACTGACTTAACGGGGAATATGGAAATATCCGCCTCCAAATCATCAGCCACACTCTTTACTGCATGGGTCGCAAAGGTGCGGTTGTCACTCAATGTGAAAGTCGATGACGTCAACATCCCGACTACCAACTACTCCAAAATCCTTGGTATCACATTGGACAGCCTTTTTCGATTCTCTGCACATAGGCTTAAAAGTACGAACAAGGTCATCAAGTCGACAAAGAAACCTTGTTGACGCCTTAGCGATAGTTGGGTCCGGCGAACGTGAGTACGACGCAGTGGAAGAAAATTTTGACTTGCCAGAATGCTGCCCTCAGAACATCAACAGGGTCTTCTTATGTCTTCTGAGGACCACCTACGTGAGGAGACGAAGGTGCTTATCGTGCGTAGGCACAATTTCCTGCTGTCTAAGCAATACCTGCTAGAATGTTTTCGCATCTCTTGGACAGGATGCCTCCGCCCCAGATCAGGTACAATCATCATGATCTTCAGAGTGAGGTGCAGCGGTTCAAGAACATTTTGCTTCACGATAATGCGAGCTTTTACACTTCAGCTGAAACAATGGGCTATTTGAGAACTCGGGAGGTCGAATTAAAGCGTCATCAGCCGTACTGCCCTGATTTGGCACCCATTGACTTCTTCTTACTCCGTCAAATCAGGAAAAAACAGCGTGGTCAACGTTTTTTGACGCCCGAAGCAGCTGTTGTAGCGTTCAAAAATGATGTTTTGGAGGTGTCTCAATCGGAGTGGAAAAAGTGGTTCGAAAATTGGTTTGTGCGCATGCAAAAGTGTATTGATCTTAAAGGAGAATATTTTGAAAACCAATAAAATCATTTCCAATGATAAATGATTGTTTTTTTTTTATTGCTGGACACGAAATATAAATACCAACCTTCGTAAATCCTCACAAAAGTTATCGAGCGAACTCAAATGACCTAGAAAGTCTCAAAACCAAACCGAGAAAAACATTTAGATGTTTAGCTTCAGTTTAACAGTTCAGCTGCAGGTTTTCCACCTGTTAATGGCGGAGACATTAGGAGCAACACTTCCGGCCAGTCATTAAGGAGTAGATTTCGGTGAGTGAGTATAAGAATTATAACGTTTATTGGTCTTGGAGAACAACCCCAGTCTCAGTTTTTCAAATCAATAATTATTAAAATTAATAAACATTGTAATTCCCTAGATTTTACGAAAATGGTTTTCTCCGATAGGTATCTGATAGGTATCGTTGTATTCTCCACTATACCTATTAGACTGTACAGCAGAGAAGGCAATGCTGACCTAGACTCGGTAAGGTATTAGTGGCAGCCGGATATAACCAGATGACCACGGACATAGGTGCCCTTCATCGGAAACAACCTGCCTAATACACAAAATGTCGTCCCCTTCCTTGCAAGTTGTTGTTGTAAGTGTACATTATACCGGGATGGCAGCGCTTGGCCGATTAATTTCACTTTGGGTCGATACGGTGCATAGAACCGGCTGGAATCCTAGCAAGTTTATCGGTTTTGCAGCTCTCTGGTAAATGCCTATGCGCAAGCAACCACATGCGGCTTTTGATAAACTGCTCAGCCATCTCATTTAGAAATCTGGGGTAGTCAAGGGCTGTTTGTGAATTTAGGTAGACAGCCTCTAGAGATCTAATGGCAGCTTGGCTAGTGTTGGTTACTACGTGACGACCCCGCCACTAAGCAACTTCCCTGATTGCAATTATATCGGGCCGATAGACACTACCAGTATATTGGGAAGGAGTAATTCAACTCTTATCAAAATAAATCCCCTACAGTGTAAGCCAAAGTCCGACTTTCAATCTTCTTCTGTATAGAAGTAGAGATATTCTCTATTTCCAGGTAATCTCCCACCCTATTCCTCCTTGGCGGGTATCTTTGTGGTAAAGTTTCTCGGTTACCATGGATTCACATCTTGTTATCCTCATGTGGCCAAAGTCTTTCTACCTCCACAATGATAGACAATTTAATCGTAATGTCGATCTGGTTGCGCTCTCTCCAACATTAATCGGCTGTAAATGGAGTTGGACTTGCAGAGACTCGGTTGTTGCTGTCACAACAATATATTTTGTTTTGCAAGTTCTGTTTGTCTATAGGGGATCAGGTGCGCCATTTGAACTGGATGCGTCCACAGACACCTGGGGGTTAGCTGAGTGGACTAAATTGAAGAGGTGCAGCACGTGGACCCTGATGGCTGGCAGGACAAACGTCCAGAACGTTGCCATTAATTCGCCCTAAATACGAATTGAGACGGCTGCATCATTCAGTCCTTAGCTGAACTAGAACCATGTCTGTCGCGGTAGCGTCTTCTCGTCTAATGAAATCACCGGGGGATGTTTCCCAAGCACTACATTAACGCTATACCGGGATACTGCTGCTGTGACTTCATCAGCGTTAATGACGTTCATACCTGTCTGATAGTTTCGATGATCTAAAGGCTCTGCTGTTGTTGTTGTAACAACAATATATTTGTTACAACAAGAACAACAGTACGTCATGTGCTCCCTGATGACAGGCGGTGCTGCCGAGGTTGCACCTTCTGCTCATGTAAAATCTCCGGAGGATGTTCCCCTAGCACTACATTCACACTATAGCTGGATACAGATTCAGACCTGCTTGATAGTTTCGGTTATCTTAAAGCTCTCCCTTGTACCACTGGAACTCTCGCTCTATATCATGAAGATCGTACCTGATCTGCCTGGGCGGAGGCATCCAGCCCATAAGATGGTGGTTGGGATGACTACTGTAAAGACTCCCAAGCAGATACTGCTTAGATAACAAGAAATTGTGTCTGCGCACGGTAAGGACCTTCGTCTTCTCATGTAGTTTGTCCTCAGAAGATATAAGGGGACACCCCGTTGATGCTCTCAGGTCGGCGTTCTGGCAAGTCTGAATTTTCTACCACTACATTGCACTCACGTGCGCCGACCACACCGGCGCTGCGTAGTTCACACCGGACCGACCTTTTGCTTTGTAAGAGGTAAACAAGGTTTCGGTGTCGACTCCTTAAGTACAACCGACTAGTGGCTTGAGGACCTTGTTCCTACTTTTAAGCTTATCGCAGATAGCTGTGGCATTTGCAGAGAATGGAAAAAGGTTGTCCAATGTAACCCCAACGGTGTTAGGGTAGTTGGTAGTCGGGATAAGTGACAACCCGCACCTCTGCGGTCGATGCAGTGAACACTGTGGCTGACGATTTGGAGGCGGATATTTTCATATTCCTCGCGTGCTAAGTCAGTGGGGTAACAGTTGATTTTCTTGCATATGTCATCCAGTTTTATGACCTAACGCCAGAATTGTGCAATCATCAGCGTACGTCACAAATTCAACTCCATCTGGTGGTGCAGGATTTCTAGGAAAGGGAAAATCAGTGCCGGAGATTTCAACCGACCCTGGGAAACTCTCTGTTAAACTCTACGAGACTGATTTTCTGTCTCCAATTTCTCCATATGACTGACACCCATGCCTATAGTTTACGACTAACGTTTCAAAAAAGGCGGAAGGGACGTCACTGCGATATCCTAAGGTCAAGAGCCACGAGGGTCGTCCTGTTGTCGGAATTGTCCTTACTTAAGGCCGCAACTTATACGTGTGTTGATGGCATGTAAATCAGTTGTTGAGCTCTGCTGCTTGCGGAACCGATACTGATGATCAGTTGTGCTGCAGGGTCCATGACGTAACAAAATTTTTCCATGTTTCTGCTCAGAATTAAACAAAAAAACTTTTTTTTAAAACAACTTGACTTCAATAAGAATTGATCTAAGTTCTGTACACTAATCGCTAGAACATTCTGAGATACGAGTATCGCAACAAGAATAGTCTACTATAAAATACTACTTACTTACTATAAATTAATCTAAAGTACCTCTTGCTTTAATTATTCAATATTTTACCTGATAATTCTCGCCTTCGTAATGTATCACGATCTGGCGAAATTTCGAACGACCGTTTTCGCGCTGAACTCAAGTTAATATTTGTCTTTGGTAATATATTCTGCACAGGTTTGGACTGTCGCGCGGGCTGCGACTTCTGTTGGGCTTGCTGAGGCGGCTGTAAAACGTTAACATTTTGCTGAGGCGGGCTCGCTGTGTTTGAAGCCATTGGTACTGTTGACGTTGTCATTGGTGGCCCCCTGCGATCGCCGGCATTGACCAAAATGAATTTCATGCCATTTCTAGCCGTTACAGTTTGCCTTGGTCCCGATGCAGTCAGCAAAGCTTGCAAATTGCCACCAATTCTCATTTGATGTGGAGATTGCGCTGTATTCGTTGGTGTCTGGCCCGATGCTGGCATTAGGATAGTGGGCGAGACAACCGAGATTTTCGAAGGAGTTGAGGACGTTGTGCTTGTCGAACTGGTGGTAATTGTGTTGGTCATACTATTTTGAGGCATCGAGAAATTGGTAATTGTAAAAGAGGTGCCATTTGGTGTCTTTGTTGGTTGATTTAGTATGCCGACTAAATGTGGCACCGAGTTAGTTTGAGCCTTAGTGTTGGTGCTGGCTTGATCGGTATTCTGAGAATCATCATCCACTTCGATGGGTTCTATTTTGGGTATTAACAACTCACAATCGTCGTCTTTACTTGTGGCATCTTTTGACTTGGAGGGGGTGTCATTGGCGTCCAACGTTTGAAATTCCTCAGACTCCATTTCCATTTTAATCATCATTTCTTCATCCAGATCTGATTTGTCTTCTGTAAATTTATTTTATTGTAAGTTCAAGCAGTGTACTTTTTTTAAAGTTTACTTACTGTTTGCTGATGCCTTTGATTTGTTGTCAACACATTGTCCACCCTTTTCGATGGCCGCCAATGTTTCTTCATCAACTTCGAGTTCAATTTCAGCATTCGGTTCAATGCATTCATTGTCTTTGCTTTTGCGTAGCCTTCTTGAAACCGATACAGCTAAGACGTCTTCAATATCTTCGTCACTGTCGGTAAAATCGACTCCTGAAATAGAAGAGTCGAAAATATTAGTAGGGGCGATCAAAATTGGCCTACGATCTTATAAACCACCGCATGTACTGTAAATATTAGTTAAATTCAAACCAATTGTGCATGTTTAGGATCATTTGGAAGGAATAACTAGAATGGACATGACTGGGATTCCAGTGCTTGATTGAAAAAAATGCCAACTGTTCTGTTCTGCTTAAAAAAAAATGCCAACTGTCCCTGACAGAACGCAGTAGAATTTAGGGAACCACTCCAAGTTACGTACATCCGTCTACACCGATATGTAAATGATGAAAACAAGGACAGAAGCTGGATTTTATGTAATGGATTTTTAAAAAAGTATAGTCTAAATAGCGACTAAAAAAGACCAAGGTACTAGCTTTAGACAAAGCAGCACAATTTCTTCGACAAATTAACCTGTCGAATAGTCAGGCAGCTTTGAAGGCTGTAAAATCCAGACTGATTAAGAGTTGGAAAAGGTCATTAAAAACCGCAAACCGTTCTGTTAGACTCTTTTGGGTTCCCGGACACAGTAAAGTTGAAGATAAACTGGCACTTTTTGGTTCTTCTTATGCTGATGCTGCAGATGATGACAACTCTGCCAAAAATCATATCTGAGCCCTAAACTGGCTAAGGGAAACATGGATTTATACCACACTTAAACTAAAGTGGACTAGAATCGACATATGCTAGATTGGTAGGGCACTGTGGTCTAAACCCCCGGTTGATATAATAAAAATGACGTCAGAGTACTCGTGGGCTACTACCTAGACACTGTAAAGTGAGAGAGGTGACAGCTGTGTCGAATACTGCATTCTATATGAGGACAAGAAGAAGATTAGACAGTGGATCATTTTTTGTGTAGATTCCCGTCCCTCCAAAAAAAGACGCGGTAGTGGCCGGGGGAAGTACTTTCTTGAAGGTCTGGAGTTCTCCTCTTGTAAATCTGCTGGGTTTTATAAAGAGTTGTAAGATTGAGACAGTGGAGCATTTTTTGTGTAGATTCCCGTCCCTCCAGAAAAGACTCGGGAGTAACCGGGGGAAGTACTTTCTTGAAGATCTGGAGTTCTCCTTTTGTAAATCTGCTGGGTTTTGTAAACGGTTTGTCGTGGCTCAAGGGCAGCTCTCTACAGAGCGAGTAGCGTAGTTTATCATCGACAAAAGGCACCATGGACCATCTATGGATCACAGAGTAGATGTTCCGCTTGTCAACTTTTCAAGGTTAGACACCGGAACAAGTCCTTGTAAACTAGCCTTAACTTCCACGTAGATTTTTTTAAAGTGTACCTTAAGATTCTATGAAATGATTTATTTAGCAAGTCTAAGACTTGAGGAGACGATTTAAATGTAAAGCCAAAGTCTGGATGCACAGAAAACTATTTCGCAAAGGCCACGTTGGTTTTGTCCAAAGCGAAGAGGTCGGACATACTTGCATTATTCTGTCGAAGGCCAACTTCCAATAAAATACTTGTAGTTTTTGTAGCACATACCGTACCGGGGTGACAGCCCTTGGCCGAAGAATTGCTGCTTTGATCCGGTCCGTAGATCCGGCTGTCGTGGGATCGTCCAATAAAATAATTATTTTGCATGGCGTGGGGACTCTTGCTACACTCAAAACTATAATTATTCAGTCGGTTTTGGACTTTTCGAGGGCAGATAACTCCTTAGTCTGGACAAAGGCTAACTACGTACTTATGTATTTATCTATTTATTTGCCGTAAGTGGGGCTAGAGTTGTTCCAAAGTAGAAACTCTATTTTTCGCTAAGCAAAAAGGTTTAATTTTACGTAGGAAGTGGATCTGAAAGTCCCTCCACAGCCAGAAGGAGACCGGGAAAGCATAAAATACTTATTTAAGTGGACATTGACACTTCGAAAGGCTTAAATTCCTTATAGATGGAGCGTGGTAATTTGCTTTTTTTACACTGTAGGCTGTGGCGGCACTGTTGGTCGACGAGAGTGAAGAGTGTGCTTGGCTTATAGTGGCTGACGGGATATTTGTATTCGCCTGCCTTTCAGCTGCCATCATGCATTGGGCACTTGAGGAGAAGATGTCATTTTGTGTTGAAGCGTATTTTTCAAATGCGCACTTGATCATTGCAGTTCAGCGTGCTTTTCGTTTACGATTCGCTGTTCCACTACGTGGGTGTGTAAACAAACAACATATGCGGTATTGGAGTGAAACAAACCCCTGAGAACTTCACCAGATACCTCTGCTTTCGAACCACGTCACTTTGTGGTGCGCCATATCACGAGTAGGCATCATTGGCCCATACTATTTCCAGGAAAACCGTCTTGCCGTATCTGGGAACTCCGAACGGTACTTGACTATGATACAGGATTTTTTTCAGTCGGCTCTTGGGGCAATGCAAATGGAGGATACATTGTTCCAACAGGATGGTGCCACTGCACACACAGCGAGGGTTACCATGAGTTGTTTGAGGCAAATGTTTCCTGGACGGCTTATCTCTTTGAGGGGTTATGTGAACTGGCCGGCACGCTTCCCAGATGTAGCCCCGTGCGATTTTTTCCTTTGGGGTTACCTGAAGTCGAAGGTACATATCAACCGTGCCAACGCCTTGGAAGGACTTGTTCTAGGTTCATGTATTCATATAGTCCCCACACAAAAGTCGCCTCCGATTATTGGTTTTATCTCTCTACAATCTACATTTTAAGGACGATCTCGATAAATTGACCTTAGTATGCATTGTGCTACTTTTAATTTACGAAAGTGGGTTTAGCAAAAGCGAATATATAAATAAATTTGTTGCAAAAGCGAATATTGAAATACACATCTCAATCGCCATTTGCCAACCGAGCTTGCAAATTAACATTATCGAGCCCTGGCTGATCATTCAAATTAAGCAAAGTACGTGATCTCCGACCTGAAACCAAACCTGGTTAATTTAGACCATATCAGTCAGAGTTATCACATAGCCCCAATTTAAAAGGTTCCTCTAGAGTTCACGTTTTAAATCGATCATTGGTAAATTCCATGGTGTCTTTCTATACCACAGTGGTGGTGTAAGGAACCATATAGTCAGCTGTTGTTTGTAATTGTCACGACTAACAAATTCACCCAGGTTCAAATCGAACACTTTTTGTCAGTTGTGGGTTTCCGCCACTATATAATACTTTAGCCGTTCAGGGCCGGCGTTCAACAGTAGGTCCTGGTCGGTGAGTAGGTATAAGAATTATATCGTACACAGCTTCACTGCTTTGGAAAAAGTTTCCCCTTGTTCATTAAAGAAATTCTAAGGGAATGAAGTAAATTATTACCCAAGAGTATACAATTTTCAAACTCACCCTCTTCTTTAGCTTTGCGCTTGCGCTCCCGTCTCTTCTCCTCTTCCTGTTCCATTAAGTATTTCAGTGACGGCGCCGGCACTTCGTTCGGTCGAACACTAAATATTGGACGTGTCATAATCGCCTCCATATCGGCATAGTGACGCCATGACGGATCTAGATTCTTATTCAGTTCCATTTCTTTTTTTAAACGATTATAGAAACATTTCATATTTTTAATGCGTGTTGTTATCTCTTCGGGCGAACGATAGTAACCATATTCTTCCATTCTCGCAGACAACTGGGCGATGACCACATGCTTCTTGTGTGTCGTTATCAGTTCACGTTGCACTTTTGGATCACCCCACAAATGGATGAGCAGTTTCGTTTCGTCGGTATCGAAGTTGGGATTGCGGTAGATGGGAATGTTGCGTTTGGACTTGGTAGGATTGAGGACGCGATTTTTCGATATCCACGGGTCACCGGGGCGTCGTTTACTTTTCAAGCGAGCACTTTGTTTGGTGGTCATTTTTTGTCAGAGCGTCTAGTTAAGCGGATTGCTTGTTGGTGGAGGAGGTGGTGATAAAAAAGAAAATCAATATTGCCTTCAATATTTCTTTGTTGATTTTTTTGTGGCTAATTTTACGGCAGCGGTTTTCTGTTGTTTTCGCCGTCGTTAAACTCTTACAAGACCAACCAACACCTTTTCTCGTTGAGATTATCTGCAACAGAAATCAACAAAATAATAAAAAAAAAATACTCTGAACACCGTTGCATGAGAAACAACAACAACAATAGGTAAACACATTAAATCAAACACACATACACATAAACATGCCCGCTCACAGAACTGGAAATGAAAAAACAATCGACTGACAGGCAGACCTACAGCTGTTATGACTGACTGACGACTGTCGTTCATTAGTCTTCGGTTTATGAAACGGCGCATATGCTTGGAAAACTCAGTATACTAAAAACCATCATTAGCGTGCAGAGGCAGGCATTCAACACACACACACACTTACAAGGGTAACCCTACGCCCAAAGTTGTTTCAACCCCCACCCCTACAATAAACACAACAACAAACATGCTCCTGATACTCACGTTATGGCTAACGTTGTCCTTGTTGTTGGCAGTCTTATTGTGTTTACTACGCCTGTTTTATTTGTTGTTAGCGCGTAGAGTGCATGCAAGTGCGAGAACAGCACATTTACCCAGAGATGCAGTTGTAGTGTAGTGTCCTTGCGGTCTTCATTCAATTTTAGTTCCTTCTGCGACGATATGTTTTTAACTACTGAGCATTTGGCGTCCTGTGGCTTTTGTATATATGAGAGAGAGAGCACGCGAGTCGAAACATACTACATGAATGAATTACGGTGTGTGTGTGTGTGTGTGCAAACGTAATGACTTTGGCCGGTGTGATTTTGGTGGTGCTGCGCAGTTCAGCATGCGCATAACGCTAAACCTCTATCGATTTTTCTCTTCATCAATTAAACAACGAAATCCCGACATCACCTATCAAATTTATATACATAGATGTGTACGTACGTACACACTCACCTTGTGTTGCTGGTAGTTGATTTTAAAAGAGTAACCACTCACAAAGTAACCACAGTAACTAAACTACGTATGAGTACCTGATATTACATTTTTGTTGACGTTTTGAGGTTTTAAGACACAGCGGATATTTTTCTAGATACTAATGTAACAATTTCTCTTTGGATTCTGCGCAGTTCGTGTTTGCTCTTTAAGAGCACCCTGTATTTGCCATTAATATTTATGTATGTACAGTGAACCAAACAAGTTTACATACACCCGCTTTTTCTACTATTCTTATAAAATTATCGTCTTTTCTACTTCTAATTGCGGTTTTTACCTCTATTTCCGTACCACACTACTTATAGTTTGTGGTCATATGCTCTTCTATTATTTTCGTTGCACGGAAGATATTTGCAGTAATTCTCAAGTAAGGCACAAAGTGAGGCCAAAAATGTTTGCGTACACTTTTTTATAAGGTTCCCAACTTAAGAATTATAGGATGTTTCAAATAAAAAAAATCAATACGGCGTCCGAGACAACGTTTACAACGAGAGGGGCGGCAAATTTTGCACTCATTAAAAGCTGTCCCCTAAATTTTGGTACAGATACAGAATATGGTTATACACTTAAGTCTAAGAGTCAACTTGTCGACTATTACAAAAAAAAAGACAAAAGTCGAAATTAAGACTTTTCGACTTCTTAGTATAAAAGGTCTATTAAAATCAACTTTTTAAAACAGAAAAAAACTAAAAGATACAGTTAAACACGAAGGCGATTCTGTGCTGGTTTGGTGCTGCATCCCGGTGGCCGGATTTGGAAATTTGCACATTATAGACTGGATCATGGACCAAGCAATATATGTAAGCATTTCGCAGCCGAATTTAGTCGACAGTGTCGAAAAACCTGGCATTAAAGAAACATTTAATTTTTAATAAACAGCGATTCCAAGCTCACGAAGCTCATAATGTTCGTATACGAGGGCTGCTATATATATTTCTGACCTAATAATGAAAATGCGAATATATATCATCAAAAATGGTTTTATTGTTTTTCAAAGTATTCTCCATGATTTATACAATTTTGCATGCGCTCAAACCAATTGTCGAAGCACTTTTTCCACTCCGATTGAGACACCTCCAAAACATGGTTTTTTGAACGCTTCAACAGCATCTTCTGGCGACGAATATCGTTGATCATACATTTTTTCTTGATATGCGGGAATAAAGAGAAGTCATTGGGTGCCAAGTCAGGGCATACGGCAGATGACCCATCAATTCGACGTTTTGGCCGGTCAAAAAGGCGATGTTTTGAGCCGATGTGTGAGAGCTCACATTGTCATGGTACACAATGATTCGTCTTCTCTTGTTCGTTTTTCGAATTTCTACGAAGACTTCAGGCAAACTAAAGCGGAACAGTCGCCACATGACCAGTTTTGCCGAAGAAACAGGCGACCATTTGCTTCGAAGTGATTCTTCCATAAACAACTTTCGTTGGATTTGGCTTGTCTTCGAAGAACCACACGGTCGATTGCTGTTTTGTTTCGGGCTCGTACGCATAGATCCATGATTCCTGTGACGATCTTATAAACGTCTCTTGGTTCTTTGCACCAATCGACACGAGCCTTTTTTTTTTGAGCGATTGTCAAATTGTGCGGGATCCAACGAGAGCAAAACTTTTTTACGGCCAGGTGTTCATGCAATATCGAATGTATACGGGTGAAAGAAATGCCCAAAGAGGCCTTTATCTCACGTTATGTCACATGAAGATCTTGCATTATCAGTTCACGCACGGCATCAATGTTCTTTGGCACAACGGGCGTTCTTGGACGACCTTCACGACCTTTGTCTTTGAGCGAGCGTCGGCCACGATTGAATTCATTAAACCGGTTTTTCACTTTGCTATAGGATGGTGCTTCATCGCTATACAAAGATTTCTGTTCATCTATGCGCTCTTGTCGTGATAATCCACGTCGAAAGTTGTAAAAAATGATCTCACGAAAATGTTCACGAGTTAATTCCATTTTTTGCCAAATTGATTTTTCAAGTCACTGTACAACACACAAATGATGGTCGGTCGTACGTCAAAACGTTCTGAGTACTTTTATGCTAAAAAATGTCAAACTTTCCAATGGAAATGTCAGATGGCGCCAGACAACACTTAGTGTTGCCAGAAATATATATTGCAAACACCTAAACACAATAAAGCATATTAAAAATTAAATGAATACGTAAACATAATACGAGTCTGACTTCTTAAGAATCGCTTAAGAAATCTTTTTCATCGAACGGTATAAAAATGAAAAATTGTACTAAACGATTGGTAAAAAGTATGACCCGTCATTCTTTTTAAAAGGACATTTTTATTTTCATTTGGTGTACGTAAACTTTTTTAGATTAACTTTACGACACTTTGATATTTACCTGTAATTATTTCCTCATTTTAAGTCAGACTTTTTTAAAAAAAATCTATTAGTATATTCATCAGTAAATATGCCAACATACTATATAAACTAAATAACTTTGTTATTTCATAACGAATGATTTCGATGCAATGTTTCTTGCAAATTTTGGGTGTACGTAAACTTTTTCGGTTCACTGTTTGTAGTATACTAGAAAAACTTTAACTACTTTAACCAACTTTTGCTGACACTCATCAAATTTCCACAAGGCCTTAAAGCTCCCGTATGCTATATATTTCTTATATAAGTGGATTTAGTTAAAGATTATTAACAATCTTTATCTAGAGGGTGGGCGATTTAACATTTTAAATTTGAATCGGCTGTCAAAAAAAGTACGGAGATTTTTGTCAAATTTTCGGTTTTTTTTGGAAAGGTTAAACTTTGTCATTTAATAATGGAACACAATATCATCCATATGACTACTTAATAGCTTAGACTTAATGACTACATTATTAATAACTTAGATTTAATTTACTTATTAACTTATCTTATTAACCCAATTTTACATTACATTTTCCAATGTTTCGGGGCGAATCTCTTCAATGGCAACTTCGATTTCATGTTTCAACGCTTCAATTGTCTCTGAATGATATGCGTAACATTTATCCTTAATGGCTTCCCACAGAAAATATTCCAAAGGGCTCAAATCACAGCTCCGAGGCGGCCAATTGACAACACAATTTCGAATGATTATTCGATTTTCAAAATCATTGAGCAAAATATCGATGGTTGCTTTGGCTGTGTGGCATGTGGCCCCGTCTTGCTGAAACGAAATGTCGTCCATGACATTATCTTGCATTTTTTTAAACAAAAATTACGTTGAGCATGGCGCGGTAACACATACCGTTGAAGGAAACGGCGGCCACCTGTTCATTTTCGAAGAAAAATGGCCCAATAATGCCGCAAGCAAAAATCCACAGCAAACAGTGACTCGTTGTGGATGCATAGGATCCTCAATAGTCATGTGTGGGTTCTCTGAACTCCATATGTGGCAATTTTTCTTATTGACATAGCCACCGAGATGAAAATGAGGTTCAACTGAAAACATGATTTATCGGTAAAATTCTTCATCTCCTGCCAAACAAACTTCAGTCCATAAGACGAAGCAAAAACGAGTCGGATGGTGTTCCATAATTAAATGACAAAGATCGACCTTCCCAATAAAACCAGAAATTTGAAAAAATTATAGATCTTTTTTTACAGCCGATTTAAATTTAAAATGTTAAATCGCCCACCCTATATAATTCATAATTATTCAGATGTCAGGGATGTCAGGTTGGGCGATTTCTCGCCTAATATAGCGAGATCAACGACTTTTGGCGACTTGTATTTTGGCGATTATCCTGAGGGATTATATGAAAACGCCCTAATTTAACTTTTAAAAGTCTTGATGAAAAAGTAGTCGGCATTTTCGAAAGTTTTGCTCATATTCGATAAAAATGACTCCGTTCTCTGTATTTTTGTACAGTCCATCATAGGATAGAGGGGCATAGATATTGGCAATAGCATCACTGTGGTTACAGTTTGGCGTTTTTTTTTTTGGTAATCTTACCAACAATTTAGCGACAGAGTCCAAAAAAACTTAAATTAATGATTTGGAAAATTCTGTAAAATAAATGAAAATAAAACAAACCAAAATGAGATTTTATCTTACAAATGTCTTAAATCAAAAGCATTTTGACCTAATTTGTAAGTAAAATTTTAAGTTAAAATGGCGCCATCAGACATTTCCATTAGAAAGTTTGACATTTTTTAGCATAAACGTACTCAGAACGTTTTGACGTACGACAATCATTTGTGTTGTTTACAGTGACTTGAAAAAATCAATGTGGCAAAAAATGGAATTAATTTCGTGAACATTTTCATGCGATCATTTTTCACAACTTTCGACGTGGATTATCACGACAAGAGTGCATCGATGAACTTAAGTCTTTGTATGGCGATGAAGCACCATTTCATAGCACTGTGAAAAACTGGTTTAATGAATTCAATCGTGGCCGACGAAAAAAGCTCCTGTCGATTGGTGCAAAGAAATTTTGAAAAAATACGATCGCGGCTTTTCAAAAGACGTTTATAAGATCGTCACAGGTGACGAATCATGAATCTATGTGTATGAGCCCAAAACAAAACAGCAATCGACCGTGTGGGCCTTTGAAGACAAGCCAAATCCAACGAAAGTTGTTCGTGGAAGAAGCACTTCGAAGCAAATGATCGCCTGTTTCTTCGGCAAAACTGGTTATGTGGCTACTGTTTCGCTTGAGCAACGTAGGATGGTCAATTCTGAGTGGTACGCCACAATTTGTTGGCCTGAAGTCTTCGGAGAAATTCGAAAAATGAACAAGAGAAGACGAATCATTGTACACCATGACAATGCGATCTCTCACATATCGGCTCAAACCAGCGCCTTTTTGATCGGTCAAAACGTGAAATTGATGGGTAATCCGCCGTACAGCCCTGACTTGGCACTTCTTTTTATTCCCGCACATTAGGAAAAAAATACGTGGTCATCGATTTTCGACGCCAGAAGTTGCTTTTGAAGCGTTCAAAAACCATGTTTTGGAGGTGTCTCAATCTGAGCGGAAAACAATAAAACCAATTTGATGATAAATATTCGCATTTTCATTATTAGGCCAGAAATATATATAGCAGCCCTTGTACTTATCCAGGTTCGAGTGTATAAGAAAATATAACTTCATAAGAATTGATTAAAGTTTGACCAGTCTAACAAGACATTGGGTGTGTGTTTGTTAAGTTTAAATTTAAACCCCCGATTCGGTAGCTCACAGCAACTTGTTCAGAATGATGAATGAACCGATGCTAACTATGAAGTGTTGACGCTACCATTAAGATGATTACGAACGAACTAGAGAAGTGGACACAGCTACCGATAAGAATTATTGGATTATTTAAATAGTGCTTATATAAAACAGATTGCGGACCCACTTCTCTGATAATGGTAATCGGTGACGAAAGAGATTTTAAATTAGGTGTTAATAACGACTGGCATAAATTGTATAAATCAGTATATTTTCAATAGAAATTAATTAAGAGGTAAATTAAGATATATAAATAAATACACATACGTAACTAATTTTGTTTTCGCACAAAGAGGAATAAAAATCGAAAGTAAAATATGGTAATATTGGCGGCGAACTTTAATCAAAAGCGGTAAGCGGGTGAGCCAAAATTAAAAAAAGAAATACTACTCTAAAATTAGATATGGCACCTCGTCGGATCGGTCCAAGGATGGAAATTAGGCCAGAAGGTCCATGAGCTGATATATTTTATACAAATGTGTTTTAAGTCATTAGAAACATCTATCGAAACGATTTTGCAGTACTTTTTTCATGCTACGCTTTAAGGCTGATTTTCTTCCGCCTCTTATATACGAGTACACAAAATATTAATGGTAATACTGAGCAAGTAAGTTATGGTAAAAAGTAAGACGGAATGGGTCAAAAGATATACAACTCGTTGGTGGGTCAACAACGAATGGAAATTGCCAAGAACCGACATAATGGTTTCCACTAAAATATTTTAATAATTTATAGGCAGTGAAAATAGGAGTTAAATACCATAAAAATAAAACAGTCTGATGAACATCCATAGCTATTCGGTTTATTTTAAAAGCTTATTCTGGAAATAAATCGAGAAAACAAAGAAGAGCTAAATTTGCATGTTCTGGCTCCAAGATCGATCGGCCTTTGACGAATCATAAACAGACTAGAAAATATTTTTAGAGCACATCTGACAAGTTGGAATACAGTATATAAGCGCAGGTGTTCCACAAGGCACTGTTCTTGGTCCTTCATTGTATACGATTTACACATCAGATTTGCCAACATCAAATAATATAATAATAATGTACTTGTCGCCACTTATGCAGATGACACAGCAAATCACTCGGCGATGGTTGCATCTTCACTTATTCAAAATCAACTTAACGTACTTCAAAATTGGTTAATTAAATGGAACAAATCTGGCCACATAACATTCACGAATAGAAAAGAAAATTGTCCGCCAATGACGATAAATGGTGAACCAATACCACACACGGACTGTGTCAAGTATCTCGGTATGCACATGGATCGCAGGCTTAACTGGCAGCCGCATATACAAAAACAAAAGAAAGCAACTTGACATAAAGTTTAAAAAACTATTCTGGATACTTGGACCAAAATCTCAGCTAAGTGTTGAAAATAAATTAATAATTTATAAATCGTTATTAAAACCGGTTTGGGTATATGGCATACACCTATGGGGTACAACAAACAACTCCAATGTCAAAATATTGGAAAGATTTCAGTTAAAATTGCTAAGGTTGATTTAAGACTCGCCATGGTACGTAAGAAACGACACAACCTGGACCTTCCTTTTAGAATATGAAAGCTAGATTAAATTACATAGAACTAAATAGAATTGTAAATATAAGTGACATTACTTATTGAAGTAAAATCTACCTGTTATTCTTAAAAATATATTGCTTACATAATTTGTTTATTATCTCTCGATAGATTACAAATAAATAAATAATTAAAAAAAATTTTTGACAAGTATATAATACCCCCATAATACAGTGTGTAAGAACTGCTATACACATTTCTAGCCTAATAATGAAAATGCGAATATTTATCATCAAAAAAAGTTTTATTGTTTTTCAAAGTATTCCCCACCATGATTTATTATACACTTTTGCATGCGCTCAAACCAATTGTCGAAGCACTTTTTCCACTACGGTTGAGATATCTCTGAAACTTGCTTTTTGAATAAAAAAATGTCATTGGGTGCCAAGTCAGGGCCGATGACCCATCAATTCGACGTTTTGGCCGGTCAAAAAGGCGCTGGTTTGAGCCGATGTTTGAGAGCTCGCATTGTCATGGTGCACAATAATTCGTCTTCTCTTGTTCATTTTTCGAATTTCTCCGAAGACTTCAGGCAAACAAATTGTGGTGTATCATTCAGAATTGACCGTCCGACATTGCTCAAGCGGAACAGTCGCCACATAAACAGTTTTGCCGCAGAAACCGGCGACCATTTGCTTCGAAGTGCTTCTTCCACGAACAAGTTTCGTTGGATTTGGCTCGTCTTCGAAGACCGACACGGTCGATTGCTGTTTGGTTTCGGGCTCAAACACATAGAATTATGATTCGTCACTTGTGACGATCTTATATACGTCTTTTGAAGCACCGCGATCGTATTTTTTCAAAATTTCTTTGCACCAATCGACACGAGCGTTTTTTTGAGCGATTGTCAAATTGTGTGGGATCCAACGAGAACTAACCTTGTTTACGGCCAGGAGTTTATGCAATATCGCATGAATGCTGGTGGTAGAAATGTCCAAGGATGCCTATATCTCACGGTATGTCACATGACGATCTTGCATTATCAGTTCAAGCACGGCATCAATGTTTTCTGGCACAACGGCCGTTTTTGGACGACCTTCGTCTTTGAGCGTGCTTCGGCCACGATTGAATTCATTAAACCAGTTTTTCACGGTGCTATGGCTTCATCGCCATACAGAGATTTAAGTTCATAGATGCACTCTTGTCGTGATAATCCACGTCGAAAGTTGTGAAAAATGATCGCACGAAAATGTTCACGAGTTAATTCCATTTTTTTGCCAAATTGATTTTTTCAAGTCACTATAAAGAACTCAAATGATGGTCGTACGTCAAAACGTTCTGAGTACGTTTATGCTAAAAAATGTCAAACTTAACAATGGAAATGTCAGATGGCGCCAGGCAACACTTAGTGTTGCCTAGGCCAGAACAATATACGAGTATGCTTAAAAAAATTTATGTGACGCTCAAAATAGAAAGGGATCTAAGGTTAAAAACCAGTTTTGTTCAGGAGAGCCATTTTAAATATTAGGCCCCTTTCTATTTGCGCTTAGAATCGTCGACTTCACTTTCATAAAACGCGCATATCTCCGGGAGGGAACACTTTTGGGGCATGGGATCGGTCTCATTCGATGCTCAGATGTTGTCCACATCAAAAAAAGAAAAAAAAATGAAAATTGATTTTTTTACCCTTAGGTCCCTTTCTTTATGCGCTGTCACATATTCATAAAGCTTCTCCCGGAAATAAGACGAGAAAATAAATAAGAGCTAAATGGGTCATTCGCATGTTCTAGTTCGAAGATCAATCGACGTTGGCCGAACCATTAACAGGCTCGTAATTATTTTTAGAGCACAGGTACTATTTGAAAGTGAACATCTGGCAAGTCTATAATACTCCCCATAATGCAGTGCGTAGGGTAGTACTTCCATAAATAAGTGCATATGACTTTGTTCTCTTGAATGTTGATATCTAAAGCCAGCTTCAAATCATATTGGCAAGGGTTACCATTCACTCTATAAACGAATCGCTAAATAAGGGTAGTAATTATTAAAATCCTACTGCGTATTACAACCCTCCACAAAAAAGAACAATTGCGAGCAAAAATAAAAAAATATTTTCGCTTGACGAATTCGCAAATAAAATTAGTGTACTTTTATATTAAATTAAACTTCTGTCTAGCCACTCTGAAGCTCGCCTTATGTGTTGTTCGATAAATAGTCTGCTCATCTCATTAAATTCGCTTCTTAAAATACCAAATTAACCCCCTCTATCGCACATCGCCGCAATCGCATAAACCAAAGGCGTTCAAAAGGAGCGCAAAATAAAAATGTGATTGAGAGTTCTAAGTTTTCGAACAATCCCATATTTAACCATCGTTGAGTACGGAACAAAATAAATAATGGTCATACATTCCACACCTTGCCCATGCCACTTGAGAATGTGGCATCTTTCAACGACCATGAGCATGTACGTATTCGCCACAACGATGCAGGGTGAATGGATACGTTTCTTAGTTAATGGTGACAGATTATACCTACGTTGAACAAAAACGTAAGGCCCTGTCTACGATAATGACAATGATTGGACTCAACACTGGGAACAATGCGGTTGGCAAATGAAACGTTTTGCGGACAAATTTGAGTTATACGATAAAAATCCAATTTCACCCCCCCTTCTACGATACCTAAAGTTGCAAAACTTTTAGTTAAACGTGGCCAATTTAGCACCCCTGTTCCGATGTCCCTTCTGTGTAACTTGGTGAAATTTGGATAATTTATTACTCAGTTTAGACTTTTGTATATTTTTGCCAGTGTCTAAATTTTGGGGTTTGAACGGCACAGCAATTGCCCAGCGATGCTATGTTTTTAAGAGCGAAGGCGTGTTGATTACGCTCATTTACGCACCACATGCAATGAATATGACTTCTGATTTTTTATTATTCTACCTCTAAGTAGAGCGTTGGGAATTCTGCAATGTTTACTGCGGTTTACGTCTTAGAAGAGAACAGTAAATCAAAATGTATTTAAAACAAAGAGGGCGTGAGACTTATATTTATTGCAACAAACTCGGTGTCTACAATGAACTTACGACGGTGAATGCTGTGGTTGAAATAGGCATGCTGTATTTCAAAGATTCATATTTACGGAGATATTTACATTTAAAGTTTTTTTTCGATTTTTTACAGGGTTACCAATTAACGGTCCTATTTTCAGTAACCATGCCTACCATCTGTTTTAATTTAATATCGTTTTTCTCTTAGAAGAGACTTACTTCCCTGCAAGCAATTCAGTAGTCGACTACGAAAATAACGCACTTCAAGTTAACTTTTATTACCTAACTATAAGCTGACTACAATGTAATGCAGAAATGCCCAAAACCAAACCAAGCATATTTTGTGCAATGAGTTTTTTTTGGGAATTTAACTGTTAACAGTTATTAATTGTTTCTTTTGTTTTTCTATTCGCAATTTTGTTTTACATATTTGTCATTTTTGTGTGCTTAGTCTTGTGCGTGCAGTTAATTGTGTTTAAAGTGTGTAATTTAATTAAAATAATAAAAAAATAAAATCATAAATATTAAAAAAGCTACCCTTATACATATATTGTGACTGCATTTAAATTAAAAATAATTTGATCCAAATACATCACAATGAGAAGTGTAAGCAAGAGACATTTAAGAAGACTCTTTAAAAAGGAAAAAGAAGTGTATTGAAATACGAGGGAGGTTCGGAAACTTCTTAGCCTAGCACAAAAAGCGCGGTATAAACAGAAAAAAGTTAAGTGTTTTGGAAACTTCCATCTGCCATGAACACATGTTAAATTTTGTTTCGATCTGGCAACTCCTTCATATAGAAACAGGTGTTCACAAAAGACGCATCCGCGATTTTTTTACAATGGAAAAATTAGAAATGCGTGGTGTCATTAAATATTTACATAAAAAAGGTTTATCGGGACAAGAAATTCATAATGATGTGGTGAATGTGTTAGGTGAAAGTGCTCCTTCATATGCAACAGTAAAAAATTGGGTTGCTGAATTTAAACGTGGTCGTACTAGCATTGAAGATGAGCCACGTAGTGGACGTCCAAAAACAGCAACAACAGAAATTGTAGCCAAAGTGCATGATATGGTATTAAATGATCGACGAATAAAAGTGCGTGAAATAGCTAATATCATGGGCATCTCAAATGATCGAGTCCATTTAATTTTGCATGAAGAACTACAGATGAAAAAGCTTTTTGCAAAATGGGTGCTGGACTTGTTAACAGTCGACCAAAAACGCATAAGAATGCACATTTCTCAAGCTTGTTTGGATCGTTTTCAGCGAAATAAAATGGATTTTAAGCGTCGTTTCATAACTGTTGATGAGACACTATACTCCAGAGACAAAAGAACAATCCAAACAATGGACTGAAGTTGGTGGAAGTGCCCCAAAGAAGGCAAAAACAATTCAATCGGCTGGTAAGGTTATGGCAACGGTTTTTTGGGACTTCAAAGGTATTTTATTGATTGACTATCTGCAAAAGGGTAAAACAATAAATTCAGAGTACTATTGCAACCTTTTAGATCAATTAACTGTACAAATTCGAGAAAAACGTCCTGGCTTACAACACAAAAAAATAATTTTTCATCAAGACAACGCACCAGCGCACAAGAGTGTTTTAACAATGGCTAAAATCAACGAATTAAAGTACGAGTTGCTTGACCACCCACTTTATTCTCCTGATTTAGCTCCCAGTGACTTTTACCTGTTCCCAAATCTAAAAAAAATCCTCAAATGAAGATGCAATTACAGTTGTAAACCAACATTTTGAAGACCTTGAGGAAAACTATTTTAATCAAGGGATAGAATTGCTAGATAAGCGTTGAACTAAGTGTATTGAAGTTTCAGGAGATTATATTGAAAAATAAAAATATTTTTGAAAAACTAACTATTCTCTTTCATTGATAGGCTAAGAACTTTCCGAACCGCCCTCGTAGACTTGTTACAATGAAGTGGAAAAAGACATTAGAAATGCTCATAAATTATAAAAAAAACGACACACCCATGCAGAATGTATTAAAAATAAAAGCAACAAATCTTAATATTTGTATTCTTATATAGATAGTTTTTTTTCTTTTTTTATTGAAGTTTTTTAATTTTATAATTTGAAAATATTTAATTTTGTAATTTAAAGGATTTAATATATGTTTCTTGTACTTTTACTAAACTTTTGTTTTTTTTACTTGTGACTTTGGTTACAAATATTTTCCATAGAAGAAGTAAATAAAATTCTTTAACAAAAAGAGAACATTTTTGGTAAATTATGCAAATAACAGGATAATTAAACTGGTATCGAATTTGTAGCATAATTTAAGAAAGCATACCATAACCTAATTAACTAATAATTGAGTTAAATAACGTCAACTTAAAGCCAACAAAATTGTAATAAATTTATAGCTAACTATAAGTTAGCTAACTATAAGTTTGCTAACTTTTAGCCAACTTCAAAGCAACTTACTTCAAGTTAGTTGAAATGTCATGCAGTGTCGGACAATTGACTACTGCCTAGGACATCGCAATGTTAAAATAGTCAGTTGGCTTCACTAAAAGAAATCCAAGCATCAACCACAGCTAGTTGCGAAATAGTCAGATTAAAGGCGTTAAAAGTTAGTTGAGTTGCCGGCAGGGTTATAAGCATAAGTATATATTCATTGCAACAAGTTCTGTGTCTACAATGAGTCTTGTGGTGAATCTTGTGGTTGAAATAGGCATGTAGCGTTTTGAGGATTCAAAAGTCTACGAAGACACAGATAACATCAGTGTCAGCTATAGTGTTTCAATAAGCTAACCCATCTGTTATATTATTTTAAGTTTTTGTTTATGTTGTCCGTATGTGTTTAATCGTATAAATCAAGGCAGCAAACTTAGACTAATACGAGGGTTGCTACATATATTTCTGGCCTAGGCAACACAAAGTATAGCCTGGCGCCATCTGACATTTCCATTGAAAAGTTGGACATTTTTTAGCATAGACGTACTCAGAATTTATTAGCATAGACGTACTCAGAACGTTTCGACGTACGACCATCATTTGTGTTGTTTACAGTGACTTGAAAAAATCAATTTGGCAAAAAAATGGAATTAACTCGTGAACATTTTCGTGCGATCATTTTCGAAGTGGAATATCAGGACAAGAGTCCATCGATGAACTTAAATGTTTGTATGACGATGAAGCACCATCCTGTAGCACTGTGAATTCAATCGTGGCGAACGCTCGCTCAAAGAAGAATGTCGTGAATTCCGTCCAAAAACGGACGTTGTGCCAGAGAACATTGATGCCTTGCGTGACCTCATAATGCAAGATAGAGGCATCCTTGGGCATTTTTTCCACGAGCATACATTCGATATTGCATTTACACCTGGCCGTAAAAAAGGTTTGTTCTCGTTGGATCCCGCACAATTTGATAATCGCTCAAAAAAAGCCTCGTGTCGATTGGTGCAAAGAAATTTTTAAAAAATACGATCGCAGTGCTTTATAAGACGTTTATAAGATCGTCACAGGTGACGAATCATGGATCTATGCGCACGAGGCCGAAACAAGACAGCAATCGACCGTGTGGGTCTTCGAAGACGAGCCAAATCCAACGAAAGTTGTTCGTGGAAGAAGCACTTTGCCTGTTTCTTCAGCAAAACTGGTCTTGTGGCTACTAATCCGCTTGAGCAACGTAGGGCGGTACACCACAATTTGTTTGCTTGAAGTCTTTGGAGAAATTCGAAAAACGAACAAGGAAGACGAATCATTGTGCACCATTACGATGCGAGCTCTCACACATCGGCTCAAACCAGCGCCTTTTTGACCAGGCAAAACGTCGAATTGATGGGTCTGCCGTACAGTCCTGACTTGGCATCTTTTTATTCCCGCACATCAAAAAAAAATGCGTGGTCAACGTTTTTCGTCGCCAGAAAATGGAGGTGTCTCAATCGGCGTGGAAAAAGTGCTTCGACAATTGGTTTGAGCGCATGCAAAAGTGTATAAATCATGCTGGAGAATACTTTGAAAAACAATAAAACAATTTTTGATGATAAATATTCCATGAAAATGCGGCCAGAAATATGTATAGCAGCCCTCGTATTACCGTAAGTTTTATTGTGATTGCATTTAATAAAATTGTTATAATCTGTGATATTTTATTAAAATAGACGATTCCCTTGAAGATGTCGACAAACAATTGACGAAACGTCAGGAAAATGTGAAAAAAGCTTTTCATTTACAGCCAGAAACATAGGTCTTATTAGCATAATTTATAAACAAAATCAAAACAATCGATCTGACCAAATTCTAAAATTAAATAATATATAAAACAGTTTCTTGCTTTAACTAAACGTTTCAAAATTTTGATATCAAACCCATCTGTTGAACAAGTTCGATACATTGAAAAGAACTGTCATCCAGGATTTTATACGAAGAGTGGCCAAGTAGTACTAGGGTTGCTATTTATATTTCGGGTCCTGACAATACTACTGTTCCCAGATGAAAACTGGAACTTCCATTGGAAACTTTGAAATTTTATAGCATTACTTCACTCGGGACGTTTTGTCATTGGAAGGCGAATTGTTTTGTTTACAGAGTGTCGAAAAATTCATCTCAGTCGATGCGATGATTTTTTACGATTTTCGGCGTGGGTTATCGAGACAAGAGTGTTTAAATCAACTTGTTTCGACTTTTGGCGATGAAGCACCATAAAAAAACACTGTTAATCGTTGGTACCAAGAGTTCAGTCTTTGACGCCGTTCGCTCCAGGATGAATTTCGTGAACCATCGATTCTGTGCGTGAACTGATTAGGCAAGATCGACATGTGACATACCGTGAGATTGAGGCATCCTTTGGCATTAGTATGACAAGCATCAATAAGATATTGCATGTTCATTTGGCCGTGAAAAAAAATTGTTTTCGTTGGATCCCACGTAATTTGAAGAATGCTCAAAAAAGGCTCGTATGGATTGATGCAGAGATGTTGAAAAAGTATAACTGCGGTAGCTCAAAGGCAGTGTATAACATTGTCACAGGTGACGAATCATCGATCTATGCATATGAACCCGAAACAAAACAGCAATCGACCAATCGGGTCTTTCAAACGAGCCAAATCCAACAAAAGTTGTTCGTGGCATATGCAAAGCATATGATTGCGTTTTTTTCGGTATAACCGGCCATGTTGCCACAGTGCCTTTAATGGAACGTAGGAGGTCAATTCTAAGTAGTATACAATCATCTGTTTGCCAACATTGTTCGAAGAAATGAGGAAAGATATTAAGGGAAGACGGATCATTTTGCATGACGACAATGCATCAGCATTGTCTCAACGTCTATTTCACAAGGTTTAAACCAAATCTGGTTTGAAATTCTCAGTTATGTAAACGCTCTAAGGACGCTCAAAGGCCTACAGTAGTACGCAAAATACCGCGCATTAGAATAAAATCGTCTCTACAAATCAATAGTTTTATAAAACTAGAGTTCTCCACTTTACAAGCCTAGAGTTCTTTGCTCTACAGTCAAAAATGTCAAACTAGTACAGTTGTCATACCACTGTGAACAAATGAATGCAAATCCTGCCAAAAAGACGCAGAGAACCGCATAACACAGAAAGCTATGTCAGGATTCTCTATTGAATTTTACTTTAAGATTCGTGTACTTATTGTTAGGCTCCTCTGGAGCAGATTTAATAATACCAAAAAAAGCATTAATAAAAAAAAAAAATTTTAAAAAATAAACCTCTCTTTGGTTTGTGAGCTGCCTAAGTTTATTTTAATAAAATCCCATAATTATAAAGAAACGTCAAAAAAAATGATTTTATTTTTCCTTTCCTTGATTTGGCTAAAAAGTCAATCTTTGCCTTAATAAATTATTTCAAAAAACACGTGAGACACTTACATTTTCTTACTAAGGTCTTGTCGTTAATTTGTTTATTTGTGAAATTCTTCAACAGCTGATTGCACAATACTGTCAAGTTTTACTTAGGACCGTAAGACTTGACAGTATTGTGCAATCAGCTGTACTTTTGAGAATGGGGTAGGGAATTTGGTAATCTACACTGATAGTTCAAATGCAAATCATCTTTTGAAACAGGTTAGAGTAAAACTTGTATTGTGGCTGATTTTAAGAATTTTTTGGAGGCCTCCAGTATTTAGCAGCTTCACATTGTGTGGATTCCAGGACACGTTGGTATTTAGTTTAATGAGAGGGTTGATTAGTTAGCGAAGCAGGCAGTTGATAAAGGTGCCCCTATATCGCTGAGTTATACATACAGTGATGCTCTTGTGGCGATTAAATGGTTTTTGAAAGAGGTGTGGAATACGGAATATCGTAAGGCGTTTGAGTCAATTTCTAAAGGTAGAGTATTTTATTACGTTTTTTTTGATATTCCGTTCCATGATTTGCCAACTCAGTTCTCGAATCTGGGGACACTAAACTGGTGAATAGGGTAATGACGGGCCACTTATATGATGGTGTTTTTCTTACCATGATTGGTGTACGGCCATCTGCTCTTTGCGATGTATGTGGAGTCACTAAGCACAAAGTACAATAACCTTCGCCTCAAACAAAATTTTTTTAATAATTATTTGAATCTTCATGATATTTTTAAGAATGGAAATATAAAGTCTTTTCACAGTTAACAGGGAAGCGGGTCTTTCGATCTAGAAATAGGCTTTTTTCAAAGCCCAACGGACAAAATGCCAGGAACCCTGTTTTGCAATCAGCGGAGGGCATTAGCATGCCTTGGCAACATACTGGAAACCCTGGATATTTAGGTATGCCGTTCCTGACATTTAAATACAAGCCAAAAAAATAATATTTTTTCAGGATTTCATTTTTTTCAT
The DNA here is from genome assembly GCA_963513945.1 of Hydrotaea diabolus. Lineage (NCBI taxonomy): Eukaryota > Metazoa > Arthropoda > Insecta > Diptera > Muscidae > Hydrotaea > Hydrotaea diabolus. Next base: position 130,373,111 of record OY740719.1, read on the forward strand.
AAATCTCGCATCGAGCCTTAACGGAAAACTGTACTAATAAAAAAAACCAAGGCTTATTATCTGGCCACCCTTTGTATAAAATCCTGGATGACGATGCTGTTGAACGTATTGCACAAAATTCTATGGCCAGCTAAATAAAATAACGAATTTTGATATGACAACGCCACGCAACGCACAACTAGTGCTATTTTCTTTCAAAAAGTTATAAGATACTATTTTTTTCATTAAGCTTCTGGATATCAAGGTGTGGTCGCTCGCTCTACTGCGCTTTCTAGTGACACAACCGTTTCATTTACACCTCGAGATTTTGAACGAAAGAAGACAGCTTTCTATATACCCTGGTTTTTTGAGATAAATTCTCCGCCCTAACTTAACCAAAGTCCAAAAAACAAACGTTTAAACTACAGTTCACAGAACTACCAGAATACAACCTGACATTTAAAATGAAGTTCTCCGCCATTTCCGTCAAAACCCAAAAAAGTGGTTCAATGTCGTAAATGTGACAAATTAACTCATCCTTTAGCTCTTGAATTGTTCTTGGCTTACTGACGTACGCGTTTTCTTTTAAATATCCCCAAAGAAAGAAGTCCAACTCTGTCAAATCACATGATCGTGGCCCCAATTTACATCGCCGTGGACACAAGAGATGAATGCGAATGCGATTTCCTTTTGAACTTGCCTCTTCTGTTTACACAAGGCAATTCGGTTACGACAAATTTTGAGTTACTGATTACTGAGTGAAAAAATACTAAACTAATCTGCAGCCAACTTCACACTTCGAAAAAAACAAAAGGAATTGACAGTACGGGCAAGATTTTTTCCCCTTTCCATTTCCCTTACCTCTCTCATGCAAACTGACAATTGCGGCAAGTAATGTTCCCTCGTGTAAATGGGGACATAAACTGTGATCAGAGCTCGACAAAATCGATAAATACGGGCTGCACCAATACATGATATACACACAAGCGACTTAGTGTTAAAGTTTTGAAGGAAATATTTTTTTTTGACCAACACTCAGGAGTTTTCCCCTATACATGCGATGCATTGCGTTGGTGAGTGAAAAGTAAAAGAGTTCAAGGGGGAAGAGGGAGTAATGTTTATTGACATTTGACTTGAATTTCTGGATGTCGTAATTGGTGGGAAATACAATCGCCGAAAGTCGATTCCACATACGGACAGTACGGGCGTAAAACGAATTTCATCTGTAGTGTATAGTGCGGTCATCCGGCCAATCGATAACAAATGGGTGTGAATTCCTGGAAAGTCGTGTATCCCTGCCGAACATCCTCACGTCAGGAATAATACGACGAATGTCTGAAGAACACACACTATGAAAGTAACGATAGAGGGGCGACACACAACCCACATATGGACGATGCTCCAGGGAGACAATAGAGTTGGATACCCTACTGTCACATATCAACACCATCGCCCTCCTTTGGACACGATCAAGTAGCTCCAAGGATGATTTTGTAGCACCTGCCCACATATTGGAGTTGTATTCCAATTTCGGCGTTGTAATTGGGAGTTGTATTACATATTTCTTGCACCGCTTAAGGAAGCCTATACACTTGAGTGCTTCTTTCGACACTTCGAATACATGCTTCGCTTAACAAGCGTCACATTGTAAAGGTAATTTCATGCCCAGAACATCAAGAGCATCCGATTGTTTGATATCCGTACCATCGATAGATAATGACGATACTGAGGGGTCAATGAATCGCTTGTGAGACAACAAGATCACTGCGTCTAACGCGCATTAAAATCTACTCTATTCACTCGACCCCATTCGGAAATGGCTAGTAAATCCCAGCCAAGTGTCTCATCCATTATTCGCCTTTTGTCTTCAATATCTTGAAGACTCGGCCTACGGTCGAAGGAATATTAAGAGTAGATTGTATATAAAGAGTAGATCCGCGAAAGAGTAGATTGGATTCACGGTCTGACCCAAAAGATCGTCAATAAAAATAAGAAATAAAGAGGAAGAAAGGACAGAGCCCTGCGATACACCTGCGGTCAGCCTATGTTTGCGAACTGACAGTTGTGGCAAGTAAAGTTGCCTCGTGTAAATGGGGACATATACTGTGATCAGAGCCCGACAAAATCGATAAATACGGGCTGCATCAATATATGTTATACATACAAGCGACTTATTGCTAAAGTTTTGAAGGAAATATTTTACGACTGGGTAATCCCAAGGTAAGCCTATATCATTTGACTTCCGCGATCTTGCGACTTGTTTTTGTCAGAGGTTTTTAGTCTTCCGTTACAAGTACAGACGTCGACTGTTCGTGTTACTTTGTAACGTCGTTTGAAAGTAAATCACATTTTCTATCCTAAAAAATCACATTTTCTATCCTAAAAAAATCCCCTAGGCAAAATAGGCCATAAATTGCAATTGTAACTCATATGGTGATTGTTAAACAAAATGTTTCTTATTTTATAATTCCTTTTCTTATTTTATAATTCCTTAAAAACTAAAAAATTGACTAACTTTCTAATAATACAACTATGTACAAAAATATATTCACTATTTCATGTTCCCTATCCATCCATGTTACTCCTTAGCCAATGCAATTGTAGGAAAAGGATGCGACTCAATATAAGCCAAAGATTTCAGGATATAATCAGGAATGGGTGGTGGTGTAGGTAAATGATCACCCTGAGGACGATAACCATTTTCATCGGCCACATAGGACAGTTGGAAACTCTGTCCTTCCGGAGAGGTATAGCCAAACGATCCTGATGCATACGAACTGCCCACACCAGTTTCACTGACATCGATGCCATTTGAAGTTTCATATTCGAAATTGTATCTGCCGTCGGAATGAACTTCATTGGTGTACTTCAGAGTGCGCGCCTTTACATCATCCGGATTGCCAGGAGCACACTGGGCAACAGCAATCAAGGAGGAGAGAACAATGAACTGGAAGAATAATATACGGAATATTAGGGTTGGTTTAATGAAGAAGAGTTAAATTTGACTTACAAATTTGAACATTTTTTATGCTGAAATGTTTTGTATTAGTTGTTGGCTTAGGTTGAGTTGTGCGTTTGCTTCTGATTCTTCATTCAAATTCAAACGTCTTTTATATATCAAAATATTTTTTGCGATAATTATTATTATTTTTAAAACTTGCACTAATCTGTCGAACTGGGTATCATCATAAGTTTGTTTTGTTTTATGTTTTATGAGCTCAAATACAGATCATCATATTTCACCGCTTTAATGTGGATTTTTTACGTCTTTTCGGCAGTATTAACGAACTAAATTATATTTTTTATAGTCTCACCCTGCAGGGGATTTGCTTGAGAGCATGGCATTTCATTTCGTTATTTCAATCAATATCGAAAAATTCAAGCAAATACAATTCAAAGCTGTTATCAAATTAGGGAAATTACCATAATCTCACATTTCTGTTGTTGCAGAGGGTATTTTTTGATCGTTAACCCAAAAGTGTTTCACTTTTTTTCTAGCCCCTTAATACAACATGGGGTACGTTGCCACGCTTCTGACAGAAATATCCAAATGTCTCATCTAATAATCGTTATCAAATCAATAATATTTTGTCAATATTTTACAAACTCTTTCAGTTTTTCCGATGGCGGTGGGCTGAATGTCGGGAATTGGACTTGAAAAATGTTATGAAGGGTGTTTTTTCAGATGTGTGGTTTTTAAGAAGAAATAAAACGGATGTAATTTAATGTTATGACCAAATATTTAGCTTTATTACGAGGATTGTTATATATATTACTGGCAAAGGCAACACTTAGTGTTGACAAAAGCCATCTGACATTTCCATTGGAAAGTTTGACAGTTTTTAGCATAAACGTACTCAGCACTTTTTGACGTACGACCATCATTTGTGTTGTTTACAGTGACTTGAAAAAATCAATTTAGCAAAAAAAAGGAATTAATTCGTGAATTAACTCGTGAACATTTTCGTGCGATCATTTTTCACAACTTTCGACGTGGATGATCACGACAAAAGTCCATCGATGAACTTAAATCTTTGTATGGCGATGAAGCCCCATCTATAGCATTGTGAAAAACTGGTTTAATGAATTCAATCGTGGCCGACGCTCGCTCAAAGCCGAAGGTCTTAAAGTTCGTCCAAAAACGGCCGCTGTGCCAGAGAACATTGATGCCGTGCGTGAACTGAAAATGCAAGATCGTCATGTGACATACCGTGAGATAGAGGCGTCCTTGGGCATTTCTTCCACCAGCATGGAACACCTGGCCGTAAAAAGGTTTGTTCTCGTTGAATCCCGCACAATTTGACAATCGCTCAAAAAAGGCAAGTATTGATTGGTGCAAAGAAATTTTGAAAAAATACGATCGCGGTGCTTCAAAAGACGTTTATAAGATCGTCACAGGTGACGAATCATGGATCGATGCGTATGAGACCGAAACAAAACAGCAATCGACCGTGTGGGTCTTCGAAGACGAGCCAAATCCAACGAAACTTGTTCGTGGGTGAAGTACTTCCAAGCAAATGGTCGACTGTTTCTTCGGCAAAACTGGTCATGTGGCGACTGTTTCGCTTGAGCAACGTAGGACAGTCAATTCTAAATGGTACACTACAATTTGTTTGCCTGAAGTCTTCGGAGAAATTCGAAAAATAAACAAGAAAAGACGAATCATCGTGCACCATGACAATGCGAGCTCTCATACGTCGGCTCAAACCAGCGCCTTTTTGACCGGCCAAAAAGTCGAATTGATGGGTCATCCGCGGTACAGCCCTGACTTGGCACCCAATGACTTCTTTTTATCAACGATTTTCGTCGCCAGAAGATGCTTGTGAAGCGTTCAAAAACCATGTTCTGGAGGTGTCTCAATCGGAGTGAAAAAAGTGCGTCGACAATTGGTTTGAGCGCATGCAAAAGTGTATAAATCATGCTGGAGAATACTTTGAAAACAATAAAACCATTTTTGATGATAAATATTCGCATTTTCATTATTAGGCCAGAAATATATGTAGAAGCCCTTGTACAAGCAGAACAATTCAAAAAAGTGGAAAAGAGATTTTGTAAAAAGGGGCATGCATGGCTTAAAAAAGGGTCAAATTGCCACTTTAGTGTTCCAACAGTGACGCTGGTTGGCACCGACGCAGATCTCAACTTTCATTCTGAGTAAAATATCAGGTCCGAATTGGATTTTTTAAATTGCTACTTCCAAATATTTGGACATTGCCAAAGGATTGTATAAGTCGGGTTTCGACTAATCGATTAATCGACTTTTGGGTATAAAAAACTCAAAGTCGGTAAGTCGACTTTTTTATTTTAACTCCAAATGTTTTTAATTGTCATCTAAACAACGCATATTACTTAAATTTATTGTGCGCTTTCATTTATTGTCGACGATTGAGAAATACTTAAATGTTTTATTTGATTGTCGTGGCAACGTATGCCGAGGTTAAAAACGTTTGCCGTAAAAAATGTTCTAGATTTATCCAGAGCAATTAATCAAGTTAGTAAGTATACTGACACTGAAAATATATTTAGCAGTAGAACAATTTTTTTGTTGCTATTTTTTGAAGCGAGCTGAAAAGCGCTGAAATTAGAAATTCTCGAATAAATTTCGATACCAATTAAAATGATGTTGTTTAGCCGAAAGAGATTGTGGGTTCCCACGCCAACGAAGAGGATAACAAAGGGGGGTTCCTTGAGAAGTGTGTAAGCACTAGGCGCGAAAAAGACCATATTAACATCAATGGGGTTTCAATACAATTAAAGCACTATCTGATATTTGTCGTAAAACAAACCCTTATCCAATACTTATAAGTTGAACAATGGGAAGCGTGTGTCCATTTATTGCAAAAGTAGCTAAAAACAAACGTTGCCACTTCTGTCCCGCTTGAGATAATTTTCGCATGCAGTTCTTATTGCTATTCAAATTTGAAGCTAAATTTCTCTAAAAAATTTAAAAATTATCATCTTTGTGAGATCAATTGATGAGGACATGCGTGTATATCAGGGCTGTTATAGAAACCAATGTTGTCACTATTGGTTTTGAAAACGATCAGAAAAAATGCTTTGGTGTCATGAAAACCAATGTTATCGGTTTTACCAGCAAAAGCTGATTCGAACATTTATTTACATTAGGAATGGACAAAACCAACTTGGTTTCATGACACCAAATGAAACCAACATTTGTTTGCAAAAACGTCAATTAGCAATACCGACATGGTTTCTATGACAGCCCTGTAAAAATCGGCATTTTGTCTTAAGTATATAACCCTATATAGCCCATCTTGCTGTTTACCTATTGTCGCAGTACGTCAGCATTGCTTAAGAACAAAATTGAGACCTTACTGTTTCTTGGAGTGATGCGCGCTACTTACCCTTTTCATTAGAAAGAGAATTGTTTTTGACACGCGGACATCGTGGAATTAGAAGAAATGCAAATTCAACTGAGCAACAAAGGATGTCAACGTAAAAAAACATTTGCTAAACGATCCCATGATTGGCGCTTTATATTATGCACCATATTGACCCGAAGCAGCAATTTTCCGGCCAGGAAAAGATCTTTTCTAAAAAAAAAGAATAATTAAATTTATTTGTTTAATTCTTTTTGAATTTACTTCTAGTACTTAGCTATTTCTTGCCCTCGCTGAAATATTTCAATGGGAAAACTAAAGCAACAGAGACTCAAAAAATAATATCATAGCCTTTAGTTCACGTAAAGGGTGGTCCAACTAAAACGTACAATGTTAACTGTAAATAGAACAAAAATTTAGAATTATGTTAATATTTTTTCTTATGATAGAAGGATTTATGATAATTACGTGTAAAGAAAAATATTGGCCAAATGCTCACCACGGCTTCGGTGGCATACCTCTATCCGAAGCTCCATGTTTTAAATGACTCTGAGACATAATGGAGGTTCAGTGTCATTAAAGTAAAAAAATATCTCATCCTTTAGCTCTTGAGTTGTTCTTGGCTTATTAACGTACATGTGGTACTGTGTGAAAAGTGGCACCATCCTATTGGAACAACATATCGTACAGGTCCATGGTCTCAATTTCTGACCACAAAAAGTCCGTTAACATCTCGCTTAACGAACACCATACGCGGTAACTGCTTGGAAGACATCATTTTCGCATAAGTACGGCCCGAAGACGCCGCCAGCCCATAAACCGTACCAAACAGTCACTCTTTGTGAATGCATCGGCTTTTCATCGGCTGCTTGGTAACGAATCCACTGAGGTGAAAGTGGGCCTCGTCGCTGAAGGTGATTTTCTTTGTTAAGTCACCATTCCCTTCTGTCTGTTCATTCAACCATTCGCTGTATGGACGACGCTTGAAATGTTCGGTGAAATGTTCAGCTCTTGAGTCAATTGAGCCTTGTAAGCGTGTGAATTCAAATCTCTATTCAAAATTCGCATCAGTGATGTTCGTGAGATGTTCAATTGTTGGACACGACGACGAGTCGATGTTGACAGCTCTTCTTCCGTACGACTCGTACTTGAGTCAATTGAACCTTGTAAGCGTGTAAATTCAAATCTCTATTCAAAATTTGCATCAGTGATGTTCGTGAGATGTTCAATTGTTGGACACGGCGACGAGTCGTTGTTGACGGCTCTTCTGCCATACTATCGTGAACAACATCAATATTTTCCGCAGAAACAAACTGGACTAGCATGGCCAGGTGCTTTCACATTTCCTAAAGACCTGTTTTGCTGACATTTTGGGCATAATTCTTTCGATTGTGGTTACATTTGGTCCAGTATGCTGACTAAAAAAAAAACCTTGAAGTGCCCGAAATTCATTTTGATTTGAACGCCCATTTTCTTAGAAGGCTTCAGCAATTTGAACGCGCGGCTCAATTGTGATTTTTTTTTAATTTGAGCGCCCTCTTACGTTAAAGGTTTCAACATTCTTAACGCGCTGCTTAATTGTGTCCCTTGTCATAGTTGAATTTGTCAAACACTGAAACAAAGAAATAACGAATTATTTAGGACAAAAAACTTGATGTTAAAGTGTGACTTACAGTTTACATCGTGCATTATAGTAGGACCACCCTTTATTTCAGTTACAGTAAAATAGTGTCATAAAGCTCGATTATTATAATCTACAAACGATAGGAAATACAGAAAAAAATTATATTAATTTATGTTTATATTTTATTGGTTTAAGGAACTTTTTAAAAAATTTAACTATATAATAATATTTAAAATTTTTTTGAGGCATTTTTAATTTTAAAGGTATATAGGAAAAATTGATTAACGGTTTCTCCAATCAGTCCTTGTTTGGAAAAGAGTTGACCGACCTTTGGTTTTTAAAAAAAGTCGAAAAGTCGACTTTTTTATGTCGGCTTTTTCAACTATTTTATCTTCAAATATTTGTATTAGTCATCGAAACAATGCGTATTGCTCAAATTTATTATGCGCTTTCATTTATTTTCGCCGATTATTATTAAACTTATGCCTTCAATAATGTTCTTTATTTATCCAGAGAAATTAATCAATTTGGTTAGTATACTAACAATGAAATTTTATTCAGCAGCATAAAAAGTTTATATTTATTATTTTTTAGGGGAACTGATAAAAACCGAAATTAGAATTTTCGAATTACTTTCGATACCAATTACCCGATTGTTCCTTGACTAGAGTGTATGCACTAGACAAGAATAAGGTCATACTGGTGGCAAAAGTGTTCCAATACAATTGAAGGACTATCTGAAGGCACCGCCTGTTTGTCGTAAAACAAAAATTATCCAATACGCGCAAAATAGAAAGGGACCTAAGGGTAAAAACCAGTTTTGTTCAGAACAAGAGTAAGCGAATTCCATTTTATTTCCAAAATAGGGAAAAAATAGTCAATCGTTGCCAACTCTGCCTCGCGTGAGAGTTTATTTTCGAATGCAGTTCTTATTGCTGCTCAAATTCGGAGCCAAATTTCCCCAAAAAATTAAACAGTATTATCATTTTGAGATTAATTGACAAGGACCGTGTAGTTTCATGTATATAAATCGACTGTTTTAAAAAAATAAACTTTGTTTTAAGTTTTAAAAACTTCAATGTTTCTATATTTATATATTTCTATATTCTTCAATATTTCTATTGTCAAAACTACTTGAAATTCCGGATGTTTATAAGTTTATAATCACTCTTACTTTCTTAAATAAAAGTTTTTCTTACAAAGAAAACTTGTTTTTTTTATTTAAAAACACTGCATTTTCATTTCCCCTGAAGAAGTATGTCGAAAAATCGACTTTAATCGATTTTTTTTATACTAAAAAGACTAAAAGTCGACTTTTGATTTTTTTTTGTAATATTCGAAAAGTCTTAAAGTCGACTTGGAGTCTTAAGAATATAACCCTAATTTGAAAACAAGACCTCTTTTTCCTCTAAAAAACATATGTGACAGCGCATAGAGAAAGGGACCTAAGGGTAAAAAATCAATTTTCATTTTTTTTTTTGATGTGGACAAAATCTGAGCATCGAATGAGACCGATCCCATGCCCCAAAAGTGTTCCCTCCCAGAGATATGTGCGTTTTATGAAAGTGATGGTACACCAAAGATACACGTATTTAAATCTTTAAAATGGCTCTCCTGAACAAAACTGGTTTTTACCCTTGGTCCCTTTCTATTTTGCGCGTCACATATGCATTTTTATTAGGTACACAGAAACTATATCGGGGCTTAAGAATTTTTGTTAAGAGAAAAAAATAAAAAAAAAATCGAATAGACTTTTCATAAACAGAACTGAATTCCAACTAATCATTTCTCTTTGTGTGGGACAATCGTCATATCAACTATTGGTATCAAAAATTAAAGAATAAAATGTATAAGCAACATCATCGAAAAAATAAATTCGGTATTTGTACGAGTAATTTAAATATTTTGCCCTAATATTCTGGTCTAATAATGAAAATGCGAATATTTATTATCAAAAATGATTTTATTCTTTTTCAAAGTATTCTCCAGCATGATTTTTACACTTTTGCATGCGCTCAAACCAATTGTCGAAGCACTTCTTTCACTCCGATTGAGGCACCTCCAAAACATGGTTTTTAAACGCTTCAACAGCATCTTCTGGCGACGAAAATCGTTGACCACGCATTTTTTTCTTGATGTGCGGCAATAAAAAGAAGTCATTGGGTGCCAAGTCAGGGCTATACGGCGTATGACCCATCAGTTCGAAGTTTTGGGCGGTCAAAAAGGCGCTGGTTTGAGCCGATGTGTGAGAGGTCGCATTTGCTTGTTTGTTTTTCGAATTTTTCCCACACGGTCTATTGCTGTTTTGTTTTGGGCTCATACGCATAGATCCATGATTCGTCACCTGTGACGAAGCACCTAGATTGTATTTTTTCAAAATTTCTTTGCACCAATCGGCACGAGCCTTTTTTTTGAGCGATTGTTAAATTGTGCAGGGTCCAACGAGCGAGCGTCGGCCACGATTGAATTCATTAAACCTGTCTTTCACAGTGCTATAGGATGGTGCTTCGTCGCCATACAAAGATATAAGTTCATCGATGCACTCTTTACGTGATAATCCGCGTCGAAAGTTGTAAAAAATATTCGCACGAAAATGTTCACGAGTTAATTCCATTTTTTTGCCAAATTGATTTTTTCAAGTCACTGTAAACAACACAGATGATGGTCGAACGTCAAAACGTTCTGAGTACGTTTATGCTAAAAAATGTCAAACTTCCAGGAGATGTCAGATGGCGCCAGGCAACACTAAGTGTTGCCTAGGCCAGAAAAATATATATCAACCCTCATGTTAGGTACACAGAAACTATATAGGGGCTTAAGATTTTTTGTTTCGAGAAAAAAATAAAAATATTGTAATGGAATTTTCATAAACAGAACTGATCATTTCTCTCTATGTGGGACCAAACGTCATATCATCTATCGGTATCAAAAATTAAAGACAAAAAAAATCATAAAACATAACAAAATAAATTGCAACTCAATAGCTCGTAAAATGTAAAAGCAACAGTTCAACAACATTGAAAAAATAAATTAGGTATTTTTAATTTGAATAATACATATACGTAGTCCTTAGTAGTTTCTTGTTTATAGATTTAGAAAATAACTGATAATGTTTTATAAAATTGGGCCTAATAAATTAAAACTAAAAAAAAGAGTTAAAAATTAGAAGTATAACAGAACAGAAGCTACAATTATTTAAATTGGTTACCCCTGATGATAAACGACGAAGTCAGTTCGAAACATTGGGATATTTAAAAATAAATAAATTATAAAAAACATCAACATCTGTTTTTTTTCTCATGACCTCAAGCCTAACAATAACTGAAAAATAAAAAAAAAACCTAAAACACCATCGAAAAAAGTCCATCACGTTGTTCTTGTTTTCAAACTTGAATAATTTTATAACCAAGAACAACAAAAAGTATTATATAAAATTACAACAATTGACAATATAAAACCATTCAAAATTCTTGACCTTCCCTTAGACTAAATACGAGTATGGTAAACATTGATAGTTTAAACTATCTAACGATTCCACAACGTAAACATCGACTCTATCAAATCAAAGCGGTTTACGACCACCAGTAGCGCATTAATCATTGACCGCATCGCTGGCGTATCTTCTTTCAATTGTGACCTGTAAATCAGCCCAACTTTATCATACGATTATCATTGAAATCCGAATGCGAATATAATCCATATTTTGCCGCACAGAGCCGAGCCGCATATTCAAATCCATATTTATGTAAATGTCAATTTTTTATGTGATCATCATTGTCAACTGACATCGTCAATCGCATGAATATGCATGAGATCTCAAGCATAACCGGGCAACATGTGTTAAGTTTAATTCGGAAATTTGTTTATGGCACTAAAATCGATTAACTGAATTTTACGACATGGGTCTCGACAACAACAAGAAGCCCAACGGTTATGCCTATGATTTCGAGAACAAGACAATAAAAGTAGAACAATTGTTGAAGCATGTTAAGGACCACATTAAAAAAAGTTAACGCATTAGAATTATTATCTTGATCGTTAAAAACGACACAAATATTAAATTAAATCGATTTTTAATGCAATCAGAAGAATAAAATGTGCATACGCTAATGATCGAGCCAACTATCGAGCTTGCAAGCTAGGTTTTAATGTAATAATATATAGAGGTCCGTTTTATTGATCCCATACAAATATTTCTCACCAATTTGCAGTCTAATAGCCCCAGGAGTGAATTGATGCTCAATTTTGGGAAAGCTCTATTTTTTTATTAAATGTCGCAAATGGTATTTTCACTTGATTTAACAAATCAAACGAATTAAAAGCTGGGATCCTGAAATGTGGTTTGGAATTGAAAATGGGCGAAATCGCCCTAAAGGGAACAAATTTTTCTTTAAAATCCAGGTACTGAGTTCGCTTTTTCATGGGCAAATATGTCAAGCTCCATTTAAAAAAACATTTTGTAAACTTGAAGTGAAAATAGTTTTGTGTCAATAAATGTATTTGAGCACGAAATTGTAAATACTTGTTTCACTTTACTATGAAATAATGTACTTATTAGGGACATAAATACTGTTACAACATTGAACACACCCATTTCAATAGTAGAACTGAACATACCCCGTTAATGCCATACGGGTTTTGAAAGCTAACCTCGATATCGTTAGTCTGTAACGGGATTTTAAAATTGTTTCAACTTTCATCATGGAGTGGTCAGATAATGAGAACCGTATCGCTGTAATAGCGCTATTCAAGTGTGAAATGAAAAAAAGCGATATTTTCAAAACGCTCCGGCCACTAGGGATTAACGCATGTTCGTCTACCGATGCATAAAACTGTTTAAGGAGACTGGAGATGTAAAAGACCGCGACCGGTCCGGCCGCCCACGCTCTGTTCAAACACCGCATGTCATCAAAGCCGTTAAATCAAGAATTCACAGAAATCCGCTTCGAAAACAGAAAATCATGGCCCGTGAGATGAATGAATATCACGCAAAAGTCCATGAGTTGAATCATTAAAAAAGACTTGGGACTTGGTGCTTTCAAACGGCGTACCGGACATTTATTGACTGCAGGATTGAAAATGCAAACGTCTTTTGGTGAAGCACGCTGATAACTTGCAGAGAAAAATTTTGTTCACCGATGAAAAATAGGGCTAAAACGCCCCAGGCCTGGCTTCTAAACAATTTGCCAGCGTTCATTTCCTCTGAAGAATGGCCCTCAGGCAGTCCAGGTTTGAACCCATTGGATTACACGGTTTTAGACGGTTTTGGACGGTTTTAGAGGAAAAGGTTTGTCACAAATGATACCCCAACATTGGATCTCTTAAGACTGCTTTGGTTCGAGCTGTGGCCAATTTTCCAATGGACGAGGTTCGTGCAGCTATTGACGATTGGCCAGTGGGACTTAAAGCGTGTGTATAGGCAAAAGGCGGACATTTCGAATAAGTAGATTTTTTTTTGGATACAAAATACATCAATAAATAAATTAAAAAATATTTGGTCCAAAAACATTCAGTACTTTTTATTTTACAGTATAAAACGTGTGTAACAGTATTTATGTCCATACTAAGTACATTAGGGTGGGTCGATTTAGCAATCGATATTGTGACATCGATTATTCGATAGCTTTTGGCAAAAGAAATGAGAAAAAATCCCAATACCAAAAAAATGATTTTTGAGGCGTCCAAATTTCAATTTTTCGACCTTTTCTCAATTTTTATTATTAAGGTCTCAATTTTTATTATTAAGGTCTCAATTTTTATTTTAAGGCCACATACAATAAAATATAACATATGAGAGAGATTTGTAAAGAATGGAGGGGGGGGGGGGTTCCAATAGGAAAATAACAATTTCGTATCTTTACTTCAACGCACCCTTAATAATCTTTTAGTGACAAACCATTAGTCGAAGTCAACATTTTCATCATGGTAAAGTTCACTTACGAGCAACGTTTGGAAATCATTAAAAATGACTAGGTGGTCGCAACTCTAAGAGTGCTTACTCCAATTTACGGCCGTAATAATCGTCACACTCGACAGGCTGTGCATGCTAAAGTGGATGAATTTGGATCAAAATTTCCACTTTTGGATGTTCCGCCACCAAAGAGACACCGTACCGCTCGAAGCGACGAAAATATCGCAGTAAGTGTATCCGTTTAAAAACAGCATAAAAATGAGTCAAAACGTTAGTCGAAGACAACATTTTCAACATGGTAAAGTTCACTAACGAGCAACGTTTGGATATCATTAAAAACTAGATAAACAAAGTATCTGTTATTGGACAGCAACAAACCCACATGTGCTTCAAGAGACACAATTTCATCCGTAAAAAAATACGGTGTGGTTTTTTGGGCCGTATTTATTCGTCGATGAAAACATAGTTATGTTACCGTCAATGGGGACATAGTGCCATGTAAAAAAATTATTTTTGGCCAGAATTCGATAAGCTTAACATAGCCGATATGTGGTTTTAACAAGACGGTGCCACTAGACACACAGCACGCATTACAATCGATTTACTGAAAGGCAAATTCGGTGAACGTGTTATCACGAGAAAAGGTCCGAGAAAAGGCCAGTAACTTCACTTACAATTAAGTGAAGTTACTGGCACATACGAACGCAAAACCCTTTGAGGGTTTTAATATACTGACCTAGTACCATCACCCTGACTTGGAATTTCTCACCCCCCAGATTGGCTGTTGTACTGAGTTATTAGATTTAACAAAAGTAAATAACTGGGACAACCGCCGCTATCACGCACTGGAGTCCTTTATTTCGGTTCAAAGAGAGTATAGGCGCAGCCTCCAAGCAGATGGACCACGATAAGACTTGTTAACTATGTTGCCGAGCATGGTCAACAGAAGACCTTACCATCGAAACCCTTCAGTTCGGACGGAGGAAACAACCGCTGCTGTAGCTGCTGACATACAAAACAATCCAAGAGTTTCGACAAGAAGCTTATCTGCTCAAATGGGTATAAGCAGACAGTCATTGCAGTCAATTATGCACAAAGATTTGGACTTATTCCCATATAAAATTCAAATGGCCGATTCGCTAGGAATATTGCCAGAAGATGCTTCAAATGATGGAAGTGGACGCAAAGATGTTGAACTATCTTTTCATGTCTGACGAGGCCCACTTCGATTTAAACGACAACATAAACAAACAAAACTGTGGGATATGGGGTGCTTCCAACCCTCAGATACTCACAGACGAAATTACATCCACTTCGTGACACAGTGTGGTGTGCAGTTTCATCACGCTGCATTATCGGGTCCTACTTCTTCGAAGAAAATGGTCATACCGTTACGGTTACTGGAAACCGTTACTAAAGCATGTTGAGAGAGTTTTTCTATCCAGAATTACGCCGAATGAGAATTTCCTTTAAATATGTGTGCTTTTTTAAGATGGTGCGGTGCAACTCCTCACATTTCCCGGTTTGCAACGAAAATTCCCAAATAAGCTAATATGTAGAAACTCTATATTCCGCTGGCCCCCAGGGTCGCCTGCCTTACTGCCCCTGACTTTCTTGTGGGGTTATTGCAAACAGGAGGTCTACAAAGCAAAACCAACAATTTGAATGAACTAGAGCAATCCATTCGAGAAACAATTGCGGCTATTCCTGTATCCACTCTCCAAGCAGTAATGAACTACTTTTGGGTAAGATGGCGCGAATGCATCAACGAGCAGGGGAACATTTAAATTCCACTATTTTTAACACTAATTAAGCTCTATTAAATATAATTGAATGAGCTTTAACATAAATAAAAGAAAAATGAATAAATCTATAACGATTTTCTTCAATTTCAACAGCGCCCGTCCTTGGTCCAAAAAAAATTACATCTGCTAAATTTGATAAAGAAGAAGAGTAGTAGTATGATTACCAGCTTTAAATGGACGGTCAGACAGGTATTATACGTCGATCGGTTTACTTAAAGGTGGGTTTAGCTCAAATATTTTTGGTAGTTGCAAACATTAAGCTTGAAACTAAAATATAACACCCTGGTCAGGCAACGTTCGAATTAAGTCATTTTGACGTTTAGGTGTCACCAACTGCAAGGCTGGCGGTGAACCGAACTTAATGCCGTGTGCAGTATTTTTCATAGAAGCCTTTTAGGAACAGCAGAAGATAGTTCTTTTCTTTGTTCACCAAGCACACACTCTATTGTGGTTGGATGTCCAAAAAAGTCTTGCGTAACTAGTATTATGGCAATCAATAATTTTGAGATCATCAAAACAAATAGTCTATGACAACCAATAATTTTGAGATTATCAAACAAATAGTCTAATGGTATGACGGACCAACTTTCAAGATTGTTACAATTATAGTAATTGCAACTGAAATACTTTTCGTCTAAGGCAATTTTTGTAGCTCAGTCCGGTTTCCAATGGACACACAATAGGAGCGGTGTTATTAATCCTTTACAGTCATTTCTCCTTCCCCTTCCCTTGTTCTTTTCGAAGAAGACATTTTGATTTCAATTAATACCCTGCGGGAAATGAGGGGTTAATTACCCTGAATGTCCCAAATCGAGGATGGGTAAAAACAGAACCTGACACAGAACTGGTTTGGTATGTATATAATACTGTCAATTACTTGCAATATCAAAGTCGTCAAATTAAAGACCCAGCAATCTTTAATAATTACATTGTTGTACTATTTGCATTACCAGTAATGAGCTATCAATACTATTTGCATTTTTTTGAAACCAAAAGTTAATTCTTCGGTTCCTCTTAAACAATATTTAAATGTTAGTAAAACCATAAATATGCAGTAATTTTTAAAGAAACCAATCCTCAATAAGAACATATTGAGCTATCATTACCTTATGCATTACTTGGAAACAAAAAATAATTGTTCACTTTTCTCTCTTATTTAATATTATTAAGTAAGAAAAAAGGAAAATGTGCAACCTGTTTCAAGAAACTCAAAAAAATCGCTATTGAAAAGCCTTGCTCAATAATTACATCTTTGTACCATTTGCATTATTAGGTAATTAGCTGTCATTACCCTTTGCATTATTTTGAAACCAAAAGTTGATTCTTTGGTTCCTCTTAAATAATATTTAAATGTAAGTAAAACCAAAAATATTCAGACATTTTTAAAGAAACCAAAAACCTTAATTTGAACTGAGTAATCTTTAATAAGAACATCTTAGCTTCATGTAAATTACCAGGTAATGAGTTATCATTACCCTGTGCATTACGTGAAATCTAAAAAAATAATTCACTTTCCTCTCTCATTTAATATTGAAAAGTAAGAAAAACTGAAAATATGCAGCCTGCTGAATAATTACATCTTTGTACCATTTGCATTACCAGGTAATTAGCTATCATTGCACTTTCCATTATTTTGAAACCAAAAGTGTGCGGTTGCTCTCTAATTTAATATTTAAATGTAAGTAAAACCGAAAATATGCAGCCATTTTTAAAGAAACCAAAAAACCTTAATTATAACCGTGTAATCTTTAATAAGAACTTTTGAGCACCATGTGCATTGCCACATTACCATATGCACCATATGCATTATTTGGAAGATTTTACATATCCGCGGATTTCAGCTTTATTTTAAACAAAACCACTTTGGGCGAATTTTGTTTAGAAATCTATTTTGTTTAGAAATCTATAAAATTTTTCAAACAGACTAATCGTTAAATTGAACTGATGTGATGGGATGAATAGGATGGGTTCTGTGATTGGTATTCTATGATGCATACAGTGACACGTTCGGTACCTGTTCTTTTTGATCAGTCCCGTAATACGAGTATATCACACAGTATCTGAGAAGTGTTAATTGACACCATTCAATGACAAAGCCATGTACAAATTACATGGCTTGGGTCGGTACTGAGACTAGTCCCCATCCATGAAGAACCTCTCCCGTGACTGGTTCTGATCCGGTCCAATTTCCCGAAGGGTATGTCTTGTCCTGAACAAAAGAAGAGCTTCACAAAACAAGTCATAACTAAAATCAAATACGTTTTTCTATTTTCTTAAATTGAGCTATCTTATAAAATAAATTCACTATCTTAAAACTAGTTAACAAGAAATATATATATACAAAAGATTTGTTCACTATCGAACTCTCACTTCTTGGCTACAGTAACTTTTGGAAAAGGATGCGACTCAATGTACGCCAAGGCCTTCAAGATATATTCGGGAATTGGTGGTGGTGTGGGCAAATGATCGCCTTGAGGCTGGTAACCATTTTCATCGGCAGTATATTTCAGTTCCACACTCTCGCCTTCGGGTGAGGTGTAGGAGTAAGAGCCCGTAGCATAGGAGCTGCCAACGCCGGTCTCAGCAAAGTCTATGCCATTGGAAGAGGCATATTCGAATGTGTAACTGCCATCAGGATTAACTTCATTGGTGTATTTCAGAGTTTCAGCCGTCACATCGGCGGGATTGCCACCCGCGCAAAGGGCCGTCACAATGAGGGAGGATAGAACAATGAACTGTTGAAAGATAAGGAAAAATGTCATACGATTAGTGAACATCCCTTTTCAAAGTCTTTTTAAATAAGGAAACTTACAAATTTAAACATTTTTGCTATTAGTTTTGAATTTTGTTTGTTCCGCAATGGATTTCCTTTCCGATTGTGTTATGGCTTCGCTACTGAATTGTTATTAATTTATACCTATGGTTTTATCTTCAAGTTTTTGCTGTATTCTTCTTTCTTTTTATGGCTTATGGTTTTTTGTGTGTTTATTTTGTTGTTCTTTTGCCCGCAATCAAATATTTTGCATTCCGAATATTTTACGGCTTCTTTTTTTAAAAAATTTGTTGGATTTTAGTTTGTTTTGGCTTTTTGTTTCGTTTTTGACAACATCATTGACTGGGTTTGAGTTCATATTTTATGTAAATCAGTTATTATTTTATACAATACGTTTATTTTGGCGGTTATCGGTTTGATGGCGGTGTTAATGTCTTCGTTTATTTATTTAATAACCCTAGTTAGATCTAGATCCATGTTAGTTGAACGATTGCACCCTACATCAAAGTAGGAAAGATATACGAAAATGGTCGGACTTCTTAGACAATAATCTGAATATTTTAACGGCTTCTCTACTGGGTTCTGACAAAATATTCAAAAGTAATCTGTCTTTCCGATAACAATCTCATTTTTATGTCGACCTTTTATACAGAATGATTGTAACGCCAAGATCAGTTGGATATCACTTCTGTTCTCGTGATGAAAAATCTCAAGCCACAATATACTTAGTAGGGACATAAATACTGTTACACGTGTTTTATGTGGTAAAATAAAAAGTACTGAATGTTTTTGGACCAAATATTTTTTAATATATTTATTGATGTATATTGTATCCAAAAAGTATCTACTTATTCGAAATGTCCGCCTTTTGCCTTAACACACGCCTTATGTCGCACCGGCAAATCGTCAATAGCTGCACGAACCTAGTTCATTGGAAAATTGGGCACAGCTCAAACTAAAGCAGTCTTTAGAGATCCAAAGGTTGGGGTATCTTTTGTGACAAACCTTGTCCTCTAAATCCTTCCACAATTTGTAATGCAATGGGTTTAAATCTGGACTGTCTGAGGGCCATTCTTCAGAGGAAATGAACGCTGGCAAATTGTTTCGAAGCCAGGCCTGGGACATTTTAGCCTCATGGGCCGGCGCAGAATCCTGCTGGAAAGTCCATGGCTGGTTTTGGAACAGGAAATTGTTAAGAGGCTTCACAACAGCTTCCAAAACGGTTTCTTGGTAAACTTTGGCCGATATTTTGACTCCATGTTCGCAGAAATGCAGGTCAGTGACCCCATCGTAAGAGACACCCCACCAAACCATGACGGAAGCTGGCTGATGACCCTTTTCCACCCTTGGGATCAGTTCAGATTCTTCCTTAGATGACCGCGCATACACTCTTTCATTTTGCTTGTTAAGTTTTTCCTGAACGGTAAAAATTTTTTCATCGGTGAACCAAATTTCTCTGTGCAAGATATCAGCGTGCTTCACCAAAAGACGTTTGCATTTTTCAATCCTATTTTTTTACAGCTGAAGTCAATAAATGTCCGCTGCGTCGTTTGAAAGTCCCAAGTCTTTTTTAATGATTTGACTCATGGACTTTTGCGTGATATTCATCTCACGGGCCATGATTTTCTGTTTTAGGAGCGGATTTTTATGAATTCTCGATTTAACGGCTTTAATGATATCCGGTGTTCGAACAGAGCGTGGGCGTCCCGACTTTACATCTTTTTTGCATCGGTAGACAGTTTTATGCATCGGTAGACGAACATGCGGCTGATCCCAAGTGGCCGGAGCGTTTTGAAAATATCGCCTTTTTTCATTTCACACTTGAAAAGCGCTATTACAGCGATACGGTTCTCATTATCTGACCACTCCATGATGAAAGTTGAAACAATTTTAAAATCCCGTTACGACTAACGCTATTGAGGTTAGCTTTCAAAACCCATATGACATTAACGGGGTATGTTCAGTTCTACTATTGAAATGGGTGTGTTCAATGTTGTAACAGTATTTATGTCCCTACTAAGTATTTTCTATGGTACTAAATTAACAGCATTTCATGTAAAGGAAAATGTATTTATATACTACCGAAAACTGTTTGCATGGATCGTTTGTCAATCATTTATTAATTTCAATTATTAATTTCATTTATTAATTTCTAATCAAAAATTTTTTTCCCAAATCCACACCAAACAATAATTCGTTGAGGATGCATTGGCGTCTCAATACGAAGGCTTACTTATATATATATATATATATATATATATATATATATATATATATATATATATATATATATATATATATATATATATATATATATATATATATATATATATATATATATATATATATATATATATATATATATATATATATATATATATATATATATATATATATATATATATATATATATATATCTGGTCTAACAATGAAATTGCGAGTATTTATCATCAAAAATGGTTTTATAGTTTTTCAAAGTAGTCTCCAGCATGATTTATACACTTTTGCATGAGCTCAAACCAATTGTCGAAGAATTTTTTCCACTTCGATTGAGACATCTCCACAACATGGTTTTTGAACGCTTCAATAGCATCTTCAGGCGACGAAAATCGTTGACCACGCATTTTTTCTTGATGTACGTTAATAACAAAAAGTCATTGGGTGCCAAGTCAGAGCTGTGCGGCGGATGACCCATCAATTCGACGTTTCGGCGGGTCAAAAAGGCGCTGGTTTGAGCCGATGTGTAAGAGCTCGCATTGTCATGGTGTACAATGATTCGTCTTCTCTTGTTCGCTTTTCGAGTTTCTCCGAATACTTCAGGCAAACTAATTGTGGTACTTCAGGCAAACTAATCAGAATTGACCTCCTACGTTGCTCAAGCGGAACAGTCGCCACATGGCCAGTTTAGCCGAAGAAACAGGCGACCATTTGCTCGAAGTGCTTCTTCCACGAACAACTTTCGTTGCATTTGGCTCGTCTTCAAAGACCCACACGGTCGATTGCTGTTTTGTTTCAGGCTCATACGCATAGCTCCATGATTCGTCACCTGTGACGATCTTATAAACGTCATTTGAAGCACCACGATCGTATTTTTTTTATAAAATTGCTTTGCACCAATCGACAGAGCCTTTTTTTGAGTGTTTGTCAAATTGTGCGGGATCCAACGAGAACAAACCTTTTTTACGGCCAGGAGTTCGTGCAATATCGAATGTATGCTGGTAGAAAAAATGCCCAAGGGTGCCCCTATCTCACGGTATGTCACATGACGATCTTGCATTATCAGTTCACGTAAGGCGTCAATGTTCTCTGGCACAACGGCCGTTTTTGGACGACCTTCGTCTTTGAGCGAGCGTCGGCCACGATTGAATTCATTAAACCAGTTTTTCACAGTGCTATAGGATGGTGCTTCGTCGCCACACAAAGATTTAAGTTCATCGATGCACTCTTGTCGTGATAATTCACGTCGAAAGTTGTGAAAAATGATTGCACAAAAATGTTCACGAGTTAATTCCATTTTTTTTTTTTGCCAAATTGATTTTTTCAAGTCACTGTAAACAACACAGATGATGGTCGTACGTCAAAACGTTCTTAAAACGTTTATGCTAAAAAATGTCAAACTTTCCAATGGAAAGTTTTCGACTAACATTTATTTGCCGCCCTGGGTTGTATTCGACTAACATTTATTTGCCGCCATTGGTTAAATGTAGGCTTGCCCATGTACTTTTAATGCCACAAATTTTGTATGGACTAGAGGTAGTGTCGGGTACAGTCGAATATAATTTGCTTAAACTAAGGCGTATTATGAACACTGTTACACGGTTTGTATATAATGTTCATAGACGTGAACATGTATCTGCGTTTGTTAGAAGTTTTTTAGGAGTGTCATTTACTGAATATGTTAATCATAGGATTTTATTTCAGTTCTATAAGGTTATTAAAAGTGGTGTGCCTGTTCCACTGTGCAGTTCGTTTTGCTTTTCGCACTCTAGTAGGAATACTCAAATCGTTATACCTAGAATTTTTAATTCTATATTTGAAAAGTCTTTTGTTGTTCGGGTAGCCAGGTGCTGGAATCAATTGCCTATTGAACTGCTAGTTTTTTCTCACTCTAATAATGCATTTCGTCTTGAACTCTTTGATTACTCTATATCAGTTACACCTTAATAATTATATTCATAATTTTATTTTTATTTCCATGGATATAAAACATGTTTGCCAACAACTTGACTAAGGATCGTTTGTACAAATCTGGACTATATGTCTATTTCTATTTTTTTTGTTCTACTTGATGTAAATATGGCTGGGGAGCCAATCGCGTTAAATTACATTTGTATATACTTATACATACATTTTTATTATTAAAGTTTATTTTAGCTTTTAAGTTTTTCTATTTGGATTCCCAAAAAAACCGTATTACTTAGCAATACATTCGTATTGCTAAGTAATACGGTTTTTTTTGGCCCTATGGGCTTTTGTATTACTATATGAATTAATAAATAAATAAAATAAAAATGTCACATGGCGCCAGGCAACACTTAGTGGCCATTAATATATATATATATATATATATATATATATATATATATATATATATATATATATATATATATATATATATATATATATATATATATATATATATATATATATATATATATATATATATATATATATATATATATATATATATATATATATATATATATATATCAACCCTCGTAGCACGCACAGCCTATCGAGTGGGACGATTATTACATCCGAAAGTTGGAGAAAGCGCTCTTAAAGTTGCGACCACCGACTCAGTAGTAATTTTTATAGATTGGGTAGTAGTTTATAATTATTTCCAAAGTGAACTTTACTATATTGAAAATGTTACCTTCGACTAACGTTTTAACACTGAAAGATCATTAACAATGTTTGAGGGTGCGTTGACATAACGATACAAAATTATTATGTCCCTATTGGAAAACCCTTTTTAAGTCGATTTATGTTTTTCATTATTTTTGTTTATATTACTTCCGCGTCAGTTACACCCCCCCAGATATACTGTTAGGTGTTTTGTTATCGTTGATAAAGTAATCGGCCCATATTTTTTATTTTTTGAAAATGAGCAGGGTCAACCAGAAAATATAAATGGACTCTGTATAGAAATATGATTGAAAATTGTTTGAGAATAATCCTAACATATGGTTCCATCCAGCAAGATAAAGCCACCGCGCATACAACAAGAGCCACAATATAATTTCTTCTGTCTTATTTGGGCCATCCAGTATATGTAATTTACGAGGGCGGTTCGGAAAGTTCTTAGCCTATCAATGAAAGAGAATACATAGTTAGTTTTTCAAAAATATTTTTATTTTTCAATATAATCTCCTGAAACTTCAATACACTTAGTCCAACGCTTATCTAGCAATTCTATCCCTTGATTAAAATAGTTTTCCTCAAGGTCTTCAAAATAGTGGTTTACAACTGTAATTGCATCTTCATTTGAGGTCAAACGCTTGCCAGCAAGGAATTTTTTTAGATTTGGGAACAGGTAAAAGTCACTGGGAGCTAAATCAGGAGAATAAGGTGGGTGGTCAAGCAACTCGTACTTAAATTCGTTGATTTTAGCCATTGTTAAAACATTCTTGTGCGCTGGTCGTTGTCTTGATGAAAAATTATTTTTTGTGTTGTAAGCCAGGACGTTTTTCTCGAATTTGTACATTTAATTGATCTAAAAGGTTGCAATAGTACTCTGTATTTATTGTTTTACCCTTTTGCAGAGTGTCAATCAATAAAATACCTTTGAAGTCCCAAAAAACCGTTGCCATAACCTTACCAGCCGATTGAATTGTTTTTTCCTTCTTTGGGGCACTTCCTCCAGCTTCAGTCTATTGTTTGGATTGTTCTTTTGTCTCTGGAGTATAGTAGTGGATCCATGTCTCATCAACAGTTAAGAAACGACGCTTAAAATCCATTTTATTTCGCTGAAAACGATCCAAACAAGCTTGAGAAATGTTCATTCTTATGCGTTTTTGGTCGACTGTTAACAAGTCCGGCACCCATCTTGCAGAAAGCTTTTTCATCTGTAGTTCTTCATCCAAAATTAAATGGACTCGATCATTTGAGATGCCCATGATATTAGCTATTTCTCGCACTTTTATTCGTCGATCATTTAATACCATATCATGCACTTTGGCTACAATTTCTGTTGTTGTTGCTGTTTTTGGACGTCCACCAAGTGGTTCATCTTCAATGCTTGTACGACCACGTTTCAATTCAGCAACCCAATTTTTTACTGTTGCATATGAAGGAGCACTTTCACCTAACACATTCACCATATCATTATGAATTTCTTGTCCCGATAAACCTTTTTATGTAAATATTTAATGGCACCACGCATTTCTAATTTTTCCATTGTAAAAAATCGCTGATGCGTCTTTTGTGAACACCTGTTTCTATATGTAGGAGTTGCCAGATCGAAACAAAATTTAACATGTGTTCATAGCAGAGATGGAAGTTTCCAAAACACTTACTTTTTTCTGTTTATAACGCGCTTTTTGTGCTAGGCTAAGAAGTTTCCGAACCGCCCTCGTATACGTTGACGTGAATTTCAAATATCCTTGTATAACTTCGGCCATCTTCATTGAAGAATTCTTGCAAAGTCAATTTTATTCATTTCACACAAGTTTATTTTTTGCATGTGTGCAGGAGGTTTGATAACACCTTCATCCTACATCCAGCCCGCGACACCTCCATGTAGCGCTCCTCTCTGTTCGACATAAATTGAAATTTAAAATATCGGACTTTTTGCGATTTCCAGTAGCGCATAAATCATCACAATATCATTTCGCGTCTCTGTTTTCTATTCTCTTTCTCTTCAATCAAGACCTGTATATAAGTAGTTGGCAGGTCCTCGTCTTCGTTACTAATCCATATAGTGTCATCTGGCTATCATAAAATATACATGGCCACAAATATTATGTAAATTGTAATTCGATGTTTAATGGCATTGTCAAGTTTAGAGCTGCGCTCATGCGACCAGACCATTCTTTAAGAACTTGCTTTGAACGGGTAGATGCGTAGAATTTGTTTAAAATGAATATTTATCATATTACTATATGCGTAAATAAGATTATGGCAATAAAACCGATTAATAATTTATGTATATTTTAAAGCGCAGACTTCTTTTGTTGGCGAAGACAATGGCATAGTCAAAAGCTAAACTGGAGACTGTGTCAATACTTAGATGTAGTTCATGAGATATGGATATTAATTGTTGTAGTCTATTGCTGGCGACAGATCATTTAAGTTAGTGTACAAATAGAATGTAGATACTCGTAGCGCAGTCTTTGACAAGTATATAGGGAGAATCTTGGACACAGCGGTTTAAAGCAAGGAGCTTCAAAATCGGATAACTAAAATATGACGTAAGAATTTTCGTATAGAAAGTTTTTCGTTGCACACGTTATGAGCTAATTTTATTTGATAAAAATGTTCAGTCAGGTGGTTCAAAGCTGTAATAAGCTCAACGTGCTGTTTAAGATTGACCACGTACGAGGGCGGTTCGGAAACTTCTTAGCCTAGCACAAAAAGAAAAAAGTTAAGAGTTTTGGAAACTTCCATCTCTGCTATGAACACATGTTAAATTTTGTTTTGATCTGGCAACTCCTTCATATAGAAGCAGGTGTTCACAAAAGACGCATCCGCGATTTTTTTACAATGGAAAAATTAGAAATGCGTGCTTTCATTAAATATTTACATAAAAAAGGTTTATCGGGACAAGAAATTCATAATGATATGGTGAATGTGTTAGGTGAAAGTGATCCTTCATATGAAACAGTAAAAAATTGGGTTGCTAAATTTAAACGTGGTCGTACAAGCATTGAAGATGAACCACGTAGTGGACGTCCAAAAACAGCAACAACAACAGAAATTGTAGCCAGAGTGCATGATTACATGATCGACGAATAAAAGTGCGTGAATTAGCTAATATCATGGGCATCTCAAATGATCGAGTCCATTTAATTTTGCATGAAGAACTACAGATGAAAAAGCTTTCTGCAAGATGGGTGCCGCACTTGTTAACAGTCGACCAAAAACGCATAAGAATGAACATTTCTCAAGCTTGTTTGGATCGTTTTCAGCGAAATAAAAAGCATTTTAAGCGTCGTTTCATAACTGTTGATGAGACATGGATCCACCACTATACTCCAGAGACAAAAGAACAATCCAAACAATGGACTGAAGCTGGAGGAAGTGCCCCAAAGAAGGAAAAAACAATTCAATCGGCTGGTAAGGTTATGGCAACGGTTTTTTGGCACTTCAAAGTTATTTTATTGATTGACTATCTGCAAAAGGGTAAAACAATAAATTCAGAGTACTATTGCAACCTTTTAGATCAATTAAATGTACAAATTCGAGAAAAACGTCCTGGCTTACAA
The DNA here is from genome assembly GCA_963513945.1 of Hydrotaea diabolus. NCBI lineage: Eukaryota > Metazoa > Arthropoda > Insecta > Diptera > Muscidae > Hydrotaea > Hydrotaea diabolus. The sequence goes on from OY740719.1 coordinate 130,399,970, forward strand.
CACAAAAAATAATTTTTCATCAAGACAACGCACCAGCGCACAAGAGTGTTTTAAAAATGGCTTAAATCAACAAATAAAAGTACGAGTTGCTTGACCACCCACCTTATTCTCCTGATTTAGCTCCCAGTGACTTTTAGCTGTTCCCAAATCTAAAAAAAAATCCTTGCTGGCAAGTGTTTTACCTCAAATGAAGATGCAATTACAGTTGTAAACCACTATTTTAAAGACCTTGAGGAAAACTACTTTAATCAAGGGATAGAATTGCTAGATAAGCGTTGGACTAAGTGTATTGAAGATTCAGGAGTTTATATTGAAAAATAAAAATATTTTTGAAAAACTAACTATTCTCTTTCATTGATAGGCTAAGAACTTTCCGAACCGCCCTCGTAGTGTTGAAGAGGCGAGCTATAAACGCAATCACCTTTGAATTTTAAACTAAATAAGTAAAACATCGTTAAGTTAAATTACTCGTATATACCCTCCATTCCCTTCGCTGCTAAAGGGGAACAAGTTTCGGTTTTTTAGACCCTTTCTACCCATGTGTCCATCCCTAATCTATTCTATGTTTGAATTTGTAGCAAAATTTGTTAAGTTAAATTATATACCCTCCATTCCCTTGGCTGCTAAAGGGAAACAAGTTTCGGTTTTTAGACCCTTTCTACCCATGTGTCCATCCCTAATCTATTCTATATTTGAATTTGTAGCAAAATTTGTTTTAATTTGAATACCCCTATGTCCGTATTGACTATTAGTCGACCTTTTAAATTTGCGGGACGTTTTCTGGGCCACATGATCCAAAAGTCCAGCAACTATGCTCCTTTTTGAGGCATCAAGTGCATCCTAACTAACAGAACCCATTTTAATCATCGTCCGCTCACAAAAAAATATGATTTTATAATACCCGAGATACCTTTAGTCCTTAAAAATGGACAGATTTACAATTCCAAACAGATTATGACCATAAGCCAAAAAAAAAATTCAGAATCCTAAGTACAGGTTGGGCCAAAAGTTATCATAAGCTTAAAAACTTAAATAACTTTTTTGTTTATTAATTGTTTTTTTTTTTATTTTTTTTTTCAGATTATCTAAATAACACTTGGAGAATAAATAATAGAGAGACTCACAACTGAACAAAGAACCAGAATATTATAATTTTATTATTTAAATCAGCTCTCAATTATTTTAACGCAAACGCATGAGTAATGAAGCTCAGTTTCATTTGAATGGCTTTGTTAAAAAGCAGAACTGATCTGGGGTTCTGAAAATCCAAGAGCCATTCATCAACGCCAATTGCACCCCTTCATTATCTTCGATAATGAAGATGGAAGTGCCGTAACTGTAAATGGAGAGCGGTATCGGTTTATGATAGAAATTAGTTACGTCATGCTCTTGAAAATAGACTTGAGATGTAATTTCAACAGGACGAAGCCACTGTCCATACTGCCCGAGACACAATGGCAGTTTTAAGTCAAATTTTTGGAGAGCAAATAATTTCCAGAAATTCGGAAATTATTTGGCCAGCGCGATCACCAGATTTGCAGCACCCGACTATGTTCTTTGGGCTTATTTGTAGGAGCGAGTATATGTGAACAAGCTTGAGACAATTCTTCAACTCAAGGCCAGTGTTCTGTTGCAGAAATTCGAACGCTACAGCCACAAATTATGAAAGATGTTATGGAAAATGCTCTAAAACGAGTCCATCATAGCGAAGTTGAAAATAGTCGTGTGCTGACAAAGCTGGTCGAATTACTGGAAATTATTCCCTCTCCAAAAATTTGACTTATATGTGCCATTGTGTCTCAGCCAGTGTGGGCAGTGGCTTCGTCCTGTTGAAACCACATCTCTGGTATGTTTTCAAGAGCAGGACGTACAAAATTTTCTATCATAAACCGATCTCCATTTACGGTTACAGCACTTCCATCTTTTTTTTCGAAGAAGTAAGGCCCAATGATATTTGCAGATGTGATCCCACACCATACTGTACACATAATGGGGTGCTATTGGCGATAATGAACGGCTCTTGCATTTTCAGAACCCCAGAACCTACAGCACTGCTAAGTAACAATGTCATTCAAATGAAACTAAGCTTCATCACTCAAGCGTTAAAATAATTAATCGCTGATTTACATAATATAATTCTATTACATATTCTGGTTCTGTGTTCAGTTGTGAATCTCTCCATTATTTATTCTCCAAGTGTTATTTATATAATCTGAAAAAAAAAAAATATCAACGAAAATTTTTAATTTTTAAACCCCATTGTAGCTTTTGGACCACTCTGTATAAACGTTTGAACGCTATCGTGCTTTTAACAGACGCTCGAACAGACGTACAAAGATAGATCGTCTTAGAATTTTACGCAGATCAATAATATACCGGGGAAGGCGATTCAAACGTAACCAACTTCACGTTGTCAATACTGGCAAACCAATAATGAAAGCTATGTCACATGCATACCAATGATAGCTGTTTATACTGTTTACAATCTACAAACAAACATTTACATTTCTAATTTTTATAGAAGAAAAATTATTCAAAATGGAATTTTAACAAAATAGTTTGATTGCGTTATATTTGGCAGAAAATCACAACCACTTATATTTTTGTAAGCTGAGCTATTTTAAAGTTAATAAAGTGTTGTGTTGTATCGCACCAAATGCACTAAAAAGCTCCGTTTTTGCGCACTAATACTCGTATACACTATAAAATTAAAAAATATGCCTTCAAATACTCGTATGCATCAAGAAATTAAAAAATATGCAGTAAAGAAAATAAAAATAGGAGCTATTCTTTTTTGTATATATAGGGTGATCCATCTAGAGGTATTTTTTCATAACAAAAAAAAATATAAAAATTCAAATCAAGTATGGAATCTTTATTGGTAATATGAAAGGACGTTTTATGGCATTTATTTTTTGAAAATAATTACCTTCAAATGTTGGCAACTGTATTTTGGAATTGAGCGATCGGTGAGAAACGGAAAGATCCGCTGTTTTCGACCAATATTTTGTTCAGTGATGAGGCCCATTTTTGGCTTAACGGCGAAGTCAATAAACAAAATTGCCGCTGAAGAGCAACAAGAAGAGGTTCAAGGGGTGCCATTGTAACCAGAGAAACCCACGTTTTGGTGCGGTTTATAAGCTGGTGGAATCATCGGTGCACATTATTTCAAAAATGATAATGGTCGGAACGTAACCGTGAATGGTGCCCGCTATCGCACCATGATACCGATCTTTATTCTTCCTGAAATTGAAGCCCGTAATCTTGACGACACTTGGTTTCAACAGGACGGTGCCACTTGCCATACAGCTGCTCAAACAATGGATCTATTGAGAGGTCATTTCGAAAAGCAGCTAATTTCACGTTTTGGACAGGTGAGTTGGCCGCCTAGATCGAGTTATATATATCACACCTTTAGACATTTTTCTTTGGGGTTACGCAAAGTTCGAAGTCTATGCTCTCAAACCAGCTACGATTCAGGTTTTGGAAGCCAACATTACGCGAGTCATTAAAGCCATACCGGTTGATATGCTCGAACGAGTCATCCAAAACTGGACCCTCAGAAGGGAACCCCTGAGGCGTAGTTGAGACCAACATTTGAAGGAAATTATATTCAAAAAAGAAATGCCATAAAATATCCTTTCAAATTACCAATAAAGATTCCACACTTGATTTGAATTTTTATATTTTTTTTTTTGGTTCTGAAAAAATAACTCTAGACGGATCACCCTATATAAGTAAGACTTTATTCATATTACCGTCGATGAAACAAAATGAACCCAATCCAGATCATTCATGGCCGCCACCATGATTCACAGTACCAACTAAATTGAAATCCAGACAAAACTTCGACCATCGGAGCTAAATATATCGAATTTCGACTCGTCGGTAAAAATAACGATGCTTCAAAATTTATTCGGCTTGTCAATATATTCTCTGGCATATGTCAACCTTTCATTGACGTTGGTACTACGTAGAAAGAGTGTATGCTTTGTTATTGTTGTTGTGAAAAAAAAATTTCTGATGATTTGTGGTTTTACTTCAACAATGAATGAATCTTTTAATGATTTGGCAATATCAACAGCCGAAATTCGGGGGTTCTCTTTTACACGCCGTAAAATCTTTCTCTTGGAGACATCGAAGGTAATTTTGGAAACCCTTCGTTTTCTTTACCACGTTTTCTTCGCAAATATCCGTTAATTTACAGTTTTTCAATATCATAAATACTGTCGACTTAGGCTTATTTAAAATTTCAGCGATTTTACCTATACGCTTGCCTTTGGATTTATATTTCACCATTAGCTCTTTCAAGTCGCTTGACGCTTGTTTATTCATCTTAACGATCAAACTTTTGAACAGAACCGACGAAATATGAGAAGTTAAAAAAAATATCGCTGTCCCGTTATGAAAAAATAACGGTTAACTCATAGTATGCCAAAAACGAGAGTGTCCCAATTTATGATTGAATAAACCGTTTTCAAGTTATGTACTATAATTAGCACTCCAGTTGTAAGGCACGCTTGGTGGCGAACATATTGATTTTTGGCCACACCCCTTTTGCTAACCCTCACATAAACGACCTTCTTTCAGTGCAGATTAAAACCAAAATAACTCGTCACCTAATGCATGGAATAATCTTATATTGTGAATTCCGAAATATTCTGGAGTCTCCCTTTAAATATACCATTTTGCACACATTTAGTACTGAACCCCGGGTAAGAACATAAGAGTTTTTTTTAACGTCAGATTTCTACCTCGGAAATGCCGCTGACGTTACAAGTGAGAGGTTAATCTCTAAGTCATGTAGAAACTTCTCTATTACAAATGCAATAGACGTTCGGAGCCGGCGTTAAACAGTAGGTATCAGTGAGTATACGAATTGAATCGCTCACAGCTCTCTGAAGAAATTCCCCCTTGTTCCTAAATAGGATATAGCTCACTGAAGTAGTCCCCTTCTTACTAAATGGTATATTGTGGGACTTACACTCGGCCGCATAAATCTGCGTACAAAATATAAGATGAAATGTAACATAAAATAGATACGTTAAAAAATGAGGTATGGATTTCAAAACTTTTTTTATTTATAGCTGTACTTGCTATAAATAGGTTATGATTCTTCTTTTTGCAGTTGCAATGCTTCAAATCAATCGGGAATTCAAAGACAAAAATATGGCAAGTTTGATGGTATGCAAAAGTGTGCGACACGGAAAGTAACTGTGCTTTGGTTCTGTGTAACAACATGTTGAATGCAGTTAGTGTTTGGAATGTAATATAAAACATTATTTTCGCAGTTTGAAAGTGTTTTGTAGGTTTCTGTTCCTAAAATTTAATAACAATGGAAAAAAGAAAAGAAATAAGTGTCGCAGAACGAAAAATTATAGTTCATCTGTGGAAGGAGCGTCAAACTTTGATGGAAATTTAAGAAACAGTTGAAAGATGTCATTCTTAAATACAGAGAGCAATAAACAATTTTAAAAACACTGGAGTTTTAGTGTCAAAACCCCGTTCTGGTCGTCCTACTAAGCTAAGTCAGCGTCAAAAACGAGTAGTGGTGCAATCTGTTCAGCAAAATCCCAGACTAACCTCATCAAAAACAGCTGAAATCTTGCATGAACAGTTTAATAAGACAATTTTTAAGGATACCGTCAGCAGAATTTTGAAAAAGTCCAATTATCATAGTCGCGTAGCACGGAAGAAGCCACTAGTGTCATTAGTCAATAGACAAAAACGAATTGCCTTTGCAAAGGAATACATAAATAAGCCTCCAGAGTTCTGGGAAAAGGTATTGTTTACTGACGAAAGCAAGTATTGCATATTTGGTATAAAAGGACGTCAACTTGTTTGGAGAAAACCATGCGCAGCTCTGAATCCAAAAAAATTAAAGCCAACAGTAAAACATGGTAGAGGCGGTGTGATGGTATCGGGTTGTATGGCCAGCTAAGGTGCAGGTAACTTGGAGTTTATTCCAACAACGATGGATCATAGAGTCTATTTAGATATTCTAAAAAAAAATCTTAATGAAAGTGTTCAGAAATTGGGTATTGAAGACGATTATTTCTTTGAACCAGACAACGATCCGAAATATACTGCCCACAATGCACAACTTTGACTCTTGTATAATGTGAAAAAACAGTTAAAAACTCCACCGCAATCCCCGGACTTAATTGCTATTGAACATTTATGGGATTTGCTGGAACGCAAGATTCGAAATCACGTTATTACATCCAAAGAAATGCTTAAAACAGTGCTGGTCGAGGAATGGAACAATATTAGCTCCGATTATACTGCGAAACTGGTAGCATCGATGCCAAAGCGCCTAAATGAAGTTCTGAAATATTGATATGCCATTTAATTTATAAAAATATGTATTGTTTTATTAACTTTATTTATGTACGCACACTTTTGCATAGTCGCGAAACAACTCCTCTTTTACTATTTAAATTCCTATTATTTTTGTTAAGTTTTAAACATGGTTTATATTACATAAAAGTTTTCCCGACTACATCACCGTTTTATAAAAACAAAATTTGTTCAGTATCTTTTCGCTTTACATCGAAAATTTATATATACTCTTACATTTTATTCTTGTACGCAAACTTATGCGGCCGAGTGTAAGTAATTATTTTTTTGACAAAAGGATAAAAATAAGGAATGTCTCTTAAAAAAGTGACACAAAAAGTAAAAAGTGCCAAACATTACAAAAATTGCACAAATACTTATAGTATTACAATACTTATAGTATCACAATAAAAAGTGGCATATAAGTATGAAGGCAGGAAGAAAGTGGCAAGCTTGCCACTTTAGTTGCACAACGGTAACACTGGCCTTTAGAAGCGTTTTGCATTTCCGCTTAAGAAATTAGTGTCTCCAAATACTGGTTAGAGTCCACACAAATCACTAGCTGCAGGGCGCCACAACGAGCGTTTTAAATTCGTAAGTTGTGTTGTTAGCAGAATATTTAAGGTTCTTCTTTAAAAAAAAACCATCGCAATATGAGTAGATATAATCTATTGTAAGATTAGCCCAAGAATCATTTCAGGTGAATGGTTCCAACAATTTTATGGTAGCTACTTCATCCAGCTTGACTTTGCGACCAGTATTTGCAAAAAAAAAAACGTAAACAGCCTGTGAGGCTGAGGCACAGAGGGTGCAAGGAAGAAATGTGTCGCAAAGTCCAACTTTGTTTGGCTCCTTCGTGTCGCATGTACTTATGGAACATACTTAGTCGGGAATAAATACTGTTACAACATTGAACACACCCATTTCAATAGTAGAACTGAACATACCCCGTTAATGTCATATGGGTTTTGAAAGCTAACCTCAATAGCGTTAGTCTGTAACGGGATTTTAAATTGTTTCAACTTTCATCATGGAGTGGTCAGATAATGAGAACCGTATCGCTGTAATAGCGCTTTTCAAGTGTGAACAGAAAAATAAAACGATATTTTCAAAACGCTCCGGCCACTAGGGATACAACTGTTTGAGGAGACTGGAGATGTAAAAGACCGCCACCAGTCGGGCCGACCACGCTCTGTTCGAACACCGCATGTCATCAAAGCCGTTAAATCAAGAATTCACAGAAATCCGCTCCGAAAACAGAAATTCATGACCCGTGAGATGAATATCACGCAAAAGTCCATGAGTCGAATCATTAAAAAAGATCTGGGACTTGGGGCTTTTAAACGACGTACCGGACATTTATTGACTGCAGCTTAAAAAAAATAGGATTGAGAAATGCAAACGTCTTTTGGTGAAGCACGCTGATAACTTGCACAGAAAAATTTTGTTCACCGATGAAAAAATTATTACCGTTCAGGAAAAATTTAACAAGCAAAATGATAGAGTGTATGCGAGGTCATCTAAGGAAGCATCTGAACTGATCCCAAGGGTGGAAAAGGGTCATCACCCAGCTTGAGTCATAGTTTGGTGAGGTGTCTCTTACGATGGGGTCACTGACCTGCATTTCTGCGAACAAGGAGTCAAAACATCGGCCAAAGTTTACCAAGAAACCGTTTTGGAAGCTGTTGTGAAGCCTCTTAACAATTTCCTGTTCCAAAACCAGCCATGGACTTTCCAGCAGGATTCTGCGTCGGCCCATAAGGCTTCAACGTCCCAGGCCTGGCTTCGAAACAATTTGCCAGCGTTCATTTCCTCTGAAGAATGGCCCTCAGGCAGTACAGATTTAAACCCATTGTCCACAAATTGTGGACGGTTTTAGAGGACAAGGTTTGTCACAAAAGATACCCCAACATTGGATCTCTTAAGACTGCTTTGGTTCGAGCTGTGACCAATTTTCCAATGGACGAGGTTCGTGCAGCTATTGACGATTGGCCAATGCGACTTAAGGCGTGTGTAAAGGCAAAAGGCGGGCATTTCGAATAAGTAGATTCTTTTTGGATACAATATACATCAATAAATATATTCAAAAATATTTGGTCCAAAAACATTCAGTACTTTTTATTTTACAGCATAAAACGTGTGTAGCAGTATTTATGTCCCTACTAAGTATTTATGGTAGGCCTTATCCTGTGCCTTCAAAATTTTGCCGATTGTTTCTTAGATTGCCTCGCACATTGCTTTAAATAAATTGTAAAAGTCGGGTTCAGAACTTATTCACTCACCTGTTTCCACATTGAATTAATGACCATGCACTATTTCATTGATCGAACTTCAAAAATTCTCCATATTTTTCCTTGCGAGCATTTTAATAACTTCCATCTTTCTCTCTTTGTATGCAGACTTAAAGATATCCGGTTACGATTTATATTTTATATATTTGTTAAATAAAATATATAAAAGCAAAACAATTCCAAAAACTTACATTCCTCTGCTTTTTGTTAACCAAACGCCAAAAATAAATAAAATTCGAATGAGTTTTACGTTGAAAATCGATTTCCACATTTGTCAAAATCGATAATGAGGAATGAAACGGATTATGGAAAGCAAAGATGATAAATTATACAAGATGGGTAATTTGAGGTTTTTCGAGAAATCGAAAAACAGAGTTGAGTAAAAGTCATTTTGCGAATGCTGTTTTTTGTGTTTAAAAAGTGCGAATTTAGTGTTTTCTGTGTTTCAATTTTGACTGTTGTACATTATTATTATTGCAAAAAAGAGGCACATTGCCCATCTTGTATGATTTTTCGTCTTTGTTGCAAACAGTTTTAAATCGTAAAGGGTTGGGCACAATAAAGCGTAGTACACACTAAAGCGTGGTAAACACTAAAGCGTGATACACACTAAAGCGTGGTACCCACTAAAGCGCGATACACACTAAAGGCATACACTATCGATCATGTCTGATAGTTTGCTCAAATTTCTTTTGTTTGCATGTGTGGCCATACTTTTTCGCCAGTCAACCCCTAAAATATTTGCGGTTGAGTGACAGTCTGCGGCCATATTTGTTTTTGAGCCCGGAGTACATGTTGCGGTATGTAAAAAAATAAAGCGTACGGATAGCAATTAAGTATAATGAGCAAGTACAAACAAAATTGCTCCCTGAGGAGGTAACAAAATAACACAATTAGGTCCTCATATAGAAGGGAATTGAAAAAAATGAAGCTGTTTGAAACTTCTAGCGGGGGCACGGCAGTCAAAAATATGTTGGTTTGACTTTTAAAATAAATTTCCTAATGTATTACGAAAGACCAACTGGAGGCCTTTCAACATTGTCAATGCCCATCCAATTTTCTTATTTTCCATGTTTATTACTTAAACTTCACTACTTGACTGATGGTTTGAGCTTCAAACAAGAATGCCGCTAATGTGACCGCTGTGAACAGTCATTCAAAACTGATGAATTTTTTACTGTCTTTTTTTTGCGCTGCTTTTTTTCATCTTCCGGCAGTGAAGAAAACATTGTAGTTCCGATCTTGATTAACTTTAGTATATTGTATTATGGAAGATCAATCATCAGTACTAGAAACATTGGAGCATTGCGACCCACGGTTCTTATATAGCCCCACATCTATGTTCCCCGAAAGTTTTGCGGCAAATTAAATCCAACTGTGCTCATTTTTACATAAAATTGGACCATACAAAGGACATAGCCAATTTGAAGCCCTGAGATTATAGCCAAAATCTGAAAAGTCCAGCTACCAACTGAATACAAACCGGGAAACCTTTTGCCAACTAAACTTTTCAACTGTAGGCCCAATATAATGCTTAGCAATACGATAAGGGAAAAATTACTCATGCAAAAATGCTTCCCATATCGCAATACTAAAAGGCGTATTAAGAAAAAAAATACTTGGGAGAAATTTATTAATTTGAGTTAAATTTAAATGACTGCTAACACTTTAAACACGTAGGCTTTTCACACTATATATATATATCTATCAACAATTTGGCAAGGATGTGAGCATCTTCAATTATTTTTTTTTATTTTAATGTATACTTAACTAAATTCTTATTTATATTAAATTGTTTAGTCTTACTTTAAGTTTTTTTTGTATATTTTAAACAAGTCTGAAGTAATTTTGTAACTATCAGGCCTGTCTCAGAAATCGATCGGAATGATTTTAATTCCGTACTTACCATTCCGGTCGGTATGGTGTTTACCTTCTTCAGATTCCGTTCGATTTAGGTAATTCCGAAAATTGTAAAAACCCTCGTTATTCTAATTTGCTATGGCAACTCTATGCATATAAGAAAACAAAAACCATATATGTTAAGTAAACAAAATAAACAAACGGAGTTAAGAAAAAAAGGTTACAAAAAACACATTTTGGAATAAATTCAATGGCGTCATTTTGCCTTCGCTTTGTCTATTTCGAGTCTTAAAGTCTCGATTTCAATAATTTTTCGCTTTAGTTCGTTTTTTTTCTTGCAGTTTTTTCTTTGTATTTATGTCGTTTAGCTCCTTTACTTTATAATGGGCTTTCAAAATATTGCACAGCCTATCTAATTTTTCATTTTGTTTTCTCATTTCATCGCGCTGTTCTTCCATAAGGTGGACAATATTTTCCACTTTGTTGTCGACACGTTGCTCTTCCAGCAACATAGCAATTTTCCCCAAGTCTTTATTTTCTTCTACTTCAAGGCTGCTCAATTCCGGGTTGGATACATGTGGAGTACGTGATCTGTTGTGCTTAGGAGTAGGAGATGGTGTGCGGGAAAGACGTCTCATTTTCTTTTTCCCTTGTACTGTCAGATGTTGAGGGAGTAAAATCATGATCTTCGTCGTTTTCTTTGTCAGATTCGCAAATGTAAGCGATCAAATCCGCTTCTCCAAAAGTTTGGCGCCAGCAACGCCTTCTACACTTCTCTGTATTGCGGAGACTCTAACAACATTTTCATCAGCCAGAATATTACACGCCACAACAAAAGACGATCACAAACATTACAAATTACAAATTAATTTTCCAACGTTTTTATTTTTAAGTTTAGTTTATTTAAGTCAAGGCAATTATTTGGCTTGTATTGTTGTTTTATTGCTATTGGAAATATAAAAGATTTATTAAAATAAATGTTAACTAAGCAAAAATTTAACGTAATTAAAGATTACAATAATCTATATTCAGTACTTTTATCAAAGTTTTTTGTGTTTATGGAACTAAAAATATCAATTCCGATCACATAATCAAAAGTGGTTTCATTCCGATCAATTATTTCGGAATTAGTTTTCTGAGCAAGCAAAATACGGAATTTAAACCACTTTCGATCGGAATAGTGTACTGTGACATGCCGGTATATAAGGCCTAAAGGCTGGGTTACTTTTTACATATCAATAAAGGAAATGAAAATGAAATATTGAAATTCATGTATTAATATGGAAGTACACACGTAGGAAACTTGCTTTGCCATTATGAAGCAAAGCAAAAATAGAAATTTTCTCTACATTCAACTTTTTGGGATTTTTTATCGTCGTTGGTAAAGAACGTATAGAGTCGCCTGTCGCAGAGGCTTCAATTGTGTTTTCGCTCCAACTGGACAAAATACTCGATTACATGTGCTAAAATTCGATAACTACAAACGGTGTAGTGATAGCGTTAATCTTTTTGAATGCATACAATCGAATGCATACAATCGAAATCTAGTTTTGACAGTTCTTGTTTGTTGTTCTTTCGCTGAGCATTATTATTTTTTCAGGTGAATAGAACTCACACACACAGAAAAGCGACGAACGTGAAAAAAATAAATTTTAATTGTTTCTGCATAAGAAGAAAACACCGAATATCAATCAACGTGAACGACGCCAAGGGAGTGAAAAAATTACAAGTGTAGCATAAAGATTAGAATTGTGAAGATAATAAAATTAAGACCTTGTGCGGCACAAAAAAAATTCGTCGTACGCAAAGCACAAAAGCGGACAAAAAGAAAAATCGATTTATTTTCAGTTGATATTCATTTTTAATTGTGAAGTTTTTAAGTGAAATTTGTTGTTTTTTCTACAGAAAAATGCGTATCGAAGCTAGTTAAATAAAACAAAAAAAAGTGATTTTGTGAAAGAAGGAAGAAGAAGAAACGCCAAAAATCGCTTGTATATTTATTTTAATTACGTTAAACTTGTTTTGAGTTTGCTGTTGCCTTGCTCTTCTTGTCAATTAAATTGAATAAAATTCGGATTCAAAGTTTGACGGCAGAAAAAAAACAAGATTTTTTTTATTAAAAAATACATTTAACGAAATTCTGCAAAAGTCTCGGGGAAATAAGGTAAAAGAAACTACAAATATATACGCGAAGTTTATTTCCCAGTTGAAATTCGTGGTATTTTTTTTTTTTGATATTTTTGACGCAGTGACGAAACACGGCGGCCACTAGATAGATAAATAACGACACAATCATATTTTGGAGGACCAGTAGCAGCTATCATTCTTCTGAAGGCAAATTTATTGGAACTATTTTCTGCCAACGAGCGAGCGAGTTCCATTGAAGCTACTTAAAACAATAGCAATAGAAGCATTTGCGCTTTAGTTTCGTGGTAAGTCTATGTAAATAACTCCCTTGTACATATATTCGGGCATGTTGCAATTGCAGTCCTTTTTCTCAGCCGGCCCGGTTGTGTTTATAATTGTTGTGTACATTCGTTTTGTTTTTGTGTTACAATCGTGTTTTGTTCTGATTGTAATTTTGTAATTTCATCTAGCATCTTCTTCGTATGTACATACAAACATACATCCATGTATAGGTATGTTAGTATGTGTTTTTAGAGCCGCCGTTGTTATTTGCGGTGACTCTGACCTTTTGATCACATGGTACAGTGTACATGAATGTTTTTTTGTTTCTGTTGTTTTTTTTTGTTCTTTTATCACACTTCAATTTATTACTATGTTTTATACCCTACACCACACATTTTAAACTAGTGCTTATGTCGACTTAAATCTATATAGTTTATGTACAACACTAGAACTCTGGGATCAACTCTAAATTTGTATTATCAACTCTATAGTTTGCAGTTTTCCTGCCTGACTTGCAAAGGAAACTATGCCGCGCCACTAAAATTTGGCAGTTATTTCGGGGGAAAAAAAAATAATAAGGGCTCAGACAATAGCAAATTTTGGCTTGGTTTAAATTTAGTTTGAGTAAAACTATCGGATCCACTCCAAATTTCCACCATTGATAAAACTTTGTATTTGAAACATAATATAAGTTATACATTTTTTGGCGGCGTCCCATACTTCCTGAGTTACGGGGCTTGAATCTAGTTTAGTAACAACTCTCGCACGGACACCAAATATCACCAACGATACAACTTTTGATTCTACGAAGGCTGCTATATACTAGTACAGTGCTTGATAATACAATGGAAACTTTAAATGAAATTTATGTTTTACTTATTTTAATAATTATTGGTCCCCATTTATAACTCAAAATTTTTAAAGTAACTTATAAAACTAAAAGGTTATTTAATAATTTATTAAAATAAAATATTAACATAAAAGCAATAAATTTTGAGAACAAAATAGAAGGCGCATGAATTTCATTTTTAAGTCATCGGCAAAACAATGGAAACTTGTACTTCACAAACAAAAAATCAAATTCTCTTAGTTTGGATTTCAATACTTTGTTCGGTATCCATTCTTTTAAGCACTGCATCACATCGCTGAGGCATGGAGTTAATTAAATTATCGATAGTATCCTTGGATATGGTTTGCCACTCCGAAGTAACAGCGTCCACCAATTCTGTCTTCTTGGTGTAATTTTTAGTCCGGATTTTACGATCTACTATTTCCCACAGATTTTCTATAGGGTGTTCTGGGGATTGAGCAGGCCATTTCAAAACATTAACATTATTTGATATGATCCACTCTGTAACAACCTTAGAGGTCTTACAGAGCTATTGGCATGTTTTCCTCAGCAAATGGAAACAAAATGTCGTTCAGTATTTGTTTATAGCCAATTCCAGTAAGAGTATCTTCTACTACATGAATATAACCCATTCCTTGGCCAGAGAAGCAACCCCATATCATTATGTTACCACCGCCAAACTTTACAGTTTTGTTAGTATATTTAGGATCCAGTCTTTTCCATATCGGCCGTCTAACAAACGTTCTTCCATCAGAACCTCTTAAATTATATTTTGACTCTTCGGAAAAAAGGACAGTAATCCATTTTTGTTTAGACCAATTAATGTGTTTTTTTTTTTGCAAATATTATCCGGACAGCGCTATTTTTTTTCAGATATTAGTGGTTTTTTGCTGGGCGATAACATTTAAGAACAGCTTCATCAGCACGTCGTCCAACAGTGCGGGTGCTTATATCCAGTTTGAGATTAGTAATAACTTCCTTAGGCATACTTTCGGGCATTTTTTCAACTCTCTTACTATTGAAATATCTTGTCTTCTAGTTGCTTTACGTGGCCTGCCACCTAAGTGCAAGGCGGTAACCATTTTCCCGAAATTTTTTGATTATTTTTGAAATTGGTGATTTATTCATCGAATATTTTTCACAAATTTCTCTTTGTTTTAAACCATCTTTAAAATCATTTATAATTCTTGTTTTTAATTCTTCACAACATTTACCTCTTGCAGCTAAACGAAAGCTTGAAGAAGTTTTTATCATTTAATAACGGTTTATATCGCATTTCTTTTTTGTACTATGTTAAGAATGATAGACAATGGAAGAATACGTTCCCTTTTCTATTCTGATTCAAAGTGAAAGGGGAAAAAGTGCCGATAAAAAGCAACACTGGAACAGACTTGAAAAAGTTTCCATTGTTTTGCCATCATTGGTGAAATTATAACATGTAAACATATGAATTTTTACGTGTATAGTTGTGTTGTATGGCATAAAATTGTCCTATTTTGAAAGAAATTACATTTATACATTATTTACCACCCAAAAAATTGATTATTTTTTTGCTAGACAAAAAATTTGCAAACTCCAAAGTTGAAAATTGTAAATTAGTAAAAAGTTTCCATTGTTTTGTCACGCACTGTATATTTCTGGCCTAATAATGAAAATGCGAATATTTATCATCAGAAATGATTTTTATTGTTTTTCATAGTATTCTCCAGCATGATTTATACACTTTTGCATGCGCTCAAACCAATTGTCGAAGCACTTTTTCTACTCCGATTGAGACACCTCCAAAACATGGTTTTTGAACGCATCAACAGCATCTCCTGGCGACGAAAATCGTTAAGACGCTTTTTTTTCTTGATGTGCGCAAATAAAAAGAAGTCATTGGGTGCCAAGTCAGCGCTGTACGGTTGATGACCCATAAATTCGACGTTTTGGCCAGTTTAAAAGGCGCTGGTTTGAGCCGATGTGTGAGAGAGAGAGGTGCACAATGATTCGTCTTCTCTTGTTCGTTTTTCGAATTTCTTCGAAGACTTCAGGCAAACAAATTGTGGTGTACCACTCAGACTTGACCGTCCTACGTTGCTCAAGCGGAACAGTCGCCACATGACCAGTTTTGCCGACGAAACGGGCGACCATTTGCTTCAAAGTGCTTCTTCCACGAACAACTTTCGTTGTTTTTGGCTCGTCTTCGAAGACCCACACGGTCGATTGCTGTTCATACGCTCATACGCATAGATCCATGATTTTCGAAATTTTTTTTGCACCAATCAACACGAGCCTTTTTTTTTGAGCGATTGTCAAATTGTGCGGGATCCAACGAGAACGAACGTTTTTTACGGCCAGGTGTTCATACAATATCGAATGTATGCTGGTGGAAGAAATGCCCAAGGATACCTCTATCGCACGGTATGTCACATGACGATCTTGCATTATCAGTTCACGCACGGCAGCAATGTTCTCTGGCACAACGTCCGTTTTTGGACGACTTTCACGACCTTCGTCTTTGAGCGAGCGTCGGCCACGATTGAATTTATTAAACCAGTTTTTCACAGTGCTATAGGATGGTGCTTCATCGCCATACAAAGATTTAAGTTCATCGATGTACTCTTGTCGTGATAATCCACGTGTTGGAGGTGTCTCAATCGGAGTGGAAAAGTGCTTCGAAAATTGGTTTGTGCGCATGCAAAAGTGTATTGAACTTAAAGAAGAATATTTTGAAAAACAAAACCATTTCGCATTGAACAGGGATTAACCGGCTCAAGAGCTCTTGCTACTATATTTAAATAGAAGACAAGTTTTTAACAAAATGGCAATGATAAATTTTCAAATGATAAATTATTGTGTTCTTATTGCCAGACCGAAATATAAATTGCAACCCTCGTATTAAGCCACACCCCATATCTGTGAAATTTTTCTTTATTATTAGGCAATATGGGGTATAGTTGGAAAGCTTATTTCAACACTACTCCAGTGCAGTACATACTTATATTTGATCTGTTAACCCATTAAGAAGCGGTAGCAACACATCTATTTTTCACGACTTTTTACTGAAAATGCCTCATAACTGGTGAAATGCGTATTTTTAAGTATGTATTTATCGATCTAATTTTGTAGCCAACTTATTAACCGTTAATTAGATGCATCTTTAGGCGTTTTAATCTTTTAGCAAAAGAGATAATGCTCTTTATTAAAAAAAAACAATCGCGCGATTTTTTTCAAATAACTTTTAGCCTGCGGAGCTATTTTCCGTTGAAAACATTCTAAAGAATTTATAAATTTTATTTCCTATACTTAGATTTATACCCTTCTATAGCCGGAGATAATACCCATTAAAAAAAATAAAAAATTAAATGAAAAAGTCGCGATGTTTCTATTTTTTTTTAAATAAAAATCGCGCGATTTTTTTCAAATAACTTTTCATTTTCTTTACAAAGGGTATTAACACCTGTTCTAGAAGGGTTAAATCTAAGAAAAGTTATAAATTCTTTAGAATGGTTTTATTTTCAACTGAAAATAGCGCCTCAGGCGAAAAGTTATTCATCAAGATGTGATGTGATATCAATACGTCCTCCAACAATTCAATACAATTTTCTGATTTTTTTTTTTTGATATGAAACAAATCGTTAACTTATTTTCATAGGAAAAGGCACCCCTCACCATAAGGCTTCCGCCACCAAAATTATGCTTGGATCTAACTACATTGTTGTTTTTACTTAAATCATGCCCGGAGTAGCTATAACAGTCTGGGCCATCTAAATTGAACTTTTTCTAGTCGGAAAAGATGTCATCTTTCCATTCATTTTTGCCCAAGCCATATGCATTTTGGCAAACTCTTGCCGTTTTAGTTTATAGGCTTTGATAAGCTAGGTTTATTTTGCAATTTCGTCTATCTAATGGATGGTGTAGACTTTAAATACCGTCCAATTGTTCTAGAGGTAACAGATAAGTCCAGTTTTTCTTTTATTTAGCTGCAGATTAGCCGATTTTTTGTAGCTTTCTCACAAATTCGTTCTTTACCCTACATTGTTTGTTTTGAATTGCCCTTGGTTGGAGTTTTGATACCATATTTTTGGCTTTTCGCAAATAGTTTCTTATTACACACTCGGAACGGTTTAATAATTTCACAACTTTTCTACTGGACTGACCATCTTTTTTAATGGAATCGATGAAATTCTGTTCAGAGTCATTAAACGCTTACCCGAGCCGATTTCTGCAAAAATAAGCATCAACATAATTCTTTTAAATATTTAATATTTTGTACTTCTTTTGTTTATTTAATATATCATCACGGTATTTATAAGTTTGACATGGGAAAATAAGAGTTTAGGTTATTTTTGCTCCTTTTCTACTTCATTATAAAAAAATATAATATTATTTGTATATAAATTATATTACAAATTGTTGCAGGAAACAATTTCTACAAAACCTATATGAATTTTTCTTTTTTTAATTTTAGACTAGGGTTTATGTAATGTAAAATTATACTGAATTTAATTCATTAATGTGTGGCAACTGCGATATTTGGCACTACATTAAAAAATTCGCATTTAGTTTGTTGATTTTGTTTTGCACTAAATCAAAACCAGCAAGTGTATGAAGTGATTGTGTTGAATAATTCCACAGCAGCTTGTAAACTATTTAAAGAAGTTTGTTTTGTGAGATTTGCAGCTTTTTAATATGACATTTAGCTGAGGAAGCCCAAACAGGTGCGCAGTAAAATATCATTGGGTGAAATATTGCTTTAACAATTAATGATTTGTTGTCAATATAATTCGGATCTCTGATTTATAAGAGGGTACATTACTCGTATTGCCTTGTTGATCTTATCGACAATGAATCGAACGTGGTTATTAAAGCACATCCGGCTGTCCATTATAACACCTAAATATTTCATGCTATTCTTCTATTCTACATCGTGGTTCTGGAATTTGATAGGGGTTTGTGGAATAAAGCACACCCTTCGTTTTCGCGTAAAGTAAATACGAGGGCGGCTCGGAAAGTTCTTAGCCTATCAATGAAAGAGAATAGTTAGTTTTTCAAAAATATTTTTATTTTTCAATATAATCTTCTGAAACTTCAATACACTTAGTCCAACGCTTATCTAGCAATTCTATCCCTTAATAAAAATAGTTTTCCTCAAGGTCTTCAAAATAGTGGTTTACAACTGTAATAGCATCTTCATTTGAGGTAAAACGCTTGCCAGCAAGGATTTTTTATTAGATTTGGGAACAGGTAAAAGTCACTGAGAGCTAAATCAGGAGAATAAGGTGGGTGCCGATTGAATTGTTTTTGCCTTCTTTGGGGCACTTCCTCCAGCTTCAGTCCATTGTTTGGATTGTTCTTTTGTCTCTAGAGTATAGTAGTGGATCCATGTCTCATAAACAGTTATGAATTTTGTTTCGCTGAAAACGATTCAAACAAGCTTGAGAAATGTTCATTCTTATGCGTTTTTGGTCGACTGTTAACAAGTGCGGCACCTATCTTGCAGAAAGCTTTTTCATCTGTAGTTCTTCATGCAAAATTAAATGGACTCGATCTTTTGAGATGCCCATGATGTTAGCTATTTTACGCACTTTTATTCGTCGATCATTTAATACCATATTCACTTTGGCTACAATTTCTGTTATTGTTGCTGTTTTTGGACTTCGACTACGTGGTTCATCTTCAATGCTTGTACGACCACGTTTAAATTCAGCAACCCAATTTTTTACTGTTGCATATGAAGGAGCACTTTCACCTAACACATTCACCATAACATTATGAATTTCTTGTCCCGATAAACCTTTTTTATGTAAATATTTAATGACACCACGCATTTCTAATTTTTCCATTGTAAAAAAATCGCGGATACGTCTTTTGTGAACACCTGTTTCTATATGAAGGAGTTGCCAGATCGAAACAAAATTTAACATGTGTTCATAGCAAAGATGGAAGTTTCCAAAACACTTTCTGTTTATACCGCGCTAGGCTAAGAAGTTTCCGAACCGCCCTCGTAGCATCAGTTTTTTCATGATTTACTAAAATCTTCCACGTTTTAAAGTAGAAATTTATATCAATTAAAGCCGACTGTAGTTTAGAAACGATATTTCGAGAATATATGTCTGAACATAAATCGAGGTATCATCTGCAAATATAGACATTGTGCATCCAGCAAGAGGGGGATGTCGGAAGTGTAAATGTTGTACAAAATAGGTGATAGACATGAAGCTTGTAGACAGCCAGTTGTTAAATCGACTACCCTAGATGACGTCGATCCTATATAGACTTTGAAAGACCTGTTGGTAAGGAAAAAAAATCATCTTGATAATTTCTGGCGGAAAATTATATTTTGTCAGTTTTAGAATCATGCCTTGATGCCACACTGCGTCAAAGGCCGACTTTATATCAAGGAGGACGGACCATTCCCGTTGGTTTGCAAGACCTGTTGGTAAGGAATAAAAAAATTATCTTGATAATTTCTGGCGGAAAATTATATTTTGTCAGTTTTAGAATCATGCCTTGATGCCACACTGCGTCAAAGGCCGACTTTATATCAAGGAGGACGGACCATTCCCGTTGGTTTGCAAGACCTGTTGGTAAGGAATAAAAAAATTATCTTGATAATTTCTGGCGGAAAATTATATTTTGTCAGTTTTAGAATCATGCCTTGATGCCATACTGCGTCAAGGCTTTACATCAAGGAGGACCATTCCCGTTGATTTGCCGATGTCGAAATTTTGACGCACTATTTTTTTGATTTTCAATAGCGGTTGCGATGGTTTGTGTTCGCACCTGAAGCCAAATTGTTGCGGTTTCCTTCAGAATCTTTTCAAGAATTTTACTAATGCATGATAGTAAACTAATGAAGCTAAATTGTTGCGGTTTCCTTCAAAATCTTTTCAAGAATATTACTTATGCATGATAGTAAACTAATAGGTCTATAGGAACCTGGTGAGCTTGCCGGCTTGTTAGGCTTCAGAATCGATATCGTTTTAGATGTTTTCCAGCTGTTTGTAAAATAAGACAGCTTTAGGCAAGCATTACATATTGCTGTTAAATATTGGACACTATTTTCCGGTAAATGTTTTAGGCACCTATTGTTAATGTCGTCACTGCTCGGACTTTTGCTATTTTTCAATTGTTTTAACAGTTTGTTAGTTTTTTCAGCATTGATGAAGTATTTTTCCTGCGGTTGTATTTTAATTGAACAAATACGACGGACGGCATTTTCTACTTCCAAATTGGTCACTACGTCACCAAGATGAGACAAAATTTCACGATTCGATTTAAAAAGCTCTGCCAGTATTTCACACTTTTCTTCTTGAGTGTGATATGATGAATTATTGTGGTGGCATAATGGAAAGTTTCTCGAGTTTTTACGTAGTATTTTAGAGAAATCCCAAAAAGGCGAAGAAGTTTCATTGAGATTTGACAACATTTTGTTCCAAGATTTGTTAAATATTTAATATTTTGTTCTTAATTAATGAGCATTTTCTTACCAAAAAATATGTTCACTTGCAATTTTTCAGTTGATAATAATTTTTTTTTGCTGATGCGTTCAAATGAGTGATGCACAAAAAATGTGTTAGTTTTTGAAGCCATGTGATTTTTACGCAAACAAAAAATGTAATGGTTCTTTCATTCCATTGCTTACTTGGTGTTGTGATAAAAAAATGATAATCACTTCAGTTCAGTATCTGAGGGTCACAGAAAAATAAACAATGTTCAAAAATATTTAAGGTGTGCTCAAACAAATGTCGACCACTATACATTCAATGCAAGCGTTGTAAAAAACTGGTACTGATCTGGGAATGAGTTCCCATTTTTGGTATATTGCTTGGTATTTCTCTGTACCATATAATTATGTCAATACCGTATTTTAATAAAATTCCGGCCTGGCCCGTTAAAAACAAAATAAAAAAATAAGACTCATCCTAGTGTACATAATAGAGATGGATACTATCCTGCCCTAAGACCAAGATGTTTTTATTTTTAAATAGAATGTAACAAGTTTGAAAATAAAAAATCTTATGTTCCGATTGGTTCACCATAACTTGTCTTACCTACTACTTCCTAAAAAAATGAAAAACCATTTAAACGAGTACGTTCCAGCTTCACAATCTTAGTAATTTTTTTCTACAAAATACAAAGTTCACTGTGCATTTGTCGGACTTATTGACCATTTGTTATGACTGTGTAAAACATGCAAAATGAATTACATCATTGTTATAAACAAAAGCAACACGTATATATTACTCGCATCTCTGTCTTTCTCTCGACGCGATATCGATACCAGATGATGAATACAGAATACCTTACAAAAAATATAATCTTTTCTTTTGCTTTACTAAACGTAAATGCATGCGGGGAACTTTTCTTAAATCAGTAAGCTGTGCACGAAATCGCTTGTATACCGTTGGCAATAGTTGAAAGCCGGCTCCAAGCTATAAAGCTAGTAGAAACTAGTAAGATAAATTTAATCTAAATGAAGAAAGTTGAATTACATTTAGTATTGATAGAAATACAATGTTTTTTTCATATTGGCCCTAAGAGCCACATTGATAAAACTACAGAATTTTTTAAATTTAAATTTTCATTTCATTAATTTCAATGACACTAGGCTACGCGATTTTGGTTCTAAGTTCTAAATATTTTTCTCCTATAGATTTAGGACTCCTTAACACGAAAATGAATTTTAAAAATTTTTCCTCTGATTAGTTTTCAAGATAGAATTTTTGGAATTTTATTATGAGATATCTCAGCTTTTTGAACCATAACTCCCAAACGCTATTACCGATTTGATCAAGAGTAGTCTCAAAGAAAAGAAAATTGGCTTTTCTCATACTAGCTATTAAAATCAGTTCAATAGTTTTGACGTTACAGGCATTTAAAATTTTAAAAACCATATTTTTTGTGCAAAAATCACGATTTTAAATTAAAAAAAATATAAAAACAATAATAATATAAAAATATTTTAAAAAATGGAGCATAAAGTTTGAACTTTCTGGAACAAAACACGACATGGTTTGTTGAAATTGGACGAGAAATGGTTGAGCTACACGTTGTTTAGTGGGACGTGATTATATAAGTACATGACTCTATGCTGGGGTGCTTTACAAAGAACAATTGGCCGTAGGCACCCCTGCTCTACGCTGAACCTTAGGTTAGTAAAGAATTAACTAAAATGCTGAAAATCGAAAAATTTACCAGGACATGTAGCTTTACCATTTCTCAACCAAATTCAACAAGTTAAAATCGTGATTTTTGCACAAAAAATTCAATTTTTCTATATTTTAAATGCCTCTTACGTCAAAACTATTGAACTGATTTTACGAGGGCTACTTAGTTAAACTTGGATAAGTGGAACGCAGTTAAGTGGAATAACTCCATAAGTGAAACATTTTTTCTGGTCCCACCCCCTGGGATACAAAAAAACTCTTTAAGTGGAATAGAAAACCCACATAAATGGATCGTTTTTTTTTTCTAAATTTACCTCTGTAAATGGAATTCCGCTGTTTTTTACCTTTGCAAGTGGAACAATTTTGTTAATTTCACTCAAAAATGAAAAACATTAACCTCTGTAAGTGAAATTCTTGACTTTTTTACCTCTGTAAGTAGAACTTGTTTGTTTTGTTTTTACTTTTGCTCTACTCCAAACTAAAAATCAAAACAAGGTTTTTGTTACGGAAAGTCTGCTAATGTATCAAATACAAAAAAATACAAACTCAAAAAAAATCGTTAAACTACCGTCCATTTCAACATGATTTTTTTTATAAATAAAGTTTCTGTTTTGTTTTTATAGAACACTTTCCGTTTAAATTACTTATTTTTTCCAAAAAATTAGAAAAGTTAAAACCCATTTAAGTGGAACGTTAAGAAAAAAACCTCTATAAGTGGAAACTACAATAAGTGGAACACCCTTATAAATGGAACGAAAAGTTCGGTCCCTTGAAGATTCCACTTATCCAGGTTTGACTGTATATATTTCTGGCCTAATAATGAAAATGCGAATATTTATCATCAAAAATGGTTTTATTGTCTTTCAAAGTTTTCTCAGCATGATTTAGACACTTTTTCATGCGCCCAAACCAATTGTCAAAGCACTTTTTCCACTCCGAGTGAGACACCTCTAATACATGGTTTTTATTTAAAACGAGAGAGATTGAAAGGTTTATTTGCCTTCTGAAAAAATAGTTGATATTTAGTATATATTATATTTATTTCAATACACATGTATTTTGCTGTAAATAAAATCGTTTATTACAAAAAGGTCACAAAAAATTATTTTTGAAAACTTTTTCTTTTCTTTTTTTTTTGAAGAGTCGAGTACATCTTGACATTTCCTTTAGAAACGAATAAAAATTTTCCTCTGATTAGTTTGTGGACAAATGGTTATGGAAGCTTAACTTAAAACACCACTAATCTCTAACTAAAAACACTGGAATTTACGAGGTGGTGACTGCTGTCACCGATTTATATCAGAATTCCTTACCCTCCTTTGAACCATTTTTTCTTTTATTCACATTAAAGCTCATTTAATTTGATTAAATATCGCTTAATTAGTTTCAAAAATAATGGAGTTTAAATGCCCCCTTGCTTGTTGATGCATGTGCGACATCTTACCAAAAAGTTGTTCAATACTGCTTGGAGAGTTAAGACAGGAAAAGCCAAATTTCACAAAAGGTCACAAAAAATATTTTTGAAAACTTTTTCTTTTTTTTTCTTTTTTTTTTTTTGAAGGGTCGAGTACATCTTGACATTTCCTTTAGAAACGAATAAAAATTTTCCTCTGATTAGTTTGTGAACAAATGGTTATGGAAGCTTAACTTAAAACACCACTAATCTCTAAATAAAAACACTGGCATTTACGAGGTGGTGACTGCTGTCACCGATTTATATCGGAATTTCTTACCCTCCTTTGAACCAGGTACTTTGGTCATTGTGCACACTAATCATTACCCCACAACGAAAAACAAACTATATTTACGATGGCGGTTCGGAAAGTTCTTAGCCTATCAATAAAAGAGAATAGTTAGTTTTTCAAAAATATTTTTATTTTTCAATATAACCTCCTGAAACTTCAATACACTTAGTCCAACGCTTATCTAGCAATTCTATCCCTTGATTAAAATATTTTTCCTCAAGGTCTTTAAAATAGTGGTTTACAACTGTAATTGCATCTTCATTTGAGGTAAAACGCTTGCCAGCAAGGATTTTTTTTAGATTTGGGAACAGCTAAAAGTCACTGGGAGCTAAATCAGGAGAATAAGGTGGGTGGTCAAGCAACTCGTACTTTAATTCGTTGATTTAAGCCATTGTTAAAACACTCTTGTGCGCTGGTGCGTTGTCTTGATGAAGAATTATTTTTTTGTGTTGTAAGCCAGGACGTTTTTCTCGAATTTGTACATTTAATTGATCTAAAAGGTTGCAATAGTACTCTAAATTTATTGTTTTACCCTTTTGCAGATAGGCAATCAATAAAATACCTTTGAAGTCCCAAAAAACCGTTGCCATAACCTTACCAGCCGATTGAATTGTTTTTGCCTTCTTTGGGGCACTTCCTCCAGCTTCAGTCCATTGTTTGGATTGTTCTTTTGTCTCTGGATTATAAAGGTGGATCCATGTCTCATCAACAGTTATGAAACGACGCGTAAAATCCATTTTATTTCGCTGAAAACGATCCAAACAAGCTTGAGAAATGTGCATTCTTATGCGTTTTTGGTCGACTGTTAACAAGTCCGGCACCCATTTTGCAGAAAGCTTTTTCATCTGTAGTTCTTCATGCAAAATTAAATGGACTCGATCATTTGAGATGCCCATGATATTAGCTATTTCACGCACTTTTATTCGTCGATCATTCAGTACCATATCATGCACTTTGGCTACAATTTCTGTTGTTGTTGCTGTTTTTGGACGTCCACTACGTGGTTCATCTTCAATGCTTGTACGACCACGTTTAAATTCAGCAACCCAATTTTTTAATGCTGCATATGAAGGAGCACTTTCACCTAACACATTCACCATATCATTATGAATTTCTTGTCCCGATAAACCTTTTTTATGTAAATATTTAATGACACCACGCATTTCTAATTTTTCCATTGTAAAAAAATCGCCGATGCGTCTTTTGTGAACACCTGTTTCTATATGAATATCGCGTTTATACCGCGCTTTTTGTGCTAGGCTAAGAAGTTTCCGAACCGCCCTCGTACAAAGGACCTTGCCGGGATATCGCATACCAAACATCTGAAAATCATAGATATTCTTCGATTATTCATGTTAATATAACCATCTTAATGCTTCACTTCTTCCACAAAATCTTTAAAAAATTCTTGGACACAGTGCGGCTTACTCTTTCCAACAAAAACACCTATTGGAAACGGTTTTCTTTTGCGTTAACATTTTTAAATAAAATGGGCCATAGCTGCTCTGGCGAACTTTTAAAAAGCGGAATGTTATCGATATTAATATCGATCACGACTTCCTCATATCTCTGCAGCAATGTCTCAAGTTTAAAAATTTGCTTTTTGATGCCGAAGTGGCAGTAAACACCTGGAGATACGTGATTTGTTACAGATCTTTTTTGCTTTCCCAATAGCGTTTCGAAACATAAAGGTACATTAAGACCTTCTTCTTTTTAAATCGCCAACAATTTCTCTACACACATTTTAGTTGGTTTGGTATCGATATACCACGTTTTCAGGTTTTCACAAAATTTATAATTTGCAATAATTTCCGACTCATCTTCTGGCAGACTGGCATTTTCGCTCGGGCCACTCATTTCACAAAACTTTTCTTCAATGTTTTTACATCGCATTTCTTCTCGACAGTAGGCATTTGCGAGTAGTCTAGTAGTACTCGCCGCCCGTCTATAAATCGCCTTAAGCAATTATTTTTTATTTAATATTAACAATAAAATGATCACGATAACTATTTTAAAGATTTTTTGTTAAATATAATTTCGTGTCAATATTCGGTGATATTTTTAAAGTGTTAATACTTCGGTGTGTCTGGTTTTTATTTATTCTTTTTAAGTACAAAGCAAAAGTGACAAAGCGTGATGTCCCAAAAGGAATATATGTGACGCGCAAAACAGAAAGGGACCTAAGGTTAAAAACCAGTTTTGTTCAGGAGAGTCATTTTAAAGATTAGGTCCCTTTCTATTTGCGCTTAGAATCGTCGACTTCACTTTCATAAAACGCGCATATCTCTGGGAGGGAACACTTTTGGGGCATGGGATCGGTCTTATTCGATGCTCAGATGTTGTCCATATCAAAAAAATTGAAAAGTTGATGAAAAGTTTTGTTCAGGAGGCCATTTTAAAGATTAGGTCCCTTTCTATTTGCGCTTAGAATCGTCGACTTCACTTTCATAAAACGCGCATATCTCTGGGAGGGAACACTTTTGGGGCATGGGATCGGTCTTATTCGATGCTCAGATGTTGTCCATATCAAAAAAAAGTGAAAAGTGGATGAAAAGTTTTGTTCAGGAGGCCATTTTAAAGATTAGGCCCCTTTCTATTTGCGCTTAGAATCGTCGACTTCTTTTGGGGCATGGGATCGGTCTCATTTGATGCTCAGATGTTGTCAACTTTAAAAAAAAGCAACAAAAAAATGAAAATTGATTTTTTTACCCTTAGGTCCCTTTCTCTTTGCGCTGTCGCATATAAAGATTTAACCCCGTTTTTTCACAGCAAAGTTATTAATTTTACGAATACTATTGAGTTATGAAGCAAAACATTTTCAAAATTATAAAATAATTTGCTTAGTAGTTCTTTAATAAAAATATCAAATTAATATTTTTTAAAAATATAGCTTTTATTACATTTGTTCATAACTAATAGAAAAGTATTCCATAACACAATGTTAGCAACTTTATTCTCATGTTAGTTCGAATTTAAAATTAAGTTACGGCCAACATATAATAATTTTTTGTTGAAATATCTGTAAGGCTTTAAAGCAGGTCAAATGTTTGGGGATTGTATAGTATGTTACAGCGCCCATATTATATATCATGGTCGAGGCATTATTTTGGCATCTGAGGGGTTTGCATTCACAGAGTTATATTAATATAGCCTTATGTCTGTTGAAAAGATTTTTACGGCTATCGGTTTTTAATTTTTTACTTATTTCTCGGCCGATTTTAGTGCAATTAACGATAAAAGATGGGCTTCTTTGAGGGTTACCATATTGATATTTTACGGTTCCGCGTGGGATATATACATCTGAAGTTATAGCACAATATCGGATATAAATATATATTTTTGAAATACTATAATCTATAATCCATATTGTCGCCAGTTGATTACCGAATTTAATGAAATTAACTGCAATAGACAGATATCAGTTAGGGCTATCAAATTTATCTCTGAAGGCTCCACATGGGATATACATATCGGGAGTTATAGACCGATATCTGCCTTAAATGTGTTTTTTCGACGTAATATTGCCGATAGTTAGGACATTTGAATTGCAGTTTTGATTAAATTAAGCGCAAAGAACGCAGATTGTTGAGGGCTATATTTTTAGTGTTTAAAGGTGCCACGTGGAATGTATACATCGGAAGTTATAGTACAATAAACGTTAAAAAATCCGATGTTTCAGCCATATCTAAGCCATTTTAAGGCCGATTTTGGTAAAAATCAACTAGAATCGGCTACAAATCTCAGAAATAATAAATATAAATAAAGATTACATCTCCGGAAAGCGCCCTTTAATTAATCTCCATTTTGGGGGTACAATACCCCACTGTGCGGCGGGCTTACGGAAAACAAGTGTAGACAAAAAAGCAGGTTATTGCAATTAACAAGACGTTGAACTCTTCACTAACTCCTCAATACCACAGCGAGCATGACATGACATTCAGTAATCAGCTATGGAATTATACGAAGATGTTAGTTTTGTTTGTTACCTTTGGCAACACCCTTTAGACATCTGGTGAATGACGAACTAATTGGGCAAAATGATAAGAATGTTGATTATTAGGAATTAATAAAGCCCTTCGGTGCGTAGAATACGTAATCATCACTAGGAATGTATCGAAATCCAAATTTAATTTGATTGAAAGTAGAGACATGACATAATTGTCATATAATTGTTTCTATTGAAGTGGCAAATTACACTAGTTTACAAATTTTGATTTTTTTTCCTGGTCCAGAGTTCTAAATATTTTTTTACCTATAGATTTTGACCTCATACGAGTAAACACGAAAATGAATTTAATAAAAGTTTTTCTCTGATTAGTTTTCAAGAGTTTTCATTTTTTTAATTTTAAGTTTTATCACTGTAACATAAAATTATTTCTTACGAAAACTGAGATAAAAGATATTTTAACTATAAAACATAAACCCGCAACAAATTATTTTTCAAACTTTTTTTTTAAGAATTGAGTACAGCATTGCTTTATCTATAGACATGATCAAAATCGACACTTATTGTAACCAATTGGCTTAACTGTTGCGGTTCTGCTACCTAGTCTTAGTTATCATGTAAAACCCGCTTTAAAAAAATTTTAGGTCATTGAATATACGAGGGCGACCGCAAAAATAACTGGCCTAACATAAAAAGAATCGTTTTTTTTTGGAATTATTATTATTTATTTTTCAACATAATCTCCTTCCAACTCAATACACTTCATCAAACGTTTTTCAAGTTTTTTAATTCCATCCGAAAAATAAGATTTTTCAAGACCTTCAAAATATGCCTCAGTTTCAGCAATAACCTCGCTATTGGACGAACATTTTTGCCACCGTGAAATTTTTTTTAAATTTGGAAACAAGAAATAATCAGAAGGAGCTAAATCTGGACTATATGGTGGATGCGGAGCAATTTCAAATCGTAATTCGGCCAGTTTTTGTTGAGTTAAAAATGCAGTGTGTGAAGGAGTATTATCTTGATGAAAAAGAACTTTTTTTTCTAAATGCGGTCGTTTTATCTTGATCTCTTCACTCAACCGATCCAATAATGCACAATAATATTCACTATTTATAGTTTTTCCTTTCTCAAGATAATCAATAAATATTATACCCCTTGCATCCCAAAATACTATGGCCATTACTTTTCTGCTGACTTAACAGTTTTTGCCTTCTTGGGACCACTTTTACCAGCTTCTATCCATTGTTTTGACTGTTCTTTGCATTCTGGGATGTAATGATGGATCCATGTTTCATCAACAGTTATGAATCGGCGCAAGAACTCTATTGGATTACGCTGATAAATCGCTAAAAGCTCCTCGGAAGTGGTCCAACGGACGATTTTCTGGGGCAAAGGCAACAAACTCGGCTGACTTAACAGTTTTTGCCTTCTTGGGACCACTTTTACCAGCTTCTATCCATTGTTTTGACTGTTCTTTGCATTCTGGGATGTAATGATGGATCCATGTTTCATCAACAGCTATGAATCGGCGCAAGAACTCTATTGGATTACGCTGATAAATCGCTAAAAGCTCCTCGGAATTGGTCCAACGGACGATTTTCTGGGGCAAAGGCAACAAACGCGGCACCCATGTGAAGTTCATCATGTAAAATACTCTAAACTTGGTTTTCGTGTATTTTAACAATATCAGCAAGTTCTCTGAGCTTTATTCGTCTATCTTTAGTCACTTCATTAAATATTTTTCTAACGTTTTCAATAGTAGTAGCAGTTTTCGGTCTTCCAGAGCGATGTTCATCTTCCGTACTTGAACGACCCATTTTAAATTGTTGAACCCAGGATTTCACGGTGGAGTATGATGGTGCATTATCACCATGAACAGAATCCAATTCATCTTTGATTAATTGTGGCGTATAACCTTTCATATAAAAGTGTTTAATTACCGCACGAAACTCTTTATTTTCCATTTTTTAAAAATTATAAAACTTGTTTACTTCAATCACCTGTAACGAAGAAAATAATCATTAAATATTTCGGAAATTTTCGCAGATGGCTTATAAAAGATTGCTTTTAAAAAACAAAACAAAAAAGTTGCTAGTAAAACAGAAAATGTGCCAGGCCAGTTAGTTTTGCGGTCGCCCTCGTATGTATAAGTACAATGAATATACATCATGCACAGCTTATTTTTTGACGAAAGTTCCACGTTTGTGCCTTTATGAGATGTTGAGATTATTAACTATTAAGCATAACTTGCATTATAGACGCATTTGAGTCGGTATGGACTTTTGGAAAGAATTTCCGGAAAGCTAGAATAACCGATTCCCAGGAATATGGGTAGGAACCAAAGTTTAAGAACGCAATGAATAATTCAAGTTATGAAAAATTATAATAGCCACCCTAATGAATATTGCTACATTAAGAAACTCAAATAAGTTTTTTTCAGTGTATGGATTATGGATCATTTTTCTTTTATTCACATTAAAGCTCATTCAATTTTATTATAAATAGCCTAATTAGTTTTAAAAATAATGGAGTTTAAATGCACCCCCCCTGCTCGTTGATGCATGTGCGGCATCTTACCAAAAAGTTGTTCAATACTGCTTGGAGAGTTGAGGCAGGAATAGCCGCAATTGTTTCTCGAATGGATTGCTTTGGTTAATTCAAATTTGTTGGTTTTGCTTTGTAGACTTTCTATTTGCAATAACCCCACAAGAAGAAGTCAGTAAGGTCAGGCGACCCGGGTGGCCAACGGAATGTGGATTTTCTGGATATCAGCTTGTTGGGAAATTTTCGTTGCAATTCAGTTATAACAGACCGGGCTATGTGAGGAGCTGCATCATCTTGCTAAAACCACATAGAGTTAAAAGAAATTCTCATTCGGCGTTAGTCTGGATAGAAAAACTCTCTCAACATGCTTAAGTAACGGTCTCCAGAAACCTTAACGGTGTAACCTTTTTCTTTGAAGAAGAAGGGCCCGACAATGCAGCGTGATGAAACTGCACACCGATCTTTGACACGAAGTGGATGCAATTCCGTCTGATGAATATCTGTGGGTTGAAAGAACTCAATATTCGACAATTTTGTTTGTTTATGATGTCGTTTAAGTCGAAATAGGCCTCGTCAAACATGAAAAAACAGTTCAACATGTTTCCGTCCTCTTCCTCCATTTGAAGCATCTTCTGGCAAAATTCCAAGCGAATCGGGATGTCTGCTGTGTTCAGTTTTATTTGGGTATAAGTCCAAATCTTTGTGCATAATTGACTGCAATGACTATCTGCATTGTTTTGTATGGCAGCAGCGATTGGTTCCTCCGCCCGAACTGAAGGGTTTCGATGGTAAGGAATTCTGTTGACTGTCCCATGCTCGGTAAAATTGTTAACAAGTCTCATTGTGGTCCATCTGCTCGGAGGATTGCCGCCTAACGTGCGCCTTTCTCTCTTTAACCGAAACTACGGACTCCAGTGCGTGATAGCGGCGAACAACACAAATTCTTGTCTCAGTGTCCCAGTTATCCATTTTTGTTAAATCTAAAAATCAGTCTGCAAAATAAAATAAAATTAACCAGATTCATTTAATAGAAAAAAAAGTTATTAATTTTTTTTGGTAGCGGATTTCATCAGCCAACCTTAACATGGAATCACATGTCCGCATCAATTGATCTCAAAAAGATAATGATATTTAATTTTTTTTGTAGAAATTTGGCTCCGAATTTGAGTAGCAATAAGAACTGCATGTGAAATTAATCATCCACCACGCGGGACAGAAGTGGCAACGATTGACAATTTTTTTTGCTAGTTTTGCAATGGATGGGTGCTCGTTGTCCATGGTTCTCCATATAAGTATTGGAATATTTTTGTTTAACGATAAACAGGCGAAGCCTTCAGATATTTCTTCAATTGTATTGGAATCATTATGGCCTTTTTCGCGCCTAGTGCTTCCACTGCTGACAATAAACCCCCATTTGTTATCCTCTTCGTTGGTCTTGAAAAAAGGCTTAGGCCACAGCAACATCGGGTAAATGGATATCAATAGGTTTTCGAGAATTTCTGCTTTCGGTGCTTATCAGTTCGCCTAAAAAATAATAAAAATTAACTTGTTTTACTGCTGTATATAATTTCAGTATTACCGGAGACCGTTTAATAATAAAAATTAACTTGTTATACTGATGTATATAATTTCAGTATTACTTGTAGTATACTACATACCGACCTGATTAATTACCCTGGATAAATCTAAAACATTTTTGAAGACATACGTTTTAAGCTCGGCATAGAATAAAATAAAACCTATGTATATTTCAATCGGCGAAAATAGAGCGCATAATAAATTTAAGCCACACGCATTTTTTCGATGTCAATAACAAATATTTGAAGTTAAAATACGAGGGCGACCGCAAAAGTAACTGGCCTAACATAAAAAGAGCCGTTTTTTTGGGATTATTATTATTTATTTTTCAACATAATCTCCTTCCAACTCAAACGTTTTTCAAGTTTTTTAATTCCATCCGAAAAATAAGATTTTTCAAGACCTTCAAAATATGCCTCAGTTTCAGCAATAACCTCGCTATTCGACGAAAATTTTTTGCCACCGAGAAATTTTTTTAAATTTGGAAACAAGAAATAATCAGAAGGAGCTAAATTTGGACTATATGGTGGATGCGGAGCAATTTCAAATTGTAATTCGGCCAGTTTTTGTTGAGTTAAAAATGCAGTGTGTGAAGGAGCATTATCTTGATGAAAAAGAACTTTTTTTCTAAATGCGGTCGTTTTATCTTAAGTTCTTTACTCAACCGATCCAATAATGCACAATAATATTTACTATTTATGGTTTTTCCTTTCTCAAGATAATCAATAAATATTATACCCCTTGCATCCCAAAATACTGTGGCCATTACTTTTCCTGCTGACTTAACAGTTTTCGCCTTCTTGGGACCACTTTTACCAGTTTTGACTGTTCTTTGCATTCTGGGATGTAGTGATGGATCCATGTTTCATCAATAGTTATGAATCGGCGCTAGAACTCTATTGGATTACGCTGATAAATCGCTAAAAGCTCCTCGGAATTGGTCCAACGGACGATTTTTTGGGGCAAAGTCAACAAACGCGGCAGCGTTCTTGCGGATAGCTTTTTCATGTGGAGTTCATCATGTAAAATACTCCAAACTTGTTTTTCGTGTATTTTAACAATATCAGCAAGTTCTCTGAGCTTTATTCGTCTATCTTTAGTCACTTCATTAAATATTTTTCTAATGTTTTCAATAGTAGTAGCAGTTTTCGGTCTTCCAGAGCGTTGTTCATCTTCCGTACTTGAACGACCCATTTTAAATTGTTGAACCCAGGATTTCACGGTGGAGTATGATGGTGCATTATCACCATGAACAGAATCCAATTCATCTTTGATTAATTGTGGCGTATAACCTTTCATATAAAAGTGTTTAATTACCGCACGAAACTCTTTATTTTCCATTTTTCAAAAATTATAAAACTTGTTTACTTCAATCACCTGTAACAAAGAAAATAATCATTAAATATTTCGGAAATTTTGACAGATGGCTTATAGAAGATTGCTTTCAAAAAAAAAAAAAAAAAAAAAGTTGCTAGTAAAACAGAAAATGTGCCAGGCCAGTTAGTTTTACGGTCGCCCTCGTAAAAACAAAAAGTTGATATGAAAATGTCGACTTTTAGACTCATGGTACAATAAAGAAGGTAGAGTTATGCTAACAGCTGATTTTAAATTTATTCTCGATAAGTTTAGTGTAATCGATTATTTGAAAATCGACTTATACCACCCTATGCTGAAGTTTCCAGCAGCGATACCAAAAAAATCGTTTTATTTCTGTATTTATTAAGGAATAATTATTTATAAGAAATAATAATGCTAAAATAATGCATGCTTTTCGATTTTTTATTTATACATGTCTACCCTGCGAGCGATTAACAGTACGGCAACGCAAATGCGTAAATGTCCAAATTTAGATTGCTCTAAATGATGACAACGAAACCTCAAATACGCCCCCTTAGCCACAGCACTATTTATGAATATGAAGTTTTTTAACGTTCTGTAACTTCTAAAACGTAAATTAATTAATAAGTGTTTAACGGCATGAATAAGACCGTAGTATATTTTCAAACCAAATACATATTCTGTTTAATATAGACATTCATGAATAAAAGATCTAAACAATATTAGATTTTATTTAGGAAATTATAATAAAAAGATCGGACAGACACCTTTGATACCCCACAAGTGGTGTCATTTGTTTTTTGATATTGCTAATATTTCCTCATAAACCTAATCGTGTATAATACTAGGGTGGCTATATATTATTCGGGTCCGGCAACAAAAACACAATAATTTATCATTGGAAATGGTTTTATTGATTTTCAAAATATTCTCCTTTAAGATCGATACACTTTTGTAAACCAATTTTCGAAGCACTTTTTCCACTCCGATTGAGACACCTCCAAAGCATGATTTTTGAACGCTTCAACAGCGATGATAAACGTTGATCACGCATTTTTTTCTTGAAGCTAGCGAATAAGAAGAAGTCATTGGGTGCCAAATCATAGCTGTACGGTGGTAGATGGCCCATTAATTCGACATCTTGAGTGGTCAAATAGCTTATCGTTTCAGCTGATGCGTGAGAGCTCGCATTGTAGTGATGCAAAATTATCCGTCTTCTCTTATTATCTTTCCTCATTTCTTTGAGCACTGTTGGATGTTTGTATACCACTCAGAATTGACCGTCCTACGTTCCACTAAAGGCACTGTGGCAACATGGCCAGTTATATTGAAAAAAACGCAATCATTTGCTTCGATGTACTTCTTCCACGAACAACATTTGTTGGATTTTGCTCGTCTTAAAAGACCCATACGGTCGATTGCTGTTTTGTTTCGGGTTCATTTACATAGATCCATGAATAGTCACCTTTGACAATGTTATACTCTGCCTTTGAGCTACCGCAGTTATACTTTTTCAACATCTCTTTGCACCAATCAATACGAGCATTTTTTTAGCATTCGTCAAATTGTGCGGGATCCAACTAGAACAATTTTTTTTTCACGGCCAAATGAACATGCAATATCTTATTGATGCTTGTCATACTAGTGCCCAAGGATCCCTCAATCTCACTGAATGTCACATGTCGGTCTTGCTTAATCAGTTCACGCACAGCATCGATGTTTCTGGTAAAGTGACCGAAGTTGGACTCCTTCACGAAATTCATCCTGGAGCGAACGGCGTCCGAGACTGAACTCTTGGCACCAGCGTTTAACAGTGGTTTTTGGTGGTGCTTCATCGCCAAAAGTCGAAACAAGTTGATCACGCCGAAAATCGTAAAAAAATCATCGCACAAAAATGTTCACGGGATAATTTTTTGACTGAGATGAATTTTTCAACACACTGACAGTGTTGTCAGATTAGGGGATTTTTCCCCAATTTGGGGATTTTTTTTTTAAATGGGGTACAAAATTTCTGTTTGG
This sequence comes from Hydrotaea diabolus, assembly GCA_963513945.1. Classification (NCBI taxonomy): domain Eukaryota; kingdom Metazoa; phylum Arthropoda; class Insecta; order Diptera; family Muscidae; genus Hydrotaea; species Hydrotaea diabolus. The sequence continues at coordinate 130,436,047 of OY740719.1, forward strand.
GGATCTGGGGATAACAATGGATTTTTGGGGAATTTTCGGGGATAAACTAAATCGAAATGTGTTTGCATAAACATTTCGACTTTCTTGCCTATTTGACACAAATGTTTGTGCAAAAGTTTTAGGTTAGTAATTAATTCAGTTCGATTGAATGAATTTACGCAAATATGTTGTCTGTCTATTTGCCTCATTCAATTGGGTATATGTATGTACAACACTGGAGCGTGCCAACAAGCAATGCAAACAACAAAAATTCGGAATAAAATACAATATGAACTATAAGAAGCACTTTTGAGAATAAATACGCACTTTAAAAACAATACGATTTGTTGTGAATCCTTTAGCCCCCCTCCAGAAATGATCAAACTTTTTAATTCCAAAACCATGTACAAAACTGAGGAAGTTGATGATATTGATACTGAAGTATTCGATGCAATACATTATGACATTTGATTTGACGTTTTAGTATTGTCTACTTACTATTATTATTATTAAATTCGTTATTTAGTAACTAACTAACACTTGTATTGAAAATGAAAAATACATTTACTTTTTGTTTTTTTAGAAAGAATTTGTTTTTTTTTATTAATATATGTATCTATAATTAAATTGAATTAAAATACAAATTAAATTTGAATATGTTTTCTATTAAAATTAATTAAAATATGTTTGGGGATTTTTTTGGGGAAAACATTTTTGGATTGGGGATTTTTGGGGGAAAAAAATTTTAATTTGGGGATTAGACCCAAAAAAATCTGACAACACTGCACACTGTAAACAAAACAATACGCCCTCAAATGACAAAACGTTCTGAGTGAAGTTATGTTAAAAAATGTCAAAGTTTCAAATGGCAGTTCTGGGAACACTAGTATTGTCAGGACCCGAAATATAAATAGCAACCTTCGTAGTTTTATGCTAGACTTTAATCTTTAAGGCAGTAAGTCAGATTCGCTAGTTATATCAGGTTGTTTTCATTTCGAAAAGCTGTTTCGGCTATGCTTTATAAATAAACCATCTGCTGAATATGTTTAAATCGTTTAGCCATAATGAAACATGTTTATTAGGGCGTACCTCAAAAAAAAAGTTCGCCGTACACCTTCGAATATGAAGTATTATTGAAAGGTAGTTTCAAAAAATTTTTTTTTTATTTTTTTATGCCGAACGTAGGGGTCGCGCTTTTACATTTTTCTATATAACTTCTGCATTTATAAACGGATTTTAAAGTGTGATACATCGATGTTTTTGTCTCGACGAGGCCGATTTTTTTGTCTTTGAAGTCATTGAGCTCAAGCACCCCCTTCTGGTACTTACCCATCATATCTCAGTTGCTACTACCCTAATGTACCACTCTAATATCAGAAAATTAAAGCTCGCGCGGGGTGCTTGAGCTCAAAGACTTCAAAGACAAAAATCGGCCTCGTCGAGATAAAAACATCGATGTATCACACTTTAAAATCCGTTTATAAATGCAGAAGTTATATAGAAAAATGTAAAAGCGCGACCCCTACGTTCGGCATAAAAAAATAAAAAAAAAAATTTTGAAACTACCTTTCAATAATACTTCATATTCGAAGGTGTACGGCGAACTTTTTTTTTTTACTTGTAACCTGGTACGCTCTAATGTTTATATGTCTAGTATTGTATTAGTGTCCAAGTGTTGGGGAATAAAACAAAAATCCTCTACAAAGTTGAGTGACCATATAGAGTAGAAGTGAGTGACTCACTTTGGGCTCTGAAATGTCAATGAAGCAAAACAAAATAAGAAAAAACACAAGATAAATAATCTTGAATAGAGAAACAATACAATCGTGTTCTACTATAAACAAAAGGGATTTAATTAAACGAGTTGATGGACCAATAAACATCTACAACTATCAAGATCTCTAGTAAGATACAATTTAAAGGCAAAGTAGAAGAGAGGCCCAACGAAGGCAAATGAACAAAATATGGGTTATACTACTACATGACAGCAATTGCATAATTGATTGAGATATGATTGTGCTAAATGTTTTTATTTTATTGTCATTAGTTATATTATCACACAAGAGATTGAATGGCAGGCAGCACAGAGATGATTTGGTAGACAATTCTACTTATATGGTTGATGTCGTTCATTAAGTGACTGCTTGCTAGTAAGTGCGGCAGAATCTTGTTATTTAGACGGACACTGAATTAGCTGATCCTAAATCCAAATTAATTTTTTTGGAATGCCTTTCATATGCCTTTGTCCTAATTTAACAAATTGTCCATATGACCACTTTTAGGCGAAAAATAAAGTATCCTTTCTCGAAAGAGTCTCCGCCGGAAAGGTATGCTACTTTGTTAGTTTATAATTTTTGATTAAATGAAAGAGAATGATACTTATATTGATAAATGTTTTATTTAATGTCGGCAACTATGTATGGAATTCAATATCAGATAAATGTCCGCCTCTGTTAGCCTCACAAATGCGAGCCCATTTGGGCATATTTTTTATTACATTCTCACACTTTCCACGCGGTATTTTATAAAGTTCATTACGAATATTTTGTTTGAGTTGCTCAAGCGTTTCTGGTTTGTTTTCATAAACCATGCTTTTCAGATATTCCCACAGAAGTCCGGAGCAGCCAAATTAGGCGACCTAGGCCACCCTAACTTGTTGTGGAAAGAGGTCTCACAGTAATTCCATTGTAATCCTGGCTGTGATGTGGCACCGTCTTGTTGCTACCACATATTAACCAAGCCCAAAGCATGCAGTTCTGGCGTTCATAAGTTTTCAATCATATCACGATATCGCTTCCATTGACAGTTACGGTTACGAAGTTTTCATTTACATAGAAGTAAGGTCCCATGATTCCTCCTGACCAAATTGCACACCAGACTGTCAGTTTTAAATGTGCAAAGGTGTCTGATGAGTAACACAGTGTGACAGAGAAAAAATACCTGGGAAATGATATTATTTTTCTTGTAGATCTTGCTGAGTACAACAAGAAACCGGTTTTGAAATTTCCCAAACACCTCCAAAATCTGGAGTTACGGGTAAAAACCCGGGTTTTCGGATCTTATCCACTCATATGCCAGTAACTTGGTTGAATATCAACCGATTTTAAGTTTCGGCTGACTGCGGCCTTCCGAATGGTGTATACACTTTTAAAATTACACTGAAAAATATTTGTTTATTTTTCTTGTAAACTCATTTTTTTAACATTTTTTGTAATTTTTTAACTTTGGATGTGTTTTCACACAGAATTTTTTAAAAGTAATAAACAATTTTTTAATATTTGAATTTCTGAATAATAAAGAGAGTGCTCTTACGTATACAATTCGGTGTCATTTTTTAAAATCCGTTGGAAACTGATTGAGTTATTCAACTTATATTAAAACAACAATTTTTGAAAAAATACAATTATTGGCCAAAAATTATGGGCGAAAAACCGGTTTCTTGTTGTACTCAGCAAGATCTACAAGAAAATAATATTACTTCCCAGGTATTTTGATTTCATTCTTTTTTGTTACACTGTGTAATTTAAGGGTTTTCCATTGCCCAGAACCGACTATTATGTTTATTCACATATCCATTCAAATGAAAATGTGCCTCGTCACTCATTATGATTTTTTCATTAAAATCGGGGTTGTCATGGGCGAGCTGTAACATCCTATTGGCATATGTACGGCGGCGTAAATGGTCTTGTGGAAGAAGCTCTTGTGTCAACTGAATCTTAAATGGAAACAAATGCAAATCCTTGTGCAAAATTGTGGCCAAGGTTGTTCTTTAAAGACCAAGCTCCTGAGCACGGAGTCGAATTGAGGTTGATGGATTGTTTTGAACACTTTCTTGAGAAGCAGTAATGTTTTCAGCAGATCTTGCAGTACGTTGTGGTCTATGCTTGGGTCAAACTAGTACAGGCACTCTATCTTCGAAATTATTCACTACACAATAAATAGTGCGTTTTGTTGGCACGTTGATTTTCCCAAAAAATTTACGTAACTTTCTTATCGTTTGTTGATTTTGATAAAAATGTTTAAACGATTAAAACACGTTGGTTTTTCCAATATTTTTTCATAATAAATTTGACACGTCTCTACTTTACGACTGCCAAATATGAACTGTCAAGACTAATGTTTACTTAAATGGAGGCAAAGCTAAGTAGTATACCTTCCCGGTGGACACCCTGTATTACCGATACGGTGAAAGTTACTTTCGAGCATAAAAACTAGAAAAATTGTACAAATAAAAAATAGTGGGGCCACCCTTAATACATTTCCAAACAAAAAATAGAATCTCTTATTATTTACACATTATTTTAAAAATTTTAGAAAAATTTATAATGTTTTTAAAGAAAAATAAAAACAAACCCAAAAAGTACCTCCACTAAAGTGGTTACAGAGTGTTTGGAGGAGATGAATAAAGAAATTCGCCCAAAAACTGTGCGTAGGACTCTTTATCTTACTGGTTACTGCTCAAGAATCAATCACAAAGGCCCTTCAATAAGCAAAATAATTATTTTTTTTTTGCTTTTTGAATTTTGAAAGAAATGTGTAAAACGAATGGACTTCGCGAAAGAGTGCAAAAACAAACCAAAAGACTTTTGGGATAGAGCAATCTTTTCAGACGAGAGTAAATTTAACATTTTCCAATCGAACGAAAGAACAAGATTTTGGAAAAGGACAGTGTACCTAAATATCTTGAAGGAATCCCTGCTGCAAAGCGCCTAGAAGTGGAGTCCTGGAGAAAGTTTCTACTTTGAACAGGACAACAGGACACACCGCATACAACGTACGAATATGAATTATACGTAGTAGGGACATAAACACTGTAACAACATTGAACACACCCATTTCAATAGTAGAACTGAACATACCCCGTTAATGTCGTATGGGTTTTGAAAGCTAACCTCAATAGCGTACGTCTGTAACGGGATTTTAAAATTGTTTCAACTTTCATCATGGAGTGGTCAGATAATGAGAACCGTATCGCTGTAATAGCGCTTTTCAAGTGTGAAATGAAAAAGCGATATTTTCAAAACGCTCCGGCCACTAGGGACTAGCCGCATGTTCATCTACCGATGCATAAAACTGTTTGAGGAGACTGGAGATGTAAAAGACCGCCACCGGTCGGGCCGCCCACGCTCTTTTCGAACACCGCACGTCATCAAAGCCGTTAAATCAAGAATTCACAGAAATCCGCTCCGAAAACAGAAAATCATGGCCCGTGAGATGAATATCACACAAAAGTCCATGAGTCGAATCATTAAAAAGACTTGGTACTTGGGGCTTTCAAACGACGTACCGGACATTTATTGACTGCAGCTTTAAAAAAATAGGATTGAAAAATGCAAACGTCTTTTAGTGAAGCACGCTGATAACTTGCACAGACAAATTTTGTTCACCGATAAAAATATTTTTACCGTTCAGGAAAAATTTAACAAGGAAAATGATAGAGAGTATGCGCGGTCATCTAAGGAAGCATCTGAACTGATCCTAAGGGTGGAAAAGGTAGGGTCATCACCCAGCTTCAGTCATGGTTTGGTGGGTGTCTCTTACGATGGGGTCACTGACCTGCATTTCAGCGAACAAGGAGTCAAAAAATCGGCCAAAGTTTGCCAAGAAACCGTTTTGGAAGCTGTTCTGAATCCTCTTATCAATTCCCTGTTTCAAAACCAGTCATAGACTTTTTAGCAGGATTTTGCTCCGGCCCATAAGGCTAAAACGTCCCAGGCCCGGCTTCGAAACAATTTGCCAGCGTCCATTTCCTCTGAAGAATGGCCCTCAGGCAGTTCAGATTTTAAACCATTGGATTACAAATTGTATACGGTTTTAGAGCATAAGGTTTGTCACAAAAGATACCCCAACATTGGATCTCTTAAGACTGCTTTGGTTCGAGCTGTGGCCAATTTTCCAATGGACGAGGTTCGTGCAGCTATTGACGATTGTCCAGTGCGACTTAAGTCGTGTGTAAAGGCAAAAGGCGGACATTCCGAATAAGTAGATTCTTTTGGGATACAATATACATCAAACAATATATATAAACATGAAAATTGATTTTTTTACCCTTAGGTCCCTTTCTCTATGCGCTGTCACATATATTGGATTTTTTTTTTGACATTTTCTTGTATATTGACCTCAATTAGCCGTCCAGAACGCTCAGCGTCATTTGTACATGTGCGGCCATCACGAAAGACAGTAAACCACGTTTTTGCCATTGAAAGTGATGGTGCAGAGTCCCCATAGTTTTATCAAGCTTTTCCTTAGTTTGATTCACAGTTTTTTTTCCGCAAAAAATACTCGTAATGTTTAATGAGCACTCGAAATTCACTTTTTTCCATTTTTAAAAAAATCCACGAGGTTACATGTTTTGAACAGCTGTTAAACACAAAGTAAATGACGGAACTCTATTGAAATTTGACAGTAGTCTATTAACTTTTATAAAATTATATTAAGATAAATAATTAATGAATATGTACATAATTTTGTTGAATTCCACACATGTGTGAATACTCTTGTCCGTCACTGTATTTTGTGTGTCCCATCTTCTAACTTGTAATTTATCCATAACTTCCGTCTGTCATATAGAAACTGCCACCACATGCTACTTTTACGAAACTCTCTGTGTTGAACTTTAATTTGAAGTGGTCGTCATTGTTATTAGGAATTGTCGCAGTCTGCTTTAAGCTTTTTAGCTCTTAATAGTTTTTCAAGCCCTCATTTATTTAAATTTAATGTTATCTTGAAATGATTAAGCAAACATTTCTTCATTTATTTTCTGCTTCTTTACGTTCTTATTTCCTATTTTTCGCCAGTAGTAGTGCGAGTGAGTATTCTTTTGGAATCGCCATCGTTTCATACAAATGCGAAGTCGAAGTCATCGTCATTATCGCAATCGTCCGCCGTCTTTGTCGATGTGTGGTGTATCCAGTTAATGTTTGGATTCTCTTTCGTGTTGCTTTGCGTTTAGTGTTTTATTCACACTCATTTATTACGTTGTTCCCCTACTATTCATATCTACAACATACCGAACGGTGAATACAACAGTATCCGGTCAAGAATGTGTAATTGGTGTATCTACCTAATGATCAGTTAAAGGTTTCATACTTATTTTTACCAGGCAAAAATGACCGTACTAAGAACAATTGTAGGTAGTATGAATTTCGTTTTCCGACAATATGCCGCTTTTGTTCTGCATGCTAAACTAAAATTTCACTTTTGATTTCGTTTGTACAATAAGGTTGTATTTCGTTTGTAAAACTGTTGCGCTCAACAAGTGGAAATTGTTTTAACTAATTTTTGGTTTTAATCTAGTTTAAGCACGACACTCGGATCAGCTTATAATGTCTACCATCAATGACACTTGTTGTTCTAAAAAAAGTCGAAGGCGCCACATAAGGCGTGTTCTCTTGGTACTCGCTTATTAAACGAGTAAGTGCTCGCTAAGGCTTAGGGATTAGCCGCATGTTCGTCTATCGATGCATAAAACTGTTTGAGGAGACTGGAGATGTAAAAGACCGCTACCGGTCGGGCCGCCCACGCTCTGTTCGAACACCGCATGTCCTCAAAGCCGTTAAATCAAGAATTCACAGAAAACAGAAAATAATGGCCCGTGAGATGAATATCACGCAAAATTTCATGAGTCGAATCATTAAAAAAGACTTGGGGCTTTCAAACGACGTACCGGCCATTTATTGACTGCAGCTTTACAAAAATAGGATTGAAAAATGCAAACCTCTTTTGGTGAAGCTGATAACTGGAACAGAAAAGTTCTGTTCACCGATGAAAAAATTTTTACCGATCAGGAAAAATTTAACAAGCAAAATGATAGAGTGTATACGCGGTCATCTAAGGAAGCATCTGAACTGATCCCAAGGGTGGAAAAGGGTAACCACCCAGCTTCAGTCATGGTTTGGTGGGGTGTCTCTTACGATGGGGTCACTGACCTGCATTTCTGCGAAGAAGGAGTCAAAACATCGGCCAAAGTTTACCAAGAAACCGTTTTGGAAGCTGTTGTGAAGCCTCTTAACAATACCCTGTTCCAAAATCAGCCATGGACTTTCCAGCAGGATTCTGCGCCGGCCCATAAGGCTAAAACGTCCCAGGCCTGGCATCGAAACAATTTGCTAGCGTTCATTTGTACCCATAGGATTACAAATTGTGGACGGTTTTAGAGGACAAGGTTTGTCACAAAAGATACCCCAACATTGGATCTCTTAAGACTGCTTTGCTTCTAGCTGTGGGCAATTTTCCAATGGACGAGGTTCGTGCAGCTATTGACTATTGCCCAATGCGACTTAAGGCTTATGTAAAGGAAAAAGGCGGACGTTTCGAATAAGTAGATATTAAAAAATATTTGGTCCAAAAACACTCAGTACTTTTTATTTTACAGCATAAAACGTGTGTAACAGTATGTATGTCCCTACTAGGTATACTTTTTAGGAAAAAAAAGAAATTCTATAAGCGAGTAAAAACCGAGCTTGCATAAACTGGCTAATGTCTATTATTAAATAAAATTCTTATCGAAAATTGTAATAACAGTTGAGCATCGATTATCCGGGATGGTCGGGACCGAAAGCATTCTGCATCATCGATTTTATCGGTTAATTGAGGTACCATATTTTACTCGATTTTACATAAATGTTTGTTTTATTTATCAATATGTACACTTATAAGAATCAATAATTATACATTTTTAATTATTACTAACGTAATTTCTTAAAAAATCATTTAATGTGGTTTGTTTTTTCTTCTTTACCTGAATATTTTCTGCCAAAAGCTTCTTGGGCATGCACTTTTTCCTATAACAAACGGTGTGTACTTATGTGTACCAGCTGCATTGGCGCAAACCAATACGGTGATTCTTTCCTTTGAATTCTTATAGCCATCTATAAAATGTTCATTATGGCAGCCCAAACTGTTTTCAGGGAAACACTTCCAAAGAAGGCTTGTTTCACTCCCAGTGTATATGTGTTCATTTGTAAGATTTATCGTTGATATGTATTCCTCCAAATTATTCACAAAAATCGCGTCAGATACATAATCGGCAGATGCCTTTTCTCCTCCAGCCTTGAGTTTGTGAATTCCATGTCTTTTTTTAAGTTGTGCAACCAGCCACGATAATATTCACATACTCAACCGGAAATATTTAGTTTTGAATAGAAATATTTAGCCTCTTCCAATATCATTCAACTGGAAATTGGAGGCATTTTAAAGCGTTCTTGTCGAAACCATTCATATGTCGCAAAATCAACTTTTGGATCTAGAGCACATTTCAATGTTTTTCGAACTTGAAAGCCATTAATTTTATCACTTTCTGCACAATATTTAAATAAAGTAATTTTTCTTTATTTTTCACATAGTCATAAACTTTTTGCTTGCCAACGCCACATTTTTCTGATAATGTTTGAACAGAAACATTTTTTTTTTGTTGACAAAATTATATTTTGTTTGAATCGGTGATACTTTTCTTTGCCTTTTGGGGGATTTTACTGATATCGATGTCGTTATAAAATTACACAACAACAATCCGGACAGCTCACATTTCAAACGCAACTAAACACCAAAGAAATGCTACGTTACAAGGGGTTCCCCCTATTTCGCTTCAGACACACATTAACGTTAGTGATGCTAACACATTCTAAAGCAAATACCGCCAAAATATATACATGTTTTGCAGTACCGGATAATTGACGGTTAATCAATTGAAATAAAAATATTTTCCTTTCGTTATCGATACCGGATAATTGATATTCCAGGCTAATTGAATCACGGATAATCGATGCTCAACTATATTTAAAACAAACGGGGTGTAGCGCAAATTGTCTTAAGTTTTCTGGTAACAAAACTCACTTTATAAAATTTGTCCAGTCGTTAATGAATCACCCTGTATTCATCCTATTTCCAAAGTTTCCAAAATGTTACCATGTGCTGCAATTGTCAGCAGTTAAAACAGTACAAAAAACGCTCAGTCATACAGTCACGTCGAAACCACAACTTTCGTAATACTTTGCCAAGATACTGTACTTCAAAGTACAAGTACGTAGAATGTAAGGGAGCTATTTGATGTGCTGCTGTATTTATTGTTTATTTTTGTTTTGTTTCTGTCTGTCCTCTTCAGTCTGTTTACTTTTGTTGATCTTTATTTTCGAAGAAACAAACAGATATCGTCATAAGCTGTGCGCTGTGCACGAACGGCAATGTGGCAAAGAAGATCAGTTGGAAAAAATAGTTGTATGCCTGCTTAATTTGGTTTAGATGTCCGTCACTCCGGAAAAGGCGGCACAGATGCCAGAGGAAGAACTTTCTTGGCGGTCTGCAGGAGTTGCCCTTATACAGGAATATAGATCTGCTGCGTTTTGCAAACTGTTTGACATTGCCTGAGGACAGCTTTCTGCAAAACTTGTAGCGTTACAATTTAAAGATAGAGGACAATCACATACAGTCAATCGGGAACGGGAATTGCCGAAATTTTCGATTATTTACAATTACCGATTTCCTGGAAAATCATCACCGGGAAAATTTAGTGGACGAACATAAAATAAAGTTATATTGAAACTTCCTAGAATCATATTCTAGTTGGCTACCAATTAACAATTTTCGACATTTTAATGTTACATACGAAAAGGTTTATTGATTTGAGGAAATGGAAATAAATATTTTAAGTGGTATGTTTTCTTTGAAGAAAAAACCTCTGAAAAGGTTGAAAATTAATCTATTCCTAAAGTAATTTTGTTCTCTTAAATAAGGTCCTCAATTACTCACGTATTTCACAAAGTAATAATCGAAATATATTTAAGAATGCGACATCAACTAAAGGGTGGTCCAACTAAAACGCAGGATGTTAATCTTTATACGAGGGCTGATATATTTCTGGCCTAATAATGAAAATGAGAATATTTATCATCAAAAACGGTTTTATTGTTTTTTAAGGTATTCTCCAGCATGAATTATACACTTTTGCAAGTCCTCAAACCAATTGTCGAAGGACTTTTTCCACTCCGACTGAGACACCTCCAAAACAGGGTTTTGAACGCTTCAACAGCATCTTCTGGCGACAAAAATTGTTGACCACTCATGTTTTTTCCTGATGTACGGGAATTAAAAGAAGTCATTGGTTGTTAGGGCTGTACGCAGATGACCCATCAATTCGACGTTTTGGCCGGTAAAAAAGGCGCTGATTTGAGCCGATGTGTGAGAGAGAGCTCACATTGTCATGGTGCACAATGATTCGTCTTCTCTTGTTCGTTTTTCGAATTTATCCGAAGACTTCAGGCAACAAATTGTGACTCTAGCGGAATAGAAATAGAAATTGTGGTGTACAACTCAGATTTGACCTCCTACGTTGCTCAAGCGGAACAGTCGCCACATGACCCGGTTCGCCGAAGAAACAGGTGACCATTTGGCTCGTCTTCGAAGACACACACGGTCGATTGCTTTTTTGTTTCGGGCTCATACGCATAGATCCATGATTCGTCACCTGTGACGATCTTATAAACATCTTTTAAAGCACCGCGATCGTATTTTTTCAAAATTTCTTTGCACAAAACGACACGAGCCTTTTTTTGAGCGATTGTCAAATTGTGCAGGATCCAACGAGAACAAACCTTTTTTTACGGTCAGGTGTTAATGCAATATCGAATTATGCTGGTGGAAGAAGACATGCCCAAGGATGCCTCTATCTTACGGTATGTCACATGACGATCTTGCTTTATCAGTTCACGCACGGCACCATGTTCTCTGGCACAACGACCGTTTTTGGACGACCTTCAACACCTTAGTCTTTGAGCGAGCGTGGGCCACGATTAAATTCATTAAACCAGTTTTTCACAGTGCGATAGGATGGTGCTTCATCGCCATACAAAGGTTAAGGTTTATCGAAGAAGTCTTGTCGTAGTAGTTATGGTAGTTGTAGCGGCAACTGTGTGCCGGGGTGAAAGCCCTTGGCCGAAGAAGTGCACTTCGGGTCAATCCGGTTCATAGAACCGGCTGTCGTGGGATTGTTTCTCTCTTTTGTACTCTTGTCGCGATAATCCACGTCGAAAGTTGTGAAAAATGATCGCACGAAAATGTTCACGAGTTAATTCCATTTTTTTGCCAAGTTAATTTTTTCAAGTCGCTGTAAACAACACAAATGATGGTCGTACGTCAAAACGTTCTGAGTTCGTTTATGATAAAAAATGTCAAACTTTCCAATGGAAATGTCAGATGGCGTTAGTCAACACTTAGTGTACTTATAGTTGGCCAACAGTTAACATTTTTTGACGTTTTAAGGTTAAATACGAAAAAACAAACAGGTTTTATTATAATTTAAGGTATTTTGTGCCACAAGACCCCGAAGAAGCAGAATATATTAAGGTTTAAATTCTAATTAACTTCACTTATTAGTTTATTTTCAAGTTCACTTATGCATACAAACTTTTTAGATTCGAAAGTAAAAATCATGCTCATAATTTAAATAAAAGAATAAACATTTTTAAATCGTTAAATATAAAACTAAATAAAAACTTTTTTGTTTCGGTCAGATAACCGAATACATATGGTTAAATATGTTGGTCCACTTAAAAGTTGCGCGTGGTAACCACAGCCGAATTCAGAGAGTACTTATAGCCAATAATCTATAACAACAACCAATACATGTACAAATTAAATTCCAAAAATCTTCCAAATTAGTTAGGGTTACCGATAACCGATACTTTCAGTTCATACTACTGGAACTTGATGTGTATACGTAGCGACTCAACTTGATTAGTTGATTAGAAGACATTTCATGCTCTAATACGCTTTTATGGAATCCCATCGAATAAGCAAGGATTTTGCAGAGAAGATTGCGTTAAAAAGTAATCAAATTTCTTCGTATGTCAGTTAAGCGAATGCTACTTAGCAAAAATGTGGGTTTTTTTTTTGGTTATTGCAAATATTTTAAATAGGCAGAATGGACTCAGCGACTGTTTTCTCATTCAAGATTCGATTCGGAATTTCGAATACTCCCAAAAGAAAAAGCCGGAATTGTCCTTTCGTCGCTAACATCAGTACAATCTGCTCTAGATACCTTTGCAAATATCTACAATTTAATTGCGAACAGCTTAAAACAGATTGGATTGAATTTCTAATAGTCAAAATTTCAGGAGATGTTTATGGTGCTGAACAGTGTAACCCATGTTCCTATTATAACAATCAGTGTATTTATTTACTTACATAATGCGTATTATTTTTTACTTTTTCTTATAAAAAGTAGTTTGAATTGAAAATTTGAATTTTATTTTTCTAGTCCAGTATCCCTGGAAATTTTAAAATATCTTCCTCCTGGGAAACAAAAAAGACCGCGACAAAAACTAATCACAATGCACCCTGTATGAGTACTGAGTGCATGTAACGCGTGTTAAATTTCAAGCTTGACACGGATACAAAACCTTTTAGCTTATCTATGGATCGTTCACAAATAATGGACAAATTTACTTTTTTCAGAAGTTTTTTTTACCTTTAAAGTAAAAAAAAATCACTCTGGTTCGATTTTGTCCATTTACAAGCCCAAGCGCGAATTGTTTTGTTTACAGTGTGTTGAAAAATTCGTGCGATGACTTTTATGATTTTCGGCGTGGATTGCCGAGACAATAGTGTCACAATCACCTGTTAATCGCGTGTACCGAGAGTTTAGTCGTTCGCTCCAGCATGAATTACGTGAAGGCCGTCAAACTTCGGGCGTTTTGCTGGAAAACATGTGCGTGAACAGATAAAGCAAGGCCGGCATGAGAGATTGAGGCATCCTTGGGCATTAGTATGACAAGCATCAAAATCAAAAAAGATTTGTCCTTGTTGGATCCCTCATAGTTTGACGAATGCTCGAAAAAAGGCTTGTGTCGATTGGAGCAAAGAAATGTTAACAAAATATAACCGCGGTAGCTCAAATGCAGTGTATAATATGATCAGAGGTGACGAATCATGGATCTATGCATTTGAGCCCGAAACAAATCAGCAATCGACGGTATGGGGTTTTCAAGACGATCCATAACCAAAAAAAAGTTGTTTGTGGAAAAAGCACATCGAAGCCAAATGATCGCGTTTTTTCCGTATAAGCCACATAACCGCTTATACGGAAAAAACGCCACAGTGCTTTTAGGACGGTCAATTCTGAGTGGTATACAACCATCAGTTTGCCAACAGTGTTCGAAGAAATAAGGAAAAACAAAAAGAAAAGACGGATCATTTGCATCACGACAAAGCACTCACACATTAGCTGGATTAATGGGCTTTTTGAGCACTCAAGATGTCGAATTGATAGGTCATCCGCCGTACAGCCCTGATTTGACACCCAATGGATTACATCTTATTCCCTTATATCAAGAAAAAGCTGCGTGATCAGCGTTTTTGACTCCCGAATCAGATGTTGAAGTGTTCAAAAAACATGTTTTGGAAGTGCCTCAATCAGAGTGGAAAACCTGCTTTTAAAATTGATTTGAGCGCGTGCAAAAGTGTATTTCTCTTCACGGAGAATATTTTGAAAAGCAAAACAGCCATTTCCAATGTTGAATGAATGTTTTTTTTTATTGCTGGACCCGAAATATAACATCAACCCTTGTAGTTTAAAGCTTCACCTTGATATTTTATTTAATTTACATTTTTTTTTAAATAACAAAAAGTTTTTTTCGGATTACTCGACTATTTATTAATTGCTTTTTATAATGGTTCTTCTCTCTGCTGGAATATTTGTTGACAATAGTTTTGTTCGATTTACGACAAAAAAAACTTACATGATCCAAAAAATAAATTATCATTGTAAATTTTAGCGCAAAATTTAATTAGACACATATGTGATTTGTCATGCAAGTTATTTTTAATAAATCATATAATCATGAAATTTGTCTGCTTACGCTCGCTGCTGGCGAAGTATTTTACTTCATTTACTCGATTCGTCATCAGAAATATTCGTCATGCGAATTATGTACACAGTCAATTCAGAAGAAATACAAGCATATCCATGCATACCTTTCTAATAATTTTGGAACACATGTCGGCTGTTCTGAATGGCTTGTCTTAGTTTACTGTAAATTGCAATTTATATCTTACAGCTGATTTCCATGTAGTAAACAAGAAAAATAATCGTTTGATAAATAAATGAAAAAGAGTCTCCAGCTATCAGCTGACTATCGAGTTTTGAGTAATAACTCCTTCAGTAACTCCTTGTACGCTAATAAATTTCAAAAACAATTTTACCGCACTATATGTTTTAGGTAAATATAAAGATAGACTTACACATTAATTCCTTGCACAAGAATGACATCTTTTTAAGCTTAACATATCGTATATAAGAAGTGTTTTATCGTAAGATATTTCGATGCACATTTCTCGAGATCTCATTTTTGTGAAAAGCGCTATGATCTATCCAAAATATTGTGTCTTAAGCTTAGAGGGCATATCAAAAATAGGCATTTGTTTGATCATAAAATAGGCATTTGTTTGATCAACAATTTAGTCGTTGGTGCTGAATCTTTTTCCACCGAACCATTTCTTTAGGTTTGGAAATAGTCACGAGGGGCTAAATCCGGAGAATATGGCGGATGAGGTTCCAATTCGTAACCCAATTTAAGCAACTTTGCCATTGTGTGGTAATACACAAAACTAACATTTTATTGTAACAGCCAACAAACACACAATACAGTTAGAACAACTGACATACTCCTTCCACTCTCGGACACACTACAATACAACATAAACGAGATTTGGGGATGTTGAAACCCGAAAACCCGGTAATATGATTTTCTACGCTCTCGCAGGAGTTTCCAGTGGAACTGTCTGCCAGGACAGGCAACATGTCACTAGGTAACAAGTTATACATGCCGGAATTTCAAAAGTAAACGCAGGTAGACAAAAGGACAATTAAATAAGTTCGGCCGGCTGAAGATTTTGTAATTCCATTTTGTGCCGAATAAGTGTTGAAGTTTTTTTTTCTATTATAGGCACCATTGAGTTCCATCGTTTAACAACGTTCAATTCCAAAGATATTTCTTTTTGGTGCTCTTCTACCACGTAGGCCGTGTTCGCAAATGCATCGCCTAGCAACATTGCATTAGTCATGTGTTCTAAAAAGCATCAATTCAGCATTCAATGCGCAAATATCGCGCAGACGTACTGAAGAAAAAAACTTCGATTAAATTTGGTATATTACATTACGATTGAGAAACAATCAATCCTGGAGCAATTTGGTTAAAAAAGGGTCCATTTTTTGGGTATACGAGTGCAGATCAATAATTGCGTGACTTTCAAATAACACACAGTTTATTTTGCAAAAAAATATATTTTTTAACATAATGTCCTTTTGGCTTAATAACTTAGTCCAATGTTTTCCAATTTTTGTATCCCTTCCAAAAATAGGAGGTTCATAAAGTTTGATCAATAAAATCATCGTTGAAGCTGAATCCCTTTCCACCAGAGCCAGTTATTTACGATTGGAGAAAGGAAATAGTCACTGGGGGCTAAATCCGGAGAATATGGAGCTACCAATTCGTAACCCAATTCATGCAATTTTGCCAGTGACACTGCTTACGTGTCCCGCTCTGCATTATCTTGATGAAAAAGAACTTTTTTCTTGGCCATGGGGTCTTTTTTTTAAATCCTCGTTAAATCGGTCCAATATGTTGGCATAATATTCGCCGTTTCTTGTTTTTCCATTTTGAAGGTAATCGATAGGGATTTTCCCGCGTGCATCCCGATTCATCCGGAGAAACCCATTTTTTAGATTGCTCCTTCGTCTCCAGAGTCTTGTAATGGATCCATGTTTTATTCACAGTTACAAAACTCTGCAAAAACTAATCCAAACAATCCTTTAAAGTTGTCACACGATTACGTTTATGGTCAATTTAGAGGAAACGCGGCAGACATATTACAGACAGCTTTCATAAACCAAACTGATCATGTAAAATCGCACTGCCACATGAAATCCGTATGGCATCAACAATCTCACGCAATTTTACTGTTCGGTCGACATTTTCGGGTGTATTGCCCTCAATTGGCCGCGCTGAAGTTCAGCGTCATTTGTGCTTGTGCGACCGCAACGAAAGTCAGTAAACCACTTTTTTACTATTGAAATTGATGGTGCAGAGTTGTCATAGTATTTACCAAGCTTTTCCTTAGTTTGATTGACGGCTTTTTTTTCGCAAAAAATTATGTATGTTTAAGAGCACTCGAAATTCACTTTTTTCTATGTTTAACAGAATCTACGAGGTTGTATGTTTTGAACAGCTGTTAAACACAAACTAGATGACAGAACTCTCTCAAAATTTGACGGTAGTCTATTACCAGATGGTACTTGATGGCAGCAGTGTTGCAATTCATATAACTACGAGGGAAGTTGGAATTTCGATGGATATTTCTGGAGGTCGCACATTTGTGCGAATTTTGGAGCGGTGGAAGTATTGGCCATTATTTCTTTAAAAATGCTTGAACGCAATTTCGGTTAACGGTGATACATCATTTTTTGCGGACAGAGGTTAAAGACATGCCCTTGGATCATTATTGGCTTCAGCTGGAAGGCGCGCCATTCCACACAGCTCGTGACACAGTCGATCTTTTTCGCACCAAGTTTGTTAATCGTGTTATCAATCGTCTCGGCGATGTCAATTGCCAACTTGGGCTCTAGGATTTGATGTCGTTTTGGTTTGTGGAGAATATTGACGGACCAATGTTATATTTGACCTATGACTACGAGATTAGATACATGTTTTAAATTTTAGTGCGTGATAGACAGATTAAAAGATACAAAATTGGGAAAATCATAAAATATTATAAATTTGATTAAAATTAGGTAAAATTAAAATTAGTTTTGATTTTTTAGTTTTTTTATATAATTGAAACAGTTTTAACAGCTCCTTTTTATGAGTTGTTTGATTGCTTATGACTTGCGATTTCGGCGGGATATTATTCCAGAGACGAGTAGTGCATACAAAAATTTCATTCTAATGCTAGACCCTTTATTCTTGGAATGATAAATTTCATTCTTTGGTTGGACCATGCAAAGGTCAGGTGGTTCACCAGATTTAGGTTCATTGCTTTAAATGATTTTATAAAGTTATGCAAGGCATTTAATATTTAAAAAGTATACTTTAAATATTGGATACAAAAACTCCGAAATGTTGCCGTATTTTTTTCGCCTATCGCCTGAGTCACAATTTGCAAAAACGTCTATTCCATATAAGTAGTGTGGAAAGTATGTATGGTTTTGCTGTGAAGCGGAATAGAAGTTCGGCCTGCCCACATGTTTTTAAGCATTTCTCATACTTTACTTATACTTAGTAGGGACACAAATACTGTTACACACGTTTTATGCTGTAAAATAAAAAGTACTGAATGTTTTTGGACCAAACATTTTTTAATGTACTTATTGTTGTATATTATACCCAAAAAGAATCTACTTATTCGAAATGTCCGCCTTTTGCCTTTACACACGCCTTAAGTCGCACTGGCCAATCGTCAATAGCTGCACGAACCTCGTCCATTGGAAAATTGGCCAAAGCAGTCTTAAGAGATCCAATGTTGGGGTAATCCAATGGGTTCAAATCTGGACTGCCTGAGGGTCATTTTTCAAAGGAAACGAACGCTGCCAGGCCTGGGACGTTTTTGCATTATGGGCCGGCGCAGAATCCTGCTGGAAAGTCTGGTGGCTGGTTTTGGAACAGGGAATTGTTAATATGCTTCACAACAGCTTCCAAAACGGTTTCTTGGTAAACTTTTGCGATGTTTTGACTCCTTGTTCGCAGAAATGCAGGTCAGTGACCCAATCGTAAGAGACACCCCACCAAACCATTAGCGGATTTCTGTGAATTCTTGATTTAATGGATTTGATGACATGCGGTGTACGAACAGACCGTGGGCGGCCCGACCCGATTATAAATAAAAAAGAGTGTTTTCTAGAATATAGAAACGAGCTTAACTGTAATTAAGCGACATTACTCAGAATTGATCAGAATATTCGCCATAGATAAACTACCTTATTGTTCAATACAACAACCAATTTTTTGGGGTTTTTCCCCTTTTTATCGGCACCCAAACATTAATAATAAATAGAACAATCTGATCTCTGTGTGTAGTCAGAGCTCTAGGTCATACGTTTTATTTTAATTGGAGCCGCCGCCGACAGCACGCCTTCAACGGCTCATATTTTGTAGCCGGTTCAGCCCTTCAGTTTCGATGGTTGGTCTTCTGTTGACTGTCCCATGCTCGGCAAAATTGTAACAAGCATTGCCGCCAAACGTGCGCCTATACTCTCTTTGAACCGAAACTACGGACTCCAGTGCGTGATAGCGGCGGACAATCCAAATTATTGTTTCTGTGTTCCAGTTATCCATCTTTGTTTAATCTAAAAATCAATCTGCAAAATAAAGAAAAATTAGCCAGATTCATTAAATAGAAAAAAAAGTAATAAATTTTTTTTTGGCAGCGGATTTCACCGGCCACGCCTTAAATATATTTCAAAATTCATTACATCGTAGTTACAAAATGTTTGATTCAGCCGGCTTTTATTCAAGTAGCCGACAATTTCAAGGCGACTGGTTTTTCGTTGGGCAAAAATCTTCCTCGAATCATACTTAAAAATTCACTCCATCTTCGAAGTCGATGGTTGTTAATTAAATCCGTGTTCTTCTTGCTTCTGGGACCTATTGAATGTTACTTTTAACTCCGTCCCATCTTAAACTCTATTCCATGGCTTATTTCACCATCTTTAATCTTATGAATCCACTTGCAAAATTACACTTAAAAGTCTCACACACATTTTTTCTTAATTCTTTTGTATTTTTTTTTGCCGCAACAGTATTTATGACTATAGCATACAAAATCCAGTTTTCTTTATCAAAAAGCAAAAAATAGATCTTTACTTTATCTGTAACAAAAAAAATTACCTTGAAATTGAATAGAGATTTTTTTCTTTATTTTGAAAACTAAAACCAAACAAACGCCAACACACAATGAAGAAATATTCGTTGGTTTCATTTTTCTCTTTTTTTGTTGGATTTTTGAATACGAGCATTTATCTTTACTACTATTTGTACTAAAATGAAGATTGAAGCGTATTATGTGTGTTTGTTGTATTGTTATACATATACGAGTATATATTTTTTGTTACGATTTTGCGCTATATTGTTTTTTTTTTAATTTGTTTATATTGTCCTCTTTTGAAAAAATATATTAAATAAGCATTTACGTAGGTTTCAGTGTGGATTTTAGGTTTATCACTTAAAGTAACTTTTATTGTAGCAATTTTTTAAAATTCATGTCGTTACGTCGTTGTGTCTAGTTTTGTTTAAAGAGTTATACAATGAAGGGGTCTGTCAGCTAAATATGGCTAAAACCACCAGCGTATACCTGAGTTTTGATTTGTTTTTGGCAATGTTTACAAAAAGTTAAAAAATATGTGTTGGTTTTCCAAAAGGTATTTTTCGCTTGACGATCTTTAACAACATGTCACATTTAGGAGAATTAATTTTGTTTAAATAGAGCTTTTGATTTACAATTCTTTAAAAAAAACAAATCATTGAAAAAAACGCCCTAGTTCAAAATTGATACAGCTAGAAATGAAATTACTTAGTAGTGCCCACTAATAAACAAAAGGTGATCAGAATTTCCCTATAGCCTGCAGGCAGAGAAAAAAATATGGTTACTTTATGGTCACGGCAACAATAATAAGTGTTCTGCAATAAAAGTATGTTCGTCGCAAACATAGTATTGTTTTTTGAATTTTATTTTGACAAAAGTATGATTGCGGCAATATTAATATTGTTGAAATGTAACAATAGTATTTTTGTCAATATTTAAAATTAAAATATGGTTGTGGCAACAATATAAATATGGTTGTCGCGACAAAAGTATTGTTTTTGGAGTTTTAAATTAACAATAAAATGATTACGGCAATCACACCGTATGATTGTGATTTTTATAAATTTGATTATGGTTGTTAGAACAATGCGCAATAATAGTACAAGGTTGGCCAAAAGTTACCATGGAGTTTAAAACTTTAATAACTTTTTCGTTATAATTTTTTTTTTAATTTTTTTTTTTTTTTATTTTTTTTTTTCAAATTATATAATCTACAAAATGGAAATTTTTCTACACTAAGTATGAAAAATAATGTCACAAAAATTACCCCCGTTTGTGGCTTCGCAGCGATGGGCCCGTAACATCTTTCAAAATTTGTGGCTGTAGCGTTCAAATTTCTGAAACAATGTGATGGCCTTGATTTGAAGGATTGTCTCGGGCTTGTTCACATTTACGAGAGTTGCTATTTATATTTCGGGTCCGGATTAAACACAATATCATTGGAAATGGTTTCATTGTTTTTCAAAGTATTTTCCTTTAAGATCAATACACTATACACAATTTTCGAAGCACTTTTTCCACTCCGATTGAGACACCTAGAAAACATGATTTTTGAACGCTTCAGCTCCTTTGCGCGATGAAAAACGTTGACCACGCATTTTTCCTTGATGCTAGTGAACAAGAGGAAGTCATTGGGTGTCAAATCAGGGCTGTACGGTGTATGGCCCATCAATTCGACATCTTGAGTGGTCAAATAGCTCATCGTTTCAGCTGATGTATCAGAGCTCGCATTGTCGTGATACAAAATTATCCGTCTTTTATTATTTTTCCTCATTTCTTCGAACACTGTTGAAAAACAGATGGTTTTATGCCACTCAGAATTGACCGTCCTTCGTTCCACTAAAGACACTGTGGCAACATGGCCGTTTATACGAAAAAAACGCAATCATTTGCTTCGATGTATTTCTGCCACGCACAATTTTGGTTGAATTTGACTCGTCTTGAAAGACCTATACGGTCGATAGCTGTTTTGTTTCGGGTTCATATGCACAGATCCATGATTCGTCACCTGTGACAATGTTATACGCTGCCTTTGTGCTACCGCACTTATACTTTTTCAACATCTTTTTGCACCAATCCATAGGAGCCTTTTTTGAGAATTCGTCAAATTATGAGGGATCCAACGAGAACACATTTTTTTCACGGCCCAGGGATGCCTCAATCTTACGGTATGTCACATGTCGGTCTTGCTTAATCAGTTTACGCACAACATCGATGGTTTCTGGCAAAGTGATCGAAATTGAATATCTTTCACGAAATTCATCCTGCAGCAAACGGCGTCCGAGACTGACCTCTTGGTACCAGCGGTTAACAGTGGTTTTTGATGGTGCTTCATCGCCAAAAGTCGAAACAAGTTTTAAACACTCTTGTCTCGATAATCCACGCCGAAAGTCTTTAAAAAATCATCGCACGAAAATGTTCACGGGATAAACACACTGTAAACAAAACAATTCGCCCTCAAATGACAAAACGTTCTGAGTGAAGTTATGCTAAAAAATGTCAAAGTTTCCAATGGAAGTTCCAGTTTGCATCTGGGAACACTAGTATTGTCAGGACCCGAAATATAAATAGCAACCCTCGTACTAGCTCCTTCAAGTAACCCAAAAAAAAAATAGTCGGGTGCTGACAAACAATGCTATACATTTTCGGATGCTATACATTTTCGTGCGATCATTTTTCACAACTTTTCCTATAAAACTGGTTTAATCGTGGCCGACGCTCGCTCAAATTATATGTCAAGAGTTTAGATAAAAATGTGCATTTACATAAGTGAAAGATCCAGTAATATATTCGAATATTGGAATTCAAGTCAGTTCAGAAATCAGATAGTGGTGGCAATAAAGGACCTGCCATCACCACAAACTTTGCTTTTTTAATTTGTATACAATTTTGAATGTTTAAAATGACAAATACATAAATAAATTATATTAAAACAAAAATGTTGTCAAATTTGGCTTCGGGTTTCGGCCGAAAATTGTGCGAAGTTAGGTGCGGCTTTAGCCGAACAAATCCACTATCGGTCTGGCACTACTGAACATAAATGTCAAAACAGTTTGACATTATCAGCTGTCAAACAATAGTTATCGATAACAAAAGATCTCATGCAGCTTAAATAACACTTGTTAGTAATGAGTCTGTTTTCTTGTCTTACTGTTTCAAAAAATGGTTTACAAGGAAGCAAATTTCTTTTTATTATAATTATTTCCTGGGCCGGTATCACGGGTATATATTTTTCGCTTTCCCGGAAAATAAAAAAGTGCGAGAAAAAGCTAATTGCCAATGAATACGAGAGTATTGTGAAAGTAGAGTGTGGCGACAATTTCGACTCAGTCGCCAAACGAAAATCGTTGCAAAAAATATTTGAAAAGGTGTTTCTTTTTCAGAACATTTATATTGGGAAGCGCTTCCATTGGTTTATGCTGAGCGCAGAATTCGATCGTTCACGCTAGGAAATTCACTGTGCACATCTGACATATTTGAAACAAGTTTTCTGTTTGTTTCCCAAGGGGGGTGTACGAGTACAAAAGTTCTCAAAAATAATTGTTGATGTAGTTGTTTTCTACACACACAACAGATTTGTTGCCACAACCGAATTTTCGCCAACCGAATGTTGGTGGTTGCATTATATGTATTCTATCGTTACAACCGAATGTTGGTTGAGCAGACAGAAATTTTCATAAAGGGGACTGACACTTTCGGTTGAAGAAAGCCAGAATTGGCAATCTTAACAGACTATGATGATTATTGGAACTGAATTTGTACATTAATTGCTGGTTGTTATAGATCGTTGGTTATAAGTCGTTTTTGAAAAAATTTAATATTTTTTTAATTTTTTTTAAATTATAGTTCGTATATTTTTATGATCATTATCGCTTGGAAGCATTCAACTTCTAATACAAGAAACCTTAACAGCAGTTTTGTTGTGACTATAACCGGTAAAATATTAAAGGGTTTATTTGTTGATGTTGGAATAATGGTTACAATAGGCAACTAAACAGGGTTTGGTCACTACAAAGAACTTATCTGTTGTCACCACCTATTATTGGTACTTAAGTTAATGTAAATCATAATAGGTTGGTTGCCATAACCACCAGTTTAACTGAATTCGGTTTGTATAACTGTGTTATTGGCTGTGAATACCGTGATATGGTTGTAGCAACCATCAGATTATATCTCGAACCATGTTACCTTCAATACTATTGAATGTTGGTAATTGCAACCGATATTCGGTTTTTCCAACTGAATTTTTCTAGTTCGAACCAATTTCCAAATGATTTTTCTCTGTGTGTATAAGTATATATCTTCGATAAGAATGTAGACATTCGAGTAACAGTTGCATAAATTTGTGACATTTGTTAAAAATGTTTAAAATTTCATTTTCAAACCATAAAAAAATTGCTAGTGAACAACCCGTTTTTGTTTATGATGAAATGGTAGTTATCATTGCCAATAATTGGTTACAACAACATATGTTTTAAGAACTGTTGGTTGCCACAGCCATCAGTTGTTTCAAGCAAATACCTTTTCCACGTTTCATTGGTATGATCCATCAATTAGATGTGTGTACGAAACGATAAATATGATTATCATCTTTTAGTATGCCAAACCGAATATCCATTACGATTATATATTATTTGGCGATTGCAATGGAAATTCTTCTTTTAGAACGGAATTTTTGTAGTTTCAACCGATTTACACAATGTTTTTCCTAAGTGTATAAAATAATCATTGGCAATAAACTTGTACATGTATCGACCTAGCATTGTTTACTACACTGTGTGCGAGTTGTGTTTTATTTAGAATTCGAATTGATTAAGGTGTGTTTGTACTTTAGTTCCATAACTTATTTATAAAGAACAAGCCTTTTGGTAGTTAATTCTCAATTTGTTTTTTGTTTTTATTTTTTTTTGTTTGATTTTCTCAGAGCCCACAGACTGTTTATAAACTCAGAAAAATTGCGTATTTCAATAAAAAAAGTATTGATACTCGTAATGGAAATTGTAAAAAAGGCGAAGAATGTGTCATACGGCAATTCGTATCCATTGGAAACGCATTAAAAAAGATTTGCAGTGATTTATATGCAATTAGACTCACTTGATGACAGCCACATTGTTGAGTTGGGTAGTGAATGAATAATTTTCCATTTGCGGCGAAAGAAAAGCAAGCATTTATTTTACAACTATTTATTTATATTAAGACAATGCGGTATCTTAAAGTAGAATTGTATATTTAAATTCTCCGAAGGCTAAGGCACACTTACAGAGATAGAGCCAGTGACAGAGGGAATAAAAGATAAGAATGACGAAATACTCGGGAAACTTCCATTAATGACATATCCCCCACTCACAGTGTATATGGATGGCAACCGAACAATACGCTTGTCATTTATTGCTGATGATGAGCCATTTTACTCATTCATCCGCTTGATAGTTCTGTTATATCCAGGAATCCTTTCATGCGCCTTCATTCAACTTGTTGAAAGACACGCAAACAAAACGGTCATGTCATCCCTTTAAATTCATTTGTAGTCCCATGAATGCCTGAATTTGGAACTAAAAGTGTTGTCACAGATAAATGCAAAATGTTATCCAGTTTGTAACAAAAACTTCGATGATGAATAAAATTTATTCGTTGAATATATTTGTATGCCAGTTGTAAAAATCTCTTGATACGACGGTGGCTTTAAAAGTTTGTGCTGCTTGATATTGTACTGGGTGTCCGTCGGGAAGGTATACTTCTTTGTTTATAATTTTTGATTAAATGAAAGAGAATGGTTCATATATTGATAAATGTTTTATTTAATGTCGGAAATTATGTATGGCATACAATATCAGATTAATGTCCGCCTGTGTTTGCCTCACAAATTCGAGACCTTTTGAGCAAATTTTTCATTACATTATCAAACGTTTCAATTGTATTTCATTAATTTCATCACGAATATTTTGTTGAGTTAATCGATGCAAAGGTGACTGATGAATAATTTGAGGGTTTTCCATCGCCCCGGAACACAGACTATTCTGTTTAATCACATATCCATTCAAATGAAAATGTGCCTCGTCACTCATTATGATTTTTTCATGAAAATAGCTTTAGAACGTAGCTTTCTCAGTAATCGATGATTGATTTTGATAAAATGTTTTACCGATTTAAACACGTTGGTTTATTGAATATTTTTCCGTAATAAATTAGCCACGTCTCTAATTCACGTTGCCAAATATGAACTGTTAAGACTAATGTTTACCAAAGCAAAGTAGTATACCTTCCCGGCGGACAGCCTGTATACTGTTCCTGTGAATTTCGGAAAAGTTTTTCTGCAAACTCTCAAAACGACGCATCTATATATTAGAACAGAATGAAAATCACTTTCTGTGCTTTATTTTTTACTTCATAAAATTAACTTTGTTTTGGCTGAAATAGAAATTATCCAAATATAAAACTCGCATTCTAAAATGCCTCGGGGACATAGATCCCCAAAAAGAGTCCACAGAATGTAAATATCGTGTAGGGCATTTAAATTTGGTAATTGCATAAGCATTCTGAAAGAACTGCATTCCTTGGACTTTATTTTTGCTAAAAATAGTTGTTTTTGAAATATATATTTCTAAATATTCTACCGCAATACTTATTATTGCATATTTTGCTATGAAATTCATATTTCTGCATATTCTGTTAAATAAAATGCTTTAAATACATAAAATACCATCTTTCAAGCCTATTTTTTTCAAAAAAAATTATTTCTATCGCACTTAAAAAAAGACGTCAACAACATTTTGTAATCGACTCTGTCCTAAAGATAATAAGTTTCAAATTCAATCCATTTAAACCACTTTGTTTGTTAAAAAAGTCGACTACGCTGAATCCACTTGTTCTATTCGTGTTTCTAGATAAGATCTTAAAAAAAAGTTAGCTAGAGTAAAAATTAAATAGTTTATAATAAAAAGACGACTTGGTTAACAAGGGTTGCTATATATATTTCTGGCCTAGGCAACAGTAAGTGTTGCCTGGCGCCATGTGCCATTTCCATTGGAAAGTTTGACAGTTTGTAGCATAAACGTACTCAGAACGTTTTGACATACGACCATCATTTGTGTTGTTTACAGTGACTCGAAAAAATCAATTTGGCAAAATAATGGAATTAACTCATGCACATTTTCGTGCGTTCATTTTTCACAACTTTCGACGTGGATTATCACGACAAGAGTGCATCGATGAACTTATATCTTTGTATGGCGACGAAGCACCATCCTATAGCACTGTGAAAGACAGGTTTAATGAATTCAATCGTGGCTGACGCTCGCTCAAAGACGAAGGTCGTCCAAAAACGGTCGTTGTCTAGAGAAAATTGATGCCGTGCGTGAACTGATAATGCAAGATCGTCATGTGAAATACCGTGAGATAGAGGCATCCTAGGGCATTTCTTCCACCAGCATACATTCGATATTGCACGAACACCTGGCCGAAATGAACACCTGGATCCCGCACAATTTGACAATCGCTCACAAAAAGGCCGATTCGTGCAAAGAAATTTTAAAAAAATACGATCGCGGCGCTTTAAAAGACGTTTATAAGATCGTCACAGGTGACGAATCATGGATATATGCGTATGAGCCCGAAACAAAACAGCAATCGACTGGGTCTTCGAAGACGAGCCAAATCCAACGAAAGTTGTTCGTGGAAGAAGCACTTCGAAGCAAATGGTCGCCTGTTTCTTCAGCAAAACTGGTTATGTGGCGACTGTTTCTCTTGACCATAATTTGTTTCTCTTTAGAGAAATTCGAAAAACGAACAAGAGAAGACGAATCATTGTGCACCATGACAATGCGAGCTCTCACACATCGGCTCAAACCAGCACCTTTTTGACCGGCCAAAACGTCGAATTGATGGGCCGTACAGCCCTGAATTGGCACCCAATGACTTCTTTTTATTCCCACACATCAAGAAAACAAATGTGTGATCATGTGTGTGATTTTCGTAGCCAGAAGATGCTGTTGAAGCGTTCAAAAACCATGTTTTGGAGGTGTCTCAATCGGAGTGAAAAAGTGCTTCGACAATTGGTTTGAGCGCATGCAAACGTGTAAAAATCATGCTGGCGAATACTTGAAAAACAATAAAACCATTTTTGATGATAAATATTAGCATTTTCATTATTAGGCCAGAAATATATATAGCAGCCCTCGTATACAAGAATTGATTGGCTGTATGTATTATAAACCGTCTGATTTAAAAATGTGTAATATGTAGAAAAAAAGTTATTCAGAAAATACTTAAAGCGAGTAATAAGCGAGCTCGCTTAAACTGGATAAAGGTTATTTTTAAAATAACTTTCTTTCCAACAATTTTAAATATTTTATACAAACGGGTATTTAATGCAAATTGTCTATAGTTTTTTGTAAACAATATCATTTTTATATTTTTCTACAATGGTTTGAAGTTATCGCGTAAGCGACCTCCTAAGCGAATTACCACTAGAACACGGCCAATATTTGTTGAAATGTTCGCAACAACAAACCTTATATCAATGGAAGAACGATGGTAAAAAGGTGTTAATGGGCACACTCCAAACAAAAAAATAACCTCCTAAAAACGTTGTACGTACATGGGTACACTGTCTAACCTTAAAAAATATACTACAAGTGTATGCATACTCGTACACTTACACTGTAGCTTTAGTGTATTGCGAACGTTGCCATACTTTGGATTTATTTGTTTGTTTATTTTGTAAAGCAACTGAACGTCAAATGACCAATTATTCAATTGTTTACTCTGTAAAAAGAGGGCCCACAGCAAAAACATTTGCTGTACAGTATAAATTGTTGTAGAACTTTTGTTTGTTGTATAATAATTGAAGAGTTAGATAAAGAAAATAACAATATATGTAAAAAAGAAAATTGCGATTGAGTTGTAGATCGATTCACGTTGGTTATGTGGGTACCCTAATCCTGGCATTTAACTATAGACAAAACCTACAAATGAGCGGTATGTTTTTTTTCGGGTTAAAACCAATAGCGAGCATAAATTATACTAAGAAATGATTTTCATAAAATTGGAACTACGTGCAAATTAAACTTATGCAATAAGTAAACAAGGAGCTGCTGAGTCCAATTCTGGAAATTGTTTATTGTATTAAATTTTTCTCGGTTAAGAGATGGTTACATCTTACATCTAATTTATTAATATTGTCTTATATAAAGTTGCAAATAGATAGAAGTAGAGGAGAAGGAACATTTCTTGGAAAATCCTTTACTAGAGTAGTTGTGCAATAATTGTAAATTAACGTTTCTCTGAAATTATTGTTAATGACATCAGTTATATAAATTGGATATCAGACTATACACTGTTGGTACAGGATATTTAAAATTAATGAGATATTTATTTATTCTTTTGTTGATGTGATCAACATTAATAAGCTCGTGCTTAAGTGCCAGGTTAAATTGAGATTTGAATTTTTATAATAGGACATTTGCCACAATTACTCCAAACAGGACATGCATATACTTAGTGGGGACATAAATACTGTTACAACATTGAACACACCCATTTCAATAGTAGAACTGAACATAACCCGTTAATGTCATATGGGTTTTGAAAGCTAATCTCAATAGCGTTAGTCTGTAACGGGATTTTAAAATTGTTTCAACTTTCATCATGTAGTGGTCAGATATTGAGAACCGTATCGCTCCGGCCACTAGGGACTAGCCGCATGTTCGTCTACCGTAGCATAAAACTGTTTGAGGAGACTGGAGATGTAAAAGACCGTCACCGGTCGGGCCGCCCACGCTCTGTTCGAACACCGCATGTCATCAAAGCCGTTAAATCAAGAATTCACAGAAATCCGCTCCGAAAACAGAAAATCATGGCCCGTGAGATGAATATCACGCAAAAGTCCATGAATCGAATCATTAAAAAAGACTTGGGACATGGAGCTTTCAAACGACGTACCGGACATTTATTGACTGCAGCTTTAAAAAAATAGGATTGGAAAATGCAAACGTCTTTTGGTAAAGCACGCTGATAATTTGCACAGAAAAATTTTGTTCACCGATGAAAAAATTTTTACCGTTCAGGAAAAATTTAACAAGCAAAATGATAGAGTGTATGCGTGGTCATCTAAGGAAGCATCTGAACTGATTCCAAGGGTGGAAAAGGGTCATCACCCATCTTCAATCATGGTTTGGTGGGGTCACTGACATGCATTTCTGCGAACAAGGAGTCAAAACATCGGCCAAAGTTTACCAAGAAACCGTTTTGGAAGCTGTTGTGAAGCGTCTTTACAATTCCCTGTTCCAAAACTAGCCATGGACTTTCCAGCAGGATTCTGCGCCGGCCCATAAGGCTAAAACGTCCCAGGCCTGGCTTCGATACAATTTGCCAGCGTTCATTTCCTCTGAAGAATGACCCTCAGGCAGTCCAGATTTGAACCCATTGGATTACAAATTGTGGACGGTTTTAGAGGACAAGGTTTGTCACAAAAAATATCCCAACATTAGATCTCTTAAGACTGCTTTGGTTCGAGCTGTGGCCAATTTCGAGGTTCGTGCAGCAATTGACGATTGACCAGTGCGGCTTAAGGCGTGTGTAAAGGCAAAAGGCGGATATTTCGAATAAGAAGATTGTTTTTGGATACAATATACATCAATAAATATATTAAAAAATATGGTCCAAAAAAAATCAGTACTTTTTATTTTACAGCATAAAACGTGTGTAACAGTAATTATGTCCCTACTAAGTACTTGATTAAAATATTATTTTAAATAAAATGATCTTATTTTCTAAACTAAGCTACGACCTTCTGTTGGTACAGGGATAAAATAGAATTTTAACTATGTTAATTTTCCTAAGAATGTGCGAAACATGGTCATTAAACGTTAAACGAGGATTTAATATAACTTCTAAATATTTAACTAATTAAATTAATTAATCTATCTGCCATTCATAACTAAGTTTGTCTTTCTTTTTTTGTAAAAAAGATTGCCTGTGTTTCTTAATTTTCCACTTTCTCGCATATTCGACGATTTTATCTAGAAAAGATTGCACCGACACTAGAATACTGTCAGACAATAACCCTGAGCAAAAAATAGCAGTGTCATCCGCATAAAATGCACAGTCACAAATATCAGTTTAAGGAAAATCTGAGTTGTATATTTTACAAAAAAAAAAATTGGTCCTTATACGGAACCTTGAGGAACGCCCGCAGTTATGTTAACGTAGTTTGAGGAATCGCAGTTTATTTTTAAGCAGAATGAACGCTGTGTCAAAAACGATTGTACAATTTTTATCAAGTAAATTGGGAAATTTAATTTTAATTAATATAAAAATTAAACCAGCCATCTAATAAGACCAACGCGGTAGATTTTCGTAGGGAAAATTGTCTACTTATATAATTCGTAATCCATTTGACTTGGTGCATCGTAGTATAAAAGTCTCTAAATCCAAATTGTTCCTTGGGTAAAACGTTCCTTGCATCCATATATTCCAAAAGCAGCTTCTTAACAATTTTCTCCAAAAGTTTACCTAAATAACTAAGTAAACTAATAGGACGATAGCTATTAACTAGTTCGGGTGGTTTACCAGATTTAAGAATGGGTACTATTTTCGCGTTGGGAAATATTGGAATTCCAGACAGACGTTAAGAATAACAGTAAGGCATGAAATTCCCTAGTCAGAAAGATTTCTAGACTAGATTATTATTTATGTTATCTAATCCGTAAGATCTTTTAGATTTCAAATCGCCTACTAGATTCCTTATATTGGGTTCGACACCCTACAGACCTGGTCAGGAGCTACAAACAAAAATGCATCAAATTGCGTGACAACACTAAAAACTTCCTGCTCAGTTACAATGCACCTTATTTCGGACGATGACTGATGATTCAGATAAAAGAAATCAGAAAATACGGTAGGTTTTGAGTTCATCTGTCATGAATGTATGATTTCCGCCATTTATAACTGGGATACTGGACACTCTTTTTTAACACTTTAGATATGTAATTTTCAGAACAAAATTCCAAACTCCCGACTTGAGGTCCTGTAGCTCTAGAATTCACAAATTACATGCTATTTGTACCAAATTTCTTATAATATGTTGCGAGCGAACCATACCCAACCCCGGTAAAGGTGAAACTTATCGGTCCATGGTTTTAAATATTCTCCACAAAAAGTTCCCTTCCGTGTTAAGGTTCAGCAGCTCTAAGAGTCACAAATAAAATTCGACTGTGCTCAAACTTAGCATATGAGTGTTATGAGCGACTTACAACTGTTCTTACTGAAGCTTGAGCACAGTGGTCCATCTTTTTGATATAGCCAGCCAGCCGCTGCCCCTCCCTACAAATGACTCATTTTGTTTTCATGAACAATAAGACGTGCTCGAACAAGGATGTAAATATCAAATATTTAAAAAACACGAATACTACGATATATTTCGATTAAAATCGATGATTGATTTGGTATAATTGATTTGATAATTAGTTTTTAATTAAATGCTAATAGATTGCTTTTATTTTTGCAGCCTTAAAACGCTTTGCAAAAAGTTTGGTTTAATACATACCAAACATCAACAAATATACAAACTAACCGAACAGCAATTTGATTTTCAATACATTCCGACTTATTTAATTAAAAATATACTCATATATAAAAAAATATTACTGTGGAAGTATATTTCCCTAATTTAATTTCCAAAATATAACTGGTTAAAAATTAAAATCAATTTGGGAATACACAAATGTCATTTTCATAAAGTTGATTTATAGTAGCTATTATTCGATACTGTGATGTAGGGTATTTTGAAAAAAAAACAAATACTATGGCGTAGTATTTTCATAGGCATTTATCAAACTCATAGTAAAAAATTTCATAACAAATTATAGTATACTTACTCGTATTGTATGTTTGTCAACAACAAATTATTAATGAATAAAGTTTTATAAGCAACACGTGATTGTTTATGATAACAAAAACGTCGCGGCTGAGGAAATTATACATTATCCATATGTGTTTCCTTAAGATACTGATGAAGTTACTAACGGCTACGTTAAGCACGATTATCAAACATTTGGCACTAATAAAATTAATTATCAAACATTTGACACTAATAAAATTAAATTATATTTAGGAATAAAACAGATCATAAAGGGAACTCTCATACTGCGCTCACTATTTGGTTTTTATGCTCAGTATACTCTGGCAAATCGTAATGAATAGATTCGCGGTTAAACAACGCTAACAAGTTATCCGAATTCACTTTTTTAATCAATCATCGATACAAGAAACTTATAGACGACTTCGTGATTTTTCAAACCGTCCATATGCCTTTTTAACATTTTCAGATAATTATCGAATAAAATAATCTATTTTATAAAAATTAAATATTTTGTTTTATAATTCCTGCTGCAACTTGCTGGGCAGTAACGAATAATGATGAGATTGCTGTATATATTTCAGGCCTATGCAACACTAAGCGTTGCCTAGCGCCATCTGACATTTCCATTGGAAAGTTTGAAATTTTTTAGCATAAACGTACTCAGAACGTTTTGACGTACGCCCATCATTTGTGTTGTTTACAGTGACTTGAAAAAATCAATTTGGCCAAAAACTCGTAAACATTTTCGTGCGATCATTTTTCACAACTTTCGACGTGGATTATCACAAGAGTGCATCGATGAACTTAAATCTTTGTATGGCGATGAAGCACCATCCTATAGCACTGTGAAAAACTTGTTTAATGAATTCAATCGTGGCCAACGCTCGCTCATAGACAAAGGTCGTCCAAGAGCGGCCGTTGTGCCAAAAAACATTGATGCGGTGCGTGAACTGATAATGCAAGTTCGTCATGTGACATACCGTGAGGTAGAGGCATCCTTGGGCATTTCTTCCGCCAGCATACATTCGATATTGCATGAACACTTGGCCGTAAAGAAGGTTTGTTATCGTTGGACCCCGCACAATTTGTCAATCGCTCAAAAAAAGGCTCGTGTCGAGTGATTTTGAAAAAATACGATCGCGGTGCTTCAAAAGACGTTTATGAGATCGTCACAGGTGACGAATAATAGATCTATGCGCATGAGCCCGAAACAAAAGAGCAATCGACCGTGTGGATATTCGAAGACGAGCCAAATCCAACGAAAGTTGTTCGTGGAAGAAGCACTTCGAAGCAAATGGCGACTGTTGCGCTTCTGCAACGTAGGACAATTTGTTTGCCTGAAGTTTTCGGAGAATTTCGAAAAACCAACTAGAGAAGACAAATCATTGTGCACCATGACAATGCGACCTCTCACACATCGGCTCAAACCATCGCCTTTTTGACCGGCCAGAACGTCGAATCGATGGGCCATCCGCCGTACAGCCCTGACTTGGCACCCAATGACTTTTTTTTATTCCCGCACATCAAGAAAAAATGCGTGGTCAACGATTTTCGTCGCCAGAAGATGCTGTTGAAACTTTCAAAACTATGTTTTGGAGGTGTCTCAATCGGAGTGGAAAAAGAGCTGCGACAATTGGTTTGAGCGCATGCAAAAGTTTATAAATCATGCTGGAGAATACTTTGAAAAACAATAAAACCATTTTTGATAATAAATATTCGCATTTTCATTATCATTAGGCCAGAAATATAAATAGCAGCCCTCGTATTATAAACTATTTATTAAAGTTAAATTTTAGTTTTTATTTATTTATTTAAATATTTCGCTATGAAATAATACAAATGTAGTGTATGTGTTCACGAGTGAGTTTACTTGTTATAATAGAAAAATTCTATAGAAAATTAAAAAAAATATTCTTATCTCTAAAATACGCAATATTATCTAAAAAATAATATATGCTTCACTTTGAATAGTATTATCTTGTTTATTTTCATGCAATTAAAAAAAACCAAACACCATCAAAAATTCCTGTGCGTACGCCGTCGTATATAAAAATAGATCAACATAAAAAATCGTGCTTTATTTACACATCTATATTTAAACAATGAAGAATTGCATGACTGGTGGCTTGCCACAACCGGCCGGTCGGTCGGTCGGTCACTGGTCTTCTTCTAACACTCAAGCGCAGCGCGCCAAAAAATAAAAACATAAAATAAAACCGGCAAGAAACACTAAATTCCTGTGATGGTACTAGTCTCCTTTTTTGTGTGGTATTTCGAGAAAAGTGTGAGCACTCACATTTTTATTCGGGGTAAATGAATATGAAAAGAATGTGAGTCATTTGATTAAATATGTATCATTACGTTCTATAAGTAATTTAGAAGAACCAGAGGTAAAACTTATTCTAAATACGTTAGTTGTTACTCGTAGTGGTAACAATTAGTCATTCCAAATTTGAAAATCAATTCATTTACATCGTTTAATTATATCAAAGAATTCGTTAAAAGTGCACAGACGTGGAGATTTATACGGAATTCAATTTCTCAACTTTTTAAAGGTAATTTTTTTTAACACCAAAGTCATTTTATGGTAAAATTATTTTAATATGGTTTAACGCTTCCTGAACCTGTTAAGTATATTGACAACAGAGCGCATTGAATATCCTTTGAATGACACAGAGAATTGCCATTAATAAAACGTTTTTTTTTCTCTACATCGGAAAGTTATTTACCCCAATTTTGACTGGAAAGCGTAATTGTTCTTCTAACCACGATAACAAATATAAAGGTCTAGTTTAGATTAGTTTTAATTTATGGAGCCTAATTTTTTAAAGCTATCAGAAATTTACTAAATCTGTAAACATGAAATTACTAAGGACTATTATGTTTTATCCAATTTTAAAATAACGAACTTAAACCAGCACCGTGCCTTTTAAATGTAATTGAATAGTGAAAAATAATAATAATCGTATAGAAGAATAAAACCCTTGCTTCCGGAGCTATGCTGAATGTAGGAGTAAATTATCCTGTTTTTTTTAAAGAGTTAAATTATGAAAAGGGAAAAGGTTAGTAACTAATATAAAAAAAGATTTGAACAAGAGCATGCCCGAGGCATTAATAATTTTTGAATAAATCAATGGTAACCCCTATGTGCACCCAAAGGAGCCTTTATGTAAAAATCGGGTCGATTGGAACTGATATACGAGGGCTGCTATATATATTTCTGGCCTACTAATGTAAATGCGAATATTTGCCATCAAAAATGCTTTCATTGTTTTTCAAAGTATTCTCCAGCATGATTTATAAACTTTTTGCATGCGCTCAAACCAATTGTCGAAGCTCTCCGATTGGGACACCTCCAAAACATGGTTTTTGAACGCATCAACAGCATTTTCTGGCGACGAAAATCGTTGAGCACGCATTTTTTTCTTGATTTGCGGGAATAAAAAAAATTCATTGGTTGCCAAGTCAGGGCTGTACGGCGGATGACCAATCAGTTCGACGTTTTGATCGGTCAAAAAGGCGCTGGTTGGAGGCGATGTTTGAGAGCTCGCCTTGTCTTGGTGCACAATGATTCGTCTTCTCTTGTTCGTTTTTCGAATTTCTTAGAAGACTTCAGGCAAACAAATTGTGGTGTACCACTCAGAATTGACCTCCTACGTTGCTCAAGCGTAACAGTCACCACATGATCAGTTTTGCCGAAGAAACAGGCGACCATTTGCCTCAAAGTGCTTCTTCCACAAACAATTTTGGTTGGATTTGGCTCGTCTTCGAAGACCCACACGGTCGATTGCTATTTTCGGGCTCATACGCATAGAACCATGATTCGTCACCTGTGACGGTATTATAAACGTTTTTTGAAGCACCGCGATCGTATTTTTTCAAAATTTCTTTGCAACAATCGGCACTAGCCTTGTTATGAGCGATTATCAAATTGTGCGGGATACAACGAGAACAAACCTTTTTTATGCAATATCGAATGTATGCTGGAGGAAGAAATGCCCAAGGATGCCTCAATCTCACGGTATGTCTCATGATTATCAGTTCACACACGGCATCATTGTTCTCTGGCACAACGGCCGTTTTTGTGCAAGCGTCGGCCACGATTGAATTCGTGAAACCTGGTGCTTCATCGCCATACAAAGATTTAAGTTCATCGATGCACTTTTGTCGTGATAATCCACGTTAAAAGTAGTGAAAAATTATCGCACGAAAATGTTCACGAGTTAATTCCATTTTTTTGCCAAACTGATTTTTTCAAGTTACTGTAAACTACACAAATGATGGTCGTACGTCAAAACGTTCTGAGTACGTTTATGCTAGAAAATGTAAAACTTTCCAATGGAAATGTCCGATGGCGCCAGGCAACACTTAGTGTTGCTTAGACCAGAAATATATATAGCAACCCTCGTATAAAGAACTGACTCCGTTTCATTAAGAAATCCAATGGGTGACAAATTTCTTACATTCGACCAGATAAAGCACTGAAGATAGGTAAATAAAATTTTATTTTAATGCCTAGGCCTCACAATAAATCTATTAAAATGTCCCAAATATAAAAACCAATTGAAGTAACATTTGAATCCTTACATATATGTAGCTATTTAGGCCTAGTTTAGATTAGGTTAAGAAGGATTTGTACCCGAGTGAACATGTGACATCTTCAATAGATAAAGTTCATCATCCTTATCATCGAACATAAAATGACAAAACCACAGATTGAACATCGGTGGCATATAAAAGGGTCCAAAGACATAATGTCAATAGCAATCTCTAGTGTAATAAAGTCCATAGACACTACTTATATTTATGGTCATACAACGCCCGCGAATGTTGTAGTGCAATTGTTTAAAGAGTTCGTATATTTCAAATGTCGAAATATTATTTTAGATCATAGTAGCGATACCAACTAAGTGCAATAGTGAGTTTAATAGATTGTGTTCAAAAAAAATCACCCTATATCAGTCAAATTTACGAAATTCGCCTTAAGATAGATCCCATGTTTGCTTTAATGAAAACTCCCTATTGTGTCAACGGTCTTCGGCCGGTCTTAAAGTCTTTCTCCAATGGACAGGCCAAATCTAGGAATTCGTACTGTTACTAGCCACCAGCAATTTATAAAATGTATCAAGTAAAGACAAACAAAATCCTAAACAACGACTTAAAAAAAATCAATAAAAGCACTGAAGACTATTCTAGCGATTTCTGTATGGCATTTTAAGGTACATGGACATTTGGACAATTTTGGAAGTGACGTAACGTCTATGGAACTTATTGTAGTGTCAACAACTCGAAACTTCACGCACCATTGATTCGAGTTTTATACAAAGATGTTGTATTACAATGTCCTATTGATTCAGTCATTAATGGCATATAACCATCTGCTTCGTTAGCGTTTCTTAGTGGGGGCCTTAGAGCAGCTTTGAACGGAAAACAAGTTTATAAATAATATGTGCTAAAGAAGCGCATTTTATGTTAACAAGCGAAATTGCCGCATCTGGGGAATGAAAGGCTAGTGTATCCTTAGAGATACACCTATTTACACGAGGCAACTTAACTTGCGTCAATTTTAATGATTCCCTTTTGAACATGCCTCTTGTGTTTACACAAGGCAATTCGGTTACGGCAATTTTTGTTTTCATTATTGCCTTTTCTGACATTCTGCAATTTATTCGTTCTGATTTTTGTGTGAAAAAAATACTAAAACAATATGCAGCCAACTTCACACTACGAAAAACACAAAAGGAATTGACATAACGGGCAAGTTTTTTCCCTTTCCATTCCTCTTACCCCTCACTCCTACAAACTGATAGTTGCGGCAAGTAAATTTGACTCGTGTAAATTGGGACTTATGGACATTTTTATTAAGTACCGCGAAGAACCGATGTTATGCGAACAATCCCATGACAATACAGGCTCTTAAGGCAATTAGCATGCAAGGTATTATCGAAATAATGGGAATGTTTGCTGTTTCGTATAAACCAAATGGAGATGAAAGAAAGTTTTTCTAAAATTGCATTTTCTGATACATGCTAAACTTGCCTATAACAAAGGTATTAACTTTTACGTAGAGATCAGCCAGCTTTTGCGGCAATTCATACCTGGTAAATTCGTAACTTATTAAGAGTTGAAAGAAGTCACAGTGTGTCCTTACAAATTTCGTGAGACTTTGTTTTGTGTCCGGACAAAGCAATGTTGAAGGGTAGCACATGAGCTGCCACGTCTTGAGTCACCTGAGAACACTGAAGATGCTTATAATTCTGCAGAAACCAAAATTGTTGCCTTAACATGCTTCTAATGCACCTACTATTAAAATATCGCTAGAGCAAGTAGTTCTACTTTCGCCAAAACCTCAAACCGTTTTCGATAAAAAAAATCGATGATTTGTTGTTGCGGGAGTTGACGACTTTGACTTTTTTGACCAGTTGGCTCCCTTGAAGGCGACCTCTTTATCGCACCAGCTTCAGAAAGCATTGCATTGAGAAGTTTTTTTTGTCAAGGCGCAGCCTTGTTAAGAAAGTGATCCTGCCATCATGATCGGATTCCCTAATGATTGCGACTGGTCAACAGATGACTTAAACATCAACAGATGCCTTAAGTTTTATTTGCTTCGGCATGCTCCCATCTTCATATCTGGCACGTTTCCAGGATTTTGTACTAGTGTAAGGATATTTTGGTAGGTTCATTGACGTTTTATGATGATTTACAGGGTAAAGGATCAACATTGCCAGCCGGTTTGTGCAGTGTAGTAGAAGGATATTAACGGAACACCTGAAATAACTGACCAGTCACCTAGGACATAAAACTCCTGATAATTTGGGAGATTTGTCTTCTAGAAAAATGGCTGATTTGCTAAAGTTTGTAATGTGTCTGTCATGACTTAAGAGCGGTTTCCTGCAGAACTCGTAGGTTAAATATGTATATAAAAGGACGACAACAATAGAAATTGTATGGGTATCGGAGTGAACGTGACGCGTGTTAAATTTTATGCTTGTCGTGGATGCAAGTCCTTACGGCCCGACCAAACCTGATGCTTTTTCAAATATCGTCGTCCATTACGATCGCACAACAGCTGGTTCTATGCACCGGATCGGCCCAAAAGGGAGGAATTCTTTGGCCATGGGCTGTCACCCTGGCACTATGTGCCGCCACAAAAACAAGGGACAACATTATATCACCAATTCCTTTCCCTTAGTGTAATCAAGGATTTATGATAAGAAATAACGCCTATTTCTGCATATAATGCATTGAAAAAAATCTAAAAACAAAACACGATTGATTAACCAACTTTTGTTAACGAATTACCAAAGAAACAAGAACCCTCCTTAACTACGATGACCAATCTTTCCAAACATCTTAACATGTCATTCTTGTTTTGTTTGCAGCCAAAGAAAATACTAGCAGCATTTTCAACTTAAACACACTCAAAGTCAGTTAAGGCCGTAAGACTTCTTAGACTACTGGTGGTGATCGAATCAACAAAAATGGGCCAAACGCTTTCGGAGCCAATTACCGCCAAGGAATCGTCATACTGTCAGAATGAAATATACAGAGTGGGTTCCAGCTGTATGCAGGGCTGGCGCATAAATATGGAGGACTCGCACACACACATCCTGTCGTTGCCCGATGATCCGGGCACCTCATTCTTTGCCGTCTACGATGGCCATGGCGGTGCCACAGTGGCAAAATATGCGGGCAAACATTTACACAAATTCATTCTACGAAGACCAGAGTACACATCTAATGTCGAAAAGGCTCTCAAACAGGTAAGTTTACGTTTGTAATTATTAATAAAATCGTTTAAAAACTAATATCATTTTTCGATCGTTTTCAGGCATTTTTAGATATTGACTACGAAATGCTACACAACGAATCGTTGGGCGAACAGATGGCTGGCTCCACTGCTGTTGTGGTATTAATTAAGGAGAATCGTTTATATTGTGCCAATGCCGGTGATTCACGCGCTGTCGCCTGTATTAACGGAAAACCAAAGGCTTTATCATGGGACCATAAACCAGATAATGAGGATGAAACGAAACGTATCAATGAGGGCGGCGGTTGGGTTGAATTCAATCGTGTCAATGGTAATCTGGCATTATCTCGAGCACTGGGCGATTTTGTTTTTAAGCGTAATGAAAATAAGAAACCCGAAGAACAAATCGTAACAGGTAAGTTTTCAATTAAGAACTTATCATATACGTTTTTTTCACATCGCATTTTGAAGTAATGAAAGAGATTAAGAATTTTATCATATACAAATGTTTTGTTGCTAATGATTTTTGTAGAAAGCTTTTCGGAAAGATATCCTTACTTCAACTGGTTTCTAGTAGGGCAGTTTTAATAGTGTCGTTTCGAGCACTTAGCGTTGTGTCTGTTACTAATTTTTAGCAGAATTGTATGAATAGTATTAAAATTTGCATTAAAGTTAATATGGGCGGAATTGTGCTTTATCATTAGAGGTAACCGAATGGGACATGTCATCCACTCTTAGCGCACCAAACTTTAACTGGTTTCTAGTATGGCAGTTTTAACAGTGTCGTTTTGAGCACTTAGCGTTATTTCTGTTTAGTGTCAAATTAGAGAAATACGCGCCCAGCTAGAAAAAAAACTTTGAAACTTGGTGTCGGTGGTACAGGTAAAAAAAGTACTGGAAATGGAAAGCTTTGCCAGCAAATATTTTTCCCCAATGGCCACCAGTTCATTAAATGAGAGAAAAAAAGGGTAACGTTTTTAACAAAATAATTTATTTATTTATTTACATTCAGAACGATTCTGAATGACTATTCCCCGGGTTTTTCCCTGTTCCCCTATTATAAATAGAATCCCCACGGGAGTTATTTCACTTTTTCCTTATTCTTCGAAAAAGGGGGGAACAAATCCCTGAGAAAAACTAGGTATTATGAATATCAAAAAAGGGTGAATGTGACACAAATTTTGGGGAATAATTCCGTCAAAGCGCACGATGTTAATTGTAAATAAAACAAAAAGTTTTTAAAGAATTATCTTAATACTCAAATAATTATGATAGAAGGATCTGTGACAATTATGTGTGAAACAGAATATCGACCAAATGCTCGCCACAGCTTCAGTGGCATACCTCCATCCGATAGTGCATATATTTTATGTCTCTGAGACACTTATCTCATCCTTCAGCTCTTAAATTGTTCTTGTTTATTGACGCAAAATGTTTCTTTTAAATGTCCACAAAGAAAGAGGTCTAACGGTGTCAAATCATATGATCGTGGCGGCCAAATAACATCGCAATTGTTTCGTTGGCTTTGTGGCAAATGGCACCATCCTCTTGGAACCACATATCGTCTAGGGCAATATCCTCAACTTCTGGTCGCAAGAAGTCTGTTATAATCTCGCGATAGCGAACACCATTCATGGTAACTGCTTGGCCGGCCTAAAAACTCCGCCAGCCCATAAACCGCACCAAACAGTCACTGTTTGTGGTTGCATCGGCTTGTCAACAATAACTGTTAGATTCTTATTTCACTTTTTACGTGTGGAACTTCATAAAAAAATTTGAAAATTGTTAGCAAACCAGCTAACTTCGAATAATCGAAATTATCTCTTCCTTATTTCTCTCCTTCCCGTTTGTTTAGAATAGGAAGATTTTATTACTGTTTTTTCTATGAAAATCTACAAGACAGAACCGTTTCTATGGCAGCGCCATCTACCGTTATAGTTTTAATTCGCCCGGGGATTCAAAAATAAATCCCGCTACACCAGAAATGAAAAACTCTAGCTCGAGTCCAATGGGATTTTTAAATGCCATCTCACAGGGAATCATTTAATTAAGTTTGACAAGGATGTTTTTCCTTAACATACCCTTTAGGAACAAAACTAAAACTTCTCTCATATTATAACCCAGATTTCGAATTCTATCATTGACGGGGTTACGAGTATAAGTATTATGGAAAAATATTCGATATACTAACGTGGTTTAATCGTTAAAATATTTTATTAAAATCAATCATCGATTACAGTGACGATGAGAAAGTTACGTGAAATTTTTGGGAGAAACAACGTGCCAACAAAACGCACTATTTATCGTTTAGTGAATGATTTCGAAGAAAGAGGGTCTGTAGCCGATAGGCACAAGCATGGACCACAACATACTGCAAGAGCGGCTGAAAACATTACTGCTGCTCAATTAAGTGTTCAAAACAAGCCATCAACCTTAATTAGACGCGGTGCTTAGGAGCTTGGTTTTCAAATTTTGCACAAGGATTTGCATTTGTTTCCATTTAAGATTCAGTTGACAAAAGAGCTTCTTCCACAAGACTATTTACGCTGCCGTACATATGTCAATAGGATGTTTCAACTCGCCCATGACTACCCCGATTTTTATGAACAAATCATAATAAGTGACGAGGCACATTTTTATTTCCATGGATATGTGAATAAACAGAATAGTCGGTTCTGGGCAATGGAAAACCCTCAAATTCATCTGTCACCTTTGCATCCATTAAAACTGACAGTCTGGTGTGCAATTTGGTCAGGAGGAATCGTTGGACCTTACTTCTATAAAAATGAAAACGGCGTAACGGTAACTGTCAATGGGGAGCGATATCGTGATATGATGGAAAACTTTTTAGCGCCAGAACTGCATGCTTAATTAGCATGTGGTATCAACAAGTCGGTGCCACATCGCATACAGCCAGGATTACAATGGAATTAAGGCGGGAACTCTTTCCACAACAAGTTATTTCAAGAAATGGTGATGTTGATTGGCCTCCACGGTCGTCTGATTTGATTATTTTTGTGGGGATATCTGAAAAGCACGGTTGATGCAAACAAACCAGAAACGCTTAAGCAACTCAAACATAATATTCGGGATGAAATTAATGAAATACCGCGTGAAAAGTGTGAGAATGTAATAAAAAATATGTCTCAAATGGGCTCGCATTTGTGAGGCTAACAGAGGCGGACATTTATCTGATATTGTATTCCATACATAATTGCCGACATTAAATCAAACATTTTTCAATATAAGATCCATTCTCTTTCATTTAATCGAAAATTAAAAACAAACAAAGTAGTATACATGCCCGACGGACACCCTGTATTAGTATGCACATATTTAAAAATGATTGAAGGTACTTTTTGTATCCGTTTAGCTTAGATTTCCTTAGACACGTCGTCATTTATGATGGACGAGTTGAAGGACAAAACTTTAGGTAGCAATCTATTTTTTGCGGCAGTAAATCGTTCCTCTAAAGACAGTAGTCCAGATTCTATATATGTGACGCGCCAATAGAAAGGGACCTAAGGTTAAAAACCAGTTTTGTTCAGGAGAGCCATTTTAAAGATTAGGTCCCTTTCTATTTGCGCTTGGAATCGTCGACTTCACTTTCATAAAACGCGCATATCTCTGGGAGGGAACACTTTTGGGGCCTGGGATCTGACCCATTCGATGCTCAGATGTTGTCCACATCAAAAAAAAAAGTGAAAAGTTGATGAAAAGTTTTGTTCAGGAGAGCCATTTTAAAGATTAGGTCCCTTTCTATTTGCGCTTAGAATCGTCGACTTCACTTTCATAAAACGCGCATATCTCTGCGAGGGAACACTTTTGGGGCATGGGATCGGTCTCATTCGATGCTCAGATGTTGTCCACATTAAAAAAAGAAAAAAAAATGAAAATTGATTTTTTTTTACCCTTAGTTCCCTTACTCTATGCGCTGTCACATATACTTTTACAATTGAAATGGGTGTTGTATGGTAGGCATAGATGCTGGATCTTATGCTTATCCCTATATAAAAATAAGCCGTAGTCTATTTTGCTAAGTACTAGCGCTTTGATTAGGCATATCAATGTGTTGATGTGAATAAAGCTTCTGCCAGATAGATATTTGATTAAGTTTACTCTGGTTATGAGATTCTTTTCAACATTAAAATGTGCTCCTTCCAGAAATGAAAATGTGCTCCTTCCTTAAATTGTTAAGGTCGACAAATATGTTTTCTTCTTAATATGTATACCCTTTAGAAACTTCTCTCATATCAGAACCCTGATTTGGACTTCCATCATGAACGGTATTATGTCAGCTCAAATTCTTGTGTATTCTGCTTATGAATCATGAATTCTTTGAACTCACCTTGTATGGAATTCTCTCTTCAGTGTACAATCA
Organism: Hydrotaea diabolus; assembly: GCA_963513945.1. Classification (NCBI taxonomy): domain Eukaryota; kingdom Metazoa; phylum Arthropoda; class Insecta; order Diptera; family Muscidae; genus Hydrotaea; species Hydrotaea diabolus. The sequence goes on from OY740719.1 coordinate 130,480,864, forward strand.
TAAAACTACACATCCGTAAAAATATTTTATAAGAAAACAATACGGGGGCTCTCTTTATTTGTTTCGAATAAATTAAACAAAGCGAACATTTTTTTTATTACTTTGGCAACTCATTGCCTATTGTGCAAATACACCCCTAAAGTATTCACTTCCTCCAGCCTCCTAAAATGCTAGAGAACAAATAAAATAGCTATTCTTCATATTCCTTGAACGACATGAAAATGGAAGAATCAAAACAAAACTCGAGAAAAATAAAACTACCGGCATTTAATCAGTTTTTTCTCAGTATTATTTATTATATATTATGGTTTTGTTGTTGATATTTCCCTGTTTCTTTACCTGTAGTATCCTAAGAAAATGACTTCTGCTTTGTAGTCTGTTTAAATACACAAAACAAGAACAAAATAATATTACGTGGAAATAACAGCCCACGCACGCAGTCATTCACATCGGCACACATATCGGAAATAATCCAAACACAAAGTTCACGTGGTGGTGTTCACCATACGTAAAATGGACACACATTTGAACATTTAAGCAATAAAAGAATTAAGAAACACACAGAGAGTGATGAATAGAGTTTGCATTATGGGATTTTTCCCGCCTTAAATCCCGGGAAATTTTTACTTTTTTATTACCTTTTGAATTGGTCACAATATCCTGCATGAAACCTGTTGAATACAGGGTGGCTGATGAATATTGCTACATTAAGAAACTCGAATAACTTTTTAACTTTTCAGTGTATGGTATTCATTTTTCTTTTATTTATGGTAAAGCTCATTCAATTTTATCAAATATGTATAGCATAATTAGTTTTGAAAATAATGGAATTAAATAATGCTCGTTGATGCATGTGCGGCATTTTACCAAAAAGTTGTTCACAGGAATAAGACAGGAATAGCCGCAATTGTTTCTCAAATGGATTGCTTTAGTTCATTCAAATTTGTTGGTTTTGCTTTGTAGACTTCCTGTTTTCAATAACCCCACAAGAAAAAGTAAGATCAGATGACCTGTGGGGGGCCAACGGAATGTGGAGTTTCTGGATATCAGCTTATTAGGAAATTTTCGTAGCACATCTGTTATAACAGGCCGGGCTATGCGAGGAGTTGCACCATCTTACTAAAACCACACAGAGTTGAAAGAAATTCTCAATTGGCGTAATTCTGGTTAGAAAAACTCTCAACATGCTCAAGTAACGGTCTCCAGTTACCGTAACAGTGTGACCGTTTTGTTCAAAAAAGTAGGGCCCGACAATGCAGCGTGATGAAACTGCGCACCACACTGTGAAACGAAGTGGATACAATTCCGTCTCATTGAGTATCTGTGGATTGGAAGCACTCAATATGCGACAATTTTGTTTGTTTATGTTGCCATTTAAATCGAAAAGTGCTTCGTCAGACATGATAACACAGTTTAACATATTTCCGTCATCTTCCATTATTAGAACCATATTTTGGCAATATTCCTAATGAATCGGGAAGTATGCTGCGTTCAGTTTGTTCGGCATTTGCATTTTACATGGGAATAAGTCCAAATCTTTGTGCATATTTGACTGCAATGACTGTCGGCTTATACCCATTTGAGCAGATAAGCTTCTTGTCGAAACTCTTGGATTGTTTTGTATGGCAGCAGCTACATCAACGATTGTTTCCTCCGTCCGAACTAAAGGGTTTCGATGGTAAGGTCTTCTGTTGACTGTCTCATTATGGTCCTTCTGCTCGGAGGATTGCGGCCAATCGTGCGCCTATACTCACTTTGAACCGAAACTACAGACTCCAGTACGTGATAGCGGCGGACAATCCAAATTCTTGTTTCAAGGTTCCAGTTATTAATTTTTGTTAATTCTACAAATCAATCTGCAAAATAAAAAATTAACCAGATTCATTAAATAGTATTAAAGTTATTACATTTTTTTTTGTAGCTGTTTTCATATATTTTTGGTCATAAAATTTTATTTTTTTCTGGTTAAACACACAAGAATGATGTATTGTTTTCGACAATATGCAAACGTATTTTTTAATGGCCCTTTGACAACTTAAGGACTCGCATTCATATTTGGTGGTGCCACAGTTCGAGTTTCACGGCTCAAATCGGGCTCTGCGCGACCGTCGATTCCACTTTAAGCTGCCATAGAGATCAGCGGCTAATCACGACATACAATTTTTAATATTTGTTAACCCACAACCGAAGGATGTACTCGTAGTGAATACTAAATTCTACTATTCTTTACTACTTATATATTCACTTATGTACAGCCAATGAGAATAGAGTGTACATTAAAGGTGTCATTCCGTTTGCAACATCTCTTAATATTGATTTAATAATATACTTATAGATATCATAAATGAAAACCGCAACTATCGCCCGCTTTTTGCATTGGTGGTGTCACGATCTTCATTTCAAACCGCTTTTTGGACATTTTTAAGTTACTGGCGGGCACACAGCAACATTCGGTGAAAAGGATGATCAGACTATTATTAAAGCTGTTATAGCGGTTTCTCTAAAATAATCGATTTTCTAATTACTAATTTTCAGCAGAATCGTTTGAATAGTACAGGGTTTTCCATTAAGGACATAACAGTTTTATATATTAATCAAACACGAGTATTTAAGAAATAGAGTTCAAATTTATTCCAGGTGTAGTGCCCGTGTTTAGCCATCTATTCTTTGGACCCAATTTTCCACCACTCTTGCACACATTTCGACCGGAACGTTGGCAATTTCGCATTGGATGTTGTCTCTGAGCTCGTCTTAAGTTGTTGGTTTGTTGGCACAGATCAATGACTTGATGTGGCCCCATAAAAAGAAATCCAATGGCGTTAAATCGCATGAACGAGGTAACCGGACTATTTCACGAGATAACACATTCACCGAATTTGCATTTCAGTAAATCGATTGTAACGCGTGCTGTGTGTCTAGTGGCATCGTCTTGTTAAAACCACATATCGGCGATGTCAAGCTCATCCAATTCGAGCCAAAAACAATTTACAACATGGCACGATAGCGCTCTTTATTGACGTACATGTTTCTTGAAGCACATGTGGGTTTGTTGTGATTAATTTTTCGATGAAATTCTGGATTTTCGTGAAACTTTGCCAGAGCCCAATCGGAGAAGTTTTAACGTTTAAATGATCAAGTAGCTTTAGTTCTTAAGTCAGTTTGATCTTATGAGGATCTTTTCTCAAAATACGCTACAGTGTGGTTTGAGAAATGCCCAATTACTGAGAACGAGGTGGAATCTACGGATTTGGCTCATTTTGAAAGGATCCACTTAAGGATGCGAAATTTCCGTCGTCTCTTTGGCGCCAGAACATCCAAAAGTAACAAATTTGGATCCAAATTTATCCACTACGAGAGTTGCTTTACATATTTTGAGTCCGGCAATAAATTTATCATTGGAAATAGTGTTATTGTTTTTCAAAATATTCTCATATAAGATCAATACACCTTTGCATGCGCACAAACCAATTTTCGAAGCTGCTTCGGGCGATGAAAAACGTTGACCACGCATTTTTTTCTTGATGCTAGGGAAGATAAAGAAGTTATTGGGTGGCAAATCAGTGCTGTACGGTGGATGACCCATCAATTCGACATCTTGTGTGGTCAAATAGCTCATCGTTTCAGCTGATGTGTTTGAGCTCGCATTGTTGTGATGCAAAACGATCCGTCTTCTGTTATTAACTTTCCTCATTTCTTTGAACACTGTTGGTTGTATAACACTCAGAATTGACCTCCTACGTTCCACTAAAAGCATTGTGGGAACATGGCCGGTTACACCGAAAAAGAACGCAATCATTTGATTCGATGTATTTCTTCCACAAACAACTTTTGTTGGATTTGACTCGTCTTGAAAGACCCATAAGGTCGATTGCTGTTTTGTTTCGGGTTCATATGCATAGATCCGTGATTCGTCACCTGTGACAATGTTGTACACTGCTTTGAGCTACCGCAGTTATACTTTTTCAACATATCTTTGCACCAATCCATCGAGCCTTTTTTTAAGCATCCGTCAAATTATGTGGAATCCAACGAGAACAAATTTTTTTCACGGCCAAATGAACATGCAATATCTTATTGATGCTTGTCTTAATAATGCCAAAAAATGCCTCAATCTCACGGTATGTCAGATGTCGGCCTTGCTTAATCAGTTCACGCACAGCATCGATGGTTTCTGGCAAAGTGACCGAAGTTGGACGTCATTCACGAAATTTATTCTGGAGCGAATGGCGCCCGAGCCTGACCTATTGGTACCAGCGATTAACAGTGGTTTTTGATGGTCCTTCATCGCCAAAAGTCGAAACTCTTGTCGCCGTTAATCGTAAAACATCATCGCACGAAAATGTTCACGGGATAATTCCATTTTTTGACTGAGATGAATTTTTCAACACATTGTAAACAAAACAATTCGCCCTCAAATGAAAAAACGTTCTGAGTGAAGTTATGCTTAAAAATGTTGAAAGGTTTTAATGGAAGTTCCAGCTAGCATCTGAGAACTCTAGTATTATCAGTACCCGAAATATAAATAGCAACTCTCGTATAGCACGCACAGCCTGTCGGGTGGGACAATTATTACGACCGAAAATTGGAGTAAGCGCTCCTAAAGTTACGACCACTGAGTCAGAATTTCGGTTGTAATTTTTAATGTTTTCCAAACGTTGCTCGTAAGTGAACATTACCATGATGAAAATGTTGACTTCGACTAAAGTTTTGACACTGAAAGATCGTTAAAAATGTTTGAGGGTGCGTTGACATAAAGATACGAAATTGTTATGTCCCTATTGAAAACCCCTTTTCAACTAAAGCAAATGTGCACTCGTATGCTGTCTGTTTTCGTTTAAACATTTTATTTATCCTAAGTTTATCAATCAGTCGCACTGACCAATCGTCAATAGCTGCACGAACCTCGTCCATTGAAAAATGGGCCACAGCTCGAACCAAAGCAGTCTTAAGAGATCCAATGTTGGGGTATCTTTTGTGACAAACCTTGTCCTCTAAAACCGTCCACAATTTGGCCGATGTTTTGACTCCTTGTACGCAGAAATGCAGGTCAGTGACCCCATCGTAAGTGACACCCCACCAAACCATCACTGAAGCTGGGTGATGACCCTTTTCCACCCTTGGGATCAGTTCAGATGCTTCCTTAGACGCATATCATTTTGCTTGTTAAATTTTTCCTGAACGGTAAAAATTTTGTCATCGGTGAACAAAATTTGTCTGTGCGAGTTATCCGCGTGCTTCACCAAAAGACGTTTGCATTTTTCAATCATATTTTTTTAAAGCTGCAGTCAATAAATGTCCGGTAATGTCCCCAAGTCCCAAGTCTCTTTTAATGATTCGACTCATGGACTTTTGCGTGATATTCATCTCACGGGCCATGATTTTCTGTTTTCCGAGCAGATTTCTGTGAATTCTTGATTTAACGGCTTTGATGACATGCGGTGTTCGAACAGAGCGTGGGCGGCCCGGCCCGACCGGTGGCGGTCTTTTACATCTTCAGTCTCCTCAAACAGTTTTATGCATCGGTAGACGAACATGCGGCTTATCCCTAGTGGCCGGAGCGTTTTGAAAATATCGTTTTTTTTTTCATTTCACACTTGAAAAGCGCTATTACAGCGATACGGTTCTCATTATCTGACCACTCCATGATGAAAGTTGAAACAATTTTAAAATCCCGTTACAGACTAACGCTATTGAGGTTAGCTTTCAAAACCCATATGTGACAGCGCATCAATTTTCACTTTTTGTTTTATGTGGACAACATCTGATCATCGATCCCATGCCCCAAAAGTGTTCCCTCCCAGAGATATGCGCGTTTTATGAATTTGACTCCAAAGATACACGTATTTAAATCTTTAAAATGGCTCTCCTGAACAAAACAGGTTTTTACCCTTAGGTCCCTATCTATTTTGCGCGTCACGTATGATATTAATGGGGTATGTTCAGTTCTACTATTGAAATGGGTGTGTTCAATGTTGTAACAGTATTTATGTCCCTACTAAGTTTATAAGATCAGGATTGTTGTTTTGTTGTCATAGAGGGAAGTAAAAGTAAGTCAGCGAAGTAAAGCAAGCGAACACACCAGCGTCTGGTAGGCGCTGCGTTTCGTCGTTGATGTGGGCGACTTTTCAATACCATTTATGTGTGCTGCCGACCTGGCCTCTACTCGTTGAATTATTTGATCTTGAATATTTTCCTTTTTTTTTAATCTCTCTTATAGCCTACCCCGACGTTGAGACACACACAATTGACGAAAATTGGGAATTCTTAGTTTTAGCCTGCGACGGCATTTGGGATGTTATAAGCAATTCAGGAGCCGTTTCTTTTTGCCGGAAACGCATCGGCCAGGGCATGTACCCCGAGGAGATATGCGAGGAGTTGATGAATTACTGTTTGGCACCCGATTGCCAAATGGGTGGCTATGGTGGCGATAATATGACCGTAGTCTTAGTGTGTTTCCTTCACAATAAACCGTATTCGGAATTGGTAGCACGATGTGCTGCAACAACGGAAACAGAGAACAACTCCAACACAAATGACTTGCCGGAGACAACGACAAGCACACTGCGAATGCCGTGGTCGACAACATTAACGCCGAATGAAGGATTTGATGAATTGCCAAAATAACATCATTACAAGAAATATCAGTGGAACAAGCAGCAACAAGAGCAACAGCTACAGCAACAATTTGAAAAACGCCACGTAGTCTCCTTCTCCTCCTCCGCCTCCAAGAAGTTTGTGGAGTTTTGCCTTTAAATGATAAATTCATTTTTAAGATTATTTACATTCGTTTTCAATATTAATTTTCTTCTATCTTTATTACAGAATTTATTTCTTTTTTAAACCCACTTTTCCTCATATTATACTGTGTGGGCCAAAATTAAATGTTGGTACCATTTATGTCTGTATACCAAGCTACGAAATTTTTAGTGGATAAATTCTTCAATTGCCTTTCGATCGGAAATGCGTAAGTTATAGTCATTAAACATATTCTAGTGATCATGGCTATACCGAAACAAAAGATAAGTAAATTATATGAACCTTTGACATAAATCTCCATTTTGGATCGAAAGTGATTTGCAGAAAATCGCTAAATGTTTTTCGTTTGCAAACAAAAAACTCTTTATCTATCATCGTTACTTAAACTTGTATTTTTTGTGTTCTGTATTTTATTTTACCTTACTGTCCTCTCCTTATTGCTTTTATTTTAATATTTTTGAACAAAATACGTCGGACTAATTTTTTTTAACTACATGTTATATTTCTTTTTGTATAAAAAAATAATTGGTTTTGGTTGGAATTAAAATTTTTTATGGGGAATTAATAAATTTACTATGTTAATACTATATTGAATGTATGTTTAAGTTTCTCTTGCATAAAAATTATTTGTTAAATTGTTATTTAAATTGCAGAAGAAGAATATTACCAAAAAAAGAAAAACAAAAAATAGAAATATTTTTTTATATTTTATGTTCCATTCTCTTTTTTTTTCTAAAAAGAAAACCAACAAATCTTAAATTACACTGTTGTATTAGGGGGCCAGAAGATTGCACAGATGAGAATCACATAGTTTAGATCTCGACTGTAGCTTAAAAAATTATTTGTAAAAAAAACCAAGGCACAATAAACTAATTTGTTCCCATTTTTAGAGTGAAAATTGAACACGACTGTAGAACATTTTGTCTGAGTTATATAAATCTGTATTTAAATGGTAATAGAGAAATTAATTTAAGCAATTCTAAAATGTATTTAATTTTATGAAATCCCAACTAGGCTATATCGCGTTCATTTTAGTTTTTAAAAACGAATGCAATTCTTGCGTTATCGGTCGTTGCTCATTTTTGTGTTTGGGGAAAAGAGCGTTGCTGATCATTTGAAGCTTACTTCAAACGAGAAATAAGTGGCATAAGTTTAATAATGGGCTTGTTTGATTGACACTTGGTTATTGAATTAATGGTCCAATTGTTGCTAATATCTTAAGGCATTTCTTTTACAAAAATCTCAAGACTTTTGTTGTAAACAAAAGTCGATTCAATGCATCATAATCGGTATGGTTTGAAAATTTGGATTTACTTTAAGTAGATAAAAAGTTATTCAAAAATACTAGATATGTTTTATTTGACTGGCGAAAAAATTGCAAACATTGCGTTTGTAACATCTCAAAATACTTGTCAGCGACCATATAAAGTATGTTTGTATTGTATTGATCGTCAGAAAATTCTAAAATGATCTAGCCATGTCCGTACGTTACAGGCACAATTCGGTCCGAAGAAAACGACCTAGGGTCTTCCAAATTATCAAATATCAGCCCTGTCACTGAGCACAATTTCGTTCGCAAGTGAAATCAATTCGGCATTGTGCTTCTACAGATAACCAAAAACGCAAAAAAAAAATTGCGTTTTAAAAACAGTTGGTAGAATTGTAGTGAAATTGAAAATGCAAAGGAGAAAAAACCAGAAAATACTATTTATTTTATGTTTATTTAAAATTACTTTAAAAAAAATAATTTTCTAGCACTTTTACTTTATTAAAAATAAATTTAAATAATTTAGTAATGAAATATGTTCGAAACGGGAAAAGATATCTTACTCTGCCTTCCAACCTACTCTTTTTGTACAACTTTGCCTTATGTTTAACCAAAACCAGATAATGGCTACACTTAGAACTAAATGTACAAAGAGGACATATTTGTTACGTTGTTGTTATTTTTTTCTCATCGAGTTGCGTTGCAAAATAATGAATTTATATTTTATTCGTTTTAAGCAAAACGTTCGGAATTTGTAGAAACAAAACCAAAACGTTTTACAATGGTATCTACGAAATCATTTCGTTTTTTACGAAAGCTGTGACAGGGCTGTATATGTCTTATAGTCGGCGATCGGTTGGTATTGAAAATGAGCCAAATAAGAGAAAACAAAAGTCCTGAACCAATTTTTATTTTTTTTTTGACAATTCCGCTTGCATTTAAATTAATTGATTTTTTGAAGTTGTAGGCATATATGTTTTTAACTTCCCATAAATGGGCGTGATCTTTGGGCCCTAGGTAATCAAGAATCGAACCCTTATATTTGAGGACAAATGGGTATTCGCAAACTGTGAAATCTTCTTACAAATCCAAATATGTACCTATCAGGCCAGTCACAGAAATCGATCGGAATGATTTTAATTCCGTACTTACCATTCCGGTCGGTTTTGTTTTACCTTCTTCAGACTCCGATCGATTTAGGTAATTCCGAAAATTTTAATAACCCTGGTTATTCTAATTTGCTATGGCAACTCTATGCATATGAGAAAACAAAAACCATATGTTTTAAATAAACAAACGGAGCTAAGAAAAAATTGTTTAACAATAGTTCCTTTATTTTATAATGGGCTTCCAAAATATTGCACAGCCTATCTAATTTTTCATTTTGTTTTCGCATTTCATCGCGCTGTTCTTCAATAAGGTGGACAATATTTTCAACTTTGTTGTCGACACGTTGCTTTTCCAACAACTCTACCTTCTTTATTGTACCATGGAAATATAAAAATGTAGTCAAGTCGATCTGCATTTGTACATTTTTGCAGTCTGCTAAATACAGTTTTGCAAATTTCTAATTTCTTTCATTAGACTTTTAACTTTCATTTCTCTCTCGTTTAAAGAGAGGCCCAAAAAACAAAAAAGCGCGTAACTCCGAACACTGAAATGGGAAAACACCAATTACGCGCGTTTTAAAATAACTAGTAAAATCGATATGGCCGCGCTTAAAAAAAACATCGCCGGTCGACTATTTAAATTTTGGGGAAAAATACCGCCAGCTCATAAACCGCACCAAACAGTCACACTTTGTGTAGGCATTGTTTTCAAGAATCGTGTCTTTTCCTTTTTTTCAAAACGAAGTACAACCAACAATGCCCCATGTCCCTAATCACCTGATTTTGTGGCGAAATCTACTACAATGTGATATGAAAATATGCAGCCGAAACCGATGAAAGTGAAATTCGCTGGATTTTGTATGTATATCCGAATGCTGTATAATTGTTTTCATAAACGTAATTCGGAACAAAATTTGCGAATTTAATTTTCACCGTTTTTCCTTTTTTGTATCAATTTTTTTTAAAAAATATTGTACAATGCAAGTTTGAGATTTACTGATAAATCCGAGATTAAATCAATCGCTATTGAAGGCCATGAGAATAAAAAACTCTAATGTATTGTATGGCGCTAGCAAACAAAAGGCGTGTTTTATTTGACAAGCTAAAACCAGCTAATTGTTATTCGTTCCACCTTCCTTAATCAATCGATTTTTCTAAGCTCCGCCTTTTTTACCTCTAAGAAAGACTCGGTGTTGTAAAGCGTACAATTTTTGTAGCACTTTAATTTTTATTTTGATGTTTTTTGACATGGCATCAAGCAAGTGTTGCTATCAGTCATTTTGAAAATTACTAATAAAATATAGCTTTTTAAGCGAAACGAAGAAAATTAAATGAAAGAAGTATGCGATGAGCTAAATTTCTTGTCAAACTTATGCGGCATTGGTCATTGTCATTGCATCCATCTTTGACATCCACAATCGAAAGAGTTGGGTTTTTTTCTTTCGTCGTCTAAAGAAGGTGAGATAAACCTACATGTCAAAAGCTTAAAAATATTTTATAATATAAATATCTTCGGTTTGTACGCGTTTGGAATTAAATATGAATTTGAATTAATACAAGTTTTTTCGATGTTTTTTTTTTACTGAAAAACTCATCTTGTTTATAAACAAAAATTTGACAGATATGCTCAAGTGATGCAAAATTAAAAAAAATCTAAAACGGCGTAGCTGCAATTGCGTTGTATTCTTACTAAATCAGCGATTTAATTTTTTAACTTGTCAAATAAAACACACCTAAAACTGTCATTTTCGCTGTTTTGTGCAAAAATCTAAAGGGTGGTTAAATTTAAAGGGCAGATGTTGATTCTGAATAAAAATAATAAAATTAATAATGAAATAAAATTATTTAGGAATTTATTGTCATTTCTTTTTATTATGATAATATTTGTATGTTTCAATTATGTATGGAAAAAAATATCGTTCAACCTCCATTCGATGGTCCAAATTTTGGATGACGCTGAGGCAAAATTGAGGTTCTATGCCGTTATTGTGCCGAATTATCTTATCCTTTAGCTCTTGAATTGTAGCTGGCTTATCGACGTACACATTTTATTTCAAATAACCCCAAAGAAAGACGTCCAACGGTGTCAAATCACATGATCTTGGCGGCCAGTTAACATCGCCACGACGTGAGATAACAAGGCCATTGAATTTGTCTCGAAAAAAAACCATTGTTTAGTTAGCTGTGTGGCAAGTGGCATCGTCCTGTTGAAACCACATATCGTCCACATCCATATCTTCCAATTCGGGCCATAACAATTTTGTTATCGTCTAACGATAGCGAACACCATTCACACCGGCCTCATTTTGGCAGAAAAAGTACAGCCCGATAATGCCGCCAGCTCATGAACTGCACCAAACAGTCCCACTTTGTTTGTGTGCATTGTTTTTTCGACAATCACTATTGGATTATCATTCGCCTAAATGTGGCAATTCTGCTTGTTGACGAATCCACTGAGTTGAAAATGTGCCGCATCACTGAAGATGATTTTCTTTGAAAATTGATTTTTCATAATAAGCCCGCGTTGCTTGCCTGTGCATCTTTCCATGGTTCAAATTGAGTTTTTTTTCTGAAATTGAGAAATATCAAATGAAATGCAGAAAAAAACTTGACGTTTAGGTGTGGTGCACATTCAACATCGGCCCTTAAAATATAACCACCCTGTATTGAAAGTGACAATCAAAATGAGAGAAAAAAGAAATAGATTTACTAATTTCCATGGTACAATAAACCAGGTATAGTCACCAGCTCAACAACAACAGTTCGCTAAACTGTCAAAGTCACTTGTAAAGAAAAAAATCTAAATTCATTCGATTCTAATTTGTATGGAACTTGACAGCCGAAAACTTTTATGGTTTGTATAGGAGAATGACCTTTAACATTAGGAAATTAATCCGGATTATCACCTTAATGCGATTAAAAATTAATACAAACATTAATTTCAAAAACCCCCATACAGTGCAAACATACAATTTTGTATTTTGGTTATTACTTTAATCACAATTAGTTTTCTTGACATTTTCCTAATCGTATAATTTCAAGTCGACATAAGGATATAGCCAAATTTCACTACATTTAAGAAGGGAATTAGTTTCAAAACAATAGGGGCATTAATTCGACCTTTATGCAATTTTCTGAGCCAAATAGCATTGGGAGTACTAGACTTTTTTCTCGTCAACTCATTAAACCTATTGGTAACTCTATTAAAGTTGGTTTATATTCATTAAGATTCAAGGTTAAAAACTTTAACTGTTTGTTTATACCAATGATAGAATAAAGAACAGATGACTTTTACAATATATAGAAAAACGATAAGAATCAAAATATTTGTTCCAATTTAAATCCTTTTTAGATGTCAGAAACCTAACGATGTTATAACTAATCAAAACATAAAATCTTGATATAATATTTTTGCGAAGACTAGGAGTAGTTTGTAGTTCCCTTTAATGACCATTACACAAGTGAACGTCGATTTAAGAACAGATCAACAGTATTGACAACACCGATGTTAAATGTCAAACTCAATGTCATATGTAGCTGTCGTTGATTTCTAGCAAAACTCTCCTCCTGCAATAATATCTACTGAATTCCTTTAATTAAAAAAACATTAAATATAAATATAATTACACAACATGCGTAGGATGTATCCTTTCCTAAATGATCACAATACGTACATACACGATGGATACAAAATTAATATTTTCATATTTTTATACCCTCCCCAACCAACAGCACCCATCCCCTTCTTTGATCGGGCCTACCCGTAGAGAACTAGAAATGTGTTTTTTATATACATACATACTTATAAAATTAATTAAACAATTCAATGCGATTGAAACAAAAAATTTAATAATATTTATAATAAGAAGAAGTATATAGAAAAGACTTTACATAAAGAATATATGGTAAAGTAAATAATAATGATAAAATAAATTTGCGTCTTTTTATTTTAGTCGTATAGATTATATAAAATTAGTTTTACGTTTTAAGATCTACAACAGCAACAAACAATAATCAAAATTTATTTAAAATCCTATAAAAATTGATGCATTTTTTTGTGGTAATGGTTTCAACTGCTCTCACTATAATTTATTAAAAAAAAGGAACCATTTGTCTAAAATTATTGTGCAAATATAAGTACGAGGGTTACTATATATTTTTCTGGCGCCATTTGACATTTCCATACGAAAGTTCGACATTTTTTAATATAAACGTATTCTGAACGTTTTGACGTACGACCATCATTTGTGTTGTTTACAGTGACTTGCAAAAATCAATTTGGCAAAAAAACTCGTGAACATTTTCGTGCGATCATTTTTCACAACTTTCGACGTTGATTAACACGACAAGAGTGCATCGATGAACTTAATTAATTCTTTGTATGGCGATGAGGCACCATCCTATAGCACTGTGAAAAACTGGTTTAATGAATTCAATCGTGGCCGACGCTCGCTCAAAGACGAAGGTCGTCCAAAAACGGCCGTTGTGCCAGAGAACATTGATGACGTGCGTGAGCTGATAATGCAAGATACATACCGTGAGAAAGCGGCATTCTTGGGCATTTCTTCCACCAGTAACATTCGATATTGCATGAACACCTGGCCGTAAAAAAAGTTTGTTCTCGTTGGATCCCGCACAATTGGACAATCGCTCAAAAAAAGGCTCGTGTCGATTGGTGCAAAGAAATTTTGCACCAACCGTCAAAAGACGTTTATAAGGCGGTCACAGGTGACGAATCATAGGTCTATGCTTATGAGCCCGACACAAAACAGCATTCGACCGTGTGGGTCTTCGAGGACGAGCCAAATCCAACGAAAGTTGTTCGTGGAAGAAGCACTTCGAAGCAAATGGTCGCCTGTCTCTTCGGCATAACTGGTCATGTGGCGACTGTTCTGCTTGAGCAACGTAGGACGGTCAATTCTGAGTGGTACACCACAATTTGTTTGCCTGAAGTCTTCGGAGAAATTCGAAAAACGAACAAAAAAAGACGAATCATTGTGCACCATGACAATGCGAGCTCTCACACATCGGCTCAAATCAGCGCCTTTTTGACCTACGAAATTGTCGAAAATGTCGAATTTATGGGTCATGCTCCCTACAGCCCTGACTTGGCACCCAATGACTTTTTTTATTCCCGAACATCAAAAAAAAATGCGTGGTCAACGATTCTTGTCACCAGAAGATGCTGTTAAAGCGTTTAAAACCATTTTTTTTTTTATTTCATTTCTTTTTTGACATGCAATTCGAAGCCCTAGTAAAGCTCAACATGTTAAATAGAACATCATAAACTACTAGAAAAAATTCAGTATTAAAAAAAATATAGGTTGATTCTGAGATAATGTTGATGTTGTAGCGGCAACTGTGTGCCGGGGTGACAGCCCTTGGCCGAAGAATTGCTCTTCGGGTCAATCCGGTCCATAGAACTGGCTGTCGTGGGATTGGATTAAGGGTCACTTTGCTGTCCTTGTATGTTTCAAGCGGGAAAAATAAAATATATTATACTTTATTATTTACTATACAATAAATCTTTATAGGACCTTTCAATTCTTTAAAATTGTTTTTTAAAAAATTTTTTTGTTCTTCAAAAAATTTCCTACCAAAGTGTTCAAATATCATTACCCTGGTTGTCCCTAGCACTAATTTCAATTGAAATTTTCTCAATTTTTTACAAAAATATTAATTATTTATTTAATAAAACCAGTCCATAGTAAAAAATAATATGTGACGCGCAAAATAGAAAGGGATCTAAGGGTAAAAACCAGCTTTGTTCAGGAGAGCCTATTTAAAGATTTAAATACGTATATCTTTGGTGTAGAATCGTCGACTTCACTTTTATAAAACTCGCATTTCTCTGGGAGGGAACACTTTTGGGGCTTGGGATCTGTCTCATTCGATGCTCAGATGTTGTCCACATCAAAAAAAAAGTGAAAATTATTTTTTTTTACCCTTAGGTCCCTTTCTCTATGCGCTGTCACATATTCAATTAATTTTGTTGCTATTAATGATTATTATAATTTTTTATTCAATTTATATTTTTACGGATGTTTATTATCTGTCCCTGAAAATACACAGTATTCCCCTGTTAAATCTAATATTCGCTAAAATTCAAATTTCCAAATCAATCTTGATTTCAAGCAACTCAAATATGATTGAACATTACATGAATGAAGTGGGTGGAGTTTTTTCGTCAACAGTCTTATTACAATTAAGTAAGTCGTGTTTTGTCACCCGCTACGAATGTTCGAAAGTTGGTCATTTCCCGGTATTGTTTTTTAAAACGATAATTACTACTTTTTATAATTTTGCAAGTGTTTTTTGTCTTTATTACAAATACAAACTTTTAGCTCCACTCAAATTTGTATAGGGTAAGTACTTAAATAAACATTTCAGGGGGTTTTGTAGAAATTTATCATTTCCCTGACATCATTCCCCTGCCAAAAATTTTCACAGGGGGTTGACTAACAGGGGAATGATAATTAAACTTTAGTTAATGAAGTGTAATAATTGTTAGGATTTAATGATGGCTAAAAATAAGTTGAAAACAAGGGATGCAGTGTTGGCAGAAAAGCGAGAGGCAGAAAAAAGCGATATCAGAAAATAAAAGACGATCCAGTTAAATATGAAGAACGAAAAAAAAAATTAAATGTTGATGTGTACCTTTTAAAAATGACTAGTCATTCTTAAAACTAAGACATCTACCTGAATTAAATATTAAATTCTGCAAAAAAATCGAATGCCAAAAATTATGTCGAAGTTGGCCCATAATCTCAGAATCACCCATAAATTAAAATAATCCTAATTTTTCCCTATAAAAGACAAAAGCATACGAGGACGACCGCAAAACTAACTGGCCTGGCACATTTTCTGTTTTACCAGCAACATTTTGTTTTTGTTTTTTAAAAGCAATCTTTTATAAACCATCTGTCAAAATTTCCGAAATATTAAATGATTATTTTCTTTGTTACAGGTGATTGAAGTAAACAAGTTTTATAATTTTTGAAAAATGGAAAATAAAGAGTTTCGTGCGGTAATTAAACTCTTTAATATGAAAGGTTATACGCCACAATTAATCAAAGATGAATTGGATTCTGTTCATGGTGATAATGCACCATCATACTCCACCGTGAAATCCTGGGTTCAACAATTTAAAATGGGTCGTTCAAGTACGGAAGATGAACAACGCTCTGGAAGACCGAAAACTGCTACTACTATTGAAAACATTATATAAATATTTAATGAAGTGACTAAAGATAGACGAATAAAGCTCAGAGAACTTGCTGATTTTGTTAAAATACACGAAAAACAAGTTTGGAGTATTTTACATGATGAACTCCACATGAAAAAGCTATCCGCAAGATGGGTGTCGCGTTTGTTGACTTTGCCCCAAAAAATCGTCCGTTGGACCAATTCCGAGGAGCTTTTAGCGATTTATCAGCGTAATCCAAAAGAGTTCTTGCGCCGATTCATAACTGTTGATGAAACATGGATCCATCACTACATCCCAGAATGGAAAGAACAGTCAAAACAATGGATAGAAACTGGTAAAAGTGGTCCCAAGAAGGCGAAAACTGTTAAGTCAGTAGGAAAAGTAATGGACACAGTATTTTGGAATGCAAGGGGTATAATATTTATTGATTATCTTGAGATAGGAAAAACTATAAATAGTGAATATTATTGTGCATAATTGGATCGGTTGAGTGAAGAAATCAAGATAAAACGACCGCATTTAGAAAAAAAAAAGTTCTTTTTCATCAACATAATTTTCCTTCACACACTGCATTTTTAACTCAACAAAAACTGGCCGAATTACGATTTGAAATTGCTCCGCATCCAGCATATAGTCCAGATTTAGCTCCTTCTGATTATTTCTTGTTTCCAAATTTAAAAAAAATTCTCGGTGGCAAAAAAATTTCGTCCAATAGCGAGGTTATTGCTGAAACTGAGGCATATTTTGAAGGTCTTGAAAAATCTTGTTTTTCGGATGGAACTAAAAAACTTGAAAAACGTTTGCTGAAGTGTATTGAGTTGGAAGGAGATTATGTTGAAAAATAAATAATAATAATTCCAAAAAAATGGTTCTTTTTATGTTAGGCCAGTTACTTTTGCGGTCGCCCTCGTATAATCAATCAAGAAACCATGGAAAAACATGTATGTATAAATCAATTTTCATTTTTTTTCTTTTTTTGATGTGAACATCTAAACATCGAATGAGACCGATCCCATGCCCCAAAAGTGTTCCCTCCTAGAGATTTGCGCGTTTTATGAAAGTGAAGTCGACGATTCTAAGAGCAAATAGAAAGGGACCTAATCTTTAAAATGGCTCTCCTGAACAAAACTTTTCATCAACTTTTCACTTTTTTTGATGTGGACAACATCTGAGCATGGAACTAGACTGGTCCCATTCCCCAAAAGCGTTTTATGAAAGTGAAATAGGCGATTCTAAGCGCAAATAGAGAGGGACCTAATCTTTAAAATGGCTCTCCTGAACAAAACTTTTCACTTTTTTTGATGTGGACAACATCTGAGCATGAGACCGATCCCATGCCCCAAAAGTGTTCCCTCCCAGAGATATGCGCGTTTTATGAAAGTGAAATCGACGATTCGAAGCGCAAATAAAAAGTGACCTAATCTTTAAAATGGCTCTCCTGAACAAAACTGGTTTTTAGCCTTAGGTCTCTTTCCATTTTGCGCGTCACATATAAAGAAAAGCATTACTCTGTACTTAAACGAAAATGTTCCATTAAATGTTTACGAAATGTTATGGAAGACAAATTAAACGTTTTTGACAAATTAAACGTTTTTGGTTTTTGGCTTGGTAAAATGTTAAATAGTCGGGCTTCTCTTACGAGGAATGATCGATCCATAAGCGGTGTTTTGGAGTTGCATAAATCGGAGTCGAAAAAGTGCTTCGACAATTGGCTTGAGCGCAAAAGTGAATAAATCATGCTGGAGAAAAACAATAAAACCGTTTTTGATGATAAATATTCGCATTTTCGTTATTAGGCCAGAAACATATATAACAGCCCTCGTAAGGCCAACGAAATAATCAATTTATTGAAGGAAACTTTTGGTTTCGCGTCGTGGGTCTGTGCTGACGCCTTCAAGATCGTGCGATTTAAAACCGCTATACTTTTTTTGTCGGGTTACGTGAAGTCGCTTGTCTACGCAGATAAGCCCGAAACGATTGACGCCTTGGAAGAGTATTTGTTGACGTACGTCCCCAAATGCAGCAAAAAGTGGTCAAAAATTAGGCCTCTCGGATGGAATTTATTCGAGCTAGCCGCGGCGGCCACTTGCCCGAGATCAGTTAAAAACATAATGGAAAATGTTTATCTTAATAATAAAGCTACATTCTTAGCCTTAACAATTTATTTTATGCGTTTTATTTCTTCTTGAAAACCACACGTCTGAAAAAAAACGATCCCCTTGCACTACATTCACATTATAGATGGATACTGCTGCTGCGACTCTGTCAGAGTGAATGTAGTTTCGATGAAGAAATGGCTCTAGTACCGCAGGACATCGCTCTCTTAAGATCATGAAATCGTACCTGGTCTGACTGGGTGAAGGCATCCTGTCCGTTAGATGGTGGTTGGGATGGGTACTGCATAGACACCCAAGAATGTATTGCTTAGACAACAGGAAATACACCCTTATTCTGATTGTCGTCGTCAAGACAAAACAACGACATCTTGCGACGACTGTTGATACTTGGTATTCGCGTAGTCGTTTTTCGATAACTATTGACACAACTCGGTATTCTCTAAATGATATTGACGTTGTTATTGAATTCATACGTCTCTGTTTTTGGTAACGACTAAGAAGTTTGCTGTTAAAATAAAAAAAAAAACCAAAAGTAAAAGTGCAAATATGAAAATTACAAATAATGAACCGTTCCAAAAACTTGTTGAAGAGTTGGAGAAAAATCCATCCTTAGCAAAAGGTTTCAAAAGAGGAACAGTGCCAACAAATTTTAACCAGCAATGGGAGAACATTGCAAGTGTTTTGAATGCTTCCGGACCACCGAGTAGAGATGGTGATGGCTGGCAGAAGGTTACTAACTTATATCCCTGGTATGACCTGGCTCCAATTTCCATCTCAGGAGCAATTTCCTCCAACACATAATTAAACGCATTTTTGTTTAAACGAAAGTATTTCTGAAATCTTGAATGAAAGAAAACTGTGATTGCCAATGGAAATTAATTAAACCTTAAACTTACTTGTTGTCTGGTAGTTTCATGACATCAGACCTATATCGCAGTGTCTTTCTCTGTAAAATAAGTTTCTTTTTATTTTCTTCATCACTTGAATCAGAGTTTGAATCAGAAACAAAAAACATTTTTCAACAATTGGATGAATAGATACAAAATCTGATGCAAAAATGTTAGGTATGTGATTTTTTTTATTGAAGTTATCGATAAACAGTCAACGTCAAGACAATAATGATACGGAATACCAAAAATGCGTTGATGTGATATTATATTGAAACGAAGTGATTGTGTCTGCGCACGGTAAGGACCTCCTCATGTAGATGGTCCTCAAAAGGCATAAGGAGACACCTGTTGATGTTCTGAGGGCGGCATTCTGGCAATTCTAAATTTTCTTCCACTGCGTCATACTCACGTTCGCCGAACACACCGACGACGTTTCGCTTTGTAAGAGGTCAACAAGGTTTCTTTGTCGGCTCCCCAATTACTACTGGCAAGTGACTTGAGGACTTTGTTCCTACTCTTAAGTTTATCACAGATAGCTGTAGCATGTGCAGAGGATCGTAAAAAGCTGCCCAATGCGACCTTAAGATTTTTGGGGTTGTTGGTAAACGGGATGTTGACGCCATGGACTTTCACATGGAGTGACAACCGTACCTTTGCGGTCCATGCAGTTAACACAGTGGTGATGATTTGGAGGCGGAAATTTTCATATTCCTCGCAGTGAAAAACCGTGCTAAGTGAGGTAACAGTTAAATTTTTCGTATGTTCTATCATTTACTTTAGGCCCTGACGCCCGAATTGTGCTATCAACGTCGCCTGGTGGAGCAGGAATTTTAGAGAGGTAGAGGTAAAACAATGCCAATGATATCACTTTACCCTGAGGAACTCCCTGTTTAACTCTACGATGCTTCGACTTTCTGTCTCTAAATCCTAAATTTGACTGGCGCCCACACAAAAAGTTTACGGCACAAACTGGGCGAAAGGGACGTTTCTGCAATGTCCCCGAACAGAGTGGTATGAGTGACCGCGTCGAATGCCTTTGTAGGGACAAGCCACGACAGCCGGTTCTACGCACCGGATCGACCCGAAGCCCCAATTCTTCGGCCAAGGGCTGTCACCCCGGTACGGTTTGCCGCTACAACAACAACAACCGTCATGACGTTGGCCTTGTTCTGGTTAAAGCCGCGACTTATACGAGTGGCGATGGCGTGTAAAGCAGTTGCTGTGATCAGCACATGGAATGTGTTCGATTAGGCAGAAGAGGAGCAGTGCCTGAAGCGTCTTTGATACTGGCGAAAGCAACGAGATCGGCCTGTACGATTCTCCTTTGCTTGCGTTTTGCCTGGTTTCAGTAGCGGTACCATTCTGTCCATTTTCCAGGCATCGGGAACTAAGTGTGTGGCTAGCGACAGATTGAGCACTTTGGTCATGTACTCTACTCCCGGGGTACCCAAGTGCTTCAACATTTCGTTCGTCTATGCGTATGCCGTTTAATAATTACAACCAAATTTTTGTAATTTTTAGTTGATTCAATAAATATATTTGGTCATCAGGAGAGTACAACTTAATTGTTGGTAAAGATTCGACCGACGGTATGAAATTGTTTGCATTACGAGTTGTCTTTCATTGAATCCAATACCTTGTAGTTCGATTTTGACAAATTTTCATCTGTAACAAATACTTTCTTAGATCCAAACAGTTTTGCTTCTATTTTCACCTATAATTACTTATATAAGTAAAAAATCGGCTATAAGAAACTTTTCTTTCCCCGTTTTCGATTTTTGATTTACTATTTTTACGTTAAAGCGAACAACATAAATAAAAGCTAATTAATTAAAATATGCTATTCTTAATTGTTTGTCTTTTTTTGTAGTGAAAAACACAGATCAAAAACTTGACTTTTGGCTCTAGTTTTTGAGTTATCGAATCGTAAATTTTTGATTAAATGTGGATATTTAGCACGTGACTATAACTCGGTAAACCGAGCGGAATATTGCTATGGTGTCTTTAGCAAAGTAACTATTGAATGAAAGCAAAAATTACTTGGCTAAACGTCCGCAAAAGTTTCAAAATATATTTTAAAATGTGCATTGATACCGCATGAATTGAAGAATATTTTAATAAATGGTTGGGGTGTCCACTTTGGTCTTATACGGCATTCGCATATACGATTGGATTTCGTTGCAAAATCCAAAACAATTTGTATGAAAACTAATTGCCGAAATCCGATAAAAATAAAATTTGGTGGATTTCGGTCCTACTTTATATGCGAATGTCGTATTACTGTTCTTCTGTTTAAAGCCGACTTCGAACGTCTAACGCATTTTATAAAGACGCTTAAACATGAATTGGAGACTAATCTCTAACTCGTAGTATAAAGGCCCATTTAGTCTCGACGGTGGACGGTTGACGGTAGACAATCAGCTATTTCAGTTGGGGGTTGCATTTTGCATGTGTTAGAGGGAGATAACTACAGTTTGACGGTAGACTTCTGCAGGTTGCAGAATCTACCGTCAACCGTCGAGACTAAATGGGCCTTAAGTGGAAATACAGCTCAACTACAACATGACAGTTGGTTGGTTGTCTGGCCCGCACTGTCTATCACACTACAGAGGGCCACTAAGTACCACAGATATACTCGTACAGGCATGTCACAGAACACAAATCCGATCGAAAGAAGTTTCAATTCCGTATTTTGCAGAAAACTAATTCCGAAAGATTTGGTCGGAATGAAGAAAGCACTTTTTATTCATGTCGATTATGCACGCCGACGGATGGCATCGGATCGGATTTTTTCCGCAGTTGCGTATTTTGGTATTATATAAGCCGATGGTAATGCAGTTGCGGAAAAATGGCAATTATGTATTCCGAATGCGACTCACTTCGCACACAAAAATATCCGAAAGAAAATCATCGCTGACTTGGGGCGGACATGTTAGTTTTTGGTTGTGTTTTTCTTTATTTAATTTGATTTAATTTATTTTCTAATGGAAGCTAAGAGGTAAGATGAGAAAAAATAAAATGTGTATGTAAACGTGTTAAATTATTTGTTTTTTTATAGACAGCGTACGACAAACCGCTCTCAGTTCACTACTATGGTAGAGAATATGAAGAAGCACCCTGACATTGCCACCAACATGACCAAACAATCTCCAGATGCTGTTTTACAATTTTTTCTTCACAATTTATAAAAAATCCAATTGACGAATTCATAATGTATATATTTATATATATTATAATTGTATATATTTTATTTCTTTTAAAATTTATGACAATTTCAGCGCACTTTCTTTATTACTTTTGTTTTTTATTTGTTTATAAATGTCAATTTCGCAGCTGTAATGTAACATCGGCTTCATGTTGGTAATGTAGTCATCCGACGGATTACCTAATACCATTTTCCTAACAAAGTGAGTCGAGTGCGGTTCGAGTCAATCCGATCCGAAGCAAATCCGTCGGCGTGCATAATCGACATGATTATGTGATCGGAATTGATATTTTTAGTTCCATAAACACAAAAAACTTTGATAAAAGTATATAAAGAAAGTATATAAAGTGAATAAAGATTATTGTAAAATTTAATTACGTTAAATTTTTGCTTAGTTAACATTTATTTTAATAAATCTATAAATCAATAGTACTAAGACAACAATACAAGCACAATAATTGCCCTGAACAAAATAAACTAAACCCAAAAAAAAAAGTTGGAATATTAATTTGTAGTTTGTATTGTTTGTTATCGTCTTTTGTTGTGGCGTGTAATATTCTGGCTAACGAAAATAAAACAAATAATAAATGTGAGTATTTTTTATGTTTGTTCCCAATATTTTCATTTACAAATAACTATTTTAGGGGAAAGCATAGAAACGGTGCCCAAGATAAAATTTTTGTCGAGTTCATGGAGTGCCACAATAATATAGCCAGAGGATTGCTGAAGGGAGATTGTGTTGTTGTAGAAGAGCTTTGGAAAGAATTAACAGAAAAATTGAATTCTTCTGGACCACCACGCAAAGATTGTCATGGATGGAAAAAAAACCTGGGCGGACTGGAAAACATACGTGAAGAAGAAACTGTGCCACAACAAAAACGAAAATTGTAAAACAGGTGGTGGCCCATATAACTAATATATACTTTATTGTCCGAGGTTGAGGAAGCTGTTGTTAGAGTCTCCGGAATGCAGAGTGTACAAGGCGTTGCTGGCGCCAAAAGTTTTGGAGAAGCGGATCTGATCGCGTACATTTGCGAATCTGACAACGAAAACGACGAAGATATTAAATAAACTCCCTCAACATCTTCCAGTGCTAGGGAAAAAGAAAATGATTTGGCAAGAAAGCGAAGGGGAACACCATCAGCTTTAAAGGTGCGTCTTTCCCGCACACCATCTCCTACTCCTAAGGCCACAGATCACGTACTCCAGATGCATCCAACCCGGAATTGAGCAGCCTTGTAGTAGAAGAAAATAAACGTGTCGACAACAAAGTGGAAAATATTGTCCACCTTATGGAAGAACAGCGCGATGAAATGCGAAAACAAGATGAAAAATTAGATAGGCTGTGCAATATTTTGGAAGCCCAAGTAAAGTAAAGGAACTATTGTTAAACAATTTTTGTAAAGCTATTTTTTCTTAACTCCGTTTGTTTACTTAAAACATATGGTTTTTGTTTTCTCATATGCATAAAGTTGCCATTGCAAATTTGAATAACCAGGGTTTTTAACATTTTCGGAATTATCTAAATTGATCGGAATCTGAAGCAGGTAAAACAAAATCGACCGGAATGGTAAGTACGGATCTAAAATCATTCCGATCGATTTCTGTGACAGGCCTGATAAATAACGAAATTTACATTATTGGGATATCAAGATGAATAAACGAGTATCAATGTTTTGCTTACGAATGACTTAATTATTACGGTTATGTTATCCAGTCTTATAAAGTATATCGAGCCTAAATTGAGAACACCACTATAATATTCAGGCAATTGATTTCATGTCGAAATCTATACCAATTAATATATAAATGAACGGCCCTGACAACGAAATTCGCACATGGCACAGTACAGTGACAGCTATTTCGATGGCAAATGTCAATGGCGCAGAAGGAA
This sequence comes from Hydrotaea diabolus, assembly GCA_963513945.1. NCBI lineage: Eukaryota > Metazoa > Arthropoda > Insecta > Diptera > Muscidae > Hydrotaea > Hydrotaea diabolus. The sequence continues at coordinate 130,505,309 of OY740719.1, forward strand.
ATCACAGCGACTGTGGGCAAAAACAAGGGATTAATCACCATAAGGTTAACAAGCACAATCTTTACTTATTCCTTATTCTTGTATGCAATTGACATCCATGTTTATTGGAATTCGTCCAGAGTAGATCGATTTTTGCTTATCCTAGCTGCAGCCGATATAAACGACTGAAATCGGCTTCAAGAAGACGGTGGTAATACTGGCTAAGTTGTTGTTACTTATAAAATGGTAATGTTATGCGAAAATATGTGAAAAATACAATAGTTCATTCCTGTGGTTAATTTAAATATTTTTACCGACGTACTTTGATAGTTAGGTACATAAGCTAAATTATTAATTTAATCTGAATGTTGATTTATTTTACATGATATACTTTATGGGATTATGAAAACTTCATATTTTCGATTGCAAAAACTATAGGATGATTTTCAAGCCTCTGTCATTTGTCCAAATTAATAATGATTCATGCCGCCGATAATTTCCTTTTGGCATTTAACTCTGTTTTCGACTTGAAACCCATTGCAATCCAGTATGTGATGGAAACCGATCGATTTTAATCGAGTCCGATTTGGTGTTTAATTTCTTAATAAATCATTATGTATTGGATTTTAACTAATTGTTTTCAGTTCTTATGCAGCAAAAAAAGTGAGTATTTCGGGCCATTTAAAAAAAAATCATTAGAAATCTCAAATCGGGGCAAAATGATTTCGATAGATTTTCTCACATACTGGAATTTGTATAGGGTGATAGAGGTATTTATTCAGAACAATTAAAAAAATTAAATCTAGTGTGGAATCTATGTTGGTAATTTGAAAGGACATTTTATGGTATTTATTTTTTGAAAATAATTACCTTCAAATGTTGGCAACTGTATTATGGATAAACGGGAAGATCCCCTGGTTTCAACAGGACGGTGTCACATTCCATACAGCTGCTCAAACAATGGATCTATTGAGATGTCATTTCGAAAAGCAGCTAATTTCACGTTTTTGACAGTTGAGCTGGCCGCCTATATCGAGTGATATCACACCATTAGACATTTTTCTTTGGGGCTACGTAAAGTCCAAAGTCCATGCTGACAAACCAGCTACGATTCAGGTTTTGGAAGCCAACATTACGTGTGTCATTAAAGCCACACCGGTCGAAATGCTCGAACGAGTTATCCAACCAACATTTGAAGGAAAATATATTCATAAAATAAATGCCACAATATGTCCTTTCAAGTTACCAATAAAGATTCCACACTTGATTTGAATTTTTATATTTTTTTGTTCTGAAAAAATTCACTAGATGGATCACCTTATATAAAAAATTGACAGCAAATATCCGATGAAAATCCGATGTATAGGTAAATGTCGTATTTAGAAATTTTACATTATTCCTATTATCGCAATCAGTATGTTATTTCCTTATGTATTCGTTTCCATATGGAAATTGGTGTTTTCGTAAAATCGTCCAAGAATCTATTCCAACTTCTATAAAAATAAAGATTCGAAATGAAGTAATTTTTAAATAATGTATTTAAAAATGACTTAGAGCCGTAAGAAAGAAACTTACTTCGATAATTGCTTAGTTTTCTTAATGCAAACTGGTTTTTTGTTTATTTCGATTGAATTAATCTTAAAAATACACTAGCAACTGTCTTATTACGACAATCTTAATTATAACTGCTACTATAAACAAGGCCTAACGTGAACGCACATCTGTTGCATGTTTCATAATTTTAAACTGGCAATGCCTACAATTTGTAGAAGAGGAATGGAACAAATCAAAACGATACGATCTGGCATCTCAACTTACTATAGTCATCTCTTTCTCTCTCATGTAATACGCAATAATAGTTTGGTAAGCGTGCTTGTATCTTCTAGCTTAGTGTTACCAATTATTTAAGGCGAATTACAACATTGTAGTTTGTTTTCTCCGAAAAATCCCCAATATGTCCCTTAAAGTAGTATTCAGGCCGCAGCGACACGATAAAACGCTATCGCTGCAACATTGTGCCTTTCACGCTTCAGCCGCAAGTACTTGCGCTATCCCTTTTCAAAAAAAATTATAATATCAAAACATATTTGGTTTGATTTGTAATTTTTGTTTTTAAATAATTAAAAATAATGGAGAAATGGAATTTAAAATTTATGTTTTATTTGACAACTTCTACCACCCTTTTATATTTTGTCGCTGCACAGCCGATGTCGTTTTTTTGTCGTGTCGCTTTGGTGTATACGCTTTGGTGTAACGCACGACTGCCGCAGCGTTTGTTTGTGGCAGTCTGAATTCTACTTATACGGCATTCACATATACAAAAGAAATCCACCTCGAACAGGTTTCAATAAAACTGAAGTAATCCGCTATCTTCGATTTCGGGCCGATATCTATTATAATTGCAGAGCACTTTTCCCGAAATTAGAAGAAAGCTGATTTCGTTCGTATATGCGTACTGCATTTAATTTTCATCGGATTTCAGCTGGAAAAGTTTATAAAAGTTGTAATAGAGCTAGACACAAAAATGTAATTAACAAATCACATAATAAGTGTAGTTATTTTTAAACCAAAGTATTTCGAAATGCTTATTTATGCGGCTTTTTGTGTAATAGTGACACGTGATATACACATATGTTTTTATAATTGTATATACAATTTTTAAGTAAAGCTATGATTTATTTCATATTTTTTAAAAAACTTCAGATTAGATTTTGACAATATAAGTATATACGGCTAATAGGACGGTTACCGTTTCAAGTATCTTAAAAGTAAATAGGAAAAAAATTCACATGAAAAGGCGAATATAGTAGCAGGCTTGATAAAATAATTTTTGGGCGTCATAAACACCCTACGATCGGACATAACGCCCTATTTTTATTTAGGTCTTATGACCTCACAAATATGCACAACAAAGAAGCGGTCAAAAACCCAAAAAATTGTGCCTGATGACTGGGCATAATCCCCAATTGTATTTTATTACCCCTATATTTTGAAAAAACAACAAATGTGACAAATTATTTTAGTGTTAGTTATTTGCCTCGGATTGTACTTACAATGAAAGTATTAATGGTTTTTGTAGTTAAACCTCGATAATTAATGCTGGATAGCAAAACCGTAATATTCCAAGTACTTAGAAAAGGAGTGACATTTTTGGTAGCTATTTTAATGCTTAGCCTGTATACATAAGTATCTAACTAAGTGTCAACTTTTCGACTATTACAACAAAATCAAAAGTCGATTAAGGTGACTATTGCAACAAAATCAAAAGTCAATTAAAGTCGACTTTTCGATTTTTTTTTCGTTAAGGACATAAAAATGCAATATTTCGAAATAGAAAAGAAGTTTTCTTTGTACAAACAACTTTTTTTTAACGTTAGAGTGGTTAGTAATATCAAAGTTTTAAAAACTTAAAACATTGTTGATTTTTTAAAGCAGTCGATTAATATACATGAAACCACATGTCCGCTTTAATTAATCTTTAAAAGTTAATCATATTCTAATTTTTTGGAGAAATTTGGGTCTGATTTTTGTTATCAATAAGTACTGCTCGCGAAAATAATCTCTCACGAGGGACAGAAGCGGAAACGTTTGATAATTTTTTTTTTCGTTGTTTTTACAATATGTGGAAACTTGCTTTCCATTGTTCTCCATATAAGTAATGGATTATTTTTGTTTTACGACAAACAGACGGTGCATTCAGATGGTCCCCCTTAATTATATTGGAACACCATTGTCATCATTATGGCCTTTTTCGTGTCCAGTGCTTACTCCTAGTGCTTAAAACCCACAATCACCTCAGTCAAAATAACATCGAAAATGGTTATCAATAGGTATTCGAAAATTTCAGATCTCGGTGTTTATCAGTTAGCCTTAAAATATTATAAAAATAAACTTGTTATAATGCTGAATATAATAAGTACTGTACTGATATGATAAATTACCTATTGACCTTGGCATACAATAAAATAAAACTTATGTATATCAACGAAAGAACCTCAAAGCGCTTAATAATTTCAAGCAGTACGCATTGTTTCTATAACAATTACAAATATTTGAAGTAAAAATAAAAAAGTCGACTTTTAGACTTTTTTAAAAACCAAAAGTCGACTTTCCGACTTTGACTTTTTTATACCCAAAAGTCGATTAAGCGATAAGTCGAAAATCGACTTATACATCCCTAGTATCGAGTATAGGTTTCTACTCAGGCTTAGTTCTAAAACGGCCACAACAAACTATTTTTCTAACAATTTTTTCCATGCTCAAAATTTTTGTTAACAAATGCCTTAACTGTAGCGGTTTTGCTACACAGTTTTGTTGTCATTGGTTAAAAAAAACACCACATATAACATAATTTGAGGATGCAATATTTTAATGCTTATCTGAACGCATCATAAGGCAAAGCTGCCAAACCCTTAAAATCCTATTTTCAAAGTAAAACCTTTGAATGGGGAAATTTCTTACAAACTGGCAACACTGTTTGTGCCTACAGAAACCATCTTTCATCATTCATTTCATTTATCAATTAATATAAAAGCTGCAAACAGGCTTATTTCTCTGTGTAAACGCGCTTGACTTTCTATTAGATAAAAAAATTCAAGTTAATTTTCGTGCATTCAACAAATCGCAGCGAAGGCAACCTACGATTTTCTAACATAAAACGCAGAACGGATTAGAAATACACATAAGCAACAAAAGGAAAAGTTTGCTAAACACAAAGAAAAAAATACTACAGAGCACGCTTTTTTATTTTTTGGCTGTGTAATTTTTTTTGAATATCGTATGTCCATCCAGAATTTAAATACATTTGGTAAGTTTAAGAAAGAAAAAGTGAATATATAATAGGTGGTGAAACGCTATATGGTAAAAAAAGATATATATTAAGAGGGAAAAGGTCGTTTACAGATGCATGTGTCACATTCCGAAATCACGATACGGGGCCGTGGCTGTGTGTGCAAGTTAAAGTTTCAATGGACTAGTAGTGGTGTCGTAGCACTGCTTAATAAAATGGCTCCTCGTTTTTTTTCTTTACTTTTATTTTGTATTCTTTATATTGTTGCTGCCATAAAGATAGAGCAAGTATGTAGACATCGTCCATGGCCGATAGAATCTCGACGATTTGTTTTATTTATCTAGCAGATTTTCTCCTTGATTAATAGAAAAATATGAACCTGTTTACTAGAATACACACACGTCTGTATACATAATGTGTGCACTATACATACATACATTTCGTGTTTGTGAAAGAAGAAAAAAGTTGTGTCTGTCTGATGAGTCAGCATATGAATTTCGTTGGTATTTTTTTTTGTTTTAGTGAGTGTATAGGTTTTTTTTGTTTTTATTTTCACATTTTTTCGAGAGTTTTCTTTGTCCGTAATATATTTCTACACGTATGTACATGTGGAGAAAATGACATTAAAATGGAAAGAACTAAAGAGGAAATTGAAAATTTGACGTCTAACGAATGCATTGTTGTTCTCTTGCGGCTCCTGTCGGTGGTGAGATTTCCCTGCATTAGCATATGTTTGTATGTGTGTCGAAAATGCACTTCTGTGGGTACCTTTTGAATTATTTTGATGCCTTCTCCCTAGCCATGAGACCTGTAAACAAAGCAATGTCTCTTGTTTTTATATTGGAATTTGAAAGGTCTACCACGTTGCAAGTTACTGAAATTATTGGCTATTATATTTTAAGGTTAGAAGTGAAACGAACGCACACACATCCATGTATATGATCAATATAGGGCACATAGCGTTGGTCTTGTTGTTTTTACTCTGCTGGTTAGCAATAACAAGTATCGTAGTATTGTAAAAGGGTCGTCATTCACTTAACGTTTGTTTTTTTTTATAAATCAACTATTTCTTGTTGATTCGCCATCCAATTACTCTGATTATATACAATATAGGCCGTGTATGAGGGAAAAAGATTATATTTAGCTATACAAAAATTTATAAAGATCTATTTGCGGAAACAATTATAAAATAAAATTATTTTGCAATGCTCTCCTTGACAAAAACACACACACACACATATGAACATGTGTACGGACAGTAGAGTGCTTCGAAACAAAAAATAATTTCAAATGGAACCCTCTCGAAATAATTTATTAAGTTCAAATACTATTTGCAAGAACTATCCGTTAGGGCCTTTACTCTTTAAATGCAGATCGCAATTTTAACAGTGGACTTAACCCACGTCCAATTTGCATGCCATCTATTGTTGTAAGATTGTTTTTGAGGACCTTAGTGCCCTACGATCCACTATTTTGTGTCTTGACCACTACCCTTTTTTGCAATTTTCTTTTGTTGGTGTTTTAACACTTCCATGAAAATTGACGGTATAATTTGTAAGGCCCTGAGCGTCTCCTGAATTCTGATTAAAGACCTGGACACACTGAAGCTTTTTTTGTTACGCTACGTTTTTCTTAACTTCCGGTTGTCTGAAAACCACTTAAATATATGTTGAAACTATACAAAAAGATAATGATATTGTATTGTTGGCATAGACAATCCTGCCATAACTTGTTTGTCGGGTTTTGGACGTTTATGTCAATGGTTTCTAGACTGGTGGAAGCTAAAAAATTTGCAGCGTAAGAAAAAAATACATTTTTTTCTGTTTCAATTCACTTCTCAAACTTTGGTCCAAAAACATTCATGACTTTTTATTTAACAGCATAAAACATGAGAAACTGTATTTATGTCCCTACTAAGTATATCTCCTTATTTAGGTGACCAAAAGAAAAAAAAAATTTAAGAAAAATTTAATTTTAGAGTTATTTAGAAAATAGTTCAGCTTATAAACGAAGCCAGATAGAGCGTAAATATCAGGAAATCACTTTTAGTTAGATTTTGAGCTTTGTCGCTTTAAAAATGTCGCGTTCATTGGCCTACCTAAGCAGTTTTCAAGCGGAACACTAAACAGATGACTGACTACCGCGACGAGCCGCTTGTCGCGTACATTGTTTTTTTTTACTATAAGGGTTAAAAAAGATAACGATACTTTAAAATTACCTAAATCATAATAAGCACAATTATTAATAAATACAACTTAAAAAGAAGTTGTGATTTCATTTGAATGCAGAGTAGTCGTACTGGCACCGTTTTATTATATCTCATTATTTGGTTGACCAAAAGTTAAAAAACAATTTAAGAAAAAATTAATTATAGAGGTATTTAGAAAATGGTTCAGCTTATAAACGAAACCTGGTAGAGCATAAATATCATCACAAAGCATACATAAAAGCACTAAATTTAACATCATTTTTAGAGTGGAACATTTGCAATTTTTTTTTGCTTCACCGAAGTCGAGGCACTCTAATGTATAGTTGTACTTGCATTGTGCGAGGGGTTGTGAAACGTTGACTGGCTGCTAAGTGGTATTCTGTCCAATTAACAAATTGAGGAAATAAGTAATTTGTTATTGTACTTGTGCCTGGAATATTGATGAGACCAGTGGTAGTAAAACAAAATTGTTACCTATTTACGTCTCTGTACGAATTATTTTGATCTCTCTATACGACTTTTACCCATCGCTCACTTGTGTTGGTAGATCAGCACCAAAATCCACAATAAGCGGAGATAATCTGTAAATTTTGTCTGCAGAATGTATTTGATTTCAATAAACGGGCCTTAAGGCCATATATGGTTACCAATTTCCACTGATGATAATCTATCTGATGAATATGCTTAACGTAAAACTTATTTAAAAATAATACATACATGTGACCGCGCATAGAGAAAGGGACCTAAGGGTAAAAAAATCAATGTTCACTTTTGTTTATGTGGACAACATCTGAGCATCGAATGAGACCGATCCCATGCCCCAAAAGTGTTCACTCCCAGAGATATGCGCGTTTTATGAAAGTGATGGTACACCAAATTTAAATCTTTAAAATGGCTCTCCTGAACAAAACTGGTTTTTACCCTTAGGTCCCTTTCTATTTTGCACGTCACATATGTACTTATTCACCAACAGAAATTCACGTTTATTGTATACGATTTTTTTCATTTTAGTGTATTTGATCTGAAAAAATCTAATAAGTTCTGCCCCTCTTCCTAGTAATGAGAATAGATAGGTTTTAAAATGATATCCAAAATATTTGACTATAACTAGACGAATTCCGTGAGCTGGACTTGTTTTAAAAAATATCGGATTTTCACTCAATTACATTCTCGATTTTATAAATGTAAATAAATAACCAAATATAATATAATTTGCGAGACAAGCTCTCGATGAAAACATATCGTAAATGAAATACGTGAGCTCTATCACATGCTTACTTAATTATAAAATTTACAAATCACATGTGATTTGCAAGTCAGGAGATTCTCATCACATGCCCGTCCGCATGTTGTCATCTCATCTCTTATATTCTATTTTATTAATCCTATTTCTTATATTTAGGGGAATATGAAGATTGCCGCGCTTTGTAGTTTAATCATTTCGATTAACAGATAACCATTTTTTTATTTGTTTCAAAAGGGGTCAAATACACACTGTTTTCAAAAGGTAAAGTTATGTCGAAAATCAAAACTTCTTTACTTTTGTTCCTTCTCATTAAGAGACTTTAAATCGAACCACAGATCAACTCTTATTTTACGGCTGTGAAGTAACTGAATAACCAAGCCGTATCCGTTATTGCCGTTGCGTTTGAGTCAATATCACTTATCACATCGTCATTACATTAACACTGATTTGTCATTCTGTAATAACGATGACTGTTCACAATAAATCTAATAATGAAAAAAACTCGTTCCTAATATTTGCGTCAGTTGATTTACTTTGTTTGCTATTTATTTCATTTCATTTATTGATATTCAAAAAGTAACCGAGCCTTTAGGCCTTATGTAGTTACAAAATTACTTCAGATTTGTTTAAAATATACAAAAAAAAAACTTAAAGTTAGATTAAACAATTTAATATAAATAAGTATTAAGTTAGGTATCATTTAAATAAAAAACAAATATTTTTGATTAGTGTGATGAAAAACAGAAACAATTTCTAATATTGTAAAACGCGTTTGCCCAGTTTATACACAACAATTGAAATGAAACGGTTTTTGTTTTGTAAAATTTTATTCATACAAGCTAATGTGAACAATGTTTTAACAAATGTGAACTTGAAGCATATTAATTTTTAACGTGGGAGTATTTTAAAATTTATATGTGCTAATAAAGAACCTATTTATAATTTGGTTCACAAGGTTACATGTGATCGATTTAAAATCCCATAGTGTTAGGGTATTCGGAATAGCGTACACCAATTATGGGAAAATGTTTCACATTCGAACAAAATCGAAATTCAAAACATAAATATATAAATATTTATCTATGCAACATGATGCAAATTTAAATAAAAAACACACATTCTAATTATTGGTTTTGTTTTATTTTTTCTATTTCATTTTAGACCCCTTTGCTGATGCAATCAAGGGTGCTGATGATGATGTTCAAGACGGTCTTGTGCACATAAGAATTCAGCAGCGTAATGGTCGCAAAACACTAACCACAGTACAAGGTTTATCCGCGGAATATGACCTGAAGAAAATTGTGCGATCATGTAAAAAGGTAAGGATCAGAAAACAAACTTCACATCAAACTTGCCAACTACCGGCTATAAATGTTGTATTTGAACTGTACTAAGTTATTGAAATTTGTATTTGAAATCCTGTCATTTTGTTTAACGCTTACGCAGTTACTCTACACGAGCTTAAGTATATTTACGTTTATTTTGCAAAGAGAGCTTTGAGATTTTAATCAACGTTTTATATTGAATAACTAACGATGGATATAAATTTCGACAGCTTAGATTTGTGTTTAGCAAATTTATACATCGGTTATAATCGATCAAATAATCGAAAATAATAATTAAAAGAAGGAAAGGCAGAGAAAATCATTCATATAAAGTCGGAAAAGAGTTGGTCAAATACTTAGTAGGGACATAAATACTGTTACACACGTTTTATGCTGTAAACTAAAAAGTACTGAATGTTTTTGGACCAAATATTTTTTAATATATTTGTTGATGTATATTGTATCCAAAAAGAATATACTTGTTCGAAATGTCCGCCTTTACACACGCCTTAAGTCGCGCTGGCCAATCGTGAATAGCTGCACGAACCTCGTCCATTGGAAAATTGGCCACAGCTCGAACCAAAGCAGTCTTAAGAGGTCCAATGTTGGGGTATCTTTTGTGACAAACCTTGTCCTCTAAAACCGTCCACAATTTGTAATCCAATGGGTTCAAATCTGGACTGCCTGAGGGCCATTCTTCAGGGGAATGAACGCTAACAAATTGTTTCGAAGCCAGGCCTGGGGCGTTTTAGCCTTATGGGTCGGCGCAGAATCCTGCTGGAAAGTCCATGGCTAGTTTTGGAAATGGGAATTGTTAAGAGGCTTCACAACAGCTTCCAAAACGGTTTCTTGGTAAACTTTGGCCGATGTTTTGACTCCTTTTTCGCAGAAATGGAGGTCAGTGACCCCATCGTTAGAGACACTCCACTAAACCATGACTGAAGCTGGGTGATGACCCTTTTCCACCCTTGAGATCAGTTCAGATGCTTCCTTAGATGATCGCGCATACACTCAATCATTTTGCTTGTTAAATTTTTTCCTGATCGGTAAAAATTTTTTCATCGGTGAACAAAATTTTTCTGTGCAAGTTATCCGCGTGCTTCACCAAAAGACGTTTGCATTTTTCGATCCTATTTTTTTAAAGCTGCAGTCAATAAATGTCCGGTACGTCGTTTGAAAGTCCCAAGTCTTTTTTAATGATTCGACTCATGGACTTTTGTGTGATATTCATCTCACGTGCCATGGTTTTCGGAGCGGATTTCTGTGAATTCTTGATTTAACGACTTTGATGACATGCGGTGCTCGAACAGAGCGTGGGCGGCCCGACCGGTGGCGGTCTTTTACAACTCCAGTCTCCTCAAACAGTTTTATGCATCGGTAGACGAACATGCGGCTAATCCCTAGTGGCCGGAGCGTTTTAAAAATATCGCTGTTTTTCTTTCTATTACAGCGATACGGCTCTCATTATCTGACCACTCTATGATGAAAGTTGAAACAATTTTAAAATCCCGTTACAGACTAACGCTATTGAGGTTAGCTTTCAAAACCCATACGACATTAACGGGATATGGTCAGTTCTACTATTGAAATGGGTGTGTTCAATGTTGTAACAGTATTTATGTCCCTACTAAGTTCAATATTCAATTCATATTAGGCCTGTTCTATTGGTACTCAAGTGGTCGCTAAGGCTATAACTTTCAAGCTTGTCGATTAATTTTCGAAATAGCTTTATAAACAAGAACTGATTGGCTTTATGCTCGATAAACCGTTTTATTTGAATTCCGATTCATGAAATACTATAAGCGAGTAATAACCAAGCTCGTTTAAACTCGTTAAAGAGTTTTCTTGAATAACTTTCTTCCCAACAATTTTTATTATTTAAAACAAAAGGGCTCTAGCTTAAAATGACTAGTATTCTGTAAACAAAGTCATTGCTCTATTCTTGTAAAATGGAGTAAAATTATCGGGTTAACGACCTCCTAAGAGAGTTGCCAACAGAAAACGGCCATTGATATTTGTATCTCAATTAAAAATGCTGATCAAATGAGTTTTTGACGCTCTTTACAAAATAAACGAAATTCTAAGCAAGTGGCCTAATATTAAAAACCCCAATTGTACATTATTCGACCTGTTGGTTTAACGGACAGGACGAATTTTTTTTCTAAGCCACGTTAGGTTCTCTTCTTAACACTCAAGGGAGAATTATAAATTGAATTTCTATAGACCAAAGAGGGAAGAGTTAAGTAATCAGCTGATTTAGTGCGTAAAGTAAAAATTGCATATTAAACATTCACAATGATCATAAAAATTTTACAAAAATTATTTTTGTATTTTATTTTAAATGGAAGTAACAGTAAACCGAACCATGTTTTTTTTGTTGGGCTAGTAAAGGGTGGGCCATTTTAAATTTGTTTCGGCTGTAAAAAAGCTCTGATAATTTTTTCAATTTCTAGTTTTATTGGAAAGGTTGAACTTTGACATTTAATAATGGAACACAATATCATTCATATCACATTCTCGGCAGTTCCTCCTCTGACCAATACAATTTTTCAGTACATTTTCAGTTGTTTTGGGTCAAATCTCTTCAATGGCAACTTCGATGTCGGTATGTTTCAACGCTTCGATTGTCTCTGGATGCTTTGCGTAACATTTGTCCTTAATGGCTCCCCACAGAAAATAATCCAAAGGGCTAAAATCACAGCTCCGACGCGGCCAATTGGCATTACAATTTCGGCTGTTTATTCGATTTTCAAAAAACATTGTGCGTAAAATATCGATTGTTGACTTGGCTGTGTGACATGTGGGCCCGTTTTGTTGATACCAAATGTCGTCCATGTCATTCTCTTGAATATTTGGTAACAAAAATTCGTTGAGCATGTCACGTTAATGGCGGCTCTTTGCTCACTTTGAGGATATAATGGCCCAATGATGCCGCCAGCCCAAAAACCACAACAAACAGTTACTCGTTGTAGCTGCATTAGCTTGCCCATAGTCACGTGTGGGTTCTCTGAACCCCATATGCGGCAATTTTGATTATTGACATAGCCATCGAAATGTAAAAGAGCTCTTCATCTGAAAACACGATCATGAATCGTCTAAAAGTACCAAGAATATTTTTTTTTATAAATAACCAAAAATCAGGTGATGCCCCCTATACATGCGGTGCATTGCGTTGGCGAGTGGAAAGTAAAGGATCGTAGGGGGGAAAGAGGGAATAATGATTATTGACGCTTGCCTTGAACTTCTGGATGTCGCATTTAGTGGGAAATACATTCGCCAGAAGTCGATTCCACATACGGACTGTACGTGCGAAAAACGAATTTGATTTGTAGTGTATAGTGCGGTCAACTGGCCAATCCATAACAAACGGGTGTGAAATCCTAGAAAGTCGCGTATCCCTGCCGAACATCCCCACGTCAGGAATAAGGCGACGGATGTCTGATGAACACACACCATGAAAGTAACGTAGAACAGCGTCACGCAACCCACATCAAGTAGCTCCAAGATGATTTTGGAGCACCTGCCCATATATGGGAGTTGTATTCCATCTTTGGCCTGATGTATGTTGTATAGATATTGAAAAGATCAGAAGGAGTGAAATATTTCTTGCGCCGCTTTAAAAAGCCTATGCACTTGAGTGCTTCAATTGACTCTTCGAATACATGTCTCGCCTAACAAGCGTCACATTGTATTTTCATGCCCAGAACATCGAGAGCTTCTGATTGTTCAATATCCGTACCATTGATAGAAACTGACGATATTGTTGGGTCAGCGAATCGCTTGTGAGACAGCACTGTGTCTTACGTGCATTAAAATCTACTCTACTCACTCGACCCCATTCGGAAATGGCCAGTAGATCCCGGCCAAGTGTCTCATCCATAATTCGCCCTTTGTCTTCAATATCTTGAAGACTCGGCCTACGGTCGAATGAATATGAATGACAGAGGTTACTTTCATCTGCGAAAGAGTAGATTGGATTCACGTTCTGACCCAATAGAACCTCAATGAAAATAAGAAATAATGATTGAGAAAGGACAGAGCCCTGTGGTACACCTGCGGTCAGCCTATATGTGTTGGATGAGAACCCATCTACAAAAACTCTAATAGTGCGATCTCTAAGAAAGCTCGATATAAATCGAGCAAACGTATTACCGACACCAAAAGCGATCAGCTTTGATATGAGTGCACCGTGCCGGACTCTATCAAAAGCCTTGGAGATATCTAGAGCCACGACCTCACTCTCACCAAACTGGTGAATAGACCGACTCCAACGCTCCGACAAGAACGCCAACAGGTCTCCGGTAGAGCGGTTTCTACGGAAGCCATACTGTCGATCACTAAGCAAGTCGCTGGTCTCTAAATACCTCACTAGATGGTGGTTTACCATGCTCTCCATTACCTTGGAAACGCAGAGAAAATCGCAATTGGCCGATAATTCGCAGGGTTATTGGCTTCACCCTTTTTAGGGATCGGCTGGATGTTCGCAACCTTCCAACACGCTAGCAAGTTTGAAAAGGTTCCTAATGGACGGGCTAGCGTCAACGAGCACTTACATAGGACAAGTGCCGAGATACCATCCGGGCCCGGGGATTTATTTACATCGAGGCTCGCAAGAACCCTTTTAACTCCACGCGTTCGACAAATTATCTGAGGCATGGAACTTGATACGTTTTTGATCGCGGGAAGTGGTTGATTGCTTTCCGGCAAGGAAGAATTTCCTGCAAATATTTCAGCCAAAAGGTTAGCTTTATCAACCGGGTCAGTGAATACCTGGTCGTCTTTAACAAGAGTTGGGACAGATGAAGAACTATCCTTTACTCTTCTTACAAACGACCAAAAGCTCTTGCTTCCCCTGAGAGAAGTAAGAATCTTTGTACGTAGACGTTGTTCGTGCAGAAAATGTTCACGCCTAAGCACTCAAGCACACGAAGCTCTTGCCTGTTTTCGCAGCAGTTCAGTAATGGAGTTTTTGTTCAAACGCCAATTTCTGAACGCTTCCTCCTTTGATCTGACAGCATCCCTGCATGCCTGGTTAAACCAACTGTTTTTGGCTGGTTTAGCCGACATAATTTTATTTGGATCAAAAGTCTTTATTCCAGATAAAATTATGTTTTGGATCACTTCAGCCGCTGCATTTACGTCATTATCAAGAACGCAAAGTTTCCAATTGAAATGCTGGAAAAAGTGGTTGAGTTCACCCCAAAGTGCCTTTTCGTAGAAAAAAACTGTCCGCATTAGGGCTGGTATCGAAGCGATACGAAGAGCGGAATACGGAAAGGATGCTGAAACAATGCAGTGATCGGAGTTACCAAGAGGTGCAAGTACATTAACTTCGTACTTTTCAGGGTGCGAAGTTAAGTAAAGGTCAAGAATGAACGTGAAAATCCTGCGGATCAGAATCCTTACGGACCTGAGTCTCACTTAGAGCTAGAACATCAGGCCTATGAAACTGAATATGAGAAAACACAGCGAAAAAATTTGCACGCAACCCTCGTATGTTGGCAAAATGGATTTTAAATTTCTTCACCATTACGCCAACCAGAGAACAAAAACAAGTGTCTGTGTGCAAATGCAGTTGCCGATCTTACCCCCTTTGCCGCTGTTGGTCCCATCCAACGCTTAGAGTTATGCCTTAAGCATTGGACGGACAGCGACAAAGAAAGAAGAGAGCCAACTGCACTACTGGAAGGGAAAAGGGAGGGGGAGAAGGAAGACAAAAAAAAATCGGATGACCACTTCATTTTAAAATAATTTCAATAACATATCTTTGACAATTAATTTCGATTTATTGAATTACATATACATTCTTTTTATTTACAGAAACAAATCGAAATTGTTTACATGATTCAGTAAAAAGAAACGTAAAAAGTTATTCGGTCCATTGATTTCGAGGGGAAAAATTAAAAATACTAATATGTTGTTATTGTAATTTACCGTTGACCGTATTTTTTGTCCGACCTTACATCTGACATTTATCATTATGGACCATGTCTCATATTCTTATTAAGAACAAATTATTGTTTTAAAAAACACTCAGCATTCACAATAATTCCATAGAACAATATTTGGAATAAAGATATAAATTTGTATATTAGTGACCCTATTATTTTGTACCTATTATGAACCTATCAAGGATCTGCCGTTTCGAAACGAAATTTGAAAGTCAAACAATGTCATTTAGTCTACTTAAAGTCAATATATTTCATAATTATCTTTTTCTTTTTGCATTTTCAGGAATTTGCATGTAATGGCACAGTAATTGAACATCCCGAATACGGAGAAGTTTTACAACTCCAGGGGGATCAACGTGAAAACATTTGCCAATGGTTGACAAAGGCTGGTCTGGCCAAGCCTGATCAATTGAAAGTGCACGGTTTTTAAAGCACATCCATCAAAAACACAGAGCTCCAGCAGAAACAACAACAACCGTTTAAAAGGATCAATAATAGTAACATTTTTTTATTAAATACCACCACAACAACAGCAAGCAAAATAGACGTCGTCGTTTGTGTGTCGTATTTTAGTTTAATTTTGAACAAGAAAGACAAACTTTAAATGCAACACCATATAGAACAAAAGCAACCAAACAACTACTACTAGTACTTTAACGGAAGGAACCAGAAGCATCCCGAGGAAGTTGGATAAAAGACAAAAAAGAACAAAACACCGCAACCAACCATACTTTGTTACTACTACCACTTCTTTACTAACTACTGTTGTGCTGTTGAAAAACTTCATCGTCATCACCATCAGAATTTCTTCTCTATATTAACTTACTGACCGTCTCGACCACACTTTCAACAGACGTTAACGCCGATCAATTGATCGACCAAGAAAACAAATAATAGCCTTCAATATACACACTCACTCCAGCAACACACCGAGATCAAATAACTATATTTTTATTTCCTCTTCTAAAAATTTAAACAGTGTAGTAAAATCTACTTAGAAGTTTCCACTTGGAATTTTCTCTTTTAGATCGAATGAAATGTTTTGAGAAACAATTTTATTAAAGAAGTAATTGTTCTTTCCAAAATACAATTAAAACAAAATGCAAACGGAAACAAAAATTTGTAATAAAACTGAATTTTAATGAGTTTTTATTTAATTTATAAATGAAACAAGTTTCCCCTCATCCCAAAAAAAAACAAAAAACTTCAATAGTTTAATGATTTTTTTAAGAGAAAACTAAAACTAATAGGGACTTGAACAAAGAATATATATATATATCATTTATTTATTGCAAAACAAAAAAGTGTCCTTCCACGAACACAAAACTGTATAAGTACACTTAAATTCAGTAGATTTATAGATTTTCTCCTTCTCTGCTGCTGTTATACTCGTATTTCTTTATTCTCTACAAAATGTTACGAAGTACTACTATTGAACACTTGTTCCCTATTTCTTTAACACCAACCCTTTTTTCCCCGCTGGTTCATAATGATTCGCATCGGTCATTGCATATTTTATGGAAACATAGAAGAAAGCTAAAAATCTGATATAAATTCAAACAATAGAAGCTCTTTTTAAATTCATTGAATATTTTTATTGTTTTCTTGAACTATCTTTGGCTGCGTAATTGAAGTGAATATTAGTCGTGTAATTTGAAGTGATGAATACTGCTCTATTGTTCAATTTTCATGCACCTTCCTCCTTGCTAACACCCACCCACACCCTTTTTAGTTTGATGGTCTAAAAAATTCTTATTTCAACAAGTCAAATTTTTGTTTAATATTCTTTCAGTTTTTTGTTAGGATATGAATGAATTAAATTAGTAATATGATATCGAGAAAAAAAGTTGAAGTAATATGTAAAACAATATATATTATTAAATATAATAAAAAACAATATTAAAGATTCAGAAATAAAATCGTTTCGAATAAAATGTAATACTAATAAATCAAAAAATTATTAATTATCTTTCTCATGGGGTTTAACACAAGTTCCGCTTTTGAATACTTATACTCAGCTAACCAAACCTACAGAATTCTGTACGAATATCGGCAAAATGTTCCGATTTCGGATAAGAAATCTTACCGAGTTCGTAACGACAAACATATGAGAGTGTTGACACGAATTCTGAACTACATTACTTCTCTGAGGGAATACAATGTTTCGAACCGATTTGAGACCGAATTCTGAACTGTAGTCTTGGGAAATTCGAAAGGAAATTTCGATTTCCCGGATCGAATTCTGAACGAATTCAATGCATAGAAAAAAAGACAATTACTGTAAATGTAAACAAACAAAAAACAAGAATTTAAATAAAAAAATACCTCAGCCAAACAGTTTAGAATTCGTTCAGAATTAGTTCCGACATGTGTGAACACAATAACAATAACTGTAAAATATAAGTATGAATCAAAAAAACAAAAATTTTAAACGAATAGAGACAGACAAGTCTACCAGAATTCCGGCCGAATGCGATCGCATAATAAATGAAAAATCCTCAGACAAACCAAACAGATATCGGAACGATTTCGGTAAGAATTCTCGATAGAGTTCAGAAATGTCTGATATCAGACATTGTCGGCAAATTTGGTTTACCGGATACCGACAAAAACATTGTTTATCGTCCGTTTTGTAGTTGGCAATCTTATTGAAATAAATGCATTTCTATCCATGTTACAAAGGCCCTTCTCGAATTTATATCCTGCAGCTGTAAAACACCCAAATATTAAATCGTATGCTACTCAAATTACACACGGAACATTCTGAATTCGCAAACTAACATTAGATTCGAAAGTTAAAACGACTCAAATGTTCTGTATACGATTTGCATTTCAAATAGCACCATCCGGTATGTGATGGAAACCGATCGAAATAGTTTTGCTCTTGATTTGTGAACGTGGCGTATCCATTTTGATTTACTGCATAATAACTCAAATCATTCAAACAAAAATCATGATATTGTTCGCATTTAATTTTTCTTTCAAGTTGATATCTATTACAATTTGTTAGGCTATTTCGTTGGAGTCCGAACCGAAATTTATTTGAAGTGCATTTCGTTTGCAGAAGCGAACGCAACCGCTTCGACAGCCGCTTGTACCCCTACAATTAACATATCAGACTCAATTTCGTTCTGAAACTCGCATCATACTACAAGCTCTCATACGGCGTTCGCATATACCAGCGAAATCCTCTAGATTTCATTTCTATCAGATTTCTGTGGTCGGCTTTTAATTGTATATGAGAACGTTGCCATCCTGTTTATAAAAAATTTATGTGTTGGAAAGTGAAACATTAAGTGTTTTTTTTTTGCAAATAATTGATATTTTCTGGCAAACATTATTGAAAAATTATGTTTCAAATCATTTTTGATCAAATTTAATGGAAAAAAATAATAAAACATTTTTTTTTACAAATAAATTAAAATTTTTGATACCAGACGATTGTGTGTTGTTCGAGAAGGAAATGTCATTCGTCGTTGGCCATGCGACATGGTTGTGTTCGGGCTTTGATGTAAGTGATGCGCTTGTTACGATGAATTCGCCGTGAAAATTGTGACGGTCTGATCGCTGGTAAATCTGACGGAATTTTCTCGTGCATTCAGATACGACCGGGCTTAAGTTTTTGCATGCTTTATTCTAGGGTTATATATTTTATGCTACGGAATTTACGGTTTTCGTAAAATCGTCTAGAAATTCATATAAATTCGGGAACAAATCTGTTTTACGTGCCACGACCAAAAGAAAAATTAAGAAAAACAATTTTCGGGCGGCCATATTTCCCGAGTTACTTACCTCCAAAGTTTTGATATAAAATTGAGTATATCATTGCCATGTATATACTGGTGACCGATTTAATATTTTAAATTTGAATCAGATGTAAAAAAAGGAATGCTAATATTTTCAAATTTCTGGTTTTGTTGGAAAGGTCGAATTAAATAATGGAACATTCATATGACTACCATAACTAGCTTGGCAGTACCTCATCCTATCAACCCAATTTTTCGGTACATTTTCGATTGTTTTGGGTCGAATCTCTTCAATGGAAACTTCGATTTCATGTTTCAACGCTTCAATTGTGTCTGGTTGCTTTCGTTACATTTATCCAAACGGGCTTACATCCAACTCCGAGGCGGCCAATTGACATCACAATTACGGCTGATTATTCGCTTTTCAAAAACAGTGCGTATAATGTCGATGGTTTCGTAGTCCCGTCTTGTTGAAACCAAATGTCGTCCATGTTATTCTCTAAAAAATTTTAGGAACGAAAATTCGTTAAGCATGTATTGGTAACGCTCGCCGTTGGCTCCTTGTTTATTATCGAAGAAAAATGGCGCAATGATGCCGCCAGCCCAAAATCTACACCAAACAGTGACTCGCATTGGCTTCTCGATAGACACGTGTGGTTCTCTGAACCCCCTGAATATGAGTCAATTTTGCTTATTAACATAGCCAACGAGATGAAAATGAGCATCATCTGAAAACACGATTTTTCGGTAAAATTTTAATCTCCCTCCAATCTTCAGACCATTGGGCGAAGCAAAAACGCTTCGGATGATGTTCCATTATTAAATGACAAAGTTCAAACTTTCCAATAAAACCAGAAATTTGAAAAAGTACTGATAATACTTGTTTTTTTACAGCCGTTTCGAACCTTTCCAACGATAGCAAAAATCATCGAAATTCGTTGATTTTAATAATAATTTTCTATTTCAAACATCTTCTATGTGGCCTGTTTTCGGCCGGGCTTAAAGACTTTCAGCTATGGACAGGCGTAATCTTAGGACACGGGACTGAAAAACCTACTGCAATCAATAGCTGTTTTCGGAACTTAAGTAAAGTTCTTTAAACATCCATATAGCTCCCTTAATCCACAGATATTGTGGGCGCTCGTTCCAGTGGCGGGGCCTTAAATCTGATTTCGTAACCGAATCTAAGGACCCAGAACTTTAAAGACTTCTGCTCGAAATGTTTCAGTTACGGGACTTTAAAGCTTTCTTCTATTGACCGATGTCACCAAAATTTAATTTACGCCTGTTTAGACATTCTTCGGTCAGGATTTAACACTTTAGTCTGGGGACTCGAGCCTTGTAAGCGTTCTACTATTAAACACTGTATCCGGAACATAAGTTAAATACTTTATATATTTTTCCATTTAATTTGGAAAATTTTTCAAATTTTCGATGTTACAATATCTCCATACGAACCTTTATTGGCTTAAAAGAAAGCTTAGATTGACATCTCTGATCTTAGGGAACAGATTATCATGGGAAATATGAAAAGTTTTTTTTTTATGAATTTGTACTCAGAATCAAAAGTTCTACCTCCTATAAACGTTTGGTCAAAATCACCTATGTTAAAATTATGGTTAAGTGCGTTGGTGCTTTACCTACCATTCGTCGTTTCGTGTAGGTGTGAACGCTGCTTAATACAGGCAATTCAAATTGCCAATACCGTGTATTTTTTTGCATTTCAAAACCAGAGAATGCTACCCCTACGGAACGTGGTATAACTTAGTCGTTGGCAACACTAATTCTTTCTCGTGGTTTTGTCGTCGATCCAGACGTTTATTAAATTGTTGTCGTTTGTCGCGTTTTTCAGCAATTAAAAAGTGAACATTTGTGAAAATCGCTTACTCATCGTACGAGTATACTATTTGCGAATGATAATGCTAATCGAATAAAAAACTAAAGCGTGAATTTAAAAATTGAAAACTAACAGGAGAGTAAGGAAAGAATTTGCATTGGCGATTGTCGTTGTTGTTGTCGGTGTTTGTGTTTGCCTGGTTGCAATCAAATGAAAGGTGTTGTCCCTTTCTAGCACACATGAGTCGCAAGCCGGATTTGACCGCTAACGGTTGTTAAAAAGAGAACTATCCACAAACTAAGTGTAAACAAAGAGCAAAGCCATTGAAACAAAGTACAAACAACAAAATACAAAGTGAGAAATTTAAACGTAAAAATAAACGCGAGTGTGTATTGTGTCGTTTTTGACAAGTGGCTGTTTATCGGTATCAGAGACATACGAAAACGGAACATCTTTTTCGGTCGAAAGCAAAAGTATCGGCATATTGTTATTACATCAAAAAACTCAATTTAAAAGTAATACACGACCCAGAATTGTTGGTACAAAAGTTATTGTGTGAAAGTGTTTTTTTCTAACTACGTGATTTTCATAAGAAGCTTTACAATAAACGTAATAATTCCTTTTAAATTTGAACGAATTGTGAATTTGTTAGTTATTCAAAAACAAATGAACACGGCAAACAACAATAAAGAGGCAGGCTTCAATTGAAATTTATCAGCTCCCTCTTCATTCTGCCTTTCTCTCTTTTGCTTACAATTTGATTTGTTTTATTTTTTATTGTGAAACATTGCGGAATTGAAACAACATTTCTTTGAAGTTTATCAATTAATCTATTGTGTGAGTAATTTATATGTACATTTTCTTTGTTCTCCTATTTATAATTATTATTATATTCCTTTGCTCAATTATTCTCTCACTTGTTTTTTCCATACTGCAATTGTTTTATCACTCGAATCGTCAAATGTAATTGAATTGACCACCTTACAAGTGTTTCATTGTTTACATGTCTTTAGTTTGCACGTGCTTCTGCTGGAATTCGTGGATTTTTTTGTGCGCTGTTGTTATTTTACATGCCCTTCGTTTTTTTTGGTTGTCGAAAGCAAATTATTGATAGACCTTCATGTCAACCGGTCCGAAACATACCTTAATATTGTTATGTCCTTCAGCATGGTACAGCCCTTATCGAGCCGCCTGGAATGGTACATAACAATAAAGTGTAGTGTTTTATTATTATACGCACTGCGTACCTCGGGTTAAAGGCCAATTCACCTCATAATGCCGACAGTATTTCCTGTATTAAAATTTTGGGCTTATGTTTTGTTTACGAAAACACCAACATAAACAAATCATCACTAGAGAACCAAAAAATAGCTTGAAAAATTGTACTTAGGGCCATGCGCCTAGTGCATGGGTTCCATTTGACCTCATTAGTTGAAATTTTTTTTTAAAAGACGATTTACAGTCCGATTCTTCACAGAAAGTAATTTTAACACTTGTCGGTGTTGATTTTATCCCAAATTAGAAAGGTTGGCGAACCAAATACATATTGACCAGATAAAGGAAGATAGGAAAATTAAAATACTTAGTAGGGACATAAATACTGTTACACACGTTTTATGCTGTAAAATACAAAGAACTGAATGTTTTTGGACCAAATATTTTTTAATATATTTATTGATGTATCCAAAAATAATCTACTTATTCGAAATGTCGCCTTTTTCCTTTAAATTAAGTCGCACTGGCCAATCATCAATAGCTGCACGAACATCGTCCATTGGAAAATTGGCCACAGCTCGAACCAAATCAGTCTTAAGAGATCCAATGATGGGGTATCTTTTGTGACAAACCTTGTCCTCTAAAACCGTCCACAATTTATAATCCAATGGGTTCAAATCTTGACTGACTGAGGGCCATTCTTCAGAGGAAATGAACGCTGGCAAATTATTTCTAAGCCAGGCCTGGAACGTTTAGCCTCATGGGTTTTTGGAACAGGGATTTGTTAAGAGGATTCACAACAGCTTCCCAAACGGTTTCTTGGTAAACTTTGGCCGGTGTTTCGACTTCTTGTTCGCAGAAATGCAGGTCAGTGACCCCATCGTTAGAGACACCCCACCAAACCCTGACTGAAGCTGGGTGATGATTAGATGACCGCTCATACACTCTATCGTTTTGCTTGTTAAACTTTTACTGAAAATTTTTCATTGGTGAACAAAATTTTTCTGTGCAAGTTATCAGCGTGCTTCACCAAAAGACGTTTGCATTTTTCAATCCTATATTTTTTTAAAGATGCAGTCAATAAATGTCCATTACGTCGTTTGAAAGCCCCAAGTCCCAAGTTTTTTTTAATGATTCATCGCACGGGCCATGATTTTTTGTTTTCGGAGCGAATTTCTGTGAATTCTTGTTTTAATGGCTTTGATGGCATGCGGAGTTCGAACAGAGCGTGGGCGGCCCGACATGTGGCGGTCTTTTACGTCTCCAGTCTCCTCAAACAGTGTTATGCATCGGTAGACGAACATGCGGCCTTTGAAAATATCGCATTTTTTCATTTCACACTTAAAAAGTGCTACTACAGTGATACAGTTCTCATTATCTGGACCACTCCATGATGAAAGTTGAAACAATTTTAAAATCCCGTTACAGACTAACGCTATTGGGGATAGCTTTTAAAACCCATATGACATTAACGGGGTATGTTCAGTTCTACTAATGAAATGGGTGTGTTCAATGTTGTAACAGTATTTATGTCCCTACTAAGTAAATTTAACAGCAGCGAGGTGAGATATTATGCACCTAAAGTATATCACATCATTTAAATAGCTGTATCGGACTCGATGGCAGTGTTCGGTTATTTTTAAACATTCGATCCAAATGGTTCCGGCAATA
Source organism: Hydrotaea diabolus (assembly GCA_963513945.1). Taxonomy (NCBI): domain Eukaryota; kingdom Metazoa; phylum Arthropoda; class Insecta; order Diptera; family Muscidae; genus Hydrotaea; species Hydrotaea diabolus. The sequence goes on from OY740719.1 coordinate 130,529,277, forward strand.
GAATCTTGAATATTTTCAAATGAAGGCTAAGGCCTGGAATAAGCCCCAAAGAAAATAATTTATGTGTGTCAAATCAATAAATTTAATATTACATCCTTAAGAATTGCGTCGGATGTATGGCATGTGCGGGTGGGCGATTATTCGATTTTCAAAAAAGTGGGTAAAAAAAATATCGATGGTTGTGTTGGTTGTGTGACATGTGGCCCCGTCTCGTTGAAAACAAATGTCGTCCATGTCATTTTGCTAAATTTTTGGAAACGAAATTTTGTTGAGCTTTGCTCCGTAACGCTCACTGTATTGGCAGCTCCTTGCTCCAAATAAGCTTTTTAATTTCCGATCGTCGTGGTATGATATGAAATAGATTATCCCTTTTAAAAAAAATTGTATACCACACAGAACAATCAAAGACAAACTGCACAAATAATATGTAACAAATTAAAATGTTTATTGTTATATCTTTGGCATTGGTATTCTAAAAACCTTATCCTTAAACAACTCGAGTTGTTGTTTCTCCAGCAGGGGCTCCCATAGCTCATTTTCGATATAAAAAAATAGTCCAAAGGTGTCGCCAGGCCAAAATCCACACCAAACACTAACTCGTTGTGTATACCTTGGCTTCTAAATAGTCACATGTGCAGTAATTTTGCTAATTGACATAGCCACCGAGATGAAAATGAGCTTCATCTGAAAACACGATTTTTCGGTAAAATTCTTCATCTCCTGCTAAACAATCTTCAGCTCATTGGGTGAAGCGAAAACGCACCAGATGGTGTTCTATTAAATGAAATAGTTCAACCTTTCCATTAAAACCAAAAACTTGAAAAAACTTATCAGTACTTTTTTGTACAGCCGATTCAAATTTAAAATGTTAAATCGCCCACCCTATAACTTCTTGTAACTTACCTTAACTTTTTCCTCAGAACAATTTATTATAGGGGGTAAAAATTAAACGAAATTCGGATTTGGGTTTGAAAACGCAATTCAATTTTTGTAGACGGAATTTATCATGGGTATAAAACATAATTTTATCAAAAAATAAAAAAGTGGCCAAAGTCTTCCAGCTAGAGTAAATATAGTTGTATGGGTATGACTAATTAAAAATTGGGTTTAAAATTACCCAATTGGCACTTAATCGACAATGCTGTGTGTACTTAGTAGGGACATAAATACTGCTACACACGTTTTATGCTGTAAAATAAAAAGTACTGAATGTTTTTGGACCAAATATTTTTAAATATATTTATTGATGTATATTGTATCCAAAAAGAATCTACTTATTTGAAATGTCCGCCTTTTGCCTTTACACACGCCTTAAGTCGCGCTGACCAATCGTCAATAGCTGCACGAACCTCGTCCATTGGAAAATTGGCCACAGCTCGAACTAAAGCAGTCTTAAGAGATCCAATGTTGGGGAAAATATCGTTTTTTTTCATTTCACACTTGATAAGCGCTATTACAGCGATACGGTTCTCATTATCTGACCACTCAATGATGAAAGTTGAAACAATGTTAAAATCCCGTTACACAAAACCCATATGACATAAACGGGGTATGTTCAGTTCTACTATTGAAATGGGTGTGTTCAATGTTGTAACAGTATTTATGTCCCTACAAAGTATACTGCTAGAGTCTTGTTTGTACCTCCGAAAAGATTTCCCTTGTTTGAAATATTCCACGGACGGACGACAAAGAAATAAATGCACTGATGAAATAGCATATCTTACAGAGTATTTTAATAGCCGGACAGTCGACTTTGCTGGGCTTTTTAAAAATAACAAATGAAAAACTATCGTCACTTTCTTTACATGGAAAAATAGTACATTATTTTTTTTAGCTGTAGCAATTAAAATATGGGTTTTGAAAGCCAACCTCAACAGCGTTAGTCTGTATCGTGATTTTAAAATTGTTTCCAATTTCATCATGGAGTGGTCAGATAATGAGAACCGTATCGCTGTAATAGCGATTTTCAAGTGTGAAATGAAAAATGTCGTTATATTTTCAAAACGCTCCGGCCACTAGGGATTCGCCGCATGTTCGTCTACCGATGCATTAAACTGTTTGAGGAGACTGGAGATGTAAAAGACCGCCAGTCGGGCCGCCCACGCTCTGTTCGAACACCGCATGTCATCAAAGCCGTAAAATCAAGAATTCACAGAAATCCGCTCCGAAAACAGAAAATCATGGCCCGTGAGATGAATATCACGCAAAAGTCCATTCGTCGAATCATTAAAAAAGACCCAGCTTCAGTCATGGTTTGGTGGGGTGTCTCTTACGATGGGGCCACTGACCTGCATTTCAGCGAACAAGGAGTTTACCAAGAAACCGTTTTGGAAGGTGTTGTGAAGCCTCTTAACAATTCCCTTTTCCAAAACCAGATTGGACTTTCCAGCAGGATTCTGCGCCGGCCCGTAAGGCTAAAACGTCCCAGGTCTGGCTTCGAATAAAATATACCCCAACATTGGATCTCTTAAGACTGCTTTGGTTCGAGCTGTGGCCAATTTTCCAATGCACGAGGTTCGTGCAGCTCTTGACGATCGGTCACTACGACTTAAGGCGTGTGTAAAGGCAAAATGGGGACATTTCGAATAAGAAGATTATTTTTAGATACAATATATATCAATATATTAAAAAATATTTAGTCAAAAACATTCAGTTATTTTAAATTTTACAGCTTAAAACGTGTGTTTCAGTTTTTATGTCCTTACTAAGTAGCAAGCACCATTCAAGGTTTGTTCCGGTCATTATCATTTTTGAAAAATTATGAACCGATGATTCCATCATTCCATAAACCGCATCAAACCATGGTTTTTAGCTGTGTTTATCTTTCCATGATGAAATGGCAAACAATACTGATAAGAAAAATAAAATAAAGTTCAACACATCTCACTCGTAAGCTGTAAAAAAACTCAATTGAACAAAATATCTCTTGATTGATATATAAAATAAACAATAAAATATAAAGAAATGAAACGTTTGATTGTTAAACATACACAATTTTTTTGTTTCTTTATAAGTAACTTCAAGTGATACTATTTTTTTGTCCGTAACTGTATGTGTCCAAACCCTTATTAGACTCAAAAAGAAATCTGTCTTGGGGTAGCATATTTTTATTTTTGGCCTTAGTTTTCTAGTTTCATCTGATCCATGCCTTAAGTTTAAATAAGTCATAGTTTTAATGTCACGTTGTGATTCGTTCTGATTTGTTGTTTGTTTTTGAGCACCCATACATTCGATAGCGCAGGGGGGCGGCTCTAACAAAAGAGTATCCATGTGGACTGCTAAAATATTTTGGCTAAATCATAAAAAAAATCTGCGTAATTGGATTTTGAGGAATTTGCATTGTTCATGCTTAAAGACTCCTATTTTTCGGTCCCTTAAAGTTAAATATATCTGATTTCATATATAATTTAGAATAGTAAGGAAACGTCAGTGTCTATAAATACCGATTATAGAAGGCTCTGATTAATGGCCCTAGTAGTACCTTAGTACTTCAGTCAATCAGGTTTTGAGTAGAAATGTTTGAGCTACTTTGCACCATTAGACTGGGAGTTTCTATCTCATTTTAATCAAATTTAAACGCCCGTCGTTCTGTACGTTTACTGTTTTTTCAAACAATATAAATAATTTTATTATTTTATTCAAAGAAGTGATATTTTGATCTTTTGCAATTACTGCCCTTTTGTTTTCGATAGGACTGAAAATATTCTTAGGAAAACAAAAGGGCAGTAACTGCCGCTACAAAATATCCACTTGATCCGCTGTTGTTTGCTTGTCAACTTTCTATGCTTTACTAGCTTCTATTTTATTTTTTAAATTCCTATATTTAGCTCTATCACAAAAAAGTTTTTCCAAAAGACTTTAAATCACTTGTGTACAACTGTAAAATTTGCAAAAAAAAATAAGAACAAAAACAAATTCATCGAATTTTGAACTGAAAATACAAAGAATACCACTTTATTGTGATTTCGTTTTTGCAAATTCTTTAAAAACACTTTGGAGGAAAGTGGAAAGTCTTTGCAAAGACTTTTCCACGCAACAAACAAAGCTTCATCATTTTTCCGTACGTAGCTGAGAATCTTGTATGTGGAATGGATATTGGTGGTAAGTGTGAATTTCCTATATAAAGTCTATTATGACACCCGTACATCCACCCAACCAACTACCTCTTCCTACCACACATGTCACACTCAGAAACAACATCCTACTCCCGCAAATTATTAGATAGAAAAGAAAACCCATGCCGTGTATTTACCCTAGAATAAGGCACAGAAAATATAAAAGTTTTCCTGCTGAAAACTAACCAAAAATGTTAAACTTAAAGCAAAGTAATGAGTTAAAAAAGTAGTTCCTAAAACAAGTTTCTCATTTTTAAAAACTAAAGTAACATATTTATGCTTTGAAAAGGATATATATAAGACATGTTTTGTTTAACTAACAAAAAGATCCGCTTTAATCTCCGCTATAACTAAATTTTTAAATCGTTATAGAAAATCAGGTACCGAACTGGCCCATACGCTAAATGACAAATACTTTCCTAATTCATTATTGTTTTTGTGAAAAAGGAAAAACACAATCCAAATTAGTTAATAAGAAATAGTGCTGCTTCCAGAAGACAAAATCATATTTATAAGTAATGCTGCTTCCAGTAGACGAAATCATATTTAAATACTTTGTTTTGGCGGATTTTAACGTACATTACACATCAAGTCTCGAAATCTATTCTAATTTGTAAGGAAGTTGACAGCCGAAATGAAATAAAAATTTAACCCAGAGGATAATGTTGTTATAGGCGAATGCCGTATTTAGTTCAGTCAGACTGAAAAACGTGTCTTTTTCCCAAATCTTCTAAGGAAACCTTTTTGTCCTTCTGGTCCGATTACACCCATTTGCCGTCCCAAACAGCATATAACTATAAGTATGCTGACAACATTTCAGGTTCCTAGCTTAATTCGTTGGACCGCTATCGTGATTTCATTAGACACACGGACGTGGCTATCATGACCATCCATTTAGGGTTGACCTGTGCATGATGGCACTCGTTTAACGCGGGTTCCAAACGGAGTTTGCAGCTTATTGAAATGTTTTTTCATGGCTTAAAGATAAATCTGTCTTCATAGTAATCATCGCTGTTTGCTTACTCTTCTATGACGGCAGTTTTATAATTTTCAACCCATCAAAAGTCACATATTCGCCCATATGGTGCACTCCAACTTTGCTCCAATGTGAAAGAGTTCCCCGATTTTGGTGTTCACCTTTTTCGAAGACCCAATATATATTGGATATTAAATTCGTACACATCTACCCCCTGTAAATCTAATTAGCTATGGATTTTTTTCTATATGTGACAGCGCATAGAGAAAGGGACCTAAGGGTAAAAAAATAAATTTTCATTTTTTTTTTTTTGATGTGGACAACATCTGAGCATCGAATGAGACCGATCTCATGCCCCAAAAGTGTTCCCTCCCAGCGATATGCGCGTTTTATAAAAGTGAAGTCGACAATTCTAAGCGCAAATAGAAAGGGACCTAATCTTTAAAATGACTCCTGAACAAAACTTTTCGTCAACTTTTCACTTTTTTTTGATGTGGACAACATCTCAGCATCGAATGAGACCGATCCCATGCCCCAAAAGTGTTTCCTCCCAGAGATATGCGCGTTTTATGAAAGTGAAGTCGACGATTCTAAGCGCAAATAGAAATGGACCTAATCTTTAAAATGGCTCTCCTCAACAAAACTGGGTTTTAACCTTAGGTCCCTTCTATTTTGCGCTTCACATATAAGCTCACACACTTTGAACAAATAATACTGATTAACCATTTAATATGTTGTTAATTTGTTTGTTTGTATTTATATATAAAAACATTTTCGCAATAGCTTTTTATAAAAGGAAAAATTGGTAAAAAAGTGATTCTGGTACATTTTTAATGTAATAAAAATATAGTAGGTTTATGTGTAGGTTTTCTCAGAATGTTGCACACAATTTTACAAAAAATAGTACTCGTAGTCTAGAGCAAAGTGTGGATTCCAAAATTCTTGGAACCCAGCACATGGGCGATTAAATCCCACTTTGGCCTGACCCAGTAGGATATCAAAATTATAGAATACGCAGAGATGTCTCGAAAACTGTTTAGGTGGGAAAATTAATTATTTGCTTCCATTTCAAGTTTTAGATCTTGCCAGCGAAAATATTAACATGTAGATCAGGGTGTACTATTAATTCGATTATGTCATTTAATATTGCTTTATTCTTAATTTGTCAATACCTTTTATTCAGAAATACATATAGATTAACATTAAGTTATATGTCGATTTTGTGGCGGAAATACAGGGTGTCCGCCAGGAAGGTATACTTTGTTTTGCCGCCATTTTGGTTAACATTAGTCTTGCCAGTTCATACTTGGCAGTCGTAAAGTAGAGACGTGGCAATTAGTTATGGAAAAAAAAATTATTATCAAAATCATCATTGATTACTGTGACGATGAGAAAGTTACGTAATATTTTTGAGAGAAACAACGTTCCAACAAAAAGCACTATTTATCGTGTAGTGAATGATTTCGAAGAAAGAGGGTCTGTAGCTGATAGGCCCAAGCATGGAACTCAACGTACTGCAAGATCGGCTGAAAACATTACTACTGCTCAAGAAAGTGTTCAAAACAATCCATCCAACTCAATTCGACGCCCTGCTGAATGTAATGAAAAATGTGCTCAAACGGGTTCGCATTTGTGAGGCTAACAGATATTGTATCTGATATTGTATTCCATACATAATTGCCGACATTAAATAAAACATTTATCAATATATGATCCATTCTCTTTCATTACATCAAAATTTATAAACACTCTGTAGTTTACCTTTCCGGCGGACACCCTGTATGAACAACATCCCATACAATGCCTTATTGGCATTGCATTAAATACATTTCTTTTTTAACAATTTTCGCGCCGAAATCTAGTTGTAGACTGTCGGTTATAAGAACCGGATTGACCCGAAGCACCAGTTCTTCGGCCAAGGGTTGTCACTCCGACACACGGTTGACGCTACAACAAGTTGTACAAAAATTGACATCGGAAATCTGATAAAAGTAAGCCCATTGATTTAGTTCGTATTTGCCAATGGCGTATTGAAAAAAAAGCAATTTGTAGGACACACATATTACGTTTTGTTAGTAAGGGCAATTATGGGAGTAATTCGTTAATTTTGACACCAGATTGCAAAACGTATAAATTGTCTTTTCTATTCCGCTTGGTGAATTATCGATTTACAATTTCGAATATTTAAATGTCATAAAAGATACCGCGTTTTAAAATGAATTTTATGCTCTCATAATTCTAGTTTTATTATTTTAGTACCAAACAATACAACATTGCAAATGAATGATAATGACATAGAGTTGGCAACACTCTTATCCGTTTCTTGCCATCATGTTCCTCTACCAACATCCACCATACACAAAGGGTTGCCACATAGTAATTTTTCAAAAACACGTAGAAAAAACGCATTTTGTTGAAAATCGTCATGGTTAAAATACTAGAGAAAAACAAAAAAAAAATCATCCTTAGTTCAAAGTCAGATATGAGACCATGTTTATATTGAACATTTTTTTCTAAAAAGCATCAAAAAGCAATCGAAAAATTTCTATCTTAGCAATATATAGTTATTATACTCTCAAAAATTCGCCGACATCTACAAGGTGAAAAACAGCCCAGTTGCCCTGAAATATTTTAAGAAATTTTTATATGTTTATATACTTTTTTGACTTTCCTAGTAAAAAACATACATGTCTATTATTAAACATAAAAAATCTTGGCAAAATCCCATTTATGATTCATTTTTTTAGCGAATTATATTTTTCACGTGGACGGACTTTAGGTTTTAGAGATAAAACTCTTACTCGTAAAGTCGCCGTCACATTGTGCATGTCAGCCATCTCTTCGTGACTCATGACATTCGATGTACATATTTCATCAGTTGTTGTGTTGGAATCGTTTCTGTATTAACGTTTGTAAGAAATCAAAGAATTATAAAAGAGCTACAAAATTTTTATTTAATTTATAATAAACTAAAAGAAATCTGGCATGTTTAATAACTGACTTATAGTGTTAATCCTCGATAACAAAGACTGGATAGCAGAAACGCAATAGTTAAGTAACTTGTAAACAAAGAAAAGTACAAATGTAGCCGACTCTTGAAAAATAAATTGCAAAAGTATTTTTTTGTAGTCGATATAGCGAATATAGTGAAGTATTAGCCTCTATTTAGGCTAAGAGCTAATAGGGCTACAAATACTTATTTTTCTTAAATTTTCTTTTAAAAAGTGTGAACAGCAGGATTATTTCTATAGACATTGTCAAAATTTACCCCTTTTGTTAACAAATAACTTAACGTCATGACTAAAACGCCGCTATTTTTATTTATTGCTTTAACGCCTAAAAATTGGTCATTACAAAGGTTTTCCAAGCTCTACGGTTATATAATATGGTCATATGAACGTTATTCTTGCATCGCACTTCGTCGCCAGCTTCCTCTAGGTCTGACGCTTTTTCTAGATCCCATGCTGCTTTTTAAATAAATAATATTTCATTAGTAAATACTAAATTGAAACGATTTTATCACATCCATTAAAAATAGAAATATAAAAGTACCGCAGTTTAGTAATTTTGCAGCTTATAAATATTTTCACTTGAATTGACTTTAGGCAAACCCATAAATTTAAATTTTTTCTGCTATTGCATTAAAAATCTCTAAAACGACGATAAATCGCCACTTCTGGCAACACTGATACTGCTTGTACGAACAATTGATATTAAAACAGGGCGAAAGTTAAACCAAAGACGACGACGGTCGACTTATTCAATGGTCAAAGAAAAAATTATTTCTTCGGAACATTCGTGAAAATATGATAAAAATATAATAGACTGCATGAATTCAAGTGAAGTACATACAATTTACAAAGTATTCTTCGATTTTGCCAATAAATTTGTCGTGAAAAAAACTTTTACTTTGAATTGTGAGGAAAGAAAACATTTTTTGTAAAAAAAGGTGGTGGTGAATTTGCAAATTGGAAGAAGAAAAAAAGTTATTCATACAACAAGAAGAAGCAGAAATACATAGAAAAAAAGAGGAAAATACAACCGATACACATTAGCAGCCAGCAGATGTGATATGAAAAAATAAATATACGAAAAAAATATTAAATTAAAATTAAATAATTAATTTTGAAGTAATAAAATAAAGAAGAGAAAAAAGAATCATCGGAAAAAAAGTTTACAATAGTCAAGTCATTGGTTGGGAAGCAGCACAGCGCAGTCAGTAAAGAAAGGAAGAGAGATAATAGCAAATGTATTTCGGATTTTGACATTTACACAAAAACGAAGCAAAAAGAAGAAGCAAAAAAGAATATGGATATAAAATAAAGAATTGAGGCAAACTAAATTTGCAAAAAAATTGTTGAAATACCGGAAAATATCCAACTAAGCGTCATACTAAAAAGCAGCACAATGTTTTTAAATCATTTTTGTTGAAGAATAATTTGTGAAACAACAACAAAACGGAGAAAGGACTTGCAAAAAATCGTCAGTTTTTCTTTGAGGGTACGTACGTCGATCGTACGTACACCCGTCGTCGTGTTTGTCCGAGAAAAACAAGCAAAAACCAAACGAAATAACCAACCAAACATCAAACAGACACTGCAGTCAGCAAGCCAGCCGGACGGACGGACATTCAGTCAGAGTCAGTCTGCCAGCCAGCCACCAATCGAGCAGGCAGTTTTTTCTTTCTTAACCACCACTTTTGCCATTTTGCCACACACAAGCAAGTACAAGTGACAAGTGTCGGTGTGTTGTGGAGGAGAAGGTGCAGAGGTGCAGCAGCAAAGAAATAGATCTAAAATACAGTGAAAACAACAAGCAAAGCTCCACCTAAAAAAGCTACGAAAAATATCATCATCGACATCAACAACACAACATCATCATCGCAGTTTTTCTTTTGAACACCCTTTAAATCAAAGAAAAGAGTGTTACAAAAAAATAAAATAATATAAAAACGAAAAAGAATCGATTCGGCCGACCGACACCAGAGTATATAAATTTTTTCTTCCTTTGATCAGAATAATTCTACAACGACACACAATGGATTATTTTTTGGGTTCGTAAACTTTGTTATTTGCACATATCCTTTTCCACCCCATACACTCGTCAAAGTCTTTTCCATTCTAATTTTATTGTCTTGAGAAATAGTATCATAATTATTGTGTAATATCGCCTATTTTTCTTTACAATGAAAAAGAAAAACATGTGTTTGTTCATTTCTGCTTTTCAATACCATACTTTTGTCTGTTTTACTGTTCGTCGTCCATTCTTACATTTACGTCTCTGGGAGCTCAAATACATTTCGTCCAACGTTTGCTTTGTTGATTGTCCTCTGTTTGATTTCATCCTTTTTTTTCGCAGGTGAAGGTGTATGAATAATCATAGTACTCTAGTTTTTTAACTATGTTTACAAGATTGCAGGGCAATGTAAAATATATTTTTAACCAATTCGGTGAATGTTTGGTGCACCGTCATAATTTTTCATAGGGAAATTGATTTTTTGCATGTACGGCTGTCCGTAAAGCTTAAGTTCGACTAGAAGCTAAGACGTCATCGTATCGTTGGTTCACTAACTGAATTTTGACAGCTCTGAAATAAGGCTACGTTACTTCAACTTGTAACGGATGTAATCAGATTTAGTATTTTTCGGCTTCGGTGTCTATAATGAGCCGAATTATCTCATCCTTTTGCTCATTCTTGGTTTACTGACGGAAACTTCTTCTTTTAAATATCCCCAAAGAAAGAAGTACGAGGGCGACCGCAAAAGTAACTGGCCTAACATAAAAAGAACCGTTTTTTGGAATTATTATTATTTATTTTTCAACATAATCTTCCAACTCAATACACTTTATCAAACGTTTTTCAAGTTTTTTAATTCCATCCGAAAAATAAGATTTTTCAAGATCTTCAAAATATGCCTTAGTTTCAGCAATAACCTCGCTATTGGTCGAAAATTTTTTGCCACAGAGAATATTTTTTAAATTTGAAACAAGAAATAATCAGAAGGAGCTAAATCTGGACTATATGGTGGATACGGAGCAATTTCAAATCGTAATTCGGCCAGTTTTTGTCGAGTTAAAAATGCAGTGTGTCAAGGAGCATTATCTTGATGAAAAATAACTTTTTTTCTAAATGCGGTCGTTTTATCTTGATTTTTTCACTCAACCGATCCAATAATGCACAATAATATTCACTATTTATAGTTTTTCCTTTCTCAAGATAATCAATAAGTATTATACCCCTTGCATCCCAAAGTACTGTGGCCATTAATTTTCCTGCTGACTTAACAGTTTTCGCCTTTTTGTGACCACTTTTCCAGTTTCTATCCATTGTTTTGACTGTTCTTTGCATTCTGGGATGTAGTGATGGATCCATGTTTCATCAACAGCTATGAATCGGCGCAAGAACTCTATTGGATTACGCTGATAAATCGCTAAAAGCTCCTCGGAATAGGTCCAACGGACGATTTTTTGGGGCAAAGTCAACAAACGCGGCAGCGTTCTTGCGGATAGCTTTTTCATGTGGAGTTCATCATGTAAAATACTCCAAACTTGTTTTTCGTGTATTTTAACAATATCAGCAAGTTTTCTGAGCTTTATTCGTCTATCTTTAGTCACTTCATTAAATATTTTTCTAATGTTTTTAATAGTAGTAGCAGTTTTCGGTCTTCCAGAGCGTGGTTCATCTTCCGTTCTTGAACGACCCATTTTAAATTGTTAAACCCATGGTGCATTATGTGATGGTGCATTACCACCATGAACAGAATCCAATTCATCTTTGAATAATTGTGGCGTATAATCTTTCATATAGAAGTGTTTAATTACCGCACGAAACTCTTTACTTTCTATTTTTCAAAAATTATAAAACTTGTTTACTTGAATCACCTGTAACAAAGAAAATAATCATTTAATATTTCGGAAATTTTGACAGATGGTTTATAAAAGATTGCTTTTAAAAAACAAAAAAAAGTTGCTAGTAAAACAGAAATTGTGCCAGGCCACTTAGTTTTGTTTTTCAAAGTATTCTGCAGTATGATTTATCCACTTTTGGATGCGCTTAAACCAATTGCCGAAGCACTTTTTCCACTTCGATTGAGAAACCTCCAAAACATGGTTTTTGAACGCTTCAACAGCATCTTCTGGCGATGAAAATCGTTGACCACGCATTTTTTTCTTGATGTGCAGGAATAAAAAGAAGTCATTGGATGCCAAGTCAGGGTTGTGCGGCGTATGACCCATCAATTCGTCGTTTTGTCTGGTCAAGAAGGCGCTGGTTTGGGCCGATATGTGAGAGCTCGCATAGTCATGGTGCACAATGATTCATATTCTCTTGTTCGTTTTTCGAATTTCTCCGAGAACTTCAGACAAAAAAATTGTGGTGAACCACTAAGAATTGACCGCCCTTCGTTGCTCAAGCGGAACAGTCACCACATGACCAGTTTTGCCGAAGAAACAGGTGACCATTTGCTTCAAAGTGCTTCTTCTACGAACAGCTTTCGTTGGATTTGGCTTGTCTTCGAAGACCCAAACGGTCGATAGCTGTTTTGTTTCGGCCTCATACGCATAGATCCATGATTCGACACCTGTGATGATCTTATAAACGTGTTTCGAACCACCACGATCTTAAATGCTCAAAATTTCTTTGCACCAATCGACACGAGCCTTTTTTGTGCGATTGTCAAATTGAGCGGGATCCCACGAGAACAAACCTTCTTTACGGCCAGGTGTTCATGCAATATCGAATGTATGCTGGTGGAAAAAATGCCCAAGGATGCCTCTATCTCACGGTATGTCACATGACGATCTTGCATTATCAGTTCACGCACGACATCAATGTTCTCTGGCATATCGGCCGTTTTTGGACGACCTTCACGACTTTCGTCTTTGAGCGAGCGTCAGCCACGATTGAATTCATTAAACCAGTTTTTCACAGTGCTATAGGATGGTGCTTACAAAGATTTAAGTTCATCGATGCACTATTGTCGTGATAATCCACGTCGAAAGTTATGAAAAATAATCGTACGAAAATGTTCACGAGTTAATTCCATTATTTTGCCAAATTGATATATTCAAGTCACTGTAAACAACACAAATGAAGGTTGTACGTCAAAACGTTCTAAGTACGTTTATGATAAAAAATGTCAAACTTTCCAATGGAAATGTCAGATGGCGCCAGGCAACACTTAGTGTTGCCTTGTTCAGAAATGAATATAGCAACCCTCGTAACATCGCCACGACGTAAGATAACACTTCCACTGAATTTCTCGCACAAGAGCCATTGTTTTGATGGCTGTGTAGTTAGTGGCACCATCCTGTTCGAACCACATATTGTCCAAGTCCGTACTTTTAATTTCTAGTTACAAGAAATCCATTTTCACCTCGCGATAGGGAATACTATTCACCGAGCTTATTTTCGAAGATATACGGCCCGACGTACAGTTATCACATTTCCTACAGATCTGGTTTGCCTAAAATTTGATGGACACATTTGGTCGATTATGCGGCATTTTTGTTGAACGCATATTTTCGTAAAAGGCTTCAACAATCCTAACGCGCTGCTCAATTGTGTACCACTCCATGGTTGAAATTGTCGAACACTGAAACAAAGAAATGTCAAATTAAGTTGCGCAAATACTTGACGTTATGGTGCGACTCACAATGAACATCGTGCATTATGGTTGAACCAACCAACCTTTATTATTTCCCAGTGTTTTTTTTATCAGAAGTGGTTCATATAAGTGCAATATAACCGTCCTGTGTTATATTGCTTTGAGTGATTTTTCTGAGAAGTTGTCCACTCACTACGGCTTATATGAGGATCACAAATACAAGTAATTAATACAAAATTTCCCCCTTTCCTTAAAGCCTTTTAGGAGCCTTATAATTGCTTAGAATAAATCCATTTTTAAGAACTTTTAGAGACTTTTTAGGTTAATCTTATCAGCAATATTAGTAGAATTTAATGCTAAGCCTGGAAAACTAAGAGTGGATAGAATACCAACTCATTTTTGAACAAGCAGAGCCAATTTTGTTCATGTCTATTAGAAACGTGTTGATGTGGGATGCCACCAATGCAGTGCATTACGTTGGTTAGTGGAAAGTAAGGTGTCGAAAGGGCGAAAGATGGAATTGTGGTTATTGAAATTTGCCAACGGGTGAATAATGAATTCGATCAATAGTTAATAGTGCGGTTAACCGGCCAATCGTTAACAACGGGTGAGAGTTCCTGAAAAGTCGCGTATCCCTGTTGAATATTCTCACGTCAGGAATAACACGATGGATATCCGATAAAAACACACCATGAAAGTATCCGACGATGCTTGAGGGAGACAATAGAGTTTAAACCTTACTATCATACCCTACCTATCAGGACCATCGCTCTCCTTTGAATACGATCAAATAATTTCAAGGATGATTTTGGATTTCCTGTCCAAATAAAGTAGTTGTATTTAATTCAGACTGCTGTAAGCTCATGTAATATATTGAAAATATCGAAAGAGTGAAATATTGTTTGTACCTATTTAGATAACCTATACACTTAAGAGGTCCTTTCGACAATTCAAATACTTGCATTGTCCAACAAGCATCACATTGTATGTATATTCATGACCAGAACTCCAAGAGCATTGTTCAATTTCCATACCATCGATAGAAATTGACTACACTGTTAAGTCAGTGAATTGTTTGTAAGACAACAAGATGCACTGTGTCTTGCTTTATATTTACTCACCATGATTCGAAAATGGCCGTATAATATCTTGAAGACTCAGCCTACTGCCAAATGAATATAAATGACGGACGTTGCAGATGTAATTAGATTCTACATTTTGAACCTGAGACACAGCAAATGAAATAAAGGTGTCTCTAAGTCTTGACACGTATATTTGAATCGACTCCAAAGCTCATATAGTTTTTCGTAATTATCTGTAATCCGCTGCCACGAAGATGTTCAAAATTTCATCAGCGAACATATCTTTATTTAGGAGGTTTATGTTTCGATAATGGTACGCAACCTAGTGGCACTAAACTCAAGATAAAACCTCCGACAGGCTTAGGAAACATATGGTCCAAGGTGTTTATCGGTCAAGCCGTTCTTGAGTTTAAGTCGAGATTGCATCTTTAAAAATAAAATTATCTGTGATTTTTCCCCTACATTTTTAATTTTGCCAGTGTCCTCCATTATTTTTTGACTCCTGCCCCGACTTCGAGTATTTTTTCAAACTTAACCCTGGGTGTAGTCGATTTTGATTTACATTGCAGCATGTGGAGTTTTGCAAAAACCGGACGACTCAGTTACGACTCCGAATTTGGGACAACTCCAGGTCTTCTCCAGGTGAAGCGACTTCGGCCTTCCACTCCGACTACATATATTTAAAGGACATTATAGAATGGTTTAAGGTTTATATTTATTGAGCCTTTTTATGAATCATGTTATTTTTAAATTATAGCTACGTATTGTTACAGAAAACTTAAGACTATAATGTAATATCTTAATTTACTTTAAGATTAACTAGCACCATGCTTTTAAAGTAAGATGTATTAGTAACAGTTAAAATTTTGTACATATTAAAGCTAGACCTTCCTTGCTCCCGGGACTACAATCATTATAGAATGGGCAAAGCTATGGTATGCTTCTTCAAAAAAATTTAAAATTAGGAAGTTCAATCAGAAGTTAAAAAAACTAGCTTGCCCGGGCCTTTAAACAGGTCTTCGAAAAGGGCATCAATTGTGACCGATAATGCCCATTTGGTTTGGCGGAGGGCATAATGTATGATTCTAGATATGTTACAAAGCTTTCCTAAGCCGCACTCTACATTTAATGCTACATGTGTTGCCCCTGAATATCATAAGAAAGCAGGCTTCTGCGGAACCTCAGAAAGATTAAGAATGCTTAAACGATCCCAACGATCAGGATTGAATGAAGCGCGGAAACTACCTAATCATTGGTGTGTAATAGAGTAGTAGCCAAATGGCTGTGCTTTCCATAGCGACGATGAATATAACCTCTGACAGCCCAAAGGGCATCATATATTTTCAATTTGCCTTAATACAATGGCTCATCTACACTTTATTTGGGAGTCGGGCTACTGGGACAAGCCATAGACCGGAACTGCAGACGAGAGATAATACTTGGTTGTGTCCATCATAACAAGACATTGTCTGATTAAAAGTCCTGCAAGGCGATTTAAAGGGGGCCAAACGACCACTTTAGAAACTGTTTTGTCTTAACATTTGTCTAAAAAAAATTCAGACAAAATCAAAGTTTTTCGTTTCATAAAATTACTACTTTTATCCGTAGCCGAGCGAGCACATTTTCATTAAGTGCTGCTTCGACGAATTCTCGAAACTCCGACTCTAAAACTCCAACTCCGACTGTTTTCCCCAAATCGTAATACTTGTATTACAGTTTACATTTTCTAACGATCGGTCAATATGGGAATGCTTTTAGAAACATTTGAATCTAAGAATACTTTTGCACTAAATCACATATCCATGCGTCAAATCATTCAAGAGGCATTAAAAATTGTCTCTTAAAAATTTAAGTTATAGGGCTGTGTCACGTCCTTTTTACTAATCATGAGTCAATTATTTCTTAATATAAACATCTTAAGACTGCATGAGTTTATTTTGGTCGGTAACACTCCAGGTGTTTCCCTAAATAAGAAAATAATTGTGATGTTTAACGGCAGTAGATACGGTATTGTCCACAACTAAAGCACTCCTGTAGTATTTTTTTTTCTTTTATTATTTTTTTTTTATAAAAACGGCGTTATTAAATAACTTCTAGTGGTACATTTATTTATTTGTATACATATCTATTTTCAATAAATAGAAATGTTCAAAATCTGTAGTTCTTTAAATAATAAATTAGAATTAAGAAAAAGCGCAAATAAAAAAAGAAAGGGACAATACTTATGGTAACCATTGATCAAATTCCATTATCAGCGAAACAATCCCAGACAATTACATTTTGCTTTTTCCGAAATTCCTTATTTTATCTAAATTGTACATGCACTTGGATTTCACAGTGGGCTACACAGTCGTTCTATTCTGATCCCTCATTTTGAGCTAAGCTTTCACAAATAAAAGTTTGGCTTTCCTCTTACTTCTGATATGTAAGGTTTTTTAGTTGGTAGTCTGCCGATTGATTCTACTTCAATCCTTCTTGCATCTTTTTATTCGTCTTTCGCCAACGAATCCAATTGTATTGTTTTTTTCGACCAAAGAGTTTTTATATCGCAAAGTTTTACTTGAACGACTATCAAAATGTACTGGAGAGAACACAAGATATGCGGAATAATTTCGAAATTAGCCTAGAATTTTGCGTGTCTGCCGAGTTAATAATTTGTACTCAGTTAACGTCGTGCTATGCCAGTCCAGCCATCGATTATTTTAAATTTAAAATAATTTGAGTACTTGTTTTAATATTTCAAATACCCTTTCTCCAATTGTTTTCCTTTTTCTGAAAAATACTTTCTTTACCACCAATAATTATGTAAGTAAATGCAATTACTAAATAATTTATAACCTTATAATTCAACTGGTTCTTACCCGGATCTGAACATGATGAACACTTGTGTAATATTCGTACCTACTAAACATTTTACAAAGACGACCATGATTTAACTCGTAAAACACACACACACCCTGTTGTACGCGGACGCCACTACAACAGTAACCCAGCTGTACGAGGCCTGCTATATATATTTCTGGCCTAATAATGAAAATGTGAATATTTATCATCAAAAATGGTTTTATTGTTTTTCAAAGTATTCTCCAGCATGATTTATACACTTTTGCATGCGCTCAAACCAATTGTCGAAGCATTTTTCCACTTCGATTGAGGCACCTCCAAAACATGGTTTTTGAACGCTTCAACAGCATCTTCTGGCGACGAAAATCGTTGACCACGCATTTTTTTCTTGATATGCGGAAATAAATAGAATTCATTAGGTGTTAAGTCAGGGCTGTACGGCAGATGACCCCATCAATTCGACGTTTTGGCCGGTCAAAAAGGCGCTGGTTTGAGCCGATGTGTGAGAGCTCGCATTGTCATGGTGCACAATGATTCGTCGTCTCTTGTTCATTTTTCGAATTTCTCCAAAGACTTCAGGCAAACAAATTATGGTGTACCACTCGGAATTGACCTCCAACTTTGCTCAAGCGGAACAGTCGTCTATGACCAGTTGTGCCCAAGAAACAGGCGACCATTTGCTTTGAAGTGCTTCTTCCACGAACAACTTTTGTTGGACGAACCACACAGTCGATTGCCGTTTTGTTTCGGGCTCATACGTCACCTGTGACGATCTTATAAACGTCTTTTGAATGTTTTTTCAAAATTTATTTGCACCAATCGACACTAGCCTTTTTTTGATTGATTCTCAAATTGTGCGGGATCCAACGAGAACAAACCTTTTTTACCGCCACGTGTTCATGCTATATCGAATATATGCTGGTGGAAGAAATGCCCAAAGATGCCTCTATCTCACGGTATGTCACATGACGATCTTGCATTCTCAGTTCACGCACGGCAACAATGTTATCTGGCAAAACGGCCGTTTTTGAACGACCTTCGTCTTTGAGCGAGCGTCGGCCAAGATTGAATTCATTAATCCAGTTTTTCACAGTGCTATAGGATAGTGATTCATCGACATACAAAGATTTAAGTTCATCGATGTCGTGATAATCCACGTCGAAAGTTGTGAAAAATGATCCCACGAAAATGTTCACGAGTTAATTCCATTCTTTTTGCCAAATTGATTTTTTCAAGTCACTGTAAGAAACACAAATGAACGTTCTGAGTACGTTTATGCTAAAATATGTCAAACTTTCCAATGGAAATGTCAGATGGCGTCAGGCAACACTTAGTGTTGCCTATGCCAGAAATATATATAGCAACCCTCTTACCCGACAAGTCTCTGTGCCCTCTTCTGCACCTGTCTTAATATGAGAGTTGGTCTTCATTTTATGTAGAATGTAGGCGATGTATTGGCTGTCAAGGTCTAATGGTTAGTTGTTGTTGTTGCTCCTAGGAGGACCTTGGATTACCAGTCCAAATAAGAGAGTTGGTCTTAAATTTATGTCGAATAATAGTGATGTATTGTTGGATTTCATTGTCTAATGGCTAGTTGTTGTTTTTGCGCACATGGGTCAATGTACATTGAACCGTCTGTCCCCTAATGGCTAGTGCGTATGTCTTTCGGATACTATGTACGTAATTTCCTTAGCAATCCAGTAAGTAACAACGGGGACCTTCACAAATCAGTAAGCTGTGCACGATATAATTCTAACTCGCTGACCGTGACCTACCGTTAAATTCCGGGTCCCTACGACAATTGAATTACTCGCATATAGATAAGTTAACATATGAAAACCTTGTCAAAAGATATTAGAATCAGAGATCATAGACCACTTATTAAACATATCGCTTCTTTGCGACTTAAAAACTATAAACTACTCCACAGTATTTTGCCTAAATTTCTGTGGAGCCAACATTTTGCAAATGTTTCTATCAGAAATAAAGAATGATTTATTTTAACGTGATTCTTAGAATAAGTATTGCGGCTGGAAGGAATTTCGAGTTTTACAACACCGTTCAAAACATTTTCTATATTATACCTATGACAAAAAATAGGGTTGCAACGAATGCTCTCATTCGCATTTGCGAATTGTTCGCCTTATATTGAACATTTGCTTTCGGAAAAACAATTTCAGTATTCACTTTCTCGATCGAAAAAATACGTACCATTAATGAACTGTAAAAATGCCGCGAAGCATCTTTTTGTTAAATATTACTTGTCTCTACTAACCTTTGAATATTTGGAAGATTTTGAAATACGGTAAGACCTCATTAATACGAATAATTGATTGCAGACCATAATTCGGATTATTGGATACTTTCGTCTTCACGTGTTTTTCAAAAGAGTTCTCTATACATTGTTACTATAATTAATACGTATGAATGTCACGAACAATTGTTCACTATAAAAATAATATTTAAAAAGTATAAATTATATATTTAAAAAAGAGGTTTAACATTTCCCATTTTTAAAAACAAAAAAATGTTTATTTTTAAAAAAGTAAATGCAATTTTAAGAAAAAAAAGAACATATTTAATCGAACCTTAACAAAAATAAAACCATAATAAATTGTAGTTTAAAGAGAATAAGAGGTTTTTAGAAAATACGGAAGTATCGATTTGTTTTTCTTCGAAAAAAAACTGTCAAACGCGTAATGATATAAATTCAGCAAAATTAGACTGCGCTCGAACTATGACACACTTAAAGTAATGTTTATTAAAAACTTAACATATTTTAATGTCAATTCGGATTACAAAATATAATCAATTCGGATTATAGAGTATGTAGTACAGGGAAATCATAGTTCGGGTTACAGGATAATTCGGATTAGCGAAGATCGGATTACCGAGGCCTTACTGTACTTCAGTATATGTGATAGCGCAGCGCATAGAGAAAGGGACCAAAGGGTAAAAAATTAATTTTCACTTTTTTTTTGATGTGGACAACATCTGAGCATCGAATGAGACCGATCCCATACCCCAAAAGTGTTCCCTCCCAGAGATATGCGCGTTTTATGAAAGCGAAGTCGACGATTCTACACCAAAGATACACGTATTTAAATCTTTAAAATGGCTCTCCTGAATAAAACTGGTTTTTACCATTAGGTCCCTTTCTATTTTGCGCGTCACATATACTTAGTTGCCTTTACACACGCATTAAGTCGCACTGGCGCACTGGAAAATTGGCCGCTGCTCGAACTCGAACCAAAGCAGTCTTAAGAGATCCAATGTTGGGGTATCTTTTGTGACAAACCTTGTCCTCTAAAACCGTCCACAATTTGTAATCCAATGGGTTCAAATCTGGACTGCCTGAGGGTCATTCTTCAGAGGAAATGTACGCTGGCAAATTGTTTCGAAGCCAGGCCTGGGACGTTTTAGCCTTATGGGCCGGCGCAGAATCCTGATGGAAAGTCCATGGATGGTTTTGGAACAGGATATTGTTAAGAGGCTTAACAACAGCTTCCAAAACCGTTTCTTGGTAAACTTTGGCCGATGTTTGACTCTTTGTTCGCATAAATGCAGGTCAGTGACCCCATCGTAAGAAACATCCCACCAAACCATGACTGAAGCTGGGTGATGACCCTTTTCCACCCTTGGGATCAGTTCAGATGCGTCCTGAGATGACAGCGCATACACTCTATCATTTTTCTTGTTAAATTTTTCCTGAACGGTAAATATTTTTTATCGGTGAACAAATTTTTTTGTGCAAGTTATCGGCGTGCTTCACCAAAAGTCGTTTGCATTTTTCAATCCTATTTTTTTAGAGCTGCAGTCAATAAATGTCCGGTACGTTTTTTACTGATTCGACTCATGAACTTTTAGTGATATTCATCTCACGGGCCATGATTTTCTGTTTTCGGAGTGGATTCCTGTGAATTCTTGATTTAACGGCTTTGATGATATGCGGTGTTCGAACAGAGCATGGGCGGCCCGACCGGTGGCGGTCTTTTACATCTAGAGTCTCCTCAAACAGTTTTATGCATCGGTAGACAAACATGCTGCTAATCCCTAGTGGCCGGAGCGTTTTGAAAATATCGCTTTTTTTCATTTCACACTTGAAAAGCGCTACTAACTACAGCGAACGGTTCTCATTATCTGACTACTCCATGATGAAAGTTGAAACAATTTTAAAATCCCGTTACAGACTAACGCTATTGAGGTTAACTTTCAAAGCACATATTACATTAACGGGGTATGTTCATTTCTTCAATTGAATTGTGTGTGTTCAATGTTGTAACAGTATCTATGTCCCTACTAAGTAGTAACCTTAGAACTAATTCAACTCAATTTTCATTTATTTGTATGTGATTTCGATGTATAGAGTTGATTACAATGTAAAAATCAAACCTTAGAACTAAATTTCGGTGAATTATATCAAATATTTTTTTTCTTATGTCTGGTACTGCAATTACCTTTTCATGTGAAAGCGTGTTCCAATCTGTGGAACCGAAGTGAAAATTGTATTTCATCGAAATCTGACATACTGCTAATAATAGTTATGGAAAAAATGTTCACGTCTATTTTTTACTTAAAAAAATCTTGGTAAAATTACATTTATGTTTTGTTTTTACATCAGTTTTTTAGACGATCTGTGGCATTTTAATTGAATATCAGACTATATATCAATATGCGTATTGGCTTTCACTAAAACCACTTTCGTTACATCTCTAGAAATAAATGACGAAATATAATAAAACATGTACAGTACGCTTGCATAAAAGTAGTTTTAAAATTTGCTTTTACACTCCATATTTAAGTGTTTTGCCATCTTTTTAACTTTAATTAATAAATCGCCTGTTTTTAATTTTGTAAATGTTGTTTCGATTACTGTTGTTTCTGAACCATTTGGAACAATAAGCTGGTCCCAATCTTAATAAAGATTTTTTTTGGTGAACGGTCGAAATCCATCTTTTCGTTCCATATTTATATATATTAAGACTTCATTTCCCAATGTTACAGATATTGGTAGTTTCGTTAAAGAATCTTTCAACAGTAACCTGAAATTAATAATATTATGATATATGGGTAATTCTGAGATTATGGGCCAATTTTGATATCAATTTTGGCATTCGATTTTTTCGCAGAATTTAATATTTAATTCAGGTAGATGTCTTAGTTCTAAGAAAGACTAGTCATTTGTAAAAGGTACACATCAAAATTTTAATTTTTAACGGAATCATGCAACAATTTCAAAATATGACCTCCAGGATAATGACTCATTGAACAGAGAAATGACGAAGACAATAAAATATATAGTATTTTTTCTTTAAAATCAACAATTTCATTTTAATTGTTCTTTTGTAAAAATAACAAAAGAAAAAATCTGTTAAAAAAATTTGGCAGGGGAATGATAAATTTCTACAAAACCCTTGAAATGTTTATTTAAGTACTAACCCTTACAAAATTGCCTTGAGCTGGAAGTTTATACTTGCAATAAACACAAAAAAACACTTAAGACTGTTGACGAAAAAACTATTAGATGTGCACCCACTTCAAGTAATGTTCAATCATATTTGAGTTGCTTGAGGATTGGTTTGGAATTTGAATTTTAGCGAATATTAGATTTTACGGGGGAATGCTGTGTATTTTCAGGGACAGAAAATAAACATCCATAAAAATATAAATTGAATAAAAAATTATAATCGTTAATAGCAACAAAATTAATTAAATATTATTTTTTACTATGGACTGGTTTTATTAAATAAATAATTAATATTTTTGTAAAAAATTGAGAAAATTATATATAAGATATTTATATATGAGATATTTGAAATATAATGAAAATCGTATGAAAACATACGATCAAATAACACAAACGTTTAATATCTGGGGCGTAGAACCCAGTTTTATTATTTTTTAATGCAGAGTCCAAGTACTGGCGCAGTTCTATTATATTCTGTAGTTTGTTTGAGCAAAAGTAAATAAAGTTGAGAAATTTATTGAAAGAAATTTCCCCCAGCTAGAGCCGAAATATTTTGGAGTCGCTCTCAAACATATCAATTTTTGACATTTTACCATAAACACAATACCTATTATTTAAGTTTCTTTTTTAATTTGAATTCCATGCCGTTTCAAATCAAACGGATTTTTTATGAATTGTAGTGGTCATGCGCAAAACAAGCGTACTTAAATCTTTTTATCAACTTTGCAAGAGATCGTTATCTCTACGTCATCTTGGCAGGCGATTTGTGGGTGAGCCAGACCTTACTGCTATGGAATGTGATCTGTGGTATAGGTATACGAATTTCGACCACGCCGAATTTATTGGTGGTGTTGTTACTTGTCATTCGTGAATTTTTTTATTTATTTTTTCTCTTTCATTCTTATGCATAGTTTGACATTTTACCCGTATATTTTTGGTCGATTCCTTTTTGTTTAGCTCATTCATGAAAAACTTGCATTTTCTTTTTTTTTGCATTTGTATGTATGCTAGACTATAGCGATTTATGTATGTATGTCTGGTATTTTCGTACTATGCACAAATAGTGGTAATGGTTTGTTGTTATTTTCGCCGTCGTCTTCTTTAACCTGCCATATTGTTTAAAATACCATTTGATTATATGGGTTTTTACAACTGCTATTTTCTGTTTTTTCGCTGTTTGCTCTTTGCCGAAGAAGAAAGAAAGACACATTAGGAGGTGTTGGTGTATGTCATGATGTCTGTCTGTCTGGTATTTTTTCACCCATTAGTTTATTTATGGTTTTCTTTTAACGGTTTTCAAATCAAGTGGTTTGTTGTTCATTTGGACAGGTGTTTCCAAAATGTTGTTTTTTGTTGTTGTGATTATTTGGTTTTAGTTGTCGCAATTAAATCAGTGTTTAAAAATTAGCTGATATGTAACAAAAAAAAACGGCCACTGTTCCCCAAATTTTCGGAAAAGTAATTGTTTTCGGTAAAAACGTATTCTTTTTCCTCCTTACATTGAGATAATATAAAAATATCTCAACAAGAGATGTCTTCTAAAAAAACCCTTTAAAAACATAAAACGGACATTCTACGGCACTTAGCATACAGTAAACAGAATCACCATAATACGAATGTGGCTTCCACTAAACACACGCCTAAAATACACATTAAATTACTATGCCTGTTAACATCCTTAAAGAAACGGAAAACTATCGATACTTTTCAATTTATGATTTGCAACACCGAGTACCACAACCTCAGAATCGATAACAAAAAAAAAAACAAAGAACACTTTATATAAGTATACATAAAAACGTATTCCCATTTTTTTTTGAAATTCCGTTGGAATAATCGCTAAATACACTAGTCAACACTAAATTTTCGGCAGAATGTTTGATAGCCAACTTTAGTTGATCTGGGGCTACTGATCACGAATCCGATCTGTTAAATTCGCTCTTGCTTAGGAGATATTCACATAAACCGGTTTTTTTTCGATTTTTCTAAAAAACTGCTTTATTTGTGAACCGAAAAACTTGAGCGCGGTGTTTAGAGCAGAAATTGTTATTTTCAACAAAATGCAGCGCTTTTATTTCGGACGAGAATTGTTAAAGATATAGGCAAAATTCTACTGAAATTTCGAATTTTCGTAACAAACAATTACTTTGGGCTGCCTACATTTTTTGGATTCATTACCAGACTTGTATTTTCATAAAAAAAATCCATTATAGCGTATTAAAATCTGCGTTCATCAAGCTATTAAACTTTACAGTCTGATTAAATTTGACTGAGTTATTTTAGATTTAGCCAGAAATGTGGAAACAACTTTTATTTGTGTGAAGATCTTCTAAACTAGATCGAATCTGGCAAATCAGATTCGTGATCAGCAGGCCCATATCAACAACTATCAGTGTTACAAGTGCTGCTATATGTATTTCTGGCCTAATAATGAAAATGCGAATATTTATCATCAGATTTATACACTTTTGCTTGCGCTCAAACCAACTTTCGAAGCACTTTTTCAACTCCGATTGAGACACCTCTAAAAACATGGTTTTTGAACGCTTCAACAGCATCTTCTGGCGACGAAAATCGTTGACCACGCATTCTTTTCTTGATGTGCGGGTATAAAAAGAAGTAATTGGGTCAGGCCAAGTCAGGCCGTACGGCGGATGACCCACCAATTCGACGTTTTGGCCGGTCAAAAAGGCGCTGAGCCGATGTGTGAGAGATCGCATTGTCATGGTGCACAATGATTCGTCTTCTCTTGCTACAAAATTTCAGGATCCTAGGTTGATCCTATTGATTGTGGTGTACCACTCAGAATTGAGCTCCTACGTTGCTCAAGCGGAACTGTCGCCACATGACCAGTTTTGCCAAAGAAACAGGCGACCATTTGCTTCGAAGTGCTTATTCCACGAACAACTTTCGTTGGATTTGGCTCGTCTTCGTAGACCTACACGATCGATTTTTGTTTTGTTTCGGGCTCATACACATAGATCCATGATGAATCACCTGTTACGATCTTTTAAACGTCTTTTGAAGCACCGCGATTATATTTTTTGAAAATTTCTTTTCCCCAATCGACACGAGCCATTTTTTTAACGAATGTAACATTGTGCGGTATCCAACGAGAACAAACCTTCTTTACGGCCAGGTGTTCATGCAATATCGAATGTATGCTAGTGGAAGAAATGCAGTTCACGCACCGCATCAATGTTCTCTGGCACAACGGCCGTTTATGGACGACCTTCACTACCTTCGTCATGCCCTTTTTTTGGTACAATACTCGAGCAATTAATGGAAAATATTAACAGTTAGTAGAGATGAACGTTGTATGTCCTTTTCTTACAAAAAATAAAATTAGGAAATTTTTTGATTTATACCTTTGCTGAACAAGTGATATATCTTTTTAGCGAAACAAGTGCATTTGAATTGGTGTAACTGTGAACATTAGTAATGCTATTAAGAAATCAGTCACAGCGTTCATTTCAAGCACTTGCTATTGATTCGCTTATTGAGCAAATATTTCAATTATTGTTTACGTAGTAATTTAATACCACATACGACTTTAATTTTATACAATTATACATCATAAAAGTCTAAAAACATAAATTTAAAGTAGAAGTAGAAGACCTTTGGAGTCTCGAACCACTAACTTCTTCTCCACGTCTAGCATTTAATGCTTAATACCACATTTTTATTATAATAAACAAATAAAAGAAATGTTTGTTTATATATTCAGAAATAGTTTTTGCATTCCACGGTAGTAAATTCCTTACACATTAGAAACATAATCATTTACCACATGATTTTAAGAGTGCGAGTGTGTATTAGGCAAACATATTAGGGTGGGCCATTTAAAATTGTAAATTTGAATCGGCTGTAGAAAAAAAGTACTACCCTATACCCTATAGTATACGAATTATATCGTGCACAGCTTACCGAGAGAAGTTCCCCCCGCGGCCCTTAATGGGATGTTGTGAGACTTAAGTAAGTTTAAGTTGGATGGACAGGGGGGTAGTCCATCTATTCTTGTGATCAAAGTGCAGGTCGCAAATATGTAATGTATGTATCTCAAAGAAACTTGCTCATTATTTTGTTTTCGGCAAATGGTTGTGATATAGCCCCCACAAATTTTGGGCTAAACGACCTATCAGCGGCAAATTTTATCAGATTTCAACGAAATTTAATTTGTGGCGTTATTTTGTGCACAGGGCCAAAATTGATGAAAATAGACCAGGCCGGTCCAAAACTTGATATAGCCCTGATACATATATACCTTCCGATTTTGGTTCAAACTGACCTAACAACGGCAAACTTTAGAAGATTTCATTTCAATTTGGTTTTAAAAGTTGTTTTGCACACAGAAGAAAAAGTAATGAAAATCGAAGATATCTTATCTCCTTTGGTACAGACTTTCTACAAATATACCTCCGTTCTGTCGTCCATCCTAGCTACGACCGAAAGTTTTTATCAGAATCCAATAATATTTTATGTGCAGGATTAGACGGCACGTAAGACAAATAGCGATAAGATTTGAGCACATCGTTTCATATAGCCCTCATACCACCCGATTTTTGATCTTACCGATCAAAGAGCGGATTATTTGGTTTTGTACTGAATGGGCGATTTTTATCTAGCATACATATGGAAAACTATCAATTCTGAGCTATCAATTTGGATGTGTAGTGAGGATATCATGTAGTCGACCACGCGCGACTTAAGACTCTCCTTACTCGTTTCAACTGTGCCTAGTGTTGGAGGTGTCTGTGACACACTTGGATTTTTGCTTTAATTGTGTTAAAACCTGTCCATACTCACATACGCACTTTAAAAAATACAAATTTAGTGTTAGCCTATTCTCTTCCTTGAGTGTAGATGTGTCTGCGTCGTCCTTGTTGTTTATAAGACACTCGTCCACAGCACAAATGCCACCTCATACCACATTACATAAATATATATTATTTATACGTATATAGTGAAATGTGCGCACTTAAAGTAAATACTTGTCACCTACGCATTTTAACAGAAACTGAATTAACATAAAACAACACAAACACAACTCAGAGACGGGGGTGGTAAAACCTTTTTGTTAGAGAACCTCCTAGATGTTTTGCTACACATTCATGCGTTCTGCGGAAACGACTGCTAGCAGGGTTTCGCTTATCTCTCTAGCGGAATTGGGTATGCCTATAACAAGTTTTTGCGATGTGTAGTCCCTTCCTTTGGAATTTGGTGCATATTCCAAACTGCCTTTCTAAATTAGGCTTGCTAAGCGGGCTTCTTCTTATGTAAACTGCGTTAATTGATCAACACCATTGCCAAATCGACAAGAGGTTAAGCAAAGGCATTTTATCTGATTTAGGTCTGATTGAAGTTTTCCTCGTGTATCTGAAGAAGGGAAATGTGTGGTCCAAATGAAGGGTTTTTTTTTAAACTAAAAAAACTAACTCAAATTAATTATTGGCAAACCAACATTCCCATTATTTATGAAACTGTTTTATTTATGTTGCTTCCTCGACAAGCTGCGAAGTAGCGCATCATGTCACGCAATTTTTTTAAAACGTTGGTAAAGGGTTCGGGCGTTCTCACTAATGGTTTGATCGATAGTAGTCTAAAGGGCCTGCACCGTTAATGGATTGCTCGCATAACATTGGCTTGTTTACGGCACACCGCAATAAAAGTCTATCGACTTACTCAATATATATTCAACGTATTTAAATTATGTACTACATACTTTTATATATTATTCGGCACAAATCTACCTTTAGCTGACAAAAAAAAATTTTTAAGTTCTAAAAGTTTTACCCTGCATATTTACTTAGTAGGGACATAAATACTGTTACAAACGTTTTATGCTGTAAAATAAAAAGTACTGAATGTTTTTGGACTAAATATTTTTTAATATATTTATTGATGTATATTGTATCCAAAAAAATCATCTTATTCGAAATGTCCGCCATTCGCCTTTACACACGCCTTAAGTCGCACTGGCCAATCGTCAATAGCTGCACGAACTTCGTCCATTGGAAAATTGGCCACAGCTCGAACCAAAGTAGCCTTAAGAGATCCAATTTTGGGGTATCTTTTGTGACAAACCTTGTCCTCTAAAACCATCCACAATTTGTAATCCAATGGGTTCAAATCTGGACTGCCTGAGGGCCATTCTTCAGAGGAAATGAACGCTGGCAAATTGTTTCGAAGCCAGGCCTGGGACGTTTTAGCCTTATGGGCCGGCGCAAAATCCTG
Source organism: Hydrotaea diabolus (assembly GCA_963513945.1). Classification (NCBI taxonomy): domain Eukaryota; kingdom Metazoa; phylum Arthropoda; class Insecta; order Diptera; family Muscidae; genus Hydrotaea; species Hydrotaea diabolus. The sequence goes on from OY740719.1 coordinate 130,558,600, forward strand.
CTGGAAAGTCCATGGCTGGTTTTGGAACAGGGAATTGTTAAGAGGCTTCACAACAGCTTCCAAAACGGTTTCTTGGTAAACTTTGGGCGATGTTTTGACTCCTTGTTCGCAGAAATGCAGGTCAAACCATGACTGAAGCTTTTCCACCCTTGGGATCAGTTCAGATGCTTCCTTAGATGACCGCACATACACTTTATTATTTTGCTTGTTAATTCTTGAACGGTAAAAAGTTTCTCATCGGTGAACAAAATTTTTCTGTGCAAGTTATCAGCGTGCTTCACCAAAAGACGTTTGCATTTTTCAATCCTATTTTTTTTTAAAGCTGCAGTCAATAAATGTCTGGTACGAAAGCCCTAAGTCTTTTTTAATGATTCGACTCATGTCCTTTTGCTTGATATTCATCTCACGGGCCATGATGTTCTGTTTTCGGAGCGGATTTCTGTGAATTTTTGATTAAACGGCTTTGATGATGACATGCGGTGTTCGAACAGAGCATGGGCGGCCCGACCAGTGGCGGTCTTTTACATCTCCAGTGTCCTCAAACAGTTTTATGCATGGGTAGACGAACATGCGGCTAATCCCTAGTGGCCGGAGCGTTTTAAAAATATCGTTTTTTTTCATTTCACACTTGACAAGCGCTATTACAGCGATACGGTTCTCATTATCTGACCACTCAATGATGAAAGTTGAAACAGTTTTATGATCCCGTTACAGACTAACGCTTTTGAGGTTAGCTTTCAAAACCCATATGACATTAACGGGGTATCTTCAGTTCTACTATTGAAATGGATGTGTTCAATGGTGTAACAGTATTTATGCCCCTACTAAGTAATAATGACTATGTCAAGATTTAGATCGGGAAAAGACTGTCACTAATGAAATAATTTCAAATAACATATGATTCAAAAAGAAACCACTTAATGAATTGTCAAGATCGTCGGTATGAATTTAAAAGGATTTCCCGGAAAATCCCTAATAAACATATTGTTCAGACTTTTTATTTTAATTTTCTAATATAGAGTTAGTTTTTTTGCTGTGGCAAACTCTTTTAAAAACATGGAAAAATCTATAATTTAAATTGTCAATTCACCGCTTAGCATTAAACGCTGATTTTTTCTCAAAGCACATTGATCAAAGTCCAAATATATTGATTTTATGTTGCAACATCTTTGTGTATTTCTTCTGCAATGTAATAAAACTGTTGTTAAGCTACTAAGCATGTTAGGCGGCGATATGTCCCTTTCACATTATGTTTGCTTAAAATGAGTTACTTATATCTACACACATACACGTACATACATATATGTATATGCCAAGAACCACATTGCATATTCTTTTTTCCAATTCCGTCTTAAGTAGGAGAATTACTTGGTTGAAACGTAGGTGAGGAAATACAGATTTAATCTTCTGTACATTCGTACAATTTGAAAAATTTTACAAGCCTTCCTTCAGACGTTCGTATGCTCTCATTATTATCCTTGAAACGAAAAACCCAAGGAAACAGGGGAAATCATAATAGACAGAAGAAAATTAAAAAAGAAACAAACAAACACGAAGATACTCGCTCATTGCATTTTGTATATCTTTGTTTTGAAATCAATAGAGAACGAATGAGAAAAAGTAATGAAATCGATTTTTAATTTGTATTTTGTTCTGTTTTTTCTGTTCTATTTATACACAGGAGGTTATGTTTATATGAATGGGGATGCAGTGAAGATACCACAACCTGTTGCTACCACCGTCTATGCAAATGTTCCTGTTGATACGGCAATGTTAGCGACCAATTTATATGGTCAACCTACACAACTGGCAGCTCCGGCCGCAACACACATCCCATTGATAGCAACAGCCGCTGGACCGCAACCATCACATCATCAAGCTTTACAAGTCGCCCCGGCACCAGGTCAACACCAGCCGTTAATTGCTCATACGGCAGCCGCACACACACAACAGCCCACATTACAAACAGTACAGGCAGCTGCTGCCGCCGCTGCTGCTGTAGCTGCAGCACCACAAGCACCACCACCACATCAACTACAAGGCCATCCGCAACAAACACACATACAGTACGCCCATCAAGCCCCAATGGCTACCGCAGCTGGTCAAGGGCCAACGGTTACTACAACAACGATCGATAACACCGAATATACAGTAATGAACGGAGCCATAGCCCAAGACGGCACGGTCGTCTGCTACGGTCAAGACGATATGCCAATGGGCGTGAGTGTGGGCGTTGGTCCACCAGGTGCGACGAATTTAGTTGCTGTTGATCAAATGTCTGGTACACCGGCAGCAACGGCACAACAACACAACGCCCATCCTCAACATCATGTGATTCTTACCAACGTTCCACAACCTCAGCAACAGCAAACTATAACACAACAACAGCAGCAACAACAACAGCAGCAGCATCACCATCAGCCACAGCAATCGCAACAACAAGTTGTTGTTGCTGGTGGCAACAATAATACCAACAATATGCCTAATAATACCAGCAACGTTTCCTCAAATTCAAGTGGCAATACAGGAGGAGGTGGCGATAACAACTCGATGCCATTGGAACAACTTAAACAATCGTTAGCAACGCAATTGGAATATTATTTTTCAAGGTTAGTCGGTTCTTCATTCATTTCATGTCTATTTACACTTTCATTGTTTCGTCATTTTTTTTAACAATCTTAAAATAGGTAAATATTGTTGTTTATAAGAATTGAGGAAACACGAGGCAAATAGTTTTGACTAAGAATTTTATATTTGTCTTAGGCTTATTCAGATAAGGCAACAATATGTGGCGCGAAACCAACTCTACTAAACTAGCTTGTAACAGATGCTACTGCCTGTTTTTTAGATTTACTAAAAGTCTGCGAACGCATAGGGATCCAGGTACTGCACCTGTATAAATTAGAACGTGAAGTCGGTTGAAGTCGCCTGAAAATATTCTCGGTTATGTCATCATTATTGCGCAAATAACGCTCGCCTTCCTTCAAATTAGCCTTACCCCAAATGTCTCGTGCAACGTCTGCTTCGCATTTATTTCACAAAACTAACATCTAACTTTCACACTAATCTCTCCAGTAATACTAGTTGGCACGAAACTTCACGTTAGCCTATCGTTAAAAAACCATCATCCTAACACATGCTGATGTACCAAATTTTGGGTATGCCTGTTAGACGTGATTGCGAAAAAATATACACAAACAATAAGGATCCTGATATCCATCCTATGTAGATTTCTTTTTTTAAATTTCGGCGGGTCCAAATTTCATCAGCAATTTATTCTTTGTTGAAAAAGTTTATTTTTCGAATTGCCTCAAAATGGTATCATAAATACGGGTTATGTTAATATCTGGAAGGCAGCGCTATTTATCGGGACAAAACTCTTGTAGAAAACATACGGTGTCTCTGTTGATTTGGTATTCCAATTGTCATTTTTTGATAACTATTGACATTAATTTGGTATTCTTCAAGGTACGAGGGCTGCTATATATATATTTCTGGCCTAATAATGAAAATGCGAATATTTATCATCAAAAATGGTTTTTATTGTATTTCAAAGTATTCTCCAGCATGATTTATACACTTTTGCATGCGCTCAAACCAGTTGTCGCAGCACTTTTTCCACTCCGATGAGACACCTCCATATCAGGGTTTTTGAACGCTTTAACAGCATCTTCTGGCTACGAAAATCGTTGACCACGCATTTTTTTCTTGATGTGCGGGGAAAAAAAAGTGATTAGGTGCCAAGTCAGGACCGTAAGGCGGGTGACCCATCAGTTCGACGTTTTGGCCGGTCAAAAAGGCGCTGGTTTGAGCCGATGTGTGAGAGCTCGCAATGATCACAATGATTCGTCTTCTATTGTTCGTTTTTCGAATTTCTCCGAAGACTTCAGACAAACAAATTGTGGTTTCCACTCAGAATTGACCGTCCTACGTTACTCAAGCGAAACAGTCGCCACATGACCAGTTTTGCCGATGAAACTGGCGACCATTTGCTTCGAAGTGCTTCTTCCACGAACAACTTCGTTGGATTTGGCTCGTCTTCGAAGACCCACGCGGTCGATTGCTGTTTTGTTTCGGGGTCACACGCATTGATCCATGATTCGTCACCTGTGTCGATCTTATAAACGTCTTTTAAAGCACCGCGATCGTATTTTTTCAAAATTTCTTTGCAGCAATCTACACGAGCCTTTTTTTGAGCAATTGTCAAATTGTGCGGGATCCATCAAGAACTAATCTTTGTTACGGCCAGGTGTTCATACAATATCGAATGTATGCTGGTGGAAGAAATGCCCAAGGATGCCTCTATCTCACGGTATGTCACGCACGTTCCGTTCACGCACGGCATCAATGTTGTCTGGCACAACGGCCGTTTTTGGACGACCTTCGTCTTTGAGCGAGCGTCGGTCACGATTGAATTCATTAAACCAGTTTTTCACAGTGCTATAAGATGGTGCTTCATCTCTATACAAAGATTTAAGTTCATCGATGCACTCTTGTCGTGATAATCCACGTCGAAAGTTGTGAAAAATGATCGCACGAAAATGATCACGACTTAATTCCATTTTTTTTGCCAAATTGATTTATTCAAGTCACTGTTAAGAACACAAATGATGGTCGTACGTCAAAACCAATGGAAATGTCAGATGGCGCCAAAAATATATATAGCTACCCACACACAACACAATGTGACGCCTATATTGTGTTAAGACAACTCTGTTGCTGTTGTCATTGTTTTGAGTAATTTCGAGAATTTCTTATAGTTTTTCTAGATGAGAAAATTTGTAACAACAAAAAATATTTATGCTTTAATTGTACAGATCGACACAGAATTACCAGCTCAATCGATTAAACGATGGCTGTATATATTTGATATTGTCCACATACAAATGTATGTGGCCCAAAAAAATGGTTCCAAAATATCGGGTGATTTATCTAAAGGTATTTTTTCAAAATAAAAAAATACAAAAATTCAAATCAAGTATGGAATCTTTATTCCTCATTAGAAAGGACATTTTATGGCATTTATTTTTTGAATATAATTTCCTTCAAATGTTGGCCTCAACTACTTCTCAGGCTGTCCATTCTGAGGGTCCAATTTTGGATGACTCGTTCGAGCATTTCGACCGGTATGGCCTTAATGACACGCGTAATGTTGGCTTCTAAAACCTGAATCGTAGCTGGTATGTCAGCATAGACTTTGGACTTTACGTATCCTCCACTCAAAAAGTCTAAACGTGTGATATCACAAGATCTAGGCGGCCAACTCATCTGACCAAAACGTGAAAGAAACTGCTCTTTGAAATGACCTCTCAATAGATCTATTGTGTGAGCAGCTGTATGGCAAGTGACACAGTCCTGTGAAAACCAAATGATGTCAAGATTGCGGGCTTCAATTTCGGGTAGCCAAAAGTCCGATATTACGGAGCGATAACGAGCAGTATTTACAGTTACGTTAGGACCATTATCATTTTTGAAAAAATATGGAACGATGAAACTAACAGCCCATAAACCCCACCAAACCGTGGTTGGGTATATAAAGGCACCCTGTGAACCCTTTTTTTGTCGCTCTTAAGGCCAATTTTGTTTATTGACGTTGCCGTTGAACAAGAAATAGGCCTAATCACTGAACAAAATTTCGGTCGAAAACAGCGGATCATCTTCGAGCTTTTGAAGAGCACAAACACTGAAACGGCTAAGCGCAGGAACATCGTAAGGGTGAAGGCAGAGTGCGCGCTCAAAGCGGAGCCGAGCCGAACTTATTTCATGCTTATATGAAATTTTGGGATGGCAGAGTGAACGCTGAAATCGGCGCTTGATCTGCACTGTTTTTACTGTTTTTTCTGTGCGTTTTGTGTTTTTTTTATATTTTTTTAATTAAGAATGTTATTTTGTAGTTGATATTTGTTAGTCAAAATTTTGGTTAATCAATAATGTCATTAATTAATTAATTTAATAATGGAAATTTCTGATTAATCCGAACTATAAATAATCAGTTAATTATTAAATTTGATCAATCATATTTAAATAATTTTGTTCAATATTCGAAAAATTTGTCAAACAAAACATAATTATTTCACCAGTATCAAAACGTCAAGAACCGTTTACAAATTACAAACAACTCATATCTTTACACATACAATCAAATACCAGCACCAATCAGCACGAAAAACGCTTTAAAACAGTTTTGTTCCATTCAATCGGCTTTCAGCTCGGCTCGGCGGGCACTCTGCCATCCCGACGCTGATTTCTACTAATTTCCCCATTACAAAATGTGCACATGGGTACCAAAAAACAAAATGGTAAATTTTTAGGGCACATAGGTGTAGTCAATCACTTAACTTCTAAATATGAAAATATTTTCCATTCTTGGACAATAGGCTAAAATAAAATGTCGGCTTACAAAAGAAGCATTCAGTTACGTTTTATGTAGCATAATGAATGAGTTTCCCACTCCAACGAGGTCAACGGTGGTAACAGTGAAAATTAAATGTGTCACCAAATCGAATATGACAGAGTTAGAGGATTCGTTTTGTTACCGACAGCTTGCCTAACGACAAGACCGGTTCTCGTGGCTATTGACCTTACAAAGGCCTTTGACACGATCAATCGTTCCACTTTGTTCGAGGGCATTGCAGAGAAACGTCCCTTCCGCCTAGTTTGAAACGTTGGGTCGCAAACTATATGTGTGGGCACCAGTCAAATGTAGAATTTAGAGACATAAAGTCGAAGCCCCGTAGAGTTAAACAGGGAGTTTCCCAGGGTAGGATGCTATCTCACTGTTTAACCTCAACCCTCTAAAATTCCTGCACCACTAGATGGTGTTGAAATTGTGTCATACGCTGATGATTGCATAAGACCTTAAGTGGATGACATATACGAGAAAATAAACTATTACTTCACAGACTTATCGCGCTTCTTTATTGCGAGGAATATGAAAATATCTGCTCCAAATCATCACCCACCTGTTTACTGCATGGACCGCAGAGGGGCGGTTGTCACTTAATGTGAAAGTTTTAACGCCGTCTTTCCTTCACCTGGATATCGAAGCAAATTCCCTATAGTCGAACAGGACTTCAAAACCAAATATATTGTTGTTACAACAATTACAATTGGATTACGGGGTATCATAAAACAGTATTGAGGAGAAACTGTTTATTCATCATTGTTTTCGATATATATTCCACTGTTGTCCGATTAAATTAAATCAGTGCAATTATCCTTTCCATAATTGGATTACTTACAACGGCCGAACGTTGTTGTATTCTGCATAGCCGCGTTATCATTATTAGAGCTCCACTATCCACTGCTTGTCGCATTATGAGCATATGGACTTCCTTTTCTTCTAAAGACTTGGAACAAATTTTGTGGTTGGCCACCACATGTGCCCAAGCAGTTTTGTCGATTCTTTTTTCAATTTGCAACGGTATTGTCAGGCATATTTGGTATTTCTGCAATATGTTTATTTTATCTTTATACACGCGTAAGACAAAAATGGTTGTCACGCTTAATTTAAGTTCCTCTTAATGAACGTTCATATACGAGATTTTATTAATATCACTACTCCTTAGGCAGTGGCAATAATAGTGAGTGGTTATGAACATTTATCCTGGATTAACTAAACGACGGGAAATTATTTTTTTTGCCACGCGCCCTTTCTGCCAAATATTTTTTTCAAAGCAAAACGTCGATAGGTGAATAGGGAGGGTATACTCGTACGTATATCGGATCAATTGAAAAGTTTTAATAAAAAACTTTTCTATCATGTAGAACACATAGTATTCTATGCATACAATTAATTTAATTTCCTTTCCATTTATTACAGAGAAAATTTAGCTAACGATACCTGGCTTCTGTCACAAATGGACAGTGACCAATATGTAGCCATTTGGACAGTGGCCAATTTTAATTTGGTTAAAAAATTAACCAAAGACCTTAAACTAATAACAGAAGTGCTTAGGGAATCGCCAAATGTGCAAGTGGATGAAGAAGGTCTCAGGGTAAGACCAAATCATAAACGATGCATTATTATTTTACGTGAAATTCCTGAATCAACCCCCGTTATAAGTGTAAAGGTAAATACATTTTGAGCTATTTTGGACTTCCTATAAAAAGGAAAAATAACAAAATTACAATTGTTCTCTTTAGAATATTTTTAACAGTGAAAACTGTCCACGCGTCCTGTCGTGTGAATTCGCTGGCAATAATTCGTGGTATATAACATTCGAATCTGATGATGATGCACAAAAGGCTTTTAAGTATTTAAGAGAAGATGTAAAAGAATTTCAGGTATGTGCACAATTTAATAAAAAATCTTAAAAATTAGCATTTAATTGAAAACATTTTCTGCTAACTTATTTTTACATCATATATTAAGGGTCAACCCATAATGGCTCGAATGAAGGCGAAACCATTAACACACAGATTACCAATCGGCCCAGTGTCAGCAATGAAAAATGGCTACCGATTGGCATCACCACCAGCCACTGTTTATGATCCGAATACTGCTGCAGCTACGGCGGTTGCCTACAGTGCGACACCACAACGTTTTGTATATACAGGAAACGGTGCTGGAATGCCTCAACCACCAGTATCATTTAATGGTCAATTACATTTGATTGTGAGTATCGATTTTGCATTTGAATTCCTTAAGATGGTTCGTCACGTCGCAATTGTTTGTTTGTCTTTCAGCAATTCCCACAGCAACAATTCTTTCCTAGTATTGTTACACCTTGGCCTCCGGCGGCTGCTGCCGCTGTAGCAGCAGCCGCATCTTCAGCACACAGTCAGAATTTCTATGATATTGGTAACGTATTCGCAGCCAATGGTTTGCCTCCTGCAGTACCTTCATATACCACTACATCTCAACCTCCAACAGCGACTACTGGTATAACTGGAAGCACAAAACCGCAAAGCGGTGGTGGTGGTGGAGGTGGTGGTCGGTACAATAATAGTCATCGCAACAATTCGGGCAACAGTGGTGGTTCGTCCGGTGGCGGACACCGAAAACAGTCCCGTAATGCAAATATGCAAATGCAACAAGCTCCTCAACCCCAGTTGGCTGGAAGCAATATAATTGTTTCCAGCGTGGGCGCAGGAGGTGCTGGCGGATTAGTGAGCGTAATGCCTGGAGCTATTGTCGATCCGCACCAACAACAACCAATGGCGCAACAGCATCAAATGCAACAACAACCACCACCTAATCAACAATCGACTACAAGTCAACAACAGTCTGGTTCACAGCAAAGCAGTAATCCAAGACATTACTCTAGCATGAAATCTAATACTGGTAAGATTTATTCTCCAACACAACCCCGGGCCGATGTGACAAATATTGAATGTGAAAATGGTGATTGTTCGATGATCTTTTTAATGACTTTTTTTTTCCGTTTTAGGTGGCATACCAAAGTCATCAATAGACAAATCCTATGGTGGTGGCAATACTGGTGCACTTACCAGCCATCACCACTACAGTGCCCAAAATCAACCTACTCACCATGTACAAACACAACAGCAGCAAGCACAGCAAATGTCTGCTGGAGCAGCAACACATATACAACAGAGTCACTATCCAATGCCTTCCTCAAATACGCAACAGAGCGGTGCAATGCAACATGCTTCCTCCTATACAACTCATTCTGCACCCACAGTGTCTGCACAACAGCAACACCACCATCCGCAGCAACAGCAAATGCACCAACATGAGTTACAAGATGATGTCGGCGAAGTTGTACATCAGACACAGGTGGTACAGCATGTCCAGCAGCAGAGTGGTGGTGGTCATCACCACAATCCCCGTAACAATATAACATCGTCTTCGTCATCCCTGGCCAATTCTATTGGTGGAGGCGGTGGTAGTGCTTCTGGCAAAGATCCACCACACTGGTCCCAACAAAGACTTAGACGGAGAAGACGTGATGATGATAACTCCGGCATGACCTATTCGCCTAATAATCGCATTGGTGGAGGCGGTGGGGTTAGTATTGCAACTTTTTATACTACAGTACCTACTAACAATTGTTGTTATTTGAATCCGACTAGTGGCAATAGCAATATACTGGTAGACTTAGGTGGGGGTTTTGGTGTGATAGGAGGTTTTGACACCGATGTAGGTTACAAAGCTGGCATTAGCAACAGCAGCAGCAGCGGCGGCGGCGGCTTTGGCGGTTACTTGAACCATGTAAACGTGATGGGAGTAGATGGGGGAGGAGGCGGGGGCGGCGGCGGAGTCAACGGTACTGGACAATTGTTTTCAGTTACTGGCGGCAACCCCACCACCACCACCACCGCCGATACCGAAAACATCACTACAGCCAATGTCACCACCAGCAATAGCAAAAGTGCATATCCAGCTTCTTATACTTCCAAATATAAGTCTAAAAGCACCTCTAAAATGACTTACACCACAAATAATAGTATCAAGTCTGCTATATCAACTACTTCTTCAAATATATCTAACAATTTCAATTCATCAAACAATCAAACAAACAGCAACAACATAACTTCTTCTTCTACTACTACTACTACTAATCAAATAAACAGTCAAATAAATCAACAACATCTAATACACTCTTCTAATTTTCAACAGCAATCATACAATTCAGGCCATCATTCTCAGCAAGGTGGTAATAGCGGCGGCGGTGGAGGCGGAGGAGGAGGTGGTGGCATGTCTTCAGCACAGGGAGGCGGCGGTCATCATCATTCGAATCGTAATGATATTAGTGGTGGTGGTCATCATGGTGGTGGTGGCGGCGGTGGTGGTGGTTATTCGTCTCATCGAAACGATAATGAACATCGTGGTGGTTACAAAGGTAACAATTACAATCCACATTATAACAGTGGTAGCGGAGGCCATCACCACTCTTCGAACAGTTCATCATCTCATCATCATAATCAACATCACAGCAATACAACATCTGGTTCCTCCACTCAACAGCAACAACAACAGCCGCAACAGCAGCAACAACAACAGCATCATTCTTCTTCCGCTTCATCATCATCTGCTCATCATCAAATGTCTTCTTCATCCTCTTCTCATCATTACAATCCGCATCATCACAGCAATGAAGGTGGTGGTGGTGGTGGTGTTGGTGGCGGAGGAGGTGGAGGTGGTGGGGTTAGTAGTGGACGTGATGTTGGTGGTGGGCGAAATTATGAAGGTGGCCGCCATGCTGGAGGTGGCGGTTCATCAGGTTATGCTAGTAACAATGATCGGTCTGCTAGTCATGGTGGCGGTGGTCGTCATCATGATAGTTACCATCACAACAGCCATCATCAGGGTCATCATCAACATCACCATCATCATCAACAACAACAACAGCAACAACAAAATGTTGCACCACCACAGCCGCCGCAATTCGATTTAGAAGCAGCTGCATTTCCACCACTGCCAGGTGAGTTTGATGAATCTACTCAATGTTTTTGACAATAGTTATAGAATTTTTTTGTAGAAGACAGAAAGTTGTATAAGTAACTTTGGGGCAAAAGATAATGAAATCTCTTTTCGAAAATACTAGTTTACATTATTTTCTCTCTCTTGAAATCGCAACTCGGCAAAACATTGTGAAAAGTACATAAAAAATTGATTTTTAATTGCCTTTTTTGCATGTAAAATTAGAGTGTCCAAAAGCGGCATTCCGGTTTCTCAAAAAACTAAAACTGGCATATGTCGGTTAACCCGGTTTTTTGCTGCCGGGTTTTTATTGCTTTATGTAAAATCAAAGAAAATTCATACTTAATCAAAGTAAAGGTAACAATTGTTGTCCGATCTTCATCACATTTGGCAAAAGTAAGTTATTTGATCCAAGGTCGGACGCTATTAAAATTGAAGTAAATCGGAACGGATTAAGATATAGCTCCCAGACAATTGTTCAACAATTTTCTTACCTTAGCTGTAGAAGCTACATATTTCATTAGATCACGATAAAAATTTGGCACAGTTTATTACGATCAATCACAGAAACCAGCTCACATAAAAATGGCTCATATTGGACTACGTTTCGAATAGCGTCTGTACCGTTTGTTTAAAAGGGATGTGTTCTAGCCTTTTAAACATGGATAAATAGGTATTAAATAACATCGATTTTTCTCACAAAGATTATTTTTTAATAAAAACTAAACCTCCTTTAGTTGAAATTGATTTAAATGCATTCCTAGAGCCTAAAAATAGTGTTAATCACTTTCTGAACTTGGAAATACTTTCCATTTTTAGGCAAAAGGCTAAGTACAAATAAGGCCCGACAGTCAGTTTTTCAAAACACGGTTTGGAGATAATATATTTGATAGTTCTACCAAACCGTACTTACTATCTGAACAAAGCCAAAAATAATAAGCGTACTACCTTAATTCAAATTTTTTGGACGAAATTCTGAAGACTCAGTGAAGTTGAATTTTTCTCTCTTCTCGCACTGTTTGAAAAGTCTATGATGTAGGTTGGAATGTTTTCATATTATTCTTGTACAATATTTAAATTTACCAAGAAGTCAGTTATTGGAAACAAAACAGAAGTAAATATGTTGACAAACTTACTAAAGGGTGGTTAAATTATAAAGGCCGATGTTGATTTTGAATAAAACGCAAATTAATTAGGAAATTATTGTCTTTTTTTATTATGATAATATTGGTATGGTTCAATTATGTATGGAAGAAAATATCGGCCAAACGACCGCCGCGATCTTGGCGGCGCACCTCCCTTTTAAACAACTGTCTGTCGTTTGCCTTTACACACGCCTTAAGTCGCACTGGCCAATCGTCAATAGCTGCACGAACTTCGTCCATTGGAAAATTAGCCACAGCTCGAACCAAAGCAGTCTTAAGAGATCCAATGTTGGGGTGACTTTTGTGAAAAACCTTGTCCTCTAAAACCGTCCACAATTTGTAATCCAATGGGTTCAAATCTGGACTGCCTAAGGGCCATTCTTCAGAGGAAATGAACGCTGGCAAGTTTCGAAGCCAGGTCTGGGACGTTTTAGCCTTATGGGCCGGCGCAGAATCCATGGCTGATTTTGGAACAGGGAAAAGTTAAGAGGCTTCACAACAGCTTCCAAAACGGTTTCTTGGTAAACTTTGGCCGATGTTTTGACTCCTTGTTCGCAGAAATGCAGGTCAGTAAACCCATCGTAAGAGACACCCCACCAAACCAAGATTGAAGTTGGGTGACGACCCTTTTCCACCCTTGGGTTCAGTTTAGATGCTTCCTTAGATGACCGCGCATACACTCTTATCATTTTGCTTGGTAAATTTTTTCATCGGTGAACAAAATTTTTCCTATTACGTCGTTTGAAAGTCCCAAGTCTTTTTTAATGATTCGACTCATGGACTTTTGCGTGATATTCATCTCACGGGCCATGATTTTCTGTTTTCGGAGCGGATTTCTGTGAATTCTTGATTTAACGGCTTTGATGACATGCAGTGTTCGAACAGAACCCCAAACAGTCTCCCCAAACAGTTTTATGCATCAGTAGACGAACATGCGGCTAATCCTTAGTGGCCATAGCGTTTTGAAAATATCGTTTTTTTTTTCATTGCACACTTGACAAGCGCTATTACAGCGATACGGTTCTCATTTTCTGACCACTCCATGATGAAAGTTGAAACAGTTTTAAAATCCCGTTACAAACTAACGCTATTGAGGTTAGCTTTCAAAACCCATATGACATGGGGTATGTTTAGTTCTACTATTGAAATGGGTGTGTTCAATGTTGTAACAGTATTTATGTCCCTACTAAGTATAATCGCTTTACCAGAAAGCGCTTGTAGGGTTTATTACAATTTAAATTTTACAAATTTTGACGAAACTTTGTAGCGAAAACATTTCAAAAGTATTGGTGCGGTAGTTTTGTAGTTATGAGAGGCAACGAATCTGACAACGTCAGTTATGAGAACTTTGTTAGTATATTCGTTAGTTTTGCTACGATTCATCTCAAATTTTCACAATATTCTTGAAAGGGGCTTCATTTAGAATTTTAAAAAAATGCTAATAAACGACATGCTACCTTGAAACAAGGGTGATATGTCACGCCCCAATTTCAGGCCGATCTTGAAAATAAATACACATTTTATGAAGATGTCCGTCCTTCGAGAAAAAAAAGCGTTGTTACCTAGGGAAGTACTTTCTTGACGATCTGGAAAAGTTGTCCTCCTGCAAGATGGTAGAGCTGCTGAGTTTTATAAACGGTTTGTTGTGGCTCAAGGGCAACTTCCTACAGAACATATAGCATCATTTTTATCATATGCCAAGGACAATCACAAAGGACCCTCTATAGGCCACTAAGTGAATGTACTGCGTATTAGTTTTAGAAAGTTAGAGACCAGCTCACCCGGGCCCCCTTTTACCTTCAACTCACCAGACAAAAATGTCTCAATAAGGTGAGCTTGAAGAATTTTAAAGCTTTTAGTTACTGATTAAGACACGAGCTCGTTTTTTTATATACTCCACGTAAATCGTCGTAAAAGTCTAAAGCGATCTAGCCATGTCCGTTGTTGTTGTAGCGGAAATGGTTGGGCACTTTTATTGGTCGAACCATTTCTTTAATTATTTTCTTTATTGACCGTTGAAACCATATATTGTCCATGTTGTCTCATACAGGTCACAAAAAGTTGGTTATCGTACTGTATAAAAAGTTAAGTTGCTGTGCAATAGGCCCACGCGGCCTAGTCTACACTTTGTTCCACAGCAACAATATTTCTGGCCGAACAATCAATACGTACTAATTGACTCTAATGGTCGGTTGTGTTGACTGGTTCTTACTTGTACGCTGAATATATAAGATATTACTACCAGGCTGTGAACCTGGGGCATAATATGGAGCACAGTACAATCGTAATGCTTTTTTCTCTAAAATATATTTTAAAATTTAAGTATTGAAGATTGCTTTTACCCTATGCGCAATAATTAATGTACATTTTCCTTGTTTTCAAGATTTGGGGCTCTAGAATGACACTTGCTTTGCAGACCGTTTAATTTCTTCAAGAAATATCTCCTTGATTTTCATTTGCCCCAATTAAATGTTTCCGTTGACAGATCAGTTTTTTATTTATATTTTAAACAACATTTTACAAGTTGTTTCATTGAAAAGCTTTTAAAATGATGTGTCAATTGAGTTGCACTAGAGTAAACAAGCTTGTAATATAAATTGAAAATTAATCTGTAATTTTAGCCACCTCATCATCAGTGGCCTCTAGTAATGTTGCTTCAACCAGTGGCTCAAATAACAACAAACAAACTGCCAACACGCAGCACCAACAACAAGTGAGTTTAAATGATGCTACAACATCTGCCAATAACAACAACATGACTATCAATAGCAATAGTAGTAGTAGCAACAGCGGCATAAGCACTGAACAGCAGCAACCACATCATCAACAACAGCAACAACAACAGCAGCCAAAAAACGTCAATACTCAACCCTATCACCAGCAACATCAGCAAACGCAGCAGCAACAAAATACAAACAGCAGTAATGCATCGTTGCAGCAAAATAGTTCCTCAACCGGCTCGGGAAACGGTACTAACAACGGTGGTAGCGGTTGGTCAGAAAATCGTCTAGCTGATGTAGTCCGTGGCAATAGCAGTGGCAGCAACAACAACAATAACAGCGGCGGAGGAGGGTTGGGTTCCGGAGTAGTTATGGTTGGAAAAAAGTCTCGCAAAGATTCTGGCCACAATAAGCAACAATACTTTTATCAACAGACACAACGTGGCCATGCCGCCGCTGTCAGTCCAACACCCACCAGTAACAATGCCGCAACAGTAGCTACCGTAAACAACAACAGCAACACCTCAACCTTATTAAATACACCCGCCATAGAGAATGCTAATCTGGAAGATATTAAACGTGAACAAATTGTCAACAATAATAATGCTAATAACAAATTATTGACAAATAAACAAACAAATTCTAACAATGCTAATAACTCTCCAACTGTGATAAAGTGTGTAACACAACAAAACAATACAACAACAAATATTAAGGCAAACAACAATGTTGCTGCCACATTCATTGCCTCCTCCTCCTCATTACCGGCTGCTGCTACCACCGACACTTGTGGTGGTGGCAGTGTTGGTAGCATTGGTGGCAATGGCACAACTACTAATCCCAATGATAAAACTAACAAGACTGAAGAATATTTGGTATATGTCGCCATGGATAATACACCTGCTAGTGGGGCTAGTGGCCATAATAAAGCGTCATCAGCAACAACGTATACAGCAACGGCGAGTAGTTGTAGCTCTAGTAGTGATGAACGCAATGCTAAAAATATTGGGTCATCGGTTACTGCTGCGGCCGTGTGTAGTGTTGCCACTATGACCACAAACCTGGCTGAATGTAATTTGAACAATCATAAAAAACCACCCGCCATAGCAGCATTAATTGCCAAAAAAGAAACTCCAAAAGATGCTACCAAGCAAAAGAATGCCTCCACTTCCACAAGCTCGACATCCACAGAAAATATAGCTGCTGCCGTGGTAACGCCTATTAATACCACAAACTCAACTGTTGTCGCTGCCACTGGAGGATCATCGGCGTCTCGTTTAAGTTATGCTCAAGTAGCTCAACGTAAAGATGATAATAGTAATACGCCCGCATCAACGGCTGGCATAACATCCCCTGTTGCTGTTAACAAACATGAAACGGCAACAGCAGTAGCATCTTCAGCAAACCATCCATCCTCTGCAAACTCCTCCGCTGCCACCACTACAAATGCTGTAAATAGTAACGAAAAGACTACTCCTTCATCTGCAAGTCCAACTGTTGGTAGTTGCAACAGTGGCTCCACGACCAATAATGCTGCTGGAAATGGTGGTGGTGTAAATTCCTCAGGTGCTGGTTCTGCATCTTCAAATCAAACTGGTGCTGTGAATAGTGGCAGCAATGTGTCGTCTGTAACATTGCGCACTGAAATTTCCAAAGAAAAAGGTGAGCATAATGTGAATAACATATTTCTGAAGACTGGGTAATTCTGAATGTGTTCTATGAACCCCTAATACATTCCGAAATGTAATTAATACACAATTTTAAAGTATGTACGAGTAATGTTTTTCACATTGAACATGGATTAACTAGAAGACAAGTTTTTAACAAAATTGCAAAGCGACATTGTTTTTCGTGGTTGGCTGAACACTGCTTTTATCGCGATTTCGGCTCCGTGACGACCTTCATCAGAAAGCTTCGCAGCACTTGTTGAAAGGAAGACTGAGACCATGTTCTCATCAAGTTTTCTTCAAAAAAATGTTCGCTATTTCTGGAAGTCACTGTTTTGCATATCACGTTTATTTATGTTTAGACGGTACTCGCAATTCC
Organism: Hydrotaea diabolus; assembly: GCA_963513945.1. Taxonomy (NCBI): domain Eukaryota; kingdom Metazoa; phylum Arthropoda; class Insecta; order Diptera; family Muscidae; genus Hydrotaea; species Hydrotaea diabolus. The sequence continues at coordinate 130,575,900 of OY740719.1, forward strand.
TCCAACGTGTCTTTAAACAAAAAAAGTAACTTGTTCCAAATTAGGACTATTTTTTGAATGACACATTATTTAGAGGTTCCGAGTGCTTCAAATAATCGCTCTCACAATTAAGATCTGGCATTGCCGTGGTGGAAATTTATTCGTCTTTGGCGCTTCGTTTCTGATTTTAAATTAAAAATAATTAAAATTTACCGAAAATCTCTTTTGATGTTGGTGTTGTTGTACCAACAATATGTTTTGTTTTGTAAGTCCGGTTTGTCTATAGGGGATCTGTTTCGATATCCAGATGAAGGAAACGCACCATTTAAACTATATGCGTCCAAAGAAATCTGGCGGTCATCTGAGTGGGCTGGGTCGGACAATTGAAGAGGTGCAGCCGTTATGTGGTCCCTGATGGCAGGCGGAACAAACGTCCGAAACATTAGTATCAATTGCATCACCCAGATCTTAGCTGAGTCAAAACCAAGCGCGTCTTCCGTAGTAGCGTGAAATCACCGGGGATGTTCCTCTAGCACTACATTCACGCTATAGCTGGACACTGCTGCTGCGACCTTATCAGCGTTAATGTCTTTAGACCTGCCTGATAGTTTCGATGAGCATTTCTGATCGCCGTCTCTTGTGGCAAGCCAATAAGAAATGTCACTATTAAGGATAAACTAAGACGCGTATAAATTTTACAGATTGGTGGCATCCCTTAAAAATAAGCAATAAGCTAAATTAAGAAAAAATTTGCCGAGTGCCTTCTAGGATCTTACATATAAATAATACGCAAAACGAAACTGTAGTTGACTTCGTTCCTTTAAAAATCAGTAATAAGTTTACAATCTGAAGGCCGACTATATAATATTCTACACTACTCGGATATAGAGAAGACTTCTTGCCTCTGCCCGGAATATAAGCAAGATCGGATTAAACATATAGCTTGAGGAGCGAAAGTGGCCCAAACAAGAAGACATTTGTGTTGGTGCTACATGAAAACATGGACTGATACAATCCAATTTAAGAAGGGATCTATTTCGCCCATATGCTAGCGGACAATGTACTATCGGAATGCTTTTTTTTGTTAAAAACTGTAACTGATATAAAATCCAATATTGGAGAAGAACTTTGATTTATAAGGTAATAGAGCCACCTACTTGCGAGCTCTACTTACAGCTATATGTTAATAGTTCTACTCACAGGCGTTGATTGTGAGAGAAGCTTTTCTTGGACGGCATCTATTTTACTGTTTGGTGTAACTAAAGATGACTTATTTTCTTCAGAAGTTTTTTAAAGAAATGATTTAATAAATCATCTTTTAAATTGGTTTCGGTTTGGTTATTTTTTTGTAAGAGAAATTGTTTCTTCTGTAAATATTGTAATGAATGGATTCCTTTTTGTTTTTTATTGACGAATTCTACGTAAATATGTGCAATAAAATATTTTCCTCAATATAGAATAGATTTAAGTATTTTTGTATGAAACCAGAAAATATGCCGAAATTGAGAAAAACTCAATATTTCAAAAAATCCTGGGATCCCGAAAAATCCTCAGTTTTCAAAGTCCCAAGAATTGTTTAAGTCAGTCCCGGTCGACATCTCTAATTCAAACTAATTGAAAACAAATGAAGGTACTTCCCATAGGCTATTTGATTTAAATATTTACGAAAGGTTGAATACTAAAATTGTGTTAATAAAAATAATCATTAAACCTGTTATACGATACGTCGGCTATGTATGTCGCACCTGGGGATTGGAAGACCCGAGAAGTCGAAATGCCAATGTATTCTTAGAGAGTGACAGTTTGATGAGAATTTTTGAATAAGTTGAATCACTGGACCATTTCTCTTTGAAAATGCAATTGGCAACAGAGGCAGAAACATTGTATACTTTTCATGTGACCAGAGATTGACGACATTGGCCAATCCCACGACAGCGTGTTCTATGTACCGGATTGGCCCGAAGCAGCAAGGGCTGTTACCCCGGCAATACGGTTGCGCTACAACAACAACTATCCTTGGTTCAGTTTAGATTTACTTACTTAATTCCACAACATCCCATTGAGAAATAAGCGGAAACTTGGGAGAAGAATTGGAATTGGAATACAATGAGAAAGTATTCCAATTCTGCATGGACAAAATATCTTTAGAAAACACATCATTGTTGGACATTTGGTAAAGAATATGGGCGGTAGATAAAATCACCCTTATACAAATGAGAATAATGAGATTGAAATAATACTTGGGACTATATTTTAAAACTTGTACTTTATTTTAAATATTTCCAATGTTTCGATTGACTTGATCAATTAATCATCTTCAGAGGAGTCAAGGAATAACAATCACCAAACTCACAACAAATCAACATAAAGTATTTTTATTAATGACCTTCCGAAACCGAAAATAAAAACTAATGATTTAAAAACAACAACTCAATACAATATTTGATTTTCAAATACTACTCGATTGAATTTTTATCTTAAACATTAACTGATTTTCTCTAATTTCTTTCATTTTCAGATGTAACCCGTGAAAATCGACAAAGTACGGGAAGTAATGCAAGTATTGGTGGCGGTAGTATGAATAGTAGTAGTATAAATAGCAACACAACAATTGCTGCAACAGCGCGCAATCAACGTGTTGATTCCAAAGACTTTAAAAACACTCATGCTAGGGAACGAAACGATACTACTGAAAGTAGTAGCAGTAGTTCAGCCAATGGTAGTGGTCGCAAAGCGAACAGAAATAGTAACAATAATTAAAGAAACAAGCCAGCCGATACGTCCCAAAAATCTTATAGATCGACAGACTTATCATCAACTATATAACCGAAGAACAAAAGAATACAACGCGAAGTGTTTGCACCCAAACTCTTTAGCAAACGTTACACTGATCCGATGCATATGATAAAATACTGATTAATCATTCTGTTGTATCTCAAATGCGATATTGATTCTTTTGGAATACATACATAATTGCGTATATCAAACCATAACAAAAATACATACATATATGGATATGTGCATCTATATGTCTGCTTAATTGTTTTGGTAATAACCACAGCGACGCACCACCAATAACAATTTTTTATTTGTTAAACAGCAAAGACATTTTTCGCATAACGATGTTAAATATCTGTAAACGAACAACAAAATTGTGGTTTCTATTGCACTATTTTTTATATCGTAGTTTCAAGTATAAACATAACATCTGTTAAGTTTTTTTTATAGATTTTTTTTTGTTAAAATATAAAACTTATTGAAATGAATATTAAAAGAAAAGACTACTTACACAACATTAGATTATTATAACGACAAGAAAACTATTACTACTACTACTATCACTACTATTATCTACTACTACAGCAACAATATTTGCCTGCTAAAGAAAAGAAAAATATGTGCTACTACCTACTACTCCATTAAAATGAAATTGACAAAAAATATCATCTATAATTAAAGTGCATAACATAAGTTATTATACGTCTACAGTGTATGCATGTACGTACAAAACAAAAAAGTAACAACTATAAACCAATTCTCGGTGTATTGAGAGGCGATTCTCTTCTTCTATGTAAATTTAAATACTACTTCACAAAATGAGAAATGTTCAACTGGAAATACCTGAAAGGTGAGTGATGCTTGAAACGAATATATTACTTTATGCAGGTAGTGTCGACCATCAGTCAATACGTTTGTATTGTGTTTGTAAACGAAACTGTCAAGTATACTTTTTCAAACTTGAAATGACATTTGAGTTTGAAAAATCTTTAAACATTTGAACCAGCAACTTTGACACTTTCGCTGTACTTATATACCACAAAAACACATTGCCCGTAGTTTTCGTATTGTTGTAGCTGATGCCACTGCCTGTACAATTGTGTCATGATTTTTTTTCGTATTTACTCTAATTTAAAAAGTGTTTTGATTTCTAGGTTGACCAATTTTTAAATGTTTGAACCTACCTTCTTAACCCTTCTTTAATGCCAATTTGTACCTATAATTAATTAACGTTTTTTTTTTTTACCAATTTTGTGTTCAAAATAATTGAATATATAACATTCAATATATAAATATATACACTTATATAAAAAATATAAGTGTATATTTTTTATATAAATATACACTTATGTTGCAATTTTTGACAAATTTACTTTCATTTTTGCAATTGGATTGTATCACATACCTTTTTGGTTTAGGATCCTTTTTTGTTAGACGTGTAGGTGTATACTTATATATGATACGCTTATGAACGAAAATAATGTTCTACCTTAAACAAACTAGATTACAGTGCAACCTTGACATCTTCGTTCACTCCGTTGTACAAGAATAGAGAATTTGATTTTGTTGACTGAAAACTATAGACAATTTGCGTAAAACCCTGTTTGTTTAAAATAATAACCATTTTTGGAAAGAAAGTTGTTCAATGAAAACCTTAGACAACTTTAAGCGAGCTTGGTTATTACTCGCTTATAGTATTAAAAAAAATATAAAAATTTAAATCAAGTGTGGAATCTTTATTGGTAATTTGAAAGAAAATTTTATGGCATTTATTTTTTGAATATAATTTCCTTCAAATGTTGGCCGCAACTACGCCTACGGGTTTCCATTCTGAGGGTCCAATTTTGGATGACTCGTTCGAGCATTTCGACCGGTATGGCTTTAATGACATACGTAATGTTGGCTTCCAAAACCTGAATCGTAGCTGGTTTGTCAGCATAGACTTTGGACTTTACGTAACCCCCAAAAAAAATGTCTAAAGGTGTGATATCACTCGATATAGGCGGCCCGCTCACCTGTCCAAAACGTGAAATTAGCTGTTTTTCGAAATGGCCTCTCAATAGATCCATTGTTTAAGCTGTATGGCTAGTGGAACCGTCCTGTTGAAACCAAATGTCGTCAAGATGACGGGCTTCAATTTCAGGTAGCATTAAGATCGATATTATGGCGCGATAGCTAGCACCATTCACAGTTACGTTCCGGCCATCATCGTTTTTGAAAAAATATGCTCCGATGATTCCACCAGCATGTACACCGCACCAAAGCGTGGTTTTCTCTGGGTATAATGGCACCTCTTGAACCTCTTCTTGTTGCTCTTCAGCCCAAATGCGGCTGTTTTGTTTATTGACTTTGCCGTTGAGCCAGAAATGGGACTCATCACTGAACAAATTTTTGGCCGAAAACAGCGGATCTTTCCCTTTCTCACCGCTCATTTCCATAATACAGTTGCCAACATTTGAAGGTAATTACTTTTAAAAAATAAATGCCATAAAATGTCCTTTCAAATTACCAATAAAGATTCCACACTAGATTTGAATTTTTATTTTTTTTAGTTTTGAAAAAATACCTCTAGATGGATCACCATCTTCCTGATTAACTTTTTTTTCTACAAATCAAACTTTTTTTAATGCATAAAGCCAATTAGTTCTTTCAAAAATTTGTCGTAAAGTTTTGAAGTTATTGCCTAAGTGACCACTTATTCGTTTAATAAGCGAGTACCAAGAGAACACGCCTATTGTGTTTCATTATTAAATGACAAAGTTCAAACTTTTCCAATAAAACCAGACATTGGAAAATAATATAAGTACGTTTTTACAGCCGATTTTAATTCAAAAGCAGATGCTAGTTTGGTTTAAACAACAGATACCTTTCTAAAATGAACGAAACATATGGCGCTGACGCGTTTGCGAATGGAGGTGAAGTGATGCTGGGGATGTCCGAAAATCCTTTGTAATATCTTTGTGTCCAGGCTCGCCTACGAGAAGATTATACGACGAACAAACCGTGAAATGAAAATAAAAGTGATATCAGAATGCTCCTAGGTATCCTAACAGAATATTAAAATGTTAAAGTGGTGACTAGAAACTGGCAGTTAGAATGGTCAAATACCAAATACCCTTCAAAAAATAGGATTTTTCGAGATCCATAAAATACGCATTTGTTTGATCAATAATTTCATCGTTGGAGCTGAATCTCTTTCCTCCGAGTCATTTCTTTAGGTTTGGAAATAGGAAATAGTCACTGGGGGCTAAATCCGGAGAATATGGCGGATGAGGTACCAATTCATGAAATTTTGCCACTTCACTTCAAATGAAGTGTGGAATCTTTATTGGTAATTTGAAAGGACATTTTATGGCATTTATTTTTTGAAAATAATTACCTTTAAATGTTGGCAACTGTATTATAGAAATGAGCGTTCGGTGAAAAACGGGAAGATCCGCTGTTTTCGACCAAAATGTTGTTCAGTGATGATGGCTCAACGGCAAAGTCAATAAACAATTGCCGCATTTGGGCTGAAGAGCAACAAGAAGAGGTTCAAGAGGTGCCATTATTACGTAAAGTCCAAAGGCTATGCTGACAAACCAGCTACGATTCAGGTTTTTGAAGCCAACATTACGCGTGTCGTTAAAGCCATACAGGTCGAAATGCTCGAACGAGTCATCCAAAATTGGACCCTCAGAATGGAGACCCTGAGGCGGGCGTAGTTGCGGCCAACATTTGAAGAAAATTATATTCTAAAAATAAATGCCATAAAATGTCCTTTCAAATTACCAATAAAGATTCCACACTAGATTTGAATTTTTATTTTTTTTTAAGTTTTGATTAATGGAATGGATCACCATCTTCCTGATTAACTTTTTTTTCTACAAATTAAACTTTTTTTTAATGCATAAAGCCAATTAGTTTCTCGTAAAGTTTTGAAGTTATTGCCTAAGTGACCACTTATTCGTTTAATAAGCGAGTACCAAGAGAACACGCCTATTGTGTTTCATTATTAAATGACAAAGTTCAAACTTTTCCAATAAAACCAGAAATTGGAAAATAATATAAGTACGTTTTTACAGCCGATTTTAATTCAAAAGCAGATGCTAGTTTGGTTTAAACAACAGATACCTTTCTAAAATGAACGAAACATATGGCGCTGACGCGTTTGCAAATGGAGGTGAAGTGATGCTGGGGATGTCCGAAAATCCTTTGTAATATCTTTGTGTCCAGCCTCGCCTACGAGAAGATTATACGACGAACAAACCGTGAAATGAAAATAAAAGTGATATCAGAATGCTCCTAGATATCCTAACAGAATATTAAAATGTTAAAGTGGTGACTAGAAACTGGCAGTTAGAATGGTCAAATACCAAATACCCTTCAAAAAATAGGATTTTTCGAGATCCATAAAATACGCATTTGTTTGATCAATAATTTCATCGTTGGAGCTGAATCTCTTTCCTCCGAGTCATTTCTTTAGGTTAGGAAATAGTCACTGGGGGCTAAATCCGGAGAATATGGCGGATGAGGTACCAATTCATGAAATTTTGCCACTTCACTTCAAATGAAGTGTGGAATCTTTATTGGTAATTTGAAAGGACATTTTATGGCATTTATTTTTTGAAAATAATTACCTTTAAATGTTGGCAACTGTATTATAGAAATGAGCGTTCGGTGAAAAACGGGAAGATCCGCTGTTTTCGACCAAAATGTTGTTCAGTGATGATGGCTCAACGGCAAAGTCAATAAACAATTTCCGCATTTGGGCTGAAGAGCAACAAGAAGAGGTTCAAGAGGTGCCATTATTACGTAAAGTCCAAAGGCTATGCTGACAAACCAGCTACGATTCAGGTTTTTGAAGCCAACATTACGCGTGTCGTTAAAGCCATACAGGTCGAAATGCTCGAACGAGTCATCCAAAATTTGACTATAAGAAAAACACTGAGGCGTAGTTGCGGCCAACAGTGTCCTTTCAAATTACCAATAAAGATTCCACACTTGATTTGCATTTTTATATTTTTGAAAAAATGCCTCTAGATGGATCACCTTATATTTGATTGTGGTGGAGGAATAATAATCGATTAACAATCGATTGCAAACACATTTAGAATTACCGATGATTGATTATTTAAAATGGAAGTGTTATAATTCTTTTATTTTTCTACAATTTCAGGTATTTCAAGCGCGTGTGTACATCAAAATGGATTATGATTTTTTTTAATAAGAAGGACAAAATGTTTGTGTTATAAACAAGGACCAGTCAAGTAATAATAAACTGTTTTCTTATTATTATTATTATTAACATATTATTTTATCGTAAGTGTATTATATAACAAAAGAAACATAACATAATGCTAAACAAACAACAACACTTTGTATATTTAAATACAAAACAACAACAACAAAGAAAAACGAAAGTAAATTGAATTTACAACAATATTAATACTAAACATATAAATAAATTAAAACCACAATACATATTTACTAAGCGTATGTATATACGTATATATATGTACATATTTACTGGCATACATGCATATATAAGAAAATTGTATGTATGTGTGTACATATCCATATGTATAGACGTATGCACGGTATAGGCATAAACGCAAAACACTGCAAACAAACTAAAATTAGATTTATTTCTCGAGGAGGACAGACAAACAAACAAAATGCAAAACACAATACATATTTTGTGTATGTTAAGCTAGGTAGTTTTTGACTTAAATTTTATTAATTACATAGCCTAAGTTTTAAAAGTGAGTTATTTTATTTTTGACTTTAATAGAGGTGAAATGAGCTAAAGAACGGTCTTTAATGGGCCAACACTACTTTTTATTAAGTGAATGTATATAGGTAAATTTTTTTTTTGTTTTAGTTTTCGCCTTTTATTAATATATAATTTTTGCTCATTTAAATTGAATTTTTAATTTTCATACACTCCGATATTTTTTTCGATATCAAATACATACGATACATTATCGATGATTATGCACTTTACAATCGACTTTCGATCTAAATTGAAATCACAAATCATGAATTTGATGCGTTGGTTTCAATGGGATTTACTGCGAAGTCTAGTTGTATTTGACATTTGCTTATAAAAGAAATCTCTTTACCTATTTGGACCGAAAGTTGATTGTAAAGAGTTAAACCACTCGCAAACATTTTTTAAGACCGACCTGCAATGTGGTATCTTGAGTTTCTTTTTTTAGTATGCAATATAAATGTTTAATTAAGTCACAATGTTCTTAAATGGACTAGGCCCCTGGTTATATAACTCAAACTTCTCATTTATTTCGTTCAAACAACGAATTATAATTCATAATCGTCTGTGTTTCAAAGAATTAACTGCCGACTCTACCTAATGTTTTTAAAATGAAATTGTTTATTGCTTTATTAATATCGAAAAGGTTGTCTCAAAACAGACCATTGTTATTTTTTTTTAAAACCAAAATGCGTATTCATTTTAAAATAGAAAGACAAAGACAAATTTGGTCATGACAAGTTTCAACTTTTTGCTATTTGAAAATCGTTTTATTTAGTAAAACGCATTTTATCCATATAAAGGCCATGTTTTGTTTGCAAACGAGCCAAGAAACTAAAATGGCATACAAAGCAGTAACAAGAATAAAAACGAAAAACTAATATGCACAGTTTTTTGGAAAGTTTTCTGTTAATTAGAAAAATATTAACTATTTAATTAATTTATACAAAATTAAAATTTTGGCTCGTCATATTTTTAAGGTGAGCTAAATTTAAATGATATTCTATTAAACATTTATCCATTAAATGCAGTATTTTCGCAGTACTTCCCACAGAATAGACTCTCTTTTGTCGTAATTTTAGACAGAAAAACTTTTTCAGCGTGGTTAAGAAACAATATGCATTGACCTATTAATGTGTTGGCAGCTACATTTACTAGCCACCCTTTAGATTTGGTACTAAACAACATCCGACCGTACCAATATTTTAAAGTCATTTGGCGTTTTTCCACAAACATAATATGAAAAATATTTCATTTTTCGTATTAAAATTTTATAAATGGGAATAATATTAAAAATTTTAGTATTAAAACCCTTTCTCTACAATTGAGATATTTTGAGACAATAAATTCTAAGAAAGATATTTTCGTACCAATAGGTACCAATTGACATTTTATCAACACTTTATTGGCCGAGGATATAATGCAGGCTTTTGTTGGATTTTACTTTGAAGCCACCATAATTTGCGTATGAAATCAGTAATATGTTGTGTATGCTAGAATTCTCTGAAGCCATGTAAAAGCTTCTCTATAAATTAAATTAAAATGTTTTGTGACACTTAGTTTTAATACAAAATAAATATCTTTTAGGGTTATTGCCGTATCAGGAACGTTTAAAAATTAATACAGTAAATACGCATAAACATCCATCACGTATACAATATATGAAAAACAGAACATTCATATATTCAAAAAAGAAACTCAAGGCAAACTACTTTAAGGTGTCATAAAACTCGAACTACATCGAACTTTGAGAAATGTATTAAAATCCAAAGGGATCGGAATCTGGTCCAAAAATCTAATATTTATTGTTTTTTTTAAGAAATATTAGAATTACTTTATTGCTATGATTTTCGGTGCTCAAAATTCAAATAACATCCGGTTTCTCAAAACTAAAGATATAATCGTGCTTAAATGCACTCCATTGAATTTCGGAGTTTAAGTACGTATTCATTTCCTAGTTTATGTATTTACTTTACAAATTTTTTATTACTTGTTCATTTTTGTTAAGGAAAATATCTAAATTTACATAATTGCGTGTGTGTGTGTAAAAGTATATTACAAAAGATACATAATATTCTCAGTTTAATGGTTTCACTTTCACTCTAAACACTTTTTACATATTTAAATGAATAAATAAAACAACTATTAATTATTATTACTTACTACACTCAAAACATATTATGAAACAACAAACAAAAAATCACATCCACATCAAGCAAGAAAACTTCGCAACTAAAGTTAATAAAATCAACACAAAACTCGCATTAACATTTTTCTTTAATTTTTCCAAATGCAAAACCACCCACCCATCCAGCCTCTTCAGCAGTCAGCCCACAAAACAACAAAGCATTTAATGTTTTATTTTTGATATTCCTCTGAACTCACTAACTTCACTTCACTCCTCTCAATACAACAAACGTCCATAAAAGTTTAACTTTTTAACACACAAAGAAACAACAAATTATTAAAAAAAAATACAGCCACCACAAAATGCATACACCATAACACAAATTAATAAGTTTGTAACGAAACATTTTGAGAACCTTCCAAAAAGAAACGTGACTTTTTTCCAATATTAGTTGAAATTATGTGCCATTAACCAAATTGATTGATTTGATTGCTTTAAATGTCTTGTTGATGATGTATCCTTCGTTTTTAGTTTCTTTTCTTTTAATTGAATGCATATAACTTTAAAATTCCTTTAAAAGCAGGTACTTCTGGTCCCCACTATGTACATATATATACTATATAGTATGTAAATATATATAATTAACATATAGAAACTATATCCCTCTGTAGGAAGAAATCTAAAAATTAACAAATAAGAAATTACCTAAGAAATTTAAAATTGTATCTTAAGAACCCAACTAGAAATAAAATTAATGAATTTACTTTTAAGCATAATAAACGAAACAAAATAAAATATTTTTTCTAAATTCGCCTAAAAAAACGTAGAAAGGTTTATCAATTTTTATACTGTATGTATACCCCTCTGTCACAGGTCCTCCCCTCTTTTAAGTTTTCTGTCTCCCCACCCTTTCATTTAACTAGAAGTGTACCTTAAACATAAAAAAAAAATCCTAGGAAAAAATATTTTAATTTTAAGAAATATATAATTTTTAAAATATTATTTTGTATAATCAAATCTTCTCGATATGTACTCTTCCTAACAATGCAGCGAGTGAAATAATATTGCATACACTACGGGTCTTGTTCTAAACCTAGAACAGGCTATACCAATGGTGTGTGTATAAGAGATTGCTTTACTCGGAAGATAAACACAAAGTGTATTTAGGTGTGCAAATCAAAGCTAAATGCCGAAACATTCACCTGGGCAATTTCTATAAAAAATTTGAGCTGGTAGATCTTTTTTTTTGGAAAAGTTTTCTACATTTAAGGACTTAAAAACTTTCATGCCAATCTTAGCCCTATGAAATACAGCTTGTAGCCTTGTTAGTGAATTTTCACAATTGACTAGCGATCAATAGTAGCGTTTCTGAATGTCAAATTTAAAATGATGATCCTGAATTAAAAAAAAAACTAAAATAAACATTTTCCAATTTAAGGTTCGGGCCCACCAAAGTTTTTTTTTGACGCTGCGTATTTTTTCCGGTAGTCTTAAAACCATTGATATACAATCAATTTTTTACAATCAACGGCATTTCTGTGCCGACAACTCGAATACCATAAATGTAAAATTTCAACAAATATTTCATTGATTTTCAAACAACCGGCAGTAAATAAAACGTCAATGTGTTCCTACCTTAAAATAAACTAATCCTTATAAGTAACCGACATTTAAACCGACGAATTATGAAAGTAAAAATGTAAAAAATAAAAACTAAACAAGCTGTAAAACTTATCGGTTAAATATTTAAACTAGTAAGCGTGTTTTATTTATCAAGCGAAAACATAGTTATCAAAAATATTAAAATATTATAAAATACTTTTCAGCCCTATGCCTGTCGTCTTGCGTCTCCTATTGTAATTTGGTATTCCAGAAGGCATTGCCGTCTATTATCGATAACTACTGTCATATATTTGGTATTTCGTAAGCGAAAGCTTCGACTTGAGAATATTTCTAAGTATGATTGTAGTGCCACTGATGCGGAAGATGATAAAAATTTCTACTTAGCAAGCTCGAGGAAGCTTTGGCGAATCTGCAAGTTTTAGAAAATGCAGTAAAAAAATAATTTCTCGTCTAAAATTCCAATACTACTGAATCAGCTGACGTAAGTGTTAGAGAAGTAGTTTTTATTTTCTTACACTTTCAATAAACTGGCGTCGTCGGTGTTGATGTGACGTCGACGACGACACTACTCAAAGACGGCGGGCTGATTATGCATAGTTCATAGTCTGATGCAAAATCCGAAGGCAGTTCGATGGACTTTTTTTGTGTTTACATTGTTTGATGGAATGCCCTTTTGCCGGCAGATTCTCGTTTAATGAGAATCTGCATGCTCTTAAGTATATAGCCGCTGATCATGGTTAAATCACATTAGTTGCTGGGGTCTGATGATGGTGAAGTAGCTTTTACCGAAACTACAGTCACCCCTGCTTGCAACAAAAAGTCTTTTCAACTGCGCTTTGAATACATTCGTTTCGTTTTTGACATTTTTTAATTTATAAAAATACCTTGGATATACGAGTCAAACTCCGTTTGTTTTGATTAACTTTAAGGTAAAGAAAAAAATAATCAAGAACAAGTGTTAATTAAGCTGGTTTGACCAAACTTAAGCGAATTCGCCGGCTTTTTTTGTAATTTTTAATTTAATTTATTTTCATTTTTTTACTTAAGATTTTTTTTGTGCGAACAACTTTTGTCCCGTATATCTAACACATTTTAAAGAAATAAAAAACATATAGAAATTTTGGTTATCACCATTGCGTTGATTTAAGTTAATTATTCGCTTGTTATTTAAAACACTTACAAACCCAGTTGCACTTGTCTTAAAAGTATCATTAAACAGCTTTCTTCGTTTTCATTTTATTTATTAACTTGTACACAGTAACCGAGCATATACTTCCTATATTAAACGCTTAAATGGAGGTCATATCGCCGCATTCCTTGGGGTATAGTATGTATCGGAAGAAAAATATATGAATTTATCTAAATTGATTCTTTAAGCATTGAATATTCTTTTTTTACGTTTTGCTAATTGATTTCATTTTTTAAATTACGATATATTAAAAATTATGTCTCATTTTCTGTACAAAACAGCACTAAGGATTACATTTTCGATTAAATTGTCCATATTTGCGACACTTAACTCAAATGAGCCAACAATAAAGTCAATTTTGACTAAGTTGTTGTAACCGTAACTGAAAAGAGAGTGACGGATAAAAACCGCGACCACTAATAAAAAAACGACACACGAAAATACTAACAAAATGTCTCTAAATTAAAAAAAGGAAAATATCGAAAATGCTTATTTGAAAAATACACAATACTCTAGTTTAGATTAAATGTTTAGAATCGGATCAGAGAGAGTTGCATCGAAAGTAAAAGAATTGCTAGAGATATATAATAAAACAAACTGAGAAAGCTCCTTAAGATCTGGGTTGTAATTAACTCATACGCTATTGGGCAAAGAACTCATCTGTTGTTAAAAGTGTGTTAAAATCTGTCAAAATTAGGTTTTCAATACGATATCGTTAATTGACAGCAGCTTCATTTGTTATCATTTCATTTTGTATTATGGTTTCTTATCCGCAAGTGTATGGGAGAACTTAACCCTTGTCCACATGTTTTTAGTAATGAAAAATAAATTTTATTGTTATCGTGATTACTTTTCACATACCAAACATTTTTAGCGCGGCTCTTACTCTTCCTGCACTCAGAGAAAAGTTGCGTTTTCACAACCGTTATTTGTTGCAACCAATTTTGAGTACATGGTAGTTCTCTTTAACATGATTTGACTTCATTCAAAGCTTCTCTCTACGCGCAATAATATGGAAAAACAATTGTTAGTCAAATTTAAATAAAACTGTCCGGACATATTGTCTGTTTGCCATAACAAAGGCAATTGATAATTGATTTTCCAACAATATATTCATTTCTTTCAAAAAAATTGTAACGGATCGAAAAAATGTCAATTGTATAAAGAAGTTCTATCCTTTTTATTTCTGAGGTTCATGTGCACGAGATGTGGATATGTCAATATTTAAATCAACTCTAACAGCAAGTTCAAAGACATTTTTCAAAAATTTTTCCGATGCAGAAATGGAGCGATGTATTATTGATTAAATATATTTAATTGATTGTTCCCATTGAATGACTTTTTGTCAAATATTGACGAATTTGTTTCGTGCAAATGGCTGGATTCGCCTCAAGGCTATTATCCTATCCATAAAGAATAAATAATTTTATTCTTTATGGATAGGATAATGGTGAAGTTTTGCCTCTTATTAAAATTTGTTATTTGATTTTATATTTTGGCTTTTCATGATCCTGGTAAGCAATACTGGCATATATATTTCACCTAACATTCTATTAAGGCACAAACAGAAAACTTCCTTCAAGCAATACGCGGAAGCACCAAAGAACTACAACCAACTATTGATTATTATAACCAATTGTTGGTTATTCAAATTAATTATTATTTATTAGAACCAATTATTGGTTACTACCAATTTATTGTTGTATGTATTCAAAACTTTTAGTTGCCACTAGAGGCGGTAACGCTAACTCTTATTATAAATCGAATATATTTCAAAACAAATTGCCATTAAGATAAGCAATGTTTGGTGTTCGCAACAAAAAGTTTTCATGTCCAAACGGAATTTTTGTAGTTCGAACCAATTTCGAAACTACGTTTTCTCTGTGTGCATTTTTTATCTCTCGGCGTTATTCTCTTTGCTACTCGGGTTTAAAAAAAAAACTAGAACTAGCATTTTAAAAAATTTCTCAATCCAAATAAGGTTTTTAGTACTGAAAAAAGGAAAATAATTTAAAATCTAATTTTTTAAAAGAATCATAAGCGATCAAATGACACGAAAGTTATTATCGCGCTTACAATGTCAAACAATATTTGTATATTTCTTTTATCAAAATATGCAAAATTTAACGTTAAAAGGAAAGATAGTCGTATAGAAATTGTAGTTTTTAATTGAAAATAGTCCAAAAAAATTGTATTGTTTAGCTTTATTTATGAATTTGATTTATGCCCTCTCTAGTAATTATATTTGAACATAAATTTGTCATAATTTGATCCAATTCCAATAACATCAGTATTTATGTATGACTTCAAAATTCTCGTCGTATTCATTTATTTTTGTTTTTTTTATATTCTTTTTATATTTTTTTTTTGAGTTCATTAAATCGAGAAGTGTTATGAGCTTAAAGACTGTGATCCTTTCTATACAATACAACAAACACCTTGAGTTTTTTTTTTCTTAAATATGAATGAATTGAAGAAATATTTTCCACTTTTATTTCACTTTTTATAAAAAAAAAGTTATTTTTTTATATAAATTTTTGAAAGCAAAAAAAAAAACAAACGAACAAAAATAAATAGGGAAAACGTAATATAAATAGTACTGACCGATATAAAACGGATAAATACGAATACATGGAAAACAAAATAGTAAACCGTTACCATCTTCAAAGATAATACTTTTTTTAACGCATATACTTCTCAATAAATGCTTATAACATTTCAATGATTTAAGTGTATTTTGTTTGAAAACTTCAAAGATCTTTTATCTGCCCCGCCCTTTTGCCCTGAATTAGATAAAAACACACTCCCTCTGTTAGATTTGTTTAAATCCTAAATCTAATTGCTAAAAAGTGCCTATAATAATAAGAAAAACCAAAACGAAAAAAAAACACAAAATATGTAAATAATATAAATCGATGTCTAAAAATATCAACAATCGCAATGATTTGTTTGCTAATTAAGCATGCTGATATTACAAAAAAGAATACCCATCTCAACTAAAAAGGTATACTAGAATATTGTTTTACTTTTCTTGAAACATTGTTTTATTTTTCTTAATACATTGTTGTTTTTCTTTTTCTCTTGTATAGTTTTTGTTTAACTACGTTCTATATAACACCATTAGTTTATGTATTTATGCCTTAATTATAATATATATATATAAACTTTGTATAGTGTGTAATACATTTTGTATATATTGTATGTGCGTAGTGTAGTGATAACGATTTCCCCTGTAAGTACTTTAAATTGATGAAAGAGTTAGGCTACACCACACTATACGCATAACTAAAATATCTTTTTAACTAGTTTGTTTTTAAAAGTTATGCATAATTTCATTACAATTATTTCAATAATTTTCTTTTTATAATATGTTAAATAATTTTAAGCTTTAAAGATACATTTAATGTTTAAAATTGCTTCGGAAATAAGTTTCGCTCTCAATATTAAAAGCAGTTAATAAACCAAGCGTTGCCGTCTTGCGTAGTTATTGCTTAATAATGTGAAAAGGCGCTTTGGTCTGTGAGCTGTTTAATTCAGCAAAATGGGAATTTCGCGTATATCAATTTTTTTTCTTTGACTATCTTGGGTGTATTTGAGGAAGAAAAATTCTAGCGCAAAGAAGTGTAATGTACGAGTATTTAGAGAACATTGTTCCGAGCGTAAAGAAAATTCCCCTTCTATTCATGATGTTTTCACAGTAGGTAATATATTTTATTTATTAATACCAGTGTGTTCTGTAATTCGTTTTTGACTTTTTTTCTCTTTGGAAAAATTGGACTTGAGTGGTTATAAATAAGAGCGTTAATATCAGTTGACTACAAGCATTGCAGCGTGTTCTGCAGTTCGTTTTTGGCCTTTTTTCTCTTTGGAAAAATTGGACTTGAGTAGTTGTAAATAAAAGCGTTAATCTTAATTGACTAAGTATTACCGAAACTAAATCGCATCGTACAAACATTTGAATTTTAACAGAAAAAAGGAAACTATTCGCTCTTTGCGAATGACATTGTGTTTCGGCACTTTTGGTTGGTTTCTGCAATTCTATTGAGATGTCCCTTCTGCTGTATCCTATTCTTAAATAAAATACAAATATGACCTAGTGGCTCAGTTATGTTTTGAATAGTTTGTTAATTCGCATGATAAACGCTCATCTATATTTATAAGATCATTCATCTCAACTGACTTCTTGCGAAAGTATTTCAAAAGGAAACTCACCCATTGTATATGAAATTAAATTTTGATATACGTAGTTGGATTCTATGCTATTATAAAGCGTTGACCCTTTCGCTGGGGTTTTCCTTAAGGATCTCCATATCGTCCCTTACTTTTCAGACACGAGATGGTATTAAAGAACGTTATTGCTGCAACAGAAAAATCTAATTTATTAATGTAATGTACATTTTTTTTAATACAAGCAAAATAAATTTTATTTATGAAAAATTAACGCTTTGAATTTAACGGAGAACATGGCCCTTAATTAGACACATCATTTTTTAATTATGCCCCATACGAATAAGCTACTGAAGTTACTGCTTTTGTATTTTCGTCCAGTAAGCTATTACAATGTGTGTTTGAAAATTGACATACGATATTAACTTAATTGACATTCAAAATAAAAACAAATGCTTATCAAAATATGATCTTGAAAATAAAAAAATAATAATAGCACTGACTTTGAATCAATCCAAAGAGAGAAAAAAATAAAAGGGGCTTTGCAGAACACTCCCGAATGTAAAGACCAATGATTATTTCATGAAAATTTCGTTTTAAATTGTAATGACTGAAATTGTTTTGTTTAATAGTCGTTTTTTTTTTTTGACAGTCAACCAGTTTAGATAAAAAATTCATTGATAAAGGTAGCAGTTTTTACTTCTTCAAATAATGTAATTCGTTTCAAATTGAGCCGGCAATTGAACACAAAGAAAATACTATTTATCGGTTTTTATAAACTCGTCATTTTTCTTCCAGCCGTAAAATAGTCCTGTCAAAATTTCCATAGATTTGTATTTTATGCCTGCGCAACTTTAAATTGTTCTTCCCTTAAAAAAATAATTTGAAAAATATTTATACAAGCAGGGATGATGAGTACCATACAAATATTTTTTTTATTTATATAAAAGGCGTACTGAGATCTGGAACCTTTGTAAAAAAATTATATGAATAATCCGCTGACTATTTCGTACTATGTTTTTAATATCGTCCTTTATCTGGCCTGAAGGGCCAGGCCTGATACTAAAACGTTACTCATCAAGAATACGGACGTGTGATGAGAAACGCACGACTTGCAAATCATACGATTTATTTAGCCATGTGGTGCAGTTCGCGTGTTTGACTTGCGATTCTATTTCGTTATAAAAAAAACATGTGTTTTTACTGTCAAATACAATAAAAATATAAGAAATAGCAAAATTGTAAATAAACAAAAAACCCAACGCCTTGTAACACCAATATTTCGATTTTTGTGTTGCATTTACTCGCCGGTGCATTAGAAATATTAGCAAAATTTTAATGAAATTCTTAAACTTGTACTGTAAAATGTATGAAAATTATTTGTAAACACTACGAGTATAGTGCCCCTTTGCTGATCCGTTTAAAAAGAATACCCCAGTGTGTGCTTGCAATTTCAAGTCGCTAGATTTTAGGCAACTGCGAACGTCTTCGCACCTATTGTGCGTTTTCAAGTCGTTTTCACATGGGCGATACGAGTAATAAATTTACAAAACAGCTGTCAAACACTAGATAAAACCTAGGCAATGGCGAGAGCTTACGCACTCACATTTTGCCGAGGTCGATTATATAGATAGGATTTGAAAAAACTAAAAAAGTCTGCTGTGTCCTACACTTTAATATTAAAGCTCTTTTCAAATTAAATTACGAACGTGCACAAAAAATGTCATTTCTTTGTCAGAGACAAAACATTCAATAAAACGTGAAAATCTTGTACAAAATAAGCGGCATGCTAATTTTTAGTAAGACCGTCATAATTTAAAAAATGCGATTACGCAAAACTGAAATTAAAAAATTCTCGAATTACCATGTTAATAGGAATTTGATAACGCTCATGGGGTACCTTTTAAATAAGATCGCTCTAAAGAGTATTTAATAAAACTCAGATTTTGCACGAAATGAGCGAGATTTCAATTGATTGATTGGCACTCCCAGTATTGAATGGTTTGCATTATAAAACCCGCTATCGGCAAAGTATTTCTCTCGTTCACTACATTTTTTGTAGACTAACACAATACAAGCATCAAAGTGTAACTTAATTTCTGTCAAGTAAATTCAAATTATCGGACGGACAGTATCAGCTTTTGTTTTGATAAGAGATTTTAGGGTTTTAAATCTATATCAGTGTCTATAAATGTCTATACTGCTTTCATAGACGATACATCTTCAAAATGAAATTGAAATTATATCGGTGGTATTACCCTAAACGTTTGTTTTCAATTAATGTCATTATTTAGACTGGTAAAAAGACTCTAAAAATCATAGATATTTGAAAAATGTAAATATTTTTTTAAAATTCAATTTATTTTTTATTTATTAAGTTAATTTTTGTTTGTTGTTTGTGTCACCCAGCCATTAATTTGTAACTTCTATTTCCCACTTAGCGGAATAAAAGTGAAGCCTATCGTTAGGCTTCAGTTGTGAACAAATATGAAGCCTACTTTTTGGTCTCTCTAATGTATTGATAAAATTAAAGTCAACATAAAGGCATATTTTATGTAGAAATTTCTCAATTATTGTTTTGTTATATTTTTTTTGGATTGATTTTATGTTTTTTTCTTTTTCTCTTGTGAGTGTAACAAGCTTATCGTTAATTTATATAGTTTTTTTCTTTCTTAAAATTCAAGAGAGAATTACGCACATTGTTAACATATTTGTAATTGTTATCATTATAAAAAATAACAAATATTGTCCCCAAAACAATATAATTAATGCATAAAAATAAAAATGCGTAAAAGTTCTTTAAAAAAACTCCAACCTAAACAAGTTATAAAAAAGAAGGAAAATATTAAAGTGGAAACAATTAGCGTGTATAAACTAAAAACAAAAATAAGGAATTATGCAAACAACACCCTAAGAAACCGCTAAATAAAGTTTATATACATGTAAGAATAACAATTGAACAATATATTAAAAACTATAAATAAAAAAAAGTTTAAATAAAACAAAAAAAAACTTATTTAGTAAGTAAGTAAAGCTTATATTGTAGGTATATAGAATATTAAAAAAAAAAAACAGAAATATATCAACAATATCTAGAGTAAATAAACGAATACATAACAATAATTGTGTAATATAAAACCGAAATCATAATAACCTAAAAAAACAACAACAACAAAATTAAATATGCAATGAAAAACGAAAATCTACTGGAAACAAAAATATTTATTATAAATTATAAATAGCATAACACAAAACACTAAAAATACCTTAATTAATACGAAATGAAAAACAGAAACCTACTTCTAAGACAAAACAAAAAAGGAAATGCTTAAAACAAGAATGAAATCATAGAACGCTAGGTTTAAATTTATACTAAAAAAAGAACACGAAAGAAAAACAAAACGTGAATAAAAAAATCCTCAGTTTTATTATTATTTGAAATGCAAGAAAAGTTACAACAAAAAATTAAAAAGTATATATAATAATTTAAAATGCATATATACATATATATGTATATATAAAGCAAATACTTAAAAGTATATAAAACATAAACCTAAACTAAATAATACTAAATGTTATTTAATCTTAAGCCTAAACAATATATATATATACTTATAAATATATATATACATATATATATACATTAAAATTTACTATGAATTTTTTGAAAAGAAATTTAAAAAAGAAAACCAATTATCCTGTGTTATAACATAATACTATTGTAAAATATTCTAATATCATTATTTCTACCAAAATTAAGTATTTGCTTTTGATTATTAATTATTAGTTTTTAATATTAAAAATAACAAAAAAAAGTAAAAAATAAAATAAAAAACGCAAAAACCAAAAACTAACAAAACTTTGTTTTATTTTAAGAAGTTTCTGTCAGTTTATCCGATTTGCATACGGCCTCCACCATAGACGGTTCACGAACCCGAAAGGGTCATGGCTAGATGTTATAATTTTCGCCGCTTAATTAAGCTAACGTTAAGATTTATAACCACACATTTTTGATAACTTTGCCTAAAGTGTACTGTTTTCAATGAAATTTCGTAATGCGTCGTTAAACTCGTAGTGTGGCAACCACATTTGACTTTTGTGCACACAAATAAGAAATAAACATGTTCCGGTATGTTAAATGAAATTCGATTTGTTATTTCAATTTTGAATAAATCATTATAAGTACATATTCTATAATCCGAACAGAATGCAATCTGTATTTCTAATTGGCATCAAAATATGTTACATTAAGTTTTAGTTTTTTAGCCACTTGAGCGGAAAATCCCATTTTTTTGTGATACATTTTTTATATTTTCTGAGGAATAGACATTAGTTTAAAAGTGCGTCATAGTTCGTGCGCAGTTCCATTTTGTTGAATTTTTTCTTCATTACGCTTTAAAAGTGGACTTATTTTTTTCGCAAGAAAAACTTACAGCAAAATTCTCCTCAAACTACATTTTATTATTTTTGTATACCAAAGAGTGGATGGAAATACTAAGTTTGTCTTTGCAATATCATGGAATATTGATCAGAGACCCTTTAATGTATTTATGATATTGATCGTAGTTAATTCTAAGACCATCCAGACAAGTCCGTCCGTTCGTGTGTCTGTGAAAATCACGATTGCTTTCAAACAAATCAACCTTGGATCCGGAAATTTTGTCTAGTGAAGCTGTTATGATTTTTAATGGTCGAAATCGACCTAAGGAGGAAAAATTGACGTTTAAGGGAATAAAGGTATTTTGGAAAAAAGTACATTGTCTTGAATATTTTTCTTTTTGTTTAGCTCGTTTGTTTTATTTCGGTCTGTTGCTTTTACACATTGAACGGGGATTAAACCGGCTCAAGACCTCTTGCTTCTATATTTAAATAGAAGACAAGTTTTTAACAAAATGGCAAAGTGACATTGATTTTCGTGGCTGCACACTACTTTTATCATGATTTCGGGTCCGTGACAACCCTCTTCAGAAAGCCTTGCTGAAATTGTTGAAAGTAAAACCGAACTCTATAAGGCCAGGCTCTCCACAAACGAATGAGAACTACTGTTGTAAACCTTACTTTTCAAGTTTTCTTCACACAATTGCCCACGAAAATACAACTCACTTTTGCCACCTCTAAAGAGACTCCACATCGAGAGCCATCAATAGATTTCTTTTACAACAACGTGTGTGTGTGTGTTGTAAAAAGAGTTTAGTTGACTATGTCAACTTGTGTGCCGTGCCGTACATGTACGTATGTTTAGCTCGTTTGTTTTATTTCGGTCTGTTGCTTTTACACATTGAACGGGGATTAAATATAGAAGCAAGAGGTCTTGAGCCGGTTTAATCCCCGTTCAATTTTCGTGGGCAATTGTCTTTCCACAGAAAATAATACAAAGGGCTTAAATCACAGCCCCGATGCGGCCAAACGACATCACAATTTCGGCTGACTATTCGATTTTCAAAAACAGTGCGTAAAATATCGATGGTTGCGTTGGCTGTGTGACATGTGGCCCCGTCTTGTATAAACCAAAATTCGTCCATGTTATTCCCTTGAATTTTTGGAAACAAAAATTCATTAAGCATTGCTCCTTGCTCGTTTTCGAAAAAAACGGCACAAAGTTGCCGCCAGTCCAAAATCCACACCAAACAGTTACTCGTTGTATATGCATTGTCTACTTAATAGTCACGTATGGGTTCTCTAAACCTCATTTGCGGCAATTTTGCTTATTAACATAGCCACGGAGATGAAAATGAGCTTCATCGAAAAACACTAATTTTCGGTAAAATTCTTTATCTTCTACCAAACAATCTCAAGCCCATTGGGAGAAGCGAAAACGAATTGGATGGTGTTCCTTCAGTAAATGAGACGGATCATCCTTCCAATAAAACTAGCAATTTGAACTACTTATCAGTACTTTTTTTTACAGCCGCTTCAAATTTAAAATGTTAAATCGTCCAACTTCAATTTGTTGGGACGCACTAAATACTTCAAAAAAAGCATAGTTGCTGGATGTTTCGCCCCATCTGGACCAGAAACAGTGTATGATCAAAGCGAGCGATCAATAGTCAATATATAAGTAGAAACGAATATTAAATTAAAGCAAATTGTTTTACAGATTTAAAACTGTTATTACTATTTTGAAGTTTTGGCTGAAATCAGGGTCGGACTAATGAGTCGAAGGGGACCAATTGTAAATATGGGCAAATGGTTCCTCAAATTAAACATCGATGGTATTCTGCATTCAATGTGGACATATGGGAGTCCAAATATACACTTATTTTAAAGTTGTGGCTATGATTGGAGTTGGACGAAGCGGTGCAAAAAACACTCCTTATGTTTAACCGAAGGAACCACTATTAAATATGAGCAAATAGCCACTCAAAATTAAAGCCGGTTTTACTTCAAGTAAAAATAACTAATTATAAAGTTTGAGGAATTATCATAGATTGGGTCGGACGAAGGGCCCAAAAAGGACCATTTTTATACACTGTAAAAAAATTACAAAAAACAATTGCAAACATCAAGACTCGCTAATTATTGCGTATAACAACATATTAACAATTGGGGCGATAAATGGTTAGATATAATTATAAACACAAAACCATAAGGTTTGTTGGACTAGAATATGATTATTATAATGGGTAGTCCAACCTTAATGCACGATGTTAAATTTGAGTCACATCTTAACGTCAAGTTTTTTGCCCAACTCAATTTGGCATTTCTTTGTTTCAGTGTTTGACAAATTCAACCATGGAGAGGTAAAACTCAACGCGTTAAGATTGTTTAAGACTTTTACAAAAATGGTCGTTCAAATCAAAATGCTATTTGTGCACAAATTTCAGTTAAGCGGGTCTGTATGAAATTTGAAAACGCCTGACAAGCAGTTACCGTGAATGGTGTTCGCTATCGCTAGAGAATAATGGAGTTCTTTTGGCCAGAAATTTAGTAAATGGACCTGGACGATATGTGATTCCAACAGGATGGTATGTCTTAAAGTCATTGTAAATATGGATAGAGGTATTCCACCGAAGCCGTGGCAAGCATTAGGCAGATAATTTGTTTCACACATAATTGTCATAGATCTTTTTTCATAGCCGAAAATATTAAGATAATTATCTTAAAACTTTTTGTTTTATTTACAATTATTTACGACACTGTGCGACGCAACCTACATCATGCACCACCGAAGTTTTAAAATCATGCAAAAAATCAACGGCAAACAACAGTTTTTCTTGTAAAGGGGTTTTCAATAATGGCATAACAATTCGTATCATTATGTCAACGCACCCTCAAACATTTTTAATGATCTTTCAGTGTCAAAACGTTAGTCGAAGTCAACATTTTCATCATGGTAAAGTTTACTTTCGAGCAACGTTTGGAAATCATTTAAAATTACTACCGATATTCTGAGTCGGTGGTCGCAACTTTAAGAGCACTTACTCCAATTTTCGAACGCAATAATCGCTTCACCCGACATGCTGTGTGCGCTATAGCGGAAAAATTTTGATCCAAATTTTCAGTATTGGATGTTCCAGCGCCAAAGAGACGCCGTACCTCTCGCAGCCGTAAGTGTTTCCGTTTAAAATGAGCCAAATCATTCGATTCCACATCGTTCTCGGGAATTGGACATCTCTTAAACCACACTGTGGCTTATTGTGCGAAAAGATCTTGGCCTTCATCCTTATAAGATCAAACTGACTCAAGAACTAAAGCCACTTGATCAATTGAAACGCCGAAACATATCCGATTGGGCTCTGGCAGTTTCATTTAAAACATTTTCAGCGATGAAGCTCATTTCTGGCTGAGTGGTTTTGCCAATAAACAATACTAATATATGCGTTTTTGGACTCAACAAACCCACATGTGCTTCAAGAGACACAATTGCATTCGCAAAAAATTACTGTGTGGTGTGGTTTTCATGCCGGAGGTGTGATTGGCCCGTATTTTTTTGTCGATGAAAACAATCGGCATGCTACCGTTAATGGAGAGCGCTATCGCGCCATGTAAGAAAACTATTTTTAACCAGAATTGGATGAGCTTGATATTGCCGATATGAGGTTTCAACAAGACGGTGCCACTAGATGTAACGAATTGATCCGAAACAAACACTCTTCGTCACCTCAACAATATGTGTTTTTCGTTTGTCCATTTTTTCGTCGTAGGAGCAGCACTTCCAGGAATGTCTGCTTCGGACAAAACCCCGGACCTTGGATCTGATCGGTTTGTCAGAACCGTGTACACCATCATGCAACTTCTTTAAGGTGTAATTGTTGCTGTTCAGGTTTAAGGTCTGAACCACTTCTGAGAGTATAGCCAAACAGACTTTGTTGCATCTTGCTGTATCAACGTTGCATCTTGCTGGTTTGGTGTCATCTTCGCCGTCTTTACATTCGATTTGGTCGTCATCATCATCCAACTATGAGACCCCCGGAGTCTCCCTCGCAGCAGCATTAACATATATAGCACCTCCATTTTGCAATTAAATTGCAATGGTCGCTGCGATCCAGGGACTAAACTGAATGCCACCAGCAGCCTGCACAGTTGTGATGTATGAGCTTGACTCTAGAGACCTATGCATGTAATGTATGGGGGTAGCAGTCGAGTCTGGGAATGCCCGAGATAGAGCTGTTTAACTTATAGAACCCGCCGGTTGGTAGCCTGGCATTAGCAATCTGATTTTGTCCTTTTCTTTATTTATATTTTTCGTATTAGGATAGACTCTCTGCTCAATAAGTGCCTAGTTAACGTTTTATATCATTAAAAAGGGACCTTAACCGTTTTTTCAAAATAATGTAACCGTATGCGATTATAATAGGAAAGTCATCGCTGGCTTCCGGAAGGGGGAAACGAGACCAGGTAAGTGTGGAAACTATATCCACACTGGACATGGAGAAAGGGTATGCCTGGTGTTGAGTAGCGTTGGAAAATCGTCGTAAAGTACTCCATGAATGTTATTAGCCGCCTATTCCTTCGACATAACGGCAGGGTTACGCAGAGACTTGGATCCCCAAAAAGAGATTTGGGCATTGAGTTCACCAATTACTATGCTGTGAGTCAGAGAAGATGCGTATAGAACTTTTTAATTCATTTAAAAGTTTTAGGTCACACTCTTTGTAAATGTTGGTAGTGCTCCAAATTTAATAAGGATTACCTTACTTCAAGTTACTCGAAGATTTCGTGTGTTAAGTAACGTTGAAAGCATATAAATATGAAAATAAAAATAGGTATAATATCAAATCATAAATAGCATCATAAACTTCGGCTAGTCCTGTGGCCTTGTCCTCCTTAACTAAGAAAATTTAAAGTAGTGGCCAACAATATTTCTGCTGATGTTACTAGATTTAACCGCTTATGTCCGGGCAATATATTCTTTGTGCTGTCTAACGAATTGTTATATGCTCCTTCGGAAAGACGGATATAGGTCACAAAGCTCTTGGCAATTCGTAGTCGTTCTTAAAAATTAGGCAAATTTTATCTAAATATACGAACGCTTTAATTAAAATAAACCCATAAATTTTTACGAAAGTGAATTTTCGTTTAATCCACTAAGTTTAGTAAATTTCAAAAATAATGAAACGAGTTATACTTTCGAAAAAAGAAATACATTTGTATATGTACATATTTAATTGCATTAAATATTCTTAAAAACCAAAATTGCATACTTATCGAATTAAATTAGCCTATATTTACACTTATTGTTAATACTCAATAGAAAACTACATACTCTTAATATGTGCTACTTATAAAGTAGGTTATAATAGAATTACCAAAACGAGTGACTTTCTATGCTTCCTAGGAGAGAATAACCTCCTGTTTGATTTCCTCCTCTCCTTCTTCCATCGATTCATCAACGGCGACTTCCACTGCCTCTGCCTCAGCGACACGCCTTTGTAAATGACGCCATAGCGTACTTTTCGATATTTCATAGAGATTGGCGGCATGATTTTGTGACATACCTTCGTGCACGCATGCATGTACAGCTTTGGCAAGTTTCAGTTTCAGATCATCCTTTGACACGCTGTCGCGTTTCCGGCAACTGACAAAGTCCGGTAGCAGCCCAGATTGGGACAAACGAACTTTGTGGCGATGTAGAGTGGACATGGGAATGTCCAGATCTTGCGAAATACTTTTAAGAGATTCACCAGATTTCAGACGTTCGTAAGCTTTTGAAATGATGGGATTCTCGCGTGCCGTCTTCATATACTGCGGATGTTTGCGAACTCTTCTCCAAAGAACTGTTTTTGATATATCGTAACGCACAGCGGCCTTTTGGAGCGAAAGACCTTCACATATAACAGCTTGGCTGGCCAACTCAATGACGTCTAACTTTTCGGGATCTAGCTTAGGAGTTTTGTGTAAATTTTCAACGCCGGTGCTACGAACACGCCTCCACAACTCTGTTTTGGAAACATTAAATTTAACCGCTGCCTTTGGCAGAGACATGCCCTCACTGACCATGGCCTGATACGCTAAGTCGGCAGCTGTAAGGCCGGTGGAATTCATAGAGAAATCTCCCGACTCATTGGTTGTATTGCCGGAACCAACAGATTCATTTGCGCTGTTATCCTTAAGCAAGGTGTAACTCTCGTCTGAGCTGGAATGCAGCATCGTTACGGGGTCTTCCGTCTGATGCACGCTACTGTTCATATCATTGCCCACCGGCTCCAGTTTAGGTATTATCGCTGTCGCCGTTACATGTCCTTTGAGTTTAATTGTTTTAATTTTTGGTTTCATTTGTATTATCGATGTGTTCGTGGTGGTAGCGGCAGACGGATTTGTAGTTTGCGTTGCCACAACATTTGTTGCTGGCACTGCTGACGTTTCCGCTCCTCCGATATGAATTAGCGGTTCATCTCCGCTGCTATATTCTTCTATGATATGAGATTCACATACTTCATCTTCGGTTACTTCCATATTGGTGGATTCTGCACTAG
The DNA here is from genome assembly GCA_963513945.1 of Hydrotaea diabolus. Taxonomy (NCBI): domain Eukaryota; kingdom Metazoa; phylum Arthropoda; class Insecta; order Diptera; family Muscidae; genus Hydrotaea; species Hydrotaea diabolus. The sequence goes on from OY740719.1 coordinate 130,604,432, forward strand.
AAGTCGATTCCAACTTGTGGTTGTGCGTCAAAGTGAATGTTCCAGAATTTTCCGTTAAAATAAACTCATTGCCACCAGTGGAGCCAGGCACATGTTCTATCGAATAAGTGATCTTATGTTGGGGTTCATGGTAAACGTCCAGAAATTCCAAGTCGCGGTTGCTAGAAGCTGCAGAAGTCACATTGCTACTGGGGGCAGTCGGTAGCGTCTGCGTATCCGCGTGCAAAACGGTTTGCGTTTCAATTAATTCTTCCTGATCCTGGTGGTGAAGAGCACCGCCCGGCCCTGGACCGGCAGCACTAGCACTGACATGTCGTACTGCCATTCCTCCGACACCACCAACCGCTGCACTACTTGCACTGGAGGATGATGCACACGCCATCGCGTTATTGTTTTGATTCTGAGCGGCCTGTAGGGCATTCGTGTTGCACTCAAAACTTATTGCGCTCTTGATGCCCAATACATTTATGGCTTCGAGGAATTCCGACAAATTAGTTGAGGACAGCGAACATTCGCCCAAATAAATAAATGCAAGAACATTATCCAACAAGGGTCCCTTGATGTCGGGCACCATTACACAACACTCCTGGCCCAGTGGTATGTCACTTAGGAGGCCTTTTAACAAGTCACTGCATGACGACAAAACGAATCGGTGGGCCTTTACGGAATGTCCCTTCGCCACCAGAGTGACTTCACAACCATGAAAGTCATCTCGCAAGTTTTTGTGTATGTCTAAGATGGTTGCCGAATGGCCCATCCACTTTAGATGGTTCATTATGCTCTCCAAATAGATTTTTTACTTGAATGAACGGGTCAGCTCAACTTTCCCGGATTGAGGATTGTTTTATTTATTTTCTTTTTGGAAATTTGACGCTAAAGTAGAAAAATCCAAGATACAAAATTTGATGCTACTATTTGACAAAGCCCAGGGTTGCACAATGTGGTACTATTAACCCTTATGCTGATCTTTAAAGTTTGTAATGTTAAAAAACCACACATGACTTTTCGTGCCCTGTTTAGAGAGTGGAACAAATTTAAACGAAATTCTCGCTTGTAAAAAGATACAGCTGTTTGTCATTTTCCGATTAATTATTATAACCATTTATATCTAAATGTTTAAAAATTCCTTTACTATCCGAACATTAATTTTCGTTGCAGATGGCGGAAAATGTCCTCACCGCTAGTGTTATACAACCCTGTAACAGTTGCAAATTCCTCCACCTTTTTGTTTCCGCTGCGTACCACCATACGAAAATTTTGTTTGTTTTGCTACATGTATATCTTACAAAAAGCGAAAATTTCGTTTGGTGTGAATATTAGTCTTTAAACAACATTGAACTGCAACAAGAATAAAAACAAATATTTTGACAGGCGGCCGAATACATTTAAACGAAATACAAAAACAAATTTGTTTATATTTTTCCACCTTGAAGACGAATCGCTGACTTTAGTGTGCTCAGCAGTGTTGCCGCTGAAAAATGTTTTCCGACCAAATCGTTAAAAAGTCTTTGATATATTGATAATAGTGTTGTTTTAGGTTAAGCCGCGACAAAAAATACTGAATTACAAAACCGCAATAGTTAAATCGATTAATAATATACGGTATTCGATTAATATAATGTGTTGTTGCAAACGGAATAACAAATTTAGAATACCATCCGCCCTTTGGTAGAGGGTATATAAATCAATTTATCTTTCAATCAAAAAATAAATTGTAATTCGAATTTTTGTGGGTGATGCCAATTTTACATTCTTAGTAAGCTACTTATTTATTTATAAAATTTTGCCGAATGAAATTAGCTTCCTGTATCTGAACCAATGTGAACATAACCTAAGACGTTGTGTTTATTTGAAGTGCTATCCACAAATAGTATAATGCAGCAAGAAAATGTCAAAATTACAGCAATTTAAAAAGTTAGGTAATTTTGTAGGTCAATTTGCGCAAACACGTGCTACACGTGCTACGTTTGCAATAAAAATTGTTTGGCATTAGCATTCGCAATTACTATTGCAGCACCCAGCTTGACTATATATTATTCACATAGCAGTTAAAGGTCTAACATCAACATTGCCAGCACGTTATTTAAATCGCGACGAGTAAAGGTACCTCACCCAAACTCGATTTCTAGTTTCCTTACTTTAAGTTCATTTGGTGTGCTGGGTGTGTTAACTGTCACCAAAATGCTCTCAGCTGTTTGACAATTAATGCACCGTATTATCGACTGTATTACATAAACTGTCAAAGGGAAAAATTTATTTTGTGCACGGACACGGAAAAATAGCAAGAAATGGCTGGTCTGTTAAGGAATATCGGCCTTAAATTGGTCACCCAAGTGGCTGCCAAGAATGGTAAGGGCTTATTAACGCATCCCAAATATTTTCCATTAATTGCATAAATCTATTGAAAGGTTTTGTCGCAGCAACGAACGGAGGTGCTTCTTTGACCAGGTCACAAGCCATTCGTTTTTCCAGTACTGCGCCTGAAAAAACAGATAAACGTAAGTTAATACAAATTGTGCAATTGTTGGGATTCTTCCATCACAGTTTAATTTGATTTTCAGCCACTGTTCGTAAACCAAATGAATTAGCACGTAGCAGTCTGTCTGACTTTGGACGTTATGTGGCGGAATGTTTACCGAAGTACGTGCAAAAGGTTCAATTGACTTCCGGCGATGAATTGGAGGTATTGATTGCCCCCGATGGAGTAGTGCCAGTGTTGCAATTCCTCAAGGATCATCACCAGGCGCAATTTGCTAATTTGATCGATATTGCCGGCATGGATGTACCAAGCCGCAAATACCGCTTCGAGGTTATCTATAACCTTTTGTCATTGCGTTACAATTCTCGCATTCGCGTTAAAACCTACACCGATGAGCTCACACCTTTGGACTCGTGTAACGAGGTCTTCAAGGCTGCCAATTGGTATGAACGTGAGATCTACGATATGTATGGTGTGTTCTTTGCCAACCATCCCGATTTAAGACGTATCCTTACCGATTATGGCTTTGAGGGTCATCCTCAACGCCGTGATTTCCCACTGTCTGGATATGTGGAGGTAAGTTTGAGTATTTTTTTTATTATTAACAAGAAAAAGAGTCAACAAATTAATTGTTTAAATGTAGTTGCGTTATGATGACGAGAAGAAACGTGTTGTCTGTGAGCCATTGGAATTGGCACAGGAATTTAGGAAATTCGATTTGTCTGCTCCTTGGGAACAATTTCCAAACTTCCGCAACGCCAATCCACCATCAGAGGTAGTTGAAACTGAGAAAAAGAAACAGTAAATGTGCGTAAATATGAAAAGTGTGTCTGGTATATGGCAAATAGAAAAAAAAATAATTTAGTGAACTAATAAAAACAAATAACTAAAATAACAATGGATTTATATGATTTTAGAATAATAGGAAGTTATGCATTTAAAGCAGTAACACTCGTCGCATGTTGTGCCGCAAAAACATTCAATTTTAACTCAATAAATTCAAAGCTGTATAACATTGATTTTAAAGAAAAAATACTATATATTTTATTGTCTTCGTCATTTTTCTGTTGAATGAGTCATTACCCTGGAGGTCATATTTTTAAATTGTTGCATGATTCCGTTAAAAATCAAAATTTTGATATGTACCTTTTAAAAATGACTAGTCTTTCTTAGAACTAAGACATCTATCTACCTGAATTAAATATTAAATTCTGAAAAAAAAATAGAATTCCAAAAAGGATGTCGAAATTGGCCCATAATCTCAGAATCACCCATATCCGTGTTATATACAACATAATCTCGAAATAGTTCATTTAGAAAAATAAAACCATAATAAGTTTGTAGATCCATTGAACGGACAAAAAAGTGTAAATTTTAAAGACAAGATGGAAAATAAAAATTAGTAATAAAACTTTGCCTTAAGAGCTAATTTTTAGTAGTATAGTCTTTATTTCGTAAAACAGTTTGCATATTGCTGCCATTTGGTTCATAAAGGCAAGTTTTTTTTTTTTTAAATGGAATACTTTTCGTATAGAATGTTTCCCCCAAAACACCGTGTGACAAAAAACCACATTTGTTGCCACCCACAATCGAACTGTATAAAATAGAGGCCATACAGTGTAGAACTGCGTACTCAGTTTTTCATTTCATGATCTTGTTGCCTTCTTTGCAAATGATTTACAAGCGTGAACAATTTATTTTCGTACCTTTGCAAGTCCCACAATGGAGATATGGATATAAAATAAAAGAGGTTGATCCATACAATTTTTTGTTCTTATTTATCAGTACGAAAAGATGCGAAAATTTTCATTTGAAATTTTGACCCATGCATATTCCTGAAGATTTATAACGAAATTTTTTTTAAAAGTATATTTATAAGCATATACATTGTTGGCCAAAGTTAGCATGGGTTAAAAACTTAAATAACTTTTTCGTTTATTTTTTTTTCTTAGATAATATAATACACAAAATGGAAATTTTGTTTACTTAAGTATGAAAAGTAATGTCCTTAAATGACCCCCGTTTTCAGCTTCGCAATGATGGGCTCGTTTTAGAGCTTTTTCCATAACATCTTTCAAAATTTGTGGTTGTAGTGACCGAACTTCTGCAACAATATTGGCCTTGAAGAAGGATTCTCTCGGTCATGTTTACGTGTACTCGCTCCTTCAAATAACCCCAAAGAAAATAGTCGGGGTCTGACAAATCTGGCGATCGCGCTGGCCAAAAAATTTCCGAATTTCTGGAAATTATTCGCTCTCCCAAAATTTGGATTAAAAGTGTAATTGTGTCTCGGGCAGTGGCTCCATCCTGCTGAAACCACATCTCAGGTCTGTAAAAAATGTTCTATCATAAAACGAAACTGCTCTCCATTTACGGTTACAACACTTCCATCTTCATTTTCGAAGAAGTAAGCCCCAATGATAATTGCAGATGAGATCCCACACTACAGTACACCTAAGGGGGTGCAATTGGTGTTGATGAATGGCTCATGGATTTTTAGAATCCCAAAACCTACAGTTCTGCCATGCAAAGGAAAATGAGCTTCATCACTAGTGCGTTTGCGTTAAAATAATTGATCGCGGATTTAAATAATAAAATTCTATTATTCTGGTTCTTTGTTCAGTTGTGAATCTCTCCATTATTTTTTCTCCGAGTGTTATTTATTTAAACTGAAAAAAATATATAAAAGAAAAAGTTATTAAATTTTTAAACTCCTTGGTAACTTTTGTAACAAAAGAAACTAGAGGCCATACGTTGTAGAACAACATACTCAGGTTTCCATTTCGTGATCTTGCTGCGTTTTTAAGAGAATTTAAAATTGCAAATGATATACAGGGTGGGCCAAACTACCGTTGTGGTTTGAATGTTCAATAATTTTTTTATTTATTGGTTCATTTTTATTATTATTTTTTGTTATATACGAGTAGTATACTTATATTAATGGGGAATATTTTTGGCTTAAGTATGAAAAATTATATCCCATATTCGTGACCATATTCGGCTGCGGTGACCATATTTGGCTGCGCACATTCATGCCCTTTCCGCGATAGCCCCAGTTGTGCCTAACGTCTTCTTGTTGATGTTTCTGGACTGTCCTGCACACTATTTACAATACGTTGTATATTTTCGTCTGTGTGGACGTACGTGGTCTTTCGGTACATGGAAGGTGTCTTACTGTATCATGTTGTCGAAAATTTCCAACCAAGGTTCTAAAGGTCCAGTACACACATTAAAAATGCTAAGATAAGCACGCTGCGTCAAAACAATTAACTTGATTTTTAAAATAAAATTCAACAATTGCTGATCGCTGTTCTGTTGTGTAGTTTTTCATTTCTAATTCCCCAAGTTTGCTTCACAAAATTCTGAAATAAAAATAAAAAATATGACTATATTTAAAAAGTTATTAAACATTCAAATCACAACGTCACCCCGTACAAGCTTAAACCATTTATTTTTGTGCTTTTGTATAATAAAAGATGAGTATTCCTACTGTTTGATACAATTTTGTTTGTTTTTATTTATCAGTAAGAAAACATGCGAAAAATTTATTTTGAAATATTGATCCATGCATATCCCTGAGGATTTCCAACGATTTTTTTTAAAAAGGATATATGTTATCTTATATTATGCTGGTAATGAAGGGCCATTTAAAATATTAATTTTGAATCGGCTGCAAAGATAAAATACTGCTAACTTTCAAAATTTCTGGTTTTATTGAAAAGGTATTTATTTAATAATGGCACACCATCCGATGCGTTTTCGATTCGCCCAATGGGCTGGAGATTTTTTGGCAGGAGATGACGAATTTTACCAAAATATCGTGTTTTCAGATGAAGCTCATTTTTATCTCAGTGGCTATGTCAATAAGCAAAATTGCCGCATATGGGGTTTACAGAACCCACACGTGACTATTACCCTCCGTTCCACGCTAAACGATTTTTTTTTTCCAAAAATTCAAGACGACATTTGGTTTGAACAATACGGGTCCACATGTCATACAGCCAACGCAACCGTCGATATTTTACGCACTGTTTTGAAAATCAAATAATCATCCAAAATTGTTGTCAATTGGCTGCCTCGAAGCTGTGATTTGAGCCCTTTGGATTATTTTCTATGAGGAGCCATTAAGGATAAATCTTACGCAAAGCATCCGGAGGCAATTGAAGCTTTAAAACATGAAATCGATGTCGCCATTGAAGAGATTCGACCCGAAACAACCGAAAATGTAGTGAAAATTTGCGTTGATCGGATTAGGCATTGCCGGTACGGTTGTGGTAGTCATATGGATAATATTATGTTCCATTATTAAATGACAACCCAGTAAACCAAATTTGCCGACAATGTCTGATATCAGACAATTCCGAACAATATCTAAATTCTATCGAGTGTTCTTACCGAAATCGTTACGAGTTCGGTTCGGTTGAGGTTTTCTTTTTTCAGAGAAGTAGTGCAGAATTCGTGTCATCATTTTCATGTTTTTCGTTATGAACTCGGTAAGAAATCTGAGCCGAAATCGGAACATTTTGCCGATTGTCGTATAGAATTCTGACCGAATTCTGATCGTTTGGTTTGCTAGGAAAGTTCAACCTTTCCAATAAAACCAGAAATTTGAAAAAAAAATATCAGTACTTTACAGCCGATTCAAATTTAAAATGTTTAATCGCCCACCCTTAATTAATTATGATGCAATCCCATTATAAAGCAAAAAAATACTACTAATAAATACCAGAAAATTTCTTTACGAGCTGAATGCATAACTGAACTTCTAGCACGGCTTTTCTACTCGAAATGATTACCTTATTTTAAAATGGACACAGTTTTGTATCCCTACAATCGGTTCGAACCATAATTATAGTATTACCTTGAAAATGATTGCACAGTTAAATTTAACACATAATTGGATGTTTCTGAATCTGTAGCTTAAGATAGTTCTAAGAAAAGATAATTAAAGTGTTAGGCACGACTATGCGGTATGTGTTTTATTCGAATGTCCAACATTCCTCTCTTGCCAGCATTGCCAACGGCATAGCTGGCGAACTACGAGAATAAAAATGTTGGCTTTCAAGTATTGAAGTTTTTTTTTGCTTATGTGTAAATTTTTGATTTTTTTATTGTCGCTTTTTGTAGTCCTATTGGCCATTCATGTAACCACCAAACCGTTTTCGATATCTTTATTGGTTCAGGATTAAGAAAAAGGCCTATGTGCATTTATTTAGTTATAGAAATTATTATAAAATTATTGTATCTTATATATTGTCCATTTTAATGACTGAAACGAAAGTAACATTCAGTATGAAAGGAGCTAAGTTCAATCGGACCGAATAGTATAAGTATAACTATATGCCCTCTACCATGAATTTTGTTCAAAGCAAGAATAATTTTAATTAGGCGTCTTTGTACGAGGGCGACCGCAAAAGTAACTGGCCTAACATAAAAAGAACCGTTTTTTGGAACTATTATTATTTATTTTTCAACATAATCTCCTTCCAACTCAATACACTTCATCAAACGTTTCTCAAGTTTTTTAATTCCATCCGAAAAATAGGATTTTTCAAGACCTTCAAAATATGCCTCAGTTTCAGCAATAACCTCGCTATTGGACGAAATTTTTTTGCCACCGAGAATTTTTTTTAAATTTGGAAACAAGAAATAATCAGAAGGAGCTAAATCTGGACTATATGGTGGATGCGGAGCAATTTCAAATCGTAATTCGGCCAGTTTTTGTTGAGTAAAAACTGCATTGTGTGAAGGAGCATTATCTTGATGAAAAATAACTTTTTTTTTCTAAATGCGGTCGTTTTATCTTGATTTCTTCACTCAACCGATCCAATAATGTACAATAATATTCACCATTTATAGTTTTTCCTTTCTCAAGATAATCAATAAATATTATACCCCTTGCAACTGTGGCCATTACTTTTCCTGCTGACTTAACAGTTTTCGCCTTCTTGAGACCACTTTTACCAGCTTCTATCCATTGTTTTGACAGTTCTTTGCATTCTGGGATGTAGTGATAGATCCATGTTTCATCAACAGTTATGAATCGGCGCAAGAACTCTATTGGATTACGCTGATAAATCGCTAAAAGCTCCTCGGAATTGGTCCAACGGACGATTTTTTGGGGCAAAGTCAACAAACGCGGCAGCGTTCTTGCGGATAGCTTTTTCATGTGGAGTTCATCATGTAAAATACTCCAAACTTGTTTTTCGTGTATTTTAACAATATCAATTCTCTGAGCTTTATTCGTCTATCTTTAGTCACTTCATTAAATATTTTTCTAATGTTTTCAATAGTAGTAGCAGTTTTCGGTCTTCCAGAGCGTTGTTCATCTTCCGTACTTGAACGACCCATTTTAAATTGTTGAACCCAGGTGGTGCATTATCACCATGAACAGAATCTAATTCATCTTTGATTAATTGTTGCGTATAACTTTCATATAAAAGTGTTTAATTACCGCAACTCTTTATTTTCCATTTTTCAAAAATTATAAAACTTGTTTACTTCAATCACCTGTAACTAAGAAAATAATCATTCCGAGTATTTCGGAAATTTTGACAGATGGCTTATAAAAGATAGCTTTTAAAAAACAAAAAAAAAGTTGGTAGTAAAACAGAAAATGTGCCAGGCCAGTTAGTTTTGCGGTCGCCCTCGTATGTCAGCCTTATTAAATCATGGGCCAAAATGGTCCTTAACGGTTGATTGCCATTCCATAGAACTACTTTGTACTACATTTTGTCCAGATCAGTCAATACATGTGGCTTCCAGAGATACAGGACCAAAAATTGGGAGGGACCTTTGCATGAGGGCTGTATAAAATCATGGGCCGATATGGTCTAAACTAAATACAGTAAATTTCCATGCCATGAAACTACTTCGTGTCAAATTCCGTCGAGATCAGACTATAAAAGCAGTTTCTAGAGCACCGGTACCTGAACTTGGGAAACTGTATCCAAACATTTACCGCTTTGGCCCATATTAAATCCTAAATAGGCCTTTTCCAAAAGACAGTTTCATAACTTGTTTCAGCAATCCCATGGTATCAACTTTTACACAAAATACACACAAACAGTGTGATTTTTACAGATTTTGTTTGAGTCCTTGTATAGAGCACCCTGTTTCCTCTAAATGGATTTAGTCCATTACGAGTATAAATCCCATACAGTTTGCAACAGCAATACATTTCTCTGCAGAGTTCGGACTTTCTGGGTTGTTTATTGTGAACCGCTATCGTGCTCTTAACTGACACACTGACGGACGACGGTCTGCCATCGCTGGAGCCTCTTAGAATTGTACGCTGATCAAAAACGTATATATTCGATTATTGATGCTTGTCATACTAATGCCCAAGGATGCCTCAATCTCACGGTATATCACATGTCGGTCTTGCTTAATCAGTTCACGCAGAACATCGATGGTTTCTGGCAAAGTGATCGAAGTTGGATATCTTTCACGAAATTCATCCTGCAGCGAATGTCGTCCGAGACTGAACTCTTGGTACCAGCGATTAACAGTGGTTTTTGATGGTGCTTCATCGCTAAAAGTCGAAACAAGTTGATTTAAACACTCTTGTCTAGAGAACCCACGCCGAAAATCATAAAAAATCATTGCACGAAAATGTTCACGGGATAATTCTATTTTTTGACTGAGATGAATTTTTCAACACACTATAAACAAAATAATTCGGCATCAAATGACAAAACGTACTGACTGAAGTTATGCTAAAAATGTCAAAGTTTCCAATGGAAGTTCCAGTTTGCATCTGGGAACACTAGTATTGTCAGGACCCGAAATATAAATAGCAACCCTCATACTTTGTAGGATATCAGATGAATATTTTGAGGTGTACCAATTGAAAGGCCAAGTTTGGTACACCCCCATCCTATGGTGGAGGATATAAATGGGCATATGTGGAAAATTATTAATTTTTTTATTTTAATGAGAAAAGGCAATACTAAAAGGGGATTTGTGACATTTTTGTATATGTGACAGCGCATAGAGAAAAGGACCTAAGGGTAAAAAATCAATTTTCATTTTTTTTTTTCTTTTTTTGATGTGGATAACATCTGAGCATCGAATGAGACCGATCCCATGCCCCAAAAGTGTTCCCTCCCAGAGATATGCGCGTTTTATGAAAGTGAAGTCGACGATTCTAAGCGCAAATAGAAAGGGACCTAATCTTTAAAATGGCTCTCCTGAACAAAACTGGTTTTTAACCTTAGGTACCTTTCTATTTTGCGCGTCACATATATTGTTGTGTCACACGAAAAGGGCGCCTTAAACTTAATTTTTTTTAGTAAAAACGTGGCTATTCTATATTCGAGTCGACTGCAATTTCTAATTTTCGTAAATTCCGCAAAATGAATAAATGCAACCGTTTTTTGGCTCTCCTGTAAAGTATCGAAAAAACACATTTGCCTTCTGCTGGGAACAATGACGATATATTCCAATTGGGCCGCAGGCTCAACAAGTCATGCACAAATTTTTCTACCAAATACATACCGTTCGGTGCCGACGTTTAACAGTAGATCCGGTCAGTAAGTATAAGAATTATATCGTGCATAGTTTACTGATTTAGGATAACTTCCCCTTTGTCCTTAATGCGGCGTCGAGTTCAGTGTTCCAGTTGGGAAAATAAGGTCTCTGAAGAGATTTCCATGTTTCTCTAATAAATCTATAATTTTGTGTTGTTTGTCTTGTTTTGTCTTAATGCTGCAGTTCTTGATTTGTTTTCGTCAAGTATTTTTTTGAAAACCCAAATCGTCGGCTGCCTTTAGGATTCCAGTGCTGTGTTATTATCAACGCTTCTTGAAACATAATTTTTTCCTTTTTCTTCTTGTTATTTGGCAGATTATGGGTTACTCGTTTGTGGACCTCTAGAGTCCTGCGTTTTTGAATTTGTTTGGCCTGTGTATGTGACTTATTAGGCGGAGTCATTTTTTACAAAGATTTTGAACAGCTGTTAAACACAAACTAAATGAAGCAGCTCTCTCAAAATTTGAGAGTAGTCTATTAACAGATGGCACTTGATGGGAGCAGTGTTGGATTTCAGAATCTGCTATTGTAATACAGTTTTTTTTTGGCGGAGTCATTTTTTACAAAGATTTTGAACAGCTGTTAAACACAAACTAAATGAAGCAACTCTCTCAAAATTTGAGAGTAGTCTATTAACAGATGGCACTTGTTGGGAGCAGTGTTGGATTTCAGAATCTGTTATTGTAATACGGTTTTTTTTTGTCCCTGTGGGCTTTTGTAAAACTATACGAATAAATAAATACAAATAAAATTAGGCTTCGTATTTCAGTAGCAATAAGAACTGCATTCAAAAAAAATCTCTCACCCGGGACAGAAGGGGAACGATTGACAACGTTTTTTCGTTACTTTTACAATCAGTGGGTACTCGCTTTACATTGTTCTTCCTTATTATATAAGGGTTTGTTTAACGACAAACAGGCGGTGCCACAGATGGTTCTTTAATTGTAATGGAACACCATTGTCATTATTGTAGCCTTTTTAGCGTCTAGTGCTTACGCTCTTGTCAAGGAACCCCTTTATGTTATCTTCTTCGTTGGCCTTAGAACCCACAATCTCTTCGGCCACATCAACATCGGGTAAATGTTTGGGTATCAGTAGTTATATGACAATTTTTGATTTCGGTTTTTAAAAGTTCGCCTTAAGAAATAATGAAAATAAACTTGTTGTACGGCTGAATATAATTGATGTGTAAGTATACTTACCGACTTGATGAATCTAAAACATTTTTGAAGACATATGTTTATAATCTCGGCATACGTTGACATTACAATAAAATATAACTTTGTATTTATCAGATGGTGAAAATAAATAAAAGTGCATAATAAATTTAAGCAAAAGGCATTGTTTAGATGACAGTTTAAAAATATTTGAAGTTAAAATAAAAAAGTCGACTTTGAGACTTTTTTTAAAAACAACAAGTCGAGATACCGACTTTTTCAAAAGTCGACTTTAAGACTTTTCGACTTTTTTCTCGACTAATCGATTAGTCGAAAATCGACTTATAGAACCCTATTAGTTTCCTATACTGCTTTTATTCCGAATGTTCTTACAATGGCAGCAATTAGTTTAAGCAGCTGGTTTTCTTTACAAAAATTTGTTCTTCACAATAAAATAAAGTCGATTTACTGAATCGAAGCGGGTTTGGCATTTTTATGATCTCAACAGATTCCCAAATAATATTTTTCCTGTGAGCACAACCGTTGTGCATGGTTTCCCTTCATTTTTATTTTATTCATGTGAACATCTTCGATTTTACAAATACAAATATATATACTTATACGTGGATTTGTACATTTCTTTTAACTAACACAAATACAAAAATATATAGTATGTATATGTATGTAGATATATAAGGATTTACAATTCTTACTTGTTTTCTGGATTAGATTTCACTTGGGTATACATATATAATTTTAATTCATCTAAATATCAAGTTATATTGTTTATAATTATATGTATGTATGTCTCCAGTTGAATAAAAATTTGTTAGTTTTTTTATATTCTTATATAATTTAAAAGAATTTAGCTATTGTTAATATTTATTAGCTGTCTTTGCGTGGGACATTATTGACCATTTATATGAAATATTTCGAAAGAGGTTTATCATACAAATATTTCTTAGGCATTTTTAAGTTTTTTATAAATATGAATATACTCGTACATATGTGACGCGCAAAATAGAAGGGGACCTAAGGGTAAAAACCCGTTTTGTTCAAGAGAGTAATTTTAAAGATTAGAATACGTGTATCTTTGGTGTACCATCACTTTCATAAAACGCGCATATCTCTAAGAGGGAACACTTTTGGGGCATCGGTCTCATTCGATGATCAGATGGTGTCCACATCAAAAAAAAAAAAGTGAAAATTGATTTTTTTTACCCTTAGGTCACTTTCTCTATGCGCTGTCACATATATGTTTTAATTGTTATAAAAAAGCTCTGTATGTTAGAAACAAATCAAGCTATAATTTGGTGAAACTTAACAATCCTTCATAATAAATAATTGTCGTTTTTTTAAACAAAAAGTGAAATATCCCTCAATACGATATGCATTGGGTCAGGAGATTTTATACCTAAACATTTTTATTGCTCGAAAAGTTTATAAAACGCTTCTTTATGATCGTATTAATAGCTCCTTACAGTTTTTTTTAATTTTTTTTTTAAATGGCCAAATAGTGAAGTTTTAGCCTTACTAAAAATCGTTCTGTTTTGGAATGGATTAACCGATACGAAATTTGGACCACATGAAAGAGAACACCACAATCTATATTTTGTAGTCAAATTTTAATTTATAAAAAGTACAATTTTTTAAATGTTCATAGACACCACTTTTTTCATATCACCGAATTGCGCATAAGTATAACAATCCAAAGCAGTAGTTAGATTTTTGGAGTTATGAACATTGAAAAAAATTGAAGTTATAAACATTAATAAAAAGACATTTTTTTAAATTTATATACCATTTAAAAAAAAATTATAAAGTAGTATTTGACTTCATAATACTTATATATGGTGATCCATCTAGAGGTATTTTCTCAGAACAAAACAAATATAAAAATTCAAATCATGTGTGGAATCTTTATTGGTAAATTTGAAAGGATATTTTATGGCATTTATATTTTGAATATAATTTCCTTCAAATGTTGACCGCAACTACGCCTCAGGGTTTCCATTCTAAGGGTCCAATTTTGGGTGACTTGTTCGAGCATTTCGACCGGTATGGATTTAATGCCACGCGTAATGTTGGCTTCCAAAACCTGAGTCGTTGCTGGTCTGTCAGCATAGAATTTGGACTTTACTTAACCCTATAGAAAAAAGTCTAAAGGTGTGATATCACTCGATCTAGGCGACCAACTGAACTGTCCAAAACGTGCAATTAGCTGCTTTTCGAAATGACCTCTCAATAGATCCATTGTTTGAGCAGCTGTATGGTATGTGGCACCGTCCTGTCGGAACCAAGTGTCTTCAAGATTACGGGCTTCAATTTCAGGTAGCATAAATATCGATATCATGGCGCGATAGCGAGCACAATTCACGGTTACATTCCGGCAATCATCATTTTTGAAAAAATATGCGCCGATGATTCCACCAGCTTAAAAACCGCACCAAACCGTGGTTTTCTCTGGGTATAATGGAACCTCTTCTTGTTGCTCTTCAGCCAAAATGCGTCAATTTTGTTTATTGACTTTGCCGTTGAGCCAGAAATGGGCCTCATCACTGAACAAAATTTTGGTCGAAAACAGCCCCGTTTCTCACTGAACGCACATTTCCATTGTACAGTTGCCAATATTTGGAGGTAAATATTTTCAAAAAATAAATGCCATAAAATGTCCTTTCAAATTACCAATAAAGATTTTACACTTGATTTGAATTTTTATATTTTCTTTGTTCTTAAAAAATACCTCTAGATCACCCATTATTCTTATATAGGGTGGTCGATTTAAATTTTGTTGTAAAAAGAGTAATGATATTTTTTTAATTTCTGGTTTTTATCATTTAACAATGGAAAACAATATCATTCATATAATACTACCACAACTGCCTCGGCAGTACCTCATCCGATCAACCCAATTTTCCGGTACATTTTCGATGTTTCCGGTGGAATTTTGTCAATGGAAATTTCGATTTCATGTTTTTTAACGCTTCAATTGTCTCTGGATGCTTTGCGTAACATTTATCCTAAATGGCTCATCACAGAAAATAATCCAAAGGGCTCAAATCACAGCCAATTTTCAAAAACAGTGCTTAAAATATCGATGGTTGCGTTGGCTGTGTGACATGTGGCGCTGTCTTGTTGAAACCAAATGTCGTCCATGTCATTCTCTTGAATTTTCGGAAACAAACTGAATGGTAGGCTCACCGTTGACGGTAACGGCGGCTCTTGTTCATTTTCAGAGAAACAGTGGCTCGTTGTGGTTGCATTGGTATCTCAATAGACACGTGTGTGATTTCTGAGCCCCATATGCGGCAATTTTGCTTACTAAATAGCCAACGACTTAAAAAGGAGCTTTTTCCGAAAACTTGATTTTTCGTTAAAATTATTCATCTCCTGCCAACCAATATTCAGGTCATTGGGCGAAGCGAAAACGCATCTGAAGGTTCCGTTATTGAATGATAAATTTGAAACCTTTCCAGTTAAACTAGAAATTTGGAAAAATTTTCAGTACTTTTTTGCAGCCGATTCAAATTTAAAATGGTCCACCCAATGCATTGATATTTTAAGCTGGATCTCAACGATAACCTCGTTTTTGTTCAGGATAACGATCAAGCATTCCATAATGCTAGTAGAGTAGCTGCTTATCTGTAGTGTCAGAGATAAGTTAAAACATTAACCCCAGTCTTCCGACCTAAATTCCATTTAACATTTTTGGGGTATCTTTAAGCGGCAGCTTAAAAACAGCGCATATCGCCAATTTGTCCTCTAAAGGAAGCTGTACAGGAAGAATGGAATCAAATTGGTTCTGAAACTGCAAAAAAATAAGCTTTATCAGCACGTCTGTCTGCTGTAATCGAATACAAACGATTGCATAAAAGATATTTATTACTCGTATTTATGCTAATAATTAATATAATATACGAGGGAAGATCAATAATTCCGTGACTTTTCAACTTTCCTCGTAGTTACATGAAATGCAACACTTCTCCCATCGCACAATCAGTTAATAGACTACTGTCAAAGATTTCCGTCATTTAATTTGTGTTTAACAGCTGTTCAAACCTCGTGGATTTTGTTAAAAATGGAATCGAGTGTTTTTAAAACATTTTTTGCGGAAAAAACCCGTCAATTAAACCAATGAAAAGCTTGATAAATACTATGGGGACTGCACCATCGATTTCAATGGTATTAAAGTGGTTTTCTGACGTTCGTTGTGGTCGCACAAGTACAAATAATGCTGAACGTTCTGGACGGCCAATTGAGGACGATATGGTGTTGGCCGATCGAAGAGTAAAAGTGCGTGAGATTGTTGATACCATACGCATTTCATATGACGTGTGGTTTCGATTTTACATGATGATTTAGGTTTAAGAAAGCTGACTGGAATCTGTCTGCCGCGTTTGCCCCCAATTGAAATAATCTACGATATGGTGTTGTCCAATCGAAGAGTAAAAGTACATAAGATTGTTAATGCCACACTGATTTAATATGGCGTGTGGTTTCGATTTTACATGATCATTTGTGTTTAAGAAAGCTGACTGGAATCTGTGTGCCGCGTTTGCTCCCAATTGACCATAAACGTAATTGTGTAACAACTTTAAAGGATAGTTAGGGGTTGTTTAACCGCAATTCGAAAGAGTTTTTGCTGCATTTTGTAACTGTGGATGAAACATGGATCTGTTACAATACTTCAAAGACCGAGCAGCAGTCTAAACAATGGGTTTCTCCAGGTGAACCGGCACCGAAGAAGGTCAAGGTAACTTTGTCGACAAATAAGGTGATGTCAACAGTTTTTTGGGATGCACGAAGGATACCTACAAAAGGGAAATACAATAAAAGGCGAATATTATGCCAACTTATGGGACTGATTTAACGAGGATTTCGAAAAAACGACCCCATATAGTCAAGAAAAATTTTCTTTTTCATCAGTCTCAATGGAAAAATTGCATGAACTGGGTTACGAATTAGTACCTCATCCGCCATATTTTCCGGATTTAGCCCCTGTAACTTTTCCTATTTCCAAACCTAAAGAAATGGCTCGCTGTAGAGGTATTTAGCTCCAACGGTGAAGTTATTGATCAAACAAATGCCTATTTTATGGAACTCGAAAAATCCTATTTTTTGCAAGGGATACAAAAATTGGAGAAACGTTGAACTGTATTGAGGTAAAATGAGATTATGATAATTTTTTTTTTTTGCATAAAAAAACTGTTTTATTTGGAATATCAAGGAGTTATTAATATGCCCTCGTATATCCATTAATGGAAAGTATTTTGATGTTCCTTTTTAACTTATTAATATTTTATATAAAAATAAAAGTTTTTATCATTTATAATTATTTTTTTATTAAAAAAATAGTGAAATTGTAGTGTAATTTAAACATTTGTGCGAATTGCCTACTTTTTTTAACTGCAGAAAGAAAAAAACTCTTTTACTACATGCTTTATCTACGTTCCGGATCAAGTGCAATTGGGTATGTGATGAGAATCGCAAGACTTGGAAATCACATGCATTTTGTTAATCGCACGACTTCTTTAGCCATGTGCTAGGCTTCACGCGCTTTACTTACTATTCGATTTTGTCCAATTTGTATTTCAAAACTTAAAATATTAAAATATATACATGTGTTTACTGTCAAATGCAACCAAAAAAGAAAAAAAGGAAATTGTAAACAAAAGTGACAACTCCGAAATTGTAAACATAAGAGACAACTCTGAAATGTTGAACAACTCCGAAATTATAAACATAAGTGACAATTCCGTTAACACCAAATTTTGAATTTTGTGTTGTAATAAATCGCCAGTACATGAGATGTCATATAAGGAAAATTGTTTATAGAGTTTTAATTGTTTGTTAACATTGCGAGTTTTTATCAGAAATGAAAATACTACTACTTAAGTCCCACAACATCTTACTAAGGAACAGAGAGAAACTTCTCTCATATCAGTGAGCTGTGCACGATTGAATTCTTAAGGCCCGAGCACACCGAAGCTTTTTTTGTTACACTGGGTTTTTCTTTACATCTGCTTTTCTGAAAACCACTGAAATTTACAAATTTACAAAATGTTAATGATATTGCATATTCGGAATAGTAAAGCCCTGCCATTAATTTTTATTATTAATTTGTAATTTAAGAGAAAAAAGCCCCAGTGTACCTGAATTCGTGTTCAGAATTCGTTTTAGAGGTTGATCCCTAGAATACGATTTTCCTTGCCACTTAAGCGCTTTTTAAATCGACCCACCCTAATATTCACTGATCGGCACCTGCATTGCATTTTATAGAGAAGTTTGAACATAGCTTAGAGATAAATCTTTAACTCATAAAGTCTGGAACATTGTTGCTTTATGTTCCATCACACACGGCGACCCACAGAAATAAACATAAACAGATAACATTTTATTTGTGCGTCATTGCGATGCCTTTTTGGCGCTCCGTTTAAAAAAAAATAATCCAGTCCGTCGCTAGATCTTTGGCGATTGCGAACTTACGATGCGATTTTAAATCGTTATCGCAAATGTCATGCAAAATGCGATTGCCATCACATGGGCGAATATGATCTTTTGGACCAATTTTCTGGCCTAACTAAGTGTGCCTGGCGCCATCTGACATTTCCATTGGAAAGTTTGACATTTTTTAGCATAAACGTAGCCAGAACGTTTTGACTTACGTCAAAAGCTTTGTTCTCGTTGGATCCCGCACAATTTAATAATCGCTCAAAAAAGGCTCGTGTCAATTGGTGCAAAGAAATTTTGAAAAAATACGATCGCGGTGCTTCAAAAGACGTTTATAAGATCGTCACAGGTGACGAATCATGGACCTATGCGTATGAGCCCGAAACAAAAAGCAGACAACCGTGTGGGTCTACGAAGACGAGCTAAATTCAACGAAAGTTGTTCGTGGAAGAAGCACTTCGAAGCAAATGGTCGCCTGTTTCTTCACAAAACTGGTCATGTGGCGACAGTTTCGCTTGACCAACGAAGGAGGTCAATTCTGTTGGTATAAGTACACCGCAATTTGTTTGCCTGAATTCTTCGGAGAAATTCGAAAAACGAACAAGAGAAGACGAATCATTGTGCACCATGACAATGCGAGCTCTAACACATCGGCTCAAACCAGCGCCTTCTTGACCGGCCAAAACGTCGAATTGATAGGTCATCCGCCGTATAGCCCTGACATGGCACCCAATGACTTCTTTTTATTCCCTCACATTAAGAAAAAATGCGTGGTCAACGATTTTCGTCACCAGAGGATGCTGTCGAAGCGTTCAAAAACCATGTTTTGGAGGTGTCTCAATCGGAGTGGAAAAAGTGCTTCGACAATTGGTTTGAGCGCATGCAAAAGTGTATAAATCATGCTGGAGAATACTTTGAAAAACAATTAAACAATTTTTGATGATAAATATTCGCATTTTCATTGTTAGGCCAGAAATGTATGTATATAGCAGCCTTCGTATTTCCCATATTATATGTTTAGTTTTACGGCCTTTTTACTCCTATGAAGTACATACTCGTACTATTTTTAAGTGTTTAAGCTCCTCCGTTTAGTTTGGTTAAAACAAAAAGATTTAAAAAACGTTTTTGGTTTTTACATTACCTGGTGTATTTTTTTTAATTACAACATTTACTTAAAAGTTATACTATTTATTTTTTTGTGATGGTTGCATTATAGTTTTTCCTCTAAATTCAAGTGATAAAAACTTTTTAATTTTTTTCTTTGTTTTGTTTTTTTTAACCTACAAGTAAGTTACGTAAATTTCTCTTATATGTGCTCTCTATTTTAAAAGGGGGAAGAGAGCAACATTACAACAATTTAATGGCTTTTTTCACAAAGTGGTTTTCAAAAAGGGCAGCATTTTATTTATCTCTGGTAACAAATTCTCTATCAAAAACATTTAAAATTAAATGCAATCTCCTTACGAAAACCTTAAGCCGTACAAAAAACAACAATATTGTGTGAAACCCTTTAATCATTAAGTTTACAATTAGGGGGGTTTAATATTAAATACAAATGGTTGGTACAACTAAACCTTTTTTAAAATGATCACCTGACTTGTAAATCAATCCTTGGACCTTGAAAAGTTTAATCTTAAAATACGCCTGTACGCTGTTCTATACAAATCGATTATTGTTGGTTATCATTTTAGAAAATGTTTATGACCTTTACAATAATTTTATATTTTTCAAGGGATTTCGAAATAGCCCTTTTTACCAAACAAAAATTTCGCCAATTATACTGGACAATAATTGAAATAATTCAAGAACCGGAACAAGAGTTTTTACTAGACAATTATCTTCAATTATAAACTAAGTATACTAAATAGCTATACATGCAACTGACTCGATAGATTTAGTTTTTTATATACAAAATATATATTGGGCGGTCAAAATGTGCATCGATCACGTTTCCTTAAGTTTTCAAAATTTTGACCAAAGATGGATTTTGTCCCTGGCGTAAACAAACGAACTAAGTTCGTTCATGTGAAAAACATAAATTCGCCTAAAAAATTACTCATAAATGCGGTTTTGTCAAGATTTGTGTATGTGAAATAATAGATATGCATATTATTTCCTCTGGAAATCAAAAAATATTCCTACTATTCGTCGCTTTCATGATATTTTAATCCAAACGCGACTTTCTGTTATTGAAGAAATGACGCAATTTAAGTTACAACTTTTGTCCGAATAGACCGATAGAATTCCCGAGTTATTCTCATTTCGTGACATTTTTCTTACACAGAACAAATAATTAGGAAAAGTTTGTACTTTTTTTCTAAACGTTTTCATTTTGAGAAAATAGCGGGAATTTTTTTAAATCCACAAGATTTTTTATTGACTGACGAATCTCGTAGGTTGAAATCGCAGAGCAATAATAAATAAACCCTACCAAGTTTTCCACTAAAATACCACGCAATGAAATGCGTGCTGGAAATAGAAAGGAGCAAAAATGGTCCAAAAGAAAATATATTTTTTTTGCTAAAAAATTTCTATTTTTTCTATTTTAAAAACAAGCGATTTTTGACGGGAATATTATATTACTAACATACTTAAATGGTCATTCTCAACCTTAAAAGTTGTTTAGCCACGATCTGATCTGATGTTGTCTATGTCATCGGAGTGATCAACCGAACTTCCCCCTGACAAGTTGCACACTCCACTTGGACATGTCAGAAGAGCTATGTTAGACTTGGAAAGGGAGCTCCAGTGGTAGAAAAGAGAACCGATGGTTTCAAGTCAGCCGTAGACAACATTCACAGGGACACGGTGCAAAGGGCAAGAAACTCGCACAGGTTGGATGATGTCCTCAAAGTCCAATCCCCAGAAGTTGCTGACACAAAGTTGCTTACTAGAATCACCCGTGTCGTCTCACTTTGTATTGGACCCAAAATAAGACAACCACATAGAACATCTGTCCGGCATGTGTTCGGGAACAAATTCCACGTCTCTAGTCCCCAGTTCACTATGGACCCACCCAGCTCCCGGTTCCTGTGTTACCGTACTGAGCATTTTCATAAGGTGATCCTGATGTATCATGAGGGGGGCAGCCTGTTGCATTATGCCATCTCTGAAACTTCTTTCATTGTGTGTCACCGACGTTCATCGAATAAACTGGCGCAGCAAAATTCAACACCGGCCTACTTTCGGCCTTATAAGTAGCGAGCAAGGTTGACTTATCGACGACAAGCGACTTCAGGACCTTTCTCTAGCTCTGTATTTAATTGCAGGTATATGTGGCGTGCGTGGAGGACGAGAAGAGACTATCTAATGTTTCATCGTCGATTAACACCTTTAGAAAGCATTCCGACGACAGTAGGTTTTATGTACCGGATTCATCCGTAGCATCAATTCTTCGGCCAAGGACTATCTCCCCAGCACACAATTGTCGCTACAATAACTATAAAAACCTTTTCCCACGTTAAGTTGGCGAATAAGGTGGCCCATGACTTAGTCGCAGATATCTTCATATGCCTCGCCCTGAAGATCTTGACAAAATCAAATGAGATAGACGTTCATTATGCCGCAGCTGTTTTCAATTCCGTGGCCCGTCGCCAAGATCGTTCAATCGACTGCGTATGACACGATCATTTCGCCGTCTCGTGGTTGTGAAATTTGGAAATTAAACAGGATAGGTGTCCCGCCCGGAGGAGCTCACTGTTTAACGCCGTAGAAGTTTTGAATTTCTTTTTCTAAGTTCCACATACGACTGGCGACCACATATGTAGTTTACGACCCAACGTTTCAGATGTTGTTGTTGTAGTAACAACAATGAATTTTGTTTTGAAGTCCTGTACGTCTACAGGGGATCTGCTTCGATATCTGGATGAAGGTAAAGCGACATTTAAACTGGATGCGTCCTAAGAGACCTGGGAGGTGCAGCACGTCATGTGGTCCGTGATGGCAGGCGAGTCAAGCGTCCGGAACGTAAGCATCAATTCGAGCCCCATATTTAGGCGGCTGCATCATCCAGATCTCAGCTGAGCCAGAACCACGAGCGTCTGTCGAGGTAGCGTTTTCTCCTCTGGTTAAATTCCCCAAACACTACATTCACGCTATAGCTGAATACTGCTGCTGTGACTTCATCAGCGTGAAAATCGTTCAGACCTGCCTGATAGTTTCGATGATCTGAAGGTTCTCCCTTGTGCCGCTGGACCTCTCTCTCTCTAGATCATAAAGATCGTACCTGATCTGCCAGGGCGGAGGCATACAGTCCATGGGATGGTGGTTCAGATGACTACTGCAGCAATAGTAAAGTAGATACTGCTTAGACAACAAGAATTTGTGTCTGCGCACGGTCTTTTAATGTAGATGTTCCTCAGAAGACATAAGCAGCGTTTCAGATGTGGGATGTGGTGTTGGCTTGGTCCTCAAATAGCACTTGATGACTGACCAAAAGGCCTTCCGTAGTAGATGCAACCTCGTTCACCACCAATATCGGCTTTTCAGGCTGCTTCTTGCACTAAAAAATGGAGCAGTCTCTGATCGCACAGTTGATGTCTTTGTCACCTGCGTATGCGAGGAGCATGCTACGAGATGATATTATTGTGCTCCCTTTGTTCAACTCCGTACCGTTTGCTGCTTTTTATACAATTTTACAATTTATCTGGGCTTAGGTCTCTCTTCTCATCGAATGGTCCTTTCCTATTTGAACTGAAGTTTTTGTGTCAGTCAACGTCATTTGGCATAGACTTACCAGTTTTGCAGGAAAACGAAAGTCAAATATGGTTTCAAACAGCCTCGATCTTATTGTGCTGTCGAAATGCATTCCTAAGGTTTTAGTGTGAAAGAGAGGTATGGAACGTTAGGTAAATGTAAATTAAAAGGATTTTTTTTACATTTACCCATGAATTCATGTTCGAGATCACGTTCAGCCACAATATTCCCATTATCTTTCGCAGGGACCTGTTAACGAAAACTTAAAGCACCTGCAGATCGTTCGTTGGGATGTTTCTTGACACAAAGCCGAAAAGAACTACGGATTTTATTGTGCTGTCCTTTGGTTCCAGTATGGAAGAATGGTACGCAACAAAGTTCTTCCAGTTTGACCTGTCTTGCGCCTTTAGAGTCAATTCCGACCAAGTCGCATCCACTGAGCCAGCTTTCGCTCCTATTTGTCTCCTTCAGGTATTAGCAGGTTTACTCCTTCTCCTGTATCTTAAGGATTTCACGATATTGCCATTTTCGCACTTTCATTTGGACACGAATTGGAGCTGCGACTGCTCTAGCCCATTAATTCTTCTTTGAGATCACGCTCGACCAGAATGTTCTCATTATCCTTCGCATGGACCTGTTAGCGAAAACCTAAAGCACTTGCAGATCGTTCGTTGGGGTGTTTTATGACACAGAGCCAAAGAGTACTACGGATCGTGCTTTTGAGAAAAAAAGGCGGTGCTCGGTATTGGGGAGATTTCCAATTTTTTTTAGGGCTCCGTATCCGTTTGCAATATCCTCTCGTGAGCCACCTGTTGAAAATATGATGCTGCCGAAGTATGTAAAGGATTGAACGTCTTCAAGCTCAATATTAAACTCAACAATGAGATGGTATATGTCTATTTTCTTTTCTCGGGACTTTCTAGGATTTGCCACAAAACGCCCCCGGTCACTCTAGAAGTCGCAAAATATTTTCGATCGCTATCATATTTCGTCAACGCACGTAAAAACCTACTATTAAGCAACTTCAATGAAAATGGACCTTAACAAAGCTCCTTACTGATTTATAATTCTACCATTCCACAAGCAACATTATGCTTCCGTTGATGTTGATTTCCTTTACAATATAGCACTATGGGAAATCTATAATCGATCCCGGTAATATCGGACCACTCCGGTTTACGTTGTCACACTAAAGTTTCTACTGATTTGAGGTTCTGCCTCAAATTAATTCCAATTGTGCCTAAATTTAGCATGGTGTTAATAATTAAGTCTACTGAAATTGGATCATACCAGTTCACGTTTTCATAAAGTCCTTACACTAAGGTTCCTCCCGATTAAACTCTGTCGCTGGGGAATACACAAATTTTATCATATTGTGATTAAATAGAAGGTCTAATATTCATTATTTATCTAAATATAGCACGGCACGTTACGCTAGCTAACCTCTGTTAAATTGAACGGTATTGGTTTATGTTTCCATACGAGTATATCCCAAATGCAAAGGACTCTCCCGATTTGAGGTCCTGTCGCTCTACCGCCACATTTTAAATCTGATGTTTATATTTGGTTATTATATAACTTATTAGTACCTTATAACCAAGACTGGTAAGAATCGGCCATTACGTGAAGTGCTTTCAGGTTGCACCCTTACAAAAGTGTCACCTTATGAAAGACCCTGCCGCTCAAGAAGTTAACCAAATACGTCCATGTCTGAATTTGACATAATGACATTAAACGTCGACCATTGGCCCATCTTTTGATTAAGCCTCGTACAAAGGTTCTTTTCAATCTGATGTTTTGGCGTCCTACTGGTCACATTGTAAATTCGATGTACATTTCTCAAAATTTGACCAAAAATGATACTCCCGCCGTTGTTAAGTTCAACTTTCCGGACGGAGGCGCCTTCTTTAATTTTATTTGCCCCATATTTTTTATTTGCAGTTGTATGATAGTTTAAAAATATATTTTGACGTCTTCTAACTTTCATAGTGTGTTTTATTACGGAGTGGGATACCACCACACCGCCTCTCACGCGCCAATTTTGCGCTTTGACGGGTGTCAAAGACGCTTTTTTCCCTGGTGACACCGCAGCTGTATACGTCCGGAGAAGACTAGCTAATAAGGTACATGCTTCAGCTAATCTGTACAATCTGTAAGAATGTACGCATGCCCGATGATTGGAACCACTGTGTGCTATGTCCCGTCTACACAAAAGGGACAAAACGGTTTGCGCCTACTACCGTGCAATAGGTATCCTATCCGTCGCATATAAGGTACTGTCAACTGTGGAAAGGATTTTAGCTCAAACTCGCCGAACTGATTCAACTTTACTATCTTTACCCTGCGACAAATTCTGGAAAATAACCACGAGAAACAGATCGATACATACCACTTTTTTATCGATTAAAATGCTGCATTTGACACTCCGATAAGAGGAAAACTATTTGAAACCATGTCTGCGTGTGGTATACCAGCAAAACTTGTACGCCTTTGTAGAATGACAGCGAGCGACACGAAATCCTCAGTAAAAATAGGAAGTGACATCTCCGTACTATTCACTACTACTCGTACAAGAGGTCTCAGACAGTGTGGTAGCTTATCGCGTTATTTCTTCAACATCCTGATGGAGAAAATTTTCGAAAACGCAAAATTTAATAAAACAGTCAAAATCGACACTAAGGGCCACTTTCTCCTCGACATTGACATCGTTGGAAGTACTGAAATAGATGTAACTGGTGGGTTTTCTAATATTGAAGCAGTCGTCAAAAATAGGTCTGATGACTAATAAGGACAAGACGATGGTGATGCTGGCTACTACTAAAGATGCGTCGCGACGAAAGAAAGGCGAGATAGTTCCGGTCGGCAGTTGCAACGTAGAGGTGGTAGAAGATTTCGTATACCTCGGATCCACCATAAACCAAAAGAACAATGTCAACACTGAGAAAAAAAGAAGGATCGTACGGGCTACTAGATGCTACTTTGGGCTCGGTAAACAGCTTAAGAAGAGAGCCCTCTCTCAAAAGACGAAAATTACGTTGTAAAATACGCTACATGTGCTTCTATATAGAGCCGATACATGGGTACCTGCGAAAGCGTATGAAGCAGTGTTGGGTGTACTTGAGAGAAAAATCCTTCGTAAAACTGTTGAGCCCATCTGCGTGTACAGACGTCGAACGAACCGTGAGTTGTACGAGCTGTATCCCGACATGAATGTCGTTAAGCGCATCAAAATAAACGATTGCGCTGGCTGGGACATGTCGTTCGAATGGAAACGAACGCAGCAGCCAGAAAGGCGTTGGATGACAACTACCATGGAAAGCGCAGGCAGGGAAGACCGATACTGCGGTCGAAGGACTAAGTTGACTAAGATGTGAGAAACTTTGGTATTATAAACTGGAGACAGCAAGCACAAGACCGAAGGGCTTGGAGGTCATTTATGTAACAGCCCAACAACGGGCTGTAGAGCTAACTTAAGTTAGTAAGTACTTTTTACTAGTTTCCAATTGAGAGAAAATCTATCTCGTTTACTACTTTTACTAGCAAAAAAAATGTTCAGAGCCAGAACTGATATGTTGGATTTGATTTAATTGATTTTAGTTTGTATGCAATAAATCATTATGAATGTGATTTAATTGATTTCAGTTCTTAATAAATGAATAAGAATGTGTTAATAAAGAGTTCGAGTTTTTCGCGCCATATTCATAAAAATGTCCTATAGTCTCTTATCGAGAGCAAAACGATTTCGAATAATTTCCCTCACACACCGGTAACCCAGTAAAAAAAGGAGCATCTAAAGATTAATCTTGGATCGCTTCTTTGCGAGTAATGGATAAAACTCCGGCCCTCATGCATTTTGTACTCCTTTTTAACACTGCATGCCCGCAAAAGCGACAACTCCTATTGAGCTCCTTATGGAGTACAAAAGGAGTATTCCGTTTGATCTCGAAAAGGAGGACAAGGAGACTAATGCATGATGAAGCATCATTTAAACAACAGTTATGTCAAACAGAAAATTAACACATGCAAAAACAAAAAGGCATTGATGCATCCCTCATTAATCGATTTGGAGTATTACTCGTAAGAGAGGCATCAACTTTTTTCTAACTTTGACAAATTTTTTAGCAAAACAAAATAAAAACGTTTCAATTGCTAAACAATTGATAACTCCTTTATTGCTCGATTATGGATTAATCCATATATTTTTATACTGGGAAATTCCATACTGTTTTACGGCCGGCTCTCTATACAGACAATGAAATAGCCTTGCACCTGCAACCCCATGGGGAAGATTCATAAAAATCTGTCTATGTTGTTCAAGTTTGTTTTTTTCGATCTGTATCCTTTTAAGATTGTAACCTTTAACTAAATGTTTCCCTGCTTTTCTTAACTTCCGGCCAAAAAAGAACAAACAAAAAACATCTGTTAGAGTCGATATAAACAAGTCGAAACCCGAAACGATTGACCACTTGGGAGAAAACATTCGCCGCGTTATTGCCATTATACGTCCGCAAATGTTGGAAAAAGTCATCGAAAATTGGACCTCCAGTTTAAACAACGTCCGAGCCAGCCGTAACGGTCATATGCTAGAAGTCATTTTTAAATTATAATGCCAGAAGATTATCTTTTGAAATAGTAAATTTCATGTCAGTTAAAAAAAATGTATGTTATATTCCATTTCAAAGTTCTATAACTCTATAAAAAACACCCTTTATAATAACTAGATTTTTTAAGGATTAAAAAAAATTCAAAGCGATAAAGTATTTGTGAATATAAATTCACATTGAATCAAAAAAAAATCTAAAATAAAAATTCATATTCCGGTTCTTGAATCGAAGTAACAATTCTGTCGGCCAGTATTGCAAGACACACTGGCTCACATCAATGTGGCCCGATGCCCTTTTGCTATTGGCAACGTAGACAACAAATCACAAATTTGTATCCTTAATAAAATCAATACGTTCAGTTTTGCCTTTCGACTAGAACGTTTCCGTTTTAGTGTAATGCCGATTGCCGCCACCCGCAGATGGTGCATGGCTGCTTCTACCTCCTTCCGGCGTTGGATTACTACTGCTGACATTCGTAGACGAATTGGAATTTGTCGAATGTTTAGCTGTACTACTGGAGGTGATGGTACTTGCTGTAGCTTCAAGTTCACTATTGAGACGTTCGTGATATTCTTGGAAACATGGCACGATGCATAAATTCGTTTGACATTCCGGACAGTGGTATTTGGTTTTGCGTCGCAAAATTCTACCATGACCATCAATGGTATTCCAACAGAAATTACAACCCAAAGCGGGTCCGGGTCGTATTACCGGACAATGACTAGAACGTGGATTTTCTAAAGTGATTATCTCCCGTGAGGTCTAGGCATGGAAAACAAAAAAGATTGAAAATATAATAATTAGTGTCACACACTACCCTTTATATGGTCAAACGTACCTGTGGAGATGATACCGATCGCTGTAACTCCTCGTTTCTAACACGCAATGTGGGCATATGCTCAAATGAGCCACATTGACCGATGGATGATGTTGAACCACTGCCACCACCAGGTTGCAGTGTGCTACTGCGTTCGGTTAACATAACAGCTGAAGCTGATTTCGAACTACGGAATTTACTAGAAACCGCTGTCGTTGTCGACTGGGTGGACGTTGTAGGGACTGCTGTTGCTATGCTACAAGATACTACCGTCGCTTGACTATCTTCCGAAACACTACGCTCGGACAATTGTGTAGAAGGAACTCTAGGTATGGGCGGTGAACCGGCCGCTGTAGCTGCTGTTGTTCTATCGCCACTCATATAGGCCGATGGAAATTGCGGCAAACTAATGGATTTTGTAGGACTTGCACTAGTTGCTGGTGTAGTGGCATTGCTGCTACTGTTCGACGACGAAGTCGCCTGAGCCGGTACTATGTATTGAGATGAACCGGCCGGTGGCGGTGAAGCAGTTTCATAAATAGATTCTGGTAGTGATATGTGATGTGAATGTTGCAGAGGAGCACTAGATGCCAGGTACACACCGCTCGCACTTCCCGACAGTGGATGCGAATATTGACGGTGCAAAGGAGCAAAAGGATTTGTCAGGCTACCGGCCGACGACGAGCCGCCACTACCCGTAAGATGGCTTGAGTGTTGACTAGGCAATAGAGGATCCGAATGCTGTTTAATCAAGAACGGCGTTGACTGTGGTACGTTTAGTAAGTGTGGCGACGTGGGCGATATTGTTGGAGCTGGCTCTGAAGAATGTCGCTCAATACGCGGCGGCACAGTAAGCAAATGATGAGGATGCGAATGATGATGATGGTGTTGATGGGCTGCCGCTGGCATATGATGATGCGTTGCTGATGTATACAAAGTTTGTGTTGCACCACTGAACGGCTCAAAATCCAAGCTGCCCGTTGTAGGTTCCGGTGATATTTGATTGTTTGACAAACTATCACTATCGCGTTTCACACGTGGCTGTCTGGTAAGTACACGATTGCGTTTTGTGCCCATTTGGGATTGCGGTTGCTGCTGCGGCTGGTGCTGTTGAGATTGAGTCATACCTGAATCATCTGTGAAACTACTACCGCCTGCTGTTACTGGAGGATCTAAAATGAAATAATTTTGATTATTGTGAATATCTACAAGAAAATGAAAGCAGCAAATAAATGGAAAACGAAAGAAAACGGGAATGAAATTATGAATTTGTCTTGATCAGAAATTTAATTATTTTTTAAATACCAACAAAGTACGCACTAAGTATCGATACGCCTTCCGTTAGCCTAATTGAGACAGACCATTATCTCACTGTGGTACAGGGGTACTATGACTTTGTGTATCAGACCCATTTATTTGAAACCGAATTACTTTCTGAATCGATTTGGACATGTCCGCCTGTCTGTCAAAGTGTAGGTCACAAATATACTCGTAATCCGATATTGATAAAACTTTACACATTATTTAGTTTCCGGCTAATAATTTTTGCTGTTGATACGTTTATATTCTTATGTTGCCCCCTTACTAATGATTAAAATGAAATTTAGTTTGTGGTGTTATTTTGCACAGAGGGTAAACAATGCTGACCAGATCGGTCCGTCCCGACTTTTCTCTAAACGACCTAACAGCAGCAAATTTAATCGGGGTTCAACAAAATTGAAAGCGAGAAAAACAATATTGAAAATAGACGAATTTGGTCCATGTATTGATATAGCCGTCAAACAAATGAATCTCCAAATTGGGTCTTACCTAAGATCCCTGGTGGTCACGAATTAAAGTTTTTTTTCGTCTGTTAGACGCTTTGTTTAGGAGATATAGGAAATTCACATTTTTATATGAAATTCCAACTTATTTGACCCTGGAAAAGAGTGGTCACGAAATAAGGCTCTTTTGCCGATTAGACTCTTAGTGTAGGAGATATAGCGAATTTAAATTTTCACATGAAATTTAATATTTAGGAATCTTTTGTCAATTAGACAATTGTTTAGGAGATATAGCGAATTTGTCCGATTTATCAACTTATTTTGCCCTGGAAAGTGGTGGTCACTAATTAACACTGTTTTGACGATGAAACGCTTCATTTGGGAGATAAAGCGAATTCAAATTTTCATACGAAATTCCAACTTTTTTGACCCTGGATGAGGATAAGAGCGAATTAAGGGTATTTTGTCAACGCTTTGTTTAGGAGATATAGCGAATTAAAAAAAAAAATTGTTGACCCCGGATTATACACTTAGATTAGGAGATATAGCGATTTAAAGCTTTCCATGATTTTTAAACTTATTTTGCCCTGAAAAATAGTGGCTACTAATTAGAACTCCTTTGTCGATTAGACGCTTAGTTTTGGAGACATAGCGAATTAAAGTTTACCTATGATTTTTCAACTTATTTGACCCTGGAAAAGAGTGGTCACAAATTAAGGCTCTTTTGTCGATTGTTCGCTTTGTTTAGGATATATAATAAATTTAAGATTTTATAGGGTGGGCCATTTAAAATTTTAAATATAAAAAAATTATATTTTTTAAATTTCTGGTTTCATTGGATATGTTGAACTTTGTCATTAAATAATGGAACACCATCCGATGCGTTTTCGCTTCGCCCAATGGGCTGAAGATTGTTTGGCAGGTTATCAAGAATTTTACCAAAAAATTGTGTTTTCAAATGGAGCTCATTTTTATCTCGATGGTTAATAAGCAAAATTGTCGCATATGGGGTTTAGAGAACTCACACGTGACTTTTGAAAAGCCAATGCATCCACAACGAGTCACTGTTCGGTTCGGATTTTTAGCTGGCGGCATCATTGGGCCATTTGTCTTCGAAAATGAGCAAGGAGCCGCCCTTGCCGTATACGGTTAGTGTTATCGCGCCATGCTTAACGAATTTTTGTTTCCAAAAATTGAAGAGAATGATATGGACTACATTTGGTTTTAATAAGACGGGGCCACATAACACACAGCTAATGCAAACATCAATATTTTACGCACTGTTTTTGTAAATCGAATAATCAGACGAAATTATGATGTCAATTGGCCTCCTCGGAGTTGGGATTTGAGCCTTTTGGATAATTTTCTGTAGGAAGCCATACAGAATAAATGTAAGGCAAAGCATCCATAGACATTTGAAGCATTAAAACATGAAATCGAAGTTGCCATTGAAGAAATTCGACCTGAAACAATAGAAAATGTATTGAAAAATTGGGTTGATCGGATGAGGAACTGCCGAGCCAGTCGTATGAATGATATTGTGTTTCATTATAAAATGAGAAAGTTCAACCCTTCCAATAAAACCAAAAATTTGAAAAATATTACTTTAGAATGGGAACTGACCGCCAAAATCCGACTAAAGTTAAATGCGGTAGATTTTCTCCCTTCCTTAAAAAGCTTTATTAAATATAGCTCATACGATTGAAATCCAAAGGAAAACATTTTGATCTGATTTTTGCTAAAAATTTCCACACAAATTTTAGTAGATTTAAAGGCGAAATACAGTGAATGTGAATTTTAATTATATATGCGAATAAGACATAATTTTAAATCAAATTTCTTTTTCAATAAGTAATTAAATAAAAAGTACCTGAAAAAATATTCATGCGCGCATCAATTTATTTATTCCACTCAATAGTAATTTTAGGACGATATTTTGAAGATTTAAGTGCATATTTATATTCGAAAATACTCTGCATCGCGACTTTAAATATAGTCAAAAAATCTATTTCTGTCAGGTCTATCTATATAACCTTAAATGTTACACTGAAAAACACACACATTCTCAGTATTAAATAAAACATTATATCGATAGAATTGTACGCGAAAATGATTCATTTTCGATAAAACTTCGATTTATATTGCATACTGTGTATTAATTGAAAAGCATCGATACTATTTCAGTCATTCGACCTGGTTTTTGATATGTCCGATAGTTGTAATCCAAAGTATTGGAAATTAAAAATTCAGCCGGTCACCCTAACTGTGTAATAAGTTTATAGGTAATAGCTAGATCAAAAGGCATACAAATGATCTCATAATACAGGGTTTTCCATTAAGGACAACAATGCTATATATTAATAAAACACAGAATATTTAAGCTATAGAGTTCAAATTAATTCCAGTTGTAGTGCAAATCTTACATCTTAAAAATGAAATTTCGGTCATATGACCACCATTTTCTAACATGGGATTATAGCACTCCATTGACGGTAACGTGACGATTGTTTTCATCGACGAAAAAATATGGCCCAATCGCACCTCCGGCATGGACAGTAATTTGTGTCTCTTGAAGCAAGCACATATGGGTTTGTTGCTGTCCAATAACGGAAATCGTTTTTGACACTATAGCACGCGCAGCCTGTCGGGAAGGACGATTATTACGGCCGAAAAATTGAGTGAGCGCTCTTTAACTTGCGACCACCGACTCAGAATTTCGGTATTAATTTTTAATGATTTCCGAATGTTGCTCGTAAGTGAACTTTACGAGGATGAAAATGTTGACTTCGCTTAACGTCCCGACACTGAAAGTTCGTCGAAATGTTTGAGACTGCGCTGACATAAAGATACGAAATTGTTATGTCCCTATGGAAACTCCTTTACCTATACGTTTTGGGATTTATATTAAACAGTATCTATTATATACTTGTTTGATAACAAAATTAAATACTCAAGCTCGAGGAACACTGCCGCCATGACATTTCCATTGGAAGGTTTGACATTTTTAGCATTTGTGTTGTTTACAGTGACTTGAAAAAATCAGTTTGCCAAAAAAATGGAATTAACTCGTAAACATTTTCGTGCGATTATTTTTCACAACTTTCGACGTCGATTATCACAAGAGCGCATCATCGATAAACTTAAATCTTTTTATGGCGATGAAGCACCATATTGTAGCAATGTGAATAACTGGTTTAATAAATTCAATCGTGGTCGACGCAAAAAAGAGCAAAAATGTCGCAAAACTTCCTTTAATTGTAGTACCCACATGTCCATATGTGACAGCGCACAGAGAAAGGGACCTAAGGGACTTTATTTTGGAGGTGGACAACATCTGAGCATCGAATGAGACCGATCCCATGCCCCAAAAGTGTTCCCTCCTAGAGATATGCGCGTTTTATGAAAGTGATGATACACCAAAGATACACGTATTTAAATCTTTAAAATGGCTCTCCTGAACAAAACTGGTTTTTACCCTTAGGTCCCTTTCTATTTTGCGCGTCACATATACGAGTATTACATCAATCTTGAGGAAATTTGGCACAGAATAGCCTGCACAACAGCGTGCTTTAGGGTAAAAATACCAACAAATCGGAACATTTGTAAAATGTGTCAAGTAAGCAACACCGGCCCAATCAAGCAAGAACATATGGGTACCAAAAAAAATAAAATTTTACCACAAACCCAACGAATACATATGAAATTATTTTTAAAATCTGGGTATACGTATTCAAATATGCGTTTCAGAGCTGTGCGGTGGGACAATTTGGAGGTTGTCTTCGCAGTCTGTGTGCAATACACATATTGATACTCTGACACACAACTACGAGTACCCATAATGTCTAGTGTAAGTGCCATGTTATAACCAAATAAATTATAGTACATTTTTCCGGAGCAACTATTAACCCCATAGATAAGAATACGCTTTTCTTTTAGAAGGAGTACACACATTTTGAGTTGTGGAATGTAGCAAAAATTTCAAAAAGTAGCAAAAAGGGGATTTATTAAAAAGGGGCAGTAAAAGTCGCATGGCTTCCAAAAAGGATCAAATTACCACTATAGTCGCACAACGGTAACGCTGGAGGCATCCCAGGGCATTTCTTCCACCAGCATACATTCGATAATGCACGAACACCTGGCCTTAAAAAAGGTTTGTTTGTTCTCGTTGGATCCCGCACAATTTGACAATCGCTCAAAAAAAAGCTCGTGTCGATTGGTGCAAAGAAATTTTGAAAGATACGATCACGGTGCTTCAAAATGGATAGACGCGTATGAGCCCGAAAGAAAACAAGAATCGACCGTGTGGGTCTTCGAAGACGAGCCAAATCCAACGAAAGTTGTTCGTGGAAGAACCACTTTAAAGCAAATGGTCGCCTGTTTCTTCCGTAAAACTGGTCATGTGGCGACTGTTCCGCTTGAGCAACGTAGGAGGTCAATTCTGAGTGATACACCACAATTTTTTTGCCTGAAGTCTTAGGAGAAATTCGAGAAACGAACAAGAGAAGACGAATCATTGTGCACCATGACAATGCGAGCTCTTACACATCGGCTCAAACCAGCGCCTTTTTGACCGGCCAAAACGTCGAATTAATGGTTCATCCGCCGTACAGCCCTGACTTGGCACCCAATGACTTCTTTTTATCAAGAAAAAAATGCGTGGTCAACGATTTTCGTCGCCAGACGATGATGTTGAAGCGTTAAAAAAACATGTTTTGGAGGTGTCTCGATCGGAGTGCAAAAAGTGCTTCGACAATTGGTTTGAGCGCATGCAAAAGTGTATAAATCGTACTGGAGAATACTTTGAAAAACAATAAAACCATTTTTGATTATAAATATTCGTATTTTCATTATTAGGACAGAAATACAACAGCCCTCGTATATATAAAAGGACGAATATTCATTATTTATCTACGATTTTTATTACTATTTTTAATAGATGTTTTAGGCAAATTGTTAAAAAAATAATTGCTTAGAGACCTGTTTATAAAACCCACTTCGCTGTTAGACAACTTAAACAAACAAATATAACCAATTTTGAAACTGGCACAACATTTTGAATTTTAAATAAAAACAAAATAAACAAACGTAGACATTATCCCTAAAATCGTAAGCCTAACATAAAAATTAGTGATCATTTTTCCATGAAATATGTCATGTATGTTAAAATTTCCGACTAGTTTTTCTTAGTGAACACAAAAAATATTGAATAAAAGCCAAGAAGGATTAACTATTATTTGTTGTTAAATATATTTAGTTGTTTTTTTGTGTGTTTTGTTTCTTCTTATTTAATTATACCACATTGAAAATTATAAACTACTTTTTTATGTTAAATTAACTTATGATAGACGATTTCTCGTATGTTTTTTGTTGTTGTTTGTATCTTTTCTTTACTTCTTTGTCGTATATATTTTTGTTCCGTTATCTTTTAGTAGTTGTTTTTAACAGTGAAATACTGTAGTTGTAGTTGTATTTTTAAATTAGGAAACATGTTCAGTAGTATATTTTGTCAAAATTATTTCGCTGCTGCTGTTGTTTGTTTGTATTTCATTATAAAATTTCACAAAATTTTATAACAAATTTTTGTTTTATGGTTCTGGTTTTGTTAATTATTTTTGTTTTTTGTTGTTGTTGTTTGTATATGTATGTATATTGTATATATGGCATCGAATATGTTTGCTGTTGGTTGTTTTATAAACTGTACGTCGTCATGTGTATTTTTGCATGTCTGCATATGGAGAGTTTAAATCTACTGCCTGTGTCCTCTAAATAACTTTTTGCAGTACGGAGGGGCGAACGGACATTGTAACAAGGTCCGTTTCCGTTTTACAAAAAACAAAAACAAAAGAATGTATATATATATGTGTTAGAAAAACTTTACATCACAATCTACCTTTAATTAACATTTAGTATATATTTAATATATATATGAATATTTGTTTTCCTTAGGGTTTGTTATTTATGTATGTTGGAAATGGTATATATATATGTCTATGTATATAATTGGAAAAGTATAATAGTTATACGACGATATGATTGTAATATCGTAGGTTTATGTTTTTCTTTTATTATTATGTATTAATATTATGGTATGTAAAAAGTGTAAAATCTTTTCGTTAATAATTACATAGTAAAACATTTATAAAAGGTTTTTTTTGTTTTGTTGGTTTGAAATTTATACAATATTACGGGTTCTTTTACATTCTATTATTTTTTCAAAACTACTTTAAGTAATACATATTAAAGTTTTGTGTGAATGAAAAGTTTCTTTTGTAATGAATATGACTTTAGTTGTATTTATAACACAGTTGTTGTATTTGTTTAAATATAAACATGTATAGTTTGGTTTAGGAAAAAATAATGTGTAGAAAAATTAAGAAAAAAATAATTTTATAAATTCTCAGTCAATCCTTTGGAGAAAAATAAACGTTAGAACGATTTTCATGTTTTCGAAAAATTCTTCCCTGACCCTCAAAATAGTTAAAACACGTACTCTTAGACCACGATGCCGAAAAAGTTATAATTTATTTATTTATAAACTACAAAAACTTAACTTTGTATATACTGAAAAATTAAAAAAAATAAAAATTAATCCGCTGGTGAGTTGTAAGTACAAACGATTTGGCAATTGCAAACATTTTTCAATTTTGAACATAGCAAAGCTTAAAATCCTGAGATTGATGGCTATCTTTTATGATTTTATGGCGCGTACATTGACCATTCAAAACTTGTATGAAAGTGGTGGGTTTGTTTTTAGGACCATGTTTGCCAATGTCAATTTTATACAGAGGTTCTATCCGCCCCCTCATTTTTGAGGTTCATGTGCACTAGATGGGGATATGTCAACATTTAAATGTATTGAAACAGATTATTTAGCAAATTGTGAAATTTTTTCAATGCAGAAAAATTGTGAAATTTTTTCAATGCAGAAATCGGGCGATGGGTTTAGTATATTTCGTTTATTATTTTATTCTCATTTAACGATTTCATGTCCGATATTGACAAAAAACCCCACCTCCAGCACACGAGCTTGAACCCGAATTCATCCCTTGTAGTTTGATTATTTTAGCTTGATGCTAGGGCAAAAGTCTTGAGAAATAACGACTATGAAAATCGCATTTCGCATGACATTTGCGATTACGATTTCAAATCGCATAGCGGGTGTGATGGATTTCACAAACGCCAAAGATCTGGCGACTTAATTCCGCAAGCACTCACTAAGTGAGGTAAAGTAGTGTATTTTTCTTTAACGGATAGACAACGAGGCACCACAATAATGCACAAATATAACTTAATATTTTTTTTCATTTATTAATTTAATATATTTCGTTTATTATTTTATTCTCATTTAACGATTTCATGTCCGATATTGACAAAAAAAAACCCATCTCCAGCACATGAGCTTGAATTCGCTGCATGGCTCGAATTCACCGGTGCCATACATCTCTTGTAGTTTGATTATTTTTGCTTGATGCAAAAATAACGACTATGAAAATCGCATTTCCCATGACATTTGCGATTACGATTTCAAATCGCATAGCGGGTGTGATGGATTTCACAAACGCCAAAGATCTGGCGACTTAATTCCGCAAGCACTCACTAAGCGAGGTAAAGTAGTGCATTTTTCTTTAACGGATAAACAACGAGGCACCACAATAATGCACAAATATAATTTAATATTTTTTTTCATTTCTGATAAAAACTCAGTGTTTCAAAAAAAAAAATTTGATGTCAAAAGACGTTTGGATTAGTCATTTTGTTTACAATTTCCATCTTTTTTGGTTGTATTTGACAATAAAAACAAATGTTTATATTTTTCAAAAATTGTACAGAATCGAATTTTAAGTGAAACGAGTGAATGAATACCACACGGCTAAAAAGTCATAAAATTAACAAATCGCATGTGATTTTGAAGTCGTGCGATTCTCTTGACATGCCAGTAATATATTTTTTTGATTTTATAAGGTATCGATACTGAGGTCGTTATACTCGGTAGTGAAAGGTACCACATAGTAGGGTATCGAGTAAAAAAGTATCAGTATCAATTGAAATGTATCGATAATTTTCCCTATACCTTACACTCCTAAAACTGCAACCATCGTTTGTATAACTCACTTTTTTGTACACAAACTAAAAAAATTGTGGGCCGCCGTTGTGTGATGGTAACGTACACGGCTATCATGTTGTAAACCCAGGTTCAAATCAGGTAAAACGTCTCGTAAGTTGTTTATACAAATCATTCCTCGACAAATGGCAACCTTTTCAAATAACACTAGCTTTGGCTGCTTCGAAATTTTGTACAAAAATTTTAAAATTTAAGTGCATGAAATATTGTTAGAATTCAAACAAAATTTCAAATGCATTTTTAATTTAAAAATGTTTCTTGTCCAAAAGTTAGCCAATTCAACTAACTAATTTTATTTTATTTTTGTTGGACAATAAACCTTATGTAAATGCATTTCAATATATTTGAAAAAAATGTGCGCAATATCCACTGCATTTCATTTAAAAACTTGAAATTGGAAAATATAGCTGGAATTCAAGTTATATTCAACTTGAACACCAACAAAAAAGTTTATTGGGTTGTCTGAAAATATTTTTTTCTGTGTTTTAGCAAAAAAAATATTTTTTTTTTCAAATTTCTGTGCGAGTGTTTAATTTTAGTAAATTTATATTGTTTTCATTCAATCGAGTGCCGCGTGATGGTAAAATTTAAACCCTGGTTCAAATCCAGGTAAGGACATCTAACAATTTTAAAAAACTTTTCAAACTTTTTCGAAATTTAAATTTTTTAATTTTTGGAAAATTTTAAAATTGTCAACAAAAAATTTCATTGTTGTACAACAAAAATTATTACATAAAGCTCTGCCTCGTAAATTATGTACAGAAAAGGTGTTTTAAATTTTTAAGGAGCAACGACTTTGAAAACATACTTTATAGTTTTCAGTATCACTGAGTCATTTGTAAGACGCGGTTGATTAAACTACTGTATCTTCTTGGATTTGTGATCCGATTCCTCTCAAACTCTCTCATGTTAACCCCCATATATGCCTCCACAGCTACGATTTAAATGGTCCATTCGAACAGTCCAATTCTTGACTACCTTTTCCAATGGCGTCGATGGTGGCTTAAATATCGGCTTCCAATGCATAAACTAATCACTTCACGTAGCCCTATAAAAGGCGTTAAATTGTAAGAACAAGGGGACCAGGCCAGTAAACATTCTTCTGGAAATAAATTTGTCAACAATTTGATTTTTTAATAAATCGATTTATAAGCGCTCTGAACGGCAAGTTGCGCTGTCTTATGGGAACCACATGTCGTTGATGTTTAGCGGATTTATTTTTGGAAACAAAAATTTAGTAAGTATGGCTCGGTAGCTCTCGGCATTCGTAGTAACGACAGCTTTTCCGCATTTCGAATAAAATAAGGACGAATGATGCCACTAAACAGACAATTATAATGGATGTTATAGTTAACAGCTTGAGGATTGTCTTCGCTCCAAATACAGTAATTTTCTTATTGACGTAGTCATTCAACCAGAAAAGAACTTTATCACTCAGGGACGAAGTGCTCTGGGAATTTGCGAACATCTTATTTTATTCAACGTAAATTTTCACAATTTGAAAACGTTGTTCTGGCGTTAAATTTTTCGTATGCCTTGCCAAACATTTCTGAACACAAATTTCAACACAGTTGGACATATCAATAGTTCTCATGCAGCTTAAAAACCACCCTATACTTATATAATAATTGTTCGATGTTGAAAACAAATTTTACATAAATATTTTTTTGCTAATTCAATTTATGCATTCGTTGGGGTAACTTGTCGTTTTTGTCGAACTTCAAAATGTCATTCAAATTCCGAAGATATGACGAGATGTGATAAAAGCCACTGTCACAAAAAGTGAAACAAAGTTCTTTTTATAAAAATGCCAACTTAAAATTAAATTGATAAACATACAATACTTGCTAAAAAGGGACCGTTTCCTTTTAAATTGTGCCCAAACCACGGCAACAACGAAAATATTTCAAATCCACTAGAAATAGATTGCATCACACTCCCGAAACTGTTGATGTATAAATTAAGAATTAGTAAATTCGAACTTTTAACTGCACTTCAAAAAGTCACACAGACGTTGTTTTATAAGTAAAATAAACATTTAATATATTGAGTCAAGTTTCTGTATTTGGATTAAAAAGTCGGTTGCAGAATCGGTCGAATGGAAGGTTTGATGCAGCGAGTTTGTGCTGATCTCTATTTTAAATTAATAGATTAGACCGAAAGGAATTAATTCTTAAGTAAACGAAAAATGACGATCTTTCTGGATGAAACTAATTTTGGTTAAAAAAAATTAAATTAAAAAAATAATATTCATTTAAAAAAAAAGTTGAATATCACGAAAAACCACGTAAGTATATAATAAATAGTTCCAATGCATCACGAAAAGTGTTTCACCTAATGATGTCTTAATCTTTGACAGCCACTAGAGAACTTATGATCATATTCCTCGCTTTTTTTAGGTTTACACTTCCAAAAAATCTTTGAGCCCTTTCATAAGGCTGCCATATCAAATCAGAAAATCCAAGAACGTCCACACTTATAGGAGAATAAACAAAATCGATCAGTCTGAAGAAATTAAAACGAAATCGATCGGATTCGATAGACTATCTGCTAGTCTAAAGAAAAAATGACGACACACAAGCACTGATACTAAACAATCGTCTGTCTCTAACAACGAAATGCGTTTACCAAGTGATGTTGTATTAAATTACTTCGCTGTCTGTTACTCTTCCAAGCTAATCTATTATTTTGTAGATTTTCTACCTTACTCTATTGGTAGTAAAACTACAAATGTTTTAAATTCAAAATTTCTATATAAAAATTGTAATAAACATATGAAGATAAATTAAAACTTTAGTTATACGGCACTAAATTTTAAAATTGTTAGATTAAATCTTTAAAATATATGGGGTAACTATTAAAATCGTTAGATGGAATATTGAAACCGTTTTGTTTTTAAAGTTATATTGATCAGAAATCGCAATCATAATATTGCTGCAGTTAAAGTAATTAATTTTACAATTTAATTTTGAAAAAAAAATGAGGCTGGACAATACCCACTTCGGTCGAACAAGACTTGGAAGATTCAAATCGTGATTTTCCGCAGTTTAACTGACCCGGAAATTGCAAAAATTAATACAGACCAAAGACAAATTTTAAATTTAAAAAGAGAACCAGAAATGTTTAACGTAAAGTCGCGGACAAAAGAAGGGTTTTCGACAAATTTGTGTTTCTATCTTAAAAATTATTGGTTGGTATTGTGTGTGAATAGGAAAGGCTTTTAAAAATTATATCCTGGCTACGCCTTATAATTTTAGATAATATGGACCATCTTATATGACCAATCCCAACCGCAGATGTGGGCAAAATTAATAATATCAGCGACAAATTTTAATAATAACCAATTTAATTTACAAGTTTTAATATTCAAATATAAAAGAAATTTTTGAAAAATATCTTACTCACATAATATGTAATACCAAAAATATGGGTTGATCTATGCAATGTATAACAGTAAATGTTCTATCATACGAAATTAAAAATACAAAGGTCAAACTCAGATTGCCAAAAAACAACCTTACAAGGTGGTAGAACATTGTGTACAATGTGTTGCGAGACACTAACAATTTATTTTGAAAGCTAGACCGAGAAAAAAATCATCTAAAGAGGTAAACCATTGTTGGCAACATGGAACCTTTTAGGTCTCCTGAAGCATTTCAAACTGAGCTAGGAGTTGAAATTTGTGCTATAACTGTGAGACGCCGAGTAGTAGAAAACATTTAATTTGGTAGATTTTCTCGTAAAGTCCCAGAGGTAAAACATGTAAAAAAGTCTCTAAGTTTGGCCAGTTAACAAGTAAAAACGTCTTTCAAGTTTGGCCAGGACGAGCCCTTTATACTATCCACCGTACCTACGCTACTAAAACGCAAACAAAAATGGTCTGTTATTTCGGGCTCTTTGCATCCGACCCTAATCTCAGCCCAAACTTCAATATTACTCTTAATTTGGATTCGTAACAAAAGTTGCTTTTATTTAAGTACACATGTGTCGACATTGACTATTGATTGCCCGTAATGAGCCAAAAAGACCGAATACCGCGATAATATCGCTGCTCTTTTTTGTGGTATTTGGTGCGTCCGAACTAAAAGAAATCTAAACCATTGTCGGTTCACAAAAAATTATGATTTGTTAAGTAAATATTCAAGAGTGTACTTTTTTCCCAGGCACCTTTAGTTCCTTAAAGGGAAACATTTATCCTCCTAGGCCATCATGATTCGTTGATTCGTTTGGCCGCTATCGTGCTTTCAACAGATGCACAGACGGTCGGACGATAATGGCTAGAATTTTACGACGATCAACAATATATATACGTTAAAGGATCTTCGATCAACATTTTGTTTCAAACGGAATGACAAATTTAGTACACCATGTACCTTTCGGCCGAGGGTATAAAAAAGAACAGCGTCAAACAAAATTGCTTATCATTTAAAAGCACATATAAAAATAGGAAACGCCCCATACTTAGAACAAATTGTAAGACGTGTATAATCTCTATTAAATTTAGACGAATCTAAAATAAATTTAAATCTACATCTAAAAATAAAGAACTTTGTTTTCGCTACACAACAAAAACTTACTCGTAAAGGCATGGAAGAAGTAATATCATGGTTGAAGGGTAATTTCTAGGCATGAAGTATGTTCCATATAATAGATTAAGGAAAACATGGATAACTATTAAGACTACCAAATCCTAAACGAAGTAATGCTGCCCTATGTATAATGGAAAATGTCCTTAAACATGACAACACATTCGGGTCTTGTAAAAAAATTGGTTTCAGGATA
Organism: Hydrotaea diabolus; assembly: GCA_963513945.1. Taxonomy (NCBI): domain Eukaryota; kingdom Metazoa; phylum Arthropoda; class Insecta; order Diptera; family Muscidae; genus Hydrotaea; species Hydrotaea diabolus. The sequence continues at coordinate 130,647,833 of OY740719.1, forward strand.
AAATCGTGAAAGTAATACCTTGTCCTGCAGAATTTCCTAATCTAAATCCTATAGAATATTTTTAGAAAATAGGAAAAAAAATGTACAAATAAAATCAAGAATAAGGACGAAATGACTGAAAATGACGTGCCAGTATTTGGTGGGCCTAGTGCAAACTGTATTACGAAATTAAGGCTATGCTAAATATTAGCTCTTAAGCCAAAGTTTAATAAATAATTTGTGTTTTTTATCTTGTCTTTTAACAAGAATATTTCTTCCGTTCGAGTCAATGGATGGATCTGTTATCTTTTTGCTTTGCTTTTGTTGTATATAACATGGATATACATATAAAATAAACAGTAAAAGACAATTAAATAACAATATTGATTGTTAAAAAATATTTTTTTCAAAATATCTTCAGATGAGCCAATTTTTTGTCCGTTACTGTATGCGATTCCCTTGACATCTCTTAAAGAAACAAATTGATTAATTCTCTCAAATTGACAAACGTATATTAAAAAACTGAGATGGGTTAACTATATGACATGATACAATTAACAAGTTATAGCTACTAGCCCACCAACAAATAAATAGTTCACATTACCGTCACTTGAAAGAAAAGACCAAAAATTAAATTATTGTGAATGTTTGATATAGAATTTTTACTTTACAAACTTCAACAATTGTCTTTTTCAATTTCAAATTTGAAAACTCAAATTGTACAAAAAAAATTGAAATCAGTTGACTGCATGACACTACCTTCTTTATTGTACCATGCTATAGACATGCATTATTTATATCGCTAAGGCGATAACTTAAAATCGTTATCCAAAATTTTTAGTAAACAAAACAAGTTTTGGTTTTTTGATAATGATTTGAGAGTATCACCTTAGGGGTGTTTAGGCGGAATTTTATATTGTCCATCTTTGTACACCAGAAAAAATTAATTGTGGCAAAAAAAAATATTTAAAAACCAACCCAGGGGCGACTATAGACATAAGTGAATTTCTATGCTTTAAAATTTTCGTTTTATTATTTTTTTTCGCTTAACTAAGACAATTCTTAATTTTTCTTAAATAAAAAATGAAAAGAAAATTAGTTTAAAACTGCTAAAAGTAAAATCATAATAATAAAATATAAACATACATGTATGCGTATATGATGACGAGAGTTCGGGTTTAGATGTAATAATATATATTAAACAATAAGTTGGTTTTCATGTATTCTTTGTTTATTAAGTGTAGAGTTAAAAAACTTTATAAAATGGCCATATATTTATAAAAAAATATGTTTTTAAAACTAGATTAGTATGCACAAATTTTACTTATTGTGGGAAGATAAGAATTTTCAAGAAAATATAGGTTTTATAATACCAGACCAGGGATGCTTAACAACGGTTTGCTAGGCTAAAATTCTGTAGGAAAATCATATATAAATAATTGTGTTTGCACCTTCACTTTTCAATTATTTGGTTTATTGTTATTTTACCTAACAGCGTGTGTTCCCCGACAAGTTTTACAATTTAAAATTTTATTAAGTATTTAAAAAAAGTTTAAAATTAAATGAGGAGACTGTACAAGAAGATGTATGAAATGGTGTATGTGTGTGTGAGAGTGTATGTGGTCTAGAAATATTTTGCAATTCTTTGCACTTTTGTTTTTGTCACAAAGTTTTTAAAAACTATAAAACAGATTTCGAGAGATAGAGAAAAAGTTTGTTTTTTACTTTTTCTTGCAACAAATGCATAATTATTACGTTTTCTTTAAATAAGTTTTGTTTTATTATTGTTTACATTCAAAATGTCCCTGTAGTTATAAGAGAAATAATTATTTTTATGCTTCAAAAAAGTGTGTGATTTTATTTTTCAAATGGAGAATCTGTTATGGTTTATAATACAAATCGGAGTCCCAAATGATAATAATAGCGAAGGTATGCTCATGAAAAATATGTTTGTGTTAGTCAGGTGGGTTAATCGTACTCTAAAGCCACATTCACAATGCGAACAAAACTTTTTTCGTTTTTCCCATCCTTTTCTCACTCAAGATATTTCATATATGGGAATTTTATTTTCCAAATTTCTATTTATATCCGTGTTCATTTCAGGTTACTAAACAAGCATTTGTATGGAAGTTGCTCGGCAAGCAAGCGAGTTGACTGTTACTCGGTAACGAAACGAGTAGAGTTACCTGACTTATTTTTTTAACAAAAAAATATTATGACACACCTGGCTTCTATAACAAAATCAAAAACATGTTTTTTGTTATTAATACAGAAAGAAAATGAAAAGCATGAAAGAAAAAAACCAATAAAACCATTTTCATAAATTACAAAGATGCAAAAACGGTAAGTGAAAATGTTTAGAGAAATTTCGATGTAGCTATATTATTTCAAGAGTGACTAAACGAAAATTGTGGTCCAGGGACGAGACGTTGATGCTGCTGGCTTGCTACAAAGCCAGAAAGGACGAATTTCGACGTATGTCCCCGGCGAAACAAAAATGCCTACCAACGAAATTAAATTTGTAAATAAAATGTTAACAAAATAATGAACTATACGAAATAACAAAATGCGTTTTCCACATCTTATTCAAAATGTTGTTGGATGTTGCCAGAATACCATGTTGCTAACTAGTTAGTAAGCTAGTTACCTGAAAAGAACACGACTAATATTTATCTACCCTATCGAGAATTAAATATCAACCTGAATCAGTTTAATTTAGCATGTTGACTTCGTGAGCTTAGATAACTTCCGAGTATGTATCTCCATTTCTATAGATTTTTGATAGAAAAAAAACTGATAAAAGGCATGTTTTATTTGACAAGTGAAAAATTCCGCTAAGGCAAACATTTCTAATCGTAATCAAAGAATTTATTTAAATCATTTTATTCAATAAAAATATGTCTGATATACCCGCCAAAAAATTTTGTTTTGAAATATTGATTTATGGAAGAGAAGTTATTAAAGATAATTTGTTTAGCTGGATTCAACGAAATGAGGCGGACTAAAGGAAATCCATTTAGAGTTTATGTTAAATAACATTGTTCCTTTAAATTGAAAACTTTTACAACAAATTGCTATTAACTCGTTTTGGATATACATTTTTAGTAAATGAAAAAGGTTTATTTAGACAGAGTGAATTACTCCATAAATTCCAAACTTTTAGGTTTTTAAATACTGTTTCGAAATTATCCCTTTAGCGGGGATTCAAGTGAATTGTTCCGCCTGTTAAATAAAATACACCTAAAACTAAAGGGTTAGAAATTTAAATATTGTTACTAACAAACAATTGTTTTACCTACTTAATTTTTTGTGAATACTCCATGAATGTATTTTATTTTATTTTTTTAAATATTTCTAAATTTAAAAAAAAAAAAAAACATTAAATGGTCTTATTCGCTCATTTGTTTGGGCGTGCAATTAAACAAAGTTCACTTTAAGCGTTCAGTTTTTTAGTCGCAACAAATTAAGGGGGAAGTTTAAAAAATGGAGATTGGAAATGGCTTTGGAAACTTTTTAAAGTGACTTTTTTCTGGAGGAACTTTATTTTGAAATTTTACTAAGGGACACATTCTCTACCGTGTCACACATTTCAGTAAAATGTACACGCTTTTATAGAGCAACATTTTCTTTAAATATCAAATTGAATAGCTTAAATCTTTTCAAAAATTTTAAACAAAAATACAAATAAAAATTCCTAGGATGTTTTAACAGGTGCGCTTAAAAACAATAAGTATATGAAATGCGCATAAAAACAGCGCTAAAATAAAAAAAAAAATATCATCAAATATTGACAATATATTTGTATACAATTTTATAATATGATAACAGAAACATTATTAAAGTTGGTAGCAATGGTACTTCGTCGGTTTTCATTCTCATGGTATCTCTTTAATCTTGATGTCCTTTTTTTATTCAAATTACAGGTCGAACCTCTGCTCTTAAAAACGTCCCTACCAATGTAAGTCATGCCTCTCAAGACACTTCAGATCAAATTCGAACATAATCCATGTTTGCAGAAGACGTGATGAAAGTGGACTGTGGTAGTTAATATTGTCCTATACAAAAGGCGTGCTCTTTTGGTAGCCGCTTATTAAATGAGTATATGGTCGCCAAGGCGATAACTTCAAAACTTTAACAGAGCTTTTTGAAATTTCGTTGAATAGAAGTCCTGATTGGCTTTATGCATTTGAAAATTTGTAATTTGCAAAAATAAAGTTATTCAATAAATACCATAATTATTTCTGAATAACTTTCTTCCTAAAAATTTTAGGCTCGTTTGTTTATTTCGGTCTTTTGCTTTTACACATTGAACAGGGATTAACCGACTCGAGTTTAATGTCGCATTGTTAAACAATTTAGTTTATCAAGCTGACTTTATGAAAATCTGTGCCTTTGTGTGCAAATAAATTAAAATTTTCTAGACGACTTTTTCAAATTGAAGTCACTTAGTAGAGGATTTCCTCTTCTTGAACACATTAAACCCTCCTTATATATTCTCGTTAAAAATTAAAAGTCTGATAAACAACGATGAAGATGTACCCTTTGAAAAAAACGATATGAATATATCAACTTAGGATTAGCAAAATATAAATCGATTTACATAATGCTGTTTTTTGTCAAAAAATTAAAACCAAAAAGATTTCAATGCCGTCCCAGGTTAAGAAACATAAATAAAACATTAGTTTTCTTAAATTTAATCGGAACAGATTGACCTTTTTCTACGTAGAATATTTCTTAAGATGCAAATTTTTAAAGAAATAATTATGTCAATATAAAATATTTATATTAATTGTGTATAATGGGAAAGCACAAAACTAAATGAAATTGATTTTGAGGAGAGCTAATAGGATTTTGATTCTGAACAGGTTCGTTCATAAGAGAACATTTGATAAAATCTTGGGAGAAGTTTCGAAGTTGAAAAGAAGTGAAAGTTTCGTTGCGTCTGACGAGCAAGATAATTTTGGATAAAGAAAATACATACGATTTCAGGCTAAATATCACAAGAATATCTCTGATTGAAATTGCACTTCATTGACTTGAATTGTACGAAAATTGAAATTTATGCACTCTTCAAAGTCAGATCGTCGAAGGGTTTAATAAAAAAACAAACGTTTTTAATTCTCGAAATGTCCACATGGAATGAAAATGAAAAAAATGGTCCAATTTTGAGATCTTCTCCAATAGTTTACAATAAAAGATTCTCACATTAGAAAAAAAATTGTATCGCAAACCTTTTTCTACACACATTTCTCTTAAAAGTAACTTTTCAAAGAAAATATTTCTCAAAATAAAAAACGTTTTCTTAGAAAATCTACGACGGTGGTAGGGGTGTTAGTTTAGCCATATATGTTGTTGTGGCATTTTCCGTAGGATGCACTATTATCGGTGTGGCTGTCGCATAATTTTGTACATATATTGTGGTTGGCGGAGGTGGATGCGTATGCGCTATTAGAGTATGTGTTTCCGTTGGCGTTTGATTATCACATGATGTTGGATTGGCTTGTAGTATAGCTGTATTCGTTGAGGATACCGTTGACGATGACGCCGCCGCGTTTGTTGCATTGGAGGAGAGTGTAAGGGATGGTGGTAGCGCAGCTGGTGGGTGTGGTATGGCATGATGTTCCAAATGCATGGGTATAAGTGGTAGCGCTGTATCAGCAGTGGCCACCATCGTCGCAGATTGTGCAGAAGACGTTGAAATTGAATTCTATATTGAGTTGAAATTAATACTCTGTAAATTCATTGCAGCTGCCGGATTGACATTGATCGTACCCGCCCCGGCACCACCGCCAGCGCCAGTCGCATCGATGTATCGCTGGCGGGACATTGAATGCAGACTGGCTGGGAATTCCATATGGCGGGTGTCTAAGAAACTCATTACACCCATGGTTGGATGGGCGGTTGGACCAGTAGCTGGGCCTGCGTGGTGAGGTGCACACATTAATGAGGGTGTTGGTGTGTCCGACGTTGGAGGTATTTGCATGTTAAGAGCTGCTGTTTGGGCGGCTGCCACCGCTGCTGCCATATGATCATAGTTTTCATTGGTATCGTCTGTGGCATTGTCCGGCGGTGTAGGAGACGGCGAGAGATTCGGTTCTTGTTTCACCACACGCGACTTTATGCTCGGCCTTGAAACGGGATAGCCACGTTTTTTATACTCTAGCCACAGCGTACGGTTATTGACGCCATAAAGACGTGCCGCTTTGCAAAAGCCAATGCCGCCCGACCGCACCGCTTCCAGGGCTCTTATGAAGTTTTCATCACCTTGCGGATTGACAGAACGTTTGCGTTTGATATTGGAGTTACTTGCAGAGTTACTGCCCGACATACTGCCACCACTGCCCGAGGCATTGCCAACCGGCGACGCCGAAGGCGATGGTCCTTGACTATATACCGTTTGCACCATATTACCGTCAGTGGGCGAGGGTGGCGACATATTTTGGGCAGCTGCAACAGCCGCTGCAGCGGCATTGGTATAGCCGCTCACCGTGATAATTTGCGGAGAATATGCTGAGTTCTGTTGGTGTTGTTGTTGATACTGTTGCAATTGCTGCAAATGCTGTTGTTGCTGCTGCTGCTGTTGCTGGTGGCTGTTTACAGCCTCTTGTTGCTGCTGCTGCTGACGTTGCTGCTGTTGTTGGTGCTGTTCACTACTTGAACTGTTGTTATTGTTGGTATTTGGATTTTGATTGTTGGTAGTGGTGTTGCCAATTAAATTGGTGGGACAGGATGGCAGCGAAAAGCGTGAATAATTTGATTCAACAACCGTCCATTGTAAACCTGGGAAGGGGAGAGAGAAGAGAGAGAGAGTTGGTGGTGAGAAAATTGGTTTTTCATCATCAACAAAAATCAAAGAGAGCCATTTCAATTTTTAGTAATTCAATAAATTACGATTACTTGCAAAACTACTTTAACAACATTTTTCAATTAACAATGAATTGAAATCAATTTTACTTCTTCAAATACTCTTCTTAAATTGTCAATAATATTTTTTTCTTGCTTAATTTGAGAAAGAGAGAGTTAAAAGATTTAAATTTTTTACATACAAAAATTCAAGTTATTAATTTACTATTTTTTTTTAGTTTTTGGATTTTTTTTTGAAAAATTATAGTTAACAAAACAAGATTAAGAAATGAATCAACTCAAATTCGTTAAAGGAAAACAAATGGTACTTTTCGTTTGTATTCTAAAGACTCTGTGCTATGTATAGCTCTCTCCTGTTCCCAAGTTTTTAAAACGTATTTAAATTTCTTCTTTATGGAGGTTGAAAAATTTTGTAATTCACGTTTTCTTTTATTTTTTTTTTGCTTTATTGAAATTATTTGCGCACTTTAAACATTTTGTCGTTTTCGTTTTAGTAAAGAACTTATATGCTTATAATATACACAAAAAACAATTACATTAAATTATAATAAGAAACAAAGAAGGAAAATATAATGGTGCTTCTTTACATAAAGATTGTCGTGAGTTTATGAGTAAGAAAAAAATTAATAAACAAAATAAAATGTTAACAAAGAAAGGTTAATTAATATTGAGAATCGCTGCGGTTTTGGTTTTATAACAGGCGAGACATTAAATAGCTACAGAGTAATACAATGCACAAAATGTTATGAAAAGTAAAAAACATAATATACAAGTATTTTGAGACTGAAGAAAACATGTAGTAGTACTCGTATTTCCCCGCTTTGTAAATCAGAAAAAAGAATAGGTCAGATAAAAGTCGAAACAAAACTAGTTTAGGTAGGTCCAAAGGCATTGAAGTTAAAAATATTTTATTTATTTATTTCTTAAAAAGTTATTTCGTAGTTCATGCCCACTAGATGGGTATATTGTCAAAATTAGGCAAAAACACAAAGAATTACAATACAAAAATCAATCAAATGTGTTGCAGCAAATATCTGCAACATTTTTGCATTATAAAAATGTGTAAAGTCGTTAAACCCCAGAAAGAGAGCGGATATGACCTCTTTATTAATTGAACATTTTTAAGTATAATTGGTGAAGTGGCCTTGAGTATATGTTAGTAGTCTACTATATACATACAAAGTAATCTACTATATTTAAATATACAAACAATAATTCGTCGGAGACGTTCTTTATGAAGAAATGAAAAGTTTGTGCTAGTAAGTACATGGGAACAGTTATTCGGGGTAAGTTGGCGAACGCAGGTCTGCATTATAGACTGCTTCTTAAGCCATTTAACAGTAACTCCTGGGCAATACTTGTTATATTTTAGCTACCGGTAATATAGCACCTAAGGTACGATCAAATCTTGGTCAGTTCATAGATTCAAATTATGCTTGGTGATCGTCATTTACAATACAAAATACAAGAAGTGAAACAAAGTGGACTCCCATAAGCCAGACATGAAAAATAGTTTTTTTCAGCTGTTTGAAAGTGTACTTTTTCATCCCCGGTGGTACAAAAATCAAGAACAAATGTTTACATGTGAAAATCAATTTTATTATAACAAATAAGTCAAACTGTAACATCGAAGATTCTCTGTTTGGAGTTGGAGCAAGGTCGAATTTAAAATGTCAACTCTGCTATACCTAAACAAGTAGGTCGCATTTAACGCTATATACTTCTTTGAACTTGATCAAAATTTAAAATGTTTTTTGTATAACGGAAAGCTCATTTGTAGGCTATAACAAAAGATTGAGCAATACAATTAACCATAATTATTAAATTTAAGCACAATCGGCAGAAATTCAATTCAGGAAGGACTTTTGTTTGGGGCTCGAAATCTTGGAACGATATGGACCAATTTGATAAGGGTGACTTACAGGTCTAGTTCATTACATAAAGTGCCGGTCCACTTTAAAACATGGACCGGTACTGTCCAGTCTTACAAGAGTTAATAATTGGTCGCTTACAATTAGAAATATAAATAGGTAACGGTCGTAACTCTCCACACGAAATTTGATCGGATTCGGTGTGTAATACGAGTATGTGACCTCTAGAGCTGTATGTACTGAAATCGTGAGACCTTTTGATTAGAACGTTAGATTGACTGACAGGCGGACGGACATCACTAAATGGAATCCAATAATGATTCCAATCGATCGGTATACCTAACATGTGGTATATCTTGATTCCTTTAAGCTGTTAAAATCATAAGCACAGAAATATTCTATACCACAGTGCGGTGTACAGATCGTACCATTTATAAATTGGGTCAATAAAGCCCCAAACGAGGCGCGGTTGTAACTCGGTACTTCCGATGCTGAAAATGTATCAAAGAAGTACAATTGTATGTGTTTTATTAGTACATTTTTATTCTCTCCCTCATAGGATGGGAGTATATACAGGGTGGGCCAAAAGTTACCATGGGGTTTAAAAATTTAATACCTTTTTCGTTTATATATTTTTTCAGATTATATAAATAACACTTGGATAATTAATAATGGAGAGATTCTCAACTGAACAAAGAACCAGAATAATAAAATTTTATTATTTAAATCAGCGATCAATTATTTTAACGCGAACGAATGAGTGATAAAGCTCAATTTCATTTGAATGGCTTTGTTAATAAACAGAACTGTAGATTCTGGGGTTCGGAAAATCCAAGAGCCATTCATCAATGCCATTTGCAGTATGTACTGTATGGTGTGGGATCACATCTGCAAATATCATTAGGCCTTACTTCGTCGAAAATGAAGATGGAAATGCTTGCTGTAACCGTAAATAGAGAGCGGTATGGGTTTATGATAGAAAATTTTGTACGTTCTCCTCTTGGAAACAGACCTGAGATGTGGTTTCAGCAGTACGGAGCCACTGCCCGAGACACAATGGCATTTTAAGTCAAATTTTTGGAGAGCGAATAATTTCCAGAAATTCGGAAATTTTTTGGCCAGCGCGATCGTTAGATTTGTCAGCACCCGACTATTTTCTTTGGGGTTATTTGAAGGAGCGTGTATGTGTAAACAAGCCCGAGACAATCCTTTAACACAAGGCCAACATTGTTGCAGAAATTCGAACGCTACAGCAACAAATTTTGAAAGATGTTATGAAAAATGCTCGAAAACGAGCCCATCATTACGAAGCTGAACGGGGGTCATTTAAGTGACATTATTTTTCATACTTAGTTTAAAAAAATTTCCATTTTCTATATTATATAATCATGGGAACTTTTGGCACACATCGAAACATTTATCTTCGACCATATAAAGTAAATATTAATCATCGTCATAAAATTCCATGTCCGTCTGTTAAAAGCACAATTCAGTCCAAACGAACAGAACTAGACTCTAAAATTACTAGATGAATTTCTTATAGTCGGCGATCGGTTGGTATTGAAAATGGACCAAATCAGACAAAAGGGAATAAAACGGCCCTTTGAGGGACTAAAAAATTCGGATCAAATTATTAATTTTAGGACATTTTTGCTTTGTAATTTGAATAAATTACTTTTAAATCACTTTTTTTTTTGAAAATGGTAGGCATATATTTGTTAACCTTCCTATAAATGCTCGTGGTAATTAGGGTATGGGTATCCAGTAAGGTGAAATACTCTTACAAATATTTATAAATATATACCTATATTTAAGATTTGGACCAGTTTGGGATGCGAACCATATAGGTCCAAGGGGCCCAAAAATTCGCCTCCTTGAACTATGGACACATGAGTTTTAAAAAAGTATAAAATTTCGTCACAAATCAGAATATCACATTAATTTACGATTCGAAGAAATGTAATTACTTGACCCATGAGGGTGAGGTCCCTAGAGTGCTGAAAAATATGACCTTTCAAAAAATGGACATATTGGTACTTAGATATAGTGTATAGTATAGTTTATGACGAACGTGACATACATTTTGGCATTTCGCTGAATTGGAATTCTTGACCAATGTATGTATAAGTAGTTTATGTATGACCTGGGGACCAAAACACTTCCCCAAAGTTAAGTGACATATGGGTATCCAGAAACAGTTTAATTTTCTATCCATAAATTTCTAACAAATAAACATTTGTGCCTCTATTTAATATTTGTGCCAATTGGAAACTCGGACCGGTCATATGAGGCCTAGGTGTTCAATATCGGCCACCTTGAACTATTTACATATGAGTATTAAAACCATTAAAATTTCTTCATGGATCTTAACAACATATTAATTTTATGGGTTGGCTTATTCTAAATCCTCGAGTAATGGGTCTCAGAAATTATGATACTAATTTTAGGATTTGGTTGAATCGAAGGACTTGACCTATGGATGTGGTCTAAAAACCGTTCCGTAATGTTCGGAGACATTAGTTTAAATGTAGGGCCGGAATCTACGGGTTTCCTAGGGCCCCCTCAAAAATGGGCATATGATTTTTCCAAAACGATGAAATTTACGAATCTGACCAGGACAATGTTTATAGGGCATCTAACTACCAACAACTATATTTCCAAAGACTGTTAAAGCCATACTACAACGCAATCCATGGTGGAGAGTATAAAAGCTTCGGTTCGGTGATGATGCCTATCGAAGGCGAAATAATGAATTAATAAAGTTGTTATTATACAAAACAACCTAGACCTTGAGCTCAATTATTTAAAAAACTTCAACATACAGAAAGAGGTCGAATATAAAAAAACAAAAAACGTAGGGTTTAACTGGTTATGGACACAACACAACAAATCCTTGTATTTTAACGCGGTATAAAGTTATCGTGAATTTCATAACAGTCTTTCAAAGTCGAAATTTAAGATTTAATAACTAATTTTGTGACCTAAATCACTTTACCAGCAGCACCAATTGAGCATGTATTTGAAATAATATCCGGCGATGAAAGTGATGCTGAAGTCTATCAAAAAAATGCGTTGTTAAGAACACGATGCTGATAAAAAATTAATTTTGTTGATATGATGTTAAGATTTGTGATTCGTTTTTATAAATGAAATGTTTTTTCTTTTATTTGTGGGTTATTTTTTAAATTAAATATGTTTATCTGAATTATACTTGATTCGTCCTATTTTATCGGCTGTTTACTTTACATAAAAACAGAATTAGGCGTATATAGTTGCGCATTTTCGTAAAGAGTCATCTATAATTTTAAGTAAAGTGCTTTTGTGTGATGTGTTTCAACATCGTAATTGGACTAAAGATGAAATACAGATTAACTAAAATCATTGAAAATATTGGAAATACAACTCATTCTCTGATCGAAAATGTTATTCATGTATTAAAGTGTAAGTTGAATGAACAGCTGTGTAGTGTTATAATAGAAATAATTCAGAAGATGGTGAAAAACTTTTCACATTTAAAGACATAAACAAATCGAGCAAATATAAATAGAAATAAATGCCAATGGGTGGATGGTGGTGAAGATACATAGAAAGAAAAGACAAACCATAAACGGTTGTATGGCTTACCTGAATGTGCAGATTGTGAATTAGGTGCGTCATGTTCGGAGGGAGTTGTGGCACCCGATATATCCAACGGCATCGATTGCTGAACTCCACTAATATCGACTTCAGGTTTCTAAAATATTAATCGAACAAAAACGGTAGTTAGATCGCATTCTTGTACTGTTGAAAGAAATTTCAGTTTTTTTTAATTACAATTTGCATATGTACATGGCCATGGGTGTCATCTAAACTATCTGAATCTTGAGGATTAGGTTCTAAATCATTATTTGAGGCTTCTTTAAGTAGTTTGGCTGTGTGCAATGAATGTGCGGCCAAACCACCAAGAGCGTTCGTAGCCGAACTACCAAATGTCATATGGCCCATTTGTGATAATGTTAAACCACCCGCTGTGGCGGCATCCAACGATGTATTATGATCTTCGGAATTAGTGCGTTCACCCGAACCTATAAGTAGAATAAACACCAAGTGTTTTTTTAATTACATGCACGCACACACATATGTACACGGGGAGAATACCAGTACGAGACATACCATTATTGGACGATTTTCGTAAACGTTTCCGCCTAGTTGCCGGCGAGGCGCCCGCGCCTAATGGTGATGGTGTGCGTCTTAGTTGTTGATGATGCTGTTGTTGTTGTTGCTGCTGTTGTTGTTGTGAAGTTTGTGTTTGACTATTCTGTAGTTGTGTGTGCAATTGCTGTTGTTGTTGCTGGTGGTGATGCTGTTGCTGCTGTTGTTGCTGCTGCTGTAACTGTTGATGATGTTGCTGGTGTTGATGCTGTTGCTGTTGTTGCTGCTGCTGTTGTTGTTGCTGCTGTTGTTGGTGCTGCTGCTGAAATTGTGACTCGGTACTACCCCATATGGAGTCACTGACACTGCCGGCACCACTACTGCTGCCTAGACCACCACCGCCTGTGCCGCTGCTATTGCCACCGCTACTGCCGCCACCACTAATTACATTATTGCCACCACTACCGCCCACCAATTCGGTTGCATCATTGGATGATTTACTCTCGGATTTTGTTAAATTGGCAGGATCTGTGGGCATTTCGGCTAAGCCTTTGATTTTAAGCATTTCCGCCGTTTTCAAAATATGCGGCAGTTGCTCTTGCGACACATTCACCTCACCGTAGTACATAAAATCGACCATTGTTTTAAGATCGTCATATTGGACATCTTTCAATATGACAATGGGATGCTGACATGGATTGGTTGTGAAAAGTGTCTGCAATTAAATGAGAAATAAAAGTTATTAATATAAGTTGTAGCATTTTATATGGTTCAGTAAATGCTAGTCGATTTGAATTAAATACGAATTTCTCGGGACAGAACTGAAATTAAAACGTGGCTCAGACTCAGGTAGTGAAATCAAATTCTACAAAATCTTGGTGTTATTAAGAACGACTAGAGATTTATTTAAACTGTACGTAAGTGTACGAGTACATATACCATTTTAATAAATTAGAATAGCGACGGGAAAGCGTGTTCTTTAGAGGATTAACCGAGTCATTCTAATTTTAGTGGCTGCCGAAACATAGGAAACCATTATTGACTGACTTCAGCAGGCTTCTTATGTCTGCTAATTTTACTTAAACACCTAAATTACATTAATTTAAAAGTAAATGTTAACTGACTGCTCGGGCAATATTTTACACTCGAAACTAGAGACAAGAGATATTTACATAAAATTTCCCCCTGATCGTATATAAGTATATACGTATATGTGACTGCGCATAGAGAAAGGTACCTAAGGGTAAAAAAATCAATTTTCATTTTTTTCTTTTTTTGATGTGGACAACATCTTAGCATCGAATGAGACCGATCCCATGCCCTAAAAATGTTCCCTCCCAGAGATATGCGCGTTTTATGAAAGTGAAGTCGACGATTCTACACCAAAGATACACATACAAAACTGGGTTTTACCCTTAGGTCCCTTTCTATTTAGCGCGTCACATATACCAATAGCTTCGAGAAGCCAACCATATTTACATAAAATTTCCCCCAGCATCGAGGAGCCAACGCGATTAGAGATGCAATCGAAGTTAGCGTACCAAAAACCGAACTTTTATTATCTCATTATCGAAATCATTATCCCAATACATTAAAAATATAATTACGCTAAGGAATCAACATTGAAGGGATTGGATGCGTTATCGACATATTTACAATAATATCGAAATAATAAGACTTTATCAAATAATTTCTCAAGAAATAAATCAATTTAGACACCTATCCTGGAATAATCACTTATCCACTCTTAAGAAGAGATCACCTCCTTTTTGGAATATCAAAAAAGTACAGAGAAAAAAAAGCCCAGACTTATACCTAAACTGGCAAGTAACGACACCCAGTTTACCTCCACAAAAGATAAGTGAAGCTTGCTGGCTGAATCTTTTAAAACGAACAATTTGTGCTCTGCAAATCTCGTCGACCCAGTAACAACAGAACAAGTAAACAGGTCAACAACTTTACTCCAAGATATAGAAGAAAACATATATCCCAACTACTTTGTCAACAAACCGTACCTGAAAAGTATAATTAAACAGCTTAAGAACAAAAAGGCCCCTGGAATCGATGATATAAACAACATGTGTATCAAAAAACTTCCAAACATTGGCTTTAAATTACTGCTTGTTATAATAAATTCGTGCTTATCTGCTGCATATTTTCCCACATGCTGGAAAGAGGCAAAAGTTATACCAATAGCTGAGCCAAACAAACGAAACAACTCGCCACAGTCTTATTACCCTACGAGGGCGGTTCGGAAACTTCTTAGCCTAGCACAAAAGCGCGGTATAAACAGAAAAAAGTTAAGTGTTTTGGAAACTTCCATCTCTGCTATGAACACATGTTAAATTTTGTTTCTACCTGGCAACTCCTTCATATAGAAACAGGTGTTCACAAAAGACGCATCAGCTATTTTTTTTACAATGGAAAAATTAGAAATGCGTGGTGTCATTAAATATTTACATAAAAACGGTTTATCGGGACAAGAAATTCATAATGATATGGTGAATGTGTTAGGTGAAAGTGCTCCTTCATATGCAACAGTAAAAAATTGGGTTGCTGAATTTAAACGTGGTCGTACAAGCATTGAAGATGAACCACGTAGTGGACGTCCAAAAGAGCAACAACAACAGAAATTGTAGCCAAAGTGCATGATATGGTATTAAATGATCCACGAATAAAAGTGCGTGAAATAGCTAAAATCATGGGCATCTCAAATGATCGAGTCAATTTAATTTTGCATGAAGAACTACGGATGAAAAAGCTTTCTGCAGGATGGGTGCCGGACTTGTTAACAGTCGACCAAAAACGCATAAGAATGAACATTTCTCAAGCTTGTTTGCATCGTTTTCAGCGAAATAAAATGGATTTTAAGCGTCGTTTCATAACTGTTGATGAGACATGGATCCACCACTATACTCCAGAGACAAAAGAACAATCCAAACAATGAACTGAAGCTGGAGGAAGTGCCCCAAAGAAGGCAAAAACAATTCAATCGGCTGGTAAGGTTATGACAACGGTTTTTTGGGACTTCAAAGGTATTTTATTGATTGACTATGTGCAAAAGGGTAAAACAATAAATTCAGAGTACTATTGCAACCTTTTAGATCAATTAAATGTACAAATTCGAGAAAAACGTCCTGGCTTACAACACAAAAAAATAATTTTTCATCAAGACAACGCACCAGCACACAAGAGTGTTTTAACAATGGCTAAAATCAACAAATTAAAGTACGAGTTGCTTGCCCACCCACCTTATTCTCCTGATTTAGCTCCCAGTGACTTTTACCTGTTCCCGCGTTTTTCCTCAAATGAAGATGCAATTACAGTTGTAAACCACTATTTTGAAGACCTTGAGGAAAACTATTTTAATCAAGGGATAGCATTGCTAGATAAGCGTTGGACTAAGTGTATTGAAGTTTCAGGAGATTATATTGAAAAATAAAAATATTTTTGAAAAACTAACTATTCTCTTTCATTGATAGGCTAAGAACTTTCAGAACCGCCCTCGTATTAGCGTCCTATCCTATATGAGCAAGAATTTAGAAAAAAAATAACAATGGACAAGTTACTGTTGTTGTTGTTGTAGCGGCACACACAGTGCCGAGGTGACAGCCCTTGGCCGAAGAATTGCTGCTTCGGGTCAATCCGGTGCATAGAACCGACAGTCGTGGGATTGTGGACAAGTTACTAGATTTTATTGACGCCAACAATATATTCCCGGACTAACAATTTGGATTACGAAAAGGCCATAATACATCCCATGCTGTTACTAGAATCAAAAATTTAGTTACAGCAATATTTGCTGAAGGCGAGTCCACAGGAATGGTCCTAACAAATATCAAAGCGGTATTTGACTTAGTATGGCATGATGGCCTAATCATCAAAATGATGAATTTAACTTTCCATACACTTTAATAAAAATAATTAAAAGCTTCCTAAAAAAAATAGAAAATTTAGAGTCCATACTCGTATAAGATTCAGCAGATCTTATTGTTAGTGCTGGCTGTCCTCAAGGCATATCACCCGTCTTAAACAATATTTTTACAGAAATTTTCCTATTTTAGATCTCTGTACGACTTCTATATTCGCGGACGATACTGCCATACTAAGCCATGGAGTACTAGCTAAAGACAAATCCCACGACAGCCGGTTCTGTGGACCGGACTGACCCGAAAAACAATACTTCGGCCAATAAACATTATTCCCTCTTTCCCCCCTCCGATCCTTTACTTTCCACTCGCCAACGCAATGCACCGCATGTATAGGGGGCAT
Organism: Hydrotaea diabolus; assembly: GCA_963513945.1. Taxonomy (NCBI): domain Eukaryota; kingdom Metazoa; phylum Arthropoda; class Insecta; order Diptera; family Muscidae; genus Hydrotaea; species Hydrotaea diabolus. The sequence continues at coordinate 130,664,950 of OY740719.1, forward strand.
CCCCTGAGTGTTGGTTATTAAAAAAAAAGGCTGTCACCCCGGCACACAGTTGCCGCTACAACAACAACTAGCTCAAGATATAATATCAAATCTAGAAAACTCCCTAGAAACCGTTAGAAGCTACTTTACAAAGTGAAAATTATTACTAATGATGCGAAAACTCAAGCGATATACTTGGCGGGGAAAAGCAAACAATACTTTACTCCACAAAGAAATTTAAGTGTTGGTCTAAATATAATTCCTTGGGATTCCCAAATTCAAATATTTAGGAATTTTGCTAGACCCAAAATTGAGCTTCAGGAACTACACCTCATATACGATCGACAAAGTCAATAAAACTGTTCGTATCCTGTATCCTTTCATTAACCGAAAATCTAAGTTAAGTTGTGATAACTTAAAATAGTGAAATTTATAGGAGTATTTCATTCTATACTTATATGTTTTTTAGGGCATCACTCTTGGCCAACAGTGCTAAATTTTTCGTCAAAACGTTGCAAGTTTCGCAAAACAAGATTCTTAAAATGATATACAGTTCACCTTTTTTCCACTACAGTGACTTGAAAAAATCAATTTGGCAAAAAATGGAATTAACTCGTGAACATTCGTGTGACCATTTTTCACAACTTTCGACGTGGATTATCACGAAAAGAGTGCATCGATGAACTTAAATCTTTGTATGGCGATGAAGCACCATCCTATAGCTCTGTGAAAAACTGGTTTAATGAATTCAATCGTGGCCGAAGTTCGCTCAAAGACACAAGTCATGAAGGTCGTCCAAAAACGGCCGTTGTGCCAGAGAACAATGATGCCGTGCGTGAACTGATAATGCATGTGACATACCGTGAGATGGAGGCATACTTGGGCATTTCTTCCACCAGCATACAATTGATATTGCATAAACACTTGGCCGTAAAAAAGATTTGTTCTCGTTGGATCCCGCATAATTTAATAATCGCTCAAAAATTTATTAATCGCTCGTGTCGATTGGTGCAAAGAAATTTTGAAAAAATACGATCGCGGTACTTCAAAAGTCGTTTATAAGATCGTCATAGGTGACGAATCATGGATCTATGCGCATGAGCCCGAAATCCAACAAAATCCAACGAAAGTTGTTCGTGAAAGAATCACTTTGAAGCAAATGGTCGCCTGTTTCTTCGGCAAATCTGGTCATGTGGCGACTGTTCCGCTTGAGAACCGTAGGAGGTCAATTCTGAGTGGTACACCACAATTTGTTGGCCTGAGAAATTCGAAAAACGAACAAGAGAAGATGAATCATTGTGGACCATGAAAATGAGAGCTGTCACACATCGGCTCTAGCCATCGCCTTTTTGACCGGCTGAAACGTCGAATTGATGGGTCACTTGCCGTACAGCCCTGACTTGGCACCCAATGACTTCGTTTTATTCCCGCACATCAAGAACAAAATGCCTGGTCAACGATTTTCGTCGCCAAGGATGCTGTTGAAGCGTTCAAAAACCATCGGAGTAGAAAAAGTTCTTCGACAATTGGTTTGATCGCAAGCAAGAGTATAAATCATGCTGGAGAATACTTTGAAAAACAATTAAAACATTTTTGATGATAAATATTCGCATTTTCAGTATTAGGCCAGATATATACATAGTAGCCCTCGTATTATTGGTACATAGTATCTTTTAAATGTCTGCAATTCTTTGCCATCCTTTTTTCTTAAGTTCTTTACGGACCATTTGTGTTGTTAGCGGTGAAAACAAAATCGGGGTTTTCCCCAAAAAATCTTCCCTCGTGTCTGTCTGTTCAATTTTGTGCGTCGTGACCTAAAATAAAACTATGAATCGAATTAACTAAAAACAAAAATCGTTTATATCTAAAGAGTTAATTCATTATTATAATTCTTAATCAGAGTCATACACTTTTTACATTATTTGTGAAAAGTCAGCACAACATGAGAAATGAAGCTGGTTCCTAAAATATTTAGATATGAATAATATTCTGAAACTTCGGGCAAGTACCAGTTACCAAATAACGAAGATAAACCAAAATTCTAGAATATCTCTCATCATATATATCATCACGATGCTGCACTTGTTTTCCAATTGAATCCACACCGAAGTCTAAACACCTTATACATCTATAATGTTAGATTTAGAACATGTATACATATTCTTTTTAATTAAGACTATGTTTCACAACACATAGTCAAAAACATTTTTATTAAAGTGCACAGAACAACAAACCAAAAAAACTTATCTTGTGTAGGTTGCATCGATGTATGGTTAGCCTCACATTTTAATAAAAGCAACGAAGATATGACCCTCCAATTAATATTCTTAATTTAGACTGCACCATATTTTTTTCAGAAATTCCGTTAAAACTCGAATTAGGGAGAAAAAACTCATGTCATTTTTTTAATAATTGACATTAAGGTTTCTTGTTTTTTTTTATTTTGCAGATTGATTTTTAGATTTAACAAAATGTATAACTGGGACGGTGAAACAGAATTTGGATTGTCCGCAGCTATCACGCACTGGAGCCCGTAGTTTCGGTTCAAAGAGAGTACAGGCGTACGTTTGCCGGCAATCCTCCGAGCAGATGGACCATAATGAGGCTTGTCAACAATTTTGCCTAGAATGGGACAGTCAACAGAAGACCTTACCATCGAAACCCTTCAGTTCGGACGGAGGAAACAATCGCTGCTGTAGCTACTGCCATACAAAACAATCCAAGAGTTTCGACAAGAAGCTCAACAGTCATTGCAGTCAATTATGCACAAATATTTGGACTTATTCCCATATAAAATTGAACTGACCAACAAAATAAACTTCCCGCTCCGCTTGAAATTTTGCCAAAAGATGCTTCAAATGGTGGGAGGGCGCAAACATGTTGAACTGTCTTTTCATGTCTGACAAGGCCCATTTCGATTCAAACGGCAACATAAACAGCCAAATTGTTGAATATGGAGTGCTTCCAACCCACAGATACTCCATGAGACGAAATTGCATCCACTTCGTGTCACAGTATCGTGTGCATTTTCATTACGCTGCATTATCGGGCCCTACTTCTTGGAAGAAAACGGTCACACCGTTACAGTAACTGGAGACCGTTACTTGAGCATGTTGAGAGAGTTTTTCTATCCAGAATTACGCCGAATGAGAATTTCCTTTAACTCTATGTGGTTTTAAAAAGATGGTGCAACTCCTCACATAGCCCGGCCTGTTATGATAGAATTGCGACGAAAATATCCCAATAAGCTGAAATCCAGAAACTCCACATTTCGTTGGCCCCCTAGGTCGCCTGACCTTACTGCACGCACCTAACTTTTTTTTGTGGGATTATTGCAAACAGAAAGTCTACAAAGGAAAACCAACAAATTTGAATGAACTAAAGCAATCCGTTCGAGAAACAATTGCTGCTATTCCTGTCTTAACTCTCCAAACAGTAATAAACAACATTTTGGTAAGATGCCGCACATGCATCAGCGAACAGGGGGCATTTAAATTCCATTTTTTTAAAAACTTATAATGATAATAAATTGAATGAGCTTTAACATAAATAAAAGAAAAATGGATTCCATATACTGAAAATAAAGTTATTTGAGTTTCTTAATGTAGCAATATTCATCAGCCACCCTGTATCGTATAAACCTAATAAATTTTCAATGTTTGAAAGAACATCACCTATCTATTTATCTATGTTCTCATAAATAGATGTTAATGATCTCATTAATTACTGATGTAGTAATTTGTGCACTACTATGAAGTACCGAAAATTCTTGTGAAATATCAATTGTTATTTCTTTATTATGTGCAACGCTTGCATCACGTGAACCTTCGTATGCTACTTCACATACGAGAATTCTGCAACTGTTCATTGAAGATTCGCAGTTTTGGTGATACGTAGTGTTTGGTGACGGAGAAAATTTCTGGCTCAATATATAAGTCATTTAACAACAAAAACCGCTTTCGGCTGATGAGCAATATGAAGAGATTTTCAAATTATAGTTACATCCTTAACCCTCCGTCGGTTGAGTCATCCGTTGCCCTTATACGAAGTACAAGGTCCACAGGGACCTATTTCTATTTGTATGGAATTTTATATGAAAACCCTTTTTATTTGTTTTGATTTATTATTATTTACTAATTATACATGTATAATGAATGTTAGATTATTTTTTTTATATATAAAATTATTAATTTTTTATGAGTTTTATATGAAAAAAGCATAAAACTATTGATGTGTAGATTGTCCCTCGTCCAACATATTTTCTGTGCAGGTGTAGCATCGATGCATAAGTGTTGAATGCTCTGCACAAACTGGATTGTTACAGGAATGACAATAGGCCCTTGTTTTCCGCTGCCGTCCGTACTCAGAACGGCATAGGCGACATGACGGTCTGTTCGTTCTGGACGCAAACGACGGTGCAGCTCCTTCTGCCGGTCTTGATAATATCTAAAAAGAACAAAATTATGTAGTTATTCTGCTTTTGAACATTAGAATTGTTTTTTTCTTATCTTAACATCAATCAAATGCTTCCATTGCGTTCCGTATCCTTGGATATGTTCAGCACTCTTTCCTCTATGTTTGGTAGTGTCTATTGTTTTGTCAGCATCAGTAGGAATGACCGTCGTCTGTCACTTCTTTTTATTGGTTTCATCTCGTTGTATGAAATAAATGCAGCTAATGCAGTAATGTCCACCATATTAAAAAACATGGCCAATGGCCAGCGGTTTGTTGAGCGCTTGCATGTATATGTGCCAAGCATCTGGTCCATTGTATCAACGCCCGATTTGTTGGCGTTGTAAATCAAAATAGCAAACGGCTTCTTCTTTCAGTTTGCATGTCCACACCGCAAGTATAATGTTGTGTCGACAGCAAAATTACCGCTTTGTTCTTCTTGGGCACATATGAACATAGTGCTATATCGCCTTCATTGAAGCCGAACAATGTGCTGTTGACAGGACGCGTATGTTTTTTTTGGAATTCCCGAGGCACACATGTCTTATTCGAGCGCACTGTTCCAACATATGCGGTTTTCTTCCTGATCAAAGTACGCGCCGAATCCAAAGTTGTGAAAAAATTGTCGGCATAAATTGTGCGGCCTGTATTTAAATATCTCTCCGAAAGTTGAAGTACAACATTCTGCCCTTGATTCACCTCTCGTGCCTGGTCAGACAATTTCCCAGAGTAAATCATTCCTTTGACAGGATAAAATGATTTTGAGTCGTACAACCACCAGATCTTTATACCGTATTTGGCAGGCTTCAATGGAATGTATTGTGTGAAGCGGGTGCGGCCTCTGTATGGGATGGCCTCAACGGTCACTGCATCATAAGTTGTTGCCAAGTAAGACTGCAACATTTGCCAAATATCATCAATAGCCGCAGTTTTGCTGTTGATTAGTCGCTGCTGCCGCGTATTTCCATTGTCGAATCTAAGGCATTGTTTTATGCACTTCATACGATCTAATGATAAGGCAGCTTTATATATTGGACAGCGCGTTGGGCCCCATAACTCTTCAAGAGGTTCTCTATTCGATTTAGTGAGTCCAGCATACAAAATAATAGCTAAAAAAGCATCGAACTCTTTCAAAGTGATTGCTTTCCATTCCTTTGTGTCAGTTGGATTTCCCAAATTCCATGCAGCGTTCACTTCCCTGCCTTTCCGATTTGATTTGCGTAATATAATGTACGCCATGTCTTCGGTGATGAACGAGCGGAATATGGTAAAGGGATCATATGTGGTTGCTACTGGTCCCGGATTCCTCCTTGTGTAGTCGACCACGTTATGAGCACGAGTATGGCAAGTCGGTGGAGCATTTTTAGTCCATTTGGTGCCATCTTTGAAGTAATTGTCACTTGTTTGCTGAGCATCAGTTTCTTCCTCTTCATCATCGTCGTCATCACTAATATCTTCATTGATGTCTATATGTGGTTCAGTTTCCGCATCCGAATCATCAACATGAAAATTTGCTTGATATGTGAAATCGTCATCATCCGCACCTTCAAGACCAAATGCAGGAATAGCACCTTCATCGTCATCACTCAAGAAGTCTACAAATCTATCATCCACTGCACGTCTTTCATCCTCACTCATTTGCTGGTAGCGAGTACTACGACGTACCACAATTTCAGCAATGTCTAAATTTTCCTCTGCCATTGTATTGTACTTTTATTTCTCTTTATAAAATTCAAAATAAAATTTCGCACACGATGTTCACTGTCTCAACTTTCACTGATTTGGTTTACGAAACTACAGCCGCTTTTATACCCTTTTCTACGTCTACCTGGCTTCTAGCTTGTACATCTGCGTCTATGTGAGAGTAAGAGTAGCTAAGAGTATGCGTAAAAAGTAAGGGTAAATTCCCTGTAAACCAAATTTGCCGACAATGCCTGATATCAGACAATTCAGAACAATATCTGAACTCTATCGAGAATTCTTACCGATATCGTTACAAATTCTGTTCGACTTGTCTGAGGATTTTTTATTTATTACGTTAAGAAATATCTGAACGAATTCGGCCCGGGATTCGATTCGGGATTTTATTGTGTTCGGAGGAAAACACTACTGCCGGCAGTTCTCGTTAAATGCAAAACTGGTTGCCCTTAAGTGTATAGCCACTAAACATAGTTACAGCACAATTATTGCTTGCGAAACTGCAGACACCCCTGATGTAACTAAAAGTCTTTCCAAACGCTTTTTAAAAATGATTCTAGATAAAATTTCCTTGGAATACATGTGGGGATCGGGTATACTTCCCATCAAGGAGTAATTTCAGTTTGAAAATGAAAAAGGTCCCCAGGGACCTTTTCACCCGCCGGAAGGAAGTGCGCGGTCGATATGACGCTGAAATTTTTTTTAACAAGACGGTATTAAGGGACGCGCAGCATGTAATGCAATAGCTTTTTTTAGCAAGTAACTTAGGTGAACACATAGTTTTGCGTTTCGGACTTGTCAGCTAGCCTAAATCGTGTAATATCACATCTGAATGTTTGTGCGATAAATACAGGATTTTCCATTAAGGATATAACAATTTTATATATCAATAAAACACAGAATATTTAAGTTCAAATTTATTCCAGGGGTAGTGCAAATGTTACATTTTAAGAATGAAATTCGATTTCGGTCATACGACCACCACGAGCCCCATTACAGTGATCTCTTCTTTGGACCCATTTTTCCACCACTCTTGCGCACATTTCAAGCGGAATGTTGGCAATTTTGCGTTGGATGTTGTCTCTACGAGGGCGGTTCGGAAACTTCTTAGCCTAGCACAAAAAGCGCGGTATAAACAGAAAAAAGTTAAGTGTTTTGGAAACTTCCATCTCTGCTATGAACACATGTTAAATTTTGTTTCGATCTGGCAACTCCTTCATATAGAAACAGGTGTTCACAAAAGACGCATCCGCGATTTTTTTACAATGGAAACATTAGAAATGCGTGGTGTCATTAAATATTTACATAAAAAAGGTTTATCGGGACAAGAAATTCATAATTATATGGTGAATGTGTTAGGTGAAAGTGCTCCTTCATATGCAACAGTAAAAAATTGGGTTGCTGAATTTAAACGTGTCGTACAAGCATTGAAGATGAACCACGTAGTGGACGTCCAAAAACAGCAACAACAACAGAAATTGTAGCCAAAGTGCATGATATGGTATTAAATGATCCACGAATAAAAGTGCGTGAAATAGCTAAAATCATGGGCATCTCAAATGATCGAGTCCATTTAATTTTGCATGAAGAACTACAGATGAAAAAGCTTTCTGCAAGCGGGGTGCCGCACTTGTTTACAGTCGACCAACAACGCATAAGAATGAACATTTCTCAAGCTTGTTTGGATCGTTTTCAGCGAAATATAAAGGATTTTAAGCGTCGTTTCATAACTGTTGATGAGACATGGATCCACCACTATACTCCAGAGACAAAAGAACAATCCAAACAATTGACTGAAGCTGGAGGAAGTGCCCCAAAGAAGGCAAAAACAATTCAATCGGCTGGTAAGGTTATGGCAACGGTTTTTTGGGACTTCAAAGGTATTTTATTGATTGACTATCTGCAAAAGGGTAAAACAATAAATTCAGAGTACTATTGCAACCTTTTAGATCAATTAAATGTACAAATTCGAGAAAAACGTCCTGGCTTACAACACAAAAAAATAATTGTTCATCAAGACAACGCACCAGCGCACAAGAGTGTTTTAACAATGGCTAAAATCAACGAATTAAAGTACGAGTTGCTTGACCACCCACCTTTTTCTCCTGATTTAGCTCCCAGTGACTTTTACCTGTTCACAAATCTAAAAAAAATCCTTGCTGGCAAGCGTTTTTCCTCAAATGAATATGCTATTACAGTTGTAAACCACTATTTTTAAGACCTTGAGGAAAACTATTTTAATCAAGGGATAGAATTGCTAGATAAGCGTTGGACTAAGTGTATTGAAGTTTCAGGAGATTATATTGAAAAATAAAAATATTTTTGAAAAACTAACTATTCTCTTTCATTGATAGGCTAAGAACTTTCCGAACAGCCCTCGTAAGCTCGTCTGAAGCTGTTGGTATAGAACAATGACTTGATGAGGCCCCATAAAAAAATCCGATGGCGTTAAATCGCATGAACGGGGTAGCCATTTGACCGGACCATTTCTCGAGATAACACGTTCACTGAATTTGCCTTTGCCTCAGTAAAACGATTGTAGCGCGTGCGTGTGGAAACCACATATTGGCGATGCCAAGCTCATCCAATTCTGGCCAAAAATTATTTTATAAAATGACACGATTGCGCTCTCCGTTGGGGGTAACATGACGAGTGTTTTCCTCACATGTGCGTTTGTTGCTGTCCAATAAGGCATATTATATTTATTGACAAAACAACTCAGCCAGAAATAAAATCATCGCTGAAGATGATGAAAATTGGAGTAAGCGCTCTTAAAGTTGCGACCACTGACTCGGTATTTTATTAGTAATTTTTAATGATTTCCAAACGTTGCTCAAAAGTTAACTTTACCATGATGAAAATGTTGACTTCGACCAACGTTTTGACACTGAAAGATCATTAAAAATGTTTGAGAGTGCGTTGACATAAAGATACGAAATTGTTATGTCCCTATTGGAAAACCCTGTAATTTTAGTTGATCTTTCGCTTTGTAATAAAGATTAAGACATCAAGTTTTTATGGGTTTTATTAAAACTATAAAAAAATGTTAATGAATCACCCTTTATATAAATATTCTCATATTTTTTTATATTTTAGTTATTTTGATATTTTTAGATATTATTTGTCTATAAACGCAATATTGAGATTTAAAATATAATACAAAAATCTGTACTACACAATTTCCAATTCTAATTGAGAAAATACAACAAAATGAAATTGAGAAACGCAAATACAAACTAATATAAAGAAACTTAAATTGGAATGAGAAATGAAAATTGAAATTGAGAAAATACAAATTGAATTAAAAAAACGTAAATTGAAAAAATACAAATTGAAATGGAGAATTGTAATTTGAAGTTTCAGTTGATAAAATTAAAATTGATAATAACAATTAAAAATGGTTTAGTTTCAAAATTTTGTGTTATTTTTTTGTTTTAAGTCTATAGTTGGGCAGGTATTTCAATTAGAAACCCCACAACAATCTGGACTTAAATATCAATTCGACACTGTCAGAAACTTGACTAATGTCGGATTTAAAATGTTACTTCAAAAGCGGCACGAAATTAAATGCGGAGAACCTTTATCTTTAAAATGAATGACGACATGGGTCGCTCAGGCGAAATAGGTCTGTACTGCACAGAATGGTGTAACAGGAAAGCAAGTCCCCCACCTCCACTTCTGGTGCGATCCTTACGTAGCACGTTGTATCCGTCACAACTGTGCAGGCTGCAGGTGGCATTCAGCTTAGTTTTTTGGATCGCGGCGACCATGATGTTTCTCCGATTCATAAATTCTATGACCTCACTGATTTTGTTGCGTAGGCCATTACAATTAAATTGCAAGATTGATGCACTGTCAGGAGTGGCAACAGCAATCTGTGGTGTAAGATGCTGTATGTGTTGATGCTGTTGCGAGGGCGACTGCGGGGGAGTCTCGTAGTTAGATGATGATGATGACGACGACGACGACGACGAAAATGCAGACGACGATGATAACACCAAATCCAGAGACCCACTGCTAACTTCGTTGATACAGCATGAGGCAACAAAGTCTGCTTCGCTATACTCCCTGATGTGGTTCAGACCTGAACAGCTCCTGAAGTGCACCCACTCCATGCAACGATTACACCTTACAGACGTAGCACGATGGTGTATTCGGTTCTGACAAACCGAGCAGATCCAAGGTCCGGGGTTTTGTTCGATCCCGGCTCGGACCAGTAGTATTCGGAGCAGGCATTCCGGGAAGTGCTGCTCCCACGACGAAAAAATGGACGAACAAAAAACATATATTGTTGAGGTGACTGCCCCTGGCCGAAGAGTTTTGGGTCAATCCGGTACATAGAACCGGCAGTCGCGGGGTAGCAGTCAAGTCTGGAACTGCCGAAATAGAGCTGTACAACGTATACATCCCGCCGGTTGGTAGCTGTGCCCCGCGTTATCTGCCAGACATTAGCAATTTGCTACAAGGCAATAACCGCTTGGTCCTAGGAGACTTTAATGCTCACCACGAACTGTGGCATTCTCTCCTAGACAACGACCAGAGGGGCATAGCTTTGGCAGAGCAAATTGATAGCTCTACGTTCTGCACAGTGAATGAGGACGCCCCCACGCGGATTATGGGCGATTGCCATAGCTCGCCAGACATCACTTTGGCATCGCCTGGCCTGATCAACGACGTCACCTGGCAACCCGTCATCTCACTAGGATCGGACCACCTTCCCATAATTCTCTCCATTAATAGACCACCCGATTTCATAACCTCTGAACGCCGTACGTTTCTCAATCAAAAAAAGGCTGATTGGGAGCCTTCAGAGAAGCCACCAACCGCAGCTTTAATAATCTAGCTATTCCGTCGTACGTTCGGGTAGCCGAGAAAAAGTTCCGGGCCATCATCAACGCAGCAGCCGCTCGCCATATCCCTGCTGGTCGAATACCCGAAGTACGACCAAACTTCCCAGCAGAGGCAGCGGGACTCGCAGACGAGCGTGATGACATTCGTCGCTCCAACCCTACTGACCCTAGAATTAGGGATCTCAACTCCGAGATCAGTAGGTTGGTCAACGAATATAAGCGGAACAAATGGCTAGACCACTTAAAGCAGTGCAACTTGAGTTCCGGAATTGGTAAGTTGTGGACAACGGTCAAATCACTCTCTAACAATGTAAGGAAGGATGATCGGACAGCTGTCACGTTCGGTGATAGAACAGTGACAGATCCGAAGCGGTGCGCGTGTTATTTTAACCGGCTTTTTATTGAGCACCCAGAGAGTGATAAGGCGAAAAGGAGAGTATTGCGTCGTATCCGCGCTCTCCGAGTCGAAGAGGCACCACCACAATTTACCGTTGGCGAAGTTGCCCATGTCATCCGCAGCGCAAAGTCATCAAAGGCGCTGGGTCCGGACGGAATCTCAATGCTGATGTTAAAGCACTTGGATACCCCGGGAGTAGAGTACATGACCAAAGTGCTCAATCTGTCGCTAGCCACTCACGAAGTTCCCGATGCCTGGAAAATGGGCAGAGTGGTCCCGCTACTGAAGCCAGGCAAAGACGCAAGTAAGGGAGATTCGTACAGGCCGATCTCCTTGCTTTCTCCAGTAGCAAAGACGCTTGAAGCACTGCTCCTCCCCAGCCTGATCGAACACTTTCTTAGTGCTGATCATCAGCATGGATTCCGCAAGCAGCACAGCACAACAACTGCTTTACACGCCATCACCACACGTATAAGTCGCGGCCTTAACCAGAACAAGCCTAACGACAGGACGGTCCTCGTGGCTCTTGACCTCACAAAAGCCTTCGACACGGTCAATCATGCCACTCTGTTCGAGGACATTGAAGAAACGTCCCTTCCGCCCAGTTTGAAACGTTGGGTCGTAAACTATATGTGTGGGCGCCAGTCATATGTAGAATTTAGAGACAGAAAGTCGAAGCCCCGTAGAGTTAAACAAGGAGTTCCCCAGGGTGGAGTTTTATCCCCGGCTCTGTTTAACCTCTACCTCTCTAAAATTCCTGCACCACCAGACGGCGTTGAAATTGTGTCGTACGCTGACGATTGCACAATTCTGGCGTCAGGACCTAAAGTGGATGACATTTGCGAGAAAATCAACTATTACCTCACTGACTTAGCACGTTTCTTCACTGCGAGGAATATGAAAATATCCGCCTCCAAATCATCAGCCACACTGTTTACTGCTTGGACCGCAGAGGTGCGGTTGTCACTCAATGTGAAAGTCGATGACGTCAACATCCCGACCACCAACTACCCCAAAATCCTTGGGGTCACATTGGACAGCCTTTTTAGGTCCTCTGCACATGCTACAGCTATCTGCGATAAACTCAAAAGTAGGAACAAGGTCCTCAAGTCACTTGCCGGCAGTACTTGGGGAGCCGACAAAGAAACCTTGTTGACCTCTTACAAAGCGATAGGTCGGTCTGTAGCAAACTACGCAGCACCTGTATGGTCGGCGAACGTGAGTACGACGCAGTGGAAGAAAATTCAGACATGCCAGAATGCCGCCCTTAGAACATCAACAGGGTGTCTTCTTATGTCCTCTGAGGACCATCTACATGAGGAGACGAAGGTCCTTACCGTGCGCAGACACAATTTCCTGTTGTCTAAGCAATACCTGCTAGGGTGTTTTCGCAGCAGTCATCCTAACCACCATCTCTTGAACAGGATGCCTCCACCCAGGCAGATCAGGAACGATCTTCATGATCTAGAGAGAGAGGTCCAGCGGTATAAGAGAGAACCTTTAGATCATCGAAACTATCAGGCAGGTTTGAACAACATTCACGCCGATGATGTCGCAGCAGCAGTATCCAGCTACCGTGTGAATGCAGTGCTAGGGGAACATCCCCCGGAGATTTCACCTGAGGAGAAGGTACTACCTCGGCAGACGCGCGTGGTTCTGGCGCAGCTGAGATCCGGATGGTGCAGCCGCCTCAATTCTTACTGGGCACGAATTGATGCTAACGTTCCGGACATCTGTCCCGCCTGCCATCAGGGACCACATGATGTACTGCACCTCTTCAATTGTCCGGCCAAGCCCACTCAGCTGACCCCCAGGTCTCTGTGGACGCATCCAGTTCAAATGGCGCGTTTCCTTCACCTGGATATCGAAGCAGATCCCCCATACGCGAACAAGACCTCAAAATAAATATATTGTTGTTACAACAACAACAACGACATGGGTCTCTAAGTTTTAATTTCATTAAGTTTGGCTATAGGTTGCTTATCAGGTACTTTGTTCAATAAGAGCATGATTGGATTTAAAATGTTATTTGTAGAGCGACATACTTTTGTTATGGTCGCATAACGAACTGTAATACATTTAAACAATATTATATTTACTCTGGAGCGAGAGGGACGTTGTGTTAAAATGTTGACCGATACACTAGGCACAATTTATTTGAAATCTATACTGCGATTATAAAGACAATTGGTCTATCTCCATTTATTAAAATTGTCCTATTATATATTAGCAACTTAAATTTTCATATATTTTGTTAAGAAATAGCTTAAAATTACAGAAATTGCTAAACTCTTGAATTCTTAAGCTAAATGTAAACATTGTAGTACGAGTATTACAAGAAATAAAATTGAATTAATTCTTTTTTTATGTCAGGTTTACTAAATTGTGATAATTTATCTTAATAACTGTGACAGTTATATTTATCAGATGAAACTTAAAGTAAAGATACCCTAGTAAGGCCTTTCCGATGTTTCAAATCCTTACCCTGCTGATGGACTGTCAATCAAGCAGGCTCCATCGTCCCCCACCCCGGTTTTCATGTCATTTCTCGTCATCGTTACCATTTTGAAGGAAACTGTATTGTTTTTTCCCATAAATTGATATCCTGCAATGATATCTAAATCTGCGCCATATTTTGGTTAATTATAACTCTGAATGCCCTACGTTACTTGTAGCAATGGAGGACATATGCCGGAAATAATGTTTTAAATAATTAAAAACATTATGAGCATATGCCATGAAATTATAATAACAAATATTTCTTCCATTTCCTACAATATTTCTGTCATGTATTACCATTTTTAGGTCGTAAGCTTAAAAAACACCCATTACTAAAGGATTATTAAGCTAATCAATAAGTTACCACGACAAAGACATGTCCACTTTACCTTATACGATTGTAGTTGAATAATTTATAATTTGTATTTAAAGTCCAAAAAAATGCCCTTCATATTTAAACCTTCTATTCGAATTTAGAATTTTAATTTTGAATTAAGAAAATTGCAAAAGAAAACGTGAATTTCCATTCAAAAAAATACATAACAGAAGTTCAGGTAAATGCTCTGCCGAGATATACTCCTAGGCTTAATCCAGACTATACCCATTGACATTCAAGAAATAATCTTGTAAATACTTTAAACTCGTTTTCTTCAAGGGATCGGAGTTTAAAGCACTAAAAACTCGCGTTTTATGCACTATAAAATCAAAAAATTATTCTTTAAACAAAAAATTATGAGTATAAAATCATTTAAAAATGTAATAACGAAATAATGAAAAAGCACAAAACAATATGAACCAAAAGTAACCAAAACTAATTTCCCTTATATATTTTTTGAACATAAAACACATTGTTAAGGTTTTACAGCAAGTCGGATATATAAAGAATTATTGTAAGTTTTCTAGTGTAAATGATATAAAACCAATGTAAAATTATTATCGGAAAATAACTTCCCAAAGTACCATAAAATCAAAAATTCATGAGTCTTACAAGTCTTATTTTTTCAAGCATTAAACAATTTTAATATTATTTTAATGCAGAGACCAAGGACTGCCACAGTTTTACCGTCAGTTATAAGTTGACTCAAAAATCTAGTGAAGCAAATTTCAATTTTTAGAAGTACGAGGGCTGCTATATATATTTCTGGCCTAATAATGAAAATGCGGATAATTATCATCAAAAATGATTTTATTGTTTTTAAAAGTATTCTCCAGCATGATTTATATACTTATAATTTTGCATGCGCTCAAACCAATTGTCGAAGCACTTTTTCCACGCCGATTGAGTGAGACACCTCAAGAACATGGTTTTTGAACGCTTCAAGAGCATCTTTTGGCGACGAAAATCGTTGACCACACATTTTTTTCTTGATGTGCGGGAATAAAAAGTCATCGGGTGCCAAGTCAGGGCTGTGCGGCGGATGACACCCATCAATTCGACGTTTTGGCCGGTCAAAAAGGAGCTGGTTTGAGCCGATGTGTGAGAGCTCGCATTGTCATGGTGCACAATGATTTGCCTTCTTTTGTTCGTTTTTCGAATTTTTCCGAAGACTTCAGACAAACAAATTGTGGTGTTTTGCCGAAGAAACAGGCAACCATTTGCTTCGAAGTGCTTCTTCCACGAACAACTTTCGTTGAATTTGGATCGTCTTCGAAGACCCACACGGTCGATTGCTGTTTTGTTTCGGGCTCATACGCATAGATCCATTATTCGTCACCTGTGACGATCTTATAAAAGTCTTTTGAAGCACCGCGATCGTATTTTTTCAAATTTTTTTGCACCAATCGACACGAGCCTTTTTTTGGCGATTGTCAAATTGTGCGGGATCCAACGAGAACAAACCTTTTTTACGGCCAGGTGTTGATGCATTATCGAATGTATGCTGGTGGAAGAAATGCCCAAGGTTGCCACTATCTCACAGTATGTCACGTGACGATCTTGCACTATCAGTTCACGCACGGCATCAATTTTGTCTGGCGTTTTTGGACGACCTTCGTCTTTGAGCGAGCGTCGGCCACGATTGAATTCATTAACCCAGATTTTTACAGTGATATAGGGTGCTTCATCGCCATACAAAGATTTAAGTTCATTGATGCACTCTTGTCATGATAAAACACGTCGAAAGTTGTGAAAAATGGTCGCACGAAAATGTTCACAAGTTAATTTAATTTTTTTGCCAAATTGATTTTTTCAGGTCACTGTAAACAACACAAATGATGGTCGTACGTCAAAACGTTTAGAGTACGTTTATGATAAAAAAAAGTCAAACTTTCCAATGGAAATGTCAGATGGCGCCAGACAACACTTAGTGATGCCTAGGCCAGAAATATATATAGCAACCCTGGTCCATTTTTACCTGGTGCAAGGATCGTAAAGAAACAGTAAATCTTATATATTTTATTCAGTTCCTAAATGGGTTAGAACATACACTTTCTATATGTGTACACACTTTAGATCTAAAGTGACAAGATTGTGAGTAATGTAACTCTAAAAACTTTAAGTTGCTCTTCTGTATGGTTTCAAATTTTGAGTTGCGACTCTCTTGCATTAAATGAGCGATATCGTCGATGCACTGCGTAAATTGACCATCATCACTTCGATATCGATATGTTAAGATAAGGTGTAAATTAGCTTTTGTCGGCTAATGAATTAAAACTAAAAGAAAACCATAATAGATGTATCGAATTTGAATTAAATTGCCTTAAAAAAAGAGTGCCGACTAACAAGATTGTTGAAAAAATATGAGTTTTTACGAATATATGATTAAAATATGAAATCTTACAAGCTAACAATGACTCGTCCTATTCCCGCTTGGACCTATCCCCGGGAAATAGTAAATTGGAACTATTATTTTTATTTATTTATTTTTATTTATTTATTTACAATATATTTTATAAAATTAATTTACAAAATATGGTTTTAAAGAAGCCGGGTAACTAGACCATTCGCGGTGTAGCGATTGGGAGTTTTGGTCATAAAAGCTAAGACATCTCATAAAAAAATCTTAAAAAGAATTCTCTCTTTAATTCTAATTTTTTAAAATTCATTTTCGTGTTTAGGAAACCAAGATCTATAGAAAAAAATATTTAGAACTCTGGACCAAAATGGCTGTAAACTATCGTAATAGGCGTGTTTTTATTGCTCAAATATTAGGCGAGTACGAGGTAACTAAAGCGATAACTTGACACCAATTAACATAAATAGAAAATTTTTTGTTAGGCACGACGTTATTCATAAATAAACTTTACCAAGTTCGATAAAGTTCTTCTCCTATAGTATTTCTTGACTAACTTTTTTCTTTAAACACCAAGATTTTATATCCAAAGGTGTGTGGTGCACAGAGTTGTTTACTTCTTGTACTCGTATGCAAAGAAATACATTATTTTGCGTTCAGTTTTAAAGTTATTGCCTTAGCGACCACTTACTCGCTTGATAACCAAGCACCAAACAAATACGCCTTGTTTCAACTTTCATCACGGAGTGGTCAGATAATAAGAACCGTATCGCTGTAATAGCGCTTTTCAAGTGTGAAATAAAAAACGCGATATTTTCAAAACGCTACGGCCACTTGGGATTAGCCGCATGTTCGTCTACCGATGCATGTAAAAGACTGCCGCCCACGGTCTGTTCGAACACCGCATGTCATCAAAGCCGTTAAATCAAGAATTCACAGAAATCCTCTCCGAAAACAGAAAATCATGGCCCGTGAGATGAATATCACGCAAAAGTCCATGAGTTTAAATAAGACTTGGGGCTTTCAAACGACGTACCGGACATTTATTGACTGCAACTTTAAAAAAAGTAGGATTGAAAAATGCAAACGTCTTTGGTGAAGCACGCGGATAACTTGCACAAAAAATTTTGTTCACCGATGAAAAAATTATTACCGTTCAGGAAAAATTTAACAAGCAAAATGATAAGAGTATATGCGCGGTTATCTAAGGAATCATCTGAACTGATCCCAAGGGTGGAATAGGGTCATCACCCAGCTTCAGTCATGGTTTGGTGTCTCTTACGATGGTGTAACTGACCTGCATTTCTACGAACAAGGAGTCAAAACATCGGCCAAAGTTCACCAAGAAACCGTTTTGGAAGCTGTTGTGAAGCCTCTAAACAATTCCCTGTTCCAAAATCAGCCATGGACTTTCCAGAAGGATTCTGCGCCGGCCCATAAGGCTAAAACGTCCCATGACTGGCTTCGAAACAATTTGCCAGCGTTTATTTCCCCTTAAGAATGGCCCTCAGTCAGTCCAGATTTGATATTTTATACAATATTTATCAATAAATATATTAAAAAATATTTGGTCCAAAAACATTCAGTATTTTTTATTTTACAGCATAAAACGTGTGTAACAGTATTTATGTCCCTACTAAGTATTTTAAAACCAATTAAATTAGCAGAGAAAACGCTTTGCCGACGAAATATGAACATATTATTCGCGGATGCAATATAAACATTGAAGTTTTAGAAGCTCTAAAGAAGTGTTTGAAGAAAGAAAAGACAATGACAAAATGTAAATTAAAGTTCCAGCAATATTTAAACACAATGTGACAATTTATTTCAAAACTCTTCGAAACAAAATGTGCTGGCGTACACAGAAAAATGTCCTCTCGGATTTTTAAACAGCTGTGTCGACAAATTTGATGCGGAATTGATATTTGTGCTAATGGCATTACTACAGGTAGACCATTTGAGAATATTTTAGGAGATAGCGAAAGAATATTTTCTTTAAATGGGCAGTATGTAACTAAAATTAGAAACAGGCTGTCTGATGATTCTATTAATGCTTTTTCTATTCTAAAAACATATTTTAAAAATATATTAATTTAAAATTGAATATCGTCGGTATTCCAAGCAGAATGCATATGTGTTTTTCCGTTACATTACAGGAGAGCCAAAAACTGTTGCATTTATTCATTTCGCGGAATTTTCTCATAATAGTTTCATTTTTAAATTCGCCAAGTTTTTAATAAAAAAAACTTTGAGTTTAAGGCGCGGTTTTGAATGGCACACCAATGTATACAAAAATGTCACATAGGCCCTTTTTGTATTGCCTTTTCGGTATAAAAATAAAAAGAAATGGATAACTTTCCACATAGGCCTTTTTATATCACCCACCGTATGATGGGGGTTTGTCAATTTTGTTTGGTACAATTCTAAGATGCTCTAGTGATGCCTGACCGCCCGTCCGTCAGTGTGTCTGTTGAAAGCTCAATAGCATTTACAATAATAAACCTAGAAAATCCAAACCAAAAGAAATGTATTGTTGTTGCAAGTTGTTTGCCTTTTCGGTATGAAAATAAAAAGCAATTGATAATTTTCCACATAGGCCTTTTTATATGACCCACCGTATGATGGGGGTTTGCCAATTTTGTTTGGTACAATTCTAAGATGCTCTAGTGATGCCTGACCGCCCGTCCGTCAGTGTGTCTGTTGAAAGCTCAATAGCATTTACAATAATAAACCTAGAAAATCCAAACCAAAAGAAATCTATTGTTGTTGCAAGTTGTTTGGAATTTATAGTGGACCATATCTATTCAGAGGAAAAAGGTTCACCATCCAAGGACTAAAACAACTTGTGTAAAAATCACACTTTTTGAGGGTTATTTAATATAAGAGTCAGTACCTGGACTGCTGAAACTATGTATGAAACTCTCTTATGGACAAGGCATATTTAGGATTGAATATGGGCTAAATCGGTCAATGTTTTGATATAGACCCCATACTTCCCAGAGTTCAGGTACCGGGGCACTAGAAACTGGATTTATAGTCTGATCTCGACGGAATTTGACACGAAATAGTTTCATGGCATGGAAATTAACTGTTAATAATTTAGACCATATAGGTACATGATTTTATACAGCCCTTGTTCAAAGTTACTTCCCGATTTTAGGTCCTGAGGCTTGGGAAGACACATTTATTGTCTGATCTGGACAAAATTTATTACAAAGTAGTTCTATGGAATGACAATTAACTGTTAAGTATCTGGGCCATATTGAACCATATATAAGTAGAATTATTGATTTAGAAATTGAAAAGGCCTATGTGAAGAAAAACACATATAACTTTCACAATAATTTTATTATAAATTCTATTATGCAATGCCCATAGGCCTTTTTCTTACCCCTGAATATGACCAATAGGGGGGTTGATATATATTTTTCTGGCCTAGGCAACAGTTAGTGTTGCCCTGGCTCCATCTGACATTTCCATTGGAAAGTTTACCACTTTTTATTTGTTTCATTTGTTTTGTACAGTGACTTGAAAAAATCAATTTGGCAAAAAAAATGGAATTAACACAACTTTCGGCGTGGATTTTCACGCTCGCTCAAAGACGAAGGTCGTCCAAAAACGGCCAGAGAGCGCTTTTTTGACCGTTGAATTGATGGGTCATCCGCCGTACAGCCCTGACTTCTTTTTATTCCCGCACATCAAGAAAAAAATGCGTGGTCAACGATTTTCGTCGCCAGAAGATGCTATTGAAGCGTTAAAAAACCATGTTTTGGAGGTGTCTCAATCGGAGTGGAAAAAGTGCTTCGACAATTGATTTGAGCGCATGCAAAAGTGGAGAATACTCTGAAAAACGATAAAACCATTTATGAAGATAAATATTTACATTTTCACTATTAGGCCAGAAATATATATAGCAGCCCTCGTAAAAGCGACAATGAAAAAAATTCAAAATTTACTCATAGGCCTGCCTTCCGCTGGAAACTTATCTCAAGTATTGAAAAATATACCCATGCTGCACAATTAACATGGTTTGTTTTTTGCAGAAATTCACAGGATATGCAAACATTTTTCCCAGAAAATGAAAAAGTCCGGGAAAAGAAAAACTCTAGCTTCAGCTGAGGATTGCCTTTCAGTCAACAGATAATAAGAGTGAATTAAGGCAATTACACACTCGCAACGTTTGAAGCAATAAGAAAAAGAGCCAGTAAGTCAAGACTGAAATAGGATGCATTGGATGAATGCAAGTTTAGAATTTTTCTATTCAGGTTAACAATATTAATAATCTGATATAAATTCAAAAAAAAGTAATTGTTTTTAGGCATGTATCCGTCAAAACAATAACATCATAATTAAAGTCATAGCTGTCAACAATCAAAAGGCTTAGTGTAGTATTCAAACTCGTTTAACTCGGTGGGCAAATCAAATTTCAAATTTATGGTTTTATTGAAAAGGTTGAAATTTGTCATTTAATAATGAAACACCATCCGATGCTTTTTTGCTTCGCCAAATGGGCTGAATATTGTTTGGCAGGAGATGAAGAATTTGACCGAAATACGAGGGCTGCTATATATATTTCTGGCCTAATAATGAAAATGCGAATATTTTCAAAAATGTTTTTTTTTTGTTTTTCAAAGTATTCTCCAGCATGATTTATACACTTTTGCATGCACTCAAACCAAGTGTCGAAGCACTTTTTCCACTTCGATTGAGACACCTCCAAAACATGGTTTTTAAACGCTTCAACAGTGTTTTCTGGCGACGAAAATCGTTGACCACGCATTTTTTTCTTGATGTGCGGGAATAAAAAGAAGGCATTGGGTACCAAGTCAGTGCTGTAAGGCGGATGGGCCATAAATTCGACGTTTTGGCCGGTCAAAAAGGCGCTGGTTTGAGCCGATGTGTGAGAGCTCGCATTGTCATGGTGCACAGTAGAGCGCCCATGAAATACAAAGAAAAATGAATAAGTGTTTTTCTTTCCGCTCCGCGCTCATTTTCTATTATATTGGGCATCAAAAATAATATCCGTGCAAAAATGTTTTCAATCGGATGGAAACCGGTTATTCCGTCACATTTATAAATAAAACTACTAATTTACATTTGAAAAAAAATTTGAGTTAAATTTAAAGTTTGACCTCTGAAAACACCATGAAGGGTCATAGCTAGGTCAAAAATTGTGTGAGAGAAAAATGTTTGCCTGCATATTTGCAACACAAATGTTTAAGCTGTATTTTTCGAATTTCGTCTGGCCTTCGAGTTATAGCTCACCAAAACTTGCAACTAGTTTTACTCCATTTTTAGGGCTAAAAGTCGTGTTGCACGGATATTATTTTTGATGCCCAATATACTAGAAAATGAGCGGGGAGCTGAAAAAATAACACTTTTTGTTTTATGGGCGCTCTAGTGCACAATGATTCGTCTTATCTTGTTTGTTTTTCGAATTTCTCCGAAGACTTCAGGCAAACAAATTGTGGTGTACCCTTTCAGAATTGACCGTCCTACGTTGCTCAAGCGGAAAAGCCGCCACATGACCAGTTTTGCCGAAGAAACAGGCGACCATTTGCTAAGAATTGCTTCTTCCCTTCCACGAACAACTTTCGTTGGATTTGGCTCGTCTTCGAAGACCCACACGGTCGACTGCTGTTTGTTTCGGGCTCATACGCATAGATCTATGATTCGTAACCTGTGACGATCTTATAAACGTATATTGAAGCATTGCGATCGTAGTTTTTCAAAATTTCTTTGCTTCAATCGACACGAGCCTTTTTTTGAGCGATTGTCAAATTGTGCGGGATCCAACGAGAACAAACCTTTTTTACGGCCAGGTGTTCATGCAATATCGAATGTATGCTGGTGGAAGAAATGCCCAAGGATGCATCTATCTCACGGTATGTCACATGACGATCTTGCATTATTAGTGCACGCACGGCATTCATGTTTTCTGGTACAATGGCCGTTTTTGGGCGACCTTCACGACCTTCGTCTTTGAGCGAGCGTCGGCACGATTGAATTCATTAAACCAGATTTTCACAGTGCTATAGGATGGTGCTCCATCGCCATACAAAGATGTGTATTCATCGATGCACTCATGTCGTGATAATCCACGTCGAAAGTTGTGAAATATGATCGCAGGAAAATGTTCACGAGTTAATTCCATTTTTTTGCCAAATTGATTTTTTCAAGTCACTGTAAACAGCACAAATGATGGTCGTACGTCAAAACGTTCTGAATACGTTTATGCTTAAAAATGTCAATCTTTCCAATGGAAATGTTAGATGGCCCCAGGCGACACGTATCGTGTTTTCAGATGAAGCTCCGGTTCAGTGAACCCACACGTGAGTATTGAGAAGCCAATGCATCCACAACGAGTCACTGTTTGGTAAGGATTTTGTGCTGACGGCTCATTGGTCCATTTTTCTTAAAAAATTAGCAATGAGCCGCCATTACCGTCAACGGTTAGCTGCGCAATTCTCAGCGAATTTTTGCTTCCAAAAATTCAGGAGAATGACATAAGTTTCAGCAAGACGGGGCCTCATGTCACACAGCCTGGTTCTGGCTCAGCTGAGATCTGGATGGTGCAGCCGCCTCAATTATTATTGGGCACGAATTGATGCTTACGTTCCGGACATTTGTCCCGCCTGCCATTAGGGATCACATGACGTGCTGCAATTGTCCGGCCAAGCCCTCTCAGCTGACTACCAGGTCTATGTGGTTACATCCAGCTTAAATGCCGCGTTTTCTCCAAATGGATATCGAAACAGATCTACAGGACTTCAATATAAAATATACTGTTGTTACAACAACAAAAACACAGCCAACACAATAATTGATAGTTGACGCACTGTTTTTGAAAATCGAATAATCAGCCGAAATTGTGATCTCAATTGACCGTCTCGAAGTCGTAATTTGAGCCCTTTGGATTATTTTCTTTGGGGAGCCATTAAGGATGCATTTTATGCAAAGCATCTAGAGGCAATTGAAGCGTTAAAACATGAAATCTAAGTTGCCCTTGAATAGAAGCGGCCCGAAACAATCAAAATGTACTGAAAAATTGTGTTGATCAGATGAGCTACAACAATCTAACAGAAGGTATCTTTTGATACGTTGACGTTTTTTTAAAAAGGTGTGTTCCATATAAAAAATCAACTCTAGAATATAGCTTTAAAATATATTATTTTTTTAATTACACTCACCTGAAAGTACGAACTACACGCCGATAGTACAATTTTATGCGCCTGCAGTTGCCGGCCCTCTGCGGCCAGCGTCACATCGACCAATGTGCCATTGTGCAGCAGGGACGAACATACTGATATAAAGTTCGGCTGATGGTTGTTCCAACGTAAACAAAATTGTTGCACGGACATTATTGTTGCTGCTGTTGTTGTTGCTTGTTTGGGGGAGGGATTTCCAGTGTTGCAGTAGTTGCTGTTCTTCAAAAGCTGTTGAGGACAATCAACACAGACCAGCCTATGGAGGGGCGGGCCAACATGCGACGTGTCTACGACAATTTGGGTGGGTGCTGCTGACGAAGATTATGGACTAGGTGCTATGGTACAATAAAGAAGCAACGCCAAATCCTACGAGAATGATGACGCAACTTTTTCGTTTCTTCGGAGACACAAACACACACAGTCAGTTTCTGCCAACAGAAAAAAACTATAGCACTTTACGCAGCTAGAAAGCTGGCCCGGCCAATAGAATTTTTCTTATTTCGTACAAAATTAATTAAAAATTTCTTCACAATATCTCAAAAAGTATTGATAAGGTTCGATCGAACGAAAATGAAAAAAAGAGTTCTCGCCGATGGAACACAAGACGAAAAAATCCGTAATGAAAAAAACCTAAATACACATACAACAAATTCTCCTCCGTCGGTCGTCGTTGTTGTCGACGATTCAATTGCTAGCGCGCGGGGTAATGCGCGGGTGTGCGAGAGTATTTTGACGTACCGTCTGACGTCGGTTTATTTATTCTTTTCTGTGTTGTGTTGCTTCCCGTTCACCAATAAAAACAGCAAAAAATATATGAATAAAAATACTTCTCACACCGTCGTTAACCATCTCCGCATTCATCGTCGTTCGTCGTCGTTTCTTGACACTATCAACAACAAACATGCACACACACACACTAACACTGATTCTTTTTTGGTTCTCCGTTCTGTGCTGGTGGCGTTTGTTTTAAGTTTTGTTATTGTTTTGCGGCGATTCTTTTAACCAAAAATTCTTAAATTCGTCCGGTCGACTGACTGGCTATTCTGAAAATGATGTTTCTCTCTTTTGATTAGATATTTTTCTTTTAGCGATAATTTATTTTATTATCATACTTTCTGTTTCAATTTTTGTTCTTAATAAATAATTATTTTTTCACATTTCACTTTGCAGTAGTTGTTGCTTTTCCGCGACCACGAACCTTTTTGGAATAAAATAGAAGAAAAACAAAAATCAAAATCGTCATAAAGGAAATACATCTAGAATAGGAATAGAGATAAGACAGCAACAAAAAACACATCAGCTCCACTTTTCCCGCTTGGTCAAGGGTAGAAGCGCGCAAGAGGAAAAGGGGTAAATTTCAAGTGTTGGTAGCTGTCGTTGTAAAGCACAGGGTTGTAAAATTTGGGAACTATATTCGTTTTTTATGCGTTTGTTAATATACTAAATATTTCCATTCCATATTTCCAAATGTTTATTTTTAGTCTGCTGAATATTTTTTTCGTAAGTTTTGTGTGTTGGGTGTTATCAAAACTTGATTTTATTGTCGTTCTGGCAATGACGTCATTAACACTTGCAAAATCATAATTCGTTCTCTTCCGTTTCGATCACAAATATTTACCGAGACGACATTTCTTATTAAGCTTAATTTTCTTTTGTTAGCAGTTTAACGAGGCCTTGAACTTTTATGAATGAACAATTTTCAATTTGCTTCTACATAAAGAACGCCAGCTAGCTGGCCACCGCCGCCAACAATGCTCTCATCTGCTTATATCAAGTTTTTGCAAAAACGCACACATATAACAAAGAAAATTTGCAAAAAACATACGTATTTCTACAATTAAAAAATGTATTCTTTTCAATTTTAGCCGATTGTTTTTTAAACCAGAAACACTAGAACATGTTTAACACTTTTTACATAATATTTAAGCCATTTCCAAAAAAGTTTAATCCGTCCGAATATTAGAACAATCGAACACGAACGAATAAAAAATCCAAAATGGCGCGTTCTCTTCTGTATTTTTCCGTCTCTAGAAGAGACAGACTTAACAGAATTATTTCGTTTTCACCTTTTACTTTTATGTTTCCAGTAGTTATTCATGTAATTTGTATGCCATAATTACGGTGTAACATCTTTTTTCTTATTTCAACCGTTGTATTGTCTGTTTTCTTGCATTTATTTATTTATTTTTACATTTTCAGACGAATTTATTTTTTTACATAATGACAGACAGAGAACGATGTCGACCCGAAATTATTGTCTGCGGCGAAAAAGTTTTTAACTCGACGCTCGTTTCTTAAGTTCTTTAGCGCCGGCAGAATAAAGGGAGTTCACACGTTTAAATTTGTTGAACGATTATTCGCATCAGATTTGAACAAATAGCTTTGATTTACATTGAATGAGCTACTCCTTTTCAATAGGTACACACCATAAGTCAAGTCTGTTCCCGTACAGTACGTACGTTGACCACTTTTACTCCAAAAAGCGATCAGATCTCATCGTTGAAATACTA
Organism: Hydrotaea diabolus; assembly: GCA_963513945.1. Taxonomy (NCBI): domain Eukaryota; kingdom Metazoa; phylum Arthropoda; class Insecta; order Diptera; family Muscidae; genus Hydrotaea; species Hydrotaea diabolus. Next base: position 130,691,275 of record OY740719.1, read on the forward strand.
AGCTGTTGTTAATTAAGTTAGTTGATGCTAACTATTTCTACAGCAAATTTACAAAAAAAAAACTATTTTCGTAGTTGCACATCGTTTATATAGTTAATGAAAACTACACGGATAGTAAAAAAAAACCCACCATTATGTCTTATAATTAAACATTATATCATAAAAAGAGGACTTCATTTATTCCAAATAATCTAAAAAACACGATAACAACATATATCATATACATATATATGTTATATGGTGTGGTATGTGGCAATGTATACTAGTATGTATTGTACTTCACCTTGGAAAGGTAATATTTGAACACAATTGAATCAGCCGATTTGTTTATTGCCTACTCAAAAAATTAAAAACAAGAGTTGAGGATAATTAAAAAAATATAAATGTGGGCGCCTCCAAAATGATTTCTTTTTTTTATATGTCGTAGGGGAACTTTTTTCCTTATGCCAAAAGCCATCGAAAAGACGATTGTACAATATCGAAAAATTTGTGTCCTTACATAACCGTGTTTTAGACCACTTCGGTACATGCCATTTCTAATCTCAGCCGAAAATTCAAAATAAATAAATATTTCAATTCGTAGCAACATTTGCGTTAATTTTATTGTCCATATGTCCTTATTGACATCAGATTGGCCGTTTTGGTTAATACGAACCAAGAGCCGAAACGTCCAGCAATTATGGTCTTCTTTGAGGTCTAAACAGACCCAATTTTAACCACTGTTCGTTTAGAAAAATTTTGATTTGTTGAGCACATACTCATAAAGTCTTGGGCACTCTGAAACTTTTTTTCTTTACGCTTCGTTTCTCTTTATTTCTTGTTGTAGAAAAACCATTACAAAACTTACAAAAGTGCTTAAAACTTACAAAAGTTCATGTTATTGCAGTAACAGCGTAAGTTACAAGTTACCGGATGTTACAAAATACGCAGCGTAAGAAAAAAAATTCAATGTGCCCGAGCCTTAACGTCTACTTTTCCCCATTGGTACATTTAGTCCCCTAAAAATAAACGTTTTCTACACTGGACCAATTTTGCCTATTTCCAATCCGAAAAAGGCGGATAGCCAAGTATGATGCAACTTTTCAGGGTCCTAGGTTAATTCGATTGATTGCTATGATTCTTTCATCTTATATACGTACGGACATGTCTAAATCGTCTTAAAATTATGACGAATAATATAATACTTTATAGTAATATAGTGTATCTTATCAATATTTCGTGGTGTTCAATATAGAATTTCAAATTTGGTATACCATCCAACCTTCGTTGGAGGGTGTTGCTAAAATCTCGAGTAAGAAATAGTGGAAAAACTGTGAAAATCGACTTTTTTCAACGACTATGCTTACGCCGCATCTTTTACGGCAACTGTCGACGTTCGCTTTGGTTTCCAATCGGCTTCGTTCCATTATATGCTCCATTACCAGAGTTGTAAAATATGTCACATGGCGTTCATTCAAATACAACCCTGCTACCAAGCGCTATACAACTCATCTAACGGTTGTTGTAATTATTTTTTTTTTCCAAAAAAGTGGAAAAATTTTCGTTCTAAATTTAATTTATGTTTTATTTGTACTTCCGGCTGAAAAATAGTGAATATGGTGAGTAAATGATAGACATTGTGTTGCAGTTTAGTTTTAGTGAAATAAGAAATGAGATAAATGCAAATTTATAAATCTATTTTGTTTGTTTGGTGGTAATTGTAAGCGTAATAGCTAAAAATGGCTCTGGCTTAATAGAAAAGAATGTCGCAACGTTTCGAAGGATGCGAAGGGATTTGAAGGCATCTGAGTTTGTTGTTTTATTGTCCCCGAAACTTGCCTACCCAGAAATGAGGTCATTCCCTTTAAAGTAAAAGTTTTCATGTCGATTTTCTTCTCTTGAGTCAGACTGAAGGGGATGACATATTTCCCATATTTTGCCGAATATTTAATACCAAAAGTCGATGATACGATCTTTCATCAGACCTCATAGAGTTCTTAAAGTCCCGAGTCCTTAGATTAAGGCTAGCTAATTGTCATTAAATCCGGCCAAAGCCTGTGTCGCAGAAAGACGTTTTCACGTTGCTAAATCCAAATGTCTCCGACATCACGGGCCTCAACATTTAAATAATTGCACCAAGCAGTGCCTTTTTATACCCTCGACCGAAGAGTGAATGGTATACTTAACTTTTCATTCTGTGTGCAACAGAATGAAATATTGATGAGAGGCCCTATAGTGTATAGATGCATTATTGATCGTTTTAAAATTCTAAGAAGATAACTATGTCCGTTCGTCCGTGTGTTGAAAGCAATCGAACGAATCAACTCGGGATCCTACAATTTTGCATGATTGCATGCATGCAGGATATCATATAGGCGAAACTGGCCAGTGGAAAAAACTTCCCTTTAAGGGACTAAAGATTCCTATACTTTGGCTTTCATTTAAGTTCCATATTGTTGAGGATAATAACCGGCGTAAGCCAATGTCACGAAATGGGCGTTAGCCGCCATTCATGTTGATGTTCGTGATTCCTGCCACAATCTAAAGGGGATGGCATATTTTTTTTTTAAACCCTCCACCAAAGGATGGAGTATTTACAATATGTGTCGTCGAGTTAACCTTCTCCAGTCGCACAACATCCCACAACAACGGTTTATGGATTTTATAGACAAGTTTTTAAAGGCTTAGAGATAAATCTCATACTAGTCAAGTCGTCGGCATTTACGACATGGAACCCGTACCCGGGGTTGCACCAGGGTTAACTGGGATGACAGTCTTGCAAACTTCCATCACCGCCTACGTCCGGCCTACGTCGCGTTTGCTACACTACTTGGTCACTACTAGTTTTCAAACAATTTTTAAAATTCCAGAGAAATATGTTATCATCTGGCAACGCAGTACAATTTAATACAATATGGTATGTCGTCTGAAATGAGAAACAACCTTAAGTACACACAAAAAATATGGTCAAACTAAAATTTCGCTTATAACTAATTACACTAGTCAACACTAAATTTGCGGCAGAAGGTTTGGTAGTTACCTTTAGTTGATTTGGGGCTGTTGATCACGAATATGGCCACCGATTTGCCTGATTTGCTCTAGTTTAAGAGAGATTTACATACACCGTTATTTTCGCGGACGCGGTTTTTAGAGTAAAAATTGACCTTTTCAATGATATGAGGTTGTTCTCATTTCTGACTAAATCTTAAATAACTCAGTCAAGTTTTATCAGATTGTAAAATTTAATTTAGGCAGCTCAATGTAATATTTAGTAACGAAAATTCAAAATTTCTATAGAATTTTGCCTATATCTTCAACAAAATTACTCATCTAAACACCGCATTGAAAATCAGTTCACAAATAAGCAGTTAGAGGTCATTTTGGCAAAAAAATTGAAAATAACGGTTTAAGTGAATATATCCTTAACGAGAGCGAATTTGGCAAATCCAAATTCGTGATCAGCAGCCCCATGTCATCTAAAGTTGACTATCAAACCTTCTGCCGCAGACTTTTTTTTTCCAAATTTTGTTTCCCAGTTTTATTATTTACAAGAATAGTGCTTGTAAGCGCTCAAATAAAACTTGAAGACATTTTTCAATAATATCTTACCCAAAGTATATCTTAATCCAATTATATGGGTCGAGCTATGCACTGCAGGACAGTGAATGTTCCATCATTCGAAATTCAAAATATAAAGGTCAAACTCAACATCAGATTGCCCACAACAAGGCAAAAATAATTTATTTTAAAGCTTGATCGCGAAAAAATTCTCTTAACGAAGCTGCTAACCACATTTAGCTATTGCCGATTCGGAACCCTTTTTAATCTTCTGGAGCGGTTAAAACTGAGCTTGGAGTTGAAATTTCTACTATGACTGTGAGACATCGATAGGTAGAAAATATTTAATTTGGTAGATCCCAGTCCCAGAGATAATAAATACAACAGCTTTAAAATCGAATATTACACAGTACAACACATGATTTCCGTACTCAATTCTGTTAATTGTTTGTGAAAGTAGCCCCAAAAAAAAGAACTTCTACATCAATAGTTTGGTCAAGGTACATCAAATAATAATTTAATAATTAATTTAAAGTTAGTAAGTATCGTATAGGGGAATTTGTCACGTTGTAGGCTCTTTTGTTTGTCATAACTCGAGAACCACTAGTCCGAATAAGCTGAAGCAAATTTAAAAAAATTAAAAAAATACAATTCCTTTAATCTGTTCATGCAAGGTTTCGCTACACAAGCAACAGTTTCGCAGTTATAAATAAATTTTTGAAGGAAAAACATATTTTTTGCCTAAAATATTATTTTTTTTTAATTTATAAAAATTACAAAACGGTAAAAAAGTGTCAAGTCCTATCACTTAAAGTCACATAACCTATGAACAAAATGAACATGAAAATCGATTTACGCGTTTCGCTTTTATGCACAATTAACTGAAAGTATGAATTTCAAAAATTTGCTCGAGATATGCACATAATTCTTTGGAAAAAACATTGATGACTTTTTTATTGACACTTTATTTTACAAGAAAATATACATTCCGATTCATATTAAAGCTATTCTTACACCGAAAATATGAGATTTTTATATGTTATCTATGCATGGAAACAAAATTTAGACCATTTTCAATTATTGTCACTATCCATCCTCGTTGAAGTTGACGCTTGTGGTTCTGAGGACCTTATTTTCTTCGTAGGTTGTTCATATTCATGTTCTCAGTGCTTCATCATCCGAGATAGACATAATATTTAAGGGTATGTTTTGTTCAGTGTGTCCACAATTTTCAGTGTCATCTTCATCTTCGGTGCTTTCATCTTCAAACTGCATAATTTTAGAACTCCATCAACAAACCTCCGCAAGCAATGCATCAATTTTTTTTGCCTTTGAATCGCTTTTCCATTGTCACCTGGTAATTTTTAATTTTTTTAAATTTGCCTCAGCTTATTCGGACTAGTGGTTCTCGAGTTATGACAAACAAAAGAGCCTACAACGTGACAAATTCCCCTATACGATACTTACTAACTTCAAATTAATTATTAAATTATTATTTGATGTACCTTGACCAAACGACCAAATTTTTAATTTTTTTAAATTTGCCTCAGCTTATTCGGACTAGTGGTTCTCGAGTTATGACAAACAAAAGAGCCTACAACGTGACAAATTCCCCTATACGATACTTACTAACTTCAAATTAATTATTAAATTATTATTTGATGTACCTTGACCAAACGAATGATGTAGTTCCTCCTTTTGGGGCTACTTTTACAAACAATTATCAGAATTTAGTCCCGTATTAATCACCTGAAAAATGTTGTACTGTGTTATTTAAAAATACATATTAAAATTAGGACCGCCCTAAATTGGAAATAATTGGGAGATGTGTCTAATCTAAAAAAAATTATACAAATCTTCAATACAGGGTGGGCGATTTAACATTTTAAATTTGAAACGAATGACAACTTTTCCAAATTTCGGTTTTTATTGGAAAGTTTGAACTTTGTCATTTAATAATGGAAAACAATATCATTCATATGACTACCACAACTGTTTCGGCAGCACCTAATCTCATCCACCCAATTTTTCAGTACATTTTCGATTGTTTCGGGTCGAAGCTCTTCGGCAACTTCGATTTCATGTTTGAATGCTTCAATTTTCTCTGGATGCTTTCCGTTACATTTATCCTTAATGGCTCCCCACAGAAAATAATCCAAAGGGCTTAAATCACGACTTCGAGGCGGTCAATTTATATCTCTGTCGAAAATCGATCATGGCGTTGGCGGTAATGTGACATGAGGCCCCGTCTTGTTGAAACTAAATGTCGTCTTGAAGTTTTGTAGACAAAAATTCGTTGAGCATGTACGGTAACGCTGACCTTTGGCGGTGACGGCGCCTATCATTGCTCATTTTCGTAGAAAAATACCTCAATTATACCGCCAGTCCTAAATCCACACCAAACAGTGTATGCATTGGCTTCTCAATAATCTCGTGTGATTCTCTAAACCCCCTATGCGGAACTTGTGCTTATTGACATAGCCTCTGAGATAAAAGGAGCTTCATCTCAAACACGATTTTTCGGTAAAATTCTTCATCTCATGCCAAACAATCTTCAGCACATTGGGCGAAGCGAAAACGCATCGGATGGTGTTCCATTGTTAAACGACACAGTTCAACCTTTCCAATAAAACCAGAAATTTGAAAAAATTATAAGTATTTTTTTTACAGCCGAATCAAATTTTTATTGGCCCACCCTTAAATTGGGAATGATGGACATATGTGGATTTAGACGGGCTAAAAATATAGAACATTGTTTTCTCTACACAACAAAATCCTATAAGCATGAATAAAGTAATATCATGGTTTAGGTGTGTTTTTTTTAGGAATGAACGATGGTCCATATAATGGTTTAAAGAAAGCATGGATAAAAATCTACACTATCATACCCTAAGCGAAAAAATGCTGCTCTATTTAAAATGGATAGATCTGGTCTTCAAATAAATATTTCAACAGGACACCATCCCAAAAGACACTTTCAGGTCTTGTAAAAAAATGTGTTTAAGGATAACAACGTGAATGAAATACCATGTCCTGCTGAATTACCCGATCTAAACCTTATAGAACATTTTTAGAAAATAGTCAGGAAAAAAATTGGCCTTTAAAATCAAGGAATAAGGCCCGATTATGGGAGAAACATTCAACATACAAGATATTCTGTTTTGATAAGGACTTGCCAGTATTTGCTATACCAAAAGACGCAGTCTGTATAAAGGTTTTACTACTTAATATTTGCTCTGAAGCTAAAGTTTTATAGATAATTTTTGTTTTTCATTTTGTCAAAAGGACCCTATTTTTTTGTCCGTTCAAGATCAATGGATCTGATAACACTTTATGTTTGTTTTTTTTTCTAAATCAATTATTTTGCGTACAGGGTGGATCGAGGAATGAATTAAAAAAATTGTGAATCTTAGAAAAATTTATTTTATATTTTAATTATATTAACCCGTAAGGACATTTTTAAATTACATGGTTTTAAATAGTGTATCTGGCAAATGTCGACCTTCGCTATCCACACACTGCTGAATACGTTTTCTGCGGTTTTCATGAACTCTAACAAGCATGTCGACTGGTATTCTGCCAATTTCAGCCTCAATACTGTTAATTAGGTCTTCCAAGGTGTTGGGACGGTTGATAAACGCCTTCGACTTCGACTAGTTTTAGAAAATAAAACCCAAAAAAACTACTGTACCATAGGGTGATCCATCTAGAGGTATTTCTCTAGAACAAAAAAATATAAAAATTCAAATCAAGTGTAGAATCTTTATTTGTAATTTGAAAGGACATTTTATGGCATTTATTTTTTGAATATAATTTCCTTCAAATGTTGGCCGCAACTACGCCTCAGGGTTTCCATTCTGAGGGTCCAATTTTGGATGACTCGTTCGAGCATTTCGACCGGTATGGCTTTAATGACACGCGTAATGTTGGCTTCCAAAACCTGAATTGTAGCTGGTTTATCAGCATAGACTTTGGACGTAACCCCAAAGAAAAATATCTAAAGGTGTGATATCACTCGATCTAGGCGGCCGAGTTTTCCAAAATGTGAAATTATCTGTTTTTCGCAATGACCTCTCAATAGATCCATTGTTTGAGTAGCTGTGTGGCAAGTGGCACCGTCCTGTTGAAACCAAGTGTCGTCAAGATTACGGGCTTCAGTTTCAGGTAGCATAAATATTGATATCATGCCGCGATAGCGAGCACCATTCACGGTTACGTTCCGGCCATTATCATTTTTGAAAAAAATATGCACCGATGATTCCATCAGCTTATAAACCGCACTAAACGGTGGTTCTGTCTGGGTATAATGGCACCTCTTGAACCTCTTCTTGTTGCTCTTCAGCCCAAATGCGGCAATTTTGTTTACTGACTTTGCCGTTGAGCCAGAAATGGGCCTCATCACCGAACAAAATTATGGTCGAAAAACGTCGCGTACCAAACGTTCATTTCCATAATACTGTTGCACAAATTGGAGATGTCGTTGCGGTGTAAGTCTTTCCATGATGAAATGGCAAACAATACTGAAAAGAAACAAAAATAAAGTTTAACACAACTCGCGTGTAATCGGTAAAAACCCCTATTGAAAAAAATGCCTCTAGAATGATCACCCGTTATTTATTTTCATGCCCGTACATACAAATATACACTGCCACATACAATACAATACCGTATCAGTCAATTTAGGCGCCTCGAAAATGATTTTTTTTTATATGTTGTAGTGGAACTTTTTTTCCTCATGCCAAAAGCTATCAAAAAATCGATGGGACAATATTGACAAATTTTTGTCCTCCTAAATCGGCCCATCCTAACGTGGAGAGTATATTCGGTTCGGTTCCTGCCATAACCCAACGACGTTTTGACTTGTTTTTGTCTAGGAGAGTAAATTAAACTAGAGCCGAATTCGATTCGCTATAATGGTAAACTTTCAAGTCGAAGCAATGACTCATGCTGATTTTAAGGAATATGATTTAGAAAAATACGAAATTTTAGGTATATGATTTAAAAAATTCGGCCTTTAAAGGTAATGTAAATTATATACTCAACCTCACCTGAATTGCAAAATGGCAAAAACAAACAGAATTGAATTTTTAAATTGAAAATTTTAATTTACACAAAACTCACTAAAACGATAATACTGATTCTATTTCTTAAATTATTTAAAACAAAGGTTGAAAATACAATTTTTTATCCATAGATAAAGCCGCCAGAAGCGATTTGTCCAGCCGAGATGAAGTCAATACAGCTAATGCCCAGCTTTCAATTGATAAGATTACGCGTGCGGATGAACAACCCACAGAACATTTCAATACGGGAGGTAGAGAATTGGATAAGTACATGTTGCAACCTTGAATTTTTGTGCCAGGCATGTTCCTCGCAAATTCCTACGATATAAATAATATTAGGCGGCATGAATGAGCATTTTCTGCAGGAGAAGGACTGACGGTGAACAATGAGAGCATAATACAATGATTGCAATTATTAAAACCATGTGGTGACTTGATACTTTACCGGAACCGGATAAATTTACACAAAGGGAATTGATGGTCAAGTTTTTTCCCATTCCATTTTTCTCTCCTACGAACTGAGAGTTGCGACAAGTAAAGTTGCCTTGTGTAAATAGGGACCCACATTGGCTGGATATACCAAGTTCATCTGTTCATCATCTGTACCAAGATCTGTTAAATCTTACGGTCGGCAGCAACATGTCACACAACATCTACGACTGATTTTATTTTGAACGTCACCTATTACGTAAGTATTCTATTCCAATGTATATGCAGTAAATATAGGGTGAGCTACTTTAACATTTTCAATTTGAGTCGGCTGTAAAAAAGGTTTGATTATTAATTTCATATTTCTGGTTTTATTGGAAAGGTTGAACTTTGTCATTTAATAATGGAACACTATCCGTTGCGTTTTCGCGTCTCTCTGTGGACTGAACATTTTTTGGCAGGAGATGAAGAATTTTACCGAATAATCGTGTTTTCAGGCGAAGCTCAATTTGATCTCGGTGGCGATGTCCACAAGTAAACGTGCCGCATATGGGTTTCAGAGAACCCACACGTGACTATTGAGAAGCTAATGCATACGCAACGAGTCACTGTTTGGTGTGGATTTTGGACATCATCGGGAAATTTTTCTTCGGAAATGGACAAGGAGCCGCCGTTAACGGTAAGCCGCGCCGTGCTCAACGAATTCTTGTTTCCAAAAATGCAAGATAATGACCTGGACGACATTTGGTTTCAACAAGACACAGGCCACAGGTCACACAGCCAACGCAACCATCAACATTTTACGCACTGTTCGGAACTGTGATTTGAGCCCTTTGGATTACGCAAAGTACACAGAGACAATTGAAGCGTTGAAACATAAAATTGGAGTTGCCATTGAAGAGAATCGACCCGCAATAATCGAAATGTACTAACAAATTGGCTTGATGAGATGAGGTACTGCCGAGCCAGATTTGGTAGTCATATGCATGATATTGTGCTCAATTATTAAATGACAATGTTCAAACTTTCCAGTAAAGGAAGACATTTGAAAAAGTTAACAGACGCATGGGCTTAAAAAACTGCACATTTTTTCCGCTTTGTAGCCTATGGACGGTGGAGGGTATATAATGTTCGGCCTGGGCGAACTAAGCGACGGATTACCGGATGACCTTGTGAATAAAAATGTTTATTTCTTTTGAAACCTTTTGGAAAGGTGGCCTGGCGCACATTATATATTGCCATATAAACTGGGTTTTAAAATTGGTGTGACATTTTCCCCTTGCTGTCTATTTGACACCTTCCGGCATTGGGTTCTTTATTTCAGACTCTTATGGGGTGTCCATATTTTTTTAATTAGCTCTGATCATGAAGGTCATACCAGATCTGCCTGGACGAAAGTATTCTGTTCATGAGATGGTGGGAAACTGAGGACCTTCGTCTTCTCATCAAGATGGTCCTTAGAAGACATGACGAGACAGGGTGGCATTCTGCCAAGTCTGAGTTTTCTTCCACTGCGTCATACCCACAGGGTAATTTGTTGTTCTTGTTGTAGCGACATATAGTGCCGGGGTTGGAGAACTGTTGCTTCAGGTCGATCCACATCAAGATAGTCCTCAGAAGACATGACGAGACAGGCAAATCTGAGTTTTCTTCTACTGCGTCATACCCTCAGGGTAATTTGTTGTTCTTGTTGTAGCTGCTTATAGTGCCGGGGTATAAGCTTCGATCCACATCAAGATGGTCCTCAGAAGACATGACGAGACAGGGTGGCATTCTGGCAAGTCTAAGTTTTGTTCCACTGTGTCACACACACACGGTAATTTGTTGTTTTTGTTGTAGCTGCATAAAGTGCCGGGTATAAGCTTCTGGTTGAGAAATTATTGCTTCAGGTCGATCCACATTAAGATGGTGCTAAGAAGACATGACCAGACAGGGTGGCAATCGGGCAAGTCTTAGATTTCTTTTACTGCGTTATACCCGCAGGGTAATTTGTTGTTCTTGTTGTAGCTGCATATAGTGCCAGTGTCTAAGCTTTGATGAGCGGGAATAAAATGAAGTCATTGGGTGCCAAGTCAGGACTGTACGGCGGATGACCCTATCAATACGACGTTTTGCTGGCATTGTCATGGTGCACAATAATTCGACGTCTCTTGTTAATTTTTCGAATTTCTCCAACGACTTCAGGCAAACAAATTGTGGTGAACCACTCAGAATTGACCACCTACGTTGCTCAAGCGGAACAATCGTCACATGATCAGTTTCGCCGAAGAAACAGGCGACAATTTGCTTTGAAGTGCTTCTTCCAGCAACAGCTTTCGTTGGATTTGGCTCGTCTTCGAAGACGATTGCTGCTTTGTTTCGGGCTCATACGCATAGATCCATGATTCGTCACCTGTGACGATCTTATAAAAGTCTTTTGAAGCACCGCGATCGTATTTTTTTCAAAATTTCTTTGTACCAATCGAGATGAGCCTTTTTTGAGCGATTGCCAAATTGTGCGAGCGATTGTCAAATTGTGCCAACGAGAGAGAACAAACCTTTTTTACGGCCAGGTGTTCATGCAATATCGAATATATGCTGGTGGAAGATTTACCCAAGAATGCCTCTATCTCACGGTATGACACATGACGATCTTGCACTATCAGTTCACGCACGGCATCAATGTTCTCTGGCACAACGGCCGTTTTTGGACGACCTTCGTCTTTGAGCGAGCGTCGGCCACGATTGAATTCATTAAACCAGTTTTTCACAGTGCTATAGGATGGTGATTCATGGCCATACAAAGGTTTAAGTTCATCGATGCTCTCTTGTCGTGATAATCCACGTCGAAAGTTGTGAAAAATTATCGCACGAAAATGTTCACGAGTTAACTCCATTTTTTTTGCCAAATTGATTTTTTCAAGTCACTGTGAACAACACAAAAAATGGTCGTACGTCAAAACGTTCTCAGTACGTTTATGGTAAAAAATGTCAAAATTTCCAATGTGAAATGAAAGAAATATATATAGCAACCCTCGTATTATTAAATGACATTGTTCAACCTTTCCAATAAAACCAGAATTTTAAAATTAATCATATCAATACTTTTTTTACAGCCGATTCAATTTAAAAATGTTAAATCGCCCAACCTATATTAAGAAGTTATTTAAATTTGTGTAAAGAGCTAAGCGATTTTAAACGACAGTTTCGCATGCCGCATAAATTTAAAACCAAAACAGCTAAAATCTGAGAAAGCAACTAAAGGAAGTAGCGTAATACACTTTTAAAATGTAATACTCTTTTAAAATGTAATACACTTTTAAAATGTCTAGTTAGTTAATACATTAGGTAAGACTTGTTTAAGATAATTACTCAATCTAAATAGTTCGAAGGCGACAGTAGCAAACAATGCAGCTGGTGTTGTAATGATACTCAGCCTCCTAAACAGATTTCAATGTTGATATGAAAATTATTGTATTTAAATGTGTTTTTAATCCTCTACTCAATGTTTAGCCAACATCTCTTGAATGTAAATGAGTTTGACTACTATTTCGTTTTTACAAAAAAAAAGTGATTTCCAATAAGTCGATAAATTGGAGAAACTTAATTTTATGATTTTTGTTAACAAAATTTCATAAATTACATTCGTCCCGGGATTAAAAAAAATATTTCTAAAGTTCTGGGAACTACGAAAAATTCCAAACCATTTGCCCCATCGTTTGATAATCTATAAGCATTTATAGAATAACTGAAAACTGAATTATGTTTGATAAAATTCGTTTATTAAGGTGTAATATTTTATTGATATTACTAATTGTTTATGTCTTAAGTAAAATATGCATTTCAGTATATTAATAAAGAAATATACATTGGTTATGAGGGGACAATCCAAAAAAGTACCTTTTTCGTCACACATTTATTTCATCGGGATTTCATATACAATTCGCACCTTTAGTGTATGAAACCGGTTCCGAAATAAATGCATTGCCAAATGTGAAAATTTTGGAAAATGCATATTTTCCTTCCGTTTACAATTGGTTGCTTTTTGTTCGTTTGATTTGTTGTGATTTTTTCTTTAAAAATTTATCACAGTTTAAAATTAAAAAAAAAATGAAAAGAAAAGAATTAACAAGTTGTTTTAAATATAAATTGTGCAATGCCTGATTTTGGTTAAAATTTTAAATATTTTAAAACTGTTTTCGTTAACGAGAAGTTATGGAAAAATTTTCTTCGCTCGCTTTTAGATTTTCCAAAAAAACTTCCGTGAACGCAACAGTCATATGCGTTTGTGGGGATTATTTTGTTGCTTTTGTTTAGATCTTGCAGTAAAAGGCATTACACAATTTTTACATGAAAAATTAAGAAGAAGAAACCTTAAAATCTACGCACAAAATAAAAATAAAATAATAAGAGTAATTAATCAAAAAATAAAACAATTGTAAGTAATGTAATTTAAAAGTAGAAAAGTTCTATGCTACATGTAAATTATGAATTAATTAAGTTTTTATCTCACTTAGGATTAGTAGTTTCGTCGTTTGAATAGTTTTCATTGGGGTTTTTTTGTTGACCGTTTATTTTACAAGTTTTGTTTGTTTCATGTTTTATATTTTCAAATTGCATTTGTTTTGGGTGACTCTTTAGATTTTGTTTACTTTTTTTTGTTTTTGATTTTCATGTGATGTTCAGCGTTTTCCGATTTTCTTCGTTGCAATGGTGGCCGTTTCTTGCTTCCCGGCAAGTCGGCCCAAACACGGAAGAAGTATTCGTCATGTCGCAGCAATTGTTGGCGAGCATACGAATGAATATCCGCAACCATGTGATGCATACGTAACCAAGAGGATGTATTGCACGAACTCATTTCGGTGCGTTCTTCTTCCGGCAACGTTGGATGACCTGTAAGGTGGAGGTGTGAAAAAGAAAAGGGAATAAGGTTTATTAAAGTTTAGTTTTAACGAAGTTAATATGGATTTGTGGTGCACTATTAAAATAAGTTTGACAAAAATTATGGTTAATTAAACAAAATTGGTTTCACATCCTAAGGGAAGGTTTTGAAACTTTTTTTCCATGTTTTTTTTTTTTAATTTTCTGAATTTCAAGAATATTGTTGAAAAAGAATAATGTGCGAAAAATGTTTTCTACTTTTTGTAAAAAAAGGCACTGTCAAAAGTAGTATATGGCTAACAAAAAACCCTTTGTTTGGCACTAGTAATGGGTATTTGAAGTGACATTATTGACCACCCCACACCGCACATTTTTAAATAACGCGTGATCCATTTCGTGGTTCCCTACTTTTTTTAACGAAAAAACACAGAAAATTCAAACTAAATGGGGAACGTTTATTATCACTTGAAAGATCATTCTTTGGCATTTATTTTTTGAAGATTAAGTCTATCAAATGTTGGCCGCGGCTAAGTCTCAGATGGTCCATCCGTTGAGTCCAATTTTCGATGACTCCTTCGAGCATTTCGACTGGTAACTGGCGAATGACACGCGTGATGTTTTGCTCCAAGACCTGAATCGTAGCGGGTTTGTCCGCATAAACTTTAGATTTTACATATCCCCACAGTAAAAAGTCTAACGGTGTGATATCACACGATCTTGGTGGCCAATCGACCGGCCGGAATTTATCTGCTCACCGAAGTGCTCTCTCAATAAATCCATTGATTGATGCGATGTGTGGGAAGTGGCGCCGTCTTGTTGAAACCAAATGGCGCCTAGATCACGATCTTTAATTTCAGGCATCAAATAGTCGGTTATCATGGCACGATAACGGTCGCCATTGACGGTTACGTTCTCACCGGCATCATTTTTAAAGAAATATGGACCGATGATACCACCGGCCCACAAACCACACCAAACCGTTGTTTTTTCTGGATGAAGTGGCAGCACTTGAACCTGTTCTGGTTGCTCTTCGTCCCAAATGAGGCAATTTTGCTTGTTTTCATACCCAATGAGCCAGAAATGAACCTCATCGCTGAACAAAATTTGGCTCGAAAGCGTGGGATCTTCTTGGAAATTTTCAAGAGCCCATAGAGTGAAGCGATGTCGCTTGGGAACTTCGGGCGGCTTCAGTTATTCCACAAGCTGTACTTTGTACGCTTTCAATTTCAGATCTCGACGTAAAATGCGCCATGTCGTTCCATACGTCAGTCCGAGTTGCTGCGAACGGCTCCGAATCGACTCTCCACGGTCATGGTGTACACTCTCAGCTACGGCCGCTACATTTTCTTCACTGCGTGCTGGACGTGGTCTATTTGGTCGAATATTATCGAATAATGAATGCTGGATCTCTAGATGGGTGATGGTGTTGTGAATAGTACGCTCAGTAGCCCGATTATGTTGACCATAAGTTGAACAAAGTGCACGAAACACATTCCTCACAGAACGTGAATTTTCGTAATAAAGTTGAACGATTTGTAAACTTTGTTCAGGCGTAAGTCTTTCCATGTTAAAATGCCAAACAAACAATACTTAACAAAAATAACATGAGAGCATGACACGACTTACACGTGATCTGTCAAAAAAAAGGCTATTGAAAAAAGTATCTCTACTTGGATCACCCTTTATTACAAAAAACAAACGAGCTAAACACTTCAAGTTATAAAACTTTTCCTCTGACTCAACACGAGCCCGCCCGAAGTAGAGCCAAGTATTATCTCTTCAGCGAGACTGAAAGCTTTTACGTCTATAATACGGAACGCATCATCAATACAGTTTTTTGAATTTCTAATTGAGCACGCATTTCAGTTAAAAAAAAGTAATCCATACCACACTGGGTATATACGAGTACAAAGTAAAAAAACTTACCCGATGTTTCTACATAATAAGGCTCCTCGGACTCCAAAGGCTCACTGAGGCCAATTTCATTCTTGGCAAATATGCGAATCTTATAATTGTGCTTCTCTTGCAAGTCTTTAATTTGGAATCTGTGAACACCGGCTGGCACGCGACCCACTTCAATCCACATGCTCTTCTTCATATCTCTAATGGCAATGTGATAGCCCAACAATGGCGCACCTCCATCGGATTCGGGCATGCCCCATTCGAAGACATGTGTATTGGCACCAATGACTCTAGTTTCCAATGGCGCTGTGGGTGGTGATGGTACCGCTGCAAAGACAAAATGGAACACATTATTTAATGTCCAAATTAAAATGAGGGCGGTGGGGATGGGGTAGTGCTAGGGGATTTTTTTTATACTTACTTGCATGTGTTTTCAATGCCACACTTTCGGTCACCGCTGGAGCACCCAGACCAGCAACATTTTCCGCAGATACTCGGAACCAATATTCCGATTTCTCTTTCAAATTTTCAACAGTATATTGGTAGCATTTGGCATCCAAGGTAATGACTTGAGCCCAGGTTGTTGATGTAGCAGAACGTTTTTCAATACAATAACCTAATGGCGAAGATATTGAAAATGAACATAATGTCAGAACGAATATACCACTATGGCCACTGCAAGCCATGTTGCGCTCGTCTTAGGAGACTTACCAGTAATTTCAGAACCACCATTATGTGCAGGCGTTTCCCAGTCGAGTGTTACACTTCTGTTGGTTATATCCGGACATCTGAGATTACGAGGAGGCGAAGGAGGAGCTTTTGTTGAAAAAGGAAAATATGCATTAGATGGTGAACTCATTATGCGGAAAAAATAGTAAGAAAAGGTAAAAAAGCTAGCCATTAAACTCTTCGCTATACATACCGATTTCTTTTTCAGCATCAGCTATATATAAAAAGCGTTTTAGATATTAGAAGCGTTAGAAGCGTTTTAGATACAAGAAGCGTTAATTTGTTTTTTTATAAAGCGTTCTTACTATAAAGAAGTATATCATACGTTCGCAGCAGTGTATGTGATATGGTAGAAACCTTGAAACCCATTTTTTTGCTCTATCTAGTGTGGATCACAATAACTCTAGAATAACTCTGAACAGTCTCTGCTTCGTTTACACTACGTACGGAAAACCTGAAGTCGGATTTACTTGTCCTTGCACCACGCACTCCTAAACTTGACGGAACGCCGCTCTGAGGTCCAGAAACTTTTTCCATCCACTAGTCTTTAACATGTGATCTAGTAAACTCTTTTGAGTTCTTTCCAAAGGTTGATTGTAGTTAAGAACACAGATTGTTTTAAGCTATTTTCAATTAAAATCGGGCAAAAGGGTATTTTTGTTAAAAATTAGTCCAAAGTTGACTGCTTTTTTTATTTTGCGATTTTAAAGAATAGTAGAATTTTTAATTTTCCGTATTTAAAAACTTATTTTTATGTATTACTGATTTTCACAGTTTTCAGGGTTTAAAAATTGAAAAATTGTAAATTATTGTACACTTTTTCGAACTGTATATCAAACATTTTAAGAGCTATTGCACTAAAATTTTTGTTATTATAAGGTGTGGTTTCATATATTTTAATGTCCTCCCAATTTGGCTGTAGTAAATATTTAAAAAAAATAGTTTTTGATAAAAATATGACTTAAGACCAACCAAACTGTTTTCCTTCAAAAGACTTTAAACCCATGCAGTACCAATTTTGTAAGATGAAAGCTCACATTTCTCACATTTTTCGGAAAAATATCGAAAAAATATGAGCAAAATTCTTTCTTTAAATGCTCAATTTAATCCCAATGCTAAATACATCTAGAGGTATTTTTTCAGAACAAAAAAAAAATATAAAAATTCAAATGAAGTGTGGAATCTTTATTGTTAATTTGTAAGGACCTTTTTATGGCTTTTCTTTGTGGAAAATAATTTCCTTCAAATGTTGGCAACTGTGTTATGGAAATGAGCGTTCGGTGAGAAACGGGAAGATCCGCTGTTTTCGACCAAAATTTTGTTCAGTGATGAGGCCCATTTCTGGCTCAACGGCAGAGTCAATAAACAAAATTGCCGCATTTGGGCTGAAGAGCAACAAGAAGAGGTTCAAGAGGTGCCGTTATACCCAGAGAAAACCACGGTTTGGTGCGGTTTATAAGCTGGTGGAATCATTGGTCTCTATTTTTTTTCAAAAATGATGAAGGCCGGCACGTACCCGTGAATGGTGCTCGCTATCGCGCCATGATATAGGACTTTTTTCTACCTGATATTGAAGCCTGTAATCTTGACGACACTTGGTTTCAACGGGACGGTGCCACTTGCCATACAGCTGCTCAAACAATGGCTCTATTGAGAGGTCATATCGAAAAAGGTGTGATAGATATCACACCTTTAGACATTTTTCTTTGGGGTTACGTAAAGTCCAAAGTCTATGCTGACAAACCAGCTACGGTTCAGGTTTTGGAAGCCAACATTACGCGTGTCATTAAAGCCATACCGGTCTAACTGCTCGAACGAGTCATCCAAAATTGGACCCTTGGAATGGAAACCCTGAGGCGTAGTTGCGGCCATTATTTGAAGGAAATTATATTCAAAAAATAAATGCCATAAAATGTCCTTTCAAATTACCAATAAAGATTCCACACTTGATTTGAATTTTTATATTATTTTGTTCTGAAAAAATACCTCTAGATGGATCATCCTATATTTGAAAAAATATCGATATTTTAAAATAATCTAAATTTGGACCAACATATTTTTTTCCTTTAAAAGATGCTGAAGCCATTTGAAAAGTTGAAAGAGTTCGCCTTTTTTGGAGGAAACTTTTGCTCGCATGAAATCGATCCCCTTCGAAGATAGAGTATATTTAGTGCAAAATTTTAGCCACTTAAAATTTTTAATTTGAAACGGCTGTTTAAAAAAGTACTGATAATGTTTATAAATTTCTGGTTTATTGGAAAGGTGGAACTTTGTCATTAAATAATTAAACACCATCCGATGCGCTTTTGCTTCGCCCAATATTCTGAAGATTGTTTGGCATAAGAATTTTACTGAAATATCATGTTTACGGTCAACGGTGAGCGTAACCGCGCCATGCTCAATGAATTTTTGTTTGCAAAACTTCAAAAGAGTGACATCGACGACATTTGGTTTCAACAATACGGGGCCACCACATGTCACACAGCCAACGCACCCACGATATTTTACGCACTGTTTTTGAAAGTCGAATAATTAACAGAAAATGTGATGTCAATTTTGCGCCTCGGAGCTTTGATTTAAGCCCTTTGGATTATTTTCTGTGGGAAGCCATTAAGAATAAAGCATCCAGAGGCAATTGAAGCGTTAAAACATGAAATCGAAATTGCCCTTGAAGTGAATCGACCCGAAACAATCGAAAATGTTCTGAAAATTTAATTGATCGGATGAGGTACTGCCGAGTCAGTTGTGGTTGTCATTTAAGCGATATTGTGTTCCATTATTAAATGACAAAGTTCAACCTTTCCAATAAAACCAGAAATTTGAAAAAATTTCAGTACTTGTTGTTTTCAAATTTAAAATTTTAAGTCTCCCACCCGTTAGTTCTAAAACGAGAAATTCTCATATTTTTCTGAAGGATCAGCAAATTTCTTTTCTCCTAATGCTAAATTATATCCCAATCGGAGTGGGAGTGAATAACTGAGCATAACCTGCCACAGGTTGTACTGTAGAGGTGGTTTTTCGATTTCGTACAAGTCCGTAAAAGATTAATAATGCAATCTAGTAGCATTTATATAAAATGGTCGCTTTAAATAATAGGTCCCCTTTAATAGGTATATGAATTTACAGCTCTTAGATTTGTAAGAAGTTCGTTTGTTCATTGCCCTTATTACGAAGCACTAACTAAATCGTCTTTGAAAGTCTGACTTTACGCTCTGTGTGAATGTGCTAAGGACTGTACCGAAAAGAAACTGCACACAATATTTTGCTTGTAATATTGAGGATTTAAAACATTTTGTGATATTAAAAAAACAGAAATTTAACAGATATACAGAAAATATTTTTTTCAATGAAATAAGTAACGTTTTGGTCACCGTGTTTTTCCTTTCCATAAACTTCTTTACAATTACTTTTGATACGGGTTTGCTAGATTTTTTCAATTTTATTTTAATATTTTCTTATTACTATCAACTTGATCATCTGACATTTTCATTGGAAAGTTAGACTTTTTATAGCATAAACGTTCTCAGAACGTTTTGACGTACGACCATCATTTGTGCTGTTTACAGAGACTTGAAGAAATCAATTTGGCTGAAAATGGAATTAACTCGTGATCACTTTCGTGCGATCATTTTTCACAACTTTCGACGTGGTTTATCACGACAAGAGTGCATCGATGAACTTAAATCTTTGTATGACATGAACGCCATCCTATAGCACTATGAAAAACTGGTTTAATGAATATAATCGTTGCCGACGCTCGCTCAACGACGAAGGTCGTCCAAAAACGGAAGTTGTGCCAGAGAACATTGATGCCGTGCGTCATGTGACATACCGTGAGATAGAGGCATCATTGGGCATTTTTCCCCCAGCATACATTCGATATTGCATGAACACCTGGCCGTAAAAAATGTTTGTTCTCGTTGGATCCCGCACAATTTGACAATCGCTCACAAAAAAGCTCGTGTCGACTTGTGCAAAGAAATTTGGAAAAAAATACGAACGCGGTGCTTAAAAGGCGTTTATAAGATCGTCACAGGTAACGACTCATGGATCTATGCGTATGAGCCCGAAACAAAACAACAATCGGCCGTGTCTTCGAAGGCGAACCAAATTTAACGAAAGTTGTTCGTGGAAGAAGCACTTCGAAGCAAATGGTCGCCTGTTTTTCGGCAAAACTGGTCATGTGGCGACTGTTCTGCTTGAAAGCAATTCGAAAAACTAACAAGAGAAGACGAATCATTGTGCACCATGACAATGCGAGCTTTCACACATCAGCTCAAACCAGCGCCATTTCGACCGGCCATAACGTCGAATTGATGTTTCATTCGTCGTACAGCCCTGACTTTGCACCCAATGACTTCTTTTTATTGCCGCACATCAAGAAAAAAATGCGTGGCGATTTTCGTCGCCAGAAGTTGCTGTTGAAGCGTTCAAAAACCGTGTTTTAAAGGTGTCTCAATCGGAGTGGAAAAAGTGCTTCGACAATTGGTTTGAGCGCATGAAAAAGTGTATAAATCATGCTGGAGAATACTTTGAAAAACAATAAAACCATTTTAGATGCTAAATATTCGCATTTCAATTATTATGCCAGAAATACATATAGCAGCCCTTATCTTTTGCTTTCTCACCATTGCATTTAAATATATCAGACCTTCAATTATCAGTAAGATAATAATAAGATAAGATCCGATAAACATTCTAACATCTCTACTACACCTCTTTCAATTGTTTAGATTCCACTTGAAATTGAGAATTTTCATTTGAAAATCAGAAAACATCAATTAAAATTGAAATTTAACAGTCGACAACAGAAATAAATGTGTATATTCTATTTAAAATTCTGAAAATTTCATTTTGATTCCAAACACACTCGTATAAAATAGATTAATTGACCTCATACGAGTAGGCTTTGTATATTTCAATGAAATAAATAAATTAAATTAATATTAAATTTAAATTCAAAAGAAACTATTTTAAGTTCAGAATAGATATTTTCAGAATATTCAATTTTAAATTCAAAATATTCCAATTGAAATTAGAGAGCCATTTTTTCAATTATACTTGGAATTTTTAAGTTTTAAGTTTTAATTTGAATATTCTGAATCTTGTGAATTTCTTTTGATTTTTAAGCCTAGTATTCACGAAACGAAATTTTCGTACCATATGAAAAGAAAATTACTGTTCTGATAATCATTTGGCCAAGGCATATTTGACATTTGCAAAAAAAATGAAAGGAAGAAACTTTCGAGGGTATTCAAATGAGTATGAATAAAATAATTTATTTAACCATGAATAACGGCAGAGTCTGTAAAGTGCTTTAAATGGCAATTTTTTCGTGTAGGGATAAATGTAAAACTCTTAACCAAAATTTCGTTTGAGGTGAATACTCGTACTAGGCTTTAAATGCAATATTTTGAATTTTATTTCAATTTCAAATTGAATATTTTAAATAAAATATTTTAAAGTGCGATAAGAGATTTTTGAATTTCCTAAAATCCAAACATTTCAACTGATATCTGAGTTGCAATGCAAAAAGGGTTAGAAGATCTTTTGAAAACGTGCACAAGAAGGTGTTTTTAAAGTTGTCACAGTTCTAATTAATAAAGATTAACTAAACATTGCCAACACGTAGCATTTCGAATTAGATGGTAGGCTCGAATTCTAGCGTAGGAAAAGTTTAATGATGTAATAAAAAAAATAAAATTTATTAGGAATTTGTATACCCAAGGAAAATCCGCTATTTTATTTTCTTTTCATACAAACTGCAATAGACTTCGATACGAAATCCTTTGAATTTGAATTTTGTCTTCTGGCTCTTTTCGAATGCCTTCTAGAAGTACTTGCTTCATTTTTTCTGCTGCTATTGGTCCTTTTTTTGGACCCCTGCGTCCAATCTTAATTTCAGCCAAAAATTTCATATATGTTGTTGTTGTGGCGGCAACTGTGTGCCGGGGTGACAGCCCTTGGCCGAAGAATTGTTCTTCGGGTCAATCCGGTCCGTAGATCCGGCAGTCTTGGGATTGTTAAGTTAATATATATTTTTATTTGTAGCAAAATTTGCTTTAGTTTGAGTACTCATAATCCCATATTGACTATTGATCACACGTTTTAACTGTCTAGCAAGTTTGTCCTTTTTTGAGGTATTAAGTGCGTCCTAAATATTAGTACCCTTTTAAACCATAATACTATAAACCACAAAATATAATGAGTTAAGCAAATACTCAAAAATGTGTACTTTTTTCAAGTAACCTTTAGTCCCCTAAACGGAATATTTTGTCTTGGTCGCAAACGAATACTAAGACCCTCAGATCGGCAGAGCTATTTGATAGGCCTAGACGCTGTCAGCTTTGCTGTAGTATCTACTTGTAGCTGGCGTCATGTTTCCACTTTGTCATATACACAACACCTGCATACTTACATACGCGTACTTCTGGCATAAGCCTCATAACAACAGACTGTAGAAATCAATGAAAAGAAAATCAAAATACATACTTATTTTACGGGTGACGACAATCTTTTCTTCAGTCTCGAGGGCCTCACTCATGCCAACTTCGTTCTTGGCATATATTCTGAAGGTGTACGCCTTGTTCTTAACGACATTTGTTATCCGAATATTTGTGATGTTGCCATTTGTACTGCCGAAAAGTCTATATTCAGTTTCTTGGAATTCCTTGATTTCAACAATGTATTCGATGATCTTGGTGCCACCATCGCTCTCCGGCGCTTCCCATGACAATGTAAAGGAGGTGTCATTCATGCCGGAGACATCGATCGGTTGTCTAGGTGGTGTTGGTTTTTCTGTAAATATAAACGAAAAAATCAATATAGTCTGAGGCAAAAGTCCGAGGTCTCTTCGGCCGTTTAATGTGGAACTTACCGAATTTCTTTGTTATCGTTACAGTCTCACTTTCGGTGGGTTCAGATTCGCCAATTGGATTCATGGCGACAACTCTAAACATATATTGGGAATTCATGGAAAGTTTTTGTACAGCATACGAGGTTATGTCTTTGTCAAAGTCCGCCACCTTCATCCAGACTTTGTTTTGCAATTCACACTTCTCTAGTATATACTTATTGATGTCCATGCCACCGTCATCGATGGGTGGTGTCCATTCCAGTTTAATGGAGTCTTTTTTGGTTTCTTTAATTTCCAGTGATTGCGGTCGGCTTGGCTTATCGATAACTTGGATCACACATTCGACACTGCTGGAGCCAAACTCGTTTTCAGCCACAACCTTGTAGCGGCCACTGTCTTCACGTGTTAACTTCTCAATGTTCAGTGTTGTGTAAGTCTCTGTGGTCTCAATGGTTTGGCGTTTGGATTTCTTAATGACTGTGGTCTCCTTGTACCAGGTAATATTTGGTTGTGGATAACCCTTGACGGTAGCTGGAATGGTTAAGTTTGCATTTGTGCGCAATTTCTGGGTCAGATATTTCTCTTCAATTTCCACGGTGGGCTTCTCGCGTATGATGAGACGACAAGATGTCTCGACGCTGCCCACCTCGTTGGTGGCCACGCATGTGTACTCGGCCTCTGTTTCCGTTGTTGTCTTCTTAATGGTGTATTTCGCCACGCGATTTTCATAAATCATTGTGGTTGTGGTCTCAATTACCTTGCCATTCTTCTTCCAGACAACCTTTGGTTCAGGCACACCACCGAACACACACGAAAGGGTGACTTCCTTGTTGGGTTCTGTGGTGATATCCTGCAGTTGCTCTTGAACAGTGGGTTTTTCCTTCTTCACTTGGGCGACCAGGCGTATGGGTGGAGAAAGCGGTGAAGGTGGCGAGGGACCCACTTCGTTGACGGCAATGGAACGGAAAACATACTCGGTGTCTATCAGCAACTTGCTAAGGGTGTATGTGGTGTCCTTAATCTTGCGAATCTCGGTCCATCTGGAAATGGTGTGAGTAGAAATTATAATTTGTGTCTCGAGCATGTTAATGCAAATGACTTACTTTTCAGTCTTAACATCTTTGTATTCCAAAATGTATTCCTCAATTTCGGCCTTACCATCATCTTCTGGTGCCTTCCAGTACAAGGTAATTGAATCGTGCATGACCTCCAACGGTTGAGGTGTACCAGGTGCCGACGGTTTACCTTTAAGCAGAAAACATAAAATAGATAAAATCTCCCTTGGAGCCTTAAACAATGAAGATCAACTTACGCATGATAACCAAATGTAGACTAGCCTCGGCTTCTCCCACAGGATTAACCAATTTGACAGTGTAGTTGTCTTCATCCTCTTCGGCCACCTTCTTAATAGTCAATGAGGCGGACTGTTCGTCAATGGTTGGTATCAGTCTCTTCGATTTGACAATAACCTTCTTGGAAGTACTCCATTCAGCCTCGGGCTGAGGAACACCGGTATATTTGACAGTAAATGTGACATCGTCGTTCTCTTTGACCTTGACCGTTTGATCTTTGTCGGAAATGATGATGGGAGCAGTCTTAACTTCTTCGACGCACAATTTGGTGCTGGAAGTAACATTAGCCGCTTGGCAGCTTATTTCGCCCGCATCGTCGTCTTCGGCATTATGTATGACCAGACGCCTGATAGTGGCTTCCACGAATACTTCATGTTTCTTATTTGGCTTGATGGGTTTACTCTTCTTAAACCATGTAAGTTCCACATCGGGTTTAGACAATTCCACCTTGAATTCAGCATCGGTATTCTTGGTGGCCAAAGTAACGTCGGGTAGGCGTAAAACGAAATCGACCAAGGGCTCTTCTACGGTCAATTTAGCCTTTGAGCTTTGATCACCAACTTGCACCGAATATTCACCCATGTCACTGGGCTTGGCTTTCTTAATGGTAATGGTCTGGTGTTTACCATCAATGGAACTTACGATACGTTCGTTAAGTGGCAACTCTTTGCCGTTCTTGAACCATTTGACCAAAGCGTCTTCCTTGTCCAGTTCAACGGTGAAAGTAGCATTTTCACCTTCGGTAACAGTAACATCCTCGAGTGGCTGTATAATTTCAGGCGGTAACTCAATAACCTTTAATTCGCACTTGCATATTTGATCTTCAAATTTGCAAGAATATTCGCCCGCATCGTGTTTGGTAGCATCGCGAATCAGCAGACGGTGAACCTTGCCATCCTTGATAAAGTCGATATTCTTCTTCTCGGGGGTAATCTTTTCGCCGTCCTTGAACCATTGAACTTTAGCGACATCGGTAGAGATTTCCACATCCAAAATGGCTGTATCCTTTTCAGTAACCTCGTAGTCTTCGAGAGGCTTAATAAATTCAGGTTTGCGTTTCAATACTTCAACCGTAGATTGAGTTTCTTGATTTTTTACTTTGCAAACATATTTGCCGCTATCCTTCAGATTGGTGTTCTTAATAAACAACTTGTGGACCTTGCCTTCTTCGACGACCACCCGGTGGTCCATGCCGCTCAATTCCTTGTCATTAAAGAACCATTTGGTGGTAACCACATGCGATGTTTCGCATTCCAGTGTCAAGGATTGTATTTCCTCGATGGTAATCTTCGTTTTGAGTTTCTTGGTGAAGGTGACCTTGTCTACTTCAACAATGACACGAGCGCCATGAGAGGTCTTACCCAATGGATTGCTGGCAATACATTTGTAATCACCCGAATCCACTTCAGGGTTGGCGTTTTTAATGGTCAGCTCAATATTTTCACCATCGTAACGTTGCTGTATACGATCATCGGGTTGTAGAGGATTGTTATTGAACAGCCATTCAACTTCGGGCACTGGGTTGCCGGTAACTTTAGCCACCAGGCGTATTGTGCTCTTCTGTTTGACATTTTGTTCCTCAAAGCGTTCGATAAACAGTGGAGGCTCACCATTACCGCTGGATGGCTCTGAAATAATATAAAAATGTTATTAATAATTGGAAAATAAGCAAAAAAAAATAAACATATAACATTTGGTATAGAAGAAAAACATGATTGATGCTGGATGCTTGGTATACCTTCAATTGTCAGACTGGCGGTGGTCTCTACACTTCCCAATGGATTGACAGCCTTTACAGTATATTCTCCGGTTTCTTCTCGCTTTGTTGATATCAATGTCAAAGTATGCACATCCTTGTCTGTCTTGGTATCGCCCTTAAGTGGCTTGCCATTTCTGTACCAGGTAATCTTTGGTGTAGGATTGCCAACAATTTGAGTGGTGAGTACCACACTTTCACCTTCACGTATTATCATATTGCGCAGAGGTTCCAATACTTGGGGTGCTTCTTTGTCCTTGGTACGCACCTTCAAAACGATTGGTAAACGAGATTCACCTTCGCGATTGGTAGCAATCACTTCATAGGTGCCTTCTTGGGATTTCTTAACTTTCTTGATGTGCACCACAGTGCTGTACATGTGCATGTCGGATTCGGTAACGATGGTTATGTTCTTGGTGACCTTTGAGTCAATCTCCTCATCGTTGAAAGTCCATACGACATCCGGTTCGGGCACGGCCACCAGGCGGCATTCCAAAACTACATCGGAGTCTTCGTCGACATATTGAGCCTTAGGTTTACGTGAGAAGGTGGGTGGGATACCCTCAAGAATATCGGCCAGAGATGATTCACGAGAAATGCTCTTGCGTTCGGATGCATTCTCCGACACAACCGTCTCTACAGTCACTTCGGTAGTTGTCGATGTGAAACCAGCAGCATTTTTGGCAACACAAGTAAATTTGCCAGCATCTTCGGCGAAGACTTCGCGAATGATCAGGGTGGCGACATTGTCGTCGTCGTAGAACATCTGGAAGTCCTGAGAAGGCTTTATGACGGCCGTTTCGCGGAACCAGGTGATCTGTGGACGCGGCATACCTTCAACCTTGCATTCTAATTGCACCGTGTAACCTTCAGGCGTGTGAATGGGCTGCAACTTTTGAATAAACTTGGGAGCAACTGGTTTTTCGCTGGGTCCAGGTCCTTTACGAGAGACAAAACGAAACAAAATAACAAAAAAAAACAGAACAACATTTGTTAATCACCGGACACAGACAATCACTTGTAATCAGTAAAGGACACTGGTACGTTAAACAACTACGCTGTACAGGGTTCATCGTGTACTTACTCTCAAATACGGGCAACTTATCAATCTTTTCGTGCAACTTTTTCTGCACATATTGGTCGTACTCTTCGGGTTCCATGAGATATTGCGCTGGCACCCAGCCCTCTTCTTCGGTGGTACTCTTCTTAACGAACCACCATTCCGAGCTGTGGCGGCCAATAACAAAGACCTTCTCACCCTCGACCAAGTTGATGGCCTCGTCGCTGTCGGCAATGTATGTGCAAATGGAATACATGACATTTTCCTCGCCGGATTCTGAAATCACACACAAGTTCGATATGCAATTAATCTGCTGCTGTGGTTCTTATACTTTGCGCAAAACTTACCTTGAATATCCATAACTCGGGTAATGTTCAAAGAAGCGCCATCTGTTGTTTATTAAAAAAAAATATATTAATTAGTTAAGAGTCTCCAGTAGTACAAGTACTAGACAAGACAAATAGTAATGTTATTAGGAGTGAATTTAACAATGACGACACATGAGGGGGCTTACACAGTTTTACCTCGCAGTTAATACTCTGTTATCATATAAGCAAACTAAATTCATGATTTGAATCTAGATATCGAATTGAGAAGCAGCGATTAATATTAAAGCTTGTAGTTTGAAAATGTAATTTGTAAATGCTTTTAAATGGTGGACCTTTAAATTCGAATACTGACCTTCATTGAATACTTTTTCCATGACCTTACGTTTCTTTTTGAACGTAAGCGTATCTTCTTCATAGGTAACAGAGTCGCTCTTGGGACGTCGGAATCCGATAAGAACTTGTTCCTCTTCCTCGTTTTGTATAGAGTACCTGGGTTTAGAGGAAACCTTTGGCTTGAGTTTAATGTCCACTTCATCCAGTGGCAACTCTTCAATATGATAAGCATCGTCCTCTTCATCGAATATGTCGTCTTCAATGTCGGTGTCGTCACGAACTTCTTCAATAATAGGAGCCTGGCCATCGTCATAGTCCTTCATGATTTTTATACTGGCCTCACTTGCCTCCTCGGAGTATGTTTTCTTGATGGGCTTTTTAAGTTTGATCTTGCTAGCCAGCGAAATTTCCTCCTCGGCATATGAGTCGAGGGCAATGTTGAATTCTTGATCAACTTCCTCTTTGGTTTTGGCAGCCTTTGGACGCAGTGTAACGTTTTCGACTCCTGTGAATTCGGGCACTTCAGCCTTCTTCTTGCGTTGCTTCTTTACGGTGAACTCTTGTTCATCTTCCTCGGTTACTTGCTGAGATTTGGGTTTGACCTTTTGAGGAACAACATATTCTTCGACTTCTTCAGGCACTTCATATTCTGGTTGCTGCGTGATATGGAGTTCAGCAGCTGCTTCATCGTGTGTCAGGGGTTTCTTTGGTCTCTTCTTGAGGACTGTAGCCTCCTCTGAGACACCAGCATCGATCTTGCGTTGTTTTTTTACCGTGAACTCTTGGTCATCTTCTTCGGTGATTTGCTGGGGTTTAGGTCTAACCTTCTGGGAAACGACAAATTCTTCGACATCTTCGGATTCTTCGTAATCCTCTTCTCGCCTGATATGAAGTTCGGCTTCAGCCTCATCATGGGTCAGTGGTTTCTTTGGTCTCTTCTTGAGAACAGTAGCATCTTCTGTGACGCCAGCATCGATCTTGCGTGGTTTTTTCAGAGCTAAACTAACTTCTTCCTCCTCGTGTTCTTCGTATTGGGGTTCAAATGGTTTTGATGGTTTTCTACGTTTTACTACAGCTTCTTCGATTATTTCTTCTTCAAAGATTTCCACTGGACGTTCAACAACGGCTTCCTGTGTTATGACAAGCTCGTCGGATGCCTCTTCGACAGGTTTCACTGGTTTCTTTTTCTTAAGCTGTACAGTTTCTTCAGATGACTCTTGGGTAATTTGTTTTTCCTTTGGCAGCTTGACTTCGACTTCAAAGTCTTCCTCTTGTACTTCAGGTGTTTTCTTTGGTTTTAGAGTAACTTCAGTCACCTGCTCTTCCTCTTCTATCTTCTTGGCAGCTGGTTTCTTGAATGTAACCTCTTCTTCTGGGACCTCTTCCTGAACAGGTTTCTTTGGCTTCTTCTTAATCACAGCAACCTCTTCGATTTCCTCCACAACTTCCGGCTCTGGTGCTACCTCTTCAATCACTTGAACCTTAAGCTCAGCTTCAGCTTCTTCCTTTGGCTTGGGCTTGTGTTTCTTCTTCACTATTGCTGTTTCTTCTTCAACCTGTTGTTTTTCTGGTTTCGGTTTGAAGGAAACTTCCACTTCAGGCTCTTCGGTAATTTCTGGTTTTACTTCCTTTGGTTTTCTATGCAGTTTGACTTCCTCTTGTGGAACTTCTTCGGGAACAGGTTGTTCGGTTTCGGTGACACTGAATGTGTATTCTTTGTGTTTTACTTCCTTAACTTCTTCGATAACCTCAACTTCCTTAGGAGCTTTTTCGACAATTTGGGGTGTCTCTGTGATTTCTTCGACTTCCTCGATAACTTGTACCTCGTGAGGAACTTCTTGCTCCTTTATGATGCTTGCTTCTACAGATACTTCCTCGACCTCCTTTGGTTTCTTTGTCTTCTTCTTAATAGTGGCTTCCTCGGTTACTTCTTCGGCGGGCTTTTTGGCTATCAACGTTACCTGTTCCTCCGGTTCTTCTTTTGTAATCGATTTTTTCTTTGGTAGTTTGAAAACTTCTTCCGGTTGTTCTTCCACCTTTTCTGGTTCGATGTCTTTGACAGAGAATTTATATGTAACGGGCGTTTCTTCAACAATTTCTTGAACCTTGGGTTCTTCCTTAGCCTCTTCCTCTTCGATCACTTCAATGATTTCTGGTTCATCAAGTGGTGCTTCTTCTACAACAGTCACTTTAAGCTCGGCTTGAGCTTCTTCAACCGCAGGTTTCTTAGGTTTCTTTTTGATTATTTTGGTTTCTTCAACATCTTCGACAGGCTTTTTAGGAGCAAGTACCACCTCAACTTCAGGTTCTTCAGTGACCTTAGGCTTCTTCCTGCGAGTAATTTTAACCTCCTGTTCTTCCACTTCTTCAGTTACAAATTCTGGTGTTTCTTCTGTGATCTTGACCTTGTGTTCGGGGAAATATTCTTCTGGTTGTTCCTCTTTTGGCATTTCTTCAACGAGTTTTTCCTCTACAACTTCAACAGGCTGAGGTTTTTCAACCACTTCTTCGACTACCTTTATTGTGTGTTCTTCGGGTACCTCCTCTTTTGTCTTTTTTGGTTTTTTCTTAACTGTCTTATTTTCCTCCACAATGACTTCTTCAGTGGGTGCAGTTGTGATCACCTGTACTTCTTGTACAGGTTCCTCCTTGGGTACCGATTTTTCCTTTGGTTTTGGAACATCCTCCACTACCGTCTCCTCTTCCTGCTTTGGTACTTCAAATTCTTTAAGTTTAAACTCATAGTCTTTGGGAAGCTCTTTGGGTTTTTCTTCAACAACGACCGGGGTAACCTCTTCGATTTCCTCCACAACTTCAGGCTGTTCCACGGGCGTTTCTTCAGAAATTGTTACCTTTAATTCGGCAGCTGCCTCTTCCTTTGGCTTTACCTTCTTGGTCTTCTTTGTTTTAATAACAGCTTCTTCGGTTACTTGTTCCACTGGTTTTGTTTCTTTAAGTACGAATTCTGCTTCAGGTTCCTCAGTTGGTTTTTCTTGCTTCTTAGGCTTGACAGTAAATTGTACTTCTTCTGGGGTTTCTTCTTCCGCTACCCTCTCTTCTTCCGTTATCTTGATCTTGAACTCTTCAGGTGTTTCCTCCACAGTAGTTTCCTTAATAACTTCCACTTGCTGAGGTTGTTCTTCAACAACTTCCTCCACAAGTGGTTGTTCTTCAGATTCTGTGATCTTGACTTCGAGTTGAGCCGATTCTTCCTCAACCTTCTTTGGTTTCTTTGGTTTTTTAGTCTTGAGTTTAGTTTCTACTTCGACCTCTTCGACCTGTTTGGGTTCTGTCAACGAAATGGAAGCTTCAAATTCTTCGGGAACATCGACCGGCTTCTTTGGTTTAATGAGGAATTTAACTTCTTCGGGTTCTTCTTCTTCGACAACAACAGGTTTCTCCGCTTCTGATTCAACTGTTTTAATTTCGTAGCTTGGGTATACTTCGGCTGGTTTTACTGGTTTTGGTTTGGGTTTGGGCTTTTCTTCTACCACCTCCCTAACTTCTTCAACCACCTTTTCAACTGCCTCAGTTTCCTTCACCGATATATCGTAAAACTTTGGTTTCGGCTCGGGAGCAGCTTCTTTTACAGTTTCTTCAATATGGATTTCTTCGATAACTGGTTGAACTGGTTCCTCCAATTTAACTTCAATTTTGGCCTCTTCTTCTTGCACTATTTTCTTCTTTGGCTTTTTCTTTTTAACATCAACTTCTTGGATAGTTTCTTCTACCGACGGCTGAGTTACAGTTTCAACTACAGCGACATCTTCCGGCACCGGTTCAATTGGTTTCTTAATTTCGAAAGTCTCTTCTACTGTTGGTACTTGCTCTTCGACTGGTTCTGGTTGAGGTTCTTGTACGGTGAACTCGTACGCTTCTGGAGAGGAGGGTTGCTTCGATTTCTTTCTTCGTGTGACAGTTTTTTCTTCGACCACTTCTTCAACTGTAACTTCCTTTTCGTCGGTATCAATGACGCGTACCTTATAGTCTTCGAGAATCTCCTCGGGCTCAGTAACCGTTGTGGTTATCTTGTATTCAACTGGTATTTCTTCTGGCTCTTCCGGTTGTTGGACAACTTCTTCTGTGACCTTGATCTCCTCTTTGGGTTGTTCTTTGGGTACCTTCTTTTTGATTTTGACTTTTTCAACCTTTTCTTCAACAGGTTTTTCTTCTTGCACCACTTCCTCTTGAACGGACACCTCAAACTCCTCCTTGGGTTTCTCTTCCGGAATTTCTTGCTTCTTGATCTTTTCCTTCTTGGCCTTTGGCTTTTTGGGCTCCTCTTCAATTTGTTCTATAGGTGAAGGTGATTTTTCTTTAGGCGTTTCTTCAGGTGTTATTTTCACGGTAGCCTCGGCGGGAGATTCCTCTTTAGGTTTTTTGAAGGGCTTTAATTTAACTTCTGCCGTTGGTTCTTCTTCCGGTGTGCTTTCGGGTATGCGGAACTTAACGGTCTCTTCTGGTTGTTCTTCTTGTGGTTTAGGCTCACCTGGTACTATTTGCGTAACATTCATTTCTTGTTCCGGTTTCGGCTTAGGTTTGGGCTTGTGCTTGGTCTTGGTCTCTTTCTTTTCCTTCTTAGGTTCCTTGGGGAACTCTAGGGGTTCAAGTTCCTCTTTAGGATATTCAATATCCTCAAACTCAAGCGGTTCGATGGGCTTCATTTCATATTTGGGCTCTTCCGGTTGGGGTTCTTCCTCCTTGACGACTACCTTATGTTTTTTAATCGTTTTCTCTTCCATCACTTCCTCGACGGGTTTGGGTTTTTGGGGAATCTTCTTAAGTGTCACCGATTCGGGCTGTTCTTCTTCCAAGTTCTTCTTCTTACCCTTGCCGATTTTCAGTTTCACATCCTCTGGCTTTTCTTCGGGCTTGACAGGTTTTTCCGGTTTCTTGTAGAGTTCTTTCTCCTCCGGTTCTTCTTCACTGCTTACATACTTCTCGTACTTTTCAAGTTCAACCTTTTCGAGATCATCCTTAATTTTCTTGATCTTCTTTACTTTGCGTGGCTTAAATTTGAGCAATTCTTCTGCCTCTTCGATATTTCTGGACAAATCGCCACATTCTTTAACGGCGCCGATGCGAGTTAATACTGGTTTAAGGGCCTCCGGTGGATATTCTACAATAGTCATGCGACTCTTTAGCTTGAATTTGGGAAGTTGTACGGTTTGTTCTGCGGTAGTTCGCTCCTTGCGTTTCGATGGTTTCAATTTAACCATTTGGGGTACTTCGGAAGCGTCCACTATTACCACCTTCTTGGGCTTCTGCTCTTTTCTTACGATTTTAATGGGTTTCAAGGGCGATGGTTCCTCCTTAGCCTTTTTGGGCGTATCAAACTCGACCTTTTCATACTTTTCAAGTTCAGTCTTTTCGATTTCTTGCTCTAGAAGCTTTTGAATCACGGCATCATGATCGTCGGTCTTCTTTCGGACCACCTTCTTCTTGCTCTTCTTGGGCTTGGTGGCATATTCAACAGTTTCATCCTCCTTTGTTTCTTCCTCCTCCTCGATGACTTCGATTGGGTGTGACTCCTCCTTGTCTTCCGGATACTCTTCGATAGTTCGAATTTGATGTATCACCTCTTGCTCTTCCTCGTCTTCTTTCTCCTCGGGCACCTCCTCGATGACGTTAATGGCATAGTCCTTGTGCACAACTGGTTCTTCACCTAAGTTTAAACAGAAACGGATTAATTTGAGGTTCCAAAACGGCACTGAGCTTACGGAAATCAAGAGGCAGTTTGATTGTTTTAGAATGAAAGGACAAGTTTTAAAAACAACTTTCAATAGGCAAAGTCTTATTTACATAAAGTTGTGTGGACAGTGAGAGAGAGAGAGAAAAAATAAGAGAATCTTTGTAAGAGACAAAGGAGGAGACAGGTATATAAACATAGAGGAATGCGAATTGTTTTTTTGTTTCTTGCAAACGCTTTTTGCTGAAAATGCTGCAAATTTTTACTTTTGGTTCTTGATTCGTCTAAAGTCTTAAGCTTAGAATTGGAGATTTCAGCATAATTGCGTCCGTTGTCACCTATCACATCGTCTTACCAATTTTTCTGTACCAAGTATGTTAGTAGTAGTTTTTAGGTGTTTCTCTACATTTTAGAAATTTTGAATGAGTTAGAGAAAATTACATCAATCTGTCGGTCGCAACGATGTTGATCTAGCACAGCGGTAAGCGAAAGCGTTTGATCTTAAATCTAATATTTCCACAGCGTAAGCAGGCGGTTCTGGCTATCTGCACACTTATTTTGTATGTACAGCCGTAGTGGTTAGTAGTAGTGGTGTATGCTTTTAAGTTGTAAGTATAGTGTGTTTTTTGTTGGAGAGAGGGGGGTGGGGGCTTCAGAAACTTGTAAAGACTTATCAGTAAGAGAAAGCGATAATCGAAGACAATAGGATAAAGACAAAGGATAACAAAATGCTAGAGAGACGCAGCAGCGGCGGGATACGCATTATCCAACACTCAGAGGTTGACAAAAATAGGGAGAATAGAGATAGGATTTTATATAGCATAGCCTCTTGGAGACGTCAAGAGCAGAGAAGTTCAATTTTTTTTGGTGGAGTTGGGAAAATTTGGAAGAAAGATAACACATGTTGGCGGCTATTTGTTGAATTTGAAGGCATCCTTCCACAACACTTACTTGTTTGCTTTTTGTGTTTTGATTTGGGTTTGGTGGTGGTTTTTGTTTCAGGGACTGTTTCTTCTGTGGTGGTAACCTTGTGAGATTCGGGTGTTATTTGTTCAGTTTCCTCGATCTGTACATCATGTTTGGGTTGATCTTCGGTGGGCTGTGGTTCTGTGTGTGTTTCTGTGGTTTTGATTTCGTGTATAGTGTCGGCAGTCTCGTGTTGTTCTGGTTTTTCTTCGACGGTTGTAACTTTGGAAGGTTTCGTGGGCTTTTTCTTGTCTTTCTTGGGCATTTCGGGTTCTTTAGTCTCTTCCGTCGGTTTTGTCACGGTCTTTTCGGGCATGTCAACCTTCTCGTATTGTTCAAGTGTAGTCTTAGGTATTTCCTCGTCTAACATTTTC
This sequence comes from Hydrotaea diabolus, assembly GCA_963513945.1. NCBI lineage: Eukaryota > Metazoa > Arthropoda > Insecta > Diptera > Muscidae > Hydrotaea > Hydrotaea diabolus. Next base: position 130,726,510 of record OY740719.1, read on the forward strand.
TGTATATAGTCGTCAATTTCGTCTTTCTTTACCCTCTTAACTATTTTTTTGGGTTTCTTAACTTTAGGTTGTTCGGGTGTGGCTTTGTCGGTTTCATCCACAGAAACCGGTTGCTTGACGGGTTCTTCGTCGATGATTACTGTTACCTCGTTACTGTCTTCTTCCTGTATGGTAACAACTTGTATTGTCGAGTCTTTTTCATCGTCGACCTTCTTAATTAGAGAACGTTTTTTAGTTGTCTTTTGCTTAGGTTTTCCCTGCTCATCTGGAACCTCTTCGACGTGAATTTCGATCGGAGCGCTCTCTACTACCTCTACTACAGGCAAGGGTTGTTTTTCTACAACCTCTTCCTCGACAACTTTGATTTCGGCCATTGGAGTTTCCTCTTCTGTTTCTTTTGGTTTTTTAGACTTTGGTTTGTGTTTAGGCTTATGTTCCTCAACTGGTTCCGGTTGCTCCTCCGTTGTTTGAATGGGATACGTTTCTTCGGTAGCATTTTTGGCCCTTTGCTCAAATTCAATTTTAGCGTATTTTTCTAATTCTGTCTTGGGGATATCCTGTTCGATAAGTCTCTGTATGTAGTCATAAAGATCGTCTTTCTTAACTTTCTTGGTCTTCTTTTTAACTGGTTTGACTATTTCGGAAGTGAGCTCTTCGTCGGGTTGTGTCTCGACTACTGTGACCTCAACATCTGGTTTATCATCGGTCTTAACTTCCACGATTTCAATAATGTCTTCTTTGGGACCTTGCTGGCGTTTGATTTTACGTTTTGTAATAGTTTGTTTTTCAACGACGCCTTCCTCGTTTACTTTTTCTACAACTTCGGTCTGGCTTTCGATTACCTCAATGTTGAATGATTTGGGCTCTTCGGGCGCGGGAGAAGTTTCTTTAACAGATATCTCAAATCTGGGCCCTTCTTCTGGTTCTTTGTGCTCCGGTTTGTGCTTCTTTTCCTTAGGTTTCTTGGGTTCAGGTGAGGGTTTGGTCTCGGTTTCTTCAGTTTCTTTGAACGTATACTCCCTTGCTTCAGGCTGTGGTTCGAATTCGACAGTTGTTATTTCATCCTGTACCACTGGTTGTTCAACCTTTTCAGGTTTTTCTTCTTCGGTGAGTTTGACCTTTGGTTTCTTCTTCTTTTCCTTCTTAACCTCTGTTTCGTGTATGGTTATTTCTTCCGTTTCTATTGGCTTAGGTGCTTCGTCTTCCTTTTCTTCTATTGCTATCTCGAACTTTTCTTCGGGCTTATCTTCTTTTTCGGGCTGTTCCTCCTCAAAGGTTACCTGCTTAGTGTCTGGTTTTTCGACAGGTTCTGGCTTCTTTTCGGTTTTTTTGACTTTATGAGATGGTTTCTTTTTAAGTGTTATTGGTTTTTCAATATCTATTCGTTCGTATGTTTCCAATTCTGTTTTGGGAATATCTTCCTCAATAAGTTTTTGTATGTAGTCTTGTAACTCATCCTTGGGAACCTTCTTTGTTTTCTTTGGTTTCTTAGGTTTCTCTTCAGGGGTTTGTTCGACTATTTCTTCTGGCTCGGCAGCTGTTACTGTAATTTCGGCCACCGGTTCTTCTCCTTCGATTTGTTTTTCCACAATTTCTATGATTTCTTCCTTAGGGCCTACTTGTTTCTTGATCTTGCGTTTGGTAACCTTTTGAGTCTGAACTTCGCCGGATTCGTCTATAACTTCAACTTCTTCCACCTTCTTTTCCAATTCAATAACGCGCACTGGAAATACTTCTTTGACTTCTTCAGGTTGAGATTCTTGTATTGTGAATTCTTGAGTCTCTATTACATCCTCTTTGGGTTGCTCTATAATCTTTGCAATCGTTGGTTTTTCTTTCACTATTTTAGTGGGCTTCTTTTTCAGTTTGATAGGCTCGTCAATTTCTATTTTCTCATATTTCTCCAGTTCGGTTTTGGGAATATCTTGTTCTATTAGCTTCATGATATAGTCCTCTAACTCGTCCTTCTTAACCTTCTTGGGTTTCTTCGGCTTGGTTATTTTCTTTTCGGTCGGCTCAAGTACACCAGGGGTTTCTTCGGGCTCTGTTGTTAATACGGTTATTTCTGCCACTGGTTGTTCGTCCCCTTGCTGAGTTTCGACAATTTCAATGATCTCTTCTTTGTCACCCACTTGTTTCTTAATCTTACGTTTAGTAACCTTCTGCTTCTGTACCTCGCCCTTTTCATTGACCACTTCATGTTCTTCTTCTTTACGATCTACTTCAACTACAGAAATTACCAAATCCTCCGTCTTCTGTTCCTCTGTTTCTTCTTTAGGCACATCGGCTTCTTCGACTATTTGACTCTCTGGAGCTTCGTCGAATGAAGATATTTTGACAGTGTATGACTTTTGTTGTTCCGGATGTTTAGAAACTTTGCTCTTTGGTTTCTTAGGCTCTTTGGGTGTCGCAGTATCTTCAATTGGCGTTTCTTCGGTGATTTCCTTTACTGAGATTTCATGTGATTCGAAGACTTCCGGTAGTTTAGTAACAGGCGACTCATCTTCTGACGTAGTTTCAGGTTGTTTTTCTTCGTCAGCATCAGTGGTTTCTTCCTTTACGACTACTTTCTGTTTCTTAGGCTTCTTGACTTTCTCTGCAGGTCTTTCGGGCGTCTCTTCTTCAGGTGCTTCTGGAACGATTTCTTCTTCTGTAGCCTCGTGCTGAACATATTCCTCGATAACATTTACAATATATTCGTTTAACTGTTCCTTTGGTACTTTCTTGACTTTCTTGACAATCTTTTTCTTTTTTGGCTGTTCATTTTCATCCTGTGGCCTTTCGGTTTCGGTTATCTCAACAATGGTGACCTCACTTACTGCTTGGTCTCCCTCGGCAACTTCGGAAATCTCAAAGACCTTTTCTTCAGGTCCTGTCTTTGTCTTAACCTTACGTTTGGTAATGGTTTTTGGTTTTACTTTACCAGTTTCATCGGTTTCTTCGACAGTTACTGTGACTTGTTCGATTTCTTCTACCACAACTGGTTGCTCCTCCTTGCTGTCGACCTTGTATTTCTTGACCTTCTTCGTTTTAGGTTTAACTTCTTTAATGTCGATCTTGTCTTGGGGCTTTTCTTCGACAATCAGTTGTTCTTCCATGACGCTGAACTCAAGATCTTCAGGAATCTCTTCGTCGGGTTTAGATTCTTCTTCGACTACCTGCACAGGTTTATCCTCTACATAATCCTCTTGGGGAACTATTTCTTCAATGTCGAATTCATGTACTGTTACTGGAACACCTTCTACAATTTCAGTGGTCTTCTTGTGGTGTTTTTTAATGGTCTTTGGTTTTTTCTTAGGCGTACTTTCGAATTCTATTGCTTCGAATTGCTCTAATTCAGTGGTGGGTATTTCTTGTTCGATCAACTGCTGAATATAGGCGTCATGGTCATCCTCTGTGGCCTTCGTCTTCTTGAATTTCTTAACCTTGACAGGTTCTGGTTTTAATTCTTCCAGTATATTCTCGGGTACTATCTCAGTTGTGGTGATCTCGACTTCAGTTTCAGGTTTATTTTCGACAGTGAATTCCACTATTTCGATTAAATATTCCTTAGGACCCTCCGTCTTTTTGAGCTTCCTCTTTGTGATAATTTGTTTGACTTCTTCGCCGGTTTCATCGATGATGTCTTGAGTAATGACTTCTGGTTGCAGTTCTTCAATGCGAACGGAATATTCTTTAATTTCAACTTCTTCCGTAGACTTGATCTTCTTTTCTTTGGGCTTGCGTTTTTCAGGCTTCTCTTCTTTTGGTGTCTCTTCAACCTCTTGCAGCTTAACTGACTTGCGTTTCTTGGTCTTGTCCTTGGGCGTTTCCTCGATTTCAACTTCTTTTTGTTCAATTGGCTGTTCTTCGAAGACAGTAGGCGTCACATACTCTTCGATAACGTTGATAATGAATTCCTGAATTTGTTCTCGAGGAATTTTCTTTACTTTTTTCACTGTTTTCTTTTCTTCCGGCTTGTCACCTTCTTCGGGAGCTTGTTCAGTCTCTGTGATTTCTACAATCGTAACTTCAGCATTTGGTTGATCATCCTCAATGACTTCCGAAATTTCGAAAACCTTTTCTTCAGGACCAGATCTAGTTTTAATCTTTCGCTTTGTCACCGTTTTCTTCTTGATTTCGCCAGTTTCTGTAGGTTGTTCAACGACTTCTGTGATTTGTTGAATTTCTTCAACCTCTACGGGTATCTCCTGTTTTTCTTCAACCCTAGCTTTCTTTGCCTTCTTCATCTTGGGCTTAGTTTCCCTAACCGTAACCATTTCGCTCTGTGGTTTTTCTTGAACTACTTCTTCCTCCTTCATGGCAAATTCAAAGTCTACTGCTGATTCTTCAACTGGTTTGGGTGCTTCCTCAATCACTTCCACAGGAAGTTCTTCAGCAACTTCCTCTTCAGGAACAATTTCTTGAACATTGAATTCATGTACTGTTACTGGCACTCCTTCAACAATTTCAGTAGTTTTCTTATGAGTTTTCTTGACAGTTTTCGGTTTCTTTTCTTTGGGTTTACTATCAATCTCTGTTATTTCATATTTCTCTAGTTCAGTTGTGGGAATTTCTTGATCTATCAGCTGTTGTATATAGTCGTCGTGATCGTCATGGATAGACTTCTTCTTTTTGATTTTCTTAACCTTTATAGGCTCTGGTTTCAATTCTTCAGGCGTATCCTCGGGTACTATTTCGGTTGTGGTTATCTCGACTTCAGTTTCAGGTTTATTTTCGACAGTGGATTCCACTATTTCGATTATATATTCCTTAGGACCCTCAGTCTTTTTGAGCTTTCTCTTGGTGATAACTTGTTTGACTTCTTCTCCGGTTTCGTCGACAATGTCTTGGGTAATGACTTCTGGTTCCAGTTCTTCAATGCGAACGGTATATTCTTGAACTTCGGCTCCTTCGAAAGTCTTGGTCTTCCTTTCTTTAGGCTTGCGCTTTTCGGGCTTCTCTTCCTTCGGAGTCTCTTTAACTTCTTGCAGCTTAACTGACTTGCGTTTCTTGGTCTTGTCCTTTGGCGTTTCCTTGTTTTTAACTTCTTCTTGTTCAATTGGCTGTTCTTCGAAGACAGTAGGCGTGACATACTCTTCGATAACGTTGATAATGAATTCCTGAATTTGTTCTCGGGGAATCTTCTTTACTTTCTTTACAGTTTTCTTTTCTTCGGGCTTATCACCTTCTTCGGGAGCTTGTTCTGTCTCTGTGATTTCTACAATTGTAACTTCAGCATTTGGTTGATCATCTTCAATGACTTCCGAAATTTCGAAAACCTTTTCTTCAGGACCAGATCGAGTTTTAATCTTTCGCTTTGTGATCGTTTTCTTCTTGACTTCACCGGTTTCTGTAGGTTGTTCAACGACTTCTGTGATTTGTTGAATTTCTTCAACCTCTACGGGTATCTCTTGTTTTTCTTCAACCTTAGCTTTCTTTGCCTTCTTCGTCTTGGGCTTAGTTTCCTTAACCGTAACCTTTTCGCCCTTTGGTTTTTCGTCATCCACTTCTTCCTCCTTCATGGCAAATTCAAAGTCTTCTGCTGATTGCTCAACTGGCTTGGGAGCTTCCTCAACCACTTCCACGGGAAGTTCTTCAGTAACTTCCTCTTCAGGAACAATTTCTTGAACATTGAATTCATGTACTGTAACCGGCACTCCTGCAACAATTTCAGTAGTTTTCTTATGAATTTTCTTGACAGTTCTCGGTTTCTTTTCTTTGGGTTTACTATCAATCTCTGTTACTTCATATTTCTCCAGTTCAGTTGTGGGAATTTCTTGATCGATCAATTGTCGAATATAGTCGTCATGATCATCATGGATAGATTTCTTCTTTTTGATTTTCTTAACCTTAACAGGCTCTGGTTTCAATTCTTCAGGCGTATCCTCGGGTACTATTTCGGTAGTGGTTATCTCGACTTCAGTTTCAGGTTTATTTTCGACAGTGGATTCCACTATTTCGATTAAATATTCCTTAGGACCCTCCTTCTTTTTGAGTTTCCTCTTGGTGATAACTTGTTGGACTTCTTCGCCGGTTTCGTCGACGATGTCGTGAGTAATGACTTCTGGTTCCAGTTCCTCAATGCGAACGGAATATTCTTGAACTTCGGCTCCTTCGGAAGTCTTGATCTTCTTTTCTTTAGACTTTTGCTTTTCGGGCTTCTCTTCCTTTCGAGTCTCACCAACCTCTTGCGGCTTGTTTGACTTGCGTTTCTTGGTCTTGTCCTTTTTGGGTGTTTCCTTTGTTTCATAATCTTCTTCAATTGGCTGCTCTTCGAAGACAGTAGGCGTGACATACTCTTCGATAACGTTGATAATGAACTCCCGAATTTGTTCTCGGGGCATTTTCTTAACTTTCTTCACTGTTTTCTTTTCTTTGGGCTTGTCACCTTCTTCGGGAGCTTGTTCTGTCTCGGTGATTTCTACAATCGTAACTTCAGCATTTGGTTGATCATCTTCAATGACTTCCGAAATTTCGAAAACCTTTTCTTCAGGACCAGATCGAGTTTTTATCTTTCGCTTTGTAATCGTTTTCTTCTTGATTTCACCAGTTTCTGTAGGTTGTTCAACGACTTCTGTGATTTGTTGAATTTCTTCAACCTCTACGGGTATCTCCTGTTTTTCTTCAACCTTAGCTTTCTTTGCCTTCTTCATCTTGGGTTTAGTTTCCTCAACCGTAACCTTTTCGCTCTTTGGTTTTTCTTCATCCACTTCTTCCTCCTTCATGGCAAATTCAAAGTCTTCTGCTGATTGCTCGAGTGGCTTGGGAGCTTCCTCAACCACTTCCACAGGAAGTTCTTCAGTAACTTCCTCTTCAGGAACAATTTCTTGAACATTGAATTCATGTACTGTAACTGGCACTCCTTCAACAATTTCAGTTGTTTTCTTATGGATTTTCTTGACAGTTTTCGGTTTTTTTGCTTTGGGTTTGCTTTCAATCTCTGTTGCTTCATATTGTTCCAGCTCGGTAGTGGGAATTTCTTGCTCAATTAATTGCTGAATGTACACATCATGATCGTCGTGGATAGACTTCTTCTTTTTAAATTTCTTAACCTTAACAGTTTCTGGTTTAAATTCTTCGGGAATGTCTTCAGGTACCACTTCGGTTGTGGTTATTTCGACTTCAGTTTCAGGCTTATTTTCGACAGTTGATTCGACTATTTCGATAATGTATTCCTTGTGGCCATCCTTCTTCTTCAGTTTCCTCTTGCTGACAATCTGTTTTACTTCTTCGCCAGTCTCATCAATTATGGTTTGAGTAGTAACCTCTGGTTGAAGTTCCTCAATTCGTACAGAGTATTCATTGACTTCGTCCTCCTTAGATTTCGGACGTTTGGTTTTAGGCTTGCGCTTTTCAGGCTTATCGCCCTTAGGAGTTTCCTCTGCTATTTCTTCAACTCTTCCCTCTTCATATACTGTTGGAGTTACATACTCTTCGAGGACGTTGATGACGAAATCTTCAATTTGCTCTTTGGGAACCTTCTTAGTTCTCTTGACTATTTTCTTTTCTTTCGGCATTTGTAGTTCTTCAGGAGTAGGTTGTGATTCAGTGATTTCTACAATGGTTACCTCTGCGTTGGTTGCGTCTTTATCAGTAACTTCGGAAATTTCGAAAATCTTCTCTTCTGGGCCAACCTTTGTCTTGACCCTGCGTTTAGTGACTGTTTTCTTTTTTATCTCTCCGCTTTCAGTGTGCTGCTCAATTGTTTCAGTACGTTGTTCGACTTCTTCGACAATCACTGGTTGGTCCTCGAAGAGTGTCGGTGTCACATACTCTTCGATAACATTGATCACAAAGTCTTGAATTTGTTCCTTGGGAATTATCTTGGTCTTTTTGACCTTTTTCTTGATCTCCGGCTTCGGTGTGTCCTTCGGAGTTTCCTCTGTTTCTGTTATTTCGGTTATGGTAACTTCAGCATTTGGCTGATCGTCTTGAACAACTTCGCAGATTTCAAAGATCTTTTCTTCGGGACCCGACTTTGTCTTAACCCTGCGTTTCGTCACAGTTTTCTTCTTAATTTTACCAGATTCAGTTGGCTGTTCAACGATCTCTGTAGTTTCCTCAATTTTCTCAACAACTAATGGCTGTTCTTCAGTAACAGCGGCTTCAGAGGATTTGACCTTCTTCGATTTAAGCTTGGTTTCTTTAACCTTTACCTTCTCAGCTCTCGGAGTGTCTTCGGTAATTTCCTCCTCTTTCATTGCGAATTCAAAATCTTCCGGAATTTCTTCAGGAGCATGTTTATCTTCCTCGATCACTTCTATTTGCTGATCTTCTACATCGTCTTGAGGGATAACTTCTTCAATATCAAATTCATGAACTGTTATAGATACGCCATCTACGATTGCAGTTGTCTTCTTGTGATGTTTTTTAATAGTTTTTGGTTTCTTCTTAGGCTTGCGATCCAGTTCGGTAAGTTCATACTGCTCCAGCTCAGTTGTGGGAATTTCTCGGTCTATAAGTTCTTGAATGTAAGCATCGTAGTTATCATGAGGTGTTTTCTTCTTTTTGAACTTCTTTACTTGTATAGATTCTGGCTTCAGTTCTTCGGGGGTATCTTCTGGCACAAGCTCTGTAGTAGTTATTTCCACATCAGCTTCTGGTTTGTTTTCGACATAGGATTCCACAATTTCGATCATAAATTCCCTGCATCCTTCCTTCTTTTTGAGCTTTTTCTTTGTGATGACTTGTTTTACCTCTTGGCCGGTCTCATCAACAATTGTTCGAGTGGTGGTCTCCGGCTGAAGTTCCTCAATGCGAACTGTGTATTCGTTCACTACTTCCTCTGTTACCTTCGCTTTGGGACGTTTGGCTTTAGGTTTCTGCTTTGGTTTCTCTTCCTCAGTAACTCCAAATGTGAAGTCTTCGTCAGATGGTTTATCAACAGGAGGTTCTTCAGATTCGGCTACAGTAATTTGTTGATGGACATCCTCAGGCTGTTTAACGTCAAACTCTGTAAATTTAACCTTTTTCGTCTTAGGTGTCTTTGACGTTTTGGGTTTCTTCGAAGACTCCTGTGGAACTTGTTCTTCAGGCTTAGGCTCCTCACCTTCGGAAACATCTTCGACAATTGTTTTCACAGAGAACGAGGATTCATCGAGTTCCTTAGGAACTTGTTTTTTGGGTTTTTTGCGTTCTTCCGTAATTTGTACGGTATCAGAGATTTCAGGTTTTTCGTTTATGATACGTATTAGATATTCGTCGAGCTCTTCCTTTTTAATTGTTTTCTTGACCTTCTTTGGTTTGCGAGGAACTTCCTCTGGGCCCTCGCTGGTAGATTGTTGTGGCTCGAACTCTGTTGTTATTATAGTGAGTTCGACATCGGGTTTGTCCTCGGACTGTTCATCAATGACAACAATTTCGTATACCTTTTGGCCGACCTTCTTCTTAATCTTGCGTTTAGTCTTGGTCTTTTCTTCTACTGCTCCATCTTCTGTAGTCTTTACCACTGTTTCTTTTTCTTCGGTGACTTCTTCAACAACAACATGGTGTTCCTTACTATCTTGTGGTTGTTTCTGTAAGCCAACTCGAATGTGTTCGATTTCTTCCTGGGTGTCTACACGTTTTTCCGGTTCGGTATCTGTTACCTTAACAAGTAGATCTTCATAAGTTTCATCAGCAGCTGGCGCTTCTTCAAGCTCTGCAGATTTGGGACGAAGTTTAGGTTTCTTTTGCTTAGGCTTTTCTTCGACAGGTTCGAATTCGAAAGTTCTAATTTCCAGTGTATCACCTTCGACTGGGGCTTGTTCTTTGACCACCTTCTTGGTTTTCTTGGCCTTCTTAGGCCTTTTCGAGAACTCGATTTTTTCGAATCTTTCCAGTTCGGTCTTGGGAATTTCTGCTTCAATTAATTGTTGGATATATGCATCGAGTTCATGTTTTCTCATTTTCTTGGGTTTCTTCTTTGTAGGCGTTTCTTCGTTTGTGAGCTTTTCTTCGGATTTCGTTTCCTCAGTTGAGGTAACCAAAACTTCGTAATTGGCTCTTCACCCTCTTCGGTGGCAGTTTCGGTTATTTCAATAATTTGTTCTTCATCGCCCTTCTTGTGCTGAATGCGTCGCTTCTTTGTCATGTCATCTTGTGTCAGAGTTGGTTGTAATTCTGCTAACGAAATTTCATAGAAACGTTCGTCGATGGTGTCGGCAGGTTGTTCCTTTAACTCGGTTACAAACTCTTCGATTTCTTGTGGTTTCATTGTCTTCACCTTCTTCTTTTTCTTGACGACGACAGGCGTAGTCGTTCCGAATTCATCTGTTTGCATTGTAGTAACGGTAATTTCGTAGAGCTTTTCGCCAGAATCTGTTTTGTCAGTTGGCGTTTCGACAATTTCAATGATATGTTCGGCCGTTTTGGTTTTTTGTACAATTTCCGCTTCTTCTTAAGGACGGGCTTCTTCGTTACTTCGCCATCGACTTGATCTTCTTCGATAATTTCGGATTTATATTCAATAACCTCCAATACTTCGGGTACAGATTCTGTTTCGGATTCAGGTTGTTCTGAGTCCTCAGGTTTGAATTGTATGCCCGTATCTTCTTCTTGGGGCTTCTTAGGTTTCCTCTTCTTCTTGGTCGTATCCTTATCTTTGGGCGTGTCTTCGCTTACAGCCTCCTCGGGAGTATCAATACTGAAGGGTTTGAGTATGACTTCTTCGTTGAACTCTTCCATGGTGGGTATTTTACCTTTGCCAAGTTTGAGTTTACGTTCTTCGGGTTGTTGGACCTCTTTTTTAGGTTTCTTTGGCCTCTTATATTTCAATTGAGGCTGGCTCTCTTCGGCGTCAGAAAGATCTTCTTCTTCGTACAGAGTAGGCTTTTCCAGATCTTCTTCAGTGAACTCAGTAGGTTTGAAGGCCTTGGGACGTTTCTTCAAAACCAACAAGGCTTCCTCTATGTTGCGTGAAAGTTCGCCACGTCCACGTTTGGTATCCAAATCGGTAACGGTGAACTTGAAGTTGTAGGGTGAAAAGGGCACGAAGGTAATCCAACTCTTGAGTTTCGTTTTGAATGGCACCTTCTCCTTCTTGGCTTTCACGGTGGCCGGCTTTTGCTTTGGTGTCTTAAGTTTAAGCATTTGTGGAAATTCGGCAACTGAAGTTATTTCGATAGGTCGCGATTTCTTGAACTCGATCTTTTCGATTTTCATGGGAACCAGTTTAAGAGGTTTCACCGCTTTCACCGACGAATCCCGGCGAGCTTGTTGGGGTTTCTCCATTTCTGTCCGTTTGTAGTCTTGCAGTACGGTCTTTGGTATTTCCTGATGTATCAGGAATTCTATGTAGTCAAACAAGTCGTCCTTTTTAACCTTCTTTTTCGTAGTCGTCTTCTTCTTCTTCCTCTCTTTGGGCTTCTCAGCCACACTGTCCGTAACCCTAACCTTCCAATCCTCAGAAGCCTCCTCAGGCGACTCCTCATGCTTTTTATCGTCTCCCGTTACAACTACCGTAACCTCCTCCTCTTGTCCTGGCTTCTGGGTCGTAATGACCTCAATTATCTCCTCATGATCACCGATCTTCTTTTTGATTTTTTGCTTTTTAATGGTCGTTGTTTTCTTCTCTACATCCTCGTTGCCTTCCTTGCTCAGCGCGGTTGGCAACTCAACTTCCATGACCTCCTCGGGCAGGTATTCAACCGACAATTCCTCGGGCTGCTCTTCAATGACACCGTACGGTTTCATTTTGGGCTTTTTGGTTTTAGTCTTTGGTTTGGGCGTATCTGTATGCTCTGTTTGTGTTGTGTCTTCACTTACATCATCTGGTTCGATTATAGTGTATGCTTTGTTTTCTTGGTCTAATTGACAAAAATATTGTATATATATATTGTAGATTTGTATACATTTAGTATTGAACTTTAACATGTGCTTAAATTTAGTACGAATGAAGTTGTATGTAGTATAAGTATTAGAAATCTATGTAAGTATATTTAAGATAGCTAAGTATGTACAAGTGTATATAGGGGGTAAGTGGGTCTACAAGGTGTATAGACTGTAAAATTGGGTCTGATACCGTGTTTCGTACCGTTTGGTTATTGGTACATTTGTGTCTCTTAGACCCTACCACCTATGGGCCTATTTTCTGGGAGGGTTTGGGAGTGTGTGCTATTTGTGTACTAATGTGAATACTAGTGGTTGTAAGTTTGTTATACTACACAGAGAGGATTAGTTGGGTGTTTAATTTTTTTTTGATTTGATCCGATGAAGAATAATTAAATGTCTTATATAAGATACATATTCTTCAAGGATCAACAAAATGTTGGTGTTAAATTAAATATACTTTCGATTAGTTTAGTTTAGTTTCGATTACAATTATATCGGTTCAGTTTGTTTGGTTTTTCTATAGTTTGGGACTTGGATGGATTGGGTAGATGTATGTATATGTCCTTTGGAATGTATGGATTACTTGGACTGTCGGGGGTGTAGGTTTTTGAGATCAATGACATGGTAATGTTTTTGAGATCAATGACATGGTAATGTTGTTGTTTCAAGTACTAATACTAAAAGAGCGTTATTCATTATGGAGTTTATGCGTAGGTAAATACTTGAGAGTTTCAGGCCTAATTAAATTAAATGTTCCTTTTTATGGCCTTTATGGTACATGCGTCCGTTTTCAATCACAGCTAAAACTTCAAAATAAATCTTTATTTGGAAAATTTCCATTCAATTAATTATATTTAATTATGTCCAGATTGACAATTGATTGACGCGTTCTGACTATGGGGGACGTGTGGCCGTTAGGCCACTTGAGCCAAAACGTTCAACAACGATGCTCTTGTTTGATCTATTTAGTGTGTTCTAAATATAAGTTCCAATTTTAAGTATTGTCCGCCCACAAAAAATTAAGATTTGATAAGCGAATTCTCAAATAAGTGTGCTTTTTACCAAGGTACCTTCAGTCAAAAGGGAAACTGTTTTTCCCCCTTTGCCGATTTCGCCGATTTACAAATCCAAATAGCTTATGACAAAAAACCATCATCAGTCATGCAGAATCCTAGATTGATTGGTTTGGCAACAGACACACGGACGGACAGGCTAGAACGTGTTAAAATTTTACGACAATCAATAATATATACGAGGGTTGCTATATGTATTTCTGGCCTAGGCAACACTAAGGGCTGCCTGGCGCCATCTGACATTTCCATTGGAAAGTTTGACATTTTTTAGCATAAACGTACTTAGAACGATTTGACGTACGACCAATATTTGTGTTGTTTGTTTACAGTGACTTGAAAAAATCAATTTGGCCAAAAAATGGAATTAACTCGTGAAAATTTTCGTGTGATCATTTTTCACAACTTTCGACGTGTATTATCACGACAAGAGTGCATCGATGAACTTAAATCTTTGTATGGCCATGAAGCACTGTGAAAAACTGGTTTAATGAATTCAATCGTGGCCGAGCTCGCTCAATGACGAAGGTCGTCAGAAAACGGCCATTGTGCCAGAGAATATTGATGTCGTGCGTAAACTGATAATGCAAGATCGTCATGTGACATACTGTGAGATAGAGGCATCCTTGGGCATTTCATCCACCAACATACATTCGATATTGCATGAACGCCTGGCCGTAAAAAACGTTTTGTTCTCGTTGGATCCCGCACAATTTGACAATCGCTCAAAAAAGGCTCGTGTCGATTGGTGCAAAGAAATGTGGAAAAAATACGATCGAGGTGCTTCAAAAGACGTTTATAAGATCGTCACAGGTGACGAATCATGGATCTATGAGTATGCGCCCGAAACAAAACAGCAATCGACCGTGTGGGTCTTCGATGACTAGCCAAATCCAACGAAAGTTGTTCGTGGAAGAAGCACTTCGAAGCAAATGGTCGCCTGTTTCTTCGGCAAAACTGGTCATGTGGCGACTGTTCCGCTTGAGCAACGTTGGACGGTCAGTTCTGAGTGGTACACCACAATTTGTTAGCCTGAAGTCTTCGGAGAAATTCGAAAAACGAACAAGAGAAGACGAATCATTATGCACCTTGACAACGCGAGCTCTCACACATCGGCTCAAACCAGCGCCTTTTTGACCGGTTCATCCGCCGTACAGCCCTGACTTGGCACCCAATGATTTCTTTTTATCCCTGCACATTAAGAAAAATATGCGTGGTCTACGATTTTCGTCGCCAGAAGATGCTGTTGAAGCGTTTAAAAACTATTTTTTGGAGGTGTCCTAATCGGAGTGGAAAAAGGGCTTCGACAATTGGTTTGAGCGCATACAAATGTGTATAAATCATGCTGGAGAATACTTTGAAAAACAAAAAAACCATTTTTGATGTTAAATATTCGCATTTTCATTATTAGGCCAGAAATATATATCGCAGCCCTCTTATATACTACTTTATAGGGTCTTTGATCAATATTTCGTGGTATAGCAAACGGCATGACCAATTTAGTGCACCATCCACTCTTCGTGGGTGGGTATAAAAACACCGTTTACTTTATGGGATTCCATGGACTTTCTTTTGAGTGACAGACAGGTAACTTCTCTCAAATCTCTAAGCTGTGCACGGTAAAATTTTTATATTTTCTTAACGGGAGTAGTTGTCCACAACTCTAAATCGAACTTTTAAGGCAATAACTTTTTGCATTTTATTTTTTTGGTCAAAAAAAAAAATAACCAGATACAACAGCAAACCGCTGGAACTTAGACAGTACACTAAAGTCATATTGAAATTTGGTTTTACTCTCGTTGTATCCAGATTGAGACTGTTTTTTATCATAAGTTATTTCAATGCATCGTTTTTATCTTATTTTCGATATAAACTCACAATTGGGAAGTTATTTTCCGATACTATTTCTGTATATTATTTTAACATTCGTTCGCATACACAATTAAAAGCCCAATTATTCGGATTTCGTAACGAAATCTATGTTTTATAATTTGTATTGAATTTGATTTCGTTGGCATATGCGAATGTCGTATAAACATAAATACATACTGAGTTCAACGATGAAGCTGTCTATTCTCTAAACATTCACATTTTTTATTGTTTTATAAAGATTGATACAAGACATTTATGCCTAATATAAGTACAAAAATAATTACAAAAATATTATTGAAAAAAAAAACTTTCTAACAGTACCCTAAAAGTCGAGAATAAAATTAAAAATACGCAAAATATTTTCAAATTATTCTGATACAGATTCCAAGTAGTGGCACCACCATTCACTTTACCAATTCTTTTCTAATATTTTCTGTCTTTTTTTAATACTCTAGAAGACGCCAACGACTACGGAATATGCATACATTGAAGACCTGAGCTCTTTACAAAATGCCAAAGAAAAGAAACATGAAAATCTTTGGTATTACAAACTGAAGACATCTCGCACAAAGTCGAAGTGCTTAGAAATGATGTCTAATGCAGGTCAGAAGCTACTGCAAATATAAGTAAGTAGATAAAAAGAATTTCCGACTTTAAAATGAAAAAATAGAAGGCTCCCCACAGAGTCATGAGAAAACTATTTGCTTGGGGAGATATAAAGGTAATATCATACAATAGTTTTTACTATATATTTTAATTTGAACATATACTAATAATATATTTTTATTTAATATAGCTTAGAAATAATGATGTGGAATTCGCTCTGTTATTCATAGCAAATAAATGTCTGAAAACCTGCACTATGACGCCTTCATCAAGCTGTGGCAGCAGCGGAGCAGTCCCATTGAAGGTAGAGTTTTTCCTTAGCATAACAAATAATAATAAATATGTATGCTTAATGAATTAGCATGCATGTCAGCCGACTAAACGAACCTCTGTTACTTTAAATTACCGCTATAGTCCAATTCGAATTTCGACAAGCACCTAGTTGTAATTTTAGGAACACCTGGGTACTTGAACTAAAGCAAAATTCACTTTAAATCCAAATACAAGTATTTCTTAGATTAAATGGACACTGGGTTCCAAAAACGGTTATAATCAAAAGAAGCGAATTTAAAATGTAGAGTAGTAGGTACTTAAACCAAAGCAAACATTCACTACCAATCTAAATATGCATAGTTTTTTATTCAACTGAGATTGGCGTCGGTCTTATGGATCTATAGGGCCTAATATATTGACTTGTTTTCATTGGACTGCATTAAGTCGCTAGTGCGCGCAAAAAATATGAAGCCAGCATTGACTAACTGAACAGCTTAATTCAAGCTATTGCTGAGATCCCGCCTGGCCATACAAAACTGGAGCCCTCAGATCCAATTTGGTCAACGAAAGTGCGGATATAATTTGAATGATATTAATATACCATTCACTAATGGGCTATTGAGTGTATATCATCTGGTTCAACTAAAGTGTGAAATGTTTGTTTCGACCTTTGTCAGATCCAATTCGGTCAACGGAAGTGCGGATGATATTTGAATGATATAAATATACCATTATCCTATTGGGCTATAGCAGTGTATATCACTTGGTTCAACTAAAGTATGAAATGTATAGGAAAAGTCATTGTAGATCCTTTGTATGTTTCGACCTTTGTTTCGTGACTTTTTTATTAAGATGAATAATGTGCGCATTTACTTTAGATTCATACGAAAACTTTCGAAAAAAAGCTACCAATTGTTTAAACATATTTAAAGAACAGAGCAAAAACTTTTTTCCTTTAAATTAAAAATTTTCAACCCCCTTAGCGGGGGTTTGAGCTGATATTTTCGCTTCTTAAATAAAACACTTTTTATAATTAAAACACTTCTTATAATAAGGGCCGCCGTAGCGTGATGGAAGTGTGCACGACTATCATGCCAGTAATCCCAGGCTTAACCCCGGGTAACAACATCTAATCTATTTAGTGGCGGGTTTTTCACCTGGTAAATGCCGGCAACATTACGAGGTAAGAGATTTATCTCTAAGCCATGTCGGCGTTAAACAGTACGTACCGCATCGTGCACAGCTTATTGATTTGAGAGAGTTTTCTTCTCGTTCCATAATGGGATGTTGTGGGACGTATGTTCTTAAATTCAGTGATTTTGAAGATGTTCCCTCTATTCCCCTAAGTGAAATGATGATGGGGGACATGGATAAGTAGAACTGTTTTCCAGCGAAAGAAAAAATATTGTAGGCGATAGTAAATAAGTAGAATTGTTTTCCACCAAAAGCGAAATATCCTAGTTAAGCTTGAGACTAACCTGAAATTTCTATTCCAAGAAGAAATAGAAATTTCATACAAATCCAGTACCGAGCAGAATAAAACCATTGCATGTCTTCGAATATTTTTCGTTGGCATTTGTTTCGCAATACAACGCAAATTATAAATGAAAGCAAAGAAAAAGGAACATGATTTTAAATCATACGCAAATAGGTAAAGAATCTTCTCTATCTTCTATGCCAAACGCTAAAAAAACAGTTTATCGAGTTAGTTCTGTTGACGACCTCATATCGTGTGAAATGGGGGGCAATGGCATAAGAAATTCTCTGTCGCTGTTGTTAGGTCCGATCGGGCATAGCATGCAACTTAAAAAAAGCGTAAAAAAAATCTAACAAAATGTTTGATAGTGCTCGGTACTGCATTGTGTTTCACTCGCTGGAACCTCGGGGTACGGTGTTGTCTTTTAACCTATGCATAATTTTAAGACTCCACAATGAATACAGCCCTTTAAAAAATTCAAGTATCTACTATAGTATACGAGTATATTTTTGAGTAGCTCATTTGACCACATGTTGTTGTGGAGAGGAAAGCATTGAAGATCGCGAAGTTCTGTACTTTTTACTTTTTTCTTGTAAAGTCGTTTATGTTTTTAAAAAGAGGTAAAAGAAGAAAAATGTTGAAAATAATATAAAAATGTACCTGTTAAGTCGTTGACTTCAACGATTTCTATTTGGTAGGGCGATGTGTCGTCGTGTTCTTTGGTCGTTTCGGTATCACTGAGCACTTCTTCTACAAGCACTCCATCCTCTTGGATAACCTTCTTATTTTCGGTTTCAATTACAGTCTCACCGTCATCATTCTGTACAGATTTGAATGTTGTAATGAATACGGGCTTTTCATCCGTGGTCTGTAGTATCGGCTTATCTTCTGTTTGTTTGTGTTTGAGTGAGTGTATCGTTGTTGTAGTTGTTCATTTGTACGAAAAATAGATAGAAAATGTTAAACGGTGTTCCTCCAGTGGTGGGCACACAATAAGGATATAAATGTAAAGGGTACACATGACCATACGAAAGATTAGTTTACTAATTAATGTGGGTGTAGGTGTGATTGTGTAAATATGACAGTGTGAGAATATGTTTGTAGATATAGTGTGAATGTGTAAAGTGTACTGCTCTTACCCTTGGGTTTTTTAGGTTTGTGTGTTTTCTGGGATGTCTTTGGAGTCTTTTCATCGTCCAATTGACTGATGTCGATAATGTCTAGCAGGTTTTCTTCGCTTACAACTTGTATTTGAGAGTAGGGTTCCTTGCCTTCTTCTTCGGTGGTGTGAATTTGATAGAATTCGGGTTCGGGTGATACATCCTTTTTGAATGTACGGATTCTGGTCGTTTTCTTTTTGGGTTTTTTACCTTCATCAATGATTTGGGACTCAACAATTTCTTCGGGCAATTCTTCGATGGGAATGGGTTGAACTGGGAATTCATCGGTTGGCATCTCTTCAATGTTTACGGTAGCGACAGGAACATCATCGTCATTTTCGACAATTTGAATAGTTGTAATTTCGTCAGTGTCACTGTCCAAGGGTTTCTTGAATGACCTGGTCTTAATTGTTTTCTTTTTTGTTTTTCCGTCGGCAGTTTTAGTTTCGAATACTGTATGCAGTTCTGGCAACTCTAAAGATTCCATGACCTTTTCGTCGGGAGTATCTGTTTTATCGATTTTTTTAACAGTCACAATGTATCTAGGCTCTTCTCCTTCGTCTTCGACGATTTGAATTTCAGTAATTTCATCCTTATCACCAATTGGTTTCTTAATAGACTTCTTCTTAATTTTCCTTGTTTTAGTAGTTCCTTCTTTGTCAATGTAGTCTTCGGTAATTATTTCCTCGGGCAACTCCAAGACTGGAACCACCTTTTCTTCGGTCAATTCTGGGAATGGTTCAATGTAGTCCTCCACGGTTACCGTAGTAACCGGCTCCTTTTCGAATTCTTCTACGGTACGAATCTTAGTGATTTCCATTTTAGGACCCTTCATTTTTTTAATAACCTTAGTCTTGATAACGGTTTTGGTTAGCGTGCCATCTTCTTTTTGTGACATAACTACCGACTTCTGTTCTGGTAATTCCACAATTTTCTCTTCGTTGTCAGGCTGCTTAACTCGGACAACTCTCTTTAACTTAACTTGTCTAATCTCATCTTTAGGCACTGAAGATTCTTCAATGGTTATTGTGGTCTCCGGCTTTTCGCCCTCTTCCTCGACAGTCTCTACAGTCGTAGTTTCTTCCTTATCTCCTTTAACTTTCTTAATGACTCTTGTTCGGATCTTTTTCTTCTTTGCCGTTCCATCTTCTGACAAAGTTTCAACAACGCGTACCTCTTCTGGAAGTTCCGTGACCTCTGGTTGCTCTACAAGAGAAATTTTTTCAACTGTAACGGTTGTTTCTGGTTTTTTGTCATCTTCTTCAACGGTCTCAATCTTAGTTTTTTCTAGCTTGTCACCCTTGACCTTCTTAATGACTCGTGTGCGAATGGTCTTCTTCTTTGGTTTACCGTCTTCAGAAACAGTTTCAACAACACGTACTTCTTCAGGAAGTTCCTCAATTTCTTCAGGTTGTTTCTTGAAAGGTATCTCTTCAACAGTAACAGTTGTCTCTGGCTGTTTGTCATCTTCTTCAACTGTTTCAATCTTTGTGACTTCTTGCTTGTCACCCTTTACCTTCTTGATGACTCGTGTACGAATCTTTGTTTTCTTAGGCTTGCCATCTTCAGATATACTTTCGACAATTCTGACTTCTTCGGGAAGTTCCTTAATTACATCGACAGGAATTTCTTCAACGGTAACAGTTGTTTCCGGTTTCTTGTCATCTTCTTCGACAGTCTCAATCGTAGTAACTTCTTGCTTGTCACCCTTGATCTTCTTAACGACACGTGTGCGAATCGTCTTCCTCTTCGGCTTGCCGTCATCGGCCACAGTTTCAACAACACGTACTTCTTCAGGAAGTTCCTCAATTTCTTCAGGTTGTTTCTTAAAAGGTATCTCTTCAACAGTAACAGTTGTTTCTGGCTGTTTGTCATCTTCTTCAACTGTTTCAATCTTTGTGACTTCTTGCTTGTCACCCTTTACCTTCTTGATGACTCGTGTACGAATCTTTGTTTTCTTAGGCTTGCCATCTTCAGATATACTTTCGACAATTCTGACTTCTTCGGGAAGTTCCTTAATTTCTTCGATAGGAATTTCTTCAACGGTAACAGTTGTTTCCGGTTTCTTGTCATCTTCTTCGACAATCTCTATCTTAGTGACTTCTTGCTTGTCTCCCTTGATCTTCTTAACGACACGTGTGCGAATCGTCTTCCTCTTCGGCTTACCGTCATCGGCCACTGTTTCAACAACACGTACTTCTTCAGGAAGTTCCTCAATTTCTTCAGGTTGTTTCTTGAAAGGTATCTCTTCAACAGTAACAGTTGTCTCTGGCTGTTTGTCATCTTCTTCTACTGTTTCAATCTTTGTGACTTCTTGCTTGTCACCCTTTACCTTCTTGATGACTCGTGTACGAATCTTTGTTTTCTTAGGCTTGCCATCTTCAGATATACTTTCGACAATTCTGACTTCTTCGGGAAGTTCCTTAATTTCTTCGACAGGAATTTCTTCAACGGTAACAGTTGTTTCCGGTTTCTTGTCGTCTTCTTCGACAGTCTCAGTCTTAGTCACTTCTTGCTTGTCACCCTTGATCTTCTTAACGACACGTGTGCGAATCGTCTTCCTCTTCGGCTTGCCGTCATCGGTCACAGTTTCAACAACACGTACTTCTTCAGGAAGTTCCTCAATTTCTTCAGGTTGTTTCTTGAAAGGTATCTCTTCAACAGTAACAGTTGTCTCTGGCTGTTTGTCATCTTCTTCAACTGTTTCAATCTTTGTGACTTCTTGCTTGTCACCCTTTACCTTCTTGATGACCCGTGTACGAATCTTTGTTTTCTTAGGCTTGCCATCTTCAGATGTACTTTCGACAATTCTGACTTCTTCGGGAAGTTCCTTAATAACCTCGACAGGAATTTCTTCAACGGTAACAGTTGTTTCCGGTTTCTTGTCATCTTCTTCGACAATCTCTATCTTAGTGACTTCTTGCTTGTCTCCCTTGATCTTCTTAACGACACGTGTGCGAATCGTCTTCCTCTTCGGCTTACCGTCATCGGCCACAGTTTCAACAACACGTACTTCTTCAGGAAGTTCCTCAATTTCTTCAGGTTGTTTCTTGAAAGGTATCTCTTCAACAGTAACAGTTGTCTCTGGCTGTTTGTCATCTTCTTCAACTGTTTCAATCTTTGTGACTTCTTGCTTGTCACCCTTTACCTTCTTGATGACTCGTGTACGAATCTTTGTTTTCTTAGGCTTGCCATCTTCAGATATACTTTCGACAATTCTGACTTCTTCGGGAAGTTCATTAATTACATCGACAGGAATTTCTTCAACGGTAACAGTTGTTTCCGGTTTCTTGTCATCTTCTTCGACAGTCTCAATCTTGGTAACTTCTTGCTTGTCACCCTTGATCTTCTTAACGACACGTGTGCGAATCGTCTTCCTCTTCGGCTTACCGTCTTCGGTCACAGTTTCAACAACACGTACTTCTTCAGGAAGTTCCTCAATTTTTTCAGGTTGTTTCATGAAAGGCATCTCTTTAACAGAAACAGTTGTCACAGGTTGTTTATCATCTTCTTCAACTGTTTCAATCTTTGTGATTTCTTGCTTGTCACCCTTGACCTTCTTGATGACTCGTGTACGAATCTTTGTTTTCTTAGGCTTGCCATCTTCAGATATACTTTCGACAATTCTGACTTCTTCGGGAAGTTCCTTAACTACATCGACAGGAATTTCTGCAACGGTAACTGTTGTTTCCGGTTTCTTGTCGTCTTCTTCGACAGTCTCAATCTTAGTGACTTCTTGCTTGTCACCCTTGATCTTCTTAACGACACGTGTGCGAATAGTCTTCCTCTTCGGCTTGCCGTCATCGGCCACAGTTTCAACAACACGTACTTCTTCAGGAAGTTCCTCAATTTCTTCAGGTTGTTTCTTAAAAGGTATCTCTTCAACAGTAACAGTTGTCTCTGGCTGATTGTCATCTTCTTCAACTGTTTCAATCTTTGTGACTTCTTGCTTGTCACCCTTTACCTTCTTGATGACTCGTGTACGAATCTTTGTTTTCTTAGGCTTGCCATCTTCAGATATACTTTCGACAATTCTGACTTCTTCGGGAAGTTCCTTAATTTCTTCGATAGGAATTTCTTCAACGGTAACTGTTGTTTCCGGTTTCTTGTCGTCTTCTTCGACAGTCTCAATCTTAGTGACTTCTTGCTTGTCACCCTTGATCTTCTTAACGACACGTGTGCGAATCGTCTTCCTCTTCGGCTTGCCGTCATCGGCCACAGTTTCAACAACACGTACTTCTTCAGGAAGTTCCTCAATTTCTTCAGGTTGTTTCTTAAAAGGTATCTCTTCAACAGTAACAGTTGTTTCTGGCTGTTTGTCATCTTCTTCAACTGTTTCAATCTTTGTGACTTCTTGCTTGTCACCCTTTACCTTCTTGATGACTCGTGTACGAATCTTTGTTTTCTTAGGCTTGCCATCTTCAGATATACTTTCGACAATTCTGACTTCTTCGGGAAGTTCCTTAATTTCTTCGATAGGAATTTCTTCAACGGTAACAGTTGTTTCCGGTTTCTTGTCGTCTTCTTCGACAGTCTCAATCTTAGTGACTTCTTGCTTGTCACCCTTGATCTTCTTAACGACACGTGTGCGAATCGTCTTCCTCTTCGGCTTGCCGTCATCGGTCACAGTTTCAACAACACGTACTTCTTCAGGAAGTTCCTCAATTTCTTCAGGTTGTTTCTTAAAAGGTATCTCTTCAACAGTAACAGTTGTTTCTGGCTGTTTGTCATCTTCTTCAACTGTTTCAATCTTTGTGATTTCTTGCTTGTCACCCTTGACCTTCTTGATGACTCGTGTACGAATCTTTGTTTTCTTAGGCTTGCCATCTTCAGATACACTTTCGACAATTCTGACTTCTTCGGGAAGTTCCTTAACTACATCGACAGGAATTTCTGCAACGGTAACTGTTGTTTCCGGTTTCTTGTCGTCTTCTTCGACAGTCTCAATCTTAGTGACTTCTTGCTTGTCACCCTTGATCTTCTTAACGACACGTGTGCGAATCGTCTTCCTCTTCGGCTTGCCGTCATCGGCCACAGTTTCAACAACACGTACTTCTTCAGGAAGTTCCTCAATTTCTTCAGGTTGTTTCTTAAAAGGTATCTCTTCAACAGTAACAGTTGTCTCTGGCTGTTTGTCATCTTCTTCAACTGTTTCAATCTTTGTGACTTCTTGCTTGTCACCCTTTACCTTCTTGATGACTCGTGTACGAATCTTTGTTTTCTTAGGCTTGCCATCTTCAGATATACTTTCGACAATTCTGACTTCTTCGGGAAGTTCCTTAATTACCTCGACAGGAATTTCTTCAACGGTAACAGTTGTTTCCGGTTTCTTGTCATCTTCTTCGACCGTCTCAATCTTAGTAACTTCTTGCTTGTCACCCTTGATCTTCTTAACGACACGTGTGCGAATCGTCTTCCTCTTCGGCTTGCCGTCATCGGCCACAGTTTCAACAACACGTACTTCTTCAGGAAGTTCCTCAATTTCTTCAGGTTGTTTTTTGAAAGGTATCTCTAAAACAGTAACAGTTGTCTCTGGCTGTTTGTCATCTTCTTCAACTGTTTCAATCTTTGTGACTTCTTGCTTGTTACCCTTTACCTTCTTGATGACTCGTGTACGAACCTTTGTTTTCTTAGGCTTGCCATCTTCAGATATACTTTCGACAATTCTGACTTCTTCGGGAAGTTCCTTAATTTCTTCGACAGGAATTTCTTCAACGGTAACAGTTGTTTCCGGTTTCTTGTCGTCTTCTTCGACAGTCTCTATCTTAGTGACTTCTTGCTTGTCACCCTTGATTTTCTTAACGACACGTGTGCGAATCGTCTTCCTCTTCGGCTTGCCGTCATCGGCCACAGTTTCAACAACACGTACTTCTTCAGGAAGTTCCTCAATTTCTTCAGGTTGTTTCTTGAAAGGTATCTCTTCAACAGTAACAGTTGTCTCTGGCTGTTTGTCATCTTCTTCAACTGTTTCAATCTTTGTGACTTCTTGCTTGTCACCCTTTACCTTCTTGATGACCCGTGTACGAATCTTTGTTTTCTTAGGCTTGCCATCTTCAGATATACTTTCGACAATTCTGACTTCTTCGGGAAGTTCCTTAATTTCTTCGATAGGAATTTCTTCAACGGTAACTGTTGTTTCCGGTTTCTTGTCGTCTTCTTCGACAGTCTCAATCTTAGTGACTTCTTGCTTGTCACCCTTGATCTTCTTAACGACACGTGTGCGAATCGTCTTCCTCTTCGGCTTGCCGTCATCGGCCACAGTTTCAACAACACGTACTTCTTCAGGAAGTTCCTCAATTTCTTCAGGTTGTTTCTTGAAAGGTATCTCTTCAACAGTAACAGTTGTCTCTGGCTGTTTGTCATCTTCTTCAACTGTTTCAATCTTTCTGACTTCTTGCTTGTCACCCTTTACCTTCTTGATGACTCGTGTACGAACCTTTGTTTTCTTAGGCTTGCCATCTTCAGATATACTTTCGACAATTCTGACTTCTTCGGGAAGTTCCTTAATTTCTTCGACAGGAATTTCTTCAACGGTAACAGTTGTTTCCGGTTTCTTGTCGTCTTCTTCGACAGTCTCTATCTTAGTGACTTCTTGCTTGTCACCCTTGATTTTCTTAACGACACGTGTGCGAATCGTCTTCCTCTTCGGCTTGCCGTCATCGGCCACAGTTTCAACAACACGTACTTCTTCAGGAAGTTCCTCAATTTCTTCAGGTTGTTTCTTGAAAGGTATCTCTTCAACAGTAACAGTTGTCTCTGGCTGTTTGTCATCTTCTTCAACTGTTTCAATCTTTGTGACTTCTTGCTTGTCACCCTTTACCTTCTTGATGACCCGTGTACGAATCTTTGTTTTCTTAGGCTTGCCATCTTCAGATATACTTTCGACAATTCTGACTTCTTCGGGAAGTTCCTTAATTTCTTCGATAGGAATTTCTTCAACGGTAACTGTTGTTTCCGGTTTCTTGTCGTCTTCTTCGACAGTCTCAATCTTAGTGACTTCTTGCTTGTCACCCTTGATCTTCTTAACGACACGTGTGCGAATCGTCTTCCTCTTCGGCTTGCCGTCATCGGCCACAGTTTCAACAACACGTACTTCTTCAGGAAGTTCCTCAATTTCTTCAGGTTGTTTCTTGAAAGGTATCTCTTCAACAGTAACAGTTGTCTCTGGCTGTTTGTCATCTTCTTCAACTGTTTCAATCTTTGTGACTTCTTGCTTGTCACCCTTTACCTTCTTGATGACTCGTGTACGAATCTTTGTTTTCTTAGGCTTGCCATCTTCAGATATACTTTCGACAATTCTGACTTCTTCGGGAAGTTCCTTAATTTCTTCGACAGGAATTTCTTCAACGGTAACAGTAGTTTCCGGTTTCTTGTCGTCTTCTTCGACAGTCTCAATCTTAGTGACTTCTTGCTTGTCACCCTTGATCTTCTTAACGACACGTGTGCGAATCGTCTTCCTCTTCGGCTTGCCGTTATCGGCCACAGTTTCAACAACACGTACTTCTTCAGGAAGTTCCTCAATTTCTTCAGGTTGTTTCTTGAAAGGTATCTCTTTAACAGTAACAGTTGTCTCTGGCTGTTTGTCATCTTCTTCTACTGTTTCAATCCTTGTGACTTCTTGCTTGTCACCCTTTACCTTCTTGATGACTCGTGTACGAATCTTTGTTTTCTTAGGCTTGCCATCTTCAGATATACTTTCGACAATTCTGACTTCTTCGGGAAGTTCCTTAATTTCTTCGACAGGAATTTCTTCAACGGTAACAGTAGTTTCCGGTTTCTTGTCATCTTCTTCGACAGTCTCAATCTTAGTGACTTCTTGCTTGTCACCCTTGATCTTCTTAACGACACGTGTGCGAATCGTCTTCCTCTTCGGCTTGCCGTCATTGGCCACAGTTTCAACAACACGTACTTCTTCAGGAAGTTCCTCAATTTCTTCAGGTTGTTTCTTGAAAGGTATCTCTTCAACAGTAACAGTTGTCTCTGGCTGTTTGTCATCTTCTTCAACTGTTTCAATCTTTGTGACTTCTTGCTTGTCACCCTTTACCTTCTTGATGACTCGTGTACGAATCTTTGTTTTCTTAGGCTTGCCATCTTCAGATATACTTTCGACAGTTCTGACTTCTTCGGGAAGTTCCTTAATTTCTTCGACAGGAATTTCTTCAACGGTAACAGTTGTTTCCGGTTTCTTGTCATCTTCTTCGACAGTCTCAATCTTAGTGACTTCTTGCTTGTCACCCTTGATTTTCTTAACGACACGTGTGCGAATCGTCTTCCTCTTCGGCTTGCCGTCATCGGTCACAGTTTCAACAACACGTACTTCTTCAGGAAGTTCCTCAATTTCTTCTGGTTGTTTCTTGAAAGGTATCTCTTCAACAGTAACAGTTGTCTCTGGCTGTTTGTCATCTTCTTCAACTGTTTCAATCTTTGTGACTTCTTGCTTGTCACCCTTTACCTTCTTGATGACCCGTGTACGAATCTTTGTTTTCTTAGGCTTGCCATCTTCAGATGTACTCTCGACAATTCTGACTTCTTCGGGAAGTTCCTTAATAATCTCGACAGGAATTTCTTCAACGGTAACAGTTGTTTCCGGTTTCTTGTCATCTTCTTCGACAATCTCTATCTTAGTGACTTCTTGCTTGTCACCCTTGATCTTCTTAAGGACACGTGTGCGAATCGTCTTCCTCTTCGGCTTGCCGTCATCGGCCACAGTTTCAACAACACGTACTTCTTCAGGAAGTTCCTCAATTTCTTCAGGTTGTTTCTTGAAAGGTATCTCTTCAACAGTAACAGTTGTCTCTGGCTGTTTGTCATCTTCTTCAACTGTTTCAATCTTTGTGACTTCTTGCTTGTCACCCTTTACCTTCTTGATGACTCGTGTACGAATCTTTGTTTTCTTAGGCTTGCCATCTTCAGATATACTTTCGACAATTCTGACTTCTTCGGGAAGTTCCTTAATTTCTTCGACAGGAATTTCTTCATCGGTAACAATTGTTTCCGGTTTCTTGTCATCTTCTACGACAGTCTCAATCTTAGTGACTTCCTGCTTGTCACCCTTGATTTTCTTAACGACACGTGTGCGAATCGTCTTCCTCTTCGGCTTGCCGTCATCGGTCACAGTTTCAACAACACGTACTTCTTCAGGAAGTTCCTCAATTTCTTCAGGTTGTTTCTTGAAAGGTATCTCTTCAACAGTAACAGTTGTCTCTGGCTGTTTGTCATCTTCTTCAACTGTTTCAATCTTTGTGACTTCTTGCTTGTCACCCTTTACCTTCTTGATGACCCGTGTACGAATCTTTGTTTTCTTAGGCTTGCCATCTTCAGATGTACTTTCGACAATTCTGACTTCTTCGGGAAGTTCCTTAATAACCACGACAGGAATTTCTTCAACGGTAACAGTTGTTTCCGTTTTCTTGTCATCTTCTTCGACAATCTCTATCTTAGTGACTTCTTGCTTGTCTCCCTTGATCTTTTTAACGACACGTGTGCGAATCGTCTTCCTCTTCGGCTTACCGTCATCGGCCACTGTTTCAACAACACGTACTTCTTCAGGAAGTTCCTCAATTTCTTCAGGTTGTTTCTTGAATGGTATCTCTTCAACAGTAACAGTTGTCTCTGGCTGTTTGTCATCTTCTTCAACTGTTTCAATCTTTGTGACTTCTTGCTTGTCACCCTTTACCTTCTTGATGACCCGTGTACGAATCTTTGTTTTCTTAGGCTTGCCATCTTCAGATATACTTTCGACAATTCTGACTTCTTCGGGAAGTTCCTTAATTTCTTCGACAGGAATTTCTTCAACGGTAACAGTTGTTTCCGGTTTCTTGTCATCTTCTTCGACAGTCTCAATTTTAGTGACTTCTTGCTTGTCACCCTTGATTTTCTTAACGACACGTGTGCGAATCGTCTTCCTCTTCGGCTTCCCGTCATCGGCCACAGTTTCAACAACACGTACTTCTTCAGGAAGATCCTCAATTTCTTCAGGTTGTTTCTTGAAAGGTATCTCTTCAACAGTAACAGTTGTCTCTGGCTGTTTGTCATCTTCTTCTACTGTTTCAATCTTTGTGACTTCTTGCTTGTCACCCTTTACCTTCTTGATGACTCGTGTACGAATCTTTGTTTTCTTAGGCTTGCCATCTTGAGATATACTTTCGACAATTCTGACTTCTTCGGGAAGTTCCTCAATTTCTTCGACAGGAATTTCTTCAACGGTAACAGTTGTTTCCGGTTTCTTGTCGTCTTCTTCGACAGTCTCAGTCTTAGTCACTTCTTGCTTGTCACCCTTGATCTTCTTAACGACACGTGTGCGAATCGTCTTCCTCTTCGGCTTACCGTCATCGGCCACTGTTTCAACAACACGTACTTCTTCAGGAAGTTCCTCAATTTCTTCAGGTTGTTTCTTGAAAGGTATCTCTTCAACAGTAACAGTTGTCTCTGGCTGTTTGTCATCTTCTTCTACTGTTTCAATCTTTGTGACTTCTTGCTTGTCACCCTTTACCTTCTTGATGACTCGTGTACGAATCTTTGTTTTCTTAGGCTTGCCATCTTGAGATATACTTTCGACAATTCTGACTTCTTCGGGAAGTTCCTTAATTTCTTCGACAGGAATTTCTTCAACGGTAACAGTTGTTTCCGGTTTCTTGTCGTCTTCTTCGACAGTCTCAGTCTTAGTCACTTCTTGCTTGTCACCCTTGATCTTCTTAACGACACGTGTGCGAATCGTCTTCCTCTTCGGCTTGCCGTCATCGGTCACAGTTTCAACAACACGTACTTCTTCAGGAAGTTCCTCAATTTCTTCAGGTTGTTTCTTGAAAGGTATCTCTTCAACAGTAACAGTTGTCTCTGGCTGTTTGTCATCTTCTTCAACTGTTTCAATCTTTGTGACTTCTTGCTTGTCACCCTTTACCTTCTTGATGACCCGTGTACGAATCTTTGTTTTCTTAGGCTTGCCATCTTCAGATGTACTTTCGACAATTCTGACTTCTTCGGGAAGTTCCTTAATAACCTCGACAGGAATTTCTTCAACGGTAACAGTTGTTTCCGGTTTCTTGTCATCTTCTTCGACAATCTCTATCTTAGTGACTTCTTGCTTGTCTCCCTTGATCTTCTTAACGACACGTGTGTGAATCGTCTTCCTCTTCGGCTTACCGTCATCGGCCACTGTTTCAACAACACGTACTTCTTCAGGAAGTTCCTCAATTTCTTCAGGTTGTTTCTTGAAAGGTATCTCTTCAACAGTAACAGTTGTCTCTGGCTGTTTGTCATCTTCTTCTACTGTTTCAATCTTTGTGACTTCTTGCTTGTCACCCTTTACCTTCTTGATGACTCGTGTACGAATCTTTGTTTTCTTAGGCTTGCCATCTTCAGATATACTTTCGACAATTCTGACTTCTTCGGGAAGTTCCTTAATTTCTTCGACAGGAATTTCTTCAACGGTAACAGTTGTTTCCGGTTTCTTGTCGTCTTCTTCGACAGTCTCAGTCTTAGTCACTTCTTGCTTGTCACCCTTGATCTTCTTAACGACACGTGTGCGAATCGTCTTCCTCTTCGGCTTGCCGTCATCGGTCACAGTTTCAACAACACGTACTTCTTCAGGAAGTTCCTCAATTTCTTCAGGTTGTTTCTTGAAAGGTATCTCTTCAACAGTAACAGTTGTCTCTGGCTGTTTGTCATCTTCTTCAACTGTTTCAATCTTTGTGACTTCTTGCTTGTCACCCTTTACCTTCTTGATGACCCGTGTACGAATCTTTGTTTTCTTAGGCTTGCCATCTTCAGATGTACTTTCGACAATTCTGACTTCTTCGGGAAGTTCCTTAATAACCTCGACAGGAATTTCTTCAACGGTAACAGTTGTTTCCGGTTTCTTGTCATCTTCTTCGACAATCTCTATCTTAGTGACTTCTTGCTTGTCTCCCTTGATCTTCTTAACGACACGTGTGCGAATCGTCTTCCTCTTCGGCTTACCGTCATCGGCCACTGTTTCAACAACACGTACTTCTTCAGGAAGTTCCTCAATTTCTTCAGGTTGTTTCTTGAAAGGTATCTCTTCAACAGTAACAGTTGTCTCTGGCTGTTTGTCATCTTCTTCTACTGTTTCAATCTTTGTGACTTCTTGCTTGTCACCCTTTACCTTCTTGATGACTCGTGTACGAATCTTTGTTTTCTTAGGCTTGCCATCTTCAGATATACTTTCGACAATTCTGACTTCTTCGGGAAGTTCCTTAATTTCTTCGACAGGAATTTCTTCAACGGTAACAGTTGTTTCCGGTTTCTTGTCGTCTTCTTCAACAGTCTCAGTCTTAGTCACTTCTTGCTTGTCACCCTTGATCTTCTTAACGACACGTGTGCGAATCGTCTTCCTCTTCGACTTACCGTCATCGGCCACTGTTTCAACAACACGTACTTCTTCAGGAAGTTCCTCAATATCTTCAGGTTGTTCCTTGGAAGGTATCTCTTCAACAGTAACAGTTGTCTCTGGCTGTTTGTCATCTTCTTCTACTGTTTCAATCTTTGTGACTTCTTGCTTGTCACCCTTTACCTTCTTGATGACTCGTGTACGAATCTTTGTTTTCTTAGGCTTGCCATCTTCAGATGTACTTTCGACAATTCTGACTTCTTCGGGAAGTTCCTTAATAACCTCGACAGGAATTTCTTCAACGGTAACAGTTGTTTCCGGTTTCCTGTCGTCTTCTTCGACAGTCTCAATCTTAGTGACTTCTTGCTTGCCACCCTTGATTTTCCAAACAACGCGTGTGCGAATGGTCTTCTTCTTTGGTTTACCGTCTTCAGATATTGTTTCAATAACACGTACCTCTTCAGGAAGTTCCTCAACTTCTGGTTGTTTCTTGAAAGGAACTTCTTCAACAGTAACAGTTGTCTCTGGTTGCTTGCCATCTTCTTCAACTGTTTCAATCTTTGTGACTTCTTGCTTGTCACCCTTGACCTTCCTGATGACTCGTGTGCGGATCTTTGTTTTCTTTGGCTTGCCGTCTTTAGATATAGTTTCGACGATTCTGACTTCTTCGGGAAGTTCCTTAATTTCTTCGACAGGAATTTCTTCAACGGTAACTGTTGTTTCCGGTTTCTTGTCGTCTTCTTTGACAGTCTCAATCTTAGTGACTTCTTGCTTATCACCCTTGATCTTCTTAATGACTCGTGTGCGAATCGTCTTCTTCTTAGGTTTTCCATCATTGGATACAGTTTCAATCACTCGTACCTCTTCAGGAAGTTCCTCAACTTCTGGTTGTTTCTTGAAAGAAATCTCTTCAACAGTAACAGTTGTCTCTGGTTGCTTGCCATCTTCTTCAACTGTTTCAATCTTTGTGACTTCTTGCTTGTCACCCTTGACCTTCTTGATGACTCGTGTGCGGATCTTTGTTTTCTTTGGCTTGCCGTCTTTAGATATCGTTTCGATGATCCTGACTTCTTCGGGAATTTCCTTGATTTCTTCGACAGGAATTTCTTCAACGCTAACTGTTGTTTCCGGTTTCTTGTCGTCTTCTTCGACAATCTCAATCTTAGTGACTTCTTGCTTGTTGCCCTTGATCTTCTTAATGACACGTGTGCGAATAGTCTTCTTCTTTGGTTTACCGTCTTTAGATACGGTTTCAAACACACGTACCTCGTCAGGAATTTCCTCAACTTCTTCTGGTTGTTCCTTGAAAGGAACCTCTTCAACAGTAACAGTTGTCTCTGGTTGCTTGCCATCTTCTTCAACTGTTTCAATCTTTGTGACTTCTTGCTTGTCACCCTTGACCTTCTTGATGACTCGTGTGCGGATCTTTGTTTTCTTTGGCTTGCCGTCTTTAGATATCGTTTCGATGATCCTGACTTCTTCGGGAATTTCCTTAATTTCTTCGACTGGAATTTCTTCAACGGTAACTGTTGTTTCCGGTTTTTTGTCGTCTTCTTCGACAGTCTTAATCTTAGTGACTTCTTGCTTGTCGCCCTTGACCTTCTTAATGACACGTGTGCGAATGGTCTTCTTCTTTGGTTTACCGTCCTCAGATACAGTTTCAACAACACGAACTTCTTCGGGAAGTTCCTCAACTTCTTCTGGTTGTTCCTTGAAAGGAACCTCTTCAACAATAACAGTTATCTCTGGTTGCTTGCCATCTTCTTCAACTGTTTCAATCTTTGTGACTTCTTGCTTGTCACCCTTGACCTTCTTGATGACTCGTGTGCGGATCTTTGTTGTCTTTGGCTTGCCGTCTTTAGATATCGTTTCGATGATCCTGACTTCTTCGGGAATTTCCTTGATTTCTACGACAGGAATTTCTTCAACGCTAACTGTTGTTTCCGGTTTCTTGTCGTCTTCTTCGACAATCTCAATCTTAGTGACTTCTTGCTTGTTGCCCTTGATCTTCTTAATGACACGTGTGCGAATAGTCTTCTTCTTTGGTTTACCGTCTTTAGATACGGTTTCAAACACACGTACCTCTTCAGGAATTTCCTCAACTTCTTCTGGTTGTTCCTTGAAAGGAACCTCTTCAACAGTAACAGTTGTCTCTGGTTGCTTACCATCTTCTTCAACTGTTTCAATCTTTGTGACTTCTTGCTTGTCACCCTTGACCTTCTTGATGACTCGTGTGCGGATCTTTGTTTTCTTTGGCTTGCCGTCTTTAGATATCGTTTCGATGATCCTGACTTCTTCGGGAATTTCCTTAATTTCTTCGACTGGAATTTCTTCAACGGTAACTGTTGTTTCCGGTTTCTTGTCGTCTTCTTCGACAGTCTTAATCTTAGTGACTTCCTGCTTGTCGCCCTTGACCTTCTTAATGACACGTGTGCGAATGGTCTTCTTCTTTGGTTTACCGTCCTCAGATACAGTTTCAACAACACGAACTTCTTCGGGAAGTTCCTCAACTTCTTCTGGTTGTTCCTTGAAAGGAACCTCTTCAACAGTAACAGTTGTCTCTGGTTGCTTGCCATCTTCTTCAACTGTTTCAATCTTTGTGACTTCTTGCTTGTCACCCTTGACCTTCTTGATGACTCGTGTGCGGATCTTTGTTTTCTTTGGCTTGCCGTCTTTAGATATCGTTTCGATGATCCTGACTTCTTCGGGAATTTTCTTAATTTCTTCGACTGGAATTTCTTCAACGGTAACTGTTGTTTCCGGTTTTTTGTCGTCTTCTTCGACAGTCTTAATCTTAGTGACTTCTTGCTTGTCGCCCTTGACCTTCTTAATGACACGTGTGCGAATGGTCTTCTTCTTTGGTTTACCGTCCTCAGATACAGTTTCAACAACTCGAACTTCTTCGGGAAGTTCCTCAACTTCTTCTGGTTGTTCCTTGAAAGGAACCTCTTCAACAATAACAGTTGTCTCTGGTTGCTTGCCATCTTCTTCAACTGTTTCAATCTTTGTGACTTCTTGCTTGTCACCCTTGACCTTCTTGATGACTCGTGTGCGGATCTTTGTTGTCTTTGGCTTGCCGTCTTTAGATATCGTTTCGATGATCCTGACTTCTTCGGGAATTTCCTTGATTTCTACGACAGGAATTTCTTCAACGCTAACTGTTGTTTCCGGTTTCTTGTCGTCTTCTTCGACAATCTCAATCTTAGTGACTTCTTGCTTGTTGCCCTTGATCTTCTTAATGACACGTGTGCGAATAGTCTTCTTCTTTGGTTTACCGTCTTTAGATACGGTTTCAATCACACGTACCTCTTCAGGAATTTCCTCAACTTCTTCTGGTTGTTCCTTGAAAGGAACCTCTTCAACAGTAACAGTTGTCTCTGGTTGCTTACCATCTTCTTCAACTGTTTCAATCTTTGTGACTTCTTGCTTGTCACCCTTGACCTTCTTGATGACTCGTGTGCGGATCTTTGTTTTCTTTGGCTTGCCGTCTTTAGATATCGTTTCGATGATCCTGACTTCTTCGGGAATTTCCTTAATTTCTTCGACTGGAATTTCTTCAACGGTAACTGTTGTTTCCGGTTTCTTGTCGTCTTCTTCGACAGTCTTAATCTTAGTGACTTCCTGCTTGTCGCCCTTGACCTTCTTAATGACACGTGTGCGAATGGTCTTCTTCTTTGGTTTACCGTCCTCAGATACAGTTTCAACAACACGAACTTCTTCGGGAAGTTCCTCAACTTCTTCTGGTTGTTCCTTGAAAGGAACCTCTTCAACAGTAACAGTTGTCTCTGGTTGCTTGCCATCTTCTTCAACTGTTTCAATCTTTGTGACTTCTTGCTTGTCACCCTTGACCTTCTTGATGACTCGTGTGCGGATCTTTGTTTTCTTTGGCTTGCCGTCTTTAGATATCGTTTCGATGATCCTGACTTCTTCGGGAATTTCCTTGATTTCTTCGACAGGAATTTCTTCAACGGTAACTGTTGTTTCCGGTTTCTTGTCGTCTTCTTCGACAATCTCAATCTTAGTGACTTCTTGCTTGTTGCCCTTGATCTTCTTAATGACACGTGTGCGAATAGTCTTCTTCTTTGGTTTACCGTCTTTAGATACAGTTTCAAACACACGTACTTCTTCAGGAATTTCCTCAACTTCTTCTGGTTGTTCCTTGAAAGGAACCTCTTCAACAGTAACAGTTGTCTCTGGTTGCTTGCCATCTTCTTCAACTGTTTCAATCTTTGTGACTTCTTGCTTGTCACCCTTGACCTTCTTGATGACTCGTGTGCGAATCTTTGTTTTCTTTGGCTTGCCGTCTTTAGATATCGTTTCGATGATCCTGACTTCTTCGGGAATTTCCTTAATTTCTTCCACAGGAATTTCTTCAACGCTAACTGTTGTTTCCGGTTTCTTGTCGTCTTCTTCGACAGTCTCAATCTTAGTGACTTCTTGCTTGTCGCCCTTGACCTTCTTAATGACACGTGTGCGAATAGTCTTCTTCTTTGGTTTACCGTCCTCAGATACAGTTTCAACAACACGAACTTCTTCAGGAATTTCCTCAACTTCTTCTGGTTGTTCCTTGAAAGGAACCTCTTCAATAGTAACAGTTGTCTCTGGTTGCTTGCCATCTTCTTCAACTGTTTCAATCTTTGTGACTTCTTGCTTGTCACCCTTGACCTTCTTGATGACTCGTGTGCGAATCTTTGTTTTCTTTGGCTTGCCGTCTTTAGATATCGTTTCGATGATCCTGACTTCTTCGGGAATTTCCTTAATTTCTTCCACAGGATTTTCTTCAACGGTAACTGTTGTTTCCGGTTTCTTGTCGTCTTCTTCGACAATCTCAATCTTAAGGACTTCTTGCTTGTCGCCCTTGACCTTCTTAATGACACGTGTGCGAATGGTCTTCTTTTTTGGTTTACCGTCTTCAGATACAGTTTCTACAACACGAACTTCTTCAGGAAATTCCTCAACTTCTTCTGGTTGTTCCTTGAAAGGAACCTCTTCAACAGTAACAGTTGTCTCTGGTTGCTTGCCATCTTCTTCAACTGTTTCAATCTTTGTGACTTCTTGCTTGTCACCCTTGACCTTCTTGATGACTCGCGTGCGGATCTTTGTTTTCTTTGGCTTGCCATCTTTAGATATAGTTTCGACAATTCTGACTTCTTCGGGAAGTTCCTTAATTTCTTCGACAGGAATTTCTTCAACAGGAATTTCTTCAACGGAAACAGTTGTTTCCGGTTTCTTGTCGTCTTCTTCGACAGTCTCAATCTTAGTGACCTCTTGTTTGTCGCCCTTGACCTTCTTAATGACTCGTGTGCGAATGGTCTTCTTCTTTGGTTTGCCATCATTGGATACAGTTTCAACCACTCGTACCTCTTCAGGAAGTTCCTCAACTTCTTCTGGTTGTTCCTTGAAAGGAACCTCTTCAACAGTAACAGTTGTCTCTGGTTGCTTGCCATCTTCTTCAACTGTTTCAATCTTTGTGACTTCTTGCTTGTCACCCTTGACCTTCTTGATGACTCGCGTGCGGATCTTTGTTTTCTTTGGCTTGCCATCTTTAGATATAGTTTCGACAATTCTGACTTCTTCGGGAAGTTCCTTAATTTCTTCGACAGGAATTTCTTCAACAGGAATTTCTTCAACGGAAACAGTTGTTTCCGGTTTCTTGTCGTCTTCTTCGACAGTCTCAATCTTAGTGACCTCTTGTTTGTCGCCCTTGACCTTCTTAATGACTCGTGTGCGAATGGTCTTCTTCTTTGGTTTGCCATCATTGGATACAGTTTCAACCACTCGTACCTCTTCAGGAAGTTCCTCAACTTCTTCTGGTTGTTCCTTGAAAGGAACCTCTTCAACAGTAACAGTTGTCTCTGATTGCTTGCCATCTTCTTCAACTGTTTCAATCTTTGTGACTTCTTGCTTGTCACCCTTGACCTTCTTGATGACTCGCGTGCGGATCTTTGTTTTCTTTGGCTTGCCATCTTTAGATATAGTTTCGACAATTCTGACTTCTTCGGGAAGTTCCTTAATTTCTTCGACAGGAATTTCTTCAACAGGAATTTCTTCAACGGAAACAGTTGTTTCCGGTTTCTTGTCGTCTTCTTCGACAGTCTCAATCTTAGTGACCTCTTGTTTGTCGCCCTTGACCTTCTTAATGACTCGTGTGCGAATGGTCTTCTTCTTTGGTTTGCCATCATTGGATACAGTTTCAACCACTCGTACCTCTTCAGGAAGTTCCTCAACTTCTTCTGGTTGTTTCTTGAAAGGAACCTCTTCAACAGTAACGGTTGTCTCTGGTTGCTTATCATCTTCTTCCACGGTTTCAATCTTTGTGACTTCTTGCTTGTCACCCTTAACCTTCTTGATGACTCGTGTGCGGATCTTTGTTTTCTTTGGCTTGCCGTCTTTAGATATAGTTTCGACAATTCTGACTTCTTCGGGAAGTTCCTTAATTTCTTCGACAGGAATTTCTTCAACAGGAATTTCTTCAACGGAAACAGTTGTTTCCGGTTTCTTGTCGTCTTCTTCGACAGTCTCAATCTTAGTGACCTCTTGTTTGTCGCCCTTGACCTTCTTAATGACTCGTGTGCGAATGGTCTTCTTCTTTGGTTTACCGTTTTCAGATACAGTTTCAACAACACGAACTTCTTCAGGAAGTTCCTCAACTTCTTTTGGTTGTTTCTTGAAAGGAACCTCTTCAACAGTAACGGTTGTCTCTGGTTGTTTGTCATCTTCTTCCACAGTTTCAATCTTTGTGACTTCTTGCTTGTCACCCTTAACCTTCTTGATGACTCGTGTGCGGATCTTTGTTTTCTTTGGCTTGCCGTCTTTAGATATAGTTTCGACAATTCTGACTTCTTCGGGAAGTTCCTTAATTTCTTCGACAGGAATTTCTTCAACGCTAACAGTTGTTTCCGGTTTCTTGTCGTCTTCTTCGACAGTCTCAATCTTAGTGACTACTTGCTTGTCGCCCTTGACCTTCTTAATGACTCGTGTGCGAATGGTCTTCTTTTTTGGTTTACCGTCTTCAGATACAGTTTCCACAACACGAACTTCTTCTGGAAGTTCCTCAACTTCTTTTGGTTGTTTCTTGTAAGGAACCTCTTCAACAGTAACAGTTGTCTCTGGTTGCTTGTCATCTTCTTCCACAGTTTCAATCTTTGTGACTTCTTGCTTGTCACCCTTAACCTTCTTGATGACTCGTGTGCGGATCTTTGTTTTCTTTGGCTTGCCGTCTTTAGATATAGTTTCGACAATTCTGACTTCTTCGGGAAGTTCCTTAATTTCTTCGACAGGAATTTCTTCAACGGTAACAGTTGTTTCCGGTTTCTTGTCGTCTTCTTCGACAGTCTCAATCTTAGTGACTACTTGCTTGTCGCCCTTGACCTTCTTAATGACTCGTGTGCGAATGGTCTTCTTTTTTGGTTTACCGTCTTCAGATACAGTTTCCACAACACGAACTTCTTCTGGAAGTTCCTCAACTTCTTTTGGTTGTTTCTTGAAAGGAACCTCTTCAACAGTAACGGTTGTCTCTGGTTGTTTGTCATCTTCTTCCACAGTTTCAATCTTTGTAACTTCTTGCTTGTCACCCTTAACCTTCTTGATGACTCGTGTGCGGATCTTTGTTTTCTTTGGCTTGCCGTCTTTAGATATAGTTTCGACAATTCTGACTTCTTCGGGAAGTTCCTTAATTTCTTCGACTGGAATTTCTTTAACGGAAACAGTTGTTTCCGGTTTCTTGTCGTCTTCTTCGACAGTCTCAATCTTAGTGACCTCTTGTTTGTCGCCCTTGACCTTCTTAATGACTCGTGTGCGAATGGTCTTCTTCTTTGGTTTACCGTTTTCAGATACAGTTTCAACAACACGAACTTCTTCAGGAAGTTCCTCAACTTCTTTTGGTTGTTTCTTGAAAGGAACCTCTTCAACAGTAACGGTTGTCTCTGGTTGTTTGTCATCTTCTTCCACAGTTTCAATCTTTGTGACTTCTTGCTTGTCACCCTTAACCTTCTTGATGACTCGTGTGCGGATCTTTGTTTTCTTTGGCTTGCCATCTTTAGATATAGTTTCGAC
This sequence comes from Hydrotaea diabolus, assembly GCA_963513945.1. NCBI lineage: Eukaryota > Metazoa > Arthropoda > Insecta > Diptera > Muscidae > Hydrotaea > Hydrotaea diabolus. The sequence goes on from OY740719.1 coordinate 130,765,165, forward strand.
AATTCTGACTTCTTCGGGAAGTTCCTTAATTTCTTCGACTGGAATTTCTTCAACGGAAACAGTTGTTTCCGGTTTCTTGTCGTCTTCTTCGACAGTTTCAATCTTAGTGACTTCTTGCTTGTCGCCCTTGACCTTCTTAATGACTCGTGTGCGAATGGTCTTCTTCTTTGGTTTACCGTCTTCAGATACAGTTTCAACAACACGAACTTCTTCAGGAAGTTCCTCAACTTCTTTTGGTTGTTTCTTGTAAGGAACCTCTTCAACAGTAACGGTTGTCTCTGGTTGCTTGTCATCTTCTTCCACAGTTTCGATCTTTGTGACTTCTTGCTTGTCACCCTTAACCTTCTTGATGACTCGTGTGCGGATCTTTGTTTTCTTTGGCTTGCCATCTTTAGATATAGTTTCGACAATTCTGATTTCTTCGGGAAGTTCCTTAATTTCTTCGATAGGAATTTCTTCAACCGAAACAGTTGTTTCCGGTTTCTTGTCGTCTTCTTCGACAGTTTCAATCTTAGTGACTTCTTGCTTGTCGCCCTTGACCTTCTTAATGACTCGTGTGCGAATGGTCTTCTTCTTTGGTTTACCGTCTTCAGATACAGTTTCAACAACACGAACTTCTTCAGGAAGTTCCTCAACTTCTTTTGGTTGTTTCTTGTAAGGAACCTCTTCAACAGTAACGGTTGTCTCTGGTTGCTTGTCATCTTCTTCCACAGTTTCAATCTTTGTGACTTCTTGCTTGTCACCCTTAACCTTCTTGATGACTCGTGTGCGGATCTTTGTTTTCTTTGGCTTGCCATCTTTAGATATAGTTTCGACAATTCTGACTTCTTCGGGAAGTTCCTTAATTTCTTCGACAGGAATTTCTTCAACGGAAACAGTTGTTTCCGGTTTCTTGTCGTCTTCTTCGACAGTCTCAATCTTAGTGACTTCTTGCTTGTCGCCCTTGACCTTCTTAATGACTCGTGTGCGAATGGTCTTCTTCTTTGGTTTACCGTCTTCAGATACAGTTTCAACAACACGAACTTCTTCAGGAAGTTCCTCAACTTCTTTTGGTTGTTTCTTGAAAGGAACCTCTTCAACAGTAACGGTTGTCTCTGGTTGTTTGTCATCTTCTTCCACAGTTTCAATCTTTGTGACTTCTTGCTTGTCACCCTTAACCTTCTTGATGACTCGTGTGTGGATCTTTGTTTTCTTTGGCTTGCCATCTTTAGATATAGTTTCGACAATTCTGACTTCTTCGGGAAGTTCCTTAATTTCTTCGACAGGAATTTCTTCAACGGAAACAGTTGTTTCCGGTTTCTTGTCGTCTTCTTCGACAGTCTCAATCTTAGTGACTTCTTGCTTGTCGCCCTTGACCTTCTTAATGACTCGTGTGCGAATCGTCTTCTTTTTAGGTTTACCATCCCCAGATACAGTTTCGAAAACTCTAATTTCCTCAGGTAATTCTTGGACCAAACCTTCTTTCACCTCAATCGGAGTCTCATGTACAGTGACTGTAGTCTTTGATGGTTTTTCATCTTCTTCCACGGTTTCAATCTTAGTGACTTCTTGCTTGCCACCCTTGATCTTCTTAATGATGCGCGTGCGTATCTTTCTCTTCCTAAGTTTGCCTTCAGCAGACACGGTTTCAATTTCTCGTACCTCTTCGGGCAATTCTGTGATTTGTTGTGAAATTACTTGTGTTTCTGTGTGTTCTGGTGTGTGAGATGTTTGTGTGGTATCTGTATAATAGAATGTTAGGAGGGTTAGTCTGGTTAAACTTGGTCTGTGTTGGGCTTATTAATTGTGTATTATGTGTTTTTTGTTCTGGGGTTCGAATGGGGTCGGAAAAAGTATTACGCCATGTAGTAAACTCTAACTTAAGGTCTATGTACTTACCAGATGAGTGAGTTACCGTGTATGTTTTTGGTTTGACCGATGAATCAACATCGTCGTGTGACTCTGTAATTTCTGTGATTAAGTGAGATATGGGTAGAATTGTGTCGGCTGTGAGGAACTCTGAAAAGTTTACAATATTAACAACACTTTCGGCAAAGGGCTTTATCTGTGTGTGTGGAAGGTCTGTGGATGAAGTACTGTGTACAATGTTTGTTGTCACCGATCGCAGTTGATTCGGGGTTAGTGTGGGTGTGGAGATCACTTTGGTCTCCGGCTGTACTGTGGCTGGTGCCTTTATTTCACTCTCCAATATCAGCAGTGTGGTGTGTTGGAGTGCTTGTTTAGGTTCTATAATGGTGTGAGCAGTGTGTGTGGGAGTTGTTTGGTCCTGTATGGCCGACGGTGAATCTGTTGTAAGGTGTGTTGTGCTAAGGGCTGTGTGGAGCTCGTTAGGAGCCATATTAGGAGTTGAGTTATTACTGAGGGAAATGGGAGTAGTAAGTGAGTCTGTGTGCTCGAAGGTGACTACAATGCTACTGCTGTATGCTTGGTTTGGTGTAGTGGCTGGTTTAGCTTTTTGGGTCATCAGGAATTGTTGTGTTTGAGTGCTTTCGTTTGGAATAACTTGAGTTTTATCTAGATACATACTGTGTGTTTGTATTTCTGTAAGCGGCTGCTGTAGGTTTGGTTTCTCCAGTTCCAAATTCCCCACTACGGCAGATGGCTGTTGCCCCGTGATGGCGCTTGTACACAGTTGGCCTGTTGTATCAGTTATGGCAACATTTGCCTGGTGTTGTGTTTCGTCTGTTGGCGACAGTTGTTTGATAGTTTCGAATGGTGTTATTGTGCTAATTGTCAAGTTTTCATTGTGTTCTTGTGAGTGGACTGGTAGTGTGTGACTCTTTGTTTGGACAGCATCCAAAGCGCCAATCGCCGAATCGGCTACGATTTCTTCGGTGAGAGAAGCCTTTAGTTCAGAGAGGGCAATCGATGATTTTAAAACTTCCGAAAAGGGTTTGAAATCTCCACTATCCCCACCTACAGTCTCGTAAGTTTGTACGGTAGATGTTTGCAGTTGTTTTTTCTCACTGTCAACTGTAACGGTTTGAAGTTGATGATATTTTTCTGACTTTGACTGCAAACTGCTGGTGTCTTCATAAGTAATGGTGGATTGCACTGTCTGCGCTTGGAGTTTTGGAGTATCCTTAGTGATATAAGCATAGGCTGTTTGTCTTTTATCAAGTTCATACGACTCGGTTATTGTAGTGACTCCCATGTTTTCTTCGGTTATCAAAGCATTTAAGCTCTCATGAATGAGGGTAGCGTTGTCAGATTTAATTGTCAGCGGCTGAACCTGGGACTCTTTCGTGTATACAGGTTCGTCTAAAATTATCTTGACTTCGTTTTTGGTAGCCACCGCTACGGAAATGCTAGCAGTTTGAGTACGAATATCGGGAATGTCCCTCAGAGGTGTTGTTCCTTCACAGGTTACAACTTCAGTCACAGTCCTTTCACTGTGTTGTGGGCTTGGTGAAGATTCAACAATTCGCTCCGCTTTTGTGCTCTCGGTTAAAGAAACAGTTTCTTTTTCAAATGCAACCATCGAGGAGACCGTTTGTACTTTCGTAGAGCTTTCGCTTAAGGCTGTGGTCGCTAGGTGTTTTTCTGTCAAAACTGCTTTAATATTTTCTATATTCTCCACTGGGGTGACCTCACTTATGATCATTTCTTGCTTGGTATCGCCGAGTTTAGTTTTCGCCTGATGACTGTCACCGGCGAATGAAGGTAGTTCTGATTCTTTGTGCATTATGGTGTCCATGTGCTGCAAATGTATTTGTTTCAATGTGTCGTCGGTAAGAGTTTTGGCCTTTATGGTCGTAGGTTGCGCGGTCTGAAAATTTGTTGCCTCTTCGTAGGCTGTGGGCTTGGTTGTAACGGTTTCTCGCAGCATTCCTTCAATAAATGATTTAGCGACATCTTCGTTTGGTGCAAACGATATTATTTCTGTTTCTCTAAGCAAAGTATCCTGTAGAGCGTGAATATTTATTGACTTGAAGAGCTCTTCAACAGTACGATTTGCTTGAGCGGGACCTTTAGTTTCGCTATCAAATTTGCCGGACTCTTCCAAGGGTTGAACTGCCGTAACTGTTACCTCCCTTTGAAAACCTTCAATGTTGGCGGTTGCTGTTGCTGTGACATTTTGTAGTTTGTGTGTCTCTTTTGTGCTTTCTTGTGGTTTAACTTCTTCCACCACCGGCAGGGTTAGCTGCGTCGTAGGTGATGATACTTTCAAATTTTCTATTGATATAGGCTTGTCAGTTTGCAAAACACCTTCCATTTCCGCTGTTTGGGGACTTTCGGTTATTGTGGCGTGACTGGCCACATGATCGATGCCGGCGTGTAACGGACGGGGCAAATGCTGCTGGAGTGTCTCAGTTAGACTGTCCAATATTTGTGATTTATCCGTGGTACCAATAACCAAATTACGTTCGTCGGTGGCCAATTTTGCAATGTGCTTTTCTGTATCGACATGCTTTAAGATACCGGTGTTTTCCAAAAGGTCTGATTTGAAAGTCAATGGTATATTGTGTTTGCCGGCCATTGATGACAAAGCCATTTTTGCACTGTCTCTTGTTGCTTCAAATAATTGCCCTTGTTCCATGATCATTGGACCGCTTTCTACAATGGCATAGCTGGAGGTTTCTACTAAGGTATCGGTTAGTTTCTCTTCATTCACTGATGTAGGAATTTCCGGTCGAACACCTTCAAATGCCACTGTTTCTGAGGTTATAGTCTCTGTTAAGATGTCACGACCTAATTTGGCCTGAGCAGCTGTGGATCTCTGTTTCTGTATTTCAGCCGTAGAGTCTTCTTGTTGTACATTCTCTTGCAGGGCAACTTTTAATGTAGTGTCATGTGATGTCATCTGCGCTGTACCCTTTACATAGTCCCTAGGTGTGAAGTCATCCGCAGATTCTAATACTGCTTCCGTTTGTACTAATGGTAAATGAGTCTGGGCACTCAATTGTATGTGGGCCTCCTGGGGCTTCAGTGCTTCCGTTAAAGTTAAGTCTTGTTCTCTCTCATAGGCTTCAACGGTTTTTACATAAACCTCACGATGTCTTTCAATGTCCATTACTTGGTCCATTGCTTCCAGAGAGGGTATACCTTTAAAGCTGCCCGAAGTTTCATAGGATGACTCTTCTTTTGTTACGGCTGCTTTGTGCGGTTCAGAACTCATTTTTGGCTTTGCTAAACCTTCGGCTGGTGTCCTAAACTCAGCATCAGTAAATTCCTTTTCTGTGGCTGTAACTTCGGCGATGTCTAGAGCGGCACGATTTTCAACCATCGAAATCTTTGTTAAACTGGTGCCGTTAAAGCGTTTAGCGTCATATGAAGCCACAGAATCCATGCCTTGCATCTCTGTACTGAGGGCAGATGTAATGTTTTGATCGAACGTATAGTGGGCGTATTGATGGGTTATGTCTTGAGGCGTTATATTTTCAGGACGTTCTATGGGCTGTTCGCTGAATGCCTGTGCTATACTCAGAGGATTTGTAGTAGAGACTGTCGCCTCTTTACCCAATGGCTTCTCAGAGACTTCCAGCATCATTTCCTTGTCATGTGATTGAGTTATCATCAACTCTAGAGGTAGCATCACATCAATATTAGTGTGTGAGTGCTGCAGGTCTGGTTGTTTCTCTACTTGTATATCTGCGGTTAAATCTAATGTGATCTGACTCCATGTTTGAGGAGCGTGCTGGGGTACAATGATGGGTATGACAGTAGGCTTTTCCGTTTGGATTTTAATATTATTTGCCTCCGAACTCTCCAGTATTATAGCCTCGGACGTTTGTAAATATTTGAGGCTATGCTCGCCTTGCTGCATTACGGCCTGGCGTGTAAGAGGTTTCTCTAATGTAGGTTGATCAGAAAGACCTTCGGAAATGTTTACCTCGTATATTTCTAGGTTTGTGGTAGTATGACTCAATTCGGGCTTAATGTTAACACCGCATGGTTTATCGGTGTTGGGCATGTCTGTGCCTGTTTCCATGAGAGTGGGCGTAAAGGATATACAAGCAATGTTGGCGTCTACATTGGGATGGGCATTCCAGGACTCCGGTTGTTTCGTGTGCAATGGGCTGGTGCCAATCTCAGCAGCGACAATATCAATGTTAAGAGCCTTCTGTTCGTTGTGCGTGGACCTTTCATCTGCCTTCTGTAGCTGAGGCTGCTCGTAAGATTTGAGAAATTCTTCTGCTTCTATTGGCTGTTGGGACACAACGTACAGAGCGTTGGAATTTTCGGTTAAAGTGGCCTGAACCGGGCTATGCGTTTGTGGTGTGATTGTTTCTAGGTCAGCTTCTTTCTCATGTGCTTCCACCAGGCCTATGCCCGCTACTATGGCCGTAACATCTAGGCTGATCTTGCCTTGTTGGAATAAGGGCATCTTAAAGTCATGTTCTGGAAATGATTCAAACGGTAGGTCTTCGTGGGCTTCTACGACAGTGCTGCCACTTGTTAAAGTTCTCTTAACTGAATGTACAATGCCGATTTCGGGTATATCCAGCTTGTCGGTGGACTCGGAAGTTATGGTGGTAGATACTTGGTTAGATAGTAGATTGGGTATTTGACCTTGAACTTGTGCCTTTGCTTCCAAGGGCTCGGATGCATGCATTTCTTGGGGTTTAGCTTCATCTATGAATTCAAATTTACGCGTAAGGTGTGACATTTCAGCGAGCTGTACCGATGCATGTTTGCCATCTGCGTGGTACAGAGTTTTAAGTTCCTCGACAGGGCTTTGAACATCGGGCTGCGAGGCATGCACACCTTCGAGGACAATAAGTTTATCGGTAGCCCTAAATGTTGTTTCCGGTTTTTGGGTGGCGACATTTTGTACCGTTTCCGCTGGTTTTGTTTCGGTTATTTGCAATGCATTAGAAACATCGTGCGCTGTTTGGGCTGCCTTAATGGCGCATAATTTAAGCTGATCTACCGAACCTCCTGCAGTCTCAACCGTAAACTGTTCCTGGGACTTAACAGACTTGTGCTCAACAAATGTCGTTCGAGTTGTTTCCATTGGATGTTCCTTTGGTATCTTTAATTTTGCTTCGCTGTCATGGCTTATAACCGTGGCGATTTCAATACTAGATTCTGCAGTGACAACACTTTGTGCTATTTCTATGTTTTTGGGTTTATCTAGAGACACTTCTCTGCCCGTTATCTCGCCACAGACGACTTCCTCCACAACAAGACCAGTTTGTGGTGTTAAGTCCGTTACAAGATGGCTGCTGCTGACAACGTGAGGCCTTTCTTCGACCAGTTTACCAATATTTTCCGTTACAGTTACCACCTGCTGCTGCTGCGCTTGCAGCGGCACTACGTGAGAGTAGGCATGTTGTTCCAATGAAGTGGTACGCGTATCATCTTTTGCTCTCTCCTCAACCGTGGGCCGTTCCACCAGCAAGGACTTGTGCTCTGTCAAGTCCCGACTAAGTTTTGCTCTGACTGTCCTAGGTTTGAGTGGAGCCAATTTACTCGGCGCTTGTTCAATGCGTTGCTCCTCAACATTAGGTGCTTTCAGTTCTACTCCCTCAACAGATTCACTTACAATTTCCTTGAGCTTTTTAATTGATTTAACTCGATCTTCTGCTCCCAGGGTCTGATATTCTTCTTGGACTACAACATTCTGTTGCGATATCAATGTCTCATGTGCAGTTGCCTCTCTGGGCAAGGCCGCTGGTGACATCAAGAGCAGCTCGGTTAGAGCGGTAGTCTCAAGGGACTCCCGCGGTAGTGATTGTAGCGACAATGTTTCGAATGTCGGAGTGACAATGTCTTCCACACTTTCAACTGCGGTCGGTTCTATTTCGCGAGCATGTCTTGTTTGCTTTCGGCTGACACTCTGGTCTAGGACGACAATGGTTTCCTGCTGCTCCTGTACATGTTTAAGTTTTTTTTGCCTTTTCGTTTTCTTGTCCATTTGAATGGATAGTTCCTGTTCTGTTTCCTGTATGTATTGGATTTGTTCATGTTGTATTTGTTCCTGAACCTGGACTTGTTGTTCAACTTTTTGTATAAATTGTTGTTTTTCTTGTAGTTGTTGTTCCACTAATGTTGTTTCTGTGAATTGTGATTTGTAAGCAAATAAAACTAAATTTTCGGTTTACGCTTTTTTTGTTCGGTACAACAAGTCAAAATAATTTAGTTTTAATGTTTACTTTGTTTTCATTTAATATTCTTTTAGTACTGTACAGCGACAATGACAAGAGAATGGGAAGTTATTAACGAACTAATTCAGTGGAAACTAGTACCTCTGGGAGAGGTATGAACAAGTTACACACTACATTCAATACAATACTTTGAAATTACTGAGACTCTATGGGTTTCTTTTCTTTTTTATTAGTTTTTGATTGTTAGTATAAGCGACAGAGAAACAGACAAACATTTTCATTTCAATTTGTAGGGTTTTAGATTTTCAACATATTTTGTATGGCCGGCACACAGTTTTTGCGGTTCCTATTAGCGGCGGATCGGCTTGAGGAAAGTATTGCAATTTTTAGTAATCAAGTTATGGATTGACTTTACGGAAAATAAAAACGAATTGATATCAAGGGACCAGCGGCTTCAAACGAAGTTTTGTTTAGCGACATTTAATTTGAATTATCGTATGTCGCTGGATACATTTCGGTGGGAAGAGTGTTTTTAACATACGATTAGCACAGCTGATTAACGAATTATCTATGTAAAGTGTTGTACAATCGGTAGACCCAAAAAAAAACAAATAAAATACGAGGTAACTCGACTTTGACCTCGGAATTGAGGTCACTTATCTTGAAGGTGTACTTCCTGTAGTAGTTCATATAGTAACATAAAAGTGGTGTTTTAGCTTAAGTATCGATTACTAATACTGGTAAGAAAAACAGCAATAGATAAGTTATTCATTAAGAAAAAGCGGCAATTTTGATCGTGTCTAAAAAAAAATCCGGATGTACGAGCCATAGCCTATTCATAGATCAAATATCAAATATCAGCCTCTTACCAGGCTTGGTACTAAAAAGATCACAAAAATTAGTTTGCTAACATTTTTTATTAAGAATCGAGTACAGCAGGACTTTTCCTGTCGATATGGTCAAAACGCAAACATCCGTTCCACCATTGCTTGAGGAAAATAATAGACCTGACTCCGAGAAACACCAGCGTTCCCCCATGCATGAAAAGAAACTCCAAGCCACATCTTGGAGCATTCACCAAGCTGTTCTAGTTTTAAGGAGGATTGTGAGCTTTATAAGGAGTATGATAGGTTTCAATGCACTTTTCACTGTGGAATGTATTCGTTGCTTTAGTCAGCAACGGCCGCCTTATCAGAATCCGGTGTGGGTTTACATACTGTAGAAGAATTTGTGTTCATTCATATTTCCTTACAAAATGACTTATGTGTTCAACGAGAAGTTTTAAAATGAACTTTTATTACATTTTTGTATATCTTGAAATTTTAACTTTTTGTCGGAGTTTTTTACTCCAAAACTCCGACTCCTCATCCGTGAATCTGAGATGATTGGTACACTTTAACGTGGGCTAAGCTGAAATGTTTTTGGTTGTTGCAGTTACCTCAAACCTAACCTGTTCCACAGAATGCTGTAAGGAATAATAGTAGTAGGGTACATACAGGGCTGTCATAGAAACCAATGTTGTCACAATTGGTTTTGAAAACGATAAGAAAAAAATGCTTTGGTGTCATGAAAACCAATTTGATCGGTTTTATCAGCAACAGCTAATTCGAACATTGGTTTTATTTACATTCGAAATGGACAAAACCAATTTCGTTTTATGACACCAAATGAAATCAACATTGATTTGCAGGGTACTTTCTGCCATGGCTCATATGTCTAGCTTTTATCTATATACACTTTTAGAAAGATTTGAGGCTTCGCAACGGCTGGGCATTAAAAAAAGCTCTGTATTCAAATTTACCTAAGATTTCTGGTTTCGTTCGGAAAAAAGAATTTTTATTTATTGTGCAAATGCTCTGAGATACTCGACATTCACAATTTTGCAATACTTTCCGCCAGCGCCACCATATCGTTGCAAAAAGAATTTTTTGTATTCACATGTACCTAAGGGCAAACTTACCTCTGTAGCGGAAGATTTGATTTTGTTTGGTCTCTACTAAATCCGTAAGTTTAAAATTGTCACGTTTAACAACAGGCTTGTTTTTACAGCGAATAGTTGGCGAGCGAGCTTTGTTTGTGTATTGCTTATTTTGTGTGATTATAATAGGATAAGTTTAAATAAAGTTTCATACGTAAGAGTTCTTAAGGCTTCTTTGGTGGATGATGGCGAGAGTTCAAGTAGTAAAGTTCGACTAAAGCTTATATGACAACAGAATATTTAAGCGATAAAGCGGTTAAACTCTGACAGCTTGAAATAAATTGGAAACAAAGTTAAATAGATTAGTAGTTTAATAAATTGGTGGCAAAATCGGTTGCGAGGATATAACAATACTTGGGCCTGGAAATAGTTTTAAAAATTTTATTAGCTGTGGTAGTTCGTATTAGGTTCAGATATTAACGTCGACGTGGGTAGGAGATAAGTGTCGACTGTTGGATTCGATTAGTGATTAAAAAAAAGATTTAAGTTTTTTTCTCGTAAATAATATTTTGTGTTTTTTTTTACTAAAAATTAGTGTTTTATTTTAGAGAGAGAGAGAAAGCAAGAGTTACACAGAGATATTTTGAAATTGTTTATGTTTGTCATTTGGAAACTATGTTGGACGGATGGTTTTTTTTTTGAAATTCATATATAAAAAAGTGGGTTTTGATGTTTGTTGTGGTTGTTGTTGTTTTTTGTGGATTATTTATCATTAAGGTTTTCAGGTTGGATTATTTTTCACAGTGGTTCTGAATCTTCTATTTGCAAACCTTCTTCGACGATTATCGTACGTTCCTCGACGATTGTTTCCTCTGTTTGAGGATTGTTGTTTGGCAATTATGATTAAAACAAAAAGCGGCCAGTTGGAAGCGGTTTTAAGCAATAATGTCAGAAAGGTGGGCGAGCGATTGGTTTTTGGCAAAAAAAAAATAAAATATGAAAATTAATAAATTGCAGGCGAAACTAGCTAGCAAAGCCAAAACATATTCAAATGCTTTTCAAGCCTTCTTATATACTTACCAATTTTAATGTGAGTCACAGCTTCTCGACTTTCAAAAACGTGTGTCGTTTCGACAGTCCTCTGTACAGATTGTTTTCGATTGTTTTTTTTGTTATTTATTTTGTTTTTTTTTTGGCATGAAAATAATTTAAATTTAATTATAAACGTATTGTTTATGTCTCAGAGATCAGTAAAAAGAAACGCAAACACGCAACACAACAATAAATATAAACAAATGAAACCACTAACAAAATACACATATCAACTACTTTGAACAACTTTTACAAAGTTATCCTATTCTTTCTATATCTTTGCAGCAAACTTATTCCCATTGGATCTTTGCATCACAAATTAATTGGGTCTCTTATAGTCGTACTGGTTGCTTTGGACAGGAAACTTTATAACATGAGTGCCAACATTTGTAAGTGGCTTAGAGAAATCGCATCGCTTGAAAGTAAATAAACCAGACAGTATGAATTTTGAGTCACTTTTATCATGTCCCATCCGATTGGTAATCTTTTGAGTATTATACTCGTAATTGATTTTTGCGATTTCTTGGGATAATACTCGGAGTTGGATCAGAATATGTAATACATGAAACCCTTCCTTTTTATTTTTTATGATTTTTTTTTTTATAAATTTCAAATGGTCAAAAAATGTATTTTTGGAATGTACTAAAATTCTAACTGTTCAAGAAGGGACTGATTGTTTTGTACGAAATTTGGGGTATGTGAAAGAGAACTTTAAGATTAATCTTATGTAACCAAATTTTTAATTATAAAAATTTTATTTGGATGGTTTATTTGTAAGAGTATGTAGACTATGAACCCGGCCTGGTCGATGTTAAGACATGCACAATATCACATGCAATATTTCGTTGAAATTTGTCTCAAAAGTTCGTTTGGACCCCAAACAAAATGTTACATTTGTATGGAAGCTATTTCAAAACAAAGACCGATCCCATTAATTTGTAACAATGCTTATCTTAAATGCAAGACTATGCCACAAACCAAATTTCATTGGAATCTGAATAAATTTGATGCTATTAGGCAGCTTAGACACTAAATCGGGAGGTATATTTGTCTGCGGGCTATATCAAAACGACCGATCTTAGCGATTTTTAACAATGTTTGTAAGTAAATTTACGCCACAAACCAAATTAAAGTTGGATTGATCTGGTCAAAATTTACCGATATTTGTTCTGCACGTGAATAAGCGACAAAACCGAAGTTATTTAATTCTACTTACATTTGAGTTTATTTTAACTTGGCGGTTTTAAGTAAACAGAATTAAGTTAAACAGAATTTTAAATTAAACTTTTAATGGGCCTACGAGTATCACATTTAATTTTCGAGCGTTATAAACATTTTCACAAAGACATTCCCCTGCAGTGCATTGTGTTGAGGGTATAGAAACTATGTATAAGGGTTTTCAATTAGCCTTTGTTTAAAAATAAAATTCGTATCTTTGTACGCTACTTTTTTTTGTGTTGAAATGATTTATACTCGTATGTCTTACTACCCTTCGTCTAAGAATGGAATTTGTTCTTTTTCAATAAATGTTACAAACTCAGTTCGTTCAAATGCAAAAACTGTATTAATTAATTATGCATTTTTTTTAGAGGGACGCGAATTTTTATAAGTTGCTTATTTCTAAAAATTATTTAAAAAAGACTGGAGCAAAATGGAAGCTCCAGTTCAGACATTCGCTAATGCGAATGACGACAAGCCATGATTTTTAGTTGAAATAGTATTTTTCACTCAATGGAAAAACCCCATTACAAGATCCCTCCGAAGTTTTGAACTTTTTAAAATAATGAAAAAGGAGATAGGGTTAAATATTAGCCAACAATTAAAAGGTGGAAACTAGGGAACTCGAAGGCTTGTTTAGGGTAGTGAATATATTGAATATCGCTGGCAAGAATGTATCAAGCTGTAAAGAGACTATGCTGAGAATTATTTCTCCTTAGGTTAACTTATTTGTATAGCTGTCAAACTATCGAAAGTCACCTTATCCAATGGTTCGATAGGTTTAGTCAACACTTTCGGATAATTATGTATATATGGGTAATCCATCTAGAGGTATTTTTTTAGAACAAAAACAAAAAAAAATATAAAAATTCAAATCAAGTGTGGAATGTTTATTGGTAATTTGAAAGGACATGTTATGGCATTTATTTTTTGAATATAATTTTCTTCAAATGTTGGCCGCAACTACGCCTCAGGGTTTCCATTCTGAGGGTCCGATTTTGGATGACTCGTTCGAGAATTTCGACCGGTATGGCTTTAATGACATGTAATGTTGGCTTCCAAAACCTGAAGCGTAGCTGGTTTGTTAGCATAGACTTTGGACTTTACGTAACCCCAAAGAAACCGTTCTGTTGATACCAAGTGTCGTCCAGATTACGGGCTTTAATTTCAGATGGCATAATGATCAATATCATGGCGCGATAGCGAGCACCATTCACGGTTACGTTCCGGCCATCATCATTTTTGAAAAAATACCACCAGCTTATAAACCGCACCAAACCGTGGTTTTCTCTGGGTATAATGGCACCTCTTCAACCTCTTCTTGTTGCTCTTCAGCCCAAATAAGGCAATTTTGTTTATTGACTTTGCCGTTGAGCCAGAAATGGGCCTCATCACTGAACAAAATCTTGGTCGAAAACAGCGGATCTTCCCGTTTCTCATCGAACGCTCATTTCCATAATACAATTGCCAACATTTGAGGGTAATTATTTTCAAAAAAATAAATGACATAAAATGCCCTTTACCAGTAAAGATTCCACACTTGATTTCAATTTTTATATTTTTTTTTGTTCTGAAAAAATACCTCTAGATGGATCACTCTATATATACATGTATATACCATGTATGATTGTATTATTGTACAAAATCAATGTTTGGAAGAAAATCATTTTACAAAGACATTTAAAAAAACTAAAAAAATATTTTATTTAGAGCTGAAAAACTTGAATATGCCTATATCGGCTTGTCCGACTATGAAATACCCCACACTCTGTTAGTCAGAAGTTCCCGCGACTCTGTTGTTTTAGCAAGTTCGGACATAATACGTAGGCGGGACATAAAAAGTAAGGACTTTATAAAAACATAGACCGCTAGAGTTTATTTTGCTAGGAATAGTTTTAGGTGTTACCCGTACTAAATGTGCTATGTTTTATTTAGATAAATCGGAATTAAAGTGTATCCTGCATACAAGGGACTTTAAACGAAAGGGTAATTTGTATGAGGGTTATATCAGTAGGTTACACTAAATCACTAAAATAAATTTGAGCGCAATCGGATTTTATTTGTGACTTCTGGAGCGACGGACCTTTAACTCGGGTGGCACCTCTGTGTGTAACTATATGAAAAGACTATTCAAAAACATTAATCGATATGGTCCTATTTTATAGAAATGGTCCTAAAACTTAAAGGCCTTGTGCAATGTTCTATGCTAAACTTGAGCTTTGGGAAGTAACTATGTATGAAGACCATAAAAAAATATAAAGCAATATGCTCCAGGTTTTCCAGAATTTATAGTTGGTCGTTAAAAACGAACCAGCGCCAGGTCTTCAAAAAGGGAGGATAGCCCTTCACAAATCGGGAGGCTTGCGAGGGGTTATTTTAAAAACATAGATCCGTAAGTATGTATAAGTAATTATTTATTTAAGGTCCGACCACTTAAAAGTGCCTAACAAATGTTCTATTAAGTCTACAGCCATCATTCTAGCCATTAACATTCATACTTATCGTGACTAAGTACTAAAAAGTCTAAAACAACAAAATTTCTAAACATTTTGCTAAGATTCAAATACTAATGGACGTTTCCTTTAAACAAAATTATCAGTACTATCGATGGTTTGACAGCTGTACTACCGTTGGTATCACTCTTTTTATTTTTCATACTCATGAGACTATTTTACAGCACCTAAGTAGTTACGATAACTGCTGCGAGTTGTACTGGACGGTATATAACAGGAACTAGACATTTTTTTTGGTACGGTCTCTACAAATGGCCCACACAAAGGCTATGTTAGAGACTTTAATGTTCTAAGATACTTCAATACTCGGTACCTTAACTTATTGGTAAAGGGCAGCACCAGTTTTTATAACTTGAATTTTTCATTTGTCTCGTTCGTTTTTGTAACACGAACTGAGCTAGGTACTATGTTTCACTTGAGTTAAATTGAATTTACAATATGGGCTTAAGAGCCGCAGGACATCCAATCGGAAGGAACCTTTGTAAAGGAGATATTTAAAAACATGTACCTATATGTTCTAATTTCACCAAAGATGAATGATGGTTGTTCCAAACGTTCCATATGAAATTTGGTCGGAATCGGATGCCATATAAGACTATTAAATCTGAATATAGACCTATATTAGCAGTGTTAATTATTGGTCGCTTTTAACGAATGACCGATATGATCCTTTACCAGATATGGGTTTGTCGCTCGTAACTCTCTGTGCGAAATTTCATAACAATCGGATGTAATATGTGAAATTGGGAAAAACCTATAATGGACCGATGTGGACCAATTTCAATAGAATTCGTCCTTGGCCCAAACTTGATTATTGCATGTTATTTGCATTAAAATACGTTTACTTTAGTTTGGCGGCAGAACTACAGAATACACCGTCTATCGAAAAGAAACGTCTTACGGCTTTTAGGTACCCAGCTTAGTCTATCCTATTTCATTACATTTACCATAAAATGTTTAAAAGATAAACAGCAAAACGCATAAAACATTTAACAAAAACTTCAAACGCCAAACCTCTTTTCCGGCTATTTTCCAATCTTGCGTTATGAAATCTTCTCGCACGAACTTCCGTATGACCGTTTCTATTGTTATTTCGCATGATTGAATCATGCGTATGAAGGCCTTAAAACCCACTGTGGCCGCCAGTATTGTCTCCTCTTCGGCCGATGATTCACTTAGTATCTGAGTTATCAATTCCTCGTGGCCCTCGCGCTCGACAAGTTGCACCAGTGCGGATTGGGCTTCGGGCTTTTGCAAAGCAATGAAAATGTTCTGTTCGTACATGTAGATAATCTCCAATATGGTGCAGCCATGACGCACCAGCAGACCGATGGTGGCCAAATCACGTAGAGCCGATTCGCCAATGCTGCCAAAGGACATTGCATTAATCGTCTCCAGCAGGGTGTTCACTTCGCGGTGTTGTTTGATCTCCAGCATATCCTCAATGGTTATAGATTTCTGAGAGATTTTCGAACGTATGGACTTGACGGTTTCGGTTACTTCGACCGTTGTAGTTGTGGTGATGGTAGTGGTGGAGGTGCTGGTTACTGTTTCTACGGCAGTGCTGGTCATTTCTGCATCGGCGACGGAGCGATCTTTTACTTCCATTACCTCGGATTTGCCACTTTGTTCTACCAAAATGGAAACAGGTTTTCGCACTTGAATAACCTCCATTGTTGTCTCCACCTCAGACGAGGGCTCATGAACAACGGTGGCCGTTTGGGTCTCCTGTACGTCTGTGTCACTGGACGACGAATAGGCCGAGGGAATTATCACTGGCACCACTTTTTTGGCTACCTTCTTTTTGGCCTTGCCCTTGCGGCCCTTTGTGGTGGTTTCTTCGACATTTGTGGCCGTCGATGATATATCGAATTTGGCCCTGGTCATAGTCATGCCGATTTCATTAATTAATTTACACGTATAATAACCAATATCATCATAGGTGATATTGCATATTTGTAGCCAGGCTTCGTTTTCCTCGACGACTATATGATACTTGTCCGATTCCCTAAGTTGTACATTATTATAATACCACTGGACATCTATAAAAATAAATTGATTTTTATGGTAGGTTACTTTTCCTGAACGCAAATTGCTAGACTTAGATAATGATGATCATGGGAGAGTATGGTCGGTATTGTCGGTGGAATCTGTCTTGTTATAATACCTGGTTTTGGATTTCCTGCAAATTGTACTTTGAACTTAGCCTTTTCACCTGCTGCTGCACGGCAATCGTGCATTTCATTGACAAGCGATGGCGTGCATTTAGCGGCTATAAGCAGAATATTTTTTTTTTAAAAAGCGAAAAAGAAAAAAGAAGAAATATATATTTGCATTATTACTACTAATACTACTTTTGCTATTATTCTAGGCGGTGCTTAAATTAAACCACATGGATGTGACGGATATTTGAACAATTCCACAAGGATTAAAGGATAGGAGACGTGTACTGCATAAAGGCGTTGTGACATTATAAACTGGAACGATCATAAAGATGTACATCATACTTACATGTGTGGTAGTCGGTGGAGTGTGTGTTGTGGTCATAAAGATTGGTTTTGGATATACGAGTATTTAAATTGTTGGATTTTTATGTAAGTCATACATTTATACGTATGGACATATAACTAATATAGGTTGGGTAAAAAGTTTCGGAAATGAATATAAATGTGTTTAAGATATTTTTCTTAGAGAGATAGATAGAGCATAATGTCGCCTCCTTGACTCTAATTTTAGGCAAAGAACAATGAATAATTCAAAATATTATCAATGCAGTCCAGAACAGAACTCGCTTCAATTTTGATAAATATATTTTAATTTTTTTACCAGATTTAAACCTGCTTATGTAGTGGGCATTTGACTCATTCTAGCTAGCACACAACGACGGGACTTAGCATACGTTATTTAATAAAAATTCAGGCTTCGCAGGGCCCTGCCCTCCAACTTCTATTTATTGAATCTACCAAAGGTTGCATTTTCTAGAACTCTAAAAAAACGTCTGTTTTTTTTTTTTGGATTTTTTTGGATGGATCTAGAAACGCCGTGACGACATCAAAAGGTGAGCAATTTTCTACAAATTTGTCGGAGATCGGATCCGCAAAAAAAGTAATAATGCCAGCATTGACAAATTGTACAAAAAAAAACCAGCTTTGATCGCATTTTTAAGTAGATGCTACTTTAAACCATTCAAACCTCTGAAAAAACAGATTATATCTCTTGCAAAAGCAGATGAAGCAGCAATTCTCGATTGTTCGAGTGAATAATCCTTTAGCAAGTGTTACAATTTAAATAAAGCAATCAAAAACTCGTTCAATTCGGTCAGACTAAACTTTATAACGTCATAACGTGACTTAAGCGAAAAAATGGGCCGTAAACTTCTGCACTAATAAAGAGTATAGATTTCTAATAAACTTTTTTAAACAAAGCGATTTTAGAACCTGGACACCCCAAAAGTCCACTACAACGGAAGGTGAAGACCGAGATTCCGGCAAAAAGGTAAATGGATGATGATATAAAAGTCGTCGGAATTACAAAACTGGTGGCATCAAGTACCAAAGTGCTTGGAGAGCATTTCTTAAGCAGATCGGATTTAATTACGAGAGACTGGATTTCCCAATTTAAATTAAAAATAAATGTTTTTTTCTTTGTATTTTATTAGAGTCCCCTGGAATTTTTGCCAAGCTTCTATTTAAATTTTACATGCAGAATTTTGTGTGCATGCCACAGAACACCGAGCCGGCGAGCACCGTTCCGGACTGCCTTTACTTTTCCTACATGGTACCAGCCTGTTTTAGATGTCAAGCAATAGCATGCCAAGGATTCCTTGAAGTAAGAAGTCCCAAATAAAAAAGGTCCATAGAAATGAGTATGGCTGGCGAAGCTTTATGTGCGGTGGTATCGTCCTTCTGGAATGTTTTTCAAGAATCAATGCATTTTGGCTAGTGACCACAACTACGTCAAACCGAATTTTCGGTAAAAAGATTAAATGAAGGAAAATATGAAAAATCGTCGAAAGGGGAATGCCGAAAAACGGGTTGTATATTTCATTTAATGATCGCTTGTTTTACCACATTAATTATATTTAAAAATTTTCTTTTTAGTTTTATATGCATGGACTAGTTGGAATTTCCGATCGTCATCTTGTCGCCATCGTCATCTCTCATATATAGTGGTGTGCGGAACAAATTTGTTTGTAAAAAAATGCTGACCTCAAAACACTATGCCGTTTCGGACAGACTTTACTCCCCCGACATGGTAGCTTGTTTTTTTTTTTTTTTGAAAAAAGGCAATCAAAAACATGCAATATATACCACTTAGTTGGACGTACTTGTGTAATACTGGTCTCAGAAATGTCATATACGAAGTGACCTACTGTCATGCCATTTAAGAAAAGCCCCAACAACATGTGTGCGGATTTGGCCTTCTGTAATGTTTTGTTTTTCAAAAAGAAATACATTTTGGCTTCTGACAACAACTACCACAGAAGGTGCAGACCGAGATTGCGGTGGTAGGATTAAATGTAGGAAGATATGCACATCGTAGGCGTTGCAAACTGGGGTGAACTTGTATGTGGTCGAAATGCATGGAGAGTTTTTCTTAAGCAGACCGATACCAAATAACTGGTTGGATATTAAATTTAAGTAAGTAAGATGTCCTTTCATACTGCCAAATTAACTATAACGGATATTGTTCTTTCTTAATTAATTAGCATAAAACCCGATCACAATGTCTTCTCCTTGGTAAACGGACTGTTATGTAGCGGCAACTGTGTGCTGGGGTGACAGCTCTTGGCCGAAGAACTTCGTGTCAATCCGTTGCATAAAACTGGATGTCGTAAAATTGACGGACTGTAGGTGAACACCTTTTTGGGTTGACTGAGATTTTTTTTTTTATTTTTTTTTATTTTAAGAAAAAAAAAACGTCTTGCCAAAACCCTTAGAGAAGTGGTCTCTTCCTTCTGGAATGTTGTTTTAAGGAGAAGTGTGTTTTGGTTTCTGACCACAACTACTACTGATGGTGCATACCAAGATTTCGGTGAGAAATGCAAATCTTTTGACTTACGAACTGAAGAGACTACGCAAATCTTCACAGTGTTGGAAGAAATTAACGTATGCTGGCCAAAATCAGCAACACCTTTTAATCCAACTCTAGTGAGTAAGATACGCTTACTTGAAATGAAATTAATTCAAATTTAAATGATCTACCTATTTTTATTAGTCAAGATCAGGAAAGCTTTAAGGCGAGACCTTCTGTCAGATCTTCTTAAAGAAGCGACATAAGAAAAGGTGCGATTTTATTGGCCAGTTACAAAAGGCGGCCCTCGGAATATTTTTTCAAGAAGGTCTCAACAAATGCCGTTTGTTCAAGCAACTACATCCTCGCAAATCGTTGCTTTAAATGGAATTTCACTCAAGTCAGTCTGTAAGTAAATGGATCGAATGTTCAATTTTGTTGATTGGTTTGCCTTAGGATTTTATATGTATTATCAATCTACTCTTGTATTTTAATTATGAAGTTTAAATTTAAAATATGATCTTTTTGCAGAACATTGAGCTTCTTTTTGCAAATTTCGAGATAGATAAATGTAAATTTTACAATAGCTGCAACTATTTATATTCAACTGTTCTTCAGCTCGTTAGATACATTGAATGAGTATTTACACTGATATTGTTTATATAATTAAGCCAGCTTTGAGTTTATTGGATAAGAGGGTGTATATAGTTCAGAACGTCTGAAAGGTGTTACACATAGAAAAAATCTTCTAATGTCCTATGTATGTCAAGTGCGTCTGGTTATTAGTTTCCTCATCGTACCATTAAGAAACAAAAGAGGAAATTTTCTCAATGCAATGAGCTGTATACGATATAATTCTTATACTCACTGACTGTACCTACCATTTAAAGTCGGCTTCGAATGGCAAATGTATTTTATAGAGAACCTTTATAATTGCTTAGGCAACATCATAATAAAGTAGAAATTGGTGTTGGGTTAGCACCTTTCGTATAAAATACGCATTTCGCCCAAATTAAAATTTGTGCGTTTCATTTTAATTTATTTGAAATGCTTGGTTAGGAGTGTTATTGGTAGATTATTCCACAACACAAATAGCTCACTTCAAGTCTGCGTAATATTCCCGCCCAAGGTTACGGAGTTGCTTAAACAAAAATTAGTCTCTGTGCGAGAATATATCCAAGTCTAATTTCTACTTGTCTTTCTTTTTGTTTGACCGACAGTTGTTTTCAATAAAGGAATTGAAAGCTTTATACTTATACTATTGATCTAATTAAAGAAAATTATAAATTCAAAATCTCATTGTAGATATTGGGAATTGCGACTAACAGATACAGAATATGACCTTTAGATTCAGAGGATTAGCAACTAAGCTTTTCTCCTAACTTGGTTTAGTATTTAGAATACCTTAAATTTCTATATTATTTTTATTTACGAAACTTTTCCAACCATATACGAGTAGTTGCAATCTTTTAAAATATTTTTGTTTTTAAAAATAATCACATATACAGAGAAAATTTGTTTGTCTGTTTACGTTTTTTTTTTTTGCATACTTTAGGAACATTTAAAAGCTATCATGGATAAGTTTAAAAACAGTTTGATTAATTGTTATTGTAGAATGATACGAGTATTTGTATTAATGGAAATTGTTGTTTCAAAGCCGAGTAGGAAGGTTCTAAAACTCATTTGGGTATCTTCATATTGCTTTTAGTGGATCTGAAAGCATTAGTTGCTCAAATTTTGTATAATAGACCAATAGATATTTCATGAGTTAATGTATTTACCGAACAATTAGTAAATTTTGTATGGCCAATAGATAGTAGTGGGTGGTGGAGGTGTTAATGAAGAAAATTTTGAAATTTTGATGATTATTGTGATTTGATTTAAATCTACAAAACTGAAAAAGTTTACTGAAAAAAATGTTAAATCATAGGTAGTCTAGTGTAGTATAAATTTGTATAAAGTAAGATTTAAATCGAAATAATGGCGTATACTTCATTTCACAGGGGGTTGTAATTTTCAAATCATCTATGGGGGAAGGGGAAATTCTGTTATGTTTAAGGATAATGTGCAATCATGTTCAGGGATTCAAGGATATTAGCTCTAGAGCTTTAGACCTTTAGCTGGGAGGGTTGAAGTAGGGCTCTAAGGGCACAGAATAGATATAAACAAGGGCCACATGGCACACAGCTGTACAACAGGGATTTATAACAATCTTATAATAAAAAAAATAATTTTTAATGTAAAAACATTAAGAAAAACGGCACATTTGGGGAAAACACTGAAGATTTTTAGAGAGAAAAAGAGTGGCAAAGAGTGAAGAATAACGTAGACAACAACAGAATAAATATATATATATATATATATATATATATATTTATATTTAAAGAGAGAGAGAGACAGAGTGAAGTTTTAAGTTGATATTAAAACACATATACACATAATAGGATTTAATATATCATATAGTTGATGGGATTGTTTGAGCACAATCCAAAGTGATTATACAAAAATTAACCTACCTTTGAGAGCCCTTTGCATCTCTTCCATGTGAGTCACCCATTCCGGTTTGCGATAGTCCTTCGATCCCACGATGCCTACACGAAGTTTGCAATATTTTGATAAAGAGTAAAGCAAACAAATCTATATTAGTTTCACTTAAATTAAAAACAGTTTTTACGAAAAAATAATTGACTATTTTCAAGTGTCCTATTCTAAAAAAAATGTTTGAATCCTAAACTTGTAAAAATTATAATGTTGATTTGTGTGTAAAATGTTTTGTGGTAAGACAAAACCTATAAAGTATATGTATAAATTCTGGGAGGAATGTGGGATTTTTATATACAAAGGAAAGGATAAAAGTTGTAGTGGGGGATAATATTCCCTGCTGGAATGCTGCAACAAAAATGCATTATTTTATAATTATAAAATACAAATCATTTCTGATTATAAATTTACTGTAATATAAGTTAATACAAGTAGATGTGATTAGTAGTAGTTTAGCGTTAATACCTTCTACCGCAAAGAGTGCCGTTGTAACGGCCACACCCAATGGATTGTAAGCCTCAAAGCTAATTGTGCCCACATCATCGGGGTAGATGTTGTTGATGACCAGCACCGAGGTGCCATCTTCGAAATTTTCGATTTGATATTCTTCGGATGCGAATATCTCCTCGTCGTCGCGTAGCCATTTGACTTTCGGCTTTGGCTTACCAATAACCTTGACTTCTAGTTTGGCTAGCTCGCCCTGTTTGGGCTCGATTTTTTCGGGTAATTTTTTAATTATTTTCGGTGGTTGTTGTTCTTCTTCGATTGTGGACGTCTGCAATGGCATGGTAAAAAGTTAGCGGGCGTTTTTTTAAACAAAGTTAAAGAAAAGTATGTGTTTATTGTAGTTGTGGAATCGATGCAAAACTTAGGACAAGAATTAATTGTTAAATTTTCATATGCGGCTTATTTGTGTACCCTACACTATAGGATGAATAACATGTTGTTTATTTCCATACCTTCAAATATTGATCGGTAGACTCTTTAAAGTGTATAAATTAAAGCTATGAAAATCTAGCCATGACTGTTTTTCCATACCCAAGCAGTAGTGCTCTGAAATTTGGCTTAATGGTGTTTACACATGCCTTGAGATTATAAATGAGCGAAATCGGCTTACAATAAGGTTTTGGACGTATAGGCCCTAGGGTTCGAAAAAGACCCTTTTTGTCAAAACAAGCAACCAATTGTAAATATGCATATATACTAGAGCGCTCATTACGCAAAAAGTGTGTTTTCCGCTCCGCGCTCCTTTTCTAGTATATTGGGCATCAAAAATAATATCCGTGCAAAAATGTTTTCAATCGGATGAAAACCGGCCAGTCCGTCATGACTATTAGCCCTAAAAATGGAGTAAAACTAGTTGCAAGCTTTGGTCAGCTACAACTCGTAAGCCAGACGACTTTCAAAAAGTACACCGTAAACATTTGTGTTGCAAATATACAAGCAAACATTTTACTCTTTCACAATTTTTGACCTAGATATGACCCTTCATGGTGTTTTCAGAGGTCAAACTTAAAATTTGAGTCAAATTTTTTCAAATGTAAATTAGTAATTTCATTTACAAACGTGACGGACTGGCCGGTTTCCATCCGATTGAAAATTTTTTTGCACGGATATTACTTTTGATGCCCAATATAGTAGAAAATGAGCGGGGAGCGAAAAGAATAATACATTTTCATTTTTCTATGTATTTCATGGGCTCTCTAATATATACATAGATACTCAAGCAAGTTTTAATACAATTCCAAGAATTCGTTCGATTGTAAAACCAAACATGAATTGGGAACGTCCAAATTTGCTCTTTAGTAGCATAGGGACAGTGGAGTGAATATAAGTTTTCATTTGTCTTCTGCAGTGGCAACGTTTAAAACCCGTAATGGTTCCTTGCATAAGGGGAATATTAAAACAATGACCGAAAAGGTCCAATTTTTTTATTGGTTTGTCATAATACACTCATAAAAATTCGATGGAGATCAGTTATAGTGACTTCTAGAACGGCAGGATACATATTTGATCATACAATATCAAATTTAATTGCTTAGTTTTAACTAGCTCGAATTAACATAAGGCTTCTAAAGCGGCTAGATCTCAAACGTGGATAGCCCTCCATACATAAAGCTGTACAGATTTGAGATGCAGACTTTATCAAAATCAACAAAAAGTGTTCTGAAATATCAAATCAAAAATTCAAATGGATGCAGTGTCACACCCACCATGTTTGGTTTGGGGTTGAGAGCATCAGCACATTAACCGGGAGTTGCTTTTGCCGCAGATAAACGAATCAGTAACTTATTCGATGGGTTTAGCTCAGATATTTCTTGATTTACAAATATTAGCTAGACATAAAAGTTCGAATGCCCCGTTCCTCAGATTAGGGTAGATCACAAAAAGTTTTCTATTTATAGGGTTTTAAAATTTCAAACAATAAAGTATGTATACCATTCCACAGTACCTTTTCAGATATAAGTAATAATTTCAAAGTAAAGCGAACAATATCCTAGTTTTGTATCGATTTAAAGCTTCAACAATGTAATGCTTCAAACAAGAACACACTCGAAATACTTACCCTTTCTAGAAGATCATCTTCGGAACCAGTCATTTCAGAATCGGGGATATATTCAAATGCTAGAGGGAAATAAACAAAGGTAAAAAACGAAACTATTATTAAAAAAAAGTGAACAGACCATAGAAAGCACACTTAGGATAAAAATTGAGAAGAAAACAAATCAATAAAACATGCTGTAGAAAAAAAGATTGGAAATCCACAGACGCGGACGAAGGGGACAAAAAAAACAAGACAGCACAGTACAGAGACAGTGAGCAAGTAATTGTAGTTCAGAAAGGAACCATGCTTTCGGAACCTTAAGGGGGATTAGTATGAATTACGGTACCATAGACCGATTGTCTATGTTTTGTTTTGTCTAAAACTTTTTCTCTAAAGAGGGGTTATGAGGTAAGGCTAAAGAAGTTGCTGCTAAATTTTATATTTTTTTCAGTGTAGTTTAAGGGTTGGTTTTTGATATAGAAAAGGTTTTTAGTGCTGGTTTTTGGTTTGTTTGTTTTGTAACAAAATGTATTTGTGTTTTTTTCTTGAGTGTGTTTTGTGGCCAGAGTATAAAATGTACCTTGAATTTTAACTGTTGTCTTTGTTAGGGACTCGCCAATTTTGTTTGTGGCTACACATTTGTATACGCCATGATTTTCGGGAAATACTTCGGTTATCTCAAGCTGACATTTGCCTTGGGCATCTTGTGATATATGGGTCTCTTTGGTTTCCACCACCTTCTCTTCGTTGTGATACCAGCACACTCTGGGTGTGGGTTTGCCCACCACCTTGCAGGTTAAGAGCAAAGGTTCACCGTCCATTACCTCGACGGGTTCGATGAGTTCCTCAACAAAACGTGGCGACTCGAATTCCTCGGCTTCCTCTTGTGGTGCATCCTCCAGCAGTTTGACTGTTGCTGTTGACGTGACCGAACCAGCGACGTTCTCAGCGCGACATGTATAGGGTCCGGTGAATTTCTTTTCGAAGTTTTCGATCAAAAGAGTGGACTTGTTCTCCTTGGAGACAATGCGACACTCAGTGGAGCTAGTAATGACTTCGTTGTTAACGAACCATTGGAATGAGGATAGTGGTTCGGATTCGACAACGGTCTCGAGGAGCGCTACCTCATTATTTCCGAAGAACTTGGGTTCCAGAGGCTGAATGAACCGAGGCGGTTTGATGTTTTTGTCGGGCGCCTGATCGGATACATTTACTGAGCCGGATGCCTTGGCTTCACCCACTTTGTTTGAGGCGGACACCTCGTATTTGCCGGTGCGTTTACGCGTCATATTGACGATCTTAATTTTGGTGGTAGTTTCGGTAGTCTCTATGCTGATATCTTCGTTGATTTCTATTTCGCGTCCATTACGGAACCATTTGATTTGTGGCCTTGGCATGCCCTCGTATTTGGCTTCAAATAGCAAAGTGCCGCCATGAGGTACCACAACAACACTTAGAGGTGTGACTGTGGGTGCCTTTAGTAGTTCCTTGGGTTGTTCTTCGTCGACCCTACTCATAATATTAGCATTGCCAATGGCGCGACCAAAGGGATTGAGAGCTTGGACAGAATACACAACTGCTTCATTGGGTGGTGGATTAATAACTTCCAGGGCAACGTCGCCCGTCGTTTCATTGTAGAACATCTGTACCGTTTCGCTGGGCAAAACTTCTTCGACGCCACGATACCATTGGACCTTCGGTATGGGCTTGCCGGTTACTTGACAGGTCACCTTGACCCGAAGGAGTTCCGGTTTCTCTTCAATGAACTCGATTTTCAGTGGTTTTGTGAACTGTGGTGCAATGCCCTGTTCTTTTT
This sequence comes from Hydrotaea diabolus, assembly GCA_963513945.1. Classification (NCBI taxonomy): domain Eukaryota; kingdom Metazoa; phylum Arthropoda; class Insecta; order Diptera; family Muscidae; genus Hydrotaea; species Hydrotaea diabolus. Next base: position 130,791,872 of record OY740719.1, read on the forward strand.
CTAGAGTTTTATTACAATAATAGTGTGTGAGAATTGAATAAGAAATGAAAAAGAGGTCTTAACAAAATATACAGGGTGATTTAACATACAAATCCTACGGGGGAAACTATGGAAGTAGTGTTTAAGGTTTACATTACCATGGAACGCTGCCAATACTTTCGATTGGTGGTGATGCGCTTGAGACTTACCTAGAGCAATATTGGTGCGTGTAACGGCCACTCCAGCTTCGTTCTTGGCTTCACAAGTGTAGATTCCGACATCACTGGGTGTAACTTTGGCAATTTTGAGCTGTGCAACATCCTCCACCACATTGAGCTCGTATTTCTCAGAAGCAAAAAGAAGCATATCGTTGAAGTACCAATTGATTTCTGGGAATGGAATGCCAGCGACTTTGCATTCCAAGATGGTCGGTTCTTCAGGTACAACCATGCGCGGTCTGAGTTTCTCAGTAATTCGGGGTGGTTTAACTGTTTTCTTCTTCTTTTTGACAATCCTTTGCTGTTCCATCACTTCAGAGGTGGTAGTCTCCTCTTCGTTTTGGGTGAGCTGTTGGTCTTCGATAATCTCTTCGTCGGCCACCTTGTCGATGCCTTCTTGGACTCTCTTTTGTGTAATCAATTCAAGCTCGGGCAAAGGTTGGCTGTCGTCAAGTACCACACGACGTTTCTCCTTCTTGACAATGTTTGATGTGACCTTCATTTCGACGTTGCGTTTGACTTCGTCCACGTCAACTTCGATAAGCTGTTCGGTGGTTATGTATTTGGACAAGGGTTCTTCAGTCTTCTTGTTAAGCATTATTGTTTTCTGTGAGATCTCTTGTGAGGATTCTTCCTCTTGAACAACTTCTTCTTCAGCGTGTTTGACAGTGGCTTGTAAAAGTTTTGGTTGTTCCTCGAATGAAACTTCCTTAAGTCGCTTCGTTCGCTTCTTGTGAGCTTTGTGTACCGAGGCTTTGACGCCAGGTGCCTGCTCGGAGGGTTCAACTTCTTCTTCGGGATGGATTTCTTCAGAAATGGCCACTTCCTTAAGATCTTCGACAGGCGTTTCTTCGACTTCATCCTCTTCGGCAATGGGTTCGTCGAATGGTTCGGCAATTTCTTCGGACACTTCATCGACTGAGGGAGTAGCCTTCTGCAGTTTAGGTTTCTTCTTCTTAATCTTAGTTTTCTCCTTCGCAGGCTTGTCGTCGGCTACGAATGGAACAGGTTCAATCTCCAATTCCTCCTCTTCGGAAGGTTGCTTTTCTTCAGGTACAAATTCTGGACCAGGTACTGATTTTTCAGGTTTCTTGGGAGTTTCTTTTGGTTTGGCGGGAATGGGTTTCAGTGTTACTTCCTCGGGATGTTCTTCGACAAGTGGGCGACGTTTACCTTTAGGCCATTGCTTTTCTTCGATAGGCTGTTCGACAGGCTTTTTCTTTTCACCACGTTTCCATGGCACCTGAGGTTGGGGTTCCACAACCTGGGGTTCTTTTTCAATATCTATGTGCTCAGCAGTTTCCAATTCCACAGGCTCAGCATCAGGAATTTCAGGAAGATCTTCATGTTTAGGTTTCTTTATCTTTTTAACCTTTTTCTTTTCTTCGACGATGACTTCCTGTTCGAGTCTTTCAACATGCTGTAACTCGACTTCTTCTAGATGTTGTTCCTCTGGTTTTGGTGTGCCACGTTTGACTGGTTTCAGGCGTACCTCCTCAATGGTCTCTTCTTTTGGAAGTTGTTTGATGGGTCTTTTAATCGATTTAAGTTTAACATCTTCCACTTTTTCCTCAACAGGCATTGGTTTTGGCTTGGGTACAACTTCAGGTTGAGGCACGACTTGTTCCTCTTCTTCTACAATTTCTTCCACAGGTTGTTCCTCAGGAACTTCTTCGTCCTCTTCTTCTTGTTGTTCAGGTTCTTCAGGCGTTTCCTCTTCTTCTCCTTGTTTGACTGCCTTCTTCTTGGGCTTCTTCTTCTTTACACGTTTCTTGGTTACTTCTTCATGCTCTTCAACGTCAGTCTTCTCTTCGGGCTCTTCGTAAACTCCTACTTCAGCCTCGTCGGCCTGAGGAGCAGTATCTTCTTTTGTTATGGTCTTTCTAGTGGGTTTAAGTTTAACGTCCTCCACCTTTTCCTCTTGTTTCGGGAATTGTTTTCTTGGGACAGGTTTGAGTTGCACCTGTTCAGGTTTTTCGGGTTCTTCAGGTTTAATTTTCTTAACTCGTTTAGGCTCTTGTGGTTTGTCGGCGACTTGCTCAACCACTTCTTCTGCCTGTGGAATGGTTTCGATAGTCTCAGTCTCATCTTCAATCACCTCAACGCTTCCAATAGCCTTTGGCTTCTTAACCTTCTTCTTTTTAATTGTCTTGGCGGTTTCTTCAACCTCGACTTCTTCAACTGCTTTGGTTTCTTCAACTACTTCGGGTTCTGGTTGAGTTACCTCTGTGGGTTTCTTAGGCTTCTTCTTACCACGTTCCCACATAACTGGCTGAGGCTGTTCGGTTTCTTCCTTCTTTGCTTCTTCGGGAAGAACATCGACAACTTCTTCGTGAGTTGGCGAAGGTTCTTCCCTCACTTCTGTGGTGGTTGGTTTTTGAGGTTTCTTCTTTTTGCCTCTTTCCCATGCAACTGGCTGCAATTTCACTGGCTCCTGTTGGACTGGTTGTTCTGGCAATGCATCGACTGCTTCTTCATATGTCTTCTCTGGTTCTTCCACAACCTCTTTTTTGACTTCCTGGGGCACTGGTTTCTTTTTCTTACCTCTTTCCCAGGCTACCGGCTTCATTTCTTCAGGTTCTTTGGGTGTGGGTTCTTCCGTTAACTTATCGACGGCTTCCTCGTAAGCCAAACCGGGTTGTTCCTGCACATCTTCAGTCTTAATGGGTTGAGAACGTTTTACAGGTTTTAGTTGAACTTCTTCCTTTTTGGGTTGTTCCTTTGCCTTGGGTCTCGGAGTTGGTTTGAGTTGGACCTGTTCAACCTTTTCTTCCTTCTGCTGTGGAATTACTTTTTGAACGACCTTCTTCTTAACTTCCTCAACAATCTCTTCTTCGACCACATTTTCCGCGATGACTTCGGCAATTTCTAGTGGTTTCTCTTGCTCGGTCTGTTGTACTATGGGCTCTTCCGCCAATTCATCAACGGACGCTTTTTCTGGTTGTTCCTGAGCTTCACCAGTTTTTGTTGGTTGAGTACGTTTAACTGGTTTTAGTTGTACTTCTTCCTTTTTGGGTAGTTCCTTTGCCTTGGGTCGCGGTGTTGGTTTCAGTTGAACCTGTTCAACCTTTTCTTCCTTTTGTTGTGGTATTACTTTCGAAACAACCTTCTTTTCTTCCTCAACTGTCTCTTCTACGATAACCTTTTCGGCAACGACTTCAGTGATTTCTTCTTGTGTCTCTTGCTCAGGTTGTTGGGGTATGGGCTCTTCCGTCAGCTCATCGGCGGCTTCCTCGTAGGCCTTTCCTGGTTGTTTCTGAACATCTTCGGTCTTAATGGGTTGAGTACGTTTAACAGGTTTTAGTTGAACTTCTTCCTTTTTGGGATGTTCTTTTGGCTTGGGTCTCGGTGTTGGCTTCAGTTGGACCTGTTCAACCTTTTCTTCCTTCTGTTGAGGAATTACTTTAGGTACGACCTTCTTTTTAACCTCCTCGACTATTTTTTCTTCGATCACCTTTTCTTCAGTGACTTGGGTGATTTCTTGTTGCTTCTTCTTGCCACGTTCCCACATAACTGGTTGTGGAGCTTCTTCTGGCTGTTGTGGCGTCGGCTGTTCGGGCAGTTCATCCACCGCCTCTTCGTAGGCTTTGGCAGGTAACTCTTCGACCTTTTGTTCTGAAACCTTGGTGGGCTTTTTCTTTCCACGTTCCCACAAAACCGGTTGTGGAGCTTCCTTTATTTGCTCGGGCTTGACTTCTTCAGGCAGAGCATCAACAGCTTCTTCATAGGCTTTAGTGGGCTGTTCTTCAACCTTTTGTTCTTGCGCTTTGGTGGGTTTTTTCTTTCCGCGTTCCCACATCACAGGTTGTGGCTGCTCTTCCGGTTTCTGTTGGGGTACTTCTGTTAGTTCGTCAACTGCCTCTTCGTACGTCTTCTGAGGTTGTTGTTCAACCAGCTGCTCCAGTTCCAGTTTGGTGGTGGGCTTCTTCTTGCCTCTTTCCCACATAACAGGTTGTTCAGTCTGCTGAGGTTGGACTTCTTCCACCAATTCATCAACGGCCTCTTCGTAAGCCTTTGTGGGTTGTTCTTCTGCATCCTTAATTTCTTGAGTGCGCTTGAATGGTTTTAGTTGCAATTCTTCCTTTTGCACAGACTTTGGTCTTTGTCGTGGCGTTGGCTTCAGAACCACCTGTTCCATCTTTTGTTCTTGCTGTGGAGCGGGAATTATACGTTTCTGAGTTACCTTCTTGGTTTCTTCGACAATTTGAGTCTCTTCGGTGATTTGCTCTTGCTGTGTTTGTTGGATTTCCACAATCTGCTGTTGATCCTGTTGCACAAACGTTTTCTTCTTACCGCGTTCCCACATTACGGGAGCGAGCTCCTCTGGTTTTGGTTGTATGACACTCTCAGTTAGCTGATCGTGCAACTCCTCATAGGTTTGTGGTTTCACTTGAGCGTTTTGCAATGACTGTTGAGGTTGTTGTTGCAGTTGTTGTGGCTTCTTACTACCACGATCCCACATAACCGGCTGAGGCTGAATAAGCGAGTGCTCCTCGGTGTCTTGACGCTCTTGTAGATTGAGAATTTGAGTGTCTTCCACTTGCACAAACTGCTGTGGTTCTCTGGGTTGGCGCCATTGCACACTTTGTTCTTCCTTGGTTAGTCGAGCCAAACGTAGGTGTTCACGTTCTTCGACGCTCATTAATTTGGAATCCTCGACACTGACATACTGTTGCTGTTGTGTCAGATCTTGTGAGATTTGATGTTGTACAGTCATTCTGGTGCGTTCATCAACTTGGCTCTTGATTGTTTCCTCAACCGAAGTCATGGACTCAACGGCAGGTCTTTGTTGTGTCTTGCGCCAGTTAAGGGCCTGCTCCTCTCTCAGCAAACGCTGAGCTTCCAGTTTTTCACGTTCCTCAACGCTAAGGAGGTTAATATCTTCTGTAGTCATGTACTGCTGTTTGTGGACATCCTCCACCTCGACGTATTTCTGCATGTCATCCTTGTGTATGTATTTCTTAATTGAACCCTTCGAGGATTCATCTATCCACATGACACCGGCTTCTTGAGACACATTCATGAGGTCGTGAGTGATGAGTTCCTCGGCCGTGAGGTGATGCAAGTCTACCTCTTCGACCTTGAACTTTTCGATATGTTTGTGTTCGCGTTGTACCTTCTTCAAGTACTTACGCATTTCCTGCCATGGAATGTCCTCTCCCTTCTTTGGTCTAGGTTGTTTGTCTAAGAGTTGTTCGATTTGCTCGGTCATCTCATTAATTTCAATACTTTCCATACTCTTGAGACGTTGAATTTCCCTATCACGTTGAACCTGTTCCTGTGTAGCCTGTTGCGGTTGAGGCTGCTGTTGGTCTGTTAAAATGGGCATTTCCAAATCACGAAGGTACACTTCATCCAAGTCGAATTTATCCAATTGCTTTTGAACCGTTTCAACTTGACGCAACTTGTCGCGCATGGTAATCCATGGAATGGCTTCCTTCTCTGTCTTGCCCTCGATTATCTTGTCCAAGGTGGCGCCCAGGCTTAACAAACCCTGATCACGTTGGCTCTTGATGGACTTAAGTACCACCTTTGCTGCCTCCATTTTCGGTATAACTTTCTTTTCGATGGGAGCTGGCTTAAGATTAATAGTTTCTTCGGTCCAAGATTTAACCGGCTCTGGTCGGCAACCGGGGAAAAATGGAGCCTTGTCCAGCGAACGACCACGATTGGGACGTGACGATTTACGCCATGGTACAATGTTCGACTGTGGTTGCAAAGATTTACTGCGTGGCTTCTTGGTCTTGGTGCGAGATCGACCCTGATGTGGTACTTGACCATTGACGACGAGATGTGTTCCGTACTGTGGTGGCTGCTGTGGTAGATGTTGCGGTGATTCAGGTGCGCTATCCTCCTTGCCAGAGGAGGAGGTTTCATCTTCGGCGGAATCAATTCTTTGCAATTGATAGGCCGAGATGCGACGTTCTAGAAAAAATGGAGAAGATGTTAGGATATAAAAATGTGTTTACAGTGAAAACTTGATAATCGTTGTAAAGTTTTTAAAATGTCCGTTTAAAGCTGTTGCCCCAAAAGTTTGTGAATAAATGAAGACATGCAAAATCATGCTTGTTTTATTAATATTATTACCAGTTTTTTTTTTTTACAAAAAATATTATATTTGTAAGCCAACTATAGACTTATGTAACAATTAAAGACCTACCTTGTTCATTTCAAATTAAATATAAATCTTACAGAATCAAATACTCGTAAATATGTCAGCGTAAACAGAATTTTTAAAGTTCAGACATGTCATTTCGTCTATTCAGTGTCAATGCCATCGCTTAATCTTTTCAGTGCTCATTTATCTGTTCGAAGTGATATTTGTAGAAAAGAGACGGTGTATTTAGTTTATCCGTTCATATGTAACCTAAAAGAATTCTGATATCAATTTTATCTGACGCAGTTGAAACAGAAATTCACTCACTGAATGTCGTTAGAGAACAGCGTATAAGAACCATCTTCACTTCGATAATTTTTAGATTTGCACAATTTTTATCGCATCTTATTAGCTTTAGCGGCATGTGAGGGATATTCATCGATTCAAATCAATGTCGAACTGGTTATTGAGCTATGACTTTTTCCAGCATTGATTAAATCTAATTTAGTTTACCTACATTAAATCAAAATGGAACTAAAAAAAGGTTTTTTATGCGGCACTGACGGCGATTTTCACCACAAACCAGTTCGATAATTTTTATTTTTCCTCCATTAACATTTCATTTTATCTCATGGAGTGATGACTACTGTGCACGACTATCAGACAAGTAAGCCTAGGTTTGAATTCGGGTAGGAACATCCTTACAGTTTTTAGCGGCGGGTTTCCAGCTCGTAAATGCCGGCGACGCAGCAAGTAAGAGATTAATCTCTAAGCCATGTAAAACGTCTTTATACTTCTTAAAGCCAATCGGAACCGGGCTTAAAAAGTAGGTCCCGGTCAGTGAGCAGAAGAAATAAAGGTTGGTCCAACTAAAAGGCACGAAATTAATTGTTAATGAAACAAAAAGTTTTCCGAGATTTGTCTTATTATGATAGAAGGATCTATGACAATTATATGTGAAACAAAATATCGGCTAACTGCTCGTCATGGCTTTCGTGGCATAACTACTCGTATCCGATGGTTGACATTTTCAATGACTCTGACACATCATGGAGGTTCAATGTCGTTAATTTGCCGATTTATCCCCAAAGAAAGAAATCCAACTGTGTCAAATCACATGATCTGGACGCCACGATCATGTGCTGTAACATCGCCACGACGTGAGATAAAACGCCATTGAATTTCTTGAGCAAAAGACCCTTTGTTTCATTGGCTGTGTGGCAAGTGGAACCATCCTGTTGCAACCACGTCCTGGTTAATATCCTTAAATTTTTGCCACAATAAGACCGTTATCATCTCGCGATAGCGAGTCGAGGTTGACGGCTCTTCTGTCACACTATCGCGAACAACAGGTTTTTTCACATTTTCTACAAAACTGGTTTGCTTAAAATTTACCAAAAAAAAAATCGCAAGTGCCTGAAATGCATTTTGATTCGAACGCCCTTTTTGTAAAAGGCTTCAATCTTAACGCGCTACTCAATTGTGTACCTCTCCATGGTTGAATTTGTCAAACACTGATACAAAGAAATGTGTAATCAAAATTGGCTAAATACTTGACGAAATTATCATCGTGCATTATGGTTGGACCACACTTTGTATGGTACACAGCTCGCTGCTATGGGAGAAGTTCCCTGTTTGTTCCTTTACGGAATGTTAGGTAACTATTTTTAAAAGCATTTTGTTTCTTCTATATTCTTTCCATAGTAACATCAAATTTTCTTCCATAGTAACATCAAATTTTCATTGACTTCAAATTGTAGGTTTTTATATCTCTCGAAACACCACTTAAAATCTGAGATCGGAAGCGAGCCGGCGTCGCTAGGAAATGATGAATTAGTGTTGCCACTAGTCGAGTCGATTAAAATAGCACCGCTTGTCGATCTAATTTACCTCAATTATTTATGGTTGACAAAAGAAATCTTCTTTTGGCGGGAATATTTCATAGTTGTTAACAAATCAAAAGCTTAGCAACTATCTCTTGTATTGAACGAAGACGTTTACATACGAGTATGACTTTAAAAAAATACAAGTATATATTGCTGAGTATATTAATGAGTAATGTATTTATCGTATACATAACTTGAATTTTAAAAAACATAAGTTTGAATATTCTGATGTTTGTAGCACCTTAAAGAACCGATCGGCATGTAAACAATGCTGATCAATTCAGATTCAGTATGAAAATCTACTGAGCGATGTCTGCCTATCCATCTATTGTTGTTATCGAAGGGCAAGTCGAAATTATGACACAATTTCGATGAATCTTGGTACATAATTGAGATTTGGGCTAAGATGAAACCTATTGATATTGGTCCATTTTTTGGAATCATACAAAATGTTTTACTGATTGCATAACCTGCAGCATCAGATGTCGCTTATTACATTCCATTTTGACCAAATTTGGGACAGAGCGTTACGTGCGAGCGACACCCAGTTGGATAATATCTGTAGATGTTTTCGAATAGCCCCACACAAAAGTCCTTCCGAAATTCCGAAACTGTAGCTTTACATAGGTCCTTCCCTAGTTCAAAACATACTGCTTACGAAACCACATTTACATCCGATTCCGACCAAATTATGCGCAGAGCGTTTCGTAAGACCTGAACCCAACTCTGGTGCAATACCATTTTAGTCTATGTTTTAAAATAGCTCCCACATAAAGGTACCACCCCATTGGAGGTCTAAATTATACCTGATCGTGCTTAAATTTTGCGTGGTCTCTGGTGAAACTGAACCATATCCATGTCCATGTTTTTGAATAGCCTCCTTATTAGCGAATTCAGGTCCTGCCGCTCTAGAAGCTACAACTTACTTCCGATTTTGAACAAGTTTAGTATAAAGAGTTACACGCAACACTGCTAAAGTTGGATATTATCCGTCTATGTTTTCGAATAGCCCCACCACATAGGTCCTCTAATTTACGATAGTGAATTATAACCACATGGGTTCATCTTTTGATATAGCCTCCACATAAATGACCTTTCCCATTTGAAGTCCTGCCGGTATATATTTATAGAATACAATTTAAATTTGATCTAGCTTAAATAAAGCGTACCGCGTTAAGTGTGATTTATAACTAACGCTTGTAAAGTTGTTCCAAGTGGGTTATATTTCCATAAAGCCCCAAACGAAGTATTACTCCTTTTGCTCTAGAAATATTAAGTCCGATCTAGCTTGCCTTGTGTTAGCTGGTTCATTCTTGTGAAGAAAATCCCTTTCTACTTTACCAAATACAATGCAATTTTATCTTGGGACCAATTCCCCATGGGCTACCGAGCAAAATTCTACCCATAACATTTTCTTCGCGGTATGCTTTAAAAACCATCTTGAGATTTTTTAACATAAAAAAGGCCGCCTCGACCTTATCGAAGCAAAATGGGTACATAGGGTTTGAAATAAGAGGAAATCTCAACTCCAAGGACAATTGTTGACATGATGGGGATTAATGGTAAATCTCTATTCGAAATTCGGTATTACCATTACAGTAAGTAGTGGATAAAAAAAGATTTTTTATAAGTAAACACCGCGTATAAGAAAGTTTTGCCAAGCACCGTTTTATTGTACCTACTTTTAGTAGAAAAAAGATTTTCTAGAAGAACATGGTTTATAAAATAAAACTGTTTGTCAGGCAATACAAATGATAAGTGTCTTTGAAAAAATAGTGCTTATAAGCAAATTTGTTAATTGACTGAAAGATATTAGCAATACTAAGTAACTTTTTAGTGCTAAAAACCTTAGAGCGCGATGTTTACTTTTTTTAAGGCTTTATTTGCATACCGATGGCTTGATATAAAAAGGGCGTAGTTTGTTTTCTTGATATTTTACAAAATAAATCATAAATATTCCGAAAAAACTAGACATAAAAAATGTTGAGTGCGTTAGTAAAAACACCCATCAGAATATTTTTTTTATCTATGTTTTAATTATTTTACTTTAAAAAATATTACGAAATAAGAAATATTAACCTTTTTGCACGTGAATTAACTAACGCCCTTTCTATACTCAGTCATGTATAAAGAATTCTAATCCACAAATATTGGACTTCGAGGAATATTTTTTACAGCTTGGAATGATAATTGACAGCCGAAATCCAATAATAATGAAATCAACGGATTATCTTATATGCGAATGCGAGTTAAAAAGGATTTTACCGTAAATTCCGACATTTCCTATATAAATATGTACTTTTATTTATAAGAAATACTTTCTTATAAACAAGAATTGCTTTTAAGATAAAAAACACATATAAGAAAGAAACTTGTGTTATTTTTCGAATTTATTATATCCGTTATCTACTGTATTCTCAAATAACTAGAAGTGGTTCACTTTTTTACAACTGTCAAACAAAAACAATGATGACTGAACAATTTTAATGGAGCCTACATAAAGAAAGTATTTTAACTAGGTCAAGGTTATTCTAGTTAATTATAAGTATACGCTTACTAACTAATAAGGTATTTTTTTGCAATAGGGGATTTTTTGACAGATTGCGCTTGACTTTTGTTAAGCATTATTTTTTAATCTTTTCTGTTTCAGTGTTTAAGCTCTTATAAGCTCAAGGAATATCCGTTGCTTTCGAGCACAATTTTGTTCATTGATTAGGCTTATTCCTGACTCAGCGGCAACGTCAAGTAACAAAATTGCCGCATTTTGGCCGTAGAGGCAACTAAAAAAGGTTCAAGAGATGCCTTTATACCCAGAGAAAACTACGGTTTGGTGCGGTTTATGGGCGGTGGAACATCGGTCCATACTTTTTTCAAAAATTATAATGGCCGGAACGTAACCGGAATGTTGCTCGCTATCTCTCCATAATATCGGACTTTTCGCTACCTGAAATTTAAGCCCGTAATCTTGACCTTTAGACTTTTTTCTTTGGGCTACGTAAAGTCCAAAGCCTATGCTGACAAACCAGCTACGATTTAGGTTTTGGAAGCCAACAAACCGAATGTCATAAACGCCATACCGGTCGAAATGCTCGAACGAGTCATTCAAAATTGGACGCTCAGAAGGGTGTCCATTCCATGCAAAGTTGCGGCTAACATTTGAAGGAAATTATATTCAAAAAAATACATGGCATAAAATGAACAATAAAAGATTCCACACTTGATTCGAATTTTTGTATTTTTTTTATTTTAAAAAAACATCTCTAGTTTGATCACCCAATAGTTTTTCTCAAGCGGTATATGCCTTAATGATATGAAAACAATATCTCTACTAGCAAAGTAAGCTAGTTAGTTTGAAGTATGGTAATCTGACATTATTTAACAAAATTGAGAATAATGTGGCAATATTTGTATCTATCAAAGAGAACCAAAGAAAAGAGGTTTTTGAAGTCGAATTCGTCAAAAGACGGGAATAATAAATACTGAATTGCAATAGAATAATCTATAAAGTATATGATTCGCCAACAAGACCCCATGTTGTTTAACATTTAGTAAAGATAATGAAAAACTTTTTTTTTTAACTTTTGTTGAACATATATCTGATAACATATGCTCGTTTCATATCCTACTTACGGCCGGCCAGCTCGTTTGATAACCGTGTAACTTTATCACAAATGCTAGTTTCGATACCACGACTGCCGGTTCTATGTACCGGATCGACCCAAACCAGCAATTCTTTGGCCAAGGGCTGTCACCCTGGTACTGTGTGCCGCTGCAACAACAAATGCTAGTTTAGTAATTTTAAACGAACACAGCTAATATAATACCGTTCATACAAATATCAATATAATTTAAAGCACACAAATTCAGGATATATTCCGATCCTTCGAAACATGAGGGAGCTTTTTTTAAAAAATCGATTTTCGGCCCTCGTTCGCTTTTTACGGCGATGGGATTTGAAATTGATTGAATTAAAGTAATGTTTGCAAATTCCCTTTCAATGTAAAAATTTGTCATACAAATGTAACTGTTGGGGCGGATACTTTCCTATCATATTCTGTATTATAGCAACTATGGAAAACAGTTGGCGAAGGGTACAACCGGAGCGACCTAGTGCCAGCTTTTCTTTCTTTAACGTTTTCTGTCGCCAACATTCCAAAGTCATAAAATTCTCTTTTCACATCCATCCATCCACATGATGGCGAATGAATATCATAATTTTTTTTCACCTTTCTCTGTGCCATCCGATTTTGTTTATTGTCATTTTATATGTCATATTTCATTTTAATAAGAATTAACCCTGATGAACGCCTTCTTTGACTTGTCCGTCCGTTTCGTCGCATCCATTCTAATGGATTAAAAACTTGGACACAATGTTTTAGGTTATTTGTTGGCCTGTTGTTTGAGTGTGATTAGCGTTATTAAAAATAGATGCGAAAATATTTATAGCCGCATGCATAAAAAAACACAATACGTATGTGTGTATGTACACATATATAAATATACTCGTATATATGTACTCGTATATATGTCATGTATATTGACTATACATATGCTATTGTGTAGAATGTCAAAATGTTATATAATATTCGGCAAAAAGTATTGAAAAAAAGACGGACGGACAAAAAGGTGGACAGGCGAACGGACGGACATATAGTCATGAACACATATTTATGTATCTAACATACATAGAGATGTGTATTTATGTCTGTTTGTTTATTGAGGTAAATTATTTCTCATTGTGTTCGGTCTTTTTATATTTTGATTTTTCTTGCGAAAATTAATTTATGCTGATCATGTTCAATGTTTATTAATGTTTGCACTCAATTATAGCAAAAAAACAACAATTATTTATCAAAAATTATGCATAAATTGTTAAAATTAAATTGTCGTCTCTTTGGGATGGATGTACATCATCGTCGTCATCACACTCATCGTCCATCCCTCGTGAATATGACTGAAGTGAAATTTGTCATGGTCCGTACACAATTTGTCTGGCTTAAACCAGTGGCAAATGTGTATTCATTTTACCTTTAGCAAAAGAAAAAACGAATCGACAAAAACATCTTTACAAGGTTACACATGACATGAGTGCGTGGTGATGTGTCACCACAAATAATTAATCTTGGCCCAGATCTTGTGTGTACATACCTCTTTGACGGTTGTTCGTTCCGTAAGGCCATAGTTATCATTGGCCCTTGTGATGATTGTTAGAATATTTGCGCTACTATGTTTTTGTTTTATTGTCAATCTTTTCGTACAATGTTCGAAAGTATGGGCGTATACATAGACAATGCCTTGTAGCATCTGGGCATTTACAGCCAACGATAATGAGCGTTTCTTTTGTTGCTTGTGGCGACCCATAAGAAAGGCAATAAGATATACATACATATGCGTATTCTATGTATGAACCACAAACTTTCAGGTATTTTCTTCTACACCATTTCCAGTGCCAAATTTAGAATTGCTAATATAACATTTCATGTCTGCGGGCAATTAAATGCATTTGGAAAAAAACGACAATTTTATTTTCGATTTAGTTTACTTATATACATACTACATACATACATACATACATACATATATATGTCTTCATTATTATATAAGCTGTATAGTAAATAGCATAAAAATTGGAAAATGATATTTGAAAATTTCACAAAAAATATATTTTGACCATTCAAAATGAAAAAAAGCAAAAACCACACATCACATCTGTCATTTGAAAAATGCATATAAATTCTTCTATAACTATATATACATATATAATTATACCTATATGTATACCGATGTCTGTACTCGTGCATACTTGTATATATACGGCAACATATCTCATTAAATCTCAGGTATTTTCTATGCCATCAACTGAAATTGCAAAATTCTCTTACGTTAAATACATCCATTTCTAGGTCTTTTGAATTAAAAAAGAATACGTACGTTTTTTAATTGGAAACCATAAAGTAGTATAGAAAAGTAATGATAAAAATTTCTTTATAAAAGTGTTCTTTAAACCTATTGAAGGTTTTTTTTTTGAATAAGGAGGTTAATTTATAAAATCTCTATACCGAACAGGACAATGTCCCAGTGTTGACAATTTAGCCATTTTCAGTTAGATCTAACGGTTTTATATTCATCTAGCAAGATGGCTAGATTGCATGTAGCCATTGTTTTTGCTTCAAGCCATTTTGTATGTATATACTTCAGCAAAGCGCAAATGGGAACTAAATTAGTCCCTTACAATTTTGTAGGCATTTTGTATACCCTCAAGCGAAATGTGGATGGTATACTAATATAGTCATAACCAATATTAATCGAAAACCCTATATAGTATATCTATAACTGATCGTGATAAACGATTAAGCCATGACCGCCCGTGTGTCTGTTGAAAGCACGATAGCGGTCAAACGAATTAATCTATGATCCTGAAATTTTGCATAGACTATTTATAATGGTAGATTATGATTATAAGCTGTTTGTGGTTGTAAATCAGGGACGAGAGTATCACGGTTAAAAGTATATTTGGAGTATTTGCTTAACTAATCATAATTGTCTGTAAACCCACATTGCTTAAAATGGGGTACTGTTAGTTGGGGCGCACTTAATATCTCAAAAAGGGCATAGTTGCAGGAGGTTTTGGCTAAAGTTGCCCAAAAACGTACCGCAGGGTCAAAACGGGGACATGTTTGTACTCAAATTAAAGCAAATTTTGCTTTGAATCCAAATGTAGAGTAATTTTAAAGTTTTGACTGAAATTAGAGTCGGACGCATTTGAAGAAAAAGTCAAAGAAACACACCAGATTTTTTTTTGGACCTTAGGAACGTTAGAACTTTAGAATAGAGAGTATACTCGTATAATATTCTGCCTGGCCTAATTAACGACGTTTTTTCTGGTTTTGTTTTATTTTACCAACAGAAGGCCAAAAAAATACTGACATGAACTTTTGACCAAACGTTAAAAAAACGGAGCAGCGCCAAACCTTTTAAATTTAACATGAAGCGCTTTGCCAGTGCCCTGCTTTGGAAGCCTCAGCAATTTGTCATAGGGTACTTATGTCTTTATATAGCCTCTATACAAAGATACTCGATTAAAAGCCCTAACGCTAAACAAACCAAATTTGAATTCCGATATCAAATATTCGTTAAATTCCGCGCAGAGGAACATCAGTGGTGTTGGGTATTATATGTTCGACCCCGTCTGAGTGTACAACATTGAATTTTGAGTAAAGTAATTATTTTTTTTAAATTTAATATTTTAAAATTATTCAAATTACTTTGGTTATGGAAAATTGATATGAAATGCATTCTATTTTTTTAACGAGTCACGAAACTTTTCGATGGAGAATAAGTCTGCATAATTTTTCGAAAAATCTAAAGTTTTTGCTAAACTTCGTTAGGTTAATGTGATAATTCACACCCTACGTTTTGCTTCAAAACGATTAGCTTTGTAGAAGCCTTCTGTCTTTTAATTGATAAAATCTTATGGCCCCCTTTAGACATTTGCCCGTCTAAGGGGGCCATAAGATTTAATTACGTTTCCGAGTATTATAAACATTAAAATACGGAATACTTTGTTTTTGTATTCGTTTGTATTTTGTTGCTGCCGCCAGTACGATCTGGTCTCTTCGGCCAGTGGCATCATTAAATTTCCGCAGACGTCTGGGATTTCTAAAGATATTGCGTTCATTTACTGGGCCAAATGTTTTTGTTTGTTTTATTTTTAGACGAATTTCCTGGATTTGGCAGCAGCATATGTGCGTCTGTAATAAAACAACAGAGCGAAATCAAAAACAACAACCACATCGATGCTACAATTGTTTATATTCGCCTGTCTTTCGGTACGCGTACATGAAAACAAATACTACACACAAAGCAACAACAACGAATGAGTAGCATGTCTCGAGTACAGTATGGTTCACCGCAGCGTATGAGTAATTCAATTTATTTTCGGCGAATTTATGTTTTCAATGAATTGGACTATGGCGGGGGAAGAGATGCCGGCAAGCGAAAGAAAACGATAAACCTATCTTTGATGGTTACTCGAAGTTAAATCCGAGTCTTTTTAAAAATAAATTTAATTTTTATTCCCATAGGCATCGGGGCAAAATACGATTGCTTTAAACCAAATAAAAGTATACAGTTTCACTAAAAAATGGAAAAAAATTCATTTGAATTATTAACTTATTTCATTTAGTGTTGGAAGAATTACATTTGGGAAACTAAAACCATATCGAGTCAATAATAAGTTTAATTGTATGTTTTTTGTTATTGAAACAGAGTAAATCAGTACTCGCTTTGCTAAAGATAAACACAATTTGTTGTGTACAACGAAAAAATAAATGCACTCCGCCCTTTGAGCTCTAGCGACAAATTTCTGCAGAACACAAAATTCGCACACAAGCTAGCTTAAAAACCTATTCTGGAACATATGGGAATTTTCGTTCGGAATTTCTAAGACCTGCGCGAAATGTTTTAAGTAGAATTGAAAGCTGGCTCAGAACGTTTGACGTTCTATGGAGCAGCATTCACTAGGTTTTTATACTCTCCACCGAAGATTAGATGGTGGATTTCAATGTCTGTTTAAAGCTCAATAGCGGCCAAACGAATTTGTCTAGGATCCAAAATTTTTACATCATAATGGATTATGGGGCCAACAGTTTGGAATTGTAAGGGATCCTTAAGTTTAGCGTAAAGATGACTTATAGTCATAAGCTGTTTGGGATTGTAAATCGGCGAAATCAGCCCGAGAGAAAAGAGTTTTCCTATAAAGTCCTAAAGGTACCTAGTAAGAAGTACACTTGTTGAGTATTTCCTTTACATAACAAATTTTTTGGTAAACGAACAAAGATTAAAATGGGTACTTTTAGGTGAAACGAACTAAATACCTTAAAAAAAGGGCATAGTTGCTAGACGTTTTGTCCTATGATTTAAAGTCAATATGGGCGAACGGGTACTCAAATAAATTTAGCAACAATTTTAAAAATCGTTTTATCATGAAGATTAAAGAAAAAACGGTGGACGGTAAATAAGTTTCAGCTAGTCCGAACTTAACGTTTTTCTTGTTATATTCGACAAGTTTATGAAAAAGCGAGATGAAACGACGCTGAAAATGTCAGCAGCTTTTCTCTAGATTTTGCCCGAGTCTGTAGTGTGGTAGTTGCGCAAACTAAGTCTGAGCGCTATTTCAAATTTCAAAGTATTATTTTAGTTAATTTCAGCTTAAATAATCCCTCTTAAATAATATAATATTTTTGTTTACAGATTGCAAATGAACTTTTAGAAATTTAAATCGCAAGACCTTTAATAAAAAAACGAGTATTTTAAATAATCTTTCGATGTCGGGTTTCCAATAGATATGGCAAAGGGAACGACCAAAATAAATCCCAATGCACCGGATCGACCCGAAGGAGGAATTCTTCGGCCAAGGGCTGTCACCCCGGCACTATATACTTCTACAACAACAACAACCAAAATATATCCCGAACTATTTAAGTGCTTCTTTAATGAACTTATACAACGTTAGGTCTAAAATAAAGAAGCTTATATGTCGTTAAGTTTGGCCAGGTTGAATCTTAAACCTATACCCTCCACCATTGATTAGAAGTCTACTTTTCTAAACAAGCTAATATCTAAAATAAAAATAAATAAACAAGCTAATATGTCGTTAAGTTTCGCCAGGTTGAATCTTAAACCTATACCCTCCACCATTGATTAGATGTCTACTTTTTTCCTAGGTACCTTTGGTCCCTGAATGGGAACATTTCTTCCCTGAGCCGATTTCGCCCATTTACAGCCCTAAATAGCTTACGACTCTAAGCCATCGTCGTGTTAAGTTTCAGACAGCTAGTAATGGCTATGACATTCTAGAATTTAACGATGATAATATATGTAAATATATTAGGGCGGGTAAATTTTTTTTGGGGACAAAGCGTATTCCTTCACTCGATTTCAGGAACATTTCTAAGCACATTTGCCAAAGAAACCATTTGTCTTAAATCATTTTCCAGCTTGCCAGCTTTGCGAACAAAGTCCGTCCTGCCTATATGAAAGTTTGGGCGAATAAAATATTCAAACTTTTTGGAATGGCAAGAACAAGTTTGAGGATGGTGCCAATGTTACCGTCATAAAAGTAAAGAAACCTAGAAACTCATCTTCAACTCCCGCAGGACGAAAAGAAGAAACTTGTGTAACTAAAAAATGTTTCAAAAAGATTGGAATATTTATGTATATATATAGGGTGATGCATCTAGAGGTACTTTTTCAGAACAAAAGAAAATATAAAAATTCAAATCAAGTGTGGAATCTTTTATTGGTAATTTGAAAGGACATTTTATGGCATTTATTTTTCGAAAATAATAGCCCTCAAATGTTGGCAACTGTACGTATTATGGAAATAGCGTTCGGTGAGAAACGGGAAGACTCGCTATTTTCGACCAAAATTTTGTTCAGTGATGAGGCCCATTTCTGGCTCAACGGCAAATTCAATTAACAAAATTGCAGCATTAAGCAATAAGAAAAGGTTCAAGAGGTGCCTTTATAACAATAGAAAACCTCGGCTTGGTGCGGTTTATAAGCTGGTGGAGTCATCGAGTCATCCAAAATTGGACCTTCCGAATGGACACGCTGAGACTTAGTCGCGGTTAACATTTGAAGGAAATTATATTTAAAAAATAAATGGCATAAAATGTCCTTTCAAATTACCAATAGAGATTCCACACTTGATTTGAATTTTTATATTTTTTTGTTCTAAAAAAATACCTCTAGATGGATCACCATATATAACAAAATCGAATTCTATCACATGTTTAAATTATTCGTGCGATATTCAAACCGCATGTGATTTTCAAGTAGTGCAATTCTCATCACTACCTGATTATTTAATAACACTTTTAGTACACTAATTGGCAAACAGACAGAAACGGCATAGCTAAATCGAATCAGATAGTGTTTAGAGTTGATTGGTATAAAAACAGTCGGTCTATCGTCGCTCCTTTGTGCATAAAATAATAAAATTATACTTGTACAAGGTAAAGCAAAATGAATAATCACAATATTTTGATTTTGAAGTTATTCAAAATCAAATAATAATAAAAAAAAACAATTTGAGTGATGGAAAACTTGCACCTTTAAACTTGCACCTTTAAACTTGCACCTTTAAAATTTTTTCTGTTAAGTGGAAAGTGTGACATCCTCCATTTGACTGTCACCTGTTTTGACACACATTAGTGTAAACTTCCCATGACCGTTCGCATTTCTGTCGAATATTCTTCTTAAGATTTTCCTGAAACTTCAAGTAGTCCCAAAAATAAAAGTCTTGGACAGTTAAAACGAGCTATATTGCTGGCCACACCAAATCGCCAAAACGTAATTTAAAAAATTTATAACATCTTCCGATAGGGTGATTAATTTTGCGCCTCCTTGTTTACAAATAAACTTAATTGTTCAGTAAATCTCAATATCTAAAGAAATATCATTAAAAACACTTTCAAATCCTTAGCAGTTTTTTTTTTATCACATGCAATATTTTCTTAATTTTAAACGAAACGTCAATTTATA
Source organism: Hydrotaea diabolus (assembly GCA_963513945.1). NCBI lineage: Eukaryota > Metazoa > Arthropoda > Insecta > Diptera > Muscidae > Hydrotaea > Hydrotaea diabolus. The sequence goes on from OY740719.1 coordinate 130,811,599, forward strand.
TATTCTCAGTTTTATTTTGGATGTGGTATGCATCGGTATTAATCACCATAAGATAAGAACAGTTTCCATATTGCACACGGAGCGCACAATCTTATTTAAACCACTGTACCGCTGCACCTCAAAACATTTCACTGCCGCCTATTGTTCTTATTTCTTATTTTATTTCTTTTTTCTCTGGCCCGTTTCGAAAGGTATGCAACAAAAAAGTAATTGAAAAAAAACCCAAATCTAAACAAAAAAAATGTTGATAAATGGCTTTTAAATATTCTCGATTGTTTTCTGTGGTTGTTGCTGATGTTGCCACTGACATGTGCTGCTTATGAATTCTTAAGTGCATATAGCACGCCAGTCTTTCTGTCTGTCGGTATGCCTGTATGCACGATATGTGCGAGTATATTCGGACTATTCAAAATACCATCCAGATGCAATACGTATGTTGTCTCTAAAACAAATCGTTGTGTCTTGGGGTGGTGTTAAACGATTTATTTAAACGAAAAAAAAACACCACATTGTTGTTGAAATTAGTTTATGTCGGTACGAGTGCAATACACAAAATGCTTCGTCCATCAAATTGGACGTTTCAAAATGATTGCCGGGTGCCAAGGACGATATGGCCTCTTACCCCAGCTGTCTGGTGATTGAAAGATTTTGAAATGATTTTGATTTTTTTTTCTATTTGAATTTTTCTGGTAAAATGTTATTATTGTCAGTCAAAGGCGAAAAGGACATAAAACAGACATTTAATTTAGTAAAATACTCGCACAAGTTAATTTGTGGAAATTCGTAGAGGATATAAATCATACAAGTTAATTTGTGGAAATTCGTAGAGGATTAAGTGTTAAGGAGGGAAAATTTAGAATAATATTAACTTCTGTAAACACATTAAATTCACAATTTATATCTATGAATCGACAACGATCTTAATTCGCAATAATCGGCCTTACTAGTAAAGTCAAACAAGATACTATTAAGGAACCCGGATTAACTTCTTTCAAATCAGTGAGCTGAGCACGATTCAGTTCTTACGCTCACTGATTGGGACCTTCAGTTGAATACCGGCTTCGAATGGCTCATGCATTTTTTAGAGATTTTTAACAAGGCTTAGAGAAAAATCTCTTAATCGTAAAGTTGCCGGCATGTACTAGGTGGAAAACCGCCGCAGAAAAATTGTTAGATGTTTTTATAAGGGGTTGAACCTTGTTTAACTAGAATGAGAGTCGTGCACACTTCAACACATGTGGCGGTCAATTATGGCCCTTTCAGACTAGGCGAATTCTGTAACATGTATTCGATGCAGAAGATAGATCAATAGTTCCGTGACCTTTCCAACTTCCCTCGTAGTAATATTAAATGCAACACTGCTCCCATCAAGTACCTTTTGTTAATAGACTACTGTCAAATTTTGAGAGATTTCCATTATTTAGTTTGTGTTTAACAGCTGTTCGAAACATAAAACCGCGTAGATTTTTGTAAAAAAAGTGAATTACGAGTGCTCATTAAACATTATTTGTTGGGGGGAAAACCCGTCAACCAAACCAAGGATAAGCTTGATAAATACTATGGGGACTCTGCACCATCGATTTCAATGGTAAAAAAAGTGGTTTACTGACATTTGTTGTGGTCGCACAAGTAAATGGTGGGCCAAAAGTTACCATGGGGTTTAAAAATTTTAAAACTTTTTCGTTTATCTATTTTTTTCAGATTATATAAATAACACTTAGAGAATAAATAATGGAGAGATTCACAACTAAACAAAGAACCAGAATAATAGAATTTTATTATTTAAATCAACAATCAATTTTTTAACGCAAAGTAATGATTGATGAAGCTCATTTTCATTTGAACGGCTTTGTTAATAAGCAGAACTGCAGGTTTGGGGGTTCTGAAAATCCAAGAGCCATTTATCAACGCCAATTGCACCACATACACCCCCAGGAGTACAGTATGGTGTGGGATCACAACTGCAAATATCATTGGGCCTTACTTCTCCGAGAATGAAGGTGGAAGTGCTGCAACCGTAAATGGAGAGCGGTATCGGTTTATTATAGAAAATTGTTTACTTCCTGCTCTTGACCAGAGATATGGTTTCAGCAGGACGGAGCCACTGCTCACACTGCCCGAGACACAATGGCACTTTTAAGTCAAATTTTTGGAGAGCGAATAATTTCCAGAAATTCGGAAATTATTGGGCCAGCACTATCGCCAGAATTGTCAGCACCCGACTATTTTCTTTCGGGTTATGTGAAGGAGCGAGTATATGTGAACAAAACCGAGATAATCCTTCATCTCAAGGCCAACATTGTTGCAGAAATTCGAACGCTACAGCCACAAATTTTAAAAGATGTTATGGAAAAAGCTCTGAAACGAGCCCATCATTGCGAAGCTGAAAACGGGGCTCATTTAAGTGATATTTTTTTCATACTTTGTGTAAAAAATTTTCCATTTTGTATATTATAGAGGGTGATCCATCTAGAGGTATCTTTTCGGGCCAAAAAAAAATATAAAAATTCAATCAAGCGTGGAATCTTTATTTCTATTGGTAATTTAAAAGGACATTTTATGGCATTTATTTTTTAAACATAATTACCTTCAAATGTTGGCAACTGTATTATGGAAATGAGCGTTCGGTGAGAAACGGGAAGATCCGCTGTTTTCGACCAAAATTTTGTTCAGTGATGAGGTCCATTTCTGGCTCAACGGCAAAGTCGATAAACAAAATTGCCGCATATGGACTGAAGAGCAAAAAATAGAGGTTCAAGAGGTGCCATTATACCCAGAGAAAACCACGGTTTGGTGCGGTTTATGGGCTGGTGGAATTATCGGTCCATATTTTTTCAAAAATGATAATGGCCGGAATGTAGCCGTAAATGGCGTCCGCTATCGCGCCATGATATCGGACTTTTTGGTACCTGCAATTGAAGCCCGTAATCTTGACGACATTTGGTTTTTACAGGACGGTGCCACTATCCGTTCAGTTGCACATACAATGGATCTATTGAGAGGCCATTTCGAAGAGCAGCTTATTTCACATTTTGGACAGGTGAGTTGGCCGCCTAGATCGAGTGTCATTTAGACATTTTTCTTTGGGGTAACGTAAAGTCCAAAGGCTATGCTGAAAAACCAGCTGCAATTCAGGTTTTGAAAGCCAACATTACGAGTGTCATTAAAACCATACCGGTCGAAATGCTGGAACGAGTCATCCAAAATTGGACCCTCAGAATGGAAACCCTGAGGCGTAGTTGCGGCCCACATTTGAAGGAAACTATATACAAAAAGTAAATGCCATAAAATGCCCTTTCAAACTGCCAAATCACACTTGATTTGAATTTTTATATTTTTTTTCCTGAAAAAATACCTCTAGATGGATCACCCTATATAATCTGAGAAAAAAATTAATAAAGAAAAAAGTTATTAAGTTTTTAACCCCATGGTAACCGTTGGCCAACCCTGTATATTGATTTATAAATACATAGAAGCTATTACTTTCCGATTTTCGCACTTAAAGGTTCTAATGATATCACACAACTAAAAATAAACAATTGATTTTTGTTTTAAATTAAGACATTTTTAAGGTGCAAACAAAACGAAAACTTAAAACGATCAGAACACCTGAGACCAAGGGAATTTCTGGTTTGAATATTTCACATCTAGGGAGAAATATTTGAAAACGTCAAACGCCATATATATTTTTAAAATATTTTGTAAACAGAACAACGATTATAATAAATACAAAATTGGATTAGTAATTTTTTTCAAAATATTCTTTAAATATAATAAATACGTAATATAAAAATTTAAGAAGCTTTTATCAAACCGCTTATCTATTCAACATAATATTAACATATGTCCGAGAGCATTCTTTTCGATCATTATTTTTAAAAGCTAATGAAAACGTACGATAGGAAATATATGTGTGTAGGTAAGCAAGGCAAAATCAGTTGCATTTTCTATCAACGAAATATTATGGGCGAAGAAATATTTATGTTGTATGCATCATCATTCTATATAAATGTTGAAAAAGTAATGAATTGATCAAATTAATGACGCCGATTCTTCTATATCGATTATATTCTAAACAAATTTTTATAAATATCATTGATATCTAAACAAACGTTTGTTTGGCTATGACTTTATTTGTAATAAAAATTTTCAAAAATATTAAGTGCAATTAACTTTGTTTTCAAATAAAAATGGAAAACTTAAAATACAGAAACCTCCTAGCTATAGAAAGATTTTAAGAAAATTTAAAATTTACATCTCTTCAAATTTTATAGACATGGTCTGAATTTTTTTTAGCTACAGTAGCCTACAGTAGGCAATGTGCATCGCAAATACATTTAATGCAATTTTTCTCCTAATCGTGTTAAAGTACGAATATGAAATTAATACAGTGCAAGTTGTCGAATCTAATGTAGTGTAAATACAATAACAGCCAATTTTTATTACAGTATAAGTTGGCGAATATAAAGTAATCTAAATACAATAACAGCCAGTTTTTACAACGATTTAGTGTGAGACGAAACAAGTTTTTAATAGACAAATAAATTTATTAAATTTTTTTTAAATGGTCTGCATTTTTAGAACGGATCTTAACGGATGAAAATGAATTTCCGTTCATTATTTTAATAAAATTATCAACGAACGTTATTCATTTTATAGAGATTTTTGCTATATTTCTGGATATATAATAGCAATATTTATGCGCACACATTTGTACATAAATCTAAATTATATTGTTGCTTCCAATGGGAATCAATAAGTCATGTTATTGTTTTAAGTTAATCAAATTATTATTATAAAAAAAACTTATAAAGATGCAGTAAATCTAAGGTTATTTTTTTAAATTTTGTTTTAAAAACATGAATAATTCATTGTTGCCAATATTTATGAGACTTGTGTGAAAATGAGATAGATATTGCCATCGATAAAGAATATTATTTATGACATTTCAAATTTTCATTTAATTGATGCATCATCGAATATCATAAAATAGGCCAACTGTCAATATAGAAAATATTTTTTTTTAAATTCTCTTATATTTTTGTCGCTCATGGGTGCATTCTTGTAGTAGTTCCTCTTAACACTAAATATTTTAAATATACTTTTTCCCCGTCTTTTTTGTTTTACGGGAAAGCAGGAACATTTATCATAATTCCCGGAATCTCGGCCCGAAAGAAATAAGAAATGTAAATTAGTTGCGGACAACGTTTGAAGGTAATTATTTTCAAAAAATAAATGCCATAAGATGTCCTTTTAAATTACCAATACATTTTATATTTTTTGTTCTGAAAAAAATACCTCTAGATGGATTACCCTTTACTTTTTATTACAATGAGTATAGAACACTATCCGTACAGCTAGTAAACGCACTCGTTTTTAAGATAGAAACTTAAATTGCACTGTTCAGCACCATAAATTTCTCCGGAGATTTGTGAATTTTTATGGCTCAAGCTCAAGCCAGTTCTATGCCATTTGCAAATAAATCTCAAATATATTTAGAAGTATCCATTCCTTCAGGTGACAAAAGAACAATTCTGGCTTAAGAATTAAGCTTCTGGATTTCAAAAGGAAAATCGTTTATTTTTAACTCTGAAAGTTATCGCCAAAATATTTACTCTTATAAATTTGTACATTTTCGTTCACTATTTCGTTTCCTCCCTCTGGGGCTATACGAAATTTCGACGAATCTCGAATAAGAAATAAGTCCCTGGACCCATTTAGAACATTTAAAATATTTATCAGTTTTGAAATAACGGGTGATCCATTTTAAGGTATTTTTTTGAATAGCCATTTTTCACAGATTTTGCGTGAGTTGTGTTCAATAAATAATTCAAAAATGATGATGGTCGGAACGTAACGGTAAATGGAGCTCGCTGTCGCGCCTTGATATCGGACTTTTTGCTTCCGGAAATTGAAGCCCGTAATCTTGAAGACGTTTGGATTTAACAGGACGGCTCCACTTGCCATACAGCTGCTCAAGCAATGGATTTATTAAGAGGCCAATTTCACGTTTTGGATCGGTGAGTCGTGTAATTTCACAGCTATAGACTTTTTTCTTTGGGGCTACGCAAAGTCCAAATTCTATGCTGACAAACCAGCTAAGATTCAGGTTTTGGAAGCCAACATTACGCGTGTCATTAAAGCCATACCGATCGAAATGCTCGAACAGGTCATCCAGAATTGGACCCTCAGAATGGACACTCTGAAGTGTAGGAGCGGCCAACATTTGAAGGACATTAAATTAAAAAAATAAATGCCATGAAATGTCCTTTCAAATTACCAATAAAGATTCCACACTTGATTTGAATTTTTATATATTTTTTTTGTTCTGAAAAAATAACTAGATGAATCACCTATTATTTTTATCAATCAATATGATAATATTTTTTATAAGATGTACTTACTAATTGTCTAAAGTGTCGCAAACTTAAATATCTTTCGATTATTACTTTGTGGAATACTTGTGGTAGTTTGGGACTTCAATTGACAGTATAAGTTTACGTTAAAAATAGGTTCATTTACATCTTCATTACAAGTTGTCCTTTTAATAGAAACTTCTTATTTAATGTTATATTTTCCTTTTTCTAAAAATCAATTAAACCCCAAAAATTATCCACTTATAGCCATTCAATGTCGAATTCCAACATCCCTACGGGAAATGAAGAGTCAATTATTAAGTGAAAACAGAACCTGTCACAGAACTGGTTCGGTATGGATATAATGGTGTTTATTATTTGAAATTTCAAATTCGTCAAATTCGCGGTATAACTTCGCACATAGAACGGCTAACAAAAGATTTTACATATCCGCGGATTTCAGCTATCTTTTAAAGAAAATTCACTTTGAGCGGATTTTGTTTAGAAATCTCTTGAAAGTTGTATGAAAATTTACATTCCGTTAATATTTTTCAAACAATCAGATGGGATAGAGAGGATGGGTTCTGTGATTGGTGTTCTGTGATGAATACAGTGACACGTTCGATACCTGTCCTTTCAGATCAGTCTCGTTATATATTACATTGTATCTAAGTAGTGTCAATTGACTCCTTCCAATGACAAAGCCATGTAAAAGTTACCGGTTCTTTTCATATGGTTGGGTCGGTACTGGTACCGGTTCCCGATAAAGAGGGACCTGTCATGCGACTGGTTCTGTACCGGTCTAATTTCCCGTAGGGATATTGTAATATGTTTTTGTTTCTCACTATGAACATTTAAAGTTAATAGGGTTTGTATGAGTTTTATTCCCGGGATTTTGGCATACAATTCACGGAAAAGCGGCAAACTTAATAAAAATATAAAATCGCGGGGAAACGCTTATTAAAAATGATTGCTCTATTATATTTTTTATAATAAATTAAACAATATGTCCAACAACCTACGCAATTCTAACGACTTATCAACGGTTAACCTTGAACCAAAGTCATTTCATAAAAGAAATAAAAACAATTAACAACAATTTATGGAAATTTCAACAAATTACAATATCATCGTAAATAATATCAATTAATTTTATGTTCTTCCACTATAAACTTTAAAAATAAATTGGCGTTGTAGGACATCAAATTCCCCGGGAAAGCCGGAAACGTAAATTACTGAAATTGCCGGGACGTGAAATCCCGGAAAAACCTCCTTATTAAAAATGATTGCACTATTGTATTATTTACAATAAATTTAAAAAAAAAATTGCCCAACAACCTACGCAAATTCAAACGACTTATCAGCGGTTAACCTTGAACCAAAGTCATTCCATGAAAAAATAAAAACAATTAACACAAATTTATGGAAATTGCAGTGAAATGTTTATAAAAAGAATGGGTGAGTGAGTATTGGATAGAAATTAAATAACGCAATGGTTTATTTTCTTATCTTATAAGCAAAACAAACGAATGTAGAATGAAAATTGACTCTTTCATAAATTTTAAGTTTTCATCGCTGTAAGAATATTGGTCAGGGACAGTTCACTACGCAAAAAATTACCTGTTCTTTATAGTTTTTAAACACCCTGCTGTTAAAAAAACTATTTTCGTAAATGTGTCCATAATTATTAATGATCTTGCGTTAGGATTTTAAAATTCCTGCATATTTCGATACTCGTTAACGAGGCGAAAATTTATTTTTAAGCAAAATGATAATGATAATAATGATGGTTCCAAGGCATAGCTTTCGCAGCGTCAAAAACCTGAAGCTTTCTTAGAGAACTATTTATCTCATTAAAAAATAAAAACATCGTTTTATTCAATTATGTTAGCCTAATCTGTAGACATATCGCATTTGGTCGAAACAATGGTACTGACTAAAACATCTCAAAAGTATTGAAAGTTTGCGTTTTATCCCACATTTCCGGAGCCTTAACAATGCGGAATGCTCAGACACTGAAGACCAAGACTCCCGAAAGCGACCAACAAAATTAGGAACCTTGGTTTGAAAGCTGGCGAATACACGCCCAAGACCGAAGTACTTTACTATACGTTACATTTAACAAATAAAAGAATTTACATCCAATTTTTAAAAAGACACACAAAACACTCAATATCTATGGCTTTCTAACCACAATTTATCTTTGAATAGAAATAATAGCAAATAATTTATGCTTACTAAAGTAAGTCCATTATGGTCCGTTCGGAATTTGGTAAACAAATTGAATTTTTAAAATTTTGGCTAAGTAGTGATTTACAAAAACCCAAAAAATGGCCTTGCGTCTACAGGTGTCTCGAACAAATTCGTTTTATGAAAAACAGGCTTTTATGTTTATTTTTGGTTTAAACGAGCTGGTGATCAAATTGTTGACACTAAGAATTCACCACACAAACTATAGAATTTTGCTAAGAAATTTGATCTGCAACGACCAATGGGATGAAAATTCTAGAAAATTGGCCGTTTTCTAATAAGTCTTCATTATTGCACTTGATATGTAATGCAAAATCTGGCAACATTCGTACTGTAAATACAGCACTGTCTCATAAAAAAGTTTGATGCACACATTGACATAGTAAGAGTTTTGTTTATTTAAGTTGTCTCATTCATATTTTTTTATTTGTTTTTGCTTTTAATAACTAAAAGATACCAACACTTTAAAGCGTTTGACGAAAACACATGCTGTAATTTGGTGGAGTACTAATTTGCGCACAGAAGTAATTGGAAGTGATTGGACATATAAAATATGACCAGACCAAATTGGGACCTAAACAGGTATTTATAGTTTTCATATTTTTCACAACTTGAGGCATACGTGTTGTTGTGTTCTTCAATATACTAATCAATAATGCCATTTCATTGTTTGACCTTTACATTCAATTGTGCTATTGAATTTAACACAATAATTTCCAATTTATCGTTTTTTACGCAAACAAAATAAACACAAAAACTGCATCAGCTGTTTGATATCAGCTATGACCGACTTTCAGTTTAAAGACAACTCTGGAGGGTAAATGAATTTTTGTGGATAACAAAAGGATAATATCTTTTCATTGTTTGTCAATAATGTCATTTTATTGTTTGACCTTTACATTCATTCAATTGTGCTATTGAATTTAACACAATAATTTCCAATTTATTGTTTTTTACGCAAACAAAATAAACACAAAAACTGCATCAGCTGTTCGACATTAGTAATGCCCGACTTTCTGTTTAATGGCAACTCTGAAGGGTAAAGGAATTTTTATGGATGACAAAAGGATAATAGTTTTACTCGTAAACTCTGAAGGGTAAAGGAATTTTTATGGATCACAAAAGGATAATAGTTTTACTCGTAAACTGGTTGGAATTTAAGAGGTGGGGAACCTACTTCTGAGGATTTGTGATGTTTCAACCAGGACTTAAGTCTGGGTTATATAGGGTGATACATCTAGAGTTATTTTTTTAGAACAAAAAAAACATAAAAATTCAAATCAAGTGTGGAATCTGGCATATATTTTTTGAAAGTAATTACCTTCAAATGTTGGCAACTGTATTATGGAAATGGGCGTTCGGTGACAAACGGGAAGATCCGCTGTTTTCGACCAAAATTTTGTTCAGTGATGAGGCCCATTTCTGGCTCAACGGCAAAGTCAATAAACAAAATTGCCGCATTTGGACTGAAGAGCAACAAGAAGAGGTTCATGAGGTGCCAAAATACCCAGAGAAGCCCACGGTTTGGTGCGGTTTATAAGTTGGTGGAATCATCGGTGCATATTTTTTCAAAAATGATGATGGCCGGAACGTATCCGTGAATGGTGCTCGCTATCGCGTCATGATATCAATCTTTATGCTACCTGAAATTGAAGCCCGTAATCTTGACGACACTTGGTTTCAACAGGACGGTGCCACCTGCCCTACAGCTGCTCAAACAATGGATCTATTGAGAGGTCATTTCGAAAAGCAGCTAATCTCACGTTTTGGACAGTTGAGTCGGTCGCCTAGATCGAGTGATATCACACCTTTAGACATTTTTCTTTGGGGTTACCTAAAGTCCAAAGTCTATGCTGACAAACCAGCTACGATTCGGGTTTTAGAAGCCATCATTACGCGTGTCGTTAAAGCCATACCGGCCGAAATGCTCGAATGAGGCATACAAAATTGGACCATCAGAATGGAAACCCTGAGGCGTAGTAGCGGCCAACATTTCAAGGAAATTATAAGTTCCATGAATTACCAATAAATGTTCCACACCTGATTTGAATTTGTATATGTTTTTTTCTGAAATGATTCCTCTAGATGGATCACCCTATATTTATAATAAAAGCCATACAGGCCGAAATGCTCGAATGAGTCTTCCAAAATTGGCCCTGTTAATGGAAACCCTAAGACGTAGTTGTGGCCAACATTTGAAGGAAATTATATTCAAAAAATAAATTCCATAAATTACCAATACATTTTCCACAATTAATTTGAATTTTTATATTTTTTTTTCTGAAATAATACCTCTAGATCGATCACCCTATATTTGCATCACGGCGGCCCATTTTTCGTAACTATTTTCAAAGCGAAAATTTTTGCTCAACGCGAGAACTGCTCTAGGATCATTGAGTTAAGCTCGATAGAATTCGTAAACCCAAATGCTTTAAACCGACTCCGGAGGTCTAATAATTAGACATGTTTTGTTTTCACATGGCTTGTAAAGACATAGCAGTTGGGAAAATCGCTATTCAAAGTTTAACCTTTGAACAGGGATCGCTTGTGAGATAGTCGGGCAGACACCAGACACCATAGTTTTAGTTATTATCAATTATTAAAGTCCGATCACATTAGTAACAACAATACTGTTTGCCGAATATCTATAAAATAAGCTATTCGTAATGTTTTAAAAATATCAATATCATTCGCATTAGTGAGCCTGATGATTTCAGAGATAACTGATGGTTTGTAAGAAGTTCCCCGTTTGTCACCTAATGAACGAATAAAGTAATCAACTGACATAACTATTGCGGCTTTGCTAGCCATTCATCTTTATCTAGGCTTAACCAAAATTACCACGAATATGTTTACTTTTTCTATTTGCTTGCTAGCAATTCTATTTTCAAATTCATGGGTACTTATAAATGTCACCTGCAAATGCTTAAGATTAAAGTGAAAATAAATCTGCAACAATTAGTCCCCCATGACAATGACATTGAAAATACAACAGATAGAATTTTATTTCAGTTGCAAAGTATATTTTTATTGTATTGCTTGTGAAAGATTTCGTAAATCTTCTTAAAGGATAATAATTGAAATTCGAAAGCCATTCGTGGTATTCGCATGTGTTTGAGATTAATGAGGATAAATAGGGAAAGTGCAACGAGTGAATTGCACTTGGCAATGACATAGAACATGTTAAATAAAAAAAAATTCAAAAAATATATATAAAAATCATGTGTACGTAGAAAGCAGTGGGAGTGTTTTGTTTCTTAAAGATGTAAAATCATTTGTTTTATTAAAACAAATTGGATTTTTAAATGAATTTCGTTTTACTAGTATAATAATAGTGAATAATAATAACCTTTCCAGGGACTGTTGAACCAGATTTTCAGTAACTATTAAAGCTAAATAAAAACTTTATTTTTTAAACATATATGCTCGTTTAGTAGGAATCTGTGAATCCTTGTGAAAATTTTCTTTCAAACTTTGGAATGAATACTAAAATTGCATCAAGAATTCAAATTAATATGTCTTCTGTATCAAATTATAAAGTGAATGGAATCGACCAACTGTTTTTATTGCATTAACAATTAATTTGTTTTAAAATATCGTTCAATATTTTAGCTAGGAGAAAAATATTGGTTCAAGCTCCAAATTATATAAAAACTGCATGCAGAAATGTTGCATACCTTTGTATTTTTTTTCCCCTTTTAACTTCTGGTATGCGTTGGATGGTTATAAGTAGACATTCATCATTTGCAAACTAATTATTTATTTATTTTGCAATTATTTCAAATTTGCTTACATGCATTTGTCATTTGCTCAAATGAAAAATGAGGATTCCATTGATGGATCATAATGAAAGCAATTTGTAAATGGGACAGTAAAAGTTCTTATTTGTTTGTGAAAACGGGAATGAATTGTGAATTTAATTTTAAAATAAACCGTAATCGTTGGATTCCATAGACTACACGGGCGTTCTACACATATAAACAGTTTATAATGTGTTTATATGTATGCATTTGAAATCAGGTTGATTTTGAATGAATCATGAATTGTCAAATTAAAACACTTGTCAATATATACTGCGACGCTGGTGATGGCGACGACTTTGGCAAGTGGCGATGAATCAAGGTGTGAAAAAATAATTTTATAAAGTCATTGAATTCTTGAGACATATACTAAAGACGTAAAAATGCTTGAGGAAGATTCAAAAACATTTCTAACTTAATGTCGTCTTTTCGTAAAATGTCACAGGAATTAGTCAATGTGGCTTTTTTTAATTTATTTCTTGTTTCCTTTTTTTGGTCAAACAAAAGGGGAAAATAAAATGAAAATGCTTATAAATCTTTTTGTGGGACTTTTTTTTAATGAAGAAATGTTCAAGTAAAAAAATAACACACTCAAACACAAAAAAATAAATTGAAAAAAGTAAAAGTATTTGGCACAAGTAATAAGTGTGGCAGCGTACATACTATAAAGACATACCACATACAGACCCCACGTCAGAGGAGCTTGCTTTCTTCTCAACCCCTACGTCCCCCCATAAATCTTCTAGGTATATAAGTAAATACATATGTTTATATGTTTGTGGAAATATATGAACATTCGTGTGTCTGTCCGTCTGTATGAGAAACAGGTAAAAAAATAGAACACACTTAATTTAGAGAAAAAAAAACGACGATTTTTTTTTCAAAATTCAAATTTAACGTTCAAAAGCAAAAAACGAGCGAGCGGCATCATCATCAGCATCATTACCGCTGTGCTGAGACCGAAAGGCCCAAAATACCCCCATCACACCCCACACCTAACACTAATGGGTGGTGAGTTTAAAAATAACTCAGTGATTTGTTGCTTATTCACTTGTGTAATACGTCACCACCTGGTGGGGTGAACAATTGAATTACGAAAAGAAAATACGACTACACTACTGCGGCAGCGGAGCCGATGACGACGCCGCCGCCGCCGTCGACATTATGGTCTGCCTTTATTCAACGAAGACAAAACAAAAAAACGCCACAGTTCAGTCTTCTAAACGAAGTGAACGCGTTCAGGTGCTAGAGCTCGCGCTGGGCCTCTCGGATCGCCAGAAAATAGTACGAAAAAAACGGATAAGGAATACTTTGGAAGGAACTTACCTGCGATTTTTTTGTCGCTCTCCTTCTCTAAATATACAAAATAAAAAAGCGGCAATATTGTTTTTCTTATTTGGATTAAAAAAAACACTTTAAGCGGCAAAAGGGATTATCAAAAAACAGATTGTTTTAAAATGTTATAAAATTTTATTAATAAAACAACAAATATACAATAATAATTAAATAAAAAAAAAACATACAAATGTATAAAAAACACTTACAAAAGAATGTTTAAACATAAATGAAGACGTAGGAGACCGCAAAAGGAGTTGCAGGCACAAGATTTAAGCAGTATTTTGTTTTTTATTAGAGATAAAATTAAGCAAAATTATTTGGGAAAGCTAAAAAGATATAATTTGTATGTATAAAAAGAAGTGTTTGAGCAAAAAATGTTTGTTTTAAAAACAGCTTAAATCTTGTGTTTTTCTCCCCTATCATGATGAGCTAAAAGTTACAAAGGTGATTTACGGTTTTTGGGGGGAACTTAAAATCAAAAAAGCCTGAGTCGCATGAGTATTTTATGATTAAGCTTTTTTTTAGTAAAAGCGCTTTTTTTAAAAAAATAAACTAAAAAATTGTAAATGCCAAAAAAAACGAAAACATAAAAATCAATAAAGCAGCAAAATTTTAAATTCAACAAATTTTGTTACAACAATTTAAAACACACACACATTTAAGAGAACACTTGATGGAGAGTTGCTTGTTCTTCTCTTTGTTATCCACTCCGTTGATAGAGGTGTGTTTTTTAATTCTTCCTTGTTTTTTTTTTTTTTTTTTACAAAAAACATATGTGTGATATTAGTATTGAGTGAGAGAGACAAAGAGAAAGATAGAGAAAAGCGACAATGACATAAAAAAAACATAATTATAAAATCTCATGCAACATTCTACAAGGAAGATAAATAATTAATAATAATTAAGAAACAAAAGAACAAAATCAAATAAATCATACAGTACAAAAAAATAAATAGTAAAGTTAAATTAAAGAATAATATATATAATAATAATAATTAATGTATACAAAAAAAGAATAAATTAATATATGATGTGTGTGTGAAAAGTGGGGGAGACACTTTAACAAATAAAATGCGCGAGCGTCCACACGTCAACTGTCAAACTTCGTCGGTAACCGGGTCGGTAACGAAATGCCACTCAGTGGATACGCGGGCATAAAAAACAAAAACCACAACTCAAATGGAAGTTAAGTGTTTTAAATAAGTATTTAAATGTTAAAGTTATAACTCAAACAAATTTTAAATTGATTTTGTTTACAATTAAAACAAACGATTTTTTTTATATTTATCATCATCTAGTTTAAATTGAACTAAATCATATTTAACTAAAGTTATTAACTTAACGTATAAAGTTCCGAAAATTGTGTGCTGTTTATTATAATTTATAAGCATTTAAAAATAAATATCTATTTGAAGTGAACCATTATTTTATTAACAGTCAGATAAATAGTAACAATAATTAAACCGTATACTGATTTCATCAGCCTTAAACCACAGGCAAAATATTTCCAAATCTTTACTAAAAAAAACTATTTTCAAAAAACGAAAACCTAAATTTATAAAGTCAACGGAACTGATTTTAATCTAATTATACTAAATGTCGAAAACACAGTCAAAACTAAATACCTGCACAAAAATTAAACAGTCATAGAGTTTATTTTCCACCTATAAATTGACCATAAAGCTTAAGATTGCCAGTTTTAACTAAACCAGATCATAGTTAAACTTAAAAAGTGGGACTAGTTGAGAGCATTCCTGAATATAAACTGTCAACTGTCTGAAATTCCTTTTAAAAGCATGACTCAATGTAACCTGTATTGAAATTCAAGTCGAGAGCAATACTTCGTGCTGGAAATTAATGAACTTTAAACTTCACAGAGTTAAGCGGATCTTAAGAAGCAGTCAAACTAGAGCAGTAAAATAATAACTTAATAAGTGTTGTCCCTATGGATATAAAAACAGCTGTTTGGAAAAGTTAAACAGAATATTTAACTAAAGATTAACTGCCAGGAGAACTGTTGTCAGATGTTAAGACAATTTAGTAGACTGTTTAACTAATCTCTCACCGGTAGGTTAAGGTTTCTGACCTTTCGGTTAAACAGTGCACATGTCAATCTAAATATTTTCTAAACTGTAGACTTAGTAGTAAAGTCCATGTCAATGTTGCCGTATAGACAGTTACAGTTAACTTTATAACCTACAGTGCTGATTAAATATGTTTAAACTCTAAACAACGTTTTATTAGGCGGGGAGAGAGTGAAGTTTTTATTTTAATATTTCAAGTGTGGGACTGGTTTTATTTAAACAGAACAACTGTTGTTAAAAATTGCAGAGTTACCAAAAGCGGCGCTAAACTTTACCTTATGATTCAAACTGAACTGAATGACTTTTAAACAAGCGTTTCTAAACTTTGGACTAAATTGTTTATAAACTTTAATTTTAACAGAAATATTCTGTTTGCTTCTTATTAAACTGGTTAAGCATGAATAATTTCGTTCTTAAAATCAATGAATCAATGAATCAGTGAAATGACTTTGGGAGATTTGAAAGTGCTTGCTTGCCTTTGTCAGGTTAAACAAGAGTTACCAAATATGTTTTCCGCCCTTCTTTTAAATGACTGTTAATCTTTACTAAACCTAGAAGCCTTTAGTCCTTTCCTTAAACGGTGTACAAGGCGAGTATTATATCTTGGTCCTTTATAGGATTTCAATACTGTTAACATAATTAACATTTTTAAATATTTATTGATAAAAAAATATCTGTTAAATTGAGAAATAAAGTTTTTTTTAACAGAGAGTAAAAGTATATAAAATAAACAGCAAACAATTTTTTTTTTTAAATTCTACGTTCGTTTTTTTTTGTAAAATTAAAACTTAACATTCCATTTGATTTGCTGCATTTGGTTAACATACACATCCTGACACACTTGCTGAGCAGAATCGGAAGTATCTCAAGGATTATACAAGGTGATTTCAAGCTGAATTTCTTCTCAAGAAAAGGTTTGCTTTTTCAAATACTAGTTTTTAAAAAAATATTTTTTTTTTAATGAAATTTCTTTTTGTTTATTTAGATTTTCTGCTGGTCCCCAAACCATTGGGAGAATATGATTAAATGCATGACGGTTATTTCGGCCCGGCCAAAATAGACTTTAATGATTCAACCCCAACAGCAATAACAACACCACGACCACCACCACCATAACAACCACGAGCCTGACGAATTACAAAACAATGTGTTTTTAATTCGTTTATATTTTTGTTGTTGTCGTTCTGCTGAAATTTAATTAATCACGCCAGAGATCAGAGCAGATTGGCCAAGACGAGTATGGGAGGCAGACCAGAAAAGATGGCAACATGACAATCATAATTTGAGTCATTAGATGGCTATCAAAATATGTGCCAAAAAAAGAATTTCGAAAATGTTGTGATTTTTATAGTTGGCTGTCTAGCAGCTAAGCTATCTATCTACTAGTGTTTTGTTGTAATACGATGTAAGTATTTTGTAAGATTTTTTGTTTGTTGTACTTTTTTCGTTAAAAAGAATTCAAAGAAAACAACACAACATTTGTGTTTAGTTAAGCAAAAAAATATGTTTTTCTTTTTGAAAAAAAGAAATTATGTGGTTTTAAATCCATACATTCTGTGACTTTCGCTATACTACAGAAAAAAGTCGAAAACAATACCAAGAAATGCTATAAATAAAGAAATAATAAAAAAATCTTCTGTGAACAAATGTTCATAAGACAAACAAAACTACTAATCATTTGTTTTATTGAAAGGAAAAGCTGCTGGAATTTTGTATACTCTTCGCTTTCTACAACACCCACCCATCCGCCCATCGCATCTACCCTACTCCATGTTTGTCTAAGCAGATCAAACACTTTTTGACTGCTGCATTGGCTGGCCTGGCCCGTAGCATCTTTTCCGCAAAGATAATACCAATGCGACCGCATCCGTTTTGAATTTGCCGCAATTTTTGCGCACGTATTTTTTTCAATACATTTCTTTGTAATACTCGCATCTAATTTTGAAAATTTCAATATCTTTTTTGCATCGTTATTCTTTTTTTTGAAATGGGTTTGGAATAGTCGTTGTCATCCGACCGCTGCTCTATATAGCCAGACGCACACATGCACAACGAGTATGTGTGCTTGTCTATATTTTATGCTAATTACTAGGCATTTATGTAGGAGTGAATGTGCGTTTTGCGCACGAACCGCACCTAAAAATTGACACAAAAATTGTATTTCAAAAATCTATTTCGAATAGATTCTTACACACTCGCATATGCGTCTATATTTTCGTGCTGTACATGTGTGTTAGTCACCAAGAGACCAGAACTCTGACAAATCAAAATGAATACTCTAGTCTTCTAGGTATACAAAATGTAAATATTGGGGTGTACCTTATATGGCCATAGAGCAAAAATGTACGTTAAGGATATTTAAGTAGGGTCTCTAGGCGGCCGTAGCGCAAAAGGTTCAAAACATATGTTTGGCGTTGGTACACTTTTAATTACATCGAAATGGAAAATTGAACGAATAAGTTCTTAGCAAAATCTTATTCACGTTAAGCCTGCGAACTGCCTTTTCTAAGTAACAATTTCGGGTTTCGAATCATTGAAATAGGCCTTACCATTTCACGTGGGCAATTATGAATTTTAATTAATGCCTAAAGGACTTTTAAAGAAACATCAACGAAAGTTTCGAATTCAAACTTCCTTCTTTTATAAACCTATTGCAACTTTTATGAATACTAAGGTAAGTATTTAAACTTACAAAACTCTAAGATATAATATAGTAAGGGACACCCTAAGTTTCATCAAACTGTGTGTTCTTGGTGAATATTTTCCCCTTGGTTTTCTCTAGAGGGCTCTAGTCATCTTCGTTTGCTGGCCGTTGGTGGTGATTGATGATTTTAGGACAAAAGAAATTTCTGTTTTTTTTTTCAAATCTGTTATTCAACTCAATTTTTTTTTTGAAATTTTATTTTCTTTTTGCTTGTGGTTAATAGCTTATTAGCGTTATATTTTTTTTTGTAAAGTTTTTCTTTCAGTTAATTTTGTTTTGTATCGTTTTAAAGAAAAAGTAAATAAATTATAAAAAAGCAAACATTTTCTTTTTTAAAAATTCAAACTTAAAATTAAGACTAGGGTTCGAATGACAACAGTTTCGTAAACAGTCTTGTCCAAAAATCAATCATTTGATTAAGCCTCAGTTTGTTGTTGGCAGGAATTTATTTTTCTAGGTAATTTTTTGTTTCGTCTTCTCTTTTTCTTTTGTGTAAATATGATACTGTCCGTTAAATATTCGGACAAGACTGTTTCGCTTTAAAATATACTTCAATATTGTGTTTATAATTCTAGAATTATTTTCGTTATGTTTCTTTTTTTTCAACTGTTGCATTATGGTTTTTGTTGTTTAATCGTTTTATCATTTCGTTTTTTGAATATTTTCAATTAAAAGTATAAAAAAATATTAATTGTTCTATATTCTGTTCGATATTTTGGTATTTTAGATGTGTGTGTGTGTCTGTGTTATAGTGGGTGTATATAATTTTTTTTAATTAATCCTTACTTTTTACAGTTAATTTGGCCGATGATTCTGCTTGTCCAGTTGATGAGGTTGCGCGTACGGTAAATACACCGGAATCTTCTTCGTAGGTTGTTCCGATCAGAAGTACGGCGGCATTACCATCGAAAATCATCTGGTAAAAAGAGACAAAAGATACGGGAAACACATGCATTAGATAATTGTAAAATATTGAAATAAGGTCCTATTAAAACTAAAGAGAACTAGTAATTTTTTAAAGTCGGTTTTCCGCACGAATCAGACAAATGGTTCGCAGCACTATTTTTTTTAAATGGGTACAAAAGTAAATGGGTAAATGGGTCAGTTTAAAATGGAACGAAACAAAATATTGCATTTTTTTGAAAACAATTTGATGGTTTTTTTAATTAGAAATATATCACTTAAAGGCGGAATATCCCATTTATCAAATAAGGAGTTATCGCTGAAAACAATAGACAGGGGTTTCCAAACTATAAAAAAGTTGTACAAGAAAGCACAAAACTTCTCACCGGAATTTCTTTGGCTGACATTTTTTTTTTTGTAAATCAACCAATTTGACACGGTTCTCGGCTAACGTGTATTCTTAGTCTTGAATTTTATTTTTTTCTGTCGAGAAAATTATTTCAGCTAACTCTTTACGGAAAGTTCGGCTATTAGTTTTCGCATTGGTACTTCGTACTACAGGTTGGGCGATTTAAAATTTAAATCAGCTGTAAAAAAAGTACTCATAATTCGTTTCAAATTTCTGGTTTTATTGGAAAGGTTGAACTTTGTCATTTAATAATGGAACACAAAATCTTCATATGACCAACACAACTGGCTCGGCAGAACCTCATCGGATCAACCCAACTTTCAGTACATTTTCGAATGTTTTGGGTCGATCCTCTTCAGTGGCAACTTCGATTTCAAGTTTTAAAGCTTAAATTGTGTGGATGCTTTGCGTAACATCTATATTTAGAAAATAATCCAAAGGGCTCAAATCACAGCTTCGAGGCGGCCAATTGACATCACAATTTTGGCTGATAATTCGATTTTCGAATACAGTGCTTAAAATATCGATGTCAAATTTGCTTATTGACATAGCCGAGATGAAAATGAGCTTCATCTGAAAAAGCGATTTTTCGGTAAAATTCTTCAAATCCTGCCACACAATTTTCAGTTCATTGGGATGGCGTTTCAATTATTAAATGACGAAAGTTCATCCTTTCTAATAAAACCAGAAATTTTAAAAAATGTCTGTACTTTTTTACAGCCGATTCACATATAAAAATTAAATGTCTTTTTAAGGTCCCCTCAAGAGTCTTGAAAACCCCTAATCAAAAAATTTCTAAAACATTTCAATCAGGTGATCTTGCTTTAAGCAAAGCAACAAACCGGGAGATCAGGAGATCTGGAAATGCAAGTTGTGGCCCGTGCAGTTTGCTTGTGTTTTTAAGAGCACTTCGCCACACATAACCATGAAATTACGGGGGCATTTCAGGTAATAGAAAGTTTAACACAAACGGTTCAAAACTAGACACTTTAAAGGTTGAGTTTTCAAAACTGATCAAAAGAATTAGGATCATATCTATATAATCCGTTGTCGAAAAGAAATCACGAAGATCGAGTAAGTGTTAATATATCCTATCGATGTCTATAATTTATTCTTGGATAAACAGTCAACGATTAAATCTGTGCAATCTATACTCCTGATTTAAAAACCATCTCTAAACGAGATGGACTGGCAGTTTTCTATCTACCAATTTTGGGCGCCGAGGCACAGAAGTCACAGGTAATGATAACGCGGACAAGCTGGCCAGACATGGGAGAACCTAACACGTTCTACTTTATCTGGGACACATGGATATTTCCTTCTACATGCAAGCTTTATCCTAGTTTAGGAGCTCTTAGACAAACCAACGAAAAAAATAGCAACTGACAGGGCATGCCGGATTACCAGGTATGTCCTGTCCACTATTTAAATTGCTTAACATACTTAATGTCCTCCTCTAAAGTCGATATCTTTTCGTTTGTAGCTGTGATCATGGGCTACAGATTGCCAGGCAGACATGCTGTCAAACTGAGTGTATCAGCTGATGACTTCTAAAGAGGTTGTCGGGAGGAAAACTAAAGCCTCGAACGCCTCTTATGATCGTATCCGGTTCGATGAGTGAGAAGGTTAATGTATTAAGGCTCATACTTTTTCTCGGACATGTCTGATATTCGCAGAATTTTGAGAAGTACGGATTGGCATACCTTACCACATTTTCCCCTAACCTAAAAAGTAGGATTTACAGTGGATTGCAACACAACAACCCGTGGTATCACAGAGTACCTCAATAGATTAATTGTGTCATAAAATGGACAACCACTTTTAACCAAACTAACCATGCGCACAGTGGTTGAAAAAGAATTTTTTCGACAAAAAGTCTAATTTCGGTGACTATGCTCGCCAAAATTGTTTTATCGGATTTGGATGACATTTGACTTTTAAGCATGATCACTGCCTACAGGTAAAGTGTCTACATATTTTTAAGTATCTCCTATAGTATAAGTGATAATATGCGCAGTCAATTTGTTGTTGCTTATTTTTATTGAATCGTCTTAAGAGTTCTTTAATTAGTCTCAGTCGATTTAAGGGAAGATTTTTTGGGAAAATTGGAAACGCCTTATTTTTTTGATTGAGCATAACTTTTAAACTATAGAAGATACAAGAAAATATGTGTGTAGACATGTTATATGTACTGTGACAAGCGTTATCTTTTAATTCAAATGTCATCCAATTTAGATAAAAGCGGTGGTTTGAGCGATCATTTTAAGTTCTTCTCATCCGGGGTTGTCAACTTCAGAATTCTGCTACGATACATAACGTGTTATCCAATAGGGACATAACAATTTTGCATCTTACAATTTTTTAATGATTTTCAACGTTTGGAAATCATTAAAAATTGCTACCGAAAATCTGAGTTGGTGGTCGCAACTTTAAGAGCGCTTACTCCAATTTCGGCCGTTAATCGTCCCACCCGACAGGATGAAGCTCATTTCTGGCTGAGTGGTTTTGTCCATAAACAAAATATGCGTTATTGGGCAGCAACAACCCCACATCTGCGTCAAGAGACTCAAAACACAATCGCATCCGCAAAAAAAATTCGTGGTGCGGTGTGGTTGGGCCGTATTTTTTCGACGATGAAAACAATCGTCGTGTTACCGTCAATGAAGAGCGCTATGTTGGCATGGTAGAACATTATTTTGGCCACAGTTGGATGAGGTTAACATCGCCGTTAAGACGGTAACACTAGCTACACAACACGTTTTACAATTGATTTACTGAAAAGAAAATTCGGTAAAGGTGTTATCTCGAGAAATAGTCCGGTCGAATGACCACCTGGTTCATGCGATTTAACGCCATTGGATTTCTTTTTATGGGGCCACATCAAGTCATTGGTCTATGCCAACAAGTTTAGAGCAGCTCAGATACAACACCCAACTCGAAATTGCCAACGTTCCGGTCGAATTGTGTTTAAGAGTGGTGGACAATTGGGTCCAAAGAATAGATCACTGTACACGGGTTCGTGGTGTCATATGACCGAAAACGAATTGCATTCCTAAATATAACATTTGCACTACACCGGAATAAATTTGAACTCTACGAGTATATCTTAAATATTCTGTGTTTAATATATAAAATTGTTAGGTCCTTAATGGAAAACCCTCTATAACTGGGTGTGTCATGAATATTTTTTTTTTATTTATTGTGGTAACTCGCTTGGTAGCCGAGTAAGTTCCACATAAATGCAAGTAATCTGAAACGAACGCAGCTTATATAGGGTGATCCATCTAGAGGTATTTTTTCAGAACGAAAAAATATATAAAAATTCAAATCAAGTGTGGAATCTTTATTGGTAATTTGAAAGGACATTTTATGGCATTTATTTTTTGAAAATAATCACCTTCAAATGTTGGCAACTGTATTATGGAAATGAGCGTTCGGTGAGAAACGGGATGATCCGCTGTTTTGTTCAGTGATGAGGCCCATTTCTGGCTCAATGGCAAAGTTAATAAACAAAATTGCCACATTTGGGCTGAAGAGCAACAAAAAGAGGTTCAAGAGGTGCCATTATACCCAGAGAAAACCACGGTATGGTGCGGTTTATAAGCTGGTGGAATCATCGGTGCATATTTTTTCAAATGTGAAGCCCGTAATCTTGACGATATTTGGTTTCAACAGGACGGTGCCATTTGCCATACAGCTGCTCAAACAATGGATCTATTGAGAGGTCATTTCGAAAAGCAGCTAATTTCACGTTTTTGACAGGTAGTTGGCCGCCTAGATCGAGTGATATCACACCTTTAGACATTTTTCTTTGGGGTTACGTAAAGTCCACAGTCTATGCTGACAAACCAGCTACGATTCAGGTTTTGGAAGCCAACATTACGCGTTTTATAATAGCCATTAAAGCCGAAATGCTCGAACGAGTCATCCAAAATTGGACGTTCGATCACGCCGAATCTTAAATACCCTTCACTGTCGATTCGGTATCAAAATGATCCGTTACTTTGGACCTTTTGGGACCATGAGTCAAAGCTTTAAAATAAATATATATTTTTATACTCAATATCAAAGGAAAGGAGTTCATATACATAATTTTGTGATTCCGTTCGTAACATCTTGAAATAATTATTTGCAACAATATATTGGGCATGTTTTATGAAGCTCCGTTATTAAGCAAGTAAGTTGTCGCTAAGGCGATAACTTTTAAACTTTGCAAGAAAACTGTACAAATTTCAGTGTATACAAGAACTGAACAACTCTCTGGATCATAAACCGTTTGATATGAAAGTATGGAATTTATAGAAAAAAAGTTATTCACGAACTACTATAAGCGAGTAATAACCGAGCTCGCTAAAGGTTATTCTTGAATAACCTTTCCTTAAAACTTAAAATTTTCAGAACGAACTGTTTATAAATTGTAAAAAGTATTCGGTAAACAAAACCAATGGGCCATGGACCCTAAAAACAGTTCATTAATGATTGGGGGCATACGGTGAAATCTTCTAAAAAAAAATCAAATGTGTACGCATATTTAAGATTTAGACCAATTTAGGATTCGGGCCGGACCTAGGGGCCTCCTTTAGCCATGGGCATATACTTATACATAAGTATTAAAAAACTACAATTTTAGAATATTTCGTTAGTTTTACGTTTAAAAGAAATTTAAGGCCTTCAACTATGGGACTAAGGTCCCTAGGGCGTTGAAAAATTTTATTTCGAACATGGAAGCGTGTAAAATCTGAATATGAAATTAATTTTACGATTTGGCTAAATTAGAGGCCTTGATCTTTGGGTTCTGGGACTCAAAAAAACTACCCCTAAAGCTCGGGGACATACGGGTATCCAGGAACAGCGAAATGTTCTTACAAATCCAAATATGTACCAATATTTAAGATTTATACTAATTTTGACCTAGGACTGACTCATATACACCATAGGGGTCCAAAAACACATGGGTGCTGAAAAAAACCCAAGTTTCGTCACGAATCTGAAAATAAAACTAATTCTATGGTTCGACTTTATGTAAGTGGCCCATAGATAAAAGGTCCCTGGAACACCGAAAATGAGATCCCTTCGAACAGTGGAATTTCTTTATTAAACTCAATATGCTTTAACTTTTATGATGATCTTACGACTTCGTTAACAATGGGTTCTCGAAAATAATGAAAACAACAACCATATCCCTCCCCCAATACTGTCAATTCCAAACTAGAGAGGCTGTTTCCCCCCTGCGTGCTTTTGCAGTATAGGACAATAAATGATTATCTGTCTTCAATAAAGGATACATATATGTGTGTTGTAAAAATCGTCTGCTACTTACTTGGAAGTCAGGTGTTTCCGGAATCAAAGCACCTTCACGGAACCACTGAACACTGGTTGGCTTCACTTTGCCGGTAACGGTTGTCTTGAACTGGGCGGGCATGCCCTCACTGACACTGACGTCCTTCAAAGCGGTAATGGTGGGTGGGGCATCCAAGTTCTCAATCGGTCGCACCTTCAATTGAGCACTGGTCTGGATGCTGCCCAATTTGTTTTCGGCAATGCACTTATAGATGCCCTCATCTTCGGGGAAGGCCTCGGAGATGACCAGTTGGTAGTATTCACCTTGACGTGACATTTGGAAGTAACGCGATGGCTTGACATAGTTATCACCACGCATCCAACGAGCGGTGGGTGTGGGTTTGCCCTCAATTCTGCAACGGAAAATGACCTTGCTGCCCTCTTCCACGGATTGACTCTTCAATTGTTCAACAATGTGAGGAGCCTTTTCGACACCAGGTGTGGTGGGTTTGTCGACCTTGGCCGACGATTGAACGATACAATCGGCGTCACAACGAGCTTCGCCGGCAGCATTGACGGCGACACACTCATAGCGGCCGGAGTCATCGACGGTTGGCTCGATGATCAACAAAGTGTGGATGTTGTCCTCTTCTAGCATCTTGAATTTAATGCTGGCTTGAATCTTCATGCCGTTCTTGATCCAGTAGACATCCATGGGACGGGTGCCATTGACCTTGGCATCGAAACGGGCCAATTGACCGGTGGTGACAGTGGTGCTTTGAATTGTGCTGACAAAGCTGGGTGGAGACATGCCACCCTTGCCGGCACGGCGACGTTCTTCAACGACCAAGTTGGCACTGCACTTGGCGGTGCCTCCATGATTTTCAGCAATGCAAGAGAATACAGCGGAATCTTCAACGAACACTTGGCGGATAATCAAAACTGACTTGCCACTGAAGGTGTGGATCTGCAAATCGGGTGAGCTTTGAATGGGGAAGCTTTCGCGGAACCATTTAATCTTTGGCATGGGTTCACCATCGAATTCAACTTCGAACTTGGCTTGTTCGTTCTCGAAGACACGGCATGGCTGGATCTTCTTGGTGAAGACTGGCGGCTTGGCAGGCTTGACGGGGCCCTTGACCACACGCTCTTGGATGGTACCCTTGTGTTCCATTTCGGTAGTTTCGGTGGCGGTGATCTTACGAGTAATCTCCAAATCACCCACAACTTCCTTCTGGGTCTGCTTTTGCTTGTTCATGTAGACCTCACGACCATGGACCGATGACTCGGAGGGTTCCATGGGTGGTTGCTGGGTCATCCTTTTGGTGGTGGTGGTTGTGCTGCTGGTGGTGGTGTTATCTTCTTGTCTGAAATCAAAAGAATGATACAATTTTGTTTGTTATAGTTAAAGGATCAGGATCAGAGATAGAAATGTATAGCACGAGTATTCAGATTTACTTACAAACTCTCTTCGTAGGATTTAGCCATGCCCTTGGCAGCCGAACTGCTGACAATCTTCTCGCCGGGTATGGCATACTGATGGTTGTCCTTGCGCAAATTGACCTCCTTCAACAACAATTCGGTATCCAGTTCCTGCAATTTGTTGTAGAAACCGTCGTCCTTCTTCTTCAAAATGACCGACTGTTGCCAATCGGCGGTCTGGGGCTTGTATTGCTTGGGCTTCAAGTGTTCGACACCCTTCAAGTTGACGCCACTCTGTTCGGACAAGTACTGTTTGCGCTCATCGAAGACCTTTTCAAGTTCGTTCTCTTGACGCTCCTTCTGATAGCCGGCTAGTTCGTAATCATACCATGCTAAAGTTAAAAAATTATCGAAAAGTTTGATTTTTAAATTATCACATTTTTACACAAAAATTTACGCAAAAATTCATTTTGGGGTGTGCCGGTTTTGAAAGACACTTTCTTTGTTGGTTTTCACAACAGAACATTAAAAATTGCGGTTAGTATTGAATTGCTAATTGCATATTTTTTTCAAATTATCAAAAGTTAGTCACTTTGTTGTTACGAAATATATAAAAAATATCGTCAGAAGCTCAAATTGTTGAAAATTGTGGTACTATTTATTTATATATAATGATTCCCGGAGAAATCTTTCGTTTATGGTTCTAACTTGTACTTCCAACATTACAAAAACTTCAGATATTCTTTCTAGAAAAGGTTGCCTATATGGGCGGGAAAGTATTGCCTGAGCTTGGGCTACGAGTATTTAAAGGCGCCTTCGTCGGGAAAATTCATTCGAAAACTATCGATTTAAAATTCATTCGAAAACTATCGATAAAGTATTGTGCCATTGTGGACTGGTGTCAATGAAAGTTTGAGAGTCCAGTATTACACCCCAAAAAAATCTCCGAAAGAGTTTGGAAAGATCAGTTTAAAGTATTGCTTATTTAAAATCCTGAGGGACGAACTACAAAAAAGTGCAATACTAAAATTACTCATCTGATAACAGCGCCCGAAAAAGAAATCTTAGAAGTGAACGACTTAATTTCAGTTCTTTCGAGACGAATTTAAAGTACTCGTATGTACTTTTGGGCACATAAGTAAGATGAGCTGGCAAAAAAGTAGTCAGCAAGACCAAAAGTTAAAGATTTTGAAAATAATACAACATAGCAATTTCGCTGGAGAATAACATACAATTTAGGGCTTGCGGTAGTCGAAAAACTTCTGATAAGTTTCTCCTAAATGTACAGACAATAGTAACATGGCTTTTCGATGCAGACTCTGTTTTATATTGAAATTTTAAAAAAAATTAACGTTTGTTTCATTAGTTTACAGACTATCGTGCTCGGGCCTAAAATGATGATTGCAGTTGCTGTCGCTATAGTTATGAAATATTTGGATCCCTGAACTTGGTTCAAGAATCCACCTTATGTTGAACAAGAATATATGGATAATCTATGGACTTAGTCAAAATTTGATGAACTCCGAAAAGGTGACGTTTTCACAAAATAAAATAGAAACGCCTCACAATTTCCGTTAGCAATAGGGCGATTAATCCCTGGATCAATACATAGCATATATGGAGTATCTGAGGTGAACTCCGAATCCTAACCTATGTAGTCTAAAAAATTT
Organism: Hydrotaea diabolus; assembly: GCA_963513945.1. Taxonomy (NCBI): domain Eukaryota; kingdom Metazoa; phylum Arthropoda; class Insecta; order Diptera; family Muscidae; genus Hydrotaea; species Hydrotaea diabolus. The sequence goes on from OY740719.1 coordinate 130,839,815, forward strand.
TTGAAATCACAATGAAATACAATTGTTTCAATGTCAGATTTAGAGTTTTTGTTTATATTGAAATGGCTTCTCCTGGCTAGTTCATGCCTGAGAACTGGATCAGAATACTCCAGCTAGGCATTTAACGACAACTGACATTGAAAAATGTCAAAATGGAAAACTTAAAATCACTGGTTATAACGAATTAGGAAATCATTTCGTTTGATAACCAAGGTTTACTAAAAAGTAGTCTAAAACAGGTGATGGAGGTCGTGTAAGGAAGCTTTAAATCTAGGATATCATTATTGTCTCTTTTAACTGGGCGCGATAGTCCCTTGCTTATATGGGAATAAATTTTTTCCCTTTAACTGGGAGCGATATTCTAGTTTCAATCTCATGAAACTAGGACATGGAACTGAAACTGGAAATAACTTTGGTTACTAAACCTGACCACATGTTTTCCCCGCCGTCACTATAGCCCCATAAGGTCTCTGTTAGCTGTTCACGGACGCACAGAGATCCGGAATCAATTTTCATCAGCCAAAAGTCTATACCTGATGATCTCCGCAACATTTTTGAGTTATGTTAAAGGGCCAAAGACTCAAGGACTATTTTGATTATATTGGCATTCAAATTCGTCCAATCGGGTATATTTTAGAAATCAACCCCAAGTTGATTACTTTTATTATTTTACGATTTTAAGGCTCAGGCGCATTGAAGCCTTATTTTCTGGGATTTTTTTTAAATTCCGGCTGTCTAAGAAACTTAGAAATTCGTGTCAAAAACATACAATCTAAATATGGAAGGGATCTCTATTCTGGCACTGCAGTATCTTTTGTCCGCCCGAAAATTCTCCTTTAAGAGATAGGACAAAACATTAGGTTATTAGTTCTAAATTGCGAATTTCTCATATTCTTCTCTACAACTTTTTTAAATCTAGGTAGACAGCTAAAACGATGCCAATGCTTAACTTTATCCCAATCGGAATTCATTTGCCAGTGCTAAATCCTAGTAAATGTATCAAATCGAATAACTATAAGAAAATGTTGACAAGATCAAAAGTTATTGACTTTTGGCCGATTGAAATTGTTTCTGTACCTTCAAATAATTAAAAGTTCTTTTTTTATCGATGACAGACAAATCAAAATTCATTCTTCCAACAATCTGAGCTTTCTACAAATACCAAATAGTAGCCGATTTTAAAACGTAAATTAAGCTATGTTTACTTTGGAAATTCTAGTCTCGATTATAGCTGTCATTTTGATGGTTGCTTGTCTACTGCGGAGATTAATTCAATCAGAAATAGCGAGATAATCTAGATTTAATTTCTAACATAAACATAGCCTCACATATTAAGGGGGTACCACTAAACAATATATGCAATATACGTAGTATACAAATCGTTATTAAACTAAAACAGACATGCTCGTTCGTAAATTTCGAACACTAAAATAATAACAAATATCATATCGTATATATTTATAACATAAATGAAAAACCACATCAATTGAATGAGAATTATTGCGGAATTCTTGTTCCGATATGTACAGCAATGAACAACGAAATGGTATGAACACACACATGGTGGTGATGATTAGAAGAACACACACATATATATAAAGAACATTTAGTAAACATTGGCAATGATATATTGTTATTACGTTTACGGTTATTGTTGATCATACTACCCATCTACTTGAATCCGTATCATCGTCTTATCCATTCTCTGTTAGGTTGGGTTAGAAAGCGTCGCCGTGATACGCCCAATCAATAGCTTATCCATATTGAATTGGGTTGTGGGGGGTCTCTAGAAAACCGTTGGTTGCACGTATGTGTCGCAGCTCATGATGGTGGGAATATATACAATTGGACGGACAGAAGTTTGGAACGAAATCGGAGAGGATGGGAGTGGAGTTGGAGGTTTAGATAGGAATCAAGGAACGGAACATGTTTGGAAGTTTGTGGGCTTTTGGGTGTTGTGTGTTCCTTGGACAGGTTGGAGTTTTAGTTTTTTTTTGCTCTGATCTTGATGTGGAATGTATATTTACAATGTCGTTTACTAAGATTTTTCTTCGTTAAGTTATGTTTTTGCAGGTTTTTCTGTTATACTCTTTTCTTTCTACTTGTAATCAGAACTGTGTTAATGTAAACTCTTGGATTCTAGTAAAAAAAAGTTAGCCTTAAATTGTTTTATGTTTAAGTTTAAAAACTAAATTAAAAGCTTGTTCTAGTGGTGTTATTTGTATCGTTGGAAAGATATAAACTGTGGTATATTTCTCAAGAAAAGTGTGGACCCTAGCAAAGTGTATTGGCAGTACTTACGGCGTGGTGAGTTCTTGAGAACACCGCGGAAATCATCGGAACGGGCCACAACCTGCAGTTCGGTTGAGGCAATCGATTCGCCCACAGAATTGCGAGCGATAACTTCGACTTTACCGGTATCGTATTGACGTGTTTTTGGAATATCCATATGGAACATTCCATCGTTGGTGAGCTTGTAACGTGAACCCTGTACGGAGAGACATTAAATTAGACCACCTTTTTCATAAACTTTCCCTAAAGGGCCAACTTACATGCACAACGGTATGACCATTGATCAACCACATCACTCTTGGTCTGGGATGGCCAGTTACACGCACACAGAATCTAGCGGGATCGCCCTCTTCCACGGTCTGTGGTTCCAGTTTGCTAACAAATGTGGGTTTCGATCTAGGTTTGGCATCGGGATCCACTTCCTCGGGAACACTGTAATGAAATAATGCCAATATCAATGACATTCCACAACCTCTAGGTCCTTTCAATCCCTTTAATAAAATACTTACACTTGCCAAGATGCCTCCATTTCACGAATGCGATCAATACTATGCATATGGGCGGGCAATTGGGAATCGTAAACAATGCCTGGCTTGCCGGCTACCTTAATCATAGCCCTCGTCTCGTCCTTGCCATACAAGTTGGTGGCGCGGCAAACGTATTCACCGCTATCCTCGGGATATACCCAGCCAAAGTTCATGGCTACATAACCGAAATCGTAAATGGGTTGGAAGCGATTCTCTGTAAAACAAATAAAGCAATATTAGCAAACTAATCTCCTCTTCCCCGAGAAACGCATCTCAACTTACTGTACAACAAGGGCTTGCCGTTGAAGAACCATTCAACCTTCATATTGGGATCGCCTACTGGCGCCAACTGGCACTCGAACTTGGTCTTGGCCATTTCCGTCAATGAGGTCTGCTCCTTGATTTGGGTTACGAAACGAGGTGGCTGCTTGCGATCGGGATCGAAAAGATCATCCTCGGTCAGATGTACTTCGGAGGTGTACTTCTTGATGGTAGCCTCCATTTGTGTCAATGTCTCAGAGCGTTTCATGCCACGTGGCACTTGATTTTGCAACATAATCGATGGCAATTGCTTGCAGGATACTGTGGCCTTGGTGCGGGCCTCGCCGTATTTGTTATAGGCACGGCATACATATTCACCCGAATCCTCGGCATAGACGTACAAGATGTCCAAGGACACAAAGCCCATATCGAAGATGTTTCTGTATCTGTGACCCGAGGGCAACAACTTGCCATTGCGATACCATTCGACGCGCAAGTTGGGATCGGTCTTGGGTTCCACTTGGCATTCGAAGCGTACAGCTTCGGCTTCTTCTACCGTTTGCGAAGCAATTTCCGTAACGAACACTGGTGGTCCATATTCGGTTTCCTCCTGCTTGGGTGCTTCGGGTATGCGACCGCGTTCCAATTCCTTCAACTTCTGAGCAGTCATACCATCCGGCAGTTGGGTATCGTAAACGATGTTGCTCTTACCCTTGCAGGTAACCTTGGCGGTGGTGGTAGCTGTGCCCCATTTGTTGGTGGCGCGACAGGTGTATTCGCCCGAGTCGCGGGCATAGATGTAATCAATGTCCAAAGCAATGAAGCCAAAGTCGTTGAGTTGATGCACGCGAGAGCCCGTAGCCAGAGAACGACCGTTGTAGAACCAATCAATGCGCATAGTGGGATCGCCCACTGGTTCGACGCGGCAGTCAAAGTGTATGGGACCACCTTCTTGCACGTCGAGATTATCCTTGATGTCTTCGGTGAACTTAGGTGGATTGGGTTGCTCTTCGTCAATGACCATCTCTTCGCGCTTATGCATGTTTTCTTCGAGCTTTTGCAGACTCTCTGTGCCTGTGCGGAAGTTAGATGGCAGCTGGGGTTCCATGATGATGCCTTGGCGGCCCTTAACTTGCAATTTGCATGAAACGGTAGCCTCACCATGTTTGTTGGTGGCCTTGCAGGTATACAGGCCAGTGTCGCGCTGATAACAGCCGGCAATCTCCAAGATTACAAAGCCGAAATCGTTGATGGTCTTGATGCGCGATCCCGACCACAAAGCCTTGCCATTGTGGAACCAATCGACACGCATGCTAGGATCATTAATGGGTTGCAAGCGGCATTCGAAGTGGGCCAATTGATTTTCATTGATAACCATGTCGAATGGAGTTGTAACGAACTCTGGTGGCTTGCCAGTATCATCGTCGGGCACGAATTCGGTGTTGTAAGCACCCAAGCCTTCCAATTCGGCAATGCGGTCAATGGTACCCTCCATACCCTTGGGCAATTGCGACTCCATGATGATGCTACGTTTGCCTTGAATCTTCATAGAAGCAGTGGTGACAGCTTCACCGTACTCATTGATGGCACGGCAAGAGTATTCGCCCGAATCTTCGGGATACACAGGAGAGATTTCCAAAATAACAAAGCCAAAGTCGCAGAAAGTGCGGAAGCGAGAACCGGCCTTGAGGGGACGGCCATTCCAGTACCATTCAACCTTGAGCTTAGGATCGTCGGTGGGTGTAATACGAGCTTCGTAGTGAGCATTCTCACCTTCACGCAAGTTCTCAATATTCTCCAGAGGTACCGTGAACACGGGAGCCTTGCCCTTGGTTTCCTCGACAGTTTCATCGCGAGTGCGAACCATGCTGTATTCGAGGTTGGCAATCTTTTCCAGACCACCTTCCATGCCGCGTGGCAGTTGAGAGTCCAAGATTAAGTTGGCCTTGGAAGTACACTTGAGAGTGGCGCGAGTGGAATCCTCGCCGTACTTGTTGACAGCACGACATTCATAGACGCCAGAGTTCTCCTCGTAGCAGTACAAAATATCCAAGATAACAATACCGAAATCGTGGAAAGTACGGAAACGATGACCATGAGGCAATTTCTTGCCATTGAAATACCATTCAACCTTAAGGTCGGGATCGGTAATTGGCGTGAGACGAGCTTCAAAGTGAGCACTTTGTCCCTCAACGAGCTTGGTGACATCGACGATCTGCGTAATGAATTTCGGTGGTTCAGCCACGACTGGCGCTGCAGTATCTTGTGGCCCTTGTGGGCATTCCAGCTCTCTAATTCTTTGCAAGGAGTCCGGTTGCAAGCTGTCGTAGAAGACACCACCGCGACCACGGCAGTTGAGTGTAGCTCTGGTGAAATCTTCGCCATATTTGTTATAGGCACGGCACACATATTCTCCGCTGTCATGATCTTGTAAGTAGGAAATATCCAAGACGACATAGCCGAAATCGGATACGGTCTTAATGCGGTTCGAATGACGCATAAGTTTGCCATTGTGATACCACTCAACCTTAAGGTCAGGATCGTTGACGGGGATGAGAGTGCACTCGAAGTGAGCAGACTGGCCATCCTTAAGGCCTTCCACGGATTGAATATGAGTTGTAAACACGGGTTTTTGGCCACGTGGCTTTTCGACACATCCAAGAGTACAGCTGATTTCAGCAGAACCGTATTTGTTGGTAGCGCGGCAAGTGTAGGTGCCGGTATCTTCGATTTTGGTACCCAAAATTTCCAAGGCCACCATACCGAAGGCATAGATGGTACGTACACGATGGCTAGCCTCAAGTACTTTGCCGTTGAAGAACCACTCAATGACCATGCTTTGGTCACCGGTTGGAATAAGGTTGGCTTCGTAGTGAGCAATTTCACCCTCGCCGACGTCGTCAATGTTGGTGAACTCGGTGGTAAAGCGCGGAGCCATACCTTCCTCTTCCTTCTCGGGCTTGCTGCCATCACGGCGCAGAGACTCTTCCAAATCTTGAATTTGTTCGAGACCCTCGGCACCCTTGGGATGTTGGGTCTTATCAATAATGCCATCCTTAGAGTCGCAGAATATGGTGGTAGAGGTAAAGGCTTCGCCGGCCTTGTTGTAGGCCTTGCAAGTGTAAATACCTTGATCGCGTGCGTAGATTTCAATAACGTCCATGGTGACGAAGCCAAATTCGCTGGTCATCTTGAAACGAGAACCATGTTGCAACATTTTACCATTAAAGTACCATTCAATGAATAGATTGGGATCTTCCTTAGGTTCTACATTGCCCTCCAAATGCAATGGTTGGGCCTCGGACAAGTGGAACTCGGCTTGCAGCGGTCTGGTCCATACTGGGGCAGGATATTGGGTTTCTGGTTTCACGACATCACGGTTGTAACGGTTGGCCAATTCTTCTTCCGTCTCTTGGATGGCTTCCATACCAGCTTCGCCTTGAGGATGTTGAGTGTCAAGGAACATTATCTTGCCGCTGGTGCACTTAAGTGTGCCAGAGGTGGTAGCGGAGCCCTTGCTGTTCGTGGCCTTGCAGGTATAAACACCGCTGTTCTCAGCATACAGATTTGTCATGTCCAAAGCACAATAGCCAAAGTCATAGATGGACTTGAATTTAGCGGCGGCTTGCAGAGGTTGGCCATTGTAGAACCATTCAATATTCATGGTAGGATCGCGGGCAGGTTCAACATTACACTCGAAACGACCACTGTCACTTTCCTTGCAATCAATATTATTCAAGTGAGTAATAAACACTGGAGTTTCATACACAGGCTCAGCAGCTTCGGGGCGTCCGGGCTTGGGTGCCTCCAATTCTCCAATACGGGGCAAAGAATCCGGATGCAATGATTCGGCCTGCAACCAATGACGGTCCTCAATCTTGAGCGTGCAGGTGGAGACGGCTTCGCCGATTTGGTTAGTAGCTTTGCAGGTGTAAATAGCAGAGTCATCGGCCCGCAAGCCATTGATGGACAATGTAACCAAACCGAAGTCGAAAGTACTGCGAATGCGGGCACCAGTGGTAAGGGTGATGCCGTTCTTGAACCATTCAATGCGCAAATTGGGATCAGCGCGTGGTTCAACTTGAGCTTCCAAAAGAACATGCTGACCTTCGCTCAACTTGTCGTAGCTCTGCAAGTGGGTGGTAAATACTGGCGCCTGTTGAGGTGTGTTGTCGACGAACATTTCGGGCACACGGTTCATTGAAGCCTCCTTGAGGCGAATGGCTTCCCAGGACTCGGGAATCAAGGGTTCGCCGGCAATGTTAGCCTTGGTCTTGACCTTCATGGCAGTCGAAGACACAGCCTCACCGGCAGCATTGTAAGCACGGCACATGTACACACCGGCATCGTCGGGTACAACCGAATTAATATCGAGTGTAACGAAACCAAAATCGTTGGTAGTTCTCAAACGAGATCCCATCTGCAATTCAACGCCGTTGACGAACCATTGGAATTTCAACGAAGGATCACCAACGGGTACAACGCGAGCTTCAAAGTGGGCATGTTGACCTTCCCAGACTTCGGAGGGGCCGGTCAGTAGCTGCGTGAAGATTGGCTTTTCAAATGCACGCTCAGGTTCTAAAGGACGCGGTGCCGGTGGACGCTCCAATTGATGGATGCGGCTGATACTGTCCGGATGTTGAGTATCCATTTGGATACTAGCCTCAGTAACAATGCGCATGGAAGCTGTGGTAACGGCCTCGCCAAGAGGATTAACAGCACGGCACATGTAAACACCTTCGTCTTCTTTGCGAATGTGAGAAATGTCCAAGGAAACAAAGCCGAAATCGTGTTGCTTGGTGATGCGGGAACTGTCCTCAATGATCTTCTCATTGCGGTACCATTCGACCTTAAGATTGGGATCACCGACCGGGATCAAGCGACCTTCGAAGTGGGCCGTTTGATGTTCGTTAATACGATCGATATTCTGCAAAGGTTGGGTAAATACGGGACGTTGTTTGGTTCCCGGAGTTTCCAACTCGGGACGCTGGAATGGAGCGGTGGACTCCAATTTGCGAATCTTCTCCAAACCTTCAGGATGTTGAGTGTCCGAAATGATAGTGCCACGGGCAATAACGCGCAAGTTGGTGGACGATACACATTGGCCAAGGGCGTTGACGGCGCGCACGGAGTATTCGCCAGCATCTTCAGCTACGGCATGGGTTATGTCCAGAGCGACGTAGCCAAAGTCAAATGTAATGTGGAAGCGCGAGGCGGATGGCAATGGTTTGCCATTGTGATAGAACTCAATACGCAAGTTAGGATCATGTACAGGTTGCACTTGTGCCTCAAAGTGGGCAGTTTCGCCTTCGTAGATTTCGGTACTGCCGCGCAATTCGACGGAGAAGTGTGGCGGGCTAATGGGTTGATCGCTGATTTCAGTACGGCTAGTGACAGCCTTAGATTCGAGCTTTTGAATCTTTTCCAAAGCGTCCGGATGTTGAGTATCCAAAATCATGCTGCGACGATTCAAAACACGCACATTGCAGGTGTTGACAGCTTCGCCTAGGAAGTTGGTGGCCTTGCACATGTAGGTACCGGTATCTTCGCCATAGACATACAAAATGTCCAAGGCAACGTAACCGAAATCGTGTGTGGTTCTGAAGCGATGACCAAGTGGCAGCTGTTTGCCATTGCAGAACCATTCAATCTTTAAGTTGGGGTCATTAATTGGTTCGACGCGGCACTCCAAGTGAGCGTGTTCGCCCTCCTTCAAGTGTTCCAAATTGCTGAGTGGGGTTAAGAAGATTGGCTTTTGACCCTTCTCCTCAACCTCGACCTTCTTGGGCGGAGCATGTGTCTCCAATTGACGAAGCTTTTCCAAGCGCTCGGCGTCGAGGGTGTCGAGGTCCAATGTTTTGTTTGCTAAAATATTTATAAGTAATACACGTTTATCATAAAAGTTTCGTTTAAATTTAGCAAGTGTAACAAATTACCTGTGACGTTTACAGCACAAGTCGTAACAGCTTCCCCTACGGCATTCTTGGCCTTACACATGTAGGTGCCGGTATCTTCGGCATGGGCGTACAGAATATCTAATGCTACGAATCCAAAGTCGTAGGTGGTCTTGAAACGATGACCAGTTTGAATGGGTATGCCATTGCAGTACCATTCCACCTTCATGGTGGGATCATTGACAGGTGTAAGAGTGGCCTCCAAGTGGACCGGTTTGCCTTCGTTAGTGTTGGCGTTGCGCAAGGGACGACCGAATTGTGGTCGTTCGGCCATGAAAGTATCTTCTTCAACCTTGCGTTGGAAGCGAGAAGCGTCCTCCAAGTGGTGGATCTTTTGCAAGGCCTCCTCATGTTGAGTTTCATGGCTGATTCCAGATCTGGATTGCACATTCAATACGATGGAGTTTACGGCTTCACCCAAGTTGTTGGTGACGCGGCAGGAGTATTCGCCACTGTCCTCAGCGTAGACAGTTAAGATGTCCAGAGCAGCAAAGCCGAAGTCATAGGTGGTACGAAAACGATGACCGGTATTCAAAGGTTTTCCGTTGTGGAACCATTCTACCTTGAGGTTAGGATCAGGATATGGTTCAATGCGACATTCATAGTGAGCACTTTGACCTTCAACCAAGTTGGTGGGACCAATGAGTTTAGTGACGAAACGTGGTGCCTGGGTGACCACATATTCCTCTTCTTCGCGGCGTTGGAAACGGGTATGGTCTTCCAGCTGATGGATCTTGTGCATAGCTGCCTCATGTTGAGTTTCCATTTGGATAGACGTTTTTGATTGAACAATCAATGAAGCCGATGTTACAGCTTGGCCCAATTCGTTGATGGCACGACAGGTGTAGGTACCCGAATCCTCTGGGTTCACATATTTCATGTTGAGAGCAACATAACCAAAGTCATGCATGGTGGTAGTACGGTTGGATGCTTCAATAGGTTGACCGTTGCGCAACCATTCAACCTTTAAGTTGGGATCGCCTACGGGAATCAAACGGGCTTCAAAGTGTACAGCTTGTCCCTCAGCAACGCGGGAATCACGCACTGGCAACGTGAAGACTGGAGCTTGTGTTACGAACTCCTCCTGGGCGCTCATGCGCTGGCGTTTAGTCGTATCTTCCAAATGTTGCAAACGCGGCAGAGCACTTTCATGTTGCGATTCCAAATAGATGGACTTCTTAGTATGGACAATGGCCACGGCAGAGGTGATGGCTTCGCCAATAGCATTAAAGGCGCGGCAAGTGTAAGTGCCGGCATCTTCTGGCAAGCAGGACATAATGTCCAGAGCAACGAAACCAAAGTTGTTGGTTTCAGTGAAACGAGAACCCGACTTCAAGGGCATGTTGTTGTGGTACCATTCAACGCGCATCGATGGATCCGATACGGGGATCAAGCGGCACTCAAAGTGAGCACGTTGATTCTCCTTGATTTCCACGTTCTTAAGAGAAGTGGTGAAAACAGGTGCTTGCTTGGTGGTCTCATCGATTTCCTCGCGGCGACTGTAACGGGAGCGATCCTCCAAATGATGGATTTGCTGGAGACCGGTCTCGTTTTGTGTTACCGTAACAATTTGTTCTGAGCTACGGCATTGCAATTCAACTTGAGTTTCATCGGAGCCAATCAGGTTAACAGCACGGCAAGTGTACACGCCGGAATCTTCAGCGATAAGATCTACGATATCCAAAGCTACATAGCCGAAATCATGGATGGGACGGAAACGATGTCCCACAGTAATGGGGCGTCCATTTTTGAACCATTCCACCTTAAGGTTGGGATCGGTAACGGGTTCAATCTTACACTCGAAGTGGGCACGGCCACCCTCGCGTGTGTTGCTAAGGCTCTTGGGTTGGGTAAGGAAACGTGGACAGATGTTGACAATTTCTTCGTCGACGTACTCGCTGCGGCGATAGCGTGAGGAATCCTCCAGGTAAGCGATCTTTTGCATGCCTGACTCATTTTGCGTTTCCGTAATCAAGTCGTTCTTGGCAACAATGCGAACGGAGCACGAAGTCACAGCTTCACCCAATTGGTTTCTAGCCTGACAGGTGTAAACACCAGAATCGACAGCATAGCAACCCAACAAGTCGAGGGCTACATAGTCGAATTCGTAAGCGGGACGGAAACGATGACCGGTCTTTAGAGGTTTGCCATTGACAAACCATTCAACGCGCATGCTGGGATCACCTACTGGTTGCAGGCGGCATTCCATATGAACGTTAGTACCCTCCATTGTCTCAATGTTGTGCAGGGCTCTGGTAAACTGGGGAGCTTGCATAACGGTGATATCTTCTTCACCTGTGTGACGGCGGCGAGCAGCATCCTCCAATTGTTGAATATGCTCCAAAGACATTTCGTTCTGGGTTTCGGTAACAATGTCCGAGCGATCAATGACACGGACACAAGCTGAAGTATGAGCAGTGCCCAAATGATTAGTGGCGCGACAAGTATATTCACCAGAATCGGCAGCGGTGGCTTGAATGATATCCAATGCCACGAAACCAAAATCGTAGTAGGTGCGGAACCGGGAACCGACCGTAATGGGACGGCCGTTGTGGAACCATTCGACGCGCATAGTTGGATCACCCATCGGTTCCAAGCGACATTCCAAATGAATGTTCTTGCTCTCATGAATAGGTTTTGGATCAGAGAGGGGCTGGACGAAGATTGGTTTGGACTTGGAGATTTCCTCGATGTCATAGTGGGGCTCAACGAACTGCTTGCTCTCCAAATGTTGAGTCTTTTCATGAATACCGCGATGCATGCTAGATGTATCAATACTGGAACGAGCTGTAAGGGGAGGGAAAATAAGGTTTAAGTTTACTTCCTAGAGAACGTTCGAAATTGAATACTTACTTTCAACGACCATCGTTCCTTGCAATTGAGCTTCACCTAGCTTGTTTCTGGCCATGACGGTGTAAACACCAGCATCCTCGGCACGCACTTGAGAAATGTCCAAGGCAACGTAACCGAAGTCATAGTACATTTGAATGCGATTAGCAGCGGTAATAGCCTGGCCGTTGTGGTACCACTCGATTTTCATGCTCAAGTCACTTTGAGGCTCGACGCGGGCTTCAAAGTGAGCCTTTTGGCCTTCGATGATCTTGTTGGTGCCCTTCATGGGGCCCAAGAAACGAGGAGCTTGGGTAACGACAACTTCCTCCTCTTGGCTACGACCATAACGAGAAGAGTCTTCCAAATGTTGGATCTTCTCCAAGCCTCCGGGATGTTGTGAATCGGAGACAATTTCGTTCTTTGAGATAACACTTAATTGGGCATTGGTAATGTCCTGGCCCATGGCATTATAAGCGCGGCAAGTGTAGGTACCGGCATCATAAATGGTCAACTGCTTGATGGTGAGCGCTACATAACCAAAGTTGAAGAAAGTGGTGCTGCGAGAGCTGGCCTCCAAAGGCTGGCCGTCTTTGTACCACTCAATACGCATGGTGGAATCACCAGATGGTTCCAAGCGAGCCTCAAAGTGAGCATGTCCACCTTCACGCATATCCACTTGATTTTGAATTTGCGTCTTGAATTGTGGTGGAGCAATAGCTTCGGGAGCTTCTTGGACATGGCGACGTTTTTGAGCCATTTTATAGTCCTCCAGTTCTTCGACCTTTTCGATGTACCGCTGCTGTTCGGGAATGCCCAAATCGCCCGTGACTTGAGAACGGACATTAACACGAATATTGGAAGTACTGATGGCTTCTCCCATGCGGTTGACAGCGCGCACGGTGTAAGTACCGGTATCTTCGGCGCGCAAATGGAGGATGTTCAAGGAAACGTAACCGAAATTGAAAATAGCGGTGATACGTGAGCTGGCTGTGATCGGGCGGCCATCCTTGTACCATTCTACACGCATAGTTGGGTCATTGACCGGATTAACTTGGGCCTCAAAGTGAATGTTTTTGCCTTCTTCGAGGTCGCCCATGTCATGCAAGGGACGAATGAAGACTGGTGCTTGCTTCATGAGTTCTTCAGTACTCTCTTGGCGCTGGTAACGCGAGTAGTCCTCCAAATTACTGATATATTGCAAACTATTGGGATTCTGAGACGATTGCTCAATTGAAGGACGTTGGGTAACGGAAAGTATGGCGCGTGACTCAGCCATGCCAGAGGCATTGGTAACGCGACACAAATACTCCCCGGAATCATGGGACATGACACTTAACAAATCCAGCGCGATAAAGCCGAATTTAAAAACGGATGTAGCCCGGGAGCCTACGAGAAAATTAATAATTATATATCATCATTGGAGAGAGAACAGAGATAAAACTTACTTGCAGCCATGGGACGGCCATTGAGGAACCATTCCACAACCATGCTGGGATCACCAACAGGTTCAATTCGTGCTTCCATATGGACCTTTGAACCTTCAACTTGTTGGACATTTTGCAATGGCAAGATGAACTGTGGTGGTGGATAAACACGATCTTCCTCGCCGGGGCGCCTCTGGGGCTTGGCGCGTTCAACATGGCGCAAATAAATAACTTCTGGACCAGGTTGGGGCCTTTAAAGATACAAAAACAAATCGGTTAGTTCAACTTTCCCTCCTTAATTAACATTTTTCAAATATTCACTCTGGTTCGATGATCTTCGAGGGTCTTGGTAAATTGAGACGTCTTTGTTCTGTTGACGGTTGTTCTCTGGGAACTTCTACATAGAGTCTGGCACGATTCGCTGTGGAACCGGAAATATTTTGTGCAGTACACTGATACCAGCCAGCATCAGAGGCTTTGACGCGTGGAATTTCCAAACAGGTGGCGCCACCGTCAATGCCAATGAAACGATCAGCAGTCGATGAAATTTGCACTCCATCCTTTTGCCATGTTATGCGTGGCATTGGTGTACCAATGGCATTGGCGCTCATGGTGATGGGTTCACCCTCGCGCACAGTCATAGTGCTGAAGCGTTGGACAAATTGTGGTGCGACAACTTGCTCCATCTCGAGCACATTTAACTGGGCTTCGATGGCTATTTCACCAGCCTTGTTGCGGGCCAAGCATTGTACAGTGCCGGCATCCATGCGGCTTACATTGGTGATCATAAGCGAATGGCTACCGGATTCGTTGACAAGAATCTTGTGGGATGAATCATCGTTGACCTGGCGACCATTGATGAACCAGTACACTTCGGGATAAGGATTGCCAGTGACGCGGCAATCGAAACGGGTCATGCGACCCTCGGTGATTTCGCGGTCCATGAAGGCCTTCATGAAGGTGGGCGGCAAAGCTTTTCCAGCTTCCAATTGTTCTGCTGTGCTATCAACCGGCTTGGGTTCATTACCCGACTCGGCAGCGGGCTCGACGGCCAACACAGCAGAGGACACAACACAGCCTTGGGTGTTTTCAGCAAGCAACGTGTAATGACCAGCATCCTTATGAGTCGCTTTCTTAACACGCATGGTCGCTGTACCGCTGGAATAAGAGATATCATACTTGCTGGATTGGACCAAACGTTGGCCATTGTGGAACCAAGTCAAGCGAGGCTTGGGATTGGAGCCCACCTTGGCGGAGAACACTGCATCAGAACCCTCTACGAGCTTGGAATTGCGAGGTTTCTGACCAATTTGCGGTGCATGAGCTGGGCCCATGGTGCGGTCCAGTTCTTGGCTGAGATGGAAATCTTGTTCATAAGTTGAACGGCGGGTGATGGCCTCTCTGAAGGACACTTCACGCAAAAGTCTATACTCGAATGTATCGACACGGAACTCCTCTTCGACGGATGTAAAGGAATAACCATTGGTGTACAAGTTTTTCTCGAATTTCTGGATAGGCTGTATTGGAGGTGCGCCTTCCGGTTGGATGTAGACGCTGCAAATAGCTTCGCCATATTGATTGCGAGCAGTGCAGGTATATTCACCTTCGTCGCCAGGACCAATTTGATTGATGAGCAGCGATACCTCGCCGGTGGCTTCATTGTAGTTCATGCGGAACTTTTGAGATTCGAGAAGGGGTGCGCCTTTTCGAGTCCAAGTCACGAATGGTTTTGGATTGCCACGCAGCTTGCCTTCGAACAAGGCGTTTCCGCCTTGAGCGAAGCGGGCATTCTTGAAGATTTGTTCGAATACCGGTGGTGAGATGTCGCCCTGAGCATACACATGTGTAATACCTGGTGGTACATAACTGCCGCCATGTTGTTCCACTGTAAAAGAAACGAAAAGAAGAGGCAGAAATACTTGGAATTAGGAATAGCGGAGAAATAATTAAAATAATACAGGGACATTTTATGGTAAAGACGATACATTATATGGGAAATTATCTCCAAACAGCTGTTTATAATAGTTTGCGCATGTCACATCGTCGATAGCTGTCTCTTTCCTTCATCTACAAATACTCTCTCTTTCTTTCGTTGATCTTACTTGAGTGTCGTGTGTAAACACACGAGAGCCTTTGTTCGTTTGTTTACAAACACTTGAGCGTATAACAGTTTTTTAATCGAATAAACTCAATAGGAATTGAGAGAGTGGAGCGCAAGTGCTGCGCGATATCGTATTTCTCTCGTAGAGTATTTTTCTGTTTCTGGGTCGTTGAGAATAGTTGGACTAAATTTCAATTAGTTCTCTATTCCCAGATATCTTGTACTTTGTAAATATTCGACCTTTCGTTAGCATTTCGGCAAATTGGCACTCGCAATTTTCATTATATGCCAGCTTCTTTGTATGTATTCGCGAATGTTTATTTGTTTATATATATTTATATGCATTTTATAGTTACTATTTGATCAGATACTTTGGAGATCGTTTGTTCGTTCTCTGCTGTTGGACTTCAATGGTATGACTGATTTTGCAGTGATTAATACATGGTGAGATAAAATTCCATGGTCATTATCTAATGTTATCTTATCTCTGGATATTGTGAAAAATATCTAGATTCTCGTTGAGATTTGTTATTTTTGGCTGAATGATGTGTACCTTTTGGAATTTGAACGTCGTTTAACATATGGATACATATTATCTGGACCATAAGGCAACAAAAGTATATGAATTTCTCTCGTTGATATTAGTTGAATACTTTTATTCTTTTCCAGGTATTTTTTTGAACTAAAATTTTTTCAAAAAGCGGCCATAATTCATCTCATCTTTTTAACTAAATATTATATTTCAATAAGGCATGATGAAAACTTAAAATCAATCTCGAGGTCACTATTTTTTATTTTATTTTTTCTATATTTTGATTTTCATTAAGATTGTCTCCAGTAAAGTTTGTGTTTTCTTTGCTTTTCGATTTTTACTAAAAATATGTTTCGTTTTATTTACAGGCCGTGGATATAAAACCATCAATATAATGGAGCGAATAAAGATTTTGTAATCAACTGTCATTAAAAGGAGTATCTTTTTGAATTTAGTTTTTTAACTTTTCAGAAAGAGAGATTGGATTAATTCCAATGAATAAAGTTCTGGCTACGATTGCGCAATAATTTTCTAGCTTTAGCAGACCTATTTAAAAAAACAAAAAATGACGATTGTATTTTTACGTGGGTAATGAATGAGTTTAAAAAATAATTCTTTACGTACAAGTCGATTTACTTGTCCAGAACATTTTTAGATTTTTTTTTAGAAAAATATTTATTTTTATTATATATAAAAAAATTGATTATATTTTAGAAAACTGTTATACAAAGCAACCCACAAAGTTTTGCTGTACCATAAAAATAAAATGAAACGACATAATATATTATTTTTACAATTAATTGTTATTTCCATTTCTTTTTTTGTAAACGATGCGGGGTTCTATAGCTCACCAAGAAAGGCATTTTTTCTTAGCTTACTTATCCGTTCACTACGTTGAGGTTTAGGAGTTCATAACCACCATTTATGGCCTACCTTTTTTTGTGAATGCGTATCTTTGATATCGTGCAAGACAATCACTATGTATCTAAAAAATTTCGTTTCGTGTAAAACTGATTTCAAGTTTTTCTTCTATAGCGAAAAATAAAACATATCTCTAATGGGAATTAGGTTACCTACATTGCATCATTTTGAGGAGTTTGCCAAGAAGAAATGACGCTTTATTTTCAAAAATATTTTAATTGATAGACATTTTATTTGACATAATGTTGGGGAGAGCCTGGCCTTATAGAGTTCGGTTTTACTTTCAACAATTGCAGCAAAGCTTTCTGAAGAGGGTTGTCACGGACCCGAAATCACGATAAAAGCAGTGTGCAGCCACGAAAATCAATGTCACTTTGCCATTTTGTTAAAAACTTGTCTTCAAGAGTTATACAGTTTATATTCATATTCTTTAGGAAAATAGATGATTTTTGACATTTTCTGTTCTGAACTATTTTCACAAAAAAAATGTGTTACTCACATAACGATTTTAAATGTATTACTCACGAAAAGTGACAAAAACTTTACTCAAAATTATTTTATTTTTTATTGACCTATGATTAAATGCAGACTCATTTGTGAACACAACACAACACAATTTTAATTTTATTGTTGCAAAAAATTTTTTATTAAATTCTTTTCTAATCCTAATTTTAAATCTGACACTAATAGTCTTTGTTGCAGATCATTTTTAAAATTTTGTCAACACATTTTTAAATTTCACCAACTTTACAGAGCCTGAGATACCGATTGCATTTGTTTAATTTTTAGCATGCAATTTTAACATAATGATAGGTGTCATATAATGTTAAACTATATTTTTTGATATTTAAAAGAATCAATAAAATATTAGAATTCGCTTAATTTATGTCCACACTTATTATTTACTCGTTTGTTTTTCTGTTTATTAAAAACTTTTTCGTAAATTATAGATTAAAATTTATGTTTTGATTAAAAGAGCACTAAACCTGAGTTGTTTAAAAAAATTATGGGAACAAAGTATTTTTGTTCTCAGACTTTTCTTTCCTATCCAAACCATAGCCCAGACTTTTTCACATTCTTGTTTGAGTGTTTTTTTTTTAAAAAAGTGATAAAAAAAGGTAAAAATTCCAGAAATTTTATTACGTTTCGATTTTTTGAAAAATTCAAAAAAATTTCACAATGTTACGATTTTTTGAAATGTGGAAATTTTTTATTGCATTACATAATTACATCATAATTTTTTTCAAAAAATTCGAACAAAATTTCACAACTTTACGATTTTTTGGAAATGTTGAAATTATTTGTTCATAACTTTTGTTTTATCATAAAAAGAACTTTATTTCAGTTTTTTACAACTGCTTTAAAGTTATTCTTTCCATGTCAATGAAATGATATATTAAATTCAACATTTCAACAAAAAGGTAGAATAAAAACTACAAATTAAAGTTTTTCTTTTAAGTTTTTAACTGTGTAAATTATGCTTTTAAATATTTTAAAGTTGAAGGTCGGAACTTGCTTTTGAATATAAAAAATATCTTGTCGCTTTTTACTTTATTTCAAAATATTATTTCAAAAAAGACAAAATTTAAAATTTCATGATAAATCGCCGTTAGGAAAAAAAATATTTAACTTGTTTTCGTTTCAATATTTCGAACTGAGTTTATTTACTCACAACTACTAATATAAATAATAATGTAATATATAATATTTAAGAGCTACTCCAGTTGGATTCTTTTGACATAATGTAGTTGTCATGAGATTGCTCGAATATGTTTTCAAGGTAGAAAAAAAAACCTTGTAACAAGTTCAGAAAAGTTGCAATCCTTGTAATAAACTGTTTTCGAGAAATCTCATATTTGTTAATAGAACATTCGACTCTAAACAACGTCAATCTGTAAAATGTAAAAATTTCAGGTTTTTCTTTGAGTCACACTTAGTTTTTAAGCAAGAGGCCAGGCCAGATGTATCAGTGTGTCAAAATTAGCTAAATTAGTTTAGGGAACAATTTTTTCTTAATCAAAAGCAGAACTGTCATAAGTGCATACGAGTATAACACAAAACTTAACGAAAAGAAAAATAAATTTCCTTTTAGTGTTTCTTTTATTAAACAGTTTAAAAATTTTTAAATCGTTATCAAAAAAGCTTAATACACGTCCAGAATGGTTTAATATTTTAAGAAATCTGGATTTGGTATATAAAGGTAAAAGATTTACTGAAGAATGTTTTAATGAAACAAAACAAAAAACGAAGGAAGATAGAGAAAAAAGTCTTCATTTTTTCAAAAAAAAAATTAAATTTTAAGAATAAACAATTTTTTTTAACGAATTGAGGCTTTTATAATTTGTAGAGTTTGTTTCTGCGAATGACAAAACATAGACATCGTAATTCATTAATATTTTGTTTAATAAACAGCCGAAAGATAGAAGTTTAAGCTTATAAGCATCAGTTTTGTGGGACAGTTTCGTAAAAAACATTGAAATCGGACTAAAATAAGAGCGGTTTTTTAATATTTCAAATTGTATTAATTTCTACCGATGACCTTCAGTTCAAAAGGTACAGCATCTCATTGCTCTAAATTTGCAGCAAATGACGCTAGTAATTTAATAAAAATGTTCATTTGATTTTAATTTCATGAACTGGAAAATCATTAAATGATTGTTCATTTTACAGAAACATTTGAAAAAAAAATATTTTTGTTCAAATGAAAGAAATGAAGTCAAAGGGATTTCGAATGCACAAAAAGCTAGCTAGAACTCAGGAAGAATTATATTAGCAAAATCGTTGATTCCCAAAACTATCTCGTAATTAAATTCGTGTTGCCGACGGAAAAAGTCCTAACATAAATGAGGAAATTAGTTGAGTTATTTTTATTTTAGATATTTCTCCAAGGAAAAAAATATGGAGGATGTGCTATTTATTTTGTCCATGAAGCAGTTGAACAACATAACGAGTTATACTGGTTACGATTGTAAGAAATGGAATATTTCAAGAAACTTGAGATATCCTCCCTTGAAGACCTACAAGCAGGATTCTGATGAATTGTTAAATATTTTGATTAACTGCTATTGTATGGATTTAAAATAAAAGTACCTCCTCGACTCTGTTCAACAGATAGCATTTCTGCCCAACAAAACCCAATTACATTTTAATTAAATATCGTAATCAATTGGAGAAATCTTAAGGCTTTTAAATAAACACAAACTCTTGCGGCAGTCAATAATTTATCAGACAACCCCAACCTTTGTGTGGCTGACAAAAATAACAGATTTTGTACACAAAATATATAAAAATATTAGTTGTCGACCATATGTCTGATTTGTCAGTGCAAATAGGCCTTAAGAATTTCGTTTATTAAGCATGAAAGACGTTATTAGAAAAGCTCTAAACATTCGTGGGTTTATTTATTAGCCGAGCAAGAGAGACGTTATTAGAAAAGCTCTTAACATTTGTGGTTTTGCGAAAAACGTTAGTTTTGATAATCATCAGAAATCGATATTTTTGAAAAAATTTTAATGTAAAATAAGTTAACACAGAAATAATTTAAAAGTCAAAATTAGTGGGATTTAATCGCAAAATGGTTTTCTATAATTCAATCCTATAAATTAAAAATTTACAATAGGTCTATTATTGAAATATTTATATTAAATATACGAAATATAGAAACAATTTAGTTGTCAACCAGTTTTCAAAAAGTATAATTTATATAATTCGCATTTTTTGGCCGTGTTCTATTGAAAACTCGCTAAGTAGGTCCCTAACGCGTTAACTTCACACCATTGTACACGAATATTAAAATGATTTTGTTTACAGAACACTATAGACAATTTGCGTTAAAACCCGTTTGTGTTTAATAATTAAAATTATTCAAGAACAACCTTTAGCGAGTTTAAGCGATCTCGGTTATTATTCGCTTATAGCATTTCTTGAAATAATTTTTTTTTCTAAAAATTACAAATTTTCAAATCGAACGTTTTATGAAGCCGAAAGACAATCAATTTTTTTTTTCGAAAAATTACAAACATTCAAATTGAACGTTTTACGATGCCGAAAGAAATCAATTTTGTATACTCGTATAAAAAAATTTCCAAAAATATGCGTAAAGTTTTGAAGTTATCGCCTTAACAATAGATCGTTTCTTCTCGTTTAAAAAGCGAATACCAATAGAACACGCCTATTAAAAAACTAAATTGTCAACCATTTGTCAGATTTTTAGTCTAAATAGGCCTTTGGGCGTACTGCATAGATTTTCGTTTATTAAATAAGCAATAAGGCAAATCAAAAAACTCTAACAGTGTTTTATTTTACGAAAAACTTAGTTTAGAAATGCTTTAAAATCACTCAATGTTTTTTTTTCTATTTCGGTAAATAAACATAATTTTATTTACTTGAATTGAAGAAATATTTTAAAGCGTTAGCGATCACTTAAACGAATTTCGGGCATTAACGAATCAGTAGGGATATTTCTAATTATTTTGATGCTTTTTTTAAAAAGCTTCTATAAAACTAGAAAACGCGCTATCAATATGAAACATCCTGTACTAAATGATTCTCAAAAATATGATAGACAATATGCTGTAGCCGTTTTCATAATAAGTATTTATAGAAACTTTATCTAAATAGCACAACAAAATTGTTTGTTTTTATGTTTTTTTTTTTGAAGAGTCAAGTATTAGAATAGACAAAATTTATACTTTTTGTTAACAATCGCCGTATCTCATGCATTTTTGCTATCCAATCGTAGTTATTGAGGCTTCGTAAAAAACATTTTTTCTTCAAAGAATATTTACATTTTGTACATCGATTTTGGTGAAATCAAGTGTAAAATACTCCATAATCTATCCCTTAAACGGACTAACCGTCTGAAGAATATGTATTGAACCAAAAATGGTACAATTCCATCAAACTTCCCATCGCTGTTATAAATATCACAAGAAGGCCAACGATGGCTGTCTCTCTGTACAATTGCAAGAGATGACTCAGAGTAACAAAGATTAGATCAGGAAGAGGAAAATGAGAGATCATTGAGAGTACGAGCAACGCTCCTGTTGTGGCGATGCATTCAAATACGAGTAATTCTAGTACCGCGGCAATGAATTATTCCATGCACAGTAGAGTATTTTTTAAGACAACAACGACGACAGCGCATGCACTTATGGAGAAGCATAAAAAGAGAATATCTCCCCATCTTCCTTCGCACCATAGAGTGAGAAGGAAGTGGGTGGTAGACGGGTGCGTAGGCACATAAGTTTATATGTATGTATGTATGTTTGGGGTGTATGCGGGCATTCATGAGACTGACCTCTTTGGTGAGTGGTAACTTGACTCCTTTGAACATGATGTTCGGTGCGGCTGATCCTTTGTTGCTGCTGATGCATTTCTTGGTGGCTCTGCGTTGATTGTTGCGTTTGTACAAATTGCTGCTGCTGTTGTTGCTGCTGTTGCAACTGTTGATTCGAGGGATTTTGTCGTTGCATTTTAGATCGTTATATAAACACTATAGCGCATTTAAAATGTTGTTGAACAAAAACACTGTCGTTTAGTATGCAACACGCGGCTAGGCGTGTTGTTAATCGTTGGCACTGCACTTATTTCCTGTTGTTTTGTGTGAAATGTAGTAAATAGAGGATCTTTTGCGCTTCTGTTTCGTTCGTTATATTCTTGCTTTTGTTTCCTGCGCTGTGGGTAGGTTTTTATTTTATTTTGCACAAAATAAATGACCGATTTCAATAATTTCTACACTTTGTTTGGCTTCAAAAATTTCTTCTCTATTTACGTTTGGGTTTTTAGATATAAAGCTTCGTTAAAAATGCTAAAAGGAAAATAAACGAGTAATGAAAGGGAGGGCACAGAGAGAAAGCAAAGGAAAAGAGAAAGAGTTTCCCGTTAGAAAGAGTGGACCAAACTAAAGCAAGCACAATTTAACGGAGGGACCTAAAAACACCTTTGGTATTATTGGGATTTTATGTTAACAGTTTTTCATTTATGTTCTAAAATAGCATGAGAATATTCTAGATTTTCCACACATCATTATCTTGCAAAACGCTGATTATGATGATGCTAATCTTATCAAGCTGAAAGTTTTATTTCTTTTTTTTCGATTTTAATAATTTTCTTTTCACATAATTTTCTTCGTTTTTTGTTGTTGTCTATTTATAAATAAGTGATTTGAAATGCTCTTTTGCTGTCCCATTCCATTGGTCGGGTATTTTGCATACGCTGTCTCTTTTCGACGGGAAAATATGTATGTTTCACCACCGCACTGTAAAGTCACACACACTCATTGGGATGGTAGATTCATTCGATGGTTCGTTGGTTGGTGGTGTCTTCTTAATTTTCAAAATCTATTTTTAAGTTATTTCAAATTTTTTTCTGTTTCATTTTCTTTAGTATTTTCTTGGTATACACAGGCATTCTTGTGTTGGCTGATGCTGTTGCTCATCATCATAATCTTTTATATATTTTTTCAAAAATTTCTTTATATATTTTTGGGTTTTTTTGAATATGATTAACACTTGTGAATCATGAATTTATTTTCAAAAAGTTTTATCATTTTCACACACTTTTGCATACAGAAAATATTCGATTCAATCCAACTTTATATAGAGGTCTGTGCATTTAATGGCACATATGTTTATTTCAATATTCATTATTTTTGCCCAATTTTCCATTTTAAACTTTCGGTTTTTCAATTTCTTCTTGTTTACTCCAGATAACTTTGATTTTAAGTCTTCATTATCCCCGTTAAGTCATGCCTAATCCTGGTCTAGCATTAACCTAACAAGGATAACGTTGCAAGTCAGAGTTAAAGAAATCCTTAAGGTTTCAGTGTTTTTTTTCATAGTTTTTTTTTTATTTTAACGGAGTTTTCTTTTTGAATCCCCCTTCCCGCCCCCGTAACCCGTTGCGCGTACCGTAACCGTTACCGTTTGGCCGAGAGAGTGTGTGTGCGAGCGTTCTATTCAACATATACCACAAATCTTTTTTTAGATTTTTAGCGAAAATTTCTTTTGCTGTGTGTTCGTTTGGTTCTCTGTTCTTCACTTGTTACGAAACCACGAAAATTTTCACAAATTTCCGTTTTTCTATTCTTTTTTTTATTAATCGGGTTTCCTTTAAATCTTACTTTATTTATATCCTTTTTCAGATCGTTTTCACTAAATTTATAACTTCGTTGATTGTAAAAAAAAACTCTATGTATACTTTAAACTTTCTTTTTCTCTATATATATATCGGTATATATATACATATATATGTATTTAACAAAAAAATCTATATGTAGTATAATTTTTCTTTCTATTTTGAATTGGTTCAAGTCATAATCCCCGAGACTGAAACCAAGACGTCGATCGTTTTTGAGGTGCGAGCGAAGAATGCCACAAAATTGGCTAGCAAATGTTCATATAGCTCAGCACAGAGATGTGCGTACACTTCGGCTGTGGCAAGAGAGCATATATGTGTTGCTTCGTATTGTTTCGTTGCCGTTCGTTAGGATATTCTTGAATTTTCCCCAATGTGGTTTATTTTTTTAAAAATGTTCTCAAAATAGTCAAAGTGATGTGGTGAAAATTCGAAAATTATAAATTTGTGAGCAGGGGAGAAGTGTTTGTGGGGATTTGTTGTAGAAACTGGTAGTATTTTGATTGTATTCAGATACATTTCAAGAGATTGATTTATGGGATATAAATCAATTTTCAATGTCTTGAAGACATCTAGCTTAGTTAACCCATTTTTTTTTTTAAACAGGAATGTTTCTCACGAAAATTTATTGAAGTCGAATTGGGTTTCGGTAAAACGAATGCAACTTCCAAAATTCATATGGAAACATTTTCGTTATTTCATTTGGAAAGAATTTGCAGTATTTCGTGCGTCTTACAAACTCCAAAATTTTGAAAAACCTAAAACTTATGAAAAGGTTTGATTATAAGTTACTATAATAAATACTATGTTTGTCATTACGTATGCAAAACCTCAAAGTATTGATCGGGAAGCCTTTAAAGTATTCATATTCTTGGTCGATTTAGAGTCAGTGTTTGATTTAGATTTTGGGCTGGCGCCATCACAGGTCCATTTTTTTTTTGAAAATAAGCAAGGATACGCCGGTTTCGTCAACGGTGAGCGTTACAGCGCCTGGATCAACGAATTTTTGTTTCCAAAAATTCAAGAGAATGACATGGACGGCATTTTGTTTTAATAAGACCGGGCCACATGATACACAGCCAACGCACACCATCGATATTTTACGCACTGTTTTTAAAAATTGAAATATCAGCCGAAATTGTGATGTCAATTGGCCGCCTCGGAGCTGTGATTTGAGCCTCTTGGATTATTTTCTGTGGGAAGCCATTAATAAAAAATGTTACGCAAAGCATCCAGAGACAATTGAGGCGTTGAAACATGACGTCGAAGTTGTCATTGAAGAGATTCGACCCGAAACAATCGAAAGTGTACTGAAAAATTGGGTTGATCGGATGAGGTACCGCCGAGCCTATTTTGGTAGTCATACAAAGTTTAACCTTTCCAATAAAACCAGAAGATTGGAAAATTATCATTGTCAGATTCACACACAACCATACTATGATCCCCACAACCATAATATGTTTCACATTCAACCATAGTATGATCCTAACAACCCGAGTATGATTAACCTTGTTATGATCCCTTTAAACATAGTTTAATCCCCCTCAACCATGCTATGATCCCCAAAATCACTTATTAGGATTGGGTTATGTTGTTATTCAAAGGGTTTACGGGAAATTTTTAAATAATTTGGTTTTTTAAATAATTTTACAATTTTAATTGAACATTAAATTTAACCCAAAAGTTATTTAAAAGGCAGTCGAAAAGACTTTTAGTTGCAAGCAGAATTGACTGCAGTTTTAGCGAACGCTACTTTACCATCCTCAGATCCCAAGCAACGAATGTGATTAATGATCAATGGCTATACACTTAAGTACAGGCTGATTTTAAATAAACGAAAACCAGACGACAGTAGAGTATTCCACTAAACAAAGTAAGTAAACACAACAAAAATCCCTCCCACTGTCTTTTGATTTTGCATAGGTTCGCATCGCTAGCCGTTTGGTGTTGTTGTTGTTTTTTATTGCGGACAACAACCATGCAATATTTCGTGTGCGGCTATCGGTCTATAAAAACCGTTATGCTGTTCAGAGACACAACTGTACGGTATGATTGCCGAAATCATAATAATGTTAACAAATAAACCTAAATAACAATACTTTTGTCGCACCAACCAAATTTAAATTGAGATAAATACTATTGTTATATTTCAACAGTGCAAAATATTGCCGCTGTTATACTATTTTCAAAATAAAATTCAAACAACAAAACTATGGTTGCAATGAATATTCTTGAACATGCAGAGAACATTTTATTGTAGCCGTGACCATGTAGTAACCATATTTTCTCTTGGTGTAATGACCGGGACTTTTTGCTTAACGATTTTACATTAATTTTCTCATTGTAAAAAGGGTCACAAAGTTTAACGTTATCCTCCCTACTATGATTTTTTACTTCATCCCACCTCAAGGGATAGATTCCTCAAATGATCACTACACTTTGTCTTTTTTTACGCACTGAGCACCAACTTCCGTGCTCAATAGTTTTCCTCAGCCTCTATTTTTTTAGTTCTCTCTCCTATATGCTCTAAAGCAATGTTTTACTCTCATTTTAAAAATCCCACACGATTCTATCGATCGTATGTTGAATCGCTGTATGTCGGGCTGTGAGTTGGAAAACTAAAAATAAATGTTGATTTATTTTTGACACGTATTTTTCAACATTGCACAGATTTTAAGAACGAAAACATTTTTTGTGAAAAGAAAAATATTGAAATGCGACAGTAAAACCTGGTAGAAGTCAAAACTGTGGAAAACTCACAAGGACGTCTTGAAAACTAACGTTATTTTAAAGAGAGTTTTTAACATTTTTGAATTTTAGAAAGGACAAAAAAGGTTATAAGTTGCCATACATTTAGGGGCAACATATAACCTTCGGATTCTGCTTTTACCCATTAGGTACGAGTTTTAATCAGGTATTTAAAGGAAAGTATACAGATTTTGAATTAAAAATCGAATTCTAAATAATATTACTTAAGGCCCACTGAAAGCTTGATCTAGCCCTATCCTGGGGACAATAATTGAACTAAGTTTTTTTAAAAATATCAGCTAAGCCATGCAAACAATAAATTGGAACTAACAAAGTGAAAAATAGCACAAAATTTAAACTTTTGAATAAATAATTTTAAGAATGGGGTATAATTTTGAATGAGTTGGTTCATTAATTGGTTTAATTGGTTCTACTGAGTTCTATTTTTCCACGTTTACAAATTCATAAGCATGTATGGAATACTGACGAATTAATGTTAAATTCACGCTGGCACTTTTGCACTGACGTTTGCACGAGCTTTGTAATGTTGATCTCATTAATATAAGAGTAACCCAGATTACTCATAAATTTAAAATATACTGTTTAAATAATGGAAATAATCTGATTACAAATCTGTATGACTGAATACATTTAGAAAAATTTTTAATTATTGTATAAGTACACTTATTTTTAGTGAAGGTTTTTACAAACAAATTTTCCTTCTCCTCCACTTCTTTAAAATCAATGCAACTTTATTTTAAGACAATATTAATAATATAGATGTAAGGTTTAAAAAAAAACATCTCTAGACAGTAAGATTATGTTACCCAAAAATTTTATTCAATAAACGATTTAATATATAATAGATTTTGACACGAATTCCAGAGCATACGAAATATTTTTCATAACAGAAGTAAATTCATTTCAAATAATACTTAACATTTTTTTAATAATACAAAATGTTTTTCTAATGAATATATTTCTTATGAAAAGCGGACAAAACGTTGAGCCAATACTGTAATTTGATTCTTGATTGATAATTCAATAAACGACTTATAATTTTGTGAAATGGTTGTATGAATTTCTTTTTTTTTAAATTTCAAAATTGACAATTTTTTTGCGCAAATACTGAGAACAAATTACATTTAATATATTTGTATAAGAAAAAAAACCTTAATGTGTTTAATGCTGTATTTTTTAAACATACTTAAAAAATGTTTCGCCTAAACAAATATGAAAAACGTTTTGGTTTATGTGGAGATAACTCTTTTAGATACGGGCCGTTACACACAATTGCTTTATAATTTTCGTAATTTTTATAGTTTTACAGAAACTTCACACGTCGAATTCTATTTTGGCTGCTGACTTCAAGAAACACCATGTGTTCATGGGACGGCTGCAGATGCAGATGGCCACTAACAAACATGAAATCTAGTTTAGTTCAATACAAAAACTACACAACGATAACGGGTGGTCCATCTAGTGACATTGATGTTTCTCTTGAAATATTGACAAAAAGTCCATTTCAAACCTCCTTATAGAAATATTGGGAAATGAATAATTTAAAGCTTTTTAGTCAAAAAAGTCTGTTTTTCGTGAGGATGTTTTGATCAAGTATGGATAGGACCTAATTTGCGGAAGCCTCATGTCAGCATCACAAAAACAGCATTGTTGCAGTTCTTGCAGGATGTAGAAGCCGTATGTGCACAATTGGAATTATTAAAGGAAACACATTTTTGAGCAAGTGGCCAATGTGTGTCCTGTAACGTCGACTCGCCACCGATCTCAAAACACTTGCTCTTTTTAACTCGCTCGACAATTAACACTAGCCAACAGTCGTTTTGTTATTTGGTTCTAGCATAATTTTTCTCATTGATTTTGACCTACTAAACACGAAAATGAGTTTTAAAAATTTTTCTGTCGATTGGTTTTCGAGATACAAATTTTTGAACATTTTTTTAAATTTTTGGAGGTACACTTACAATTTTGAGCATATCTTTCGTCTTCTTTGACCTATTTGATCCTACTACTACTCAAATTAAAGAAAATTGCCAAAATTGCTGTTAGCATCGTGTTTTATATTTTATATGAATTTTTATATGGTTTTTTCTGCCACATTTTTACTAAAAAAACGCCGTTTTTTAACCTTTTTAAGCCGCCAACATCAAAACTACTTACCCGATTTGAAAATTTTCTGAGAATGAGTTGTCGACGGCTCAATTTGAGTAGTAGTAGGATCAAATAGGTCAAAGAAGACGAAAGATATGCTCAAAATTGTAAGTGTACCTCCAAAAATTTAAAAAAAAGTTCAAAAATTTGTATCTCGAAAACCAATCGACAGAAAAATTTTTAAAACTCATTTTCGTGTTTAGTAGGTCAAAATCAATGGGAAAAAGTATGCTAGAAACAAATAACAGAGAAAATTTTGTTATTTGTGACCTAGTGTAATTAATCATTAATGCTTCTTAGCTAGGAGATTTGAAATGGACGATTTTGTTATAATATCGTATTTTCTGACAGAGCTCGATATTAACGAGAATAACGTCAGCATATATGACAGCGCATAGAGAAAGGGACCTAAGGGTAAAAAAAATCAATTTAAATTTTTTTTCTTTTTTTGATGTGGACAACGAATAAGACCGATCCCAAGCCCCAAAAGTGTTCCCTCCCAGAGATATGCGCGTTTTATGAAAGTGAAGTCGACGATTCTAAGCGCAAATAGGAAGGGACCTAATCTTTTAAATGGCTCTCCTGAACAAAACTGGAAGATTGTTAGCAAGAGATGAAGTATTTTCCCGAAAAATCGTGTCTTCAGATGAAGCTCGTTTGCATCACGGTGGCTTTGTCACTAAGAAAAATTGCCACATATGGGGTTCAGAGAACCCACAAGTGACTATTGAGAAGACAATGCAACCGCAACGAGTCATTGTTTTGTGTGGATTTTGGACTGGCGGCATCATTGGGCCATTTTGCTGTCAACGGTGAGCGTTGCCGCGAAATGCTTAACAAATTTTTGTTTCTAAAACTTCAAGAGAATGACATGGACGACATTTTGTTTCAACAAGACAGGGCAACATGTCACACATCCCACGCATCGATATTTGACTCACTATTTTTGAAAATAGTATAATTAGCCGAAATTGTGATGTCAATTGGCCTTCTCAGTGCTGTGATTTGAGTCCTTTGGATTATTTGCTGTGGGGAGCCTTTTATAATAAATGTTACGCAAAGTACCCAGAGACATTTGAAGTATTTAAACATGAAATCGAAGTATTTAAACATACCATTGAAGATATTCGATCTGAAACAATCGAAAATGTACTGAAAAATTGGGTTGCACGGATAAGGTACTGCTGAGCAAGTTGTGGTCGTCATATGAATGATATAAAGTTCCATATTTAATTACAAAGTTTCATCTTTCCAATAAAACCAGAAATTTGAAAAAATTATCAGTATTTTTTTTTAAGACCGATTCAAATTTATTGGCCCACCCTGTGCTAACATAAAATTTTCAACAGCTACAGTGGTTATTTTTACTCACTGAAAAAATCTGCCATGATTTTCTCTCGCAAAGAAAAGAAATGAACCTCTACTTCAAGGTCTAAGTGTACTTCAAGGGTCAAGCACAAAGTGTTTTGCATCGACACAGTGTTTTGCCTGGCCCGTGTACACCGATCTATTCTTTGGACCCAATTTTCCACCACTCTTGCACACATTTTGACCGAAACGTTGGCAATTTCGCGTTGGATGTCGTCTCTAAGCTAGTCTAAAGTTCTTGGCTTGTTGGCACAGACCAATGACTTGAGGTGGCACCATAGAAAGACAACCACTGGCGTTAAATCGCATGAACGAGGTGGTCATTCGACCGAACCGTATCTCGAGATAACACGTTCACCAAATATGCTTTTCAGTAAATCGATTGTCTTAACGGCGATGTTAATCTCATCTAATTGTGGCTAAAAAAATTTCTACACGGCACGATAGCGCTCTCCATTGACGGTAACATGACGATTATATTCATCCACGAAAAATACGGCCCAATCACACCTACGACATAAAAACCACACCACACAGTTTTTGCGGATGCAATTGCGTCTCTTGAAGCACATGTAGGTATTTTACTCAGCCAGAAATAAGCTTCATTGCTGAAGATGATTTTTCGATGAAATTCTGGATTTTCGTGAAACTTTGCCAGTGTCCAATCGGAGAAGTTTCAGCGTCTCTTTTCGTAATTTACGCTAAGTGTGGTTTGAGAGATGCCCAATTCCTGAGAACGACGTGGAATCGACTGATTTGGCACAATTTGAACGGATACACCTACGGCTGCGATATGTTCGTGCCTTTAAATGGTACGGCGTCTCTTCGGCGCCAAAACATCCAAAAGTGACAATTTGGATCCAATTTATCCACTGTAGCACGTCCGGTGGGTCGATTATTGCGGCCGAAAATTAGAGTAAGCGCTCTAAAAGTTGGGAACACCGACTCAGAATTTCGGTATTAGTTTTTAATGATTTCCAAACGTTGCTCCACGCAGAAAAAAAGTATGGTTGGGGTAACAATATTTGAAGAGCATCATACTATTGTTGGTTATATGGTTGTGGCACAACAATATTATGATCATTACAACAATAGTATGGTTCACACACAACCATACTATGATCCCCATAACAATATTATGGTCCTCACAACAATAGAATTATTCACACACAACCATAATATGATCCCCACAACCATATTATTATTCACATTTAACCAAACTATGATCCCCACAAACATATTATGATCCTCATAACCATAGTATGTTTAACGTACAACATAGTATGATCCTCAAAATAATAGTATGACTTACACACAATCATACTATGGTCCCTTAATTTTTTTGTAAAGATTGGGTTAAGTTGTTATTTAACAATAGAGAATTTTATTAAGTACGAGTAAGTTATGTAATAATAGGAGTGATTTAATTAACAGTAAAAAAAGTTATTTATTTAAAATATTTCTGTATACTAATTCGTAGTTTGTTTCGAAAAAATTTAATTATTGTTACTATTATTGCGTAAGATTCGTAAAAATAACATTGTCAATTAAAAAAAAAAATACAATTTTGGCTGTATGATTGCCGTAATCATATTATTGTTAACATAAAACCCATGAAAACAATACTTTTGTTCCACCAACCATATTTATATCGTTGCTACAACCATATATTCATTTTTAAATTTGGCAACAACACTATTGTTACATTTCAACAATATTAATACTGCCGCAATCATACTATTGTCAAAATGAAATTCAAAAAACAATACTATGGTTGCGACGACCATACTTTTATTGCAGAGCACATACTATTGTTGCCGTGACCATATAGTAACCATATCTTTTCTCTGCGTGTCGTAAGTAAACTTTACCATAGTAATGAAAATGTAGACTTAGACTTACGTTTTGACACTGAAAGATCACTGAAAATATTTGAGTGTGCGTTGACAAAAATATACTTATACGAAATCGTTATGTCCCGTTTAAAAACCCCGTTATATCTACTTATATACTAGAATGAAAAGTAGAAGAATTGGATTAAATAATTTTTTTTTCTAAACTTATGGTCTGACCCGCATAACAAGTACGTCCCAATACTGGGTATACTTTTTAAGAAATCTAATGAATATATCAAGTCCCCACTGTACTAGTCACATATGTGTTGGTCTCTATATATATTTAAAAACATACATATCTTTAATATTAAACAACGTTATAAAATACAAAATAAACGAAGGAATCGAAGCGAAAAAGACATACACACATAAACTATTCGTTCTTTTTCGATTTTCATTTTCAGGTTTACGATAATGTGTGGGGGATGTTCAAAATGATGAGCAGTGAAACATAAAAATTATAATGAAAAGTTTCGAATTGAAAAAAAACAAAGTGAACCGAACACTAAGAATAAGGAGGAATAAATACCCTACGTTAAAACGACATTAATAAAATCATAAAACTAAAACATAAAATGCATTATAGGCGAAAATTGTTGAGTTAAACTCGCATTTCGTATAGGCGAAACAATAAAATAATTTGTCGTAAATGACTCGTGCGACAAAATAAATATGTACTTATAGAGTGTCGAAATAGTGGGCGGTTTCGTGGCGTCAGGTTGATCCAGGACACTCAGTCAGTTATCAGCTGCCTTAGTCATGATCATCTATACTCGGTTTAATCGAAATGTCATCGCCGTTGTAATTATGTTATGATTCATTGGTTCTCTTTAGGAATTTGCACATTCATTTATTCAAAATATTTGGCAATGTTTTCAGCTAAACATTTTCGTTTTGCTTTTTGTTTTCGTATACTAGGAGGTTGATATAGCCAGTAAAATGCTTCACCAGTCACTGATTCATCTCAGTGACTGACATTTGATTGTCATTCTTGCTATAGAGTTCTATAATGCTATAGACTAACAGATAATGGTAGAAAAAAATAGATTTTGACCTTGGTATATTTTTAATTACATACATCCCGAGATTTGCGATCAAACATTTTTATTAGGGGTTTGTCAACAGCTTTCGGCGAACTTTGACGCCTAACTGGCAGCGCTGTCGTTTTCTGCCGGCCCTGCTTTGCTGACTATGCATTTTATATAAGTATAAGAGCGCTATGCCATTCAACAATGCCTCCAAATTTGTCACTTTACTCATGAATAAAATTCCACATGGAATTTTTATCCCTAAATAATCGTCAATTTGGGGATTTTCTGAAGACGCATAAGGTGTTAGAAATACTAACTCAAAGTATTAACATTTTTGTTAGCGATTTTTGTTGACTATCGTCCGCAGACGAGGAAAACGAGAATTCCAGGTGGAATTAATTCCCCTTTTTTTATAAAAAACTATACTGGCTACTTGCGATAAATTCCCAACTAAGCGTAAGAAAAAGCAAGTAATACAAATCAATATGTGACGCGCAAAATAGAAAGGGACCTAAGGGTAAAAACCAGTTTTGTTCAGGAGAGCCATTTTAAAGATTTAAATACGTGTATTTTTGGTGTACCATCACTATCATACAACGCGCATACCTCTGGGAGGGAGAACTTTTGGGGCATGGGAATGGTCTCATTCGATGCTCAGATGTTGTTCACATCAAAAAAAAAGTGAATATTGATTTTTTTTATCCTTAGACCCCTCCTCTATGCGCTGTCACATATGAAAACAAATTTGGGTATACGGCATTCATCTTTGGGGTACGACAAGCCCTTCCAACATTAAAATTATTCAACGATTTCAGTCAAAAGCTCTAAGGCTGATGCTAAACTCTAATGCTATGTCCGAAATGACATATTCCACTCAGATCTACAAATTTCACCCGTCATAGATGAATTTAAACGTTTTTCCAAAAAATCCCTATCACGAATGGTTTACTGGCGATTTGTCTTTTGGACGACAGTAATAAAACAAGGCGTTTGAAGAGACTGTGAGACCTTCCATTCCGATGATGATCGGAAACTAAAAGACACCCATATAAGTAATTTTATTAGAGATTCTACTTAATGAAGTGCATTTTTGTATAGTATTAATGTTGTACCTGAGTTTGTATCTGATTTTCTAATTAATTAACGATAGATTGCAAATAAATAAATAAAATAAAAAAATATACATATGTACATGATAGAGGCGATTACAAAATATTAAAACAATTCAGATTAAAATATATGTATTTATTTACTGTAAAAATGATAGGCTGAGCACTTAATTAAAAAAATATTATGAAATTCAAGCAAACGGTTCGATTGCTGACCGAGAGCAGCCGATTTAACAAATATGATGAAATTCAAACAAACAATTTGGACGCTGACCGAGCTGGCCTTGAATGACCTTGTTCAAATGAACTGTTGTAGATATTTTGGCTGGCCTCTAGCCATTTTCTCTTCCGATGTGGGAATGGCCTGGTCGTGGTAGTTAGTGGCGAACGGTATAAGTCATTTTTACATTAACTTTAATTTACACTCAGTTATATACTACATATTTATTGCAACATTGCACACGAGGAAACTGGGGATTGTTTACGCTCCTTTTCTGATTCGCGCAACCATATTACAAACCCCACAATCATATTTTCAGCAAACACAACCATACTCCGAGACCCCCAACTAAGTATACGAGTATAATGTTGAGTCACAACAGCCATATTATAATTTCCCACAACAATATTTTAAGAACATATTTGTTGCTACAACCGAATTGTTTTGCTAGCCGAATGACTGAGGTTTCATGTACCTCGAGTCTGCTATCAGTACAACCGAATGTTAGTAAGGGACCTAAGGTTAAAAACCAGTTTTGTTTAGGAGATCCATTTTAAAGATTAGGTCCCTTTCTATTTGCGCTGTGAATCTTCGATTTTACTTTCATAAAACGCGCATATCTCTGGGAGGGAATACTTTTGGGGCATGGGATTGGTCTCATTCGATGCTCAAAAAACTGTTTCCATATACAGGGTGGAGCGCGATAATTTGCTTTTTTTGCACTGTAGGCTGTGGCGGCACTGTTGGTCGGAAAGAGTAATGTGTGTGCGTAGCTTATAGTGGCTGACGGAATATTTGTATGCGTCTGCCTTTCAGTTGCCATCATGTGTTGGACACGTGAGGAGGTCATTTTATGTTGAAACTTATTTTTCCGATGCGCACTCGATCATTGCAGTGCCGCGTGCTTTTCGCTTACGATTCGCCGGTCCCCCACGCGAACATGTTCCTGGATGGCAAGCAATTGTAAATTGGGTAACTTCATTGAGAACAGCAGGCAATGTGTAATGTGTCCGAAGGGGGCCGGAGAGAAGGATTACAACACCACAAAACAGCGAGAGAGTTTGAGTAGCCATACTGAAATCTCCGAAACGCACTGCTCGAAAGCAATCACTTGCTCTTTGCATTTCCAGAGTTTTTTTCAGCCGGCTATTGAGGCAGTGCAGTTAATGGTTACATGGATACATGGTTCCAACAGGATGATGCCACTGCACACACAGCGAGGGTTACCATGAATTGTTTGAGGCAAATGTTTCCTGGGCGACTTATCCCTTTGAGGGGTGATGTGAACTGGCCGGCACGCTCACCACACTTAGCCCCATGCGATTTTTTCCTTTGGGGTTACCTGAAGTCGAAGGTGTATATCCACCGTAGGAAGACCTAATTAACAATATTGAGGCTGAAATTGACAGAATACCAGTCGATATGCTTGTTAGAGTTCATGAATACTTCAGAAAACGTATGCAGCAGTATGGATAGCGAAGGTCGAAATTTGTCAGATACACTATTTAAAACAACGTGAATTCCCTTACGGTTCAATTTAATTAAAATATAAAATAATTTTTTCTAAGGTTCATATTTTGTTATTTCATTCCCAAATAAGCAAATTACCGCGCTCAACCCTGTATATTTGAAGCACTCTTAAGCATATGTGACCGCGCATAGAGAAAGGGACCTAAGGGTACAAAAATAATCAATTTTCACTTTTTTTGATGTGGACAACATCTGAGCATCGAATAAGACCGATCACATGCCCCAAAAGTGTTCCCTCCCAGAGATATGCGCCAACACGCTCAGAGATGGTACACCAAAGATACACGTATTTAAATCTTTAAAATGGCTCTCCTGAACAAAACTGGTTTTCACC
The DNA here is from genome assembly GCA_963513945.1 of Hydrotaea diabolus. Lineage (NCBI taxonomy): Eukaryota > Metazoa > Arthropoda > Insecta > Diptera > Muscidae > Hydrotaea > Hydrotaea diabolus. The sequence goes on from OY740719.1 coordinate 130,876,200, forward strand.
CTTAGGTCCCTTTCTATTACATATGTATGGTAATGTCTAGGGAAAAAGAGGATGGAAGATTTTAACTGAATAAATTAGTTTAAACCATATGCTTAGGGCAGTAATAATAGGACTATTTTCGCTTTTGAGTATGATAAAAGTTAAGATGTCATTACCAATATAAACAAAATGTTGGCATAACTATTGGTTGCCACAACCACCAGTTATGGCAACTAAAGACATTTAAAGCGTTTCGTTGGTTTGGACGTATAAAATAATTAGTTGCGTTTTTAATACGACGGTCATATTTATCGTTCTGTGGCTTGTCGAACCAATTTTCCACTGCGATTATTAACATTTGGTGATTGCAACTGGAATTTGCAACTGGAATTTTGCAAAGGAATTTTAGTAGTTTCAACCTAGTTACACCTATTCTTTTCTTTGTGTGTAGAAGTATGTTTTAATGAATTGGAAGGAACATTTACATAAATTCATGTTTTTAATTATACAAATTTTAAATATAAATAACTAATGACTACCGGGTGTCCCATCTAGAGGTTTCTCTTTGAATCATATTTGATTTTGAAGATGATGGCTCTACCATCTTCCAACTCATTTCCTTATATCTCGGTGATTAACATAATAATACACTCCACCTAAAAACGCTAAAAAAGGAAAGTGCTTTCCAAAGTCAATGCTGTCAATGCAAAGACGTTTTAGCTGATTTGAGGCACCCACTGGGGTTGCTGTACGCAAGTTCGTGCAAAAAGTACCTACCACGCTAGAGGAAAACTCAACTTAACGCATCAGGCAGATGAGAACTTTGCACAAAGACCTCGCATTATACACTTAAAAGATCGAGTTGATTCAAATATTCAAGGCACATAAATATCCGCTACGATATCGCTTCCTTACATTTCGTAATCGTCAACGATTTTGCTCAAAAACTTATATTTTCTGACAAAGTTCATTTTTAACTCGTAAGCTATGTCAACCAGCAAAACTGGTTATCGGAAACACCGCACGTGGTCGCCAGTCCATTTAACGAGAGTGACAGTTTGGTAAGAATTTGTGGAGCGGTGGCATCTTTAGCCCGTTTAGTCTTTGAAATCACTGCTGGAAATAGCATTTCGGTTAGCGCTACACTGAAAGAATTATGTTCATATTATTTTTGAAATATTCTTCTTATAAATCTTCTTTGAACATTCTTCATATTATTGCAAAGTTTTTCGCACATGAAAAGTTTCTTATTTTGTATGAAAGGTAATTGTAAAAATTGTATTCGTAACTTTTAGGAACATTTTAATTTAATTTCGTAATTTTGGCTTTACTGTTTTTCGAAATGTTTTAATTTTGTATGTTTGAATGAAGTGACTTCGTAAGAAAAAGATTTCGTTTCATTTTCATTTATTGATATTCAAAAAGTAACCGAGCCTTAAGGTCTTATATAGTTACAAAATTACTTCAGATTTGTTTAAAATATACAAAAAGATTTGTCGTTTTTAAAAACTTAACTACATGTGCGTACGTAGAAGGGTAATTCTCATTCAGTTCAGTGAGACAACTGTATAAGTTATTTGATTTATGGCCGAGACTGCTTAAGAATACCCTAGCCAATAAATTTCGCTATTTCTTACGTTTAAGTTAATTCAAGAAAACAAAAGACCGAAACCGAAATTATTTCAAGAAAATGTTTTATATTTTTCGTGAAAATGTTACATAATAGTTATGAATAAATTGTGTAATTTCTTAAAATAATATTTCATGTTTTCATAAAAAATTAATTATTAATTTCTCTGAAAGAATTTCATGTTTAATCTGAAAATGTAAATTTAAGTCATAAAAATATGTAACAGTTTCATGAAAAATGAGTAATATTTCATATAAAATACGCAACTACTTCATAAAACGTTTCATCTTAAATCTTAAAATATACAAAAATCTTTCATTAGGTTAATACAAAACACGAAGTTTTATCATTAACCCGATTTTATAATTTTTAAGATTTGTTCTCATATTTCTTATAAAAAGTTTCTTTGACCGAAAAAATAAGACAAATTTCGCAATTTGCATGAAATATAGGGTGGGCGATTTAACATTTTGAATATGAATCGGCTGTAAACAATAGGTACTGATCATTATTTCAAATTTCTGGTTTTATTGGAAAGGTTGAACTTTGGAACACCATCATCTCTCAATAGGCTATCATCTCTCCCAATGGGCTAAAGTTTGTTAGGCAGGAGATGAATAATTTGACCGTAAAATCAAATTTTAGATGAAGCTGATTTTTCTCACGGTGGCTATGTCAACCAGCAAAATTGCCGCATATTGGATTCAGAGAACCCACACGTGACTGTTAGGATGTCAATGCATGCAGAACGAGTCACTGTTTGGTGTGGATTTGAATTAAATATTGGGCTGACGGCATTGTGGAGCATTTTTCGTCGAAAATAAGCAAGAAGCCTCCGTTACCGTTAACGGTGAGCGTTACCGCGCTATGCTCAACGAATTTTTGTTTCCAAAAATTCAAGAAAATTACATGGACAGCATTTGGTTCAAACAAGACGGGACCACATGTCACGCAGCCAAGGCAACAAAAAACAAGTAAAAAATGTTTAGTTTGGCTGTGCCGAACTTTGGATACCCTCCACCAGATTCCCAAATAAAACCAAATTTGGTCCGGAAGTGTGTTCTATATAGAAATCTTTGTGTGCAAATTTTCATTCCGATAGGTCAAGCTTGTGATGAGTTATTGTCATATTATTTTTCAAGGCCCATGAGACCGTTTGTGTGGGAGGTACCCGTAGGACTTTTCCGATCTCAACCGAATTCAGCGTAGAAGTGTGTTGTATATAAAAATCTTTATGTAGAAAATTTCATCTCGATAGGTCAACTTTGTAGTGAGTTATTGGTATATTATTTTTCAAGGCCCGTGAGACCGTTTGTGCAGGAGGTACCCGTATGGCCTTTACGATCTTAGCCAAATTTAGCGCAAAAGTCTGTTCTATATAATAATCTTTCTGCCGAAAATTTCGTCTCGATAGGTCAAGTGTGTGGTGAATTATTGTCATATTATTTTTCAAGGCCCATGAGACCGTTAGTGTGGGAGGTACCAGTAGGACTTTTCCGATCTCAACCGAATTCAGCGTAGAAGTGTGTTGTATACCAAAATCTTGATGTATAAAATTTCATTTCGATAGGTCAAGTTTGTGGTGAGTTATAGTCATATTATTTCTCAAGGCCCATAAGGCCGTTTGTATGGGAGGTACAAGAAATGGTGGCCCAATCTAAACCATTTTTACATAGATGATTGCGCTTATATAGAGATTATTATATGCAAAATTTCAGTGATTTTGCTCAAGAAACTGGACGCATATTTCCAAATAAAAAACTAATTTTTATGAGGTAGTGCCGGTTGAGGGTCTCCAACACCAACTTCCCGTAGAGCTATGTAGCCCATTTTCAATACCAACCATGCTAGGTTAACTACACATGTTTGTGCCAAATTTCAGCTCCCTAGCTGTTTTCTTACAGGCTCTAACTTGTTTTCAACAGACGAACATCCCGACAACATGGCTAGATCGTCTTAGGACGAGGATCAAGAATATATATACTTTGTTGGGTCTCTGATGATTATTTCAAGGTGTTACAGACAGAATGACAAAACTAATATACCCTCCATTGTATGGTGGAGGGTATAAAAATCGAATAATCAGCCGATATTGTGACGTCAATTGGTCGCCTCGGAGCTATAATTTAAGCTCTTTGGATTATTTTCTGTGGCACGCCATTGAGGGCAAATGTTACGCTAAGCATCCAGAGACAATTGAAGCGTTGAAGCATAAATCGAAGTTGCCATTGAAGACATTCGACCCAAAACAATCGAGAATATACTGATAAATTAGGTTAATCGGATGAAATAATGACTGGTCAGTTGTGATAGTCATATGAATGATATTGTGTTCCATTATTAGATGACAAAGTTCAATCTTTTTAATTAAGCCAGAAATTTGAAAAAAAAATCATCAGTCGTTTTTTTACAGCCGATTAATATTTAAAATGTTAAATTGTACCCACCTGTCATTGTCATAGAACCTTCTATCATAATAAGAAAATATTAAGACAATTCTGTGAAAACTTTTTGCTTTATTTAAAATTTTCATCGGGCGTTTTAGTTCGACCAGCCATTATTATTGAGCGTCTGAATAAAAATATCAACACCAAGATCACGAACATATTTTTTTGGGGTTACGCAAAGGATTATGTCAATTAGATCATTATTATTAAACGAATTAATCTTTTAACATATCGCACAAAGGACAGTCGAATTTAATTAAAAACTTTTGATCCTAAACTTAAATGGTTGACCATCGAATCCCCAAAATGAACAACAGTTTATGTTATGTAGGGTACTTATTTAGACATTTAGTTTTCAAGAAGAAATAAAACGCATATGTGACAGCGCATAGAGAAAGGGACCTAAGGGTTTCTAAAAAAATCAATTTTCACTTTTTTTATGTGGACATTTGAGCATCGAATGAGACCGATCCCATGCCCCAAAAGTGTTCCCTCCCAGAGATATGCGCGTTTTATGAAAGTGATGGTACACCAAAGATACACGTATTTAAATCTTTAAAATGGCTCTCCTGAACAAAACTGGTTTTTACCCTTACGTCCCTTTCTATTTTGCGCGTCACATATACTTTAATGATCCAAGCATTTGTGACAGCGCATAGAGAAAGGGAACTAAGGGTAAACAAATTAATTTTCATTTTTTTTTCTTTTTTTGATGTGGACAACATCTGAGCATCGAATGAGACCGATCCCATGCCCCAAAAGTGTTCCCTCCCAGAGATATGCGCGTTTTATGAAAGTAAAGTCGACGATTCTAAGCGCAAATAGAAAGGGACCTAATCTTTAAAATGGCTCTCCTGAACAAAACTGGTTTTTAACCTTAGGTCCCTTACTATTTTGCGCGTCACATTTGGCTTTATAATACAGAAAAGGGTTTGTCATTATGTTTCAAAAATGATTTCGGACAAATGGACGTCGCGGCTGGCTCGAATAAATTCCAGCCGATAGGCCCAATTTTCGACCACTTTTTTTCAGCATTTGGGGCCGTATGTCAACAGCAACGCGCCGAATATTTTCTTGCAAGGCGTCAATCGTGTTATCTGCGTAGATAATCGACTTAACAAAACCTTGGAGGCCACGCCACGCCAAAGTTGCCTTCAATAAATTAATTGTTTGGTGGGCTGTATGGCATGTAGCGCCGTCTTGTTGGAACCAAAGGTCGTCTACATCAACTTGGAGGATGTTGATGTAGACGACCTTTGTAAGGTACGAAAAAGTCATTAATCATGGCTCTATTGCGTTCCCCATTGACTGTATATATTATGGCCGAGTAGTAGGGATATGCTGATTCCAAATAATGATTGACAGCTAAAAGCACATTAATCATTTTTAATGTGCTTTTGGTATAGGGAATCCTATATAATTAATTTTTATTAGCTTTTGACATGAGTACGTGATGTGACCCTTTTTTATTTGGTAATAGGAAATCCTATGTGGTTTTCAGATAGTCCTAGGTAATTAATTTTTATTACCTTGGGGTATGAGTACGTGATGTGACTTTTCTTTATTTGGGTATAGGAAAATCCAATGTGGTTATCAGATACTCCAAGATAATTAATTTTTATTAGCTTGGATGAGTACGTGATGTCCCCCCTTTTTATTTAGATATATAGGGAGATGATAATACATTTTTATTAGCTTGTGTGTGGGGATCGTGATGTGACCCTTTTTTTATTTGATATGGTGTATAATTAAACATCGAGTGCAGTCATTGCTTCATCGATCGTCATAGTTCTGAGCCTTTCTTTGAAATTTTTCCGTTAAGATGGTGCTTGTGTTTAGAAGTATTCAAGTTAGTGTTTTAGGGTTGCACGTGTTCATATGTTTTGTCGTCATTGTTTTTATGAACCCTATTTTCCTTTTTTGCTGTCTGATGGAAAATCCCTTATGTCCATCTTGTGTGTGTGCTAGAGTTCTGTTGTGTTCGTCATAGTTCTGAGCCTTTCTTTCGATTATTTTCGTCAACACGGTGCTTGTGGATGTATGTGGTTTCTTAGCGATCGTTCATTTCTCTTTGTTAAAATTCGTTAATTTTCTGAGTCTTTCTTTGAAATTATCATCGTCAACATGGTGCTTGAGTTTAGAAGTATTCAAGTTATTGTTTTTGAATGTTCGTTTTAGGGTTGTACGTGTTCGTATGTTTTGTCGTCATTGTTTTTATGAACCCTATCATTGCTGTCTGACCCCTTTTGCCATGCTTTATGTGTATTTTAGCGATCGACAATTTCTCTTTGCTCGATTTCGTCAGAGTTCTGAGCCTTTCTTTGGAATGTTTCGTCCACATGTTTTTGATTTTCTAGAGGGGATGTACTTGATTTTGAATGTATGTACATATGTACAAATTGTGGCTGTTAAAGGTTCATTGCGTGCGTGTGTGCTATTCTGGTGTGGGTAGTCTCATTAGTAGTTTCCGTTAAAACGGTGATTGTTTAAAATTTCACTAGACTGCCGCATGTGAAGTTATCTTGCGTTTTCATGTGGAAAAGTACCAAGAGAACCCATCTTTATTTTTTAATATAGGAAATCCCTTGGAGTTTTCAGATTGTTCAAGGTAGTTAATTTTTATTAGCTTTAACACGTGATGAAACCCCTTTTTATTTGATATGGTCCTCTGTAAAGTCCGATATTGGGGGGTGATTAAATATCGAGTGAGGTCATTGCCCATGAAGCTGTTGCTTTGTGTGTGGTATTTCAGCGATTGTAATTATTTATTATTTTGAAATGAGGAATTGCTTTACAAGGTAAAAAGATCAGGTTTGTTGTTATTTGTTATAGAGGAAAGGAAAAGTAAGTCTGCGGATTTAAAGCAATTACATTACCATCTGGTAGACGCAAGTTTCTCCGTTGTTGTGGGCGGCTTATCGACACCATTATGTGTGCTGCCGACTAAGTCTCTGCTCGTTTAACGATCTATACAAAACATTGCTTTGATTTTGCATATGCGAAGTATTATTGTCGAAGAGTGCGGATACAAGCGACTCACTGACGCAATTCCCACCATATTGACCGACTGACGTTTTTTTCAGTTGGTGATTTGAAGTTTCTATTTATAGAACAACGATGTTGTTGATGAAGGCGGGTGTTGAAGGCAGGCTTTCCACTAACACCACTATCTTATAAGATCAGGTTTGTTAATGTTAGTCATAGAGGGAAGGAATTCATACAATTTCGTCAGAGTTATTAACCTTTATTTATAATTGTCCGTCCACATGGTAAACATTTTCGTTTATGCATTGTACGTGATCGTGTGTATAATTGTCACTATTTTTATGAACCCTGTCTTTAGAATTGTGATATTTTAATTGTGACAATTTGTTGCAACGTTTTGATTTTCAAGTATGGATGTACTTGGTTTGAATGTATGTGAATAGTGTGCTTGTGACCTTGTGGAACGTTTTAAAGGTGCAGTGCGTTTGTGTTGTATTCAGGTGTTGGACAATTTCATTGGAATTTTCCGCTAACCCGATGATTGTTTAGATTTTTTCTAGACGCATGTGAAGAAATCTTGCTGTAGCTTTCATGTGGTAAAGGAAAATGATAAGCTCTTTTTATTATTGGTATAGGAATTCCAATGGGGAAAGCCGAAGGTAATTCATTTGTATTGGCATTGTTAAAGGAGGTGATGAAATCCCTTACCGTAAGCGGTAGCTAGGGGCTTCTCACACTCGGGTGGCGAGGGAGCTCTCCCACTTGTTTTAATGATAGGGTTTTGTAAAGGTTTTGTTGCTTGAATACATTTGTCTCCCTATTTCTTATACAGTGAGAGTGGGCACAGAGTGGGGTCCCCATTTTCAGTCACTCTGCTGTGTGGGGGTTTTGTTTTTTCTAATGTGTCTTAAAAAGGTCGTTACTATTTACAACATGCATTTCATAAGACTTGAGGACGTAGTGAGGGCCTTATCCCACTTGTTTCAATAATGGGGTCTTGTTAAGGTTTTGCGGTTTAGAGGCATTTGTCTCTCTTTTTGACTTTTGGCGCCTGATTTTCGGGGAGTAAATTGCTGTGTGAAAGTTTTTCTTTAATGTTCTTTAAAAGAAAGTTTGTTGCTCAGTTGAATTTTAAGAATTTTACTTTTCGTTTATTAAATGTTATCTTTTACTCTTATCCATGAAAGTGTAATCGCATTAATTGTTAAGAGTTCACCCTCCTTTTAGGGTATTATGTACGGGTGTGGGAGGTTTTGGGAATTTTGCGTGCTCGAGTGTTTCCATATTTTCTGGTCTCTTGCCTATTTAAATGCTAGAATTGTTCGATGATACCATACATTCTTTGGTAGACTAGATTATCGATCGATTGGTAAATGTTAATTAACTATTTTCATATGTAAATTTCGTAGTAATAAACTATATTTTTTTTTTTTAATTGGTGTCCGCTTTTTCTTCTTGGTGGTTTGAATAAGGGTTTCGTGGTTGGGACATCAGTGGGAGGCGAGGTAAATAAGAACCCTGTCATTCTCTTATCTGTAAGAGTGTGATCGCGGAAATTGTTATGTGTCACCCCGTTTTTGTGAATGTACGATTACTGTGTGGTGTTGTTTTAGTTCTTAACAGGAGTTAACTAAACCATTGTCTTTTAAATTTTCTTTCGAAAACGTATCTGAAGAACACCTTGTTAACGATTTTTGTAGTTTACGACAAAAATATTTTTTTTTTTGGCACATCCAATGCCATCACTTTTTTTTTTGTGGCAGGTCGATTGATAATAAACGTTGCTTGTTGGCTGTAACAATTATGAAAAGTAATTTTAAAGTTATAATACTCTTTATGTAAATTGATTGAAAACACTTTATAACTTATGAATTAGAACTACAATTTATTAGCGGAATGCAAACACTTCGATGTCAACAGAATGATAATGTGATAAATTCCATAGAAAAATCTGTAAAATTGCAGTGTGTTTGATGAGTATCTGGCACATTGTATACAATAGAAGAACTATTTTTGGGTTCCCTGGAAAGAAATACCCATGTCTATTTTACATTCGAAAAATCGTTACAAACCCAGCATTTAGAGTAATTTTTGGGCTATTATTATTTTTGACATGAACGAACTTAGCGAAAGCCCTTAATTAAAAACCATCTGCTTAATGTATGTTTTGCTGATGTACTTTATTTATTTAATAGAGAATATACAATTTTAGATTATAAAAATTTCTTATGATAATTTAATAGTGAACATCTAATCTGGGTGATACAATGTGTCCTCCTTGGTGTGATGATTGGAGGCTCGACTATCATACATTTCTACCTACGGGTAAGAACATCAAACAATTTTTCAGCGGCGGGATTTTCAGCTCGTAAATACCGACGACTTTATAAGTAACAGAGTAATCATTAAGTTATCTTTATACTACTCTGTAAAATACATTAGCCGCTTGGAGCCCTCGTTAAATAGCAGGTCCCGGTCAGCTCGTAAACGAATTATATCGTACACAGCACTAGTTTGAGAGAATCTAATGGTATGCGCTCTGTACAATGATCAGGGTCATAGCAATTAATAAAAATATCAGTAAATGACGTTCTAGCCGCATCTCCTTCTGAGTCTTGAAAATCTATACATTTCTCATGTTTTCTCAGTGTTGGTTAAAATTTCGAACGATACTTATTTCAAATATTGAAGTTCGAGCTCTTCATGTAACTGGATGATTTGGGTAAATTAAATAACGTTTCTGACCATGACACAGGCTCTTGAAAGAAGTCGTTTTAATATTGAAGTCTTAAGCTGTAATTCCAAAACTGTAATACATACACACTTTTCCAGAAGACAGCCAGAGTAAAGTTTTTTTCTTTCGAAATTTATTAAATATGATTTACTAAGGCATAACATGTAACAGAAAAGTACATGACACAAACAACAAAAAGAGGCACACCTAATTTTTCTTCAATAAGAACCAAATTAAAATTTAAGTGGAACAAAATTCTATAAAATTTACAGAAAAACTATTTAAAAATCTTACTATGTCGAAATTTAAAATAATTTCAAATTCGATTCTTCTCTAAATATATCTGTATAGTTTTGTCTCCACCTTTCAACTCTAAAACTAAAGCCATTTACATGTCGTTTTAGGAGTGGTATGAAAACCACAAAATTACAATTTTTCACAATTTTAGGTCATGTTCACTATTGCTTACATTTTCGTTTTTAGTCAACCAATTCTTGACATTCTCTTAAATTTAAAATACTAATCGAAAAGGATATCTAATAATATTGTAAGACCACGGATTGGGATATTTATAATAATGTTTTTAAAACGTACTCGGGAGTAGTACTCGGAATTTGCACTAATGTGGAATTTTAAGTAGAAATCAGATATGATACTCATATTCGTTTTAATTTATTTAGTATCTTTGTTGGTCGTATGTCAGGTTTAATTCCAATATATTTTACAGCGTATTATTTAGCAATTTGACTTTCATTTGATACTTTTAAGAAATATGTTGCTTCGTCTGATAAAAACGTTATTTATCTTTACTCGCTAGATTAAAAAATCGCTTAAAAAAGCACAGTTCCATATTACTCAATATCATAAGAGCTCTCATTGTGGACCCTTCTTATTGTGGAAATACAAATGTTATGCTTAGTCTAAGTGAAAGTCCGAACGGATTGAAATTTAAAAACATTTATCTGTAGGCAAAGTCGTTACATCAACCGAAATATGAGTATCAGAAACAGATTGTTCACCTATAAAAGGGATGGAATACACATTTATAAATGGAGAAGATTTTATTGAACCTGAATATGCCAACTCTGATTCAATACTTATATTTGAGATATATTGCATGCAAAAACAAAACTATTAAAAGATTATACTTTTGTAAAGGTCGACATCGCCATATAGATTCATTCTTATTATATCAAGCATATAACCATATTCCAAAACATTTAATTCGCGAAAACGCATATATTTAGCCGTGAGCGTTGGTGAAATAAACATGGATTAATTAATAAATAAAGAAGACGAAATTCGCTGTGGACGTTATAGAAAAGGTTTCGATTAGTACATTCATATCTTGTAATAAATCAGCCTCTGATTCCAACAGACGTCAAAATGTTAAACATTCTAGTTGAAATATAAAGCCTACCAGTTGAAATAAACAACTCCACCAGTTGAAATTTACAGCCTACCACCACCAGTGAAAATCAACAGCCCCACCAGTTCAAACTTACAGCCTACCAGTTCAAACTAACAGCCTACCAGTTCAAACTAACAGCCTACCAGTTGAAATAAAAAGCCTACCTGTTGAATAATCTTTCCACCAGTTGAACAAATTAACCTTTAAGCTATAAACATGTCATAGAGGAAACCCTTCTACAAAAAAAAAATAGCATTTAATTAGGGGAAGCGGAAAAAAATAATATAGAAATTTAATAGCATAAAGGTAGGGAAAGCTAAAAATGTGATAGAGTATCTTAAACCTTTATGCCAGTGATCGAACCATTTAATCAAATATTCAACTTAACTTATTTAAGAGACATACAGAGACCACCGAACAGAGTTTTAAAAGTCCAAAGCAGCTTTTCGATAAAGAAATTTAAAGAAGACAATGTTGAAACCGCTATTATAAAAAAAAAAACGGTTTGGTAGGATCATTGGAATTCTGAAGATGAAACAAATGGCAAGAATTTTTTTCTCAATCAAATAAAAACGACTCGGACGTTATCGATTTATCATCACTTCATAGCGACATAAAACTTGATACAACATATGGTCTACATAAGGACGAGAAAGGTGTCCAGAAAATCTTAAAACAAAAATTTTGTAGCATAATATTAGGGAAAGCGGAAAAAAGTTATAGAGAAATTCAATAGCTTAATATTATGGGAAGCAAAAAAAAAAAGTGATAGATTATCTTAAACCTTTATGCCGGCGAATCGAACCATTTAATCCTATATTAAAATTTGAAGATGAAACAAATTAGAATAATTTCTGTTTTCAATCAGATGAAAATCGTTATCGCAAATAATTCGTTGGCGTATACACTAGGTTTATTTGAACTTATTTTCATTAAACCCATAAAAAATATGAGAATTTCAAGGGGTGCCATTTTGATTTGTCTATGAACTTTCCGTTATAAGTCTCCACCAACTTTTTATAGTCTTGCTAGGTGAACCTTAATTCTTTCCAAAGCCTTTGACGCTGTACGTTTTTTTGATTATATGTGTATTCATAAGTATACAAAACTGTTTATTAAAAAAAATCTTGTACATCATCAGTCTGTAAATTGTTGGCTTAACGTGCTTAGTTTAATAGTATTTAAAATACCGCAGTCACACTAGTAGAATTTTTTGATTTAGTTGCTTCCACCCGACTAAATTTCATGACCTCTATTTAGTGTTTAATAATTTGGACCTTCTTTTCATTTTTGATGTTATTATAAATTAAATAAATTTATTATTGTTGGATGTATATCGTTATAATATCATTAAGGTTCTGGTTTACAGCCTTAACCACGATGTCGCTAACGTTCGCACGCATTCTAAGCGACAAACAGCTGATTTCGTAACCACTAACAAGCATCAGAACGAGAAGTCGAAAAAAGTTAGTGCGTGAGAAATGACGTAATCATTTCAATGCAAAATTGGTAGTCACTATTTTCGTTCGCTTGTGTTTTGTCTTTCATTTGATAACAGAAACACATAAAAGCGCATATACAAGCCGAAATTAAACGAAGAAAATGCAATAGAAATGTTGTTTTTTAATTCTATGCATTCCGTTTCTGCACATTTTTCATTTTTAAATTATTTTAAAAATGAAAAATGTGCAGAAACGGAATGCATAGAATTAAAAAACAACATTTCTATTGCATTTTCTTCGTTTAATTTCGGCTTGTATATGCGCTTTTATGTGTTTCTGTTATCAAATGAAAGACAAAACACAAGCGAACGAAAATAGTGACTACCAATTTTGCATTGAAATGATTACGTCATTTCTCACGCACTAACTTTTTTCGACTTCTCGTTCTGATGCTTGTTAGTGGTTACGAAATCAGCTGTTTGTCGCTTAGAATGCGTGCGAACGTTAGCGACATCGTGGTTAAGGCTGTAAACCAGAACCTTAATGATATTATAACGATATACATCCAACAATAATAAATTTATTTAATTTATAATAACATCAAAAATGAAAAGAAGGTCCAAATTATTAAACACTAAATAGAGGTCATGAAATTTAGTCGGGTGGAAGCAACTAAATCAAAAAATTCTACTAGTGTGACTGCGGTATTTTAAATACTATTAAACTAAGCACGTTAAGCCAACAATTTACAGACTGATGATGTACAAGATTTTTTTTAATAAACAGTTTTGTATACTTATGAATACACATATAATCAAAAAAACGTACAGCGTCAAAGGCTTTGGAAAGAATTAAGGTTCACCTAGCAAGACTATAAAAAGTTGGTGGAGACTTATAACGGAAAGTTCATAGACAAATCAAAATGGCACCCCTTGAAATTCTCATATTTTTTATGGGTTTAATGAAAATAAGTTCAAATAAACCTAGTGTATACGCCAACGAATTATTTGCGATAACGATTTTCATCTGATTGAAAACAGAAATTATTCTAATTTGTTTCATCTTCAAATTTTAATATAGGATTAAATGGTTCGATTCGCCGGCATAAAGGTTTAAGATAATCTATCACTTTTTTTTTTTGCTTCCCATAATATTAAGCTATTGAATTTCTCTATAACTTTTTTCCGCTTTCCCTAATATTATGCTACAAAATTTTTGTTTTAAGATTTTCTGGACACCTTTCTCGTCCTTATGTAGACCATATGTTGTATCAAGTTTTATGTCGCTATGAAGTGATGATAAATCGATAACGTCCGAGTCGTTTTTATTTGATTGAGAAAAAAATTCTTGCCATTTGTTTCATCTTCAGAATTCCAATGATCCTACCAAACCGTTTTTTTTTTATAATAGCGGTTTCAACATTGTCTTCTTTAAATTTCTTTATCGAAAAGCTGCTTTGGACTTTTAAAACTCTGTTCGGTGGTCTCTGTATGTCTCTTAAATAAGTTAAGTTGAATATTTGATTAAATGGTTCGATCACTGGCATAAAGGTTTAAGATACTCTATCACATTTTTAGCTTTCCCTACCTTTATGCTATTAAATTTCTATATTATTTTTTTCCGCTTCCCCTAATTAAATGCTATTTTTTTTTTGTAGAAGGGTTTCCTCTATGACATGTTTATAGCTTAAAGGTTAATTTGTTCAACTGGTGGAAAGATTATTCAACAGGTAGGCTTTTTATTTCAACTGGTAGGCTGTTAGTTTGAACTGGTAGGCTGTTAGTTTGAACTGGTAGGCTGTTAGTTTGAACTGGTGGGGCTGTTGATTTTCACTGGTGGTGGTAGGCTGTAAATTTCAACTGGTGGAGTTGTTTATTTCAACTGGTAGGCTTTATATTTCAACTAGAATGTTTAACATTTTGACGTCTGTTGGAATCAGAGGCTGATTTATTACAAGATATGAATGTACTAATCGAAACCTTTTCTATAACGTCCACAGCGAATTTCGTCTTCTTTATTTATTAATTAATCCATGTTTATTTCACCAACGCTCACGGCTAAATATATGCGTTTTCGCGAATTAAATGTTTTGGAATATGGTTATATGCTTGATATAATAAGAATGAATCTATATGGCGATGTCGACCTTTACAAAAGTATAATCTTTTAATAGTTTTGTTTTTGCATGCAATATATCTCAAATATAAGTATTGAATCAGAGTTGGCATATTCAGGTTCAATAAAATCTTCTCCATTTATAAATGTGTATTCCATCCCTTTTATAGGTGAACAATCTGTTTCTGATACTCATATTTCGGTTGATGTAACGACTTTGCCTACAGATAAATGTTTTTAAATTTCAATCCGTTCGGACTTTCACTTAGACTAAGCATAACATTTGTATTTCCACAATAAGAAGGGTCCACAATGAGAGCTCTTATGATATTGAGTAATATGGAACTGTGCTTTTTTAAGCGATTTTTTAATCTAGCGAGTAAAGATAAATAACGTTTTTATCAGACGAAGCAACATATTTCTTAAAAGTATCAAATGAAAGTCAAATTGCTAAATAATACGCTGTAAAATATATTGGAATTAAACCTGACATACGACCAACAAAGATACTAAATAAATTAAAACGAATATGAGTATCATATCTGATTTCTACTTAAAATTCCACATTAGTGCAAATTCCGAGTACTACTCCCGAGTACGTTTTAAAAACATTATTATAAATATCCCAATCCGTGGTCTTACAATATTATTAGATATCCTTTTCGATTAGTATTTTAAATTTAAGAGAATGTCAAGAATTGGTTGACTAAAAACGAAAATGTAAGCAATAGTGAACATGACCTAAAATTGTGAAAAATTGTAATTTTGTGGTTTTCATACCACTCCTAAAACGACATGTAAATGGCTTTAGTTTTAGAGTTGAAAGGTGGAGACAAAACTATACAGATATATTTAGAGAAGAATCGAATTTGAAATTATTTTAAATTTCGACATAGTAAGATTTTTAAATAGTTTTTCTGTAAATTTTATAGAATTTTGTTCCACTTAAATTTTAATTTGGTTCTTATTGAAGAAAAATTAGGTGTGCCTCTTTTTGTTGTTTGTGTCATGTACTTTTCTGTTACATGTTATGCCTTAGTAAATCATATTTAATAAATTTCGAAAGAAAAAAACTTTACTCTGGCTGTCTTCTGGAAAAGTGTGTATGTATTACAGTTTTGGAATTACAGCTTAAGACTTCAATATTAAAACGACTTCTTTCAAGAGCCTGTGTCATGGTCAGAAACGTTATTTAATTTACCCAAATCATCCAGTTACATGAAGAGCTCGAACTTCAATATTTGAAATAAGTATCGTTCGAAATTTTAACCAACACTGAGAAAACATGAGAAATGTATAGATTTTCAAGACTCAGAAGGAGATGCGGCTAGAACGTCATTTACTGATATTTTTATTAATTGCTATGACCCTGATCATTGTACAGAGCGCATACCATTAGATTCTCTCAAACTAGTGCTGTGTACGATATAATTCGTTTACGAGCTGACCGGGACCTGCTATTTAACGAGGGCTCCAAGCGGCTAATGTATTTTACAGAGTAGTATAAAGATAACTTAATGATTACTCTGTTACTTATAAAGTCGTCGGTATTTACGAGCTGAAAATCCCGCCGCTGAAAAATTGTTTGATGTTCTTACCCGTAGGTAGAAATGTATGATAGTCGAGCCTCCAATCATCACACCAAGGAGGACACATTGTATCACCCAGATTAGATGTTCACTATTAAATTATCATAAGAAATTTTTATAATCTAAAATTGTATATTCTCTATTAAATAAATAAAGTACATCAGCAAAACATACATTAAGCAGATGGTTTTTAATTAAGGGCTTTCGCTAAGTTCGTTCATGTCAAAAATAATAATAGCCCAAAAATTACTCTAAATGCTGGGTTTGTAACGATTTTTCGAATGTAAAATAGACATGGGTATTTCTTTCCAGGGAACCCAAAAATAGTTCTTCTATTGTATACAATGTGCCAGATACTCATCAAACACACTGCAATTTTACAGATTTTTCTATGGAATTTATCACATTATCATTCTGTTGACATCGAAGTGTTTGCATTCCGCTAATAAATTGTAGTTCTAATTCATAAGTTATAAAGTGTTTTCAATCAATTTACATAAAGAGTATTATAACTTTAAAATTACTTTTCATAATTGTTACAGCCAACAAGCAACGTTTATTATCAATCGACCTGCCACAAAAAAAAAAGTGATGGCATTGGATGTGCCAAAAAAAAAAATATTTTTGTCGTAAACTACAAAAATCGTTAACAAGGTGTTCTTCAGATACGTTTTCGAAAGAAAATTTAAAAGACAATGGTTTAGTTAACTCCTGTTAAGAACTAAAACAACACCACACAGTAATCGTACATTCACAAAAACGGGGTGACACATAACAATTTCCGCGATCACACTCTTACAGATAAGAGAATGACAGGGTTCTTATTTACCTCGCCTCCCACTGATGTCCCAACCACGAAACCCTTATTCAAACCACCAAGAAGAAAAAGCGGACACCAATTAAAAAAAAAAAATATAGTTTATTACTACGAAATTTACATATGAAAATAGTTAATTAACATTTACCAATCGATCGATAATCTAGTCTACCAAAGAATGTATGGTATCATCGAACAATTCTAGCATTTAAATAGGCAAGAGACCAGAAAATATGGAAACACTCGAGCACGCAAAATTCCCAAAACCTCCCACACCCGTACATAATACCCTAAAAGGAGGGTGAACTCTTAACAATTAATGCGATTACACTTTCATGGATAAGAGTAAAAGATAACATTTAATAAACGAAAAGTAAAATTCTTAAAATTCAACTGAGCAACAAACTTTCTTTTAAAGAACATTAAAGAAAAACTTTCACACAGCAATTTACTCCCCGAAAATCAGGCGCCAAAAGTCAAAAAGAGAGACAAATGCCTCTAAACCGCAAAACCTTAACAAGACCCCATTATTGAAACAAGTGGGATAAGGCCCTCACTACGTCCTCAAGTCTTATGAAATGCATGTTGTAAATAGTAACGACCTTTTTAAGACACATTAGAAAAAACAAAACCCCCACACAGCAGAGTGACTGAAAATGGGGACCCCACTCTGTGCCCACTCTCACTGTATAAGAAATAGGGAGACAAATGTATTCAAGCAACAAAACCTTTACAAAACCCTATCATTAAAACAAGTGGGAGAGCTCCCTCGCCACCCGAGTGTGAGAAGCCCCTAGCTACCGCTTACGGTAAGGGATTTCATCACCTCCTTTAACAATGCCAATACAAATGAATTACCTTCGGCTTTCCCCATTGGAATTCCTATACCAATAATAAAAAGAGCTTATCATTTTCCTTTACCACATGAAAGCTACAGCAAGATTTCTTCACATGCGTCTAGAAAAAATCTAAACAATCATCGGGTTAGCGGAAAATTCCAATGAAATTGTCCAACACCTGAATACAACACAAACGCACTGCACCTTTAAAACGTTCCACAAGGTCACAAGCACACTATTCACATACATTCAAACCAAGTACATCCATACTTGAAAATCAAAACGTTGCAACAAATTGTCACAATTAAAATATCACAATTCTAAAGACAGGGTTCATAAAAATAGTGACAATTATACACACGATCACGTACAATGCATAAACGAAAATGTTTACCATGTGGACGGACAATTATAAATAAAGGTTAATAACTCTGACGAAATTGTATGAATTCCTTCCCTCTATGACTAACATTAACAAACCTGATCTTATAAGATAGTGGTGTTAGTGGAAAGCCTGCCTTCAACACCCGCCTTCATCAACAACATCGTTGTTCTATAAATAGAAACTTCAAATCACCAACTGAAAAAAACGTCAGTCGGTCAATATGGTGGGAATTGCGTCAGTGAGTCGCTTGTATCCGCACTCTTCGACAATAATACTTCGCATATGCAAAATCAAAGCAATGTTTTGTATAGATCGTTAAACGAGCAGAGACTTAGTCGGCAGCACACATAATGGTGTCGATAAGCCGCCCACAACAACGGAGAAACTTGCGTCTACCAGATGGTAATGTAATTGCTTTAAATCCGCAGACTTACTTTTCCTTTCCTCTATAACAAATAACAACAAACCTGATCTTTTTACCTTGTAAAGCAATTCCTCATTTCAAAATAATAAATAATTACAATCGCTGAAATACCACACACAAAGCAACAGCTTCATGGGCAATGACCTCACTCGATATTTAATCACCCCCCAATATCGGACTTTACAGAGGACCATATCAAATAAAAAGGGGTTTCATCACGTGTTAAAGCTAATAAAAATTAACTACCTTGAACAATCTGAAAACTCCAAGGGATTTCCTATATTAAAAAATAAAGATGGGTTCTCTTGGTACTTTTCCACATGAAAACGCAAGATAACTTCACATGCGGCAGTCTAGTGAAATTTTAAACAATCACCGTTTTAACGGAAACTACTAATGAGACTACCCACACCAGAATAGCACACACGCACGCAATGAACCTTTCACAGCCACAATTTGTACATATGTACATACATTCAAAATCAAGTACATCCCCTCTAGAAAATCAAAAACATGTGGACGAAACATTCCAAAGAAAGGCTCAGAACTCTGACGAAATCGAGCAAAGAGAAATTGTCGATCGCTAAAATACACATAAAGCATGGCAAAAGGGGTCAGACAGCAATGATAGGGTTCATAAAAACAATGACGACAAAACATACGAACACGTACAACCCTAAAACGAACATTCAAAAACAATAACTTGAATACTTCTAAACTCAAGCACCATGTTGACGATGATAATTTCAAAGAAAGACTCAGAAAATTAACGAATTTTAACAAAGAGAAATGAACGATCGCTAAGAAACCACATACATCCACAAGCACCGTGTTGACGAAAATAATCGAAAGAAAGGCTCAGAACTATGACGAACACAACAGAACTCTAGCACACACACAAGATGGACATAAGGGATTTTCCATCAGACAGCAAAAAAGGAAAATAGGGTTCATAAAAACAATGACGACAAAACATATGAACACGTGCAACCCTAAAACACTAACTTGAATACTTCTAAACACAAGCACCATCTTAACGGAAAAATTTCAAAGAAAGGCTCAGAACTATGACGATCGATGAAGCAATGACTGCACTCGATGTTTAATTATACACCATATCAAATAAAAAAAGGGTCACATCACGATCCCCACACACAAGCTAATAAAAATGTATTATCATCTCCCTATATATCTAAATAAAAAGGGGGGACATCACGTACTCATCCAAGCTAATAAAAATTAATTATCTTGGAGTATCTGATAACCACATTGGATTTTCCTATACCCAAATAAAGAAAAGTCACATCACGTACTCATACCCCAAGGTAATAAAAATTAATTACCTAGGACTATCTGAAAACCACATAGGATTTCCTATTACCAAATAAAAAAGGGTCACATCACGTACTCATGTCAAAAGCTAATAAAAATTAATTATATAGGATTCCCTATACCAAAAGCACATTAAAAATGATTAATGTGCTTTTAGCTGTCAATCATTATTTGGAATCAGCATATCCCTACTACTTGGCCGGCTTCATTTTTGAAGAAATATGGACCAATGATTCCCTCTGTCCATAGAGCACACCAAACACTGACGTCTCAACAATGGCATGTGCATTTTCATTACTCCAAGATGCGACAATTTTGTTTATTAACGTACCTATCCAACCAAAAGTAAAAATCAGGATCGGTGGCCATCTCGTTTAGAGCCCATTCTCCACGATTTGGTGGAAACGGTGTTCCGGAGTAAGTTTATTTGTTATGAAATGGCAAACCAAATTGAACATAAATCAAGTGACAGCTGTCAAAACGACCAAGTTCGAAAAAAGTGTAGCCAGATTGAAAACCACGCGTCTAAAACAACACCCTTTAGTATTTTATCATATTTTGACTGCGTGTGTTAGGATGTACGAGGGCGGTTCGGATACTTCTTAGCCTAGCACAAAAATCGAAAAAAGTTAAGTGTTTTGGAAACTTCCATCTCTGCTATGAACACATGTTAAATTTTGTTTCGATCTGGCAACTCCTTCATATAGAAACAGGTGTTCACAAAAGACGCATCCGCGATTTTTTTACAATGGAAAAATTAGAAATGCGTGGTGTCATTAAATATTTAGATAAAAAATGTTTATCGGGACAAGAAATTCATAATGATATGGTGAATGTGTTAGGTGAAAGTGTTCCTTCATATGCAACAGTAAAAAATTGGGTTGCTGAATTTAAACGTGGTCGTACAAGCATTGAAGATGAACCACGTAGTGGACGTTCAAAAACAGCAACAACAACAGAAATTGTAGCCAAAGTGCATGATATGGTATTAAATGATCGACGAATAAAAGTGCGTGAATCAGCTAATAGCATGGGCATCTCAAATGATCGAGTCCATTTAATTTTGCATGAAGAACTACAGATGAAAAAGCTTTCTGGAAGATGGGTGCCGCACTTGTTAACAGTCGACCAAAAACGCATAAGAATGATCATTTCTCAAGCTTGTTTGGATCGTTTTCAGCGAAATAAAATGGATTTTAAGCCTCGTTTCATAACTGTTGATGAGACATGGATCCACCACTATACTCCAGAGACAAAAGAACAATCCAATCAATGGACTGAAGCTGGAGGAAGTGCCCCAAAGAAGGCAAAAACAATTCAATCGGCTGGTAAGGTTATGGCAGAGGTTTTTGGGACTTCAAAGGTATTTTATTGATTGACTATCTGCAAAAGGGTAAAACAATAAATTCAGAGTACTATTGCAACCTTTTAGATTAATTAAATGTAAAGACAACGCACCAGCGCACAAGAGTGTTTCAACAAAGGCTAAAATCAACGAATTAAAGTACGAGTTTCTTGACCACCCACCTTATTCTCCTGATTTAGCTCCCAGTGACTTTTACCTGTTCCCAAATCTAAAAAAATTCCTTGCTGGCAAGCGTTTTACCTCAAATGAAGATGCAATTCCAGTTGTAAACCACTATTTTGAAGACCTTGAGGAAAACTATTTTAATCAAGGGATAGAATTGCTAGATAAGCGTTGGACTAAGTGTATTGAAGTTTCAGGAGATTATATTGAAAAATAAAAATATTTTTGAAAAACTAACTATTCCCCCTCATTGATAGGCTAAGAACTTTCCGAACCGCCCTCGTAGAGTAGGGGTGGGATAGTGCACGAGTTTTCGATTTTGATACGGCTCACCCCCTTATTTTGTGGGGTTTGGAAAAAAAGTGCATGGGCCAAAAAATGGGGGAAGTGGGATCGGGGCAAGTGACATTACATCGAGGTCAAAGGTCGTGGGAAAATATTCACAAAAAGCCCCCCAACTACCTAGTAGTCGCACCTAGAGGGGTAAAATGTATGACCGACCCCCATTAAAAATATTGGGAGGGAAAACTAATGGGGGTCGGTCATACATTTTACCCCTCTAGGTGCGGCTCCTAGGGGGTAAAATTTGACCTAGATGAGCTGTCACTTGCCCCGATCCCACCTCCCCCATTTTTTAGCCCAGCATTTTTTTTCCAAACCCCACAAAATAAGGGGGTGAGTCATACCCAAATCTTACTACTAATAATCTCCATATAACACTATCCCACCCTAATGTAGAGTCGTCTTAGTTCGCTATCGTCAAACATCGATTTGAATTTAATTACTCATATGGAAACATATGGTGCCAAATGCATTTTCATTAATTTTAATTTTATTGCAAGAGCGAGAAAAAAAGAAAATTAAATTTCTCAGGTATATTTAATTGTACATATATCTACATTAAAGTATATGTAGGTATGATCACCTTCTCGTTGGTCTTCTAATATATATACATCTATATGTATATATTTGAAAATATTGAACAATTTCCACAAATATGTATGTATAAAAGCAACATCTACAAAAACATGTATTCATTTTGGCATTTGTGGTACGAACGAGTCGAATCCTTCTGCTGATTCGCCTCTGGCCGCGCGGAACCGCCAACATAAGAATAGAAGAAATTAGAAAAAAACGCAGAAAATATTCGATCATCAAATGGCTGTTCGTTTGGCCGCTCTTATTTTTTTAATGAATAATTATGTTATTTTCAAAATAAGATGACAAATGTCGGTATGCACATAATTATGAAAATAGAAACGACAAAGACGGACCATTTCATTTCAATAAAATGACATCTTCAATATATTGTACTCACATTATATCTATTTAGTATTTCCAACAAAAAGTATAAACGAGTGGCAGACATTTATTCGAATACAGTTGTTGCTTTCATCCATAGTCTCGTAACGTCGTACTGAAAGTTGTCGAACAGAATTCACTTTCAAATCTACGATATCACAACACTCACCATCATTTTCAGTTTTACAATGAATTGCGTCGTCTGTTCGGTTGCTTGAAGAAAAACAGAAAATGTTTCCTTTCTTGGTGGCAATTAATAAAACTTGTTTCGTTGCTACCGTTTTGAGTGAATTCCATTAGAAAAAAACTATGCAACAAAAGTTATATCAAGTCTCGCACATTAAGTTCAAGGATGATGGTATGGAAACTACTGCATTACAAATTTCTAATTCGAATTTAGTTTTGGAAAATCGTGTCAAGTTTGGATGGAGCGGCTTTTAAGCTAAGAACGTTAAAGTATACGTAGAAAAAAGTTCACAGAATTGAAAAGCGAAAATGTATTTCGCTGATATTTTTAGCGTTTTTTATTTGAAATCATTTATATTTGGAAATAGAAAACAAATTTTATTTAAGTAATTATCTAAAGAGAGAGCCCGATAGAAATTTAAACTGTAAAAAATAACAAAAAAAAATTAAATTTAATCCAAAAATATTTGATTTGAATCGCCTGTAAAAAAAGTACTAGTAATATTTATAAATTTTTCGTTTTTAGAAAGGTTGAACATTGCCATGTACGAGTACTTTAATAATGGAACCCAATATCATTCATATGACTACCACAACTGACTCGGAAGTAGCTCATCCGGTCAACCTAATTTTTCAGTACATTTTTGATTGTTTCGGTTTGAATTTCTTCAATGGCAACTTCTTTGCGTAACATTTATCCTTAATGGTTTTCCTCGGAAAAGAATATAAAAGGCTCAAATCGCGGCTACGAAGCGGCTAATTGACATCACAATTGCGGCTGATTATTCGATTTTCAACAGTGCGTAAAATATCGATGGTTGCTAGAGCACCCATGAAATACATAGAAAAATGGAAAAGTGTTCTTCTTTCCGCTTTTGTGTTGCAAATGTACAGGCAAACATTTTTCTCTTACACAATTTTTGACCTAGCTATGACCTTTCAAGGTGTTTTCAGAGGTCAAACTTCAAATTAAGCACAAATGCTTAAGGTGAATTTTCCGAAAGTCGTCTGGTTTACGAGTTAAAGCTCATTAAAGCTTGCAACTAGTTTTACTCCATTTTGAGGGCTAAAAGTCGTGACGGACTGGACGGTTTCCATCCGATGGAAAAAAAGTTTGCACGGATATTAACTTTGATGCCCAATATACTAGAAAATAAGCGGCGAGCGGAAAAAATAACACTTTTTGTTTAATGGGCGCTCTAATGGTTGCGTTGGCTGTGTGACATATGGTCGCGTCTTGTTGGAACCAAATGTTGTTTATGTCATTCTCTTGAATTTTTGGAAACAAAAATTTGTTGAGCATGGCTCGCTAACGCTCACCGTTGGCGGTAACGGCGCCAGCTATACCAAACAGTGATTCGGTGTAGATTCGTTTGGCTTCTCAAAAGTCACGTGTGAGTTCTCTAAACCCCATACGCGCTAATTTTGCCTAATGATATGGCCACCGAGATGAGCTCCATCTGAAAACACGATTTTTCGGTAAAATTCTTCATCTCCTGGCAAACAGTCTTTAGACCACTAGTCGAAGCGAAAACGCATCCATTATTAAATGAGAACGTTCAACCTTTCCAATAAAACCCAAAATTTGAAAAAAATGTAAGCATTTTTTTACAGCCGATTCGAATTAAAAAAATTTTGAATGATCCACCCTATAAAAGTCATAACATTGCTTTAGCAAAAGGCTCATACTAATGGGCGTGGCACAATCCTACTTCCTTCGACCTTATTGCTTTTCTCTATGAAAGTATTTATTCCAAATGCGATGTTCCTAACTGAAATACTTTATTATTTCTGGTCGTTGACATTTTTTTTTGGTTGTGGGCGATTCCACGCCCCTTTTTGAAATCGTATCCGATTTAAGTAGATGAGAATCACTTGGTCCACAGTAGAGACTTTTGGAATAATATCATTATGATTATTCTCCCTCAAATGTATTTCTGAACACACTTAAATTATATGTTTTTGGTTGTATAGATGTGGACGTTGCCACGCCCATATAACCAATTTGTTTTAAAAACAATAATTAAAGTACACATACCCAGTCTCAAACAGCTTATGTCCATAAGCTAACATCAGCAAATTTTCGAGGTCCTACCTTAATTCGCTTGGTCGTTATTGTATTTTCAAAAGACAAACAGTTAGAGAGGCGGGAGTTTCTAGATGACCGTCAATAGACAATATATAACTTTATAGGGTCTGAGGACAATATTGGGAGTATAAAGTAATGACAAACTACGTAAACATTCCATCCTTTTATAACAAGTGATCCAAATAAGACCAGCTGATGTGAAACACAAATAACTTTTTTATTTTTTTGCAGATTATAACTGAACTCTTGGAAATTTAAAATGAATACATACAGTCCACAACAACGCATTAAAATTATCGATTTTTGTTATTCTTCTCAACGATCAATTGTTTTGACGCAGCGAAATTATCGACGTTTTTTAACGTAAGATCAGCGCCCACATCTTCCACGATTACAAGTTTATTTCGCCGTTTTGAGTAACTGGGTTCAGTTGCCGACCGTCCAGAAAGAGGTGCTTATCGAAAAATTTGTACTGAAGAGAACGTGGAAGCTGTGCATCAGCTTGGCGCTAAAAAGAGTTAATGCCTGTATCGAGCAAAATGGTGGTCATTTGTCTGATGTAATATTTCACACATAGTCACGTTAAATTTGCATAAAATGTATTTAACATATAAAAATAAATCATTTAAAAAAACCGTTATTACAAGAGTTATACGTGTTTAACATCACTAGGTCTCATTTGGGCCACCCTGTAGAAGGTAAAAAAGTTAACCATTTGTGAGTGATGGTATATGTACAGGATGAAGCGCGGTAATTTGTTTTTTTGCACTGCAGACTGTGGCAGCACTGTTGGTCGAAGAGAGTGGAGAGTGTGCGTGGCTTATAGCGACTGACGGGAGATTTGTATTCGTCTGCCTTTCAGTAGCCATCATGCATTGGACACGTGAGAAGAGGTCATTTTGTGTTGAAGCGTATTTTTCAAATGCGCACTCGATCATTGCAGTGCAACATGCTTTTGTGTAAACAAACAAAATATGCGGTACTGGAGTGAAACAAACCCCAGAGAACTTTATCAAAGAACTCTGCATTAAGACCGCATCACTGTGTGGTGCGCCATATCATGAGGAGGCATCATTGGCCCTTACTTTTTACAGAATAACCGTCTGGCTGTAACTGTAAACTCCGAACGGTACTTGACAATGATACAGGAATTTTTCAGCCGGCTCTTGAGGCAACTCGCAGAGAAAAGATATGGTTATTATATGGTCACGGCAACAATAACATGTTCTCCACAATAAAATCGTGTTCGTCGCAACCATAGTATTGTTTTTTGAATTTCATTTTGACAACAGTATGATTGCGGCAATATTAATATTGTTAAAATGTAACAATACTATTATTACCAATTTTATAAGAGTATATATGGTTGTAGCAACCATATAAATATGGTTGGTGCGACAAAATTATTGTTATTTAAGATTTGTTAACAATAATATTATTACAGCAATCATACGTATGGTTTTGACTGTAGAATAAGCATAGCATAATAGGCTCACGGCACAGTACATGGTTGGTGTTTATAAAAAAACAACAACAATCGGAAGTTCGACGGATTTTTATTGTTTTTACTTTGTTTGGTGGAAAACACTACTGCCGACAGGTTCTCGTTCATTTAAAATCGGCTTGCACTTAAGTATACATCCATTAATCATGGTTTAATTACGTTCGTTGATTAGATGGTGAAGTAGCATTCACTCCCTGCAGTCTCCTCTGTTTTTTTCTATTCGACAGAATTTTGAATAGGTTTTTGGTTTCTTGAACGAAATGTTCAATAGAAATATGGTCTCAAATCGAAATATATTGCTAAATAAAAATCTAATGTTGAATATTAACATAACTCAACACACATAAATAATTTTGGGAACCATAGTATGGTTGAGTGGAACCATACTATGGTTCCAGGAATTATAACATGGTTGGGTGTTAATCATACTATGGTTGTGATGATCATAATATTGTTATGGGGATCATAGTATGGTTGAGTGTGAATCATACTATGGTTGTGGCGATCATACTTTGGTTGAGTGTGAATCAAACTATTATTTTGAGAATCATAATATTGTTGTGGGTATCATTGTATGGTTGAGTGTGAATCATACTATGGTTGTGGAGATCATACTATGGTTGTGAGTGAATCATACAATTGTTGTGAGGATCATAATATTGTTGTGCCACAACCATATACCCAACAATAGTATGTTCCTCTTCGAATATTGTCACCCTAACCATACTTTTTTTCTACGTGAATGCAATTAGAGGATACATGCATCCAACAGGATGGTGTCACTGCACACACAGCGAGGGTTACCATGTATTGTTTAAGGCAAATGTTTCCTGTGCGGCTTTTTTCTTTGAGAGGTGATGTGAACAGGCCGGCACGCTCACCAGACTAAGCCCCATGCGTTTTTTTCCTTTGGGGTTACCTTAAGTAGAAGGTGTATATCAACCGTCCCAAAACCTTGGAAAACCTTATTAACAATATTGAGGCTGAAATTGGCAGAATACCAGTCGACATGCTTATTAAGGTTCATGGAAACTTCAGAAAACGTATGCAGCAGTGTGTGTGTGATGGCGAAGGTCGACATTTGCCAGATACACTGATTAAAACTATGTCATTTAAAAATTTCCTGATTGTTCAATATAATTAAAATATAAAATAAATTTTTCCAGGGTTCATAATTTTTTATTTTATTCCCAAATAAGCAAAATACCGCGCTCCACCCTTTATATATAGGAGTCGGATAAACCAACAGAAACTTTTTCTATTCTGTTTCATAAATTTTGTGGACACCTTTAAGATCCTTGCATGGTTTATTGAAAAGAACCTAAATAAATTTAATAGGTTTAAAAAGAAAAAATACAAAAATATTTTAATTACGCAAAAGTGCGCTTGGAAATATTGGGTAAACAAGAAAGTGTACAAGTGTACAATATTTTGAATAAGAAGAAGACATTTTTTTATGTTTTGGACTAAGTAAGTTGTGCGATCAAAGTGAAATTTGCAGTTGGGAAAGGTTTAAAAAAAGTTGGAGCTACTTTTTGTCAATATGTTTGATATTGTTTGAGCGATTAAAACTATTAAATATGTGCAAGGAAGGTAAATGTTTGTTTATACTCGTATCAAAAATAAAAAAAAAATATTCTTATAATTAAGAGCTAGTGTTTTTCAGACTTTGTTTAAATTTTTGCGTAATATCTTCTGTTCCGTAATATCTTCTGTTAATTGTCCGTACCTAAGACATATTTACTTAATAAAAATGTAAAGCGTGTTTTTTAGACTTGTGGTTTTCAATCCACACTTTTTGCAAAGCTGGCCCTTTTCGACAGCTGTCACTTGATTAATGCTAAGTTTGGTTTGCCATTTCATAATGAATAGACTTAACAAAGTTTGCAAATCGTGGTGAATAGGACCAAAAGGAGATGGCCACCGAACCTGATTTTTACAAGAAAATCTTGTTCAGCGATGAAGCTTATTTTTGGTTGCATGGATACGTTAATAACCAAAATTGTCGCATTTGCAGTAATGAAAATCCACAAGCCATTGTTGAGACGCCGTTACATCGTCAAAAAGTTACTGTTTGGAGTGTTCTATGATCAGAGGGACTCATTGGTCGATATTTCATCAAAACTGTAGCCGGCCATAATGTATACAGTAAATGGGGAACGCTATAGAGCCATGATTAATACCTTAATTGGAGGATGTTGATGTGGACGACCTTTGTTTCGAAAAAGATGGCGCTACATGCCATACAGCCAACGAAACAACCAATTTATTGAAGAAAACTTTTGGTGAGCGCATTATCTCGTGTCGTGGGACTGCGGCGTGTCCTGCGATGTAACACCGCTTTAACATCGCTTGTCTACGCATATAAACCCGACACGATTGACGACTTGAGTATATTCGCCACGTTATTACTGACTTACGGCCCCAAATGCTGCAAAAAGTGGTCGAAAATTGGGCCTCTAGCATGGAATTCATCCAAGCGAGAGGCCCAATCCCTGGAATGGCTGGAATTCATCCATGTTAGCCGCGGAGTACACTTGCCCGAAATCGATTTTAAAACATAATCCTTATCTTTATAATAAAGCTAAATTTTTGGCCATAACATTTAATTATATTTATTTCTTCTTGAAAACCGCACGTCTGAAAAGCTCTATTAAAAAGAAAAAGTGCTAAACTTTTGCCAGAAATATATATTTTTTTTATTTTATTTAAGTAGTGTTAGTCACTTTTCAAGAGTGCCGATTTCTGTTTTTTTTATTGTACTAAGCTCAGAATCAATAACTGTTCGATTTTTTTTTATTTATTTAAGGATTTATATCATTGAAAACATTTGCTCCATCTTCTTAAATTAATTAAGTTAAAAATTGTAGGCACTAAGTTCTCATATGTATTTCAACCTTTGTATATTTATTATTAACAATACATTTGCCTTTGAAAAAAACATAATCATCCTTGATTATGAACACCAAAATGAAAACCAACGATTTTCTTGATATAAACACGAAAGTTTATCTTTCAACAACCCTCTAAATTGGTCTTTTCTTAATATTAATTAAATCTGAACTAATTTGTACTCTTAAAAAAGTCTCTTGACACTGTGCGCCGGTGTAAAGGATACAATTTTCTTATATAATAAAAAATACAAAAATATTTTGATTACGCCGATGTGAAGAATAGACCATCTACAAAATAGCAAAGTTACCTTGAACTTTCTATATAGCCTCAACAAAAAAATTATGGTCCAATTATATGTGCAGCCATTAATTATAAGTATATTGTCTAACAAAAAAAAATCAAGTTCAATTACATGTGCAGCCATTACTACTGTAAATAATAATTTCATGCACATTAAATCTTTAATAGGCCGCGAAAAATATTTCTCAAACAGAAACAAAAGCATTTAATTAAAATGTAATAAAAGCATTTCACCCAATTGAAGAAAAAAAAAAACATTTTTGTTATAAGTATACAACTGCAGGAAAAACTGCTGAAAATCCACAAAAACATTTTTTACTAATTTTTTTTTAAATCTACCAAATATCATTGATTCGCAGACGACAGCGACTTGTTCTAGTGAACCACCATTTTTTAGGGGCAATAATTGAATGCACTCTCTTTTGGTCACCCGGACGACTGTAATCACTTCACATAATTCGATATCACTTAGCACGTTTAAATCTCCGATCAATTTATTAATTGACCTTAATTAAATTTGTTTCGTCTTGGCAAGAAATTAAAAGACAGAAACGTTCACTCCCGATGTTTTGTTTGGAACGTGTGTGCGCGCGCGCTCTTTGATTTAAGCTTTTTCGTACTGATTTGCGCCAAGTTTGAAATTTTACTGCTTGGCCTGGTGTTTGTGGGTTTTCATTGAAGATGCGATTTTTCTGCTGTTTTGTTTTATTTTATTTCTCGAATTATACTTTTCTTCGCATTTGCGAATTGTCTGTGGCTGTGTTTGCGTTGTTGTTGTTTTTCTGTTTTTTTGTTATCTTTTATTATATATTTGTTGTTGTTATTGTGTTGTTTCTGTAGCTGCTTTTCTTCTCCAACTTGGTTTACAGACATACTACGAGCCTATAGTCTTTTAGACGAGGATCTTATGGAAAGTCAGTTACATATAGTATCTGATGAGAGTTGTCGTTTTGCCAACCTAGGCTATATTGCTCTGGGGAACAAAATATGTCCGTTGTCTCTCCCACTAATTCCTCTTTATATTTATATAAAATTAGCATAGGCAATTGTATGGCCTAAAGACGAAAGTTTTAAAAGCTGTCGTAACAAGATCTGGAATTTCGATATACGAGGACGGCTTAATATGAAGCGGATCTGAACATTAAAACAAGTAAAAACGTTCAGCCAGGCCAAACCTTATATACCTTCAACCGTGACTTAACTATTGAAGTATAAAACAAAACAAGGTTTCCCGTTTCTTGGGGCGACTGAGGCCATTAGTCACATTCCTGTCTTTTTTTCTACACATTTTCAAATCAAACGGTTTATGATGCATGAAGACAATAAGTTTTTGTATACAGAGATATTTTAAAAAATTCTCCTAAAGTTTTAAAGTTATCGCCTTAGCAACCATTAAGATAAGCGAGTACTAATAAAGGGTGATCCATCTACAGGTATTTTTTCAGAACAAAAAAATATAGAAATTCAAATTAAGTGTTTAATCTTTATTGGTAATTTGAAAAGACATTTTAAGGCATTCATTTTTTGAATATAATTTCCTTCAAATGTTGGCCGCAACTACGCCTCAGGGTTTCCATTCTAAGGGTCCAATTTTGGATGACTCGTTCGAGCATTTCGACCGGTATGGCTTTAGTGACACGCGTAATGTTGGCTTCCAAAACCTAAATCGTAGCTGGTTTTCAGAATAGACTTTGGACTTTACGTGACCCCAAAGAAAAACGTCTAAAGGTGTGATATCACTCGATCTAGGCGGCCAACTCACCTGTCCAAAATGTGAAATAAGCTGCTCTTCGAAATGGCCTCTCAATAGATCCATTGTTTAAGCAGCTGTATGGCAAGTGGCACCGTCCTGTTGAAACCAAGTGTCGTCAAGATTACGGGCTTCAATTTCAGGTAGCATAAAGATCGATATCATGGCGCGATAGCGAGCACCATTCACATTTACGTTCGGGCCATCATCATTTTTAAACAAAAAATGTGCACCGATGATTCCACCAGGTTATAAACCGCACCAAACCGTGGTTTTCTCTGGATATTATGGCACCTCTTGAACCTCTTCTGGTTCCTCTTCAGCCCAAATGCTGCAATTTTGTTTATTGACGTTGCGGTTGCGTTCAGAAATGGGCCTCATCTCTGAACACAATTTTAGTCGAAAACAGCGGATCGTCTTCTTTTGCGCCGAACGCTTATTTCCATAATACAGTTGCCAACATTTGAAAGAAATTATATTCAAAAAATAAATGGCATAAAATGTCCTTTCCTATGAATAAAAAAGATTCCACACTTGATTTTAATTTTAGTATTTTTTCTTATTTTGAAAAAAATACCTCTAGCTGGATCACCTTATATAAAGTTTGCATAAACAATTTCTTGGCCTACAGATGGAGGTTTTTAAAACTGCTGTTCATCAACTTAGACTTCAATATACAAAACAGCCGTTCTGAACATTAAAACACGTAAAAACGTTTTTACGTTCGGCCATGCCGAATATTATATCACAATTTAAGTAAACAACAAAAAGGTGATATTTTTTGAAGCCACTGGGTGCAGAAGTCCGGCTCCTATTTCAACCTTATCTTCGAAGAAATAAATCTTTGGTTTAGTTTAGAAATTTTGCTTTGATTTTAGTACCCACCCATATATTCATCAGTGGTCCTTTCTATTCAACATAAGAAACGTTTTTTGGGTCCAGTCGGAATATGCGCCCGACCCTAAGCAAAAGTTTTTAAAAATAAATTAATATTTGAATTTGTTGTAAAACTTGAGTACCTATTGAGTGCCCATATCTTCATATTGACTACGAGTATTGATCGTCCGGATTTAAATTACGGGACGTTCTTTGGGCCACATAAGCTAAAATGTCCAGCAACAATGGTTTTTTGAAGTATTTAGTGAATCCCAACTAACAGTACCCCTTTTACAAAAAATTATGATTTGTTAAGCAAATGCTGAATAAGGCGTTCTTTATCCCAAGGTACCGTTACTTCCTTAAAGGGAAAGTTTTTCTCCCTGTGCGTATGACCAAAAGCCTTTAAAATCTTAAGATCCTAGATGAATTCGTCAAGCCGCTATCTTGCTTTAAACACAAACACACGGACGGAAGGACATGGATATATCGTCTTCGAATTTTATGGCCATCAATAACATATAGGGTCTTCGATCGCTACATCGAGGTGCTGCATATGGAATGATGAATTTAACATTGTGTTTCATGGTCATAGCTGTGCCGGATTAGAAAGTTCGTGATTAGGTACGGGTTCGTAATCGTTTTGAAGCCAATGCATTCTCATAGAGAGAGTGAGAGTTTATTTTGAATTTGGAAGCGGCGGTATCATTGCCCAATTTTTTTTTGAAAATACTAATGGAGTAGCCACTTTTGTTAACAGTGAACTCTAGAGATACATGATATACGATTTATTGTGGATGTAACAGGTGATCAATCTAGAGGTATTTTTATCAATAGGGGGTTTTCACAGATTACGCGTGTTAAAACTTATTTTTTTCTTTTCAGTATTGTTTGCTATTTCTTAATGGAAAAATTTTCACCACGAAACCACGGTGTGCCTCATTAACGCCATACGAAATACTCGAACGAGTCATCCACAATTAGATCCTCAGAATGGACACCCTGAGTCGTAGTTGCGTTCAACATTTGAAGGAAATTATACTCAAAAACTAAAAGGCATAGAATGTCCTTTCTAATGAACAATAAAGATTCCAGACTTGATTTGAACTTTTCTTTATTTTTTTTATTTTGAAAAAAATGCCTCTTGATTGATCATCTAGACTTGGATAGCGCTCCGTGTCAGACAACCCAAACCACAAACGATCCTTTTCGCCCCAAGATAGCCTGATTTTGGGGGGTTACCGCTACTATGCGAACAATCCATTAACAATACATGCCCGTAAGGTTAATATCGTATAAGAACTAAGAATATTAAGCGGGAAACTGTCAACATGAACAATATTGACCGCGTTCTAATGGTATTGCGCTTTGAAGGTCGCTAACGCGACAACTTCACCCCATTGTACAAAAATATATAAATGGTTATGTTAACAGAAAATTTTAGACAATTTGACTTTAAACCTGTTTATTTAAAATTATTAAAATTTTTGCGAAGACAAATATTCAAGAATAGCCTTTAGCGAGTTTAACCCGGCTCGTACGATTTTTATGAAATTTGGAAATTTATGTCCAAAAGACCATAGAAGTTGAAAGAAAAAAACCTCATTTTTTACCTGATATATGAAAATACTTGTGCAAGGTGTTTGTTTGAAGTGCAAGGTGAATTTGCATTCCGCTACTTGCTTTCTGGATTACCACAACGGTGTTGCACCAGATCAGAAGAAAATTGCTAAGGCTAAGTGATTTCTTTTAAGTTCAATGTTATCTTAATAAAATTACCCATTTGCATTTGACCAGCCAGGTGTCTGATTTTGCCTGATTTTTTTCAGTACATAGTAGACAACTTAAGCTATTCGATAAAGCTATTCGATAATGTGTACCATTTTCCTATGTTTGACCGCACTTTTCCGGAGCATTTTCCGAAAACAAATCTTCGATTTTTGCCTGCAAAAAACAAAAGTTAAAAAAAATACTGCTAAATGCTTTAATTTAGCCCAATCTCCACTCTTTTTTATAAAAAAAAATACAGCGTTATCGTTCACCTGGCCCACGCTAAAATTATTTATGTATCAACACTTTCTTAGGTATTTACATATCCATTAGGCAGGAATGGGTTACGCGAGCTCGGCTATTACTCGCTTAGAGTATTTCTTGCATAATTTTTTTCTACAAATTTTCAAATCAAACGGCTTATGATGCATGTAGTCAATAGGTTCTTGTATACAGAGAAATTAAAAAATATTCTCGTACAGTTTTCCAGTTATCGCCTAAGCAACCACTAAGATAAGCGATTACTAATAGAACACGCCTATTGTGTCTCATTAATAATGGGAATGCTTGGCAACCAAAGGATGGAGTCTACACTAAAATCTCATTCCGTTTGCAAAACTTCGAAATATTGAAAAAGGTAGGCCACTTAAAGTTTTAAATTTGTGTCGGCTGTAAAATTAAAGTACTGATAATTTTTTTTAAATTTCTGGTTTTATTGGAAAGTTTGAACTTTGTCATTTAACAGTAGAACACAATACGAGTACCATTCATATGACTACCGCAACTGGTTCGGCAGTACCTCATCCGATCAACCCAATTTTTAAGTACATTTTAGATTGTTTCTGGTCGAATCTCAATCTTTGATTTCATGTTTCAATTGTCTCTGGATGTGGCTCCCCACAGAAAATAGTCTAAAGGCCTCAAATTAATTGTGATGCCAATTTCGGCTGAATTTTCGATTTTCAAAAACAGTGCGCAAAATATCGATGGTTGCGTTGGCTGTGTGGCCCCGTCATGTTGAAACCAAATGTCCTCCATGTCATTCTCTTGAATTTTTGAAAACAAAAATTCGTTGAGCAAAGCTCGGCTCGCCGTTGACGATAACGGCGGCTGCTTATTGCATACATGTTTTCATTCATCCCCCACAAAAGATAAATTCAACACAAATTTGAAAATTACGATTCCTTATTCATGTGATTCGCAGTGTATGGGTTAGTTATTGGTAGACCATAATAAATGTAAATTTTTTCAAGCATCTATGCAATACTCATTGTCTCAGAACCTTAATTCGGGGATAGAATTTTAATTTAGTTATAAAACTTCCCGTGTTGAAAACAAATTAATACCATGTGTCACATTTCATTCAGAATAGACAACAATTTCTACCTGTAGTTGTATTGCAAATAAAAGTGAAGGTATATATATATCGGTTAACAGTGTCGGCTAGTGATTCTGAGTCGATTACACTTAAATGAATAGCTCAACTATGATTGGCAGTTACCAAAAATTTTCTTTCTTTTCCATTGAACATCTCATTAAGACCAAAACAAGGAATTTCTGACAAATCACTGATCAGTTTACCACATAACTTTTATACTCCTAAACGGGGCCTACTGTTTAATGTTGACTACGAACGGCATTTTTTTAAAATTCTGGAAGTTTTTTTTATTGGGCAAAATAATTTCTAACAATATTTCATATTTTAATTTTTAATACGTTTGATAGAGAAGCTTTTTTATGACTTAGAGATAAATCTCTTAATCGTAAAGTCCACGGGATTTACAAGGTATTATAGGCTCTTAAATCAACCGACATTGTTCGCGGCCATACCATAATAACACTAATCTAATATTAACCTCAATCGCCTTGCCACCCTCGTTGCTATATCAGTTACTCGCTTTAGCTGTATGATGCGAGAGTATCATCGTCATCATCGGATCGCTCGTTGGATTTTTCTTTTATGATCATTCAACCGTCGAAAAGGTATTTGGTTTTGTTTCGTTTGACTACGGGTGCGAGTCTATCTCTACATTTCTTTCTGCTCCCAGAGACGAGGTTCACATGAAATGCGAAGAACTGCAGTAAGAGCTGTTTGCTTAAAGTTTTGTAAACAATTAGAATGTACGCTCGTGCATACTGACAACATCCGTCCATCCATCCTCATGTTAGCACGAACTAGTTGTGTCTCTACCACAAAACAGACCGATTACTTTCTGACGTAGCCGTATTTATGACACAAACGTTATTCTGGATAAACTTTTTTTTAATTGTAATTCTTCTCCTTCTTCCTATTAAGTTTTAAATGTGGAACAATTTTTAGTGTTTATTTTTATATTTTGTTGTTGTGCTAAATTGCACACGCGAAAAATCTAGTGTTGTACTACAGTTATCTAAGCCTATTACAGTTAATGTCTTCAGAAAAGGGCATAGCATTTACGTAGCATTCGGTCCCTTTTAACTCGTTTCATATGCAACATCCACTTTGTAATAAATTTTATTATTTATTAAACGTACCTTTGGGTGCAAATTTTAGCGACAAATACGAGAAGGCTGTATTTTGCAGCGACTTAAATGTTTTACTTTTAAAAAACACCATAAAAATGTTTTTAGTAAATGAATTAAAATATTGATTACTAAAGAAAAATACATCAAGTAAAATCGTCCTTTAATTTGGCATTAGGAACCTTATATATCCTCCAGCATGACTTCGCGTTAAAGATTGGACAATTGGACAATTGTTATTCTTTAACCGAACTTACGAATTGACGTTGTAGAATAGCTTGAACAGTATTGGGTCCATGTTCGACCATACGATATTTTTGGTCCCCAGTGAACTGTTGTATCATTTAGATTTGTGAATTAATTAAAGAACCTATGTGTCCATTGTTGAATGGAGCTAAAAGGGCCCTAGGGAGCTCGTAGATTCAGCCCATAAATTAAGTTAAATTATAATTTTTAATTTTAACTACCGATTACTTTGACTTTGGAAGGTAGAATAACATTAAAAATTGGGAATATTTTAAACTTACTTCCAAAGGAGTGAGTCTTTAACGCAAACTGTAAGGAATTTACGTAGAAATTTTTTGTGAAGAGATCGACCTTCAGTTAAGTTTGTGCGTCAGTTTTTGAAGCGAGTTCATGAAATGGATCGTAAAAAAACAAAGCATCCCGTATGCATTCTCGTCAGCGCGTTCGAAAACCTTGATGCTGTGGCTGAAATGTCCAACAACTCTTCAGCGTTCTCACAAAGTGAACATTTCATCAACTTCTTTAAGACCTCGGTATGAAGGCATACAATGTTCATGGATCCAAGAACTGACCCCTCATGACCATCCGATGCGTTTTCTCTTCGCCCAATGGGCTGATGATTGTTTGGCAGGAGAGGAAGAATTTTAACGAAAAACCGTGTTTTCAGATGAAGCTCATTCTCATCTCGGTGGCTATGTCAATAAGCAAAACTGCTTTATATGGGGTTCAGAGAACCCACACGTGACTATTGTCATTGATGAGATTCGAACTGAAACAATTGAAAATGTACTCAAAAATTCGGTTGATCGGATATTGAGTTCCATTATTAAATGACAATGTTTAAGCTCAAATTTTAAATGTTAAATCGCCCACCCTGTATTAATGTCATATTCAGATTACTCAGAAAATTGAACTGTTTGTCGAAGTGACGGTAATTTTCAGCGCTCTCTAGACTTTAGACCCATGGGGCAAGGCCTCACTTTTCTTCGTATCGTAAAATTTATGTGATATTCCGATTTGTAACATCCCAGCAAACCAAACCTTCAGAATTCGGTCAGAATTCTGTACGACAATCGCAAAATGTTCCGATTTCGGATCAGAATTCTTATCGAGTTCGTAACGAAAAACATATGAGAAGGTTGACACGAATTCTGAACTACTTCTCTGAGGGAATTCTGATGTTTTTGCCGACATTTCAAACTGATTTCTGACCGAATTCTGAACTGTAGTCTTGGGAAATTCGAAAGGAAATTTCGATTTGTCGTATCGATTTCTGAACTAATTCTGAACGACTTCGGTCAGAATTCTGGCATTAAGTCTTATTAAATTCTGATGTTTTTACCGACATTACTAAACGAATTCTGAGCTTATGTCATGGTAAATTCTGAATGTAAACAATCAAAAAGAAGAATTTTTTTTGTTCTACAAAAAAAATTGTAAAACATTTTCAAAAAGCGTTCGGAAAGACTTTTAGTTACAAGCAGGGGTGTCTGCAGTTTCGCAAGCAAAAATTGTGCTGTAACTATGTTTAGTGGCTATACACTTAAGGGCAACCAGTTTTGCATTTAACGAGAACTGCCGGCAGCAGAGTTTTCCTCCAAACACAATAAAAATCCCTCGCACAGCTAAGCTAACCAAACGTTCAGAATTTGAATTTGAAATATAAAAATATCTCAGACAAACAGTTAAGAATTCGTTCAGAATTAGTTCCGACATGTCTGAACACAAGAACAACAACTATAAAATATGAAGCAAATAACAACAATTTAAACGAATAGACTACCTCAGATAAATAGTTCAGAATTCGTTGCGAGTTCGATAAGAGAAGTCTGAACAAAAAATTAATAAAAATCCCACAGACAAGTCTAACAGAATTCGGGCCGAATTCGCTCAGATATTTCTTAACATGATAAATAAAAAATCCTCAGACAAATCGAACAGAATTTGTAACAATTTCGGTAAGAATTCTCGATAGAGTTCAGATATTGTTCAGAATTGTCTGATATCAGACATTAGCGGCCAATTTGGTTTACTGGGTAGTTTATGGAGTCAGATTTTTGGTCTCCTAGGGCCCGGACCCGGAATTTCAAACGAGTCCATATCTTAAATATTAGTGCATATCGATTTGTACGAAGATGGTGCACTTGGGCCCAGAAACGACATCCTTTTATGTTAAGGTTAGGCCATCTATGCCTACCACTTTCAAGAAAAGCTGATCAAAAACTTAATTAATTAAATTATATAGTACAAATGTTTCAAAAAATTTAAATATGGTCTGAACTTTGTTTAGTCTCTCAGAGGAAAACTTTTTCTCTTTTACCCGATTTGCTAAATTTTCAATAACAACCGACCACTGGCTATAACACAAATGTATATCCGGTATGTTTTAGGCTCTAGCTCATTTCGTTTGGAGTGAATCGAGCTTTCAACAAACGGACATGGCTAGATCGCCTTGACATTTTTTTTTGACGATACTTTATATAGGCGCAGATAAGTATTTCGAGATATTACAACTTATGTTTACTCCCATTATATAGTGAAAATTTTTTAAAAACGGACCATATTCCAGTAATTGCACCACGTAAGGCGCTGAGCCAAAGGATAACTATTGTTATACAATCCATCATAGGATAGAGTCGGAGACCTCATAAAGTCGGAGTCGGAGACCTCATAGAGTACCTTTATATTCTGAATCGTCATAAAATTAAAATATGCTCTAGCCATGTAGAAAGCAAGCTACTAGGTGGCTAAAAACATGTGTAAATGGACTAAGCCGGTTTGTATTCGGATAAGATGTAAAAATCTTTCACTAACAAGGACTAGGGCAACCTCTGGAAAGGTCCACAATCCTGAATATTTAAAACTTATGATCTTAGGAAAAATCAAAACTCGTTTTGAAGGAAAAATCAATTATTTTTATAATGTGTTAAATTGGACAAGGGCCGTGGAACCGCCCATGTTAATCTGAACTTTTAAAGGTTTTTTTTCTCGAGAACTAATGGCAAGAAACTCACCCTAATAAAAAAGATGTCGGTGCCGCGCTCCTTGACAAAATTGTCTTATTGAACCTAATTTATGATGGAGGTTATATAAGCTTTGATACGGCCAGGCTTATATTTGCGGGACTAAAATGCAGAATTTCTTGAAACTAAACGGTATTCTGCTTATTGTACATTGCGTTCGTCCCTTATCTAAAACAAAACTACTCTGTATTTGAACTGCTAGAAAAATTTGCCTTAATTTAAATACATGTATGTATTTAATTAATATTGACTATTAATATGCCGTTTTGGCCATGCGGGACCTTTTTATGCCGGAGCCTTTTTATGAGGCAAATAGTCCAGCAACTGTGTCCTTTTTGAGATATTTAATGTATCAGAATCTATATTAACTTTTGTCCGTCCATAAAAAAATATGATTTTTTAAGGATATACTTCAAGGTACCTTTAGTCCATTAAAGGGAACCTTTTCTCCCTGCGCTTATTTCGCTCATTCATAATCCAAAATTTACTTATTCTTGGTTGATTCGTTTGACCGCTAAAGAGCTTTCAACAGACACTCAGGCGGATGGACATGGCTAAGTCGTCTTAGAATCTTACGACGCTCAATAATATATAACACTTAAAAGGGTCTCCGATTAATATCCCGTGGCGTTGCACAGGTAATGAAAAATAAGGTATTCCATCCACTCTTCGGTGAAGGGTATAAAAATCGATATATCTAAAGTTTTTTTTTATTTATTTGTTCTCTACAATTTCATGCATAAATATTATATTACATAAATTACGAGTATATATTATATAAAAAATATAATATTTGAAAAATAATATTTGAAATAGCATTCTACATAATTGATGTTGAAGCCTCAGCGTTACAGAGGCAAGTTGGCATTAATTTTTTTTTTTTGAATATTTAGCTACACTTTACTTTCTTTCGAAAAATTCGGCAAACACATTTTAAATTATTGAGATTGGATCATTTAATTTATAAATTCATCAACATGTTGCAACAAATAAGTTTTTAGATGATTTTTAAATGTAGAAATTCTGTTCACAGTCTTCAAATCATTTGGTAATTTATTAAATTCATTACAGCCCATATATTCTATTCTCTGTTTTGTAAGCTCAAGCCTACACCTGGCTACCCTCAAGTTTGTGTTATTTCTGGTATTAAATGAACTTTGGTTTATGGCAAAAGAAATTGTATGATGTCCAATGTTGTGAACACATCTAAATACATACAATAAAAGCTGCATTTTATAGATTCCATAAAGAGGCAACACCGATGGAAATACATTCTTGTATAAAGACATAGTAGAATATGTTAACGGATGACTCTCAACAGTTTTTAACGCCCTATTTTGGAACCTGAACAGAGATTTGAACTCAAAACTTTTTTGGTAACCGTACAGTAAAGCTAAGTAATTTAGGTTACTCTGTACTAATACCTGGTAAATCAAAAATTTGGTTTCATAATTAAATTTATTCTTAAACTTTTATAATACTCCTACAGCTCGAGATAATTTGGTTTTCAATTGCTGAATATGTAGTTCCCAGGAGAGATTGCTTTGTACGAGGGCGGTTCGAAAACTTCTTAGCCTAGCACAAAAAGCTAGGCTAGCAACTCCTTCATATAAAAACAGGTGTTCACAAAAGACGCATCCGCGATTTTTTTATAATGGAAAAATTAGAAATGCGTGGTGTCATTAAATATTTACATAAAAAAGGTTTATCGGGACAAGAAATTCATAATGATATGGTGAATGTGTTAGGAGAAAGTGCTCCTTCATATGCAACAGTAAAAAATTGGGTTGCTGAATTTAAACGTGGTCGTACAAGCATTGAAGATGAACCACGTAGTGGACGTTCAAAAACAGCAACAACAACAGAAATTGTAGCCAAAGTGCATGATATGGTATTAAATGATCGACGAATAAAAGTGAGTGAAATAGCTAATATCATGGGCATCTCAAGTGATCGAGTCCATTTAATTTTGCATGAAGCACTACAGATGAAAAAGCTTTCTGCAAGATGGGTGCCGCACTTGTTAACAGTCGACCAAAAACGCATAAGAATGAACATTTCTCAAGCTTGTTTGGATCGTTTTCAGCGAAATAA
Organism: Hydrotaea diabolus; assembly: GCA_963513945.1. Lineage (NCBI taxonomy): Eukaryota > Metazoa > Arthropoda > Insecta > Diptera > Muscidae > Hydrotaea > Hydrotaea diabolus. Next base: position 130,918,394 of record OY740719.1, read on the forward strand.
AATGGATTTTAAGCGTCGTTTTATAACTGTTGAGGAGACATGGATCCACCACTATACTCCAAAGACAAAAGAACAGTCCAAACAATGGACTGAAGCTGGAGGAAGTGCCCCAAAGAAGGCAAAAACAATTCAATCGGCTTGTAAGGTTATGGCAACGGTTTTTTGGGACTTCAAAGGTATTTTATTGATTGACTATCTGCAAGAGGGTAAAACAATAAATTCAGAGTACTATTGCAACCTTTTAGATCAATTAAATGTACAAATTCGAGAAAAACGTCCTGGCTTACAACACAAAAAAATATTTTTTTATCAAGACAACGCACTAGCACACAAGAGTGTTTTAACAATGGCTAAAATCAACGAATTAAAGTACGAGTTGCTTGATCACCCACCTTATTCTCCTGATTTAGCTCCCAGTGACTTTTACCTGTTCCCAAATCTAAAAAAAATCCTTGCTGGCAAGCGTTTTACCTCAAATGAAGATGCAATTACAGTTGTAAACCACTATTTTGAAGACCTTGAGGAAAACTATTTTAATCAAGGGATAGAATTGCTAGATAAGCATTGGACTAAGTGTATTGAAGTTTCAGGAGATTATATTAAAAAATAAAAATATTTTTGAAAAACTAACTATTCTCTTTCATTGATAGGCTAAGAACTTTCCGAACCGCCCTTATTTGCAATCCCAAGTACTTTAAAGAATGCACTTCTAAAATTTCCTTACCATCAATGTATATGGCAAAGGAATTCCTGTGGTCAATATGGGGTTTAAAACGTTTAACTTTAGTTTTATGCGCGTTTAAAAATAATTTGTTTATTCTAGCAAATTCACTTAATAGGGCAGCATCTCGCTCCATATATGCTCTAGCTACTGTTTCGTGATGGTAAGGATAAATAAGGCAAATATCATCTGCATATAAAAACATTTTACCGGTCAGACCCAGGTTTGTTATATCATTAAGATAAATCTTAAAAAGAAACGGTCCAAGTACACTTCCTGCGGTACACCATATTCCACAAATTCATATGAGCTTTTACAACCATTTATTTCTACATATTGTTTCCTGTTCTGTAAATAACTCTTCAAAATCTTCAATGTGTTTCCACAAATTCCATAATACTTAATTTTTTGTCATAAAATGTCATGATCAACAAGATCAAAAGCCTTGGAAAAGACATAAAAAACTCCAGCCACTCCGTTCAGTCCCTAATCTAATCCTTTACAAATATGATTAACCACATTTACGGCAGCCTTTTCAGTGCCACATCCCTTTTTGAACCCAAACTGGAATCTGCTGAGCAAGTTATTGCTATCCAGACATGAAGAAATTTGGTTATGCAAAATTTTTTCATAAATATTATTAAATATTGGCAAAGCAGCAATTGGTCTGTACTTGTCAACCGTACTGACATTTGATTCCTTTGGAATCGGGACTACTCTATGAATTTTCAAACCTCAGGATATGTACAGCTGACCATCATATTATTGAATATGTTCACCAAATAAGGTGAAAGAACATCCACACACTCCAATACAGTTCTTTTTTTACATGAATACGCATCTAGGCGCAAGTTACGAATTATTTAATACTTTTTAACTTTTTTAGTCATTGACACTTTTCTTCGCTTAAATTATTTTTTTTTTTATTTAAAATAAATTTCTCAACAACTATTTTTATTCCTATGATTTGTGAACCAATTTTGAAGTATTGAACTGAACTGGAACCTAAGTTCAAGAGTACCTGTAAACCACTGAACCGAACCAACATGAATTCCGAAGTGGTATGCATCCATTAAAATAATGTCATATTCAGATTCGTAAGGGAATCACATTGCTTTTGAGTAGGCACATGTGCATTGTTGAAGAAGCTTGATATTTGGTTCCCTAGATATCGTATATAACGACCTGAAATTATGACAAATCTTAAAGTTTATACATATTTAGATTAGGAAGGAAATGTCACTGTTACTAGGTAGCTATATTTCCATGTTGGAAAAATTTTTTTTGCAACCCTTAGGACCTTAAACCCTTCGGTCAAGGCCTTACTTTCAGTGGAATAGTAGTAGTAGAATAATATATTAGATTCGTGTAGAAATATCATTGTTTTTTATTACCGATGGGTCTTGTCGATCAGAGCGGACCTTTTTAATGGAGCGTACTTGAAAACATAGAGCGATATAATCTTATCTTACCCGGATGGGATCTCACATATTGCACAATACATACAACATAAGTTTAGCTGGATCAAATGTAAAACAGGCTTGTGGAGCGTCAAAGCCTTTTTATTGGGCTATATGAAAGCATGGACTAATGTGGTTGACGTTTTTACTTGTTAAATATTTCGCCCGTGTGTGTGTTTTCAGATCTGACTGAAATAGTGGCTGGCGTAATTTGGACCACAACGAGATATTTTTAGTATTTAACAAATAAAAACATTGGTCCATGTGGTCCATATGCGGACATTACAATTGCCATTTGGTTTTAAGAACTAAGCCGTATTGTGTTAACATCATTCTTTTCTTTTTTGGTTTTCTATTTCATTTAATTTACATAATTTCGTGCTCGCCAAAAAAAACACTTACTAACATTAACGTAATATTTACACGCAATTTCTTCCTGTGTATTTACTAACATTTTATCTGTATTAATTTTTTTTTTAATACTGTCATAATAATGCTACAATGTTGTTTGTTGTAGTTACTGTTGTTTTACTTATTATTCTCTATTTTTTATGCTGTTATGAATTCTTGGCATCTTTCACTCCAGAAGTTTAATGTAAAAGTATCTTCTTATCTACGACAGGTTTTGCATGTTACTTTCGGCCATGGGAGAAACGAAAACTTGTAAGTCTTAAACACTCGGTTTATTGGTTGGTGCAATTAACAAAATACTTTAAAATCCCGTCAGTGCCCCCAGCTGGCGGCAACATATGCAAAAAGTGATTGTAAGCCAAACATTTCCAGCATACGAGGGATACCGACATTGGATAAAATGTTGAAGACGCCAATGTTGGTGATGCCAGTGTTGGCCAGGCCACCACGAATATATTTCAAAGCAACAAAGTTTAAGCCCGGAATAGAAGATGTATGTAGATGACGAACGAAAGGAGAGCGCACCGCTGCTTCTTTTTCAGCTGCATATAAGCCATAATTAGATACACTTTCTTAACTTGACATAAATATAACATTAATGTACACATACAGACACAAATATACATAAAGTAACATAATAGCAACTGTCAGTCAGATCTAACCGCATTATAGCGTACGTATAACAATAGACGTGTTCGACTGGTTCTCGCGACCAAGTGTTCGCTTAGGCGATATCATTCTACGAGGGCGACTGCAAAACTAACTGGCCTGGCACATTTTCTGTTTTACTAGCAACTTTTTTTGTTTTTGTTCTTTAAAAGCAATCTTTTATAAGCCATCTGTCAAAAATTTCCGAAATATTTAATGATTATTTTCTTTGTTACAGGTGATTGAAGTAAACAAGTTTTATAATTTTTGAAAAATGGAAAATAAAGAGTTTCGTAAGGTAATTAAACACTTTTATATGAAAGGCTATACGCCACAATTAATCAAAGATGAATTGGAATCCGTTCATGGTGATAATGCACCATCATACTCCAACGTGAAATCCTGGGTTCAACAATTTAAAATGAGCCGTTCAAGTACGAAAGATGAACAACGCTCTGGAAGACCCAAAACTGCTACTACTATTGAAAACATTAGAAAAATATTTAATGAAGTGACTAAAGCTAGACGAATGAAGCTCAGAGAACTTGCTGATATTGTTAAAATACACGAAAAACAAGTTTGGAGTATTTTACATGATGAACTCCACATGAAAAAGCTATCCGCAAGATATGTGCCGCGTTTGTTGACTTTGCCCCAAAAAATCGTCCGTTGGACCAATTCCGAGGAGCTTTTAGCGATTTATCAGCGTTATCTAAAAGAGTTCTTGCGCCGATTCATAACTGTTGATGAAACATGGATCCATCACTACATCCCACAATGCAAAGAAAAGTCAAAACAATGGATAGAAGCTGGTAAAAGTGGTCCCAAGAAGGCGAAAACTGTTAAGTCAGCAGGAAAAGTAATGGCCACAGTAATTAGGGATGCAAGGGTGTAATATTTATTGATTATCTTGTGAAAGGGAAAACTATAAATAGTGAATATTATTGTGCATTATTGGATCGGTTGAGTGAAGAAATCAAGATAAAACGACCGCATTTAGAAAAAAAAAGTTATTTTTCATCAAGATAATGCTCCTTCACACACTGCATTTTTAACTCAACAAAAACTGGCCGAATTACGATTTGAAATTGCTCCGCATCCACCATATAGTCCAGATTTAGCTCCTTCTGATTATTTCTTGTTTCCAAATTTAAAAAAAATTCTCGGTGACAAAAAATGTTCGTCCAATAGCGAGGTTATGCTGAAACTGAGGCATATTTTGAAGGTCTTGAAAAATCTTATTTTTCGGATGGAATTAAAAAAAACTTGAAAAACGTTTGATGAAGTGTATTGAGCTGGAAGGAGATTATAAATAATAATAATTCCAAAAAAACGGTTCTTGTTATGTTAGGCCAGTTACTTTTGCGGTCGCCCTCGTATCTCATTTCCAAAAAAAAACAACAACTTTTTTTGGAATACAAAAACTATTTAATAATGTTCTGGGACAATCGAACTTTTCAATTTGTAAATTTAAAATTAATAGAAAAATGTTGGTCCAAAAATGCTTGAATTAGACCAACAATAAAACAAAATGCTTTATAGGATATAATCGCATTTTTTATACAGGGTGGGCCAAATATTACCATTTTGTTAAAAAATTTAAATTATTTTTCGTTTATATATATTTTTTTACTTTTTTTCAGTTTATATAAATAACACTTGGAGAATAAATAATGGAGAGATTCACAACTGAACGAAGAACCAGAATAATAAAATTTTATTATTTAAATCAGCGATCAATTATTTCAACGCAAAGTGATGAGCGGTGAAGCTCATTTTCATTGGAATGGTTTTGTCAATAAGCAGAACTGTAAGTTCTGGGGTTCTGAAAATCCAAGAGCCATTCATTAATGCCAATTGAACCTATTAGGTGTACAGTATGGTGTGGGATCACATCTGCAAATATCATTGGGCCTTACTTCTTCGAGAATGACGATGGAAGTGCTGTAACCGTTAATGGAGAGCGGTATCGGTTTTAAAAGTAAATTGTTTACTCCCTGCTCTTGAAAACAGACCAGAAATGCGTTGGCAGCAGGACGAAGCCACTGCCCACACAGCCCGAGCCACAATGGCATTTTAAAGTCAAATTTTTGGAGAGCGATAATTTCCAAAAATTCAGAAAATATTTGGCCAGCGCGATCGTCAGATTTGTCAGCACCCGACTATTTTCCTTAGGGGCGAGTATATGTGAACAAGCACAAGACAATCCTTCAACCCAAGGCCAACATTGTTGCAGAAATTCGATAGCTACAGCCACACATTTTGAAAGATGTTATGGTAAATGCTCCACAACGAGCCCATCATTGCGAAGCTGAAAACGGGGGTCATTTAAGTGACATTATTTTTCATACTTAGTGTAAAAAATTTCCATTTTGTATATTATAAAGTATAATCTTTGAAAAAAGAGATTATAAACGAAAAAGTTATTAAAGTTTTTAATCCCATGGAAACTTTTGGCCCACCCTGTACCTAAAAATGGAATGTTTACTAAACATGTCATTCTGTTTGCAATACCTAGAGATTTGAGAGATTCCCTGAAAAGCGGATCACAACAGAAACAGTTTTGTTGTTTTTCTAGATATAACTTCTAGCCAGGCTTTCAAGGTCATTGGCGATAAAATGTAAAGAAAAGATTATTATTTTCTATCCGACGTTTCGTTAGAATTTCTTAAATTCTTCAGAGATGAATTTTATTACAATCTGGCAAATTTTTATTTTGAATACATTTTTTTTGGCAAGATTTCAAATATGTGAGGCTGTGTAAAAAATTAGTTTTTAATAAGACATTGTTTTCAAATAATGATAACAGAGTTAAGATATTTTGAAAGGTATTCACATATGTAGGTACCCATCAAACCAAACCTTCAGAATTCGGTCAGAATTCTGTACGACAATCGGCAAAAAGTTCCGATTTCGGATCAGAATTCTTAGCGAGTTCTTAACGAAAAACATATGAGAGGGTTGACACGAATTCTGAACTACTTCTCTGAGGGACTTCTGATGTTTTTGCAGACATTTCGCACCAATTTCTGACCGAATTCTGAACTGTAGTCTTGGGAAATTCGAAAGGAAATTTCGATTTGTCGTATCGAATTATGAACTAGTTCTGGGCGACTTCGGTCAGAATTCTGGCATTAAGTCTTATAAAATTCTGATGTTTTTACCGACACCGACAACCGACAACCGAATTCTGAACGAATTCTAAGCTTATGTCATGGTTAATTTTGAATGTAAACAATCAAAAAGAAAAAAAATATTTTTGTTCTACAAAAAAAAAGTTGTAAAGCATTTTCAAAAAGCGTTCGGAAAGACTTTTAGTTACAAGCAGGGGTGTCTGCAGTTTCGCAAGCAATAATTGTGCTGTAACTATGTTAAGTGGCTATACACTTAGGGGCAACCAGTTTTGCATTTAACGAGAACTGCCGGCAGCAGAGTTTTCCTCCAAACACAATAAAAATCCCTCGCACAGCTAAGCTAACCAAACGTTCAGAATTTGAATTTGAAATATAAAAATACCTCAGACAAACAGTTAAGAATTCGGTCAGAATTAGTTCCGACATGTCTGAACACAAGAACAACAACTGTAAAATATGAAGCAAATAACAAAAATTTTAAACGAATAGACTACCTCAGATAGATAGTTCAGAATTCGTTGCGAGTTCGATAAGAGAAGTCTGAACAAAAAATTAATTAAAATCCCACAAACAAGTCTAACAGAATTCGGGCCGAATGCGTTCAGATATTTCTTAACATAATAAATAAAAAATCTTCAGACAAATCGAACAGAATTTGTAACGATTTCGGTAAGAATTCTCGATAGAGTTCAGATATTGTGTGATATCAGACATTGTCGGCAAATTAGGTTTACTGAGTATTTATATATCTTGTTTTTAAATATTTTTTATTCCATTTTTTGGAGAAAATTAAAAAAAAAAAATTAAATATTGCCTCTTTCGATTTAAATTGTTTTCTCTTTTTATATTGCAGAAATGGTTTTTATGGAATTTTACATAAATACATAATTATGGAAAAAATTGTTAGAGATCATTTCGCCGGCATAATATCCAAACCTGCTACCTGCCTTCAAGCACATTTTACAGCAGACAAAAAAAGTCTTATATTTTAACCAAAAATATAGTAATACTGTACGGGATAAAGCAGTTTCGTCTATGAGGCGATTTAGTAGTTTTTCTTATCAAACCTTTTTTCACACTTCAAAACTCAAATTGAAGAAAAGCTATGTGCTAGTCCACGAGGAGTATATTCCTCTACCATACGGCATCAAAATCTCAATTTACTTAAACAGTGGATGACCAGCTTTGCACATTTAGCCGACGATTTGTTAAATCATAATATTTAAGGATTTGTTTTTAAACTAAAATGAGGGACATTTATTAAATTGTTTCATTACAAAAACCAACCAAAAATACAATATTGTCTTAGAAAATGTTCTTCGATAACTCTGTGATTATGCCATATCCTAAAAGTTTCTTTTCTAGAATATAAAGGATTCATATATGAATTTTTTTTTAAGTTTTGCTGATATTAAGGCTAACCACATGGTCGAAACAAGTAAGGAACACAAAATTAAAACAAATTCCACTGCGACGAACTCAAAAATGGATTTTTTATAAAGATTTGGCTAAGATTAGGGTCGGACTCATGACTGCATAGATAGCTTCTTTTTAAATGAAAATGCGCGACTAAACATAAATATGGACATGACATTGACAAATTTCGTTAAGGATCCAAATTCAGTGCACGCTCGGTACACGCAGAAAAAAAGTATGGTTGGGATAACAATATTCGAAGAGCATCATACTATTGTTGGGTATATGGTTGTGGTTCAACAATATTATGACCCTCACGACAATAGTATGATTCAAATACAACCATACTATGATCCTCAGAAACATACTATGATCCTCACAACAATAGTATGATTCACACATAACCATACTATGATCCCCACAACCATAGTATGATTCACACTCAACCATCACCACCACAACAATATTATGGTCCTCACAACCATAGTATGTTGCACATACAACCATAGTATGATCCTCACAACTATAGTATAATACCCGCAACCATTATGATCCCTACAACCATAGTATGATCACACACTATTATACTATGATCAGCAATGTACTTTTTTAGAATTGGGTTAAGTTGTCAAAAATAAATATGAATTAAGAAAATTATTTAAAAATAAATTAAATTCAAAATAATATGAGATTTATTTAAAGGGGGAAAAATTAGTTAAAAAACGTAAGCGTTTTTATTCAAAAATTTTCAGTTAAATAAAGCTAAAGAAGTTTGTTTAAAAAAATTTAAATTCCATGTAAAAAGTACTATTATTGCATTAAATCCAATCCAATAACATTTTTTTAAAGCACATTTAAATGAAGAAAAATAACAATCATACAGTTTGATTTCCTTAATCATATAATTGTTAAGATAAAACCCCAAAAACAATACTTTTGTCCAATACTTTTCAACCATATTTTGATTTATAAATTTGGCAATAATACTATTGTTACATTTCAACAATATTAATATTGCTGCAATTATACTATTTTCAAAATTAAATTCAAAAAACAATGCTATGGTTGCGATGAACATACTTTTATTGCGGAGACAAAATTATTATTGCCGTGACCATATAGTAATCATATTTTTTCTCAGGTTTCTAGGGATTTCGATGGGTCCATCATTGGTGGCGATTTTAATGCTAAGCATACCTCGTGGGGAGACGGTATGAGTAATTCCAATGGTGGTACATTTTTTGATTGGTTAGGACAGTTCGCTCTGGATTTTGTGCGTTTTTCAGATTCGGTTCCGTCATACCCGAATGGGTTATCATATTTAGATCATTTTATTATTAGCCCGAATTTAGTAGATGTGGACAGTACGAACATACAGATTTCTAGTCTGGCTTCTTTTCCGGACCATTTCCCTCTCATGATGCGAATACGTCTCCCTGGCTTTGAAATGCTATTAAGACCTAATGTGACTTACACTTCATATAAGAATACGGATTGGAACTGTTTTCGAGAGGATATGGTACTTGATCTTATACGGCATTTTCCGGATTGTTCGCGGAATCTGTCCAATGTTGAAATTGATCAGAGCATTGAACATTTTACGGATACGGTGAATTCTGCGGTTAGTCGTCACTCGAAGACAGTTAATGTACATAGAAAGGGATTTATTGTTTCCGATGAAATAAAGCGGTTATACAGGATAAAACACGGGTGGCAGAAGGAAATGAAAAGAATTTTTCATCGGTCTTTTAACAGGAATGATCCGACATATACTATACTTTCGAAAAAGGTACAGCTTATTAATGTTATGATCAAGAGGCAGGTTGAGATTGAACAATCCCGGATATTTGGTGAGAAACTGAGGAAGATTAGACCATGTCCGACGGCGCATAAGGATGTGTATGGAATAATAGGCTATAGAAGAAGAATGCCTCTTAGGACTCTAACGGTTGATGGCGTGGCTATAGAGGATGATAATACTAAATTGGGGAAATTGAAGGATCACTTTTCTGTTATATACTCAGGTTCGGCTCCTGACAGGGATATTTCAGACATCGGCAACACGTTGAATTCAACGCTATCGCTGGTTCCTGAGAATTGCTATGTTTTCACGGCAGAGTGCTCGGCTCTGAATGTAGGTGCTTTATCCGGTTTTACTACTTTAGACCAGCTAGTGGAGTCTACCAGATGCCTGAATAATAAGAAGTCTTCGGGGTTGGACGGAATTTCAAATTTCATTGTTAGGAGGCTTCCCACGAAGGCGTTTGAATATCTGACGATATTGTTCAATAACTGCCTCAGTAATTCGTATTTCCCGAAATCGTGGAAGAGTTCTAAGATTATGCTATTAGAAAGAAAGCTGAGTCTGACGATATTAATGACTTAAGACCTATATCACTCTTATCCAACTTAGGCAAATTATTTGAGAGGGTGATTCGGCTGACAATGGATGATGGAATGAGAGAATCTTACATACCAGACCTACAATTTGGGTTTAAGAAGGGGCATTCGACCACTGATGCCCTGTTGAAATTTCAGGACGACGTTGTGTCGAATTTACGGAGGCAATATTGTACGGTTGCGGTTTCGCTGGATGTGGAAAAAGCTTTCGATAGAACTTTTCATGGTGGCATTTTGTTTAAAATGATCTGAATAGGCTTTGACCCCAGAGTGATTAAATTGTTTCGAAGTTATTTCTCGGACAGATTGTTTTGTGTTCTATTAAATAATAGAATGTCGGAGTTTGGTGAGGTAAGGTGTGGAGTCCCACAGGGATCATTATTAGCGCCGCACTTATACAATATTTTTATGAGCGATTTTCCACACACTAGTTCAGATTCGATTGGGTTATTATATGCAGGTGACAGTCTTTTATATGCGCACGATGAGTCCCCGAATATTGCGTTGATGAAAGTTGCGGATCACCTTGTCACTGTCAGGGAGTTCTATGATTATTGGGGTATAACGATCAACGCGTCCAAGAGTGAGGCTATTTGCATTCGAAACGCCTCAGGCAAGTGAGGCGAGGAAGTCCCTTTCAGGAATGACATGAAATATTTAGGCATTCACTTCAATAAACTTTTGAAATTTAATAGACATGCTAGGTCTGTTCTCCAGAAGGGCTATAGGATTATGGGATCGTTTTCGAAAATTATGTGGAATAGGAGTTTACCGGTAGAGACGAAACTATTACTGTACAAGACTAGTATACGCCCGATCATTTTATATGGGTTCCCACTATGGTTTAATGTATCCCCGACAGTTATAAAGGAATTTGAGATATTTGAGAGAAAGATATTAAGATATTGTATTGGTAAAAATTTTGAGTCGTTCTCCAAGCGATATTCGAATAAGTATATATATAAGGAGTCAGATGTTACTCCTATTGGTCTATATATTTGTGACATAATTAATAAATTTATTACAAGGATTTCCCTTCACGAGAATTCCATTATAACTGATATTTACAATGCCCAGAAGGACATTAGCTGGTCAGATGTTTGCTATTTATCTCCGATTGGATTTTTGAATGAAAGTCGGGCAGATTATGATACATCAGTTTCCTTTCGTCCCGAGTTCTACAAAAAAGTGGTTCCGGGTGCACATAGAGGATAGCATTTTTATGATTGGAATATTGTTAAGGCTCTTGGAACAGCATTTGTTTAAATCTCTTATTTTTTCTACTTATTTTTTGTTTTTTTTTTTTGTTTTCCCTATCCTCTCCTTTTTTGTAATCAACCCCTCCCCTTCACCCCCTAATTTTAGGCTAGTTGTAAGTTTACTTTTAAGCTAAATTCTAGGATATTTCACTCCTAAGACCACTTTAGCCTCGGGAGCAAGGGCGAACACACTTATCAGAGCTACATACAAATTAAAAATATTTCTATACACAGAAAAGGCTTGGTGCCGTTAGCTGCACGTTATTGGTAATTTAGATAAGCAATTTCTTGTTCATAGATCTAGTATATGTCTGTCAATGTTTTTGAAAAAAGTGTCAATAAAATAAACTAAACTAAACTGCGTGTATGTTGAATTAACTAATACCAAAGGAGTTCACTTTCACAAAAGTGTTCACGGTTACGAATGCCACCAAAGTATAAAGTGCATATGCACAAATTAACACAATTAAATTCATATTTTATCGTTTATTTGTACATTAATATTTTTATTTAAACAAATCGCTCATCTTTTTTGTGTTTTCTGTTTTTTACAACTGAAACAATAAAGGAGGACCAATTGCTTTTTCCCCATTTTATGTATATTTTAAATTTTTTCGAATTGCCCATCAAACACGTCCAATGTTAGACTGTGATAACAGTAACATTTCATAAAAATAGAACACCCAAAGTTTGATGTTTTACCATCGCTGAAATTAATAATTAATTATTCATAATTTGTGTACCTCACAATCATAAATTGCCGATTTTGTTATGGCTATCTTCTTACGTCCGACTTCAACACAATTCTCTTCCCTAAAAGATGGTTCATCTTTCGAATAGAAATCTTTGCTTTGTTGAAATAAAAAATTGTTACAAAAAAAAACAATAATTATAGTCCTCATAAAGAAAAAGGTGTGAGATACGAATTCTATCCACAATTATCTAGCTCAGTCAGCAAGCATGCTTATAAATCGTAGTGCTGAAAGTTACTTAGCATGCTTTGCTTTAAGTTTGTTTTTGCTATTCATTCGCTTACGAAGAAACGGGAGATAAACGCTCTTTTTAATCAGAGCCAATATTAATTTTGTTGATAAAATAATGATAACGATGATCCCCGTAGGTGGTTTATAGTATCACTAGCCGTAACCCGGTGCGCTTCGCTATCACCTCACATGCTTTTAGAGAAATAAATGGAAGTGAAATATTCGGCGATTATTTGGGTACTGAGAAATCGAATCTTGAATAATCATACTATCTGATTTGGAGGCTTTCCAGCACACCTTTCTTAAAATCAAGATTTTTTTATTTTGAGCAGTTTTATTCGGCGTATTAATTTGTCGTTTATAGTTCAAAGCTATTTTTTTTTAGCTTAAAAGATTCTTTACCTCTTATAGTGTATATTCCAAACCGATGTTCCGTGTATACTCAATATCAAATTATTCGCCAACAGTAGCTTACTTTGTAAATTTTAAGACGTTCTCCTTAATTATGTTCATTACATTGCTTTAAAAAAGAGGCACCGCCCACTTTTTAAAAGAGCTTGTTTCTTTACACACTACTAGCAGATATTCCAAGTCTATTGTTCTCATAAAGTATTTAGGTTAGAAACAACCGATTTAGTATAAATTCTCTAAAGTATAAAGAAAAATGTGCGGAGGAAATGAGGGCGGTGCTACGCCCCGTTTTAAACTCGTACACATATATTATAGTAATTTATGACACAGTAGCTGAGTTCAAGTTGCTAAATTTCAAGACGATCTGCATAGAATTAAGCTCATTAGATTGATTTTAAAACAGGGGCTTGGCACCGTCCACTTTTTCCTCGGACGTATTTATTGCACGCTGATAGTATATATAAATAAGTATAACGAATTTGATGTTTCAAACTTTTGTAGTTTATTTAAGATTTTGATATGAGAGCACTGCCACGCTTTCCTTCCGTTTATAGCATGTGACAAACTCCTGGTCCACAGTAGCTTACTGTGTAAATTTCAAGACGTTCAAGTTCATTATATTGCTTTTAAAAAAGGGGGCGTGGCACAACCCAAAGGCCTGTTTTAAGTTTTTGGATATGTGGGCCCTCTTGGAAAATCGTATGCGTTTATAACATGTGACAAACTCGAGGCCAAAAGTAGCAAACTGTCAAAATTTGAAGACGATTGGCCTATAATTTTAGGCGCTACAACGCTTTTAAAAAAAGTTGCGTAGCACCGCCAGCTTCTATACTAAACCTCATGTTCGTAGCTCGTATAGTTTTTGAGTTATGATAATAGTAACATTTTACCACGATCATACAGCTATACGATATATATTTCTGGTCTAGGCCTGGAGTCCAGTATCTCGGAGTCGGACAATTTTTGCAAAACTTTACGGCACTGTGATACATTTGTGCATGGACCGATATAAAAGCGATTTAATATGTTGCCTTCATAGCGGCAGGGCTTCATGTTGGGAAGGACTGTTTATGGGGGACTGAAGAAAATCTGTGACCGCTTTTGTTTATTTAACCAGGCGGAGTGTTGGTCATTTATATAAGGTACCATACAAAAGTTCGAGCAGGATCGGAATTGCATTGTAGCTTTAATATCGCTAGGACCTGTACTCAGGAGGGACCGATGTATGGGGGCTATTTGAAAACATGGGCCGTTAGCATATACTTTAGTTTCACCAGGATTATTAAATTAATAATTAAATAAATAAAACTGCCATGCTGAATTTGATAATAAACGGATTTATAACGTGGCTTCTAGAGCGGCAGCACCTCAACAAAAGGAAGTTTTATATGTGGTATAGTGGACGCTCATTATTTTCTACACAATTTTAATCGGCATAAAATGTATTACTAAGTGTTGCCTGGCGCCATCTGACATTTCCATTGGAGAGTTTGACATTTGTTTAGCATAAACATACTCAGAACGTTTTGACGTTCGACCACCATTTGTATTGTTTACAGTAACTTGAAAAAATCAATTTGGCAAAGAAATGGAATTACCACGTAAACATTTTCGTGCCATCATTTTTCACAACTTTCGACGTGGATTATCACGACAAGAGTGCATCGATGAACTTAAATCGTTGTAGGGCGATGAAGACCATCCTTAGAGTGTGGCCAACGCTCGCTCAAAGACGAAGGTCGTCCAAAAACAGCCGTTGTACCAGAGAACATTGATGCCGTGCGTGAACTGATAACGCAAGATCGTCATATGAAATACAGTGAGATAGAGGCATCCTTGGGCATTTCTTCCACCAGCATACATTCGATATTGCATGAAAACCTGGCCGTAAAAAGGTTTCTTCTCGTTGGATCCCGCACAATTTGACAATCGCTCAAAAAAAGGCTCGTGTCGATTGGTGCAAAGAAATTTTGAAAAACTACGATCGCGGTGCTTCAAAAGACGTTTATAAGATCGTCACAGGTGACGAATCATGTATCTCTGCGTATGAGCCCAAAACAAAACAGAAAATGACCGTGTGGGTCTTCGAAGACGAGCCAAATCCAACGAAAGTTGTTCGTGGAATAAGTACTTCGAAGCAAATGGTCGCCAGTTTCTTCGGCAAAACTGGTCATGTGGCGCTTGAGCATCGTAGGAGGTCAATTCTGAGTGGTACACCACAATTGGTTTTCCTGAAGAATTCGAAGAAATTTGAAAAACGAACAAAAGAACACAAATCATTGTGCACCATGACAATGCGAGCTCTCACACATCGGCTCAAATCAGCGCCTTTTTGACCGGCCAAAACGTCGAATTTGCGGGTCATCCGCCGTACAGCCCTGACTTGGCACCTAATGCCTTCTTTTTATTCCAGCACATGAAGAAAAAACGCAAGGTCAGCGATTTTTGTCGCCAGAAGATGCTGCGTTAAAAAAATATTTTTTGGAGGTGTCTCAATCGGAGTGGAAAAAGTGCTTCGACAATTGGTTTAAGCGCATGCAAAAGTGTATAAATCATGGTGGAGAATACTTTGAAAAAAAACCATTTTTGATGATAAATATTCGCATTTTCATTATTAGGCCAGAAATATATAAAGCATCCCTCGTATGCTATGGAAATTTCTGGAAGATCACTTCAGTACTTCGGGCTCCTATAAACAACAACCATAAATTCAGTTTTATTTGTTATACCTTCCATCGTAGGATAAAATGTCTATTCACTTCGTCATTCCGTTTACAACATCTGAAAATATTGATCTGCGATCCTTTGATTCGTCCAACGATCTAGTTGTTTCCGACTGTCTGTATGTGCGAGATAAACTATAGGTCGCAATATTGAGGCTGAAACTTGCAGATGTATGTGTTGATATCTTGGATAGCGTTGGTATGAAAAAGGGGCAGATCGGTTGAGAGATAGACATTGAACCCCACAATGACTAAGTCAACCTCGGAAAACCCACTATACCGTGAAGTCATTCTAGTGGTTAGTTTTTGAATCATATGTTTGTTTTGACAGTGACAGCTCTTTCGCAGTCGAAATCGTGACGGAATTTCGGTATCATATAGTGGAACCCCTGTATAGAATATATATTATCTATCGTCTCAAAATTCTATGAAGATCTAGACATGTTAGTCCGTCTGATCGTCAAAGCACGATAGCGGTAAAAGGAATTTATCAAAAACTTTTTGGAGACTTTTTTGGATTGTAAATGGCAAACAATTTCCCTTCAAGAGACTAAATTGTTTCGAAACAATAACATTTTTTTTTGAATTTGCTTAACAAATCATAAGTTTAATTTTAAAATTGGGCCTGATAGTTGCGACGCACTAAAAACCTCAAAAATAGCATTGTTGCAGAACGATTTGGCTAATAGGCCTTAAAAGAAGCCCGCGGGGTCAACACGAGGGATCAATAGTCAATTTGAAAATATGGATACTCAATTGGTTGGGACGATTTGTAAGGACTAAAATTTATCGATATTGTGCCATCGATTTTTCGATAGCTTTTGGCAAGAGGAAAAAAATTATATTATGACATATAAAAAAAAATCATTTTCGAGGCTCCAAAATTTAAATTGTTTGACTCTTTCTGAACTTTTATTTGTAAGGTTTATTTAGTAGGTGATAATTTTTTTTTTAAATATTACCTTTCCACAGTGACATACAATACATACAAGTGTACATTGCCACTTTCAATACAATATAACATATTAGAGCGTGAGAATTGAAATACGACTGAGAGAATCGTAGAGGATAAAAAAATATAAATTTGGACGCCTCGAAAATATTTTTTTTTTTTTTACCCTCATGCCAAAAGCTATAGAAAAATAGATGGCAAAATATTAAGTGCTAAATCGACCCACCCTAGTACTCAACTATAAGAAAATTTTACTACGACTTTCAAATATAGATTCCTCTTGAAGTTTTAGCTAAGTTCGAGGTTGGCTCATGGACTGAAGGGTCCAAAAACAAGGCACCGGTAAATGTGATCATAAGGGCACAGATGACTTTATTCCGAAGATTTGACTGAGATATAGTCGAAATCATGGCCACAAGGGGCCCACAAAACGGGCCACTTTTAATACCCTCTGTCATAGAAGGGGGTTGAGGATTGAAATACTACTCGAAGACCCCATAAAGTATGAACTAGCCATATCCGGCTGAATGTCTGTGTAAAGCTAAGAGAGATTTTAAGGCTGAGATTTTGCACAAACATGTGTTGATGGACTTAATCGTTTGTTATTGAAAATGGACGAATGGTACATAACAATTTTCCATTCACAAGGACTGGATTGGCTCAACCTCTGGACAAATAAACAACCCTGTAATTAAAAACACAATATCTAATAAACTACTGGAAATATGACAATGATAATTGGAACTTGTGGTGTTGTCATGTAACGAAACACTTCCTGGTGGAAAAGAAGGCGGAGTCACGTCCCTTTTAAAAATCGCATACATGGTCGAAGTAATGGGCCAATCGCTTAAAACCTAGAACTATTTTATTATAGGCTATGTTGTGCTAAAATTCAACAAAAGGGTGGGGCTACGCCCAGTCAACCCTAAATAAATAATAATACCGATGCAAATATACTTAGCAGGGACATAAATACTGTTCCAACATTGAACACACCCATTTCAATAGTAGAACTGAACATACCCCGTTAATGTCATATGGGTTTTGAAAGCTAACCTCAATAGCGTTAGTCTGTAACGGGATTTTAAAATTGTTTCAACCTTCATCATGGAGTGGTCAGATAATGAGAACCGATTCGCTGTAATAGCGCTTTTCAAGTGTGAAATGAAAAAAATCGATATTTTCAAAAGCCTCCGGCAACTAGGGATTAGCCGCATGTTCGTCTACCGATGCATAAAACTGTTTGAGGAGACTGGAGATGTAAAAGACCACCACCGGTTGGGCCGCCCACGCTCTGTTTGAACACGGCATGTCATCAAAGCCGTTAAATCAAGAATTCACAGAAATCCGCTCCGAAAACAGAAAAACATGGCCCGTGAGATGAATCACGCAAAAGTTCATGACTCGAATCATTAAAAAAGACTTGGGACTTGGGGCTTTCAAACGACGTACCGGACATTTATTGACTGCTGCTTTAAAAAAATAGGCTTGAAAAATGCAAACGTCTTTTGGTGAAGCACGCTGATAACTTGCACAGAAAAATTTTGTTCACCGATGAAAAAATTTTTACCGTTCAGAAAAAATTTAACAAGCAAAACGATAGAGTAGAGTATGCGCGGTCATCTAAGGAAGCATCTGAACTGATTCCCTCTGAAGAATGGCCCTCAGGCAGTCCAGATTTGAACCCATTGGATTACAGATTGTGGACGGTTTTAGAGGACAAGGTTTGACTCAAATGATAACCCAACATTGGATCTCTTAAGACTGCTTTGGTTCGAGCTGTGGCTAATTTTCCAATGGACGAGGTTCGTGCAGCTATTGACGATTAACCAGTGAGACTTAAGGCGTGTGTAAAGGCAAAAGAAGGACATTTCGAATAAGTAGATTAGTTATTAAAAAAATTTGGTCCAAAAACATTCAGTACTTTTTATTTTACAGCATAAAACGTGTGTAACAGTATTTATGTCCCTACTGAGTAGAAGTCCGGCTTCCCGGCGGACATCCTGTTTTGCAGCCATTTTGTTAAATATTAGTCTTGGCAGTTAATATTTAGCAGTCGTGAAGTAGAGACGTGGCATATTTTTAAACAGTTTATCAAAATTACTCATCGATTACCGCGACGATGTGAAAGTTACGTGAAATTTTTGGGAGAAACAACGTGCTACGAAAACGCACTATTATCCTGTAGTGAATGATTTCGAGAAAAAAGGGTCTGTAGCTGATAGACCGAAGTATTGGCCACAACGCACTGCAAGATCGGCTAAAAACATTACTGTTGCTCAAGAAAGTGTACAAAACAGTGCATCAACCTCAATTCGACGCCGTGCTCAGAAGCTTGGCCTTCAAAGAACAACATTGGCCACAATTTTGCACTAGGATTTTTTTGTTTCCATTTAAGATTCAGTTAACACAAGAGCTTCTTCCACAAGACCATTTACGCCGCCGTACGTATGCCAATAGGATGCCCATAACAACCCCGATATTCAGGAAAAATCATATTTAGTGACGAGGCACATTTTCATTTGAATGGACATGTAAATAAACAGAATATTCGATTCTGGGCAATGGAAAACACTCAGGTTATTCATCAATCACCTTTGCATCCATTAAAAGTGACAGACTGGTTTGAAATTTGGTCTGGAGGAATCATTGGACCATACTTTTATGAAAATAAAAATGGCGTCACGGTAACTGTCAAAGGGGAGCGATATCGTGATATGATTAAAAACTTTTTAACGCCAGAACTGCATGCTTAACATGTGGTATTAATCAAGCCCAAGACGGTGCTACATCGCATACAGCCAATGGAATTACTGCAGGACCTCTTTCCACAACAAGTTATTTCAAGAAATGGTGATGTTGATTGGCCTTCAAGGTCGCCTGATTTGACTGCTCCGGGCTTCTTTTTGTGGAGATATCTGAAAAGCAAGGCTAATGCAAACAAAATAGAAACACTTGAGCCACTCAAACAAAATATTCGTGACGAAATTAAGGAAATACCGCGTAAAAAGGTGAGAATGCAATGAAAAATGTGCTCAAAAGGGCTCGCATTTGTGAGGCTAACAGCGGTAGACATTTATCTGATATTGTATTCCATACATAATTGCCGACATTAAATAAAACATTTACGCTTATCAATATAAGATCCATTCTCTTTCATTTAATCAAAAATTATAAACAAACAAAGTAGTATACCTTTCCGACACCCTGTAGTATACCTTCCCGGCGGACACCCTGTACCGGTGTTGTATGCGATGTGGCATCGTCTTGCCAGCTGAACATCATTTTCTCAGTGAACCGGAATCCATGGTAGAAGCAATAAAAGCTTCGGCCTGGCCGAACTTAATTTGTCCACTTGTTTACCTTCAATTGCAGATTGAGGTTTGTCCTGGTCCAATAAACATAGATCTTCCATAAATTATTGTTTATTAAAATGCAGATCCAAGAGGTCTTGAGCGGGTTAATCCCTGTTCAATGTGTAACAGTAAAAGAACAAAATAAACAAACGAGCTTAACACGTTGTAAAAGAAAGTCTATAGATGTCCAAAAGTGGAGTCTTTGTAGAGCTGGTAAGGGTGAATTGTAATTTCGTTGCAATTGTTCAAAGCAAACTTAAAAAGTGAGCTTTACAACAGAAGTTCTCATACTATTGGTGAAAACCTGGTCTTAAAAAGTTCAGTTTGCCTTTAAACAATTGCTGCGAAGCTTTTTGAGGAAGGTTGTCACGGACCCGAAATCGCGATAAAAGCATTGTACAGCGACAAAAATCAACGTTTCTTTGCCATTTTGTAAAAATCTTGTTTTCTATTAAAATGTAGATGCAAGAGGTCTGGAGCCGGTTAATCCTGATCAAAAATACTCAACTATTAAACTAATATAATCCCATTACACTTGAGCTACATTTAGCTCCTGTTTGCTAGAATTTAAATTCTTTGTGTATCCTTCCAAATACTTGGCGCATCCTTGGCATAGTTTTGCATTTTTAAATAAAGTTTGAATATCGCCGCGTTTACCGATATGCAATAATTCACTGTCAATTGTTTTAGAATTGTGTATGTGTACTTGTATATCTTAATTTAAGAATAATTTTGTTTATCTTTTTGTTGTTTTTTTGCTTAAATATTCCAAAAAAAAATTTAAACTCATGGCGTTCATTTTCACGGCGTGTTTTCTTTTGAAGTCTCATAGCTTGGAATATCTGACCAAATTGTTTATCTCAAAAATGAATTATGTCATGTTGAAAAAATGCTTTCATTTCGGGGTATTTTTAAACAAATGGTTTGTTTTTCATTTTCCATTTCTCAGCATCGTTTGCAGTTCATGAACGAGAAATCGCAGAAAAGTCCAATTTTCGAATGTAATAAATTTGAAGTGCTCGCATTGAAAGCAATACTTTGCGTATCTTGGAAATGTTTACAAAAACAAACGACGATGAAATTTTTTATAAATATTAACAGTTATTGTATATATTTATGTGGCTTTTGCTGGTTATTAATTAATATTTATAAATATCCATTTGTGTTAGTAATGATTAATTCAGTAAATTAAATTGTATTAGAAAAAGTAAAAAATAGTTGTTGTTTTATATTTTGTTTTTTTTTTTTTTACAAATATTGTTGTTGTTGTTGTTTTTTTCAAGTTTTGTTTTCAATTATTACTATATAAACTTTAGTAAAAATTCTTCTTGCGTTTGAAGAAAATTAAAGTTTAGTTTTCTTAATTGGTTTTCTTGTCATTTTTCATTTTGCCCTCTTATCACTGGGTGGCACGGGGTTTCCTACGCTTGCAGGAGGTAGGTAGGTGGTGGTCGTGGTAGTAGTAGTAGTAGTAGAAGTGGTAGTGTTTGGTTGTGGTAGTAGTAGTACTTAGGATACTTTTAACAGGTTTTATGTTCAAACTGCTGCAAGAAGATTAAGGAGAGATTTTCAGTTAGAAATAAAATCAAAATCGACATATTTTTATGGAGTGCGTGGAGAATGTATGCGGAAGAAAAGAATGTGCCAAATGCGATAAGAACGAAAGATAACGATCGAAACAGAAACATGTCGATACAGTAGGTGAGAGACATATGAGAGCGATAGGGTTATGAAGACAAAGTGAACATGCAAGATTATGTGATTATTGTGATAAATTAGACATTAAATAGACATTAACTGACAAACGGTAAGAATTGAGTTGAAGATTTACAACCGATATATAAACTTCACTAAGAACACGATATCTCACCCAATAGAGGGTGATACACAATGATTTAAAATTTAATGTTATTCATAGATCAGCGCCAGCTTAATCAGAAATACAGGGTGGGCCAAAAGTTACAAATTTAATACCTTTTTCGTTAATATATTTTTTTCAGATTATATAAATAACACTTAGAGAATAAATAATGGAGAGATTTACAACTGAACAAAGAACCAGAGTAATATAATTTTATTATTTAAATCAGCAATCCTTTATTTTAACGCAAACGCATGAGTGATGAAACCCATTTTCATTTGAATGGCTTTGTTAATAAGCAAAACTTTAGGTTCGGGGGTTCAGAAAATTGCTCCCCATTAGGTGTACAGTATTGTGTGGGTCACATCTGCAAATATCATTGGGCCTTACTTCTTCGAGAATGAAGATGGAAGTGCTGCAACCGTAAATGAAGAGTGGTATCGGTTTATGATAGAAAATTTACGTCCAGACCTGAGATGAGGTATCAGCAGGTCGGAGCCACCGCCCACACTGCCCGAGACACAATGGCACTTTTAAGTCACATTTTTAGAAAGCGAATAATTTCCAGAAATTCGGAAATTATTTGGCCAGCGCGATCGCCAGATTTGTCAGCACCCGAGTATATGTGAACAAGCCCCAGACAATCCTTCAACTCAAAGCCTACATTATTGCAGAAATTCGAATTATACAGCCACAAATTTTGAAAGATGTTATGAATAATGCTTTAACACGAGCCCATCATTGCGAAGCTGGAAACGGGCTGGAGTGTAAAAAAAATTTCCATTTTGTACTTTATATTAATCTAAGAAAAAAAAATTAATAAACGAAAAAGTTATTAAAGTATTTAACCACATGGTAACTTTTGGCCCACCCTGTTGTTCACTTTACAAATCGTTCGTTTAAGGTTTCGATGTATTGTTTGGACATATGTATGTCGCACCCTACCTACAACCGTATTCCCCTATACTACCCTTAATACAAAATCTATGGTGAAGTGTAAAGCTTCGACCCATCCAAAATGAAATACGTTTTCATTGCTAAGAGTAACTACCAAATCTTTTCACTTTTAATAAAACTATGCAACAAAATTACTGACATTGTCTAGGGGGAAAATGATTCCTTTGGACATTAAAAGACTTAGATGAGAAAAGTCAAGTCCCCAAAAGGTCAGATTTCTGGTAAGTCTTTCTTAATTTATTATTGGTCCGTGTCCTTTTAGTGTTTTTTTAAAGAGATGTTTTAAATGTAACGGGTGTCCAAAATTGAGGTATCATTTTAATATTTCTGCCTTTTTTTCTACTTGTAATTTTTATTCTAAATTTTTAATTTCAGATTCCAAATACATCTCGGTTTGTATATTCTAAATTTTTAATTTCAGATTCTAAATACATTCCGGTTAGTTAATATGGAACGTTACACGAAGAATCAACCTGTTTTTAATCCGTTTCTTGGGCCATCGAAAAACAAGAAAAAAATTAGACTTTTTAACAAAATAATGTTTACCGACAAAGCTTATTTCTAGATCAATGGCTACTTTAACAAGCAGAATTGACGCATTTCGGGTGAAGAGAATCCAAGAGGTACTCTAGATCAACTATTACATCCACAAAAAGTTACAGTTTGGTGTGGTTTCTAGATCGGAGGAATCATCGGACCATATTTCTTTGAAAAAGTATTTCAAAAAGTAATAACAACAACAAATCAAAAACAACTCAAAAAAACGGAAATGGTCAATGGAAATGCCTACAAGAAGATAACCCGAAGCTTTTTGTGGCGGAAAATCGTAGTTTAGACGCAGAGAATATGTGGTTTCTACAGGATGGTGCCGCTTGTCACGCAGCAAGAGAAACAACTGATCGTTTGGAAGAAAAGTTCGAAAATCACATTATTCCTCGTAGAGGAGGAATAAATTGGCCACCAAGATCGTGCGATTTCACACTTTTTTGTGGGGTTTTTTGAAATCGAAATTGACAGCAATAATCCCAATTCAAGAGCTTAAAATCAACATTATCGAGCATTATTGAAAAACGTGATTGATAACTTTTGTAAAAGGTTGGGAGCCTGGGGATCAATTGACTGACATAATTTTTCATTGTTAACCTGAACCTATTTGTAATTACTAGAAATAAAAATGTTTTTAATATTTAAAAAAAGTATTTTTTTTTATTTAAATTAAAATGATGCTTTTGGACACCCTTTAGATAAAAATGGAAGTCCAAAATAAAAGCAGGACATACGAGTAGTGAGTTGAAACAAGTCATTTCTATTATGTTTTAATTTTTATTTTACAGTTTTAACGTCAGTTTGATGTCTTCTTAGCGAAAAATTTATAATTTTGTGTGATTTCCTTAAGTAAATTAAACAAATAGGTTACATAAAAGATTGTGCCCATCATCTTTCCGAATCACCAACTATAACTTGCACAAAATAATCAATTTTTCCTATCTGCTTAAGCCTTGTAAAATAATAGATGGTTCTCATCTATTTAGGGTTCTCTAGAGTGTTTTAAAATGCCAATAGAAATTGATAATGAAAAAAATAAAACAAAAAATTAAGTTTATATCAAAGAACTATTGCTTTTCGGAAGATAAATAGATGGAATTAAAAAAGTATTTCGGGCTAATGGACGAATATGAGCCCCAATTGATCACGAAGTCGTCTATAAGTTGCGCGATTCGAAGAATGATTTTGAAAGTAAATTTGGAATATACCGATCAAAACGTTCATCTTTCTGCTTTAAAAATGGGTCATGACAAAAAATTTAATTTTTGATAATTAATATTAAATTCTGAACCACCGTGCGACGTTCCACTGACCAAAGGA
Organism: Hydrotaea diabolus; assembly: GCA_963513945.1. Classification (NCBI taxonomy): domain Eukaryota; kingdom Metazoa; phylum Arthropoda; class Insecta; order Diptera; family Muscidae; genus Hydrotaea; species Hydrotaea diabolus. The sequence continues at coordinate 130,942,952 of OY740719.1, forward strand.
ACAATGTCCGTGGCGTCTAGATCCCGCATGTCCTCATATCCTAGTCGTTTGTACAAGACATGTAGACACTCCTCGACTGGGTTAGTAATCAGTATTTTATGCTGTGTTAGCAAGATCGTATTTAATACAAGTATGTGGATTTCAGAGCAACAGGTCCTCGTGAATAAAAGGAATTGTCTACAAATCGCAGAAAAATGGTAGAAATGTCTACGTAAATTTCTCAAAACGACTATAAAAATATGACTAGGAAAAAAATTGCGGGGATATTTTATTCGTCACAGGATTCTAGAGCTTCTAGAGGGTGGTCCAACCATAATACTCGATGTTAATTGTGAGTCAAACTTTTACGTCGTAAGTTTTTTCACCAACCTAATTTGATATTTCTATGTTTCAGTGTTTGACAAATTTAAGCATGGAGAGATACACAATTAAGCAGCGCGTTAAGATTGTTGAAGCCTTTTACAAAAATTGGCGTTCAAATCAAAATCGTTTTGTGCAAATTGTTATGTTTTTGGTCAGCTTAATCGACCAATGGTTGGTTGTACATTTGGTTGTGTATTTTGACTTTACAAAGAAAATGATCTTCAACGACGAGACACACTTTCTCCTCAGTGGATTTGTTAACAAGCAGATTTGCCGTATTTCGGAAAGTAAGAAGTCAAGTGTGATTGTTGAAAAGCATATGCATCCTCAAAGGGTGACTGTTTCGTGCGGTTTATGGGATGCCGGCGTCATCGGGCAGTACTTAATTGTGAAAATTAGTTCGGCCAAGCAGTTACGGTGAATGGTGTTCGCTATCTCTAGATGATAACGGACTTTTTGTGGCCAAAAGTTGAGGATACGGACCTGGAGGATATGTGGTTCTGACAGGATGGTGCACACAGCAGAAATTCAATGGCCGTGTTATCTTACGTCGTGGCGATGTAAATTGGCCGCCACTATCATGTGATTTGACAACGTTTGACTTCTTTCTTTGGTGATTTTTAAAGGAAAAAAAGTACGTCAATTGTGCAAGAATAATTTAAGAGCTAAAGGATGAGATAATTCGGCACATTAACGACTTTATGACTCCATAACGAAACTCCATTATAACTCAGAGTCATTAGAAATATGGACCATCGGATAGAGGTATGTCGCCGAAGCCGGTGCGAGCAGTTGGTCTATATATAAATCATTCTATCATAATAAAAAATATTAAGATAATCCTTTGAAAACTTTTTATTTTATTTATAATAAATATCGTGCGTTTTAGTTGGACCACCTTTTATTTTAACAAAATTGGCTCTTCCCTTGCCCAAAATGCTGCAATGACCGCAGTTTTGTCTTGACTGCGACCTATGGACAGAGGAACATTTCTCAATTCCGAAACAGATTATTATACCGAGTTAAACGGTATAATAAAAATCGTATCTGTACTATAGTGAGGTGCTGGGTATACAAATCCCACTTTGACATAAAACATCAATTCGACTTGAAGGGAGCTACCACAAACAATTCTCCTCAGCTCATTTCGTTAAATTATGATTGTCGTTGCTGCAATACTAACTATCGAATAGTTCAAAGATTAACATTCCGCAAAGATTTATACCCACTGTGAAATCTTGTCGATCTTTGTATGACTTAATTTACATTTGTTTTGAACAGACAAATACGCCTCTCTTCCTAAATTCGTGTACGGATAAAAGTGTTACAAGGTCATTTAATGTTGTTAAATTCGTCTCCATGTAATATATAAATATTTAGTGTATATACATATATGTGTCTATATACATACAAATAGTTTATATATGTACAATTTGTAGTTTACACTGAAATGTCTAAAGATACAATATTGAAAGCACCCATAACGAATTTCTTGTTGGCGGTGGATGAATGTTGAATTTGTACAATGCCCTCCCTCCCACGCTGCCCCATTAAAGATAAGCATGTTTTGTAAACAAAAAATTTTCCAAATCGGAAAACTCATTACATGCCATGGACCCCCCCAGGGCGTTTTCAAATTTAACAAGAAATTATTATGGCTACTGGTAAGTTGGCAAAGAAGCAACGAGTCGTACGTTTTTAAACAAAAGCAAAAAGTAAACAATCAAAGATGCTCCTCGACGCGATCAACACGATTTGAAACCGAAAACGATGCATACGCCAGTCCAAACTTTGTTGGGCGGGGGGTCTTCTTTTCACCGCACGCACACTCACACACACGAACACACTCAACTCACAGAAATCATACGCAGACGCTGTGGAAAACTGCAGCACAGCGAAGTAAATGATGCCACCTCAAAGCATGATGCCATTAAGGAAACCTCATCCAACCGAGACCAATTTCATGTTTTCTTGCGTTTATCTTCTCCGTCTCCTTACACTACGCTCGTTGTTGCTGTTTTGTTTGTGTGGATGGCATGAGCATTCTTACGGATTGAGTTTCCAAACCGACGACGGCGAATGACGACGAAAAAAATTGAAAGTGGTGTCAAATTACTCGACCGCACTCGGAGTGAGTGATCATCGCATGCAGCAGCAACAACAAAAGCATTCCTTTGCAACATGACTAAATGTGGCCCTAAATGAGCGATTTTCCAAAGTACGAGTTGCTGCAAGCGCAAACATCGCAAGATGTGCTGTTCAACCGTACAACACATGTGTGTGGCTGCAACACAGTGGCGGCTAGCTGAGGTTAAGGAGGGGCCTTTAGGTACATGGCGATCAGCTGTGGATACGACACTTGGAATTAAAATGTCTTGTTTGGGAAAAACTAACTGGAGGTCCTAACTAATTGGAGGTCCAAACCAGAAATTTAAAAAAAAGTGAGTGCCATACAGAAAGACGTTTCCTAAATAGAACAAGTAAAAACGGCGTTAAATTCGGTCAGACCAAACCTTATATACCATCCACCGGCCTTATAATACTAAGATCACAAAAAATGGTCACATTGCAAGCGTTTCTAATCTAAATCAAATTCAAAATTACTCTAAAGGGTGGGCTATTGAAAATTTAAAATTTGAATCGTCTGTAAAAGAAAAGTACTGATAATTTTTTCAAATTTCAAAGGTTGAACAGTGTCATTTCATAATGGAACACCATCTGATGAGTTTTTCGCTTCGCCTAATGGGCTGAATATTGTTTGGCAGGATATAAAGAATTTTACCGAAAAACCGTGCTATAGATAAAGCTCAATTCCGGGATGAAATTAGCTATGTCAATAAGCAAAATTGCCTCATATGGGGTTCAGAGAACCCACACGTGACTATTGAGAAGATAATTTATTCACAGCGAGGGCAGGCGGCATCATTGGGCCATTTTTTTCTCGAAAATTAGCAAGAATCCGCCGTTACCGTCAACGGTGAGCGTTACTGCGCCATGCTTAACAAATGTTTGTTTCCAAAAATTCAGCAGAACGTTGATGAAACCAAATGTCCTCCATGGTTTCAACAAGACGGGGCCACATGTCACACAGCCAACGCAAACATCGATTACTTCTAGGTACTGTTTTTGAAAATCGAATAATCAGCCGAAATTGTGATGCTAATTGGCCGCTTCGCAGCTGTGATTTTAGCCCTTTGGATTATTTTCTATGAGGAACCATTAAGAATATATGTTACGCAAAGCATCCAGAGACCATTGAAGTGTTGAAACATCAAATCGAAGTTGCCATTGAAGAAATTCGAACGGAAACTATCGGAAATGTACTAAGCAATTTGGTTAACCGGATGAAGTACTACCGACTCAGTTGTCGTAGTGATATGCATGATATTTTGTTCCATTATTAAACGACAAAGTTCAACTTTTCCATTCAAATCAGAAATTTAAAAAAAATTACCTGTACTTTTTTTTACAGACGATTCTAAATTTGAATGAAAATGTTAAATCGCTCACCCTGTATAATAAAATTTCCTTTTTATTTACGATTACTTTTCGCATAGGAATCGATATGACCAATGTTTGGCATATCGCCAAGGATCGCGAATCTGTGCTTCATATTTAGTTTTATCTTAAAAAGATTAAAAATCTTTAGATTTTTAGAAAATTCCGTTTCATTCTAGTCCGCATAAATCACAGGAGTCGCTATAAATCACAGGATATCCGCATAAATCACAGGAGTCGCCAAGGATCTTGCACCCGTGCCATAAATTTAGTTTAATCTTAAAAAGATTCTGAAAAATCCCACTTCATCTAAGTCCGCATAAATCGCAAAATCTAATTTCTCCTCTGAATCATTAGTTTCGGGTGATCAATATGGAGGTATTTTTTTCAAAATAAAAAAATACTTAGTAGGGACATAAATAGTGTTACAACATAGAGCTGAACATTCCCCGTTAATGCCATATGGGTTTTGAAAGCTAACCTCAATAACATAAGTCTGTAACTGGATTCTAAAATTGATTCAACTTTCATCAAGGAGTGGTCAGATAATGAGAAACGTATCGCTGTAATAGCGATTTTCAAGTGTGAAATGAAAAAAAACGATATTTTCAAACCGCTTCGGCCACTAGGGATTAGCCGCATGTTCGTCTTCCGATGCATAAAACTGTTTTAGGAGACTGGAGATGTAAAAGACTGTCACAGGTCGGGCCGCCCACGCTCTGTTCGAACACCGCATGTCATCAAAGCCGTTAAATCAAGAATTCACAGAAATCCGCTACGAAAACAGAAAATCATGGCCCGTGAGATGAATATTACGCAAAAGTCCATGAGTCGAATCATTAAAAAAGACTTGCGACTTGGGGCTTTCAAACGCGTACCGGACATTTATTTACTGCAGCTTTAAAAAAAATAGGATTGAAAAATGCAAACGTCTTTCGGTGATGCACGCTGATAACTTGGACAGAAAAATGTTGTTCTCCGATGAAAAAATTTTTACCGTTCAGGAAAAATTTAACAAGCAAAATGATAAAGTGTATGCGCGGTCATCTAAGGAAGCATCTGAACTGATCCCAAGGGTGGAAAAGGGTCATCACCCAGCTTTAGTTATGGTTTGGTGGGGTGTCTCATACTATGGGGTCACTGACCTGAATTTCTGCGAACAAGCAGTCAAAACATCGGCCAAAGTTTAACAAAAAACCGTTTTGGAAGCTGTTCCCTGTTCCAAAACCAGCCAGGATTCTGCGCCGGCCCATAAGGCTAAAACACCCCAGCCCTGGCCTCGAAAAAATTTGCCAGCGTTCATTTCCTCTGAAGAATGGCCATCAGGCAGTCCAGATTTGGAAGCATTGTATTACAAATTGTGTACGGTTTTAGAGAACAAGGTTTGTCACAAAAGATACCCCAACATTGGCTCTCTTAAGACTGCTTTGGTTCGAGCTGTGGCCAATTTTCCAATGGATGAGGTTCGTGCAGCTATTGACGATTGGCCAGTGCGACTTAAGGCGTGTGTAAAGGCAAAAGGCGGACATTTCGAATAAGTAGATTCTTTTTGGATACAATATACATCAATAAATATTTTAAAAAATATTTGGTCCAAAATCATTTAGTACTTTTTATTTTGCAGCATAAAACGTGTGTAGCAGTTTATGTTTATGTTTATGTCCCTACTAAGTACAAAAATTCAAATCAAGTGTGGGAACTTTATTGTTCATTCGAAAGGAAATTTTATGGCATTTTTTTTTCTAAATATAATTTCCTTTAAATGTTGGCCCTAACTGCTCCTCGGGGTGTCCATTCTGAGGGTCAATTTTAGGATGACTCGCTCGATCATTTCGATCGGTATTGCGTTAATGACACGCGTCGTAATGAGTTCCAAACCCTGAATCATAGCTGGTTTGTCAGCATAGACTTTGGAATTTATGTAGCCCCAAGGAAAAAGGTCTAAGGGTGTGATATCACACGATCTAGGCGGCCAACTCACCGGTCCAAAACGTGATTTTAGCTGCTCTTTGAAATTAATAGAACCGTGGTTTTCTCATAGTATAACGGCACCTCTTGAACCTCTGCAGGTTGCTTTTCAGCCCAAATGCGGCAATATTGTTTATTGACTTTGCCGTTGAGCCAAAAAGAAGCCTCATCACTGAACAACATTTTGCTCGAAAACATCGGATCTTCTTCGAGCTTCTGAAGAGCCCAAACACTTAATCGTCCCAAACGATAAGCCCAAACACTAACTCGGCAACTGAAAAGAAAAACAAATAAAGTTTTACACAACTCACGTGTAACCTGTGTAAAAAACCCTATAGAAAAAAATACCTTTAGATGGATCACCCGTTATAAACGTAAATTCTTTTAACAGACAGATGGACATAGCTAGACCTTTTGAGATTTTAACTAAAAGGCCTTAACCAACCTGTCTCCACCGCTGAAATGTTTAAAAAAACAGATACGCAGAGCAAACACAGATACTTCACACGGATAGACGATAAGTTCAATTGCAAGTGTGTGTGTATGTGTTTGGGGTGTTGGGTGTATTCGTACATCTTTTGCAATGAAAACATCACCAACAACGACAACAATAACCATTTCAATCAGAAGAAGGAAAAAATCGAAAACAGATTCAGAAAAAAAACTGAAAAATAAAAAAGAAAAAGTTAAAGTTAAAGCCACAAGATGAGTGTCAGTAGGAATCGAAAACAGTCTGGAAAAAAGTTCAACCGCAAACGGTGCGTGTGGTTGAAAAATCCAATGATTTTGTATTTATCTTGAATGCGCCATATGCGAGGGTCGCAATGGAAGTTTGTGATGCAAGTTTTCTTCGGGTTTTTATTATGTTTTAAAGTAAAATTGGTATGGGCATATTTTAATGTGTAGTTGCCCAAAATTTTTCGCTCTACCCACGCACCCTACAGTCGACATATGTTTTTCTGTAACATATACACAAACTCGAACTCATGTGCTCTATTTTTGGTATATAAATACATGGGATGCAAGCATCCATATGATTTTTCTTTTCACATTTGAACGTATGTAGGCATGTGTACGTCTTGATGTATGGATGCTGCTGCAATTGTTCCTATACAGGCACAAATCGACATCCATATGTCGGGCGGTCGGATGGTCTGTTTGTCTGTCTATATCTTTGTACCGGCGTTTGGGCACATGTGTTGCGGTGTCTCGCCGGAGTATTTCCATATTCCACTGTCTGTCAGTCAGTCCGTCCGTCCGCCTGTCTGCCTGTATTGGTTAGTTTCCATAATTTTGCTCCCCGGCTGTGCTCTTATGACCACCACGGCACAGCGCAAGATTTCTTTAAAGGAGAAACGAATGTTATTTTTAGCCAAATATGTGTTAAACGGCTAAGTGAGTACGCGTAAATTACAAATTCCATAAGATTATGTGTGTTTCGAAATAAAAATCTTGAAAAGATTACAATTGAAAATGTTGCGAGTATTTCTTAATTGAAATATTTGCAGATAGGCGAATAGAGTTCAACGTTTTTTGATATATGTAAAATATGTATTTTCTTTTGTAAACCAAAATTGAAAACATAAATGGGTTGACCTTTTAAATGAATATGAATATGCGAGTAGACCACAAATAAACATTTGATTATAGGTCAATTCTCAGTGAAGTTGTACTCGTAGACACACTAGAAGGTAGGAAGAAAATATAAGCGCTTTTATAGTGACTTTTGGTCATATCTGAAATTTATTATTGGGAAAGTCCCTGAAACTGGCCATGATACACAGGAAATATTTTAATTTCAATTGTAATCTTTAGAAATTGCATTCACTCACAAAATAATCCATAAGATTTATTATAACTCAATAATGTTCTTTAATGTAAATTAAAAGGAAGTTATGCAATGTAGACTATTGGACGTTCTTTCCGAACAATTAAAAAAAAACAATTCTTAACCCAAGTAATTAAGGGTGGTCCAACCCAATGCACGATGTTAATTGTGAGTCACAGCTTAACCTCAAGTTGTTTGCCCAACAAAATTTTACATTCCTATGTTTCAGTGTTTGACAAATTTAACCATGGAAAGCTACACACTTGAGCAGCGCGTAAAGATTTTTAAAGTCATTTCGCGAAAATGGGCATTCAAATCGAAATGCATTTCTTGCACTTCGTTATTTGTGAAAAGGCACACTTTCACCTGAATGCATTAGTTAACAAGAAGGATTGCCACATTTGCGCAAATGAGAATCATCGAGTGATTGTTTAAAAGCCGATGCATCCACAAAGGGTGACTGTTTAGTGCGGTTTATGGCATGGCGATGGCATCGGAAAGTACTTCTACAAAAATGAGGTCGGCCAAGCAGTTACCATGAATGGTGTTCGCTATTGCGAGATGATAAGGGACTTTTGTGGCCAGATATTGAAGATATGGACCTAGACGATATATGGTTTAAACGGGATGGTGCCACTTGCCACACGGCCAGCGAAACAATGGTTTTCTGCGCGAGAAATTCAATGGCCGCGTTATCTCAAGTCGTGGCGATGTTAAATGGACGCCACGATCATGTGATTTGACACCGTTGGACTTCTTTCTTTGGGGATATTTAAAAGAAAAAAGTGTACGCCAATAAGCCAAAAGCAATTAAAAAAATAAAGTCACGTTAAAGACATTGAATCTAAATTTCAGAGTCATTGTCATCAAGTCATCTCCGAAGCAGTGGCAAGCATTTGGTCGATATTTTATTTTAAACATAATTGCCCTAGATCCATAATAGAAATAGTTCAGATAATTCTCTAAAAACTTATTGTTTTATTTACAATGTATACCGAGCGTTTTAGTTGGACCACCCTTTATATTGTTGTTCTAGTCAACATAATGACACTGGTGTACTGGTTTCATTACATGGGAATTACACTTGTACTTATGACACACTACTTGGCATGATACAGGAGACGCTTACTAGGAAATGCGTTCATTTTCGCAACAATTCTTTCCTGGTAATACATTTCTCAAATATTCTTTATTGTCAATGAGTTTTTATACCCTCCACCATACAATGGAGGGTATATTAGTTTTGTCATTCTGTCTGTAACACCTTGAAATAATCATCGGAGACCCAACAAAGTATATATATTCTTGATCCTCGTAAAATTCTAAGACGATCTAGCCATGTTGTCCGGCTGTCCGTCTGTTGAAAACAAGATAGATCCTGCATGAAAACAGCTAGGGAGCTGAAATTTGGCACAAACATGTGTAGTTAACCTAGCATGGTTGGTATTGAAAATGGGCTATATAGCTCTACGGGACGGGACGTTGGTGTTGGAGACCCTCAACCGACACTACCTCATAAAAATAAGTTTTTTATTTGGAAATATCCGTCCAGTTTTTTGAGCAAATTCACTGAAATTTTGCAAATAATAATCTCTATGTAGGCGCAATCATCTATGTGAAAATGGTTCAGATTGGGCCACCATTTCTTGTACCTCCCATACAAACGGCCTTATGGGCCTTGAGAAATAATATGACTACAACTCACCACAAACTTGACCTATCGAAATGAAATTTTACACATCAAGATTTCTGTATACAACACACTTCTACTCGTATGCTGAATTCGGCTGAGTTCGGAAAAGTCCTACTGGTACCTCCCACACTAACGGTCTCATGGGCCTTGAAAATGGCAATAACTCACCACTCACATCGAGACGAAATTTTCGGCATAAAGATTAATATATAGAACAGACTTTTGCGCTAAATTCGGCTAAGATCAGAAAGGCCCAACAGGTACCTCCCACACAAACGGTCTCATGGGCCTTGAAAAATAATATGACAATAATTCACTACAAACTTGACCTATCGAGATGACATTTTCTACATAAAGATTTTTATATAGAACACACCTCTGCGCCAAATTCTCCAAAATCGCCAAATCTTCCAAAATCGGAAAAGTCCTTCTGTTACCTCCCACACACAAGCTTGACCTATCGAAATGAAATTTTGCACATAAAGATTTCTATATAGAACAGACTTCCGCACCAAATTTGGTTTTATTTGGAAATCTGGTGGAGGGTATCCAAAGTTCGGCACAGCCAAACCTAACATTTTTTACTTGTTTTTATATATCCTTTCCTGGTAATGACAGCTGCTCAAGATTCATGCTCAAGTGTCCTTATATGAGAATTTTACATAAGTACCAGCTACAGTGTTGCAGTTATGCGATATTCGGTTTAAGTTGTTTTATATGTTTAAATATTTTTTTTGTTTAAATGTAACGTTTAATTTAATGTAATAATCTTAAAACAAGCTAAGAAACCTCTTAGAAAGTAAACAAATAATTAGCGAAACGTTAATATAAATTAAAATGATTTTTTACAAGAGAATTTAGGTCCGATTAGCTAAAAACACAACTCACAAAAAAAATTAGCTCATTTTTCGTTACTTGGTAATGATGCTTGTTCAGGTGTCATTTGTTTGTAATAACATCATATTACTGGCACTTTATTTAAATATCCTTTGCTGGTAATGCATTTTTCTCATACAAGTATAGGTTGTTGGTAAAACACTTGCTCAAGTACCTTTACTTGGTGTTGGAACTTACTTAAGTGTCGTAACATGCAAATCAAACTTGCTCAAGTATCATTACTGGTAATGACACTTGTTGAATAAACATTACCTTGTAATGACTCCTATATAAGTGACACTTTTCGAAATATCCTTTCTAGATTATGCCTTTCTCTGAACTATCCGTTCTCGGTAATGACTAGGGATCGGATTTCTATGCAAATTGATATTTGTTTTCAACAGTGTAAACGTAACTCTGATTAAATGTCTTTGCGAATCCATTATTTTGCAATAGGATGTCAATGATATGTAAGAAATTTCCTTTTGGTGTATATCTTTGCAACTTCTATGCATATTTTGTAGAAAGCAAGGTTTTAACCCCTAAAATAATAAACAACGTCAATAATAATAGAATAGACAAATCTTTACCAAAAATATAAATAATTTTGAATATAATGAAGTCACTTGTCTATGCAGATAAGCCCGACACGACTGACGCCTTGGAAGATAATATTTGGCGCGTTATTGATGACCCAAATGCTACAAAAAGTGGTCGAAAATTGGGCCTCTCGGCCGGAGTTTATTCGAGCCAGCCGCGGCGGCCACTTGCCCGAAATTATTTTTAAAACATAATGACGAACCCTTATCTTTATAATAATGCTAATTGCTTGGCCATAACATTAAATTATATGCGTTTTTTTCTTCTTGAAAACCACACGTCTTAAAAAACACCCTTTTTATTGAAAATTAAAAAAAAAAACTTTGTCTATTCTTAAGATTTTTCGATCACTCATTCGATCACCAACGAGACTGAAATAATCTACTTGTTACTAGAACTTATAATTTAAATTTCTAAAACCCCTTTACGTCGTATTTAACTTATTGCAGTCAAACCTGGATAAGTGGGACCTGCATAAGGGTGAATCCTCTATAGGTGGGCCAGTTTTGGCGATACCTGCACACTTCGAACGAACAAATAAAATAAAACTCTTTAAGTTTTAATCTTTTTAAGTGGAACTTGATTTTTTATTCCTCTATAAGTGCTAATTTTTACTCGTTTACCTATATGAGTCAGATTTCCATTTTCATGCTGTGCCTCCAAAAGTAGTTGTTTTTGCTTTTTACTAAGGGATGTTTTGCGGAGTGCGACGCAGGTTTGTCAGTTTAGCGATTTCTCGCCAAATATGGCGCAATCGAGAAATTTCGGCAACTTATATTTTGGTGATTTGGCGATTATTTTATTTTATTTTTTTATTGACATGTAATTCGAAGCCCATTGCCTTTTTACGACGGTCCCCTGCGATCCCACTTATCCAGGTTCGACTGTAATTGAATAAAAACAAATATTTTTTATTTGTTTCTTTCTTAACTGCATTTTTGGCATTTTTCTCGATTGTTTATTGCATAATTAAGAGTTTTCAACGCGTTCTTCTATGTACTTAGTAGGGACATAAATACTGTTACAACATTAAACACACCCATTTCAATAGTAGAACTGAACATACCCCGTTAATGTCATATGGGTTTTGAAAGCTAACCTCAATAGCGTTAGTCTGTAACGGGATTTTTAAATTGTTTCAACTTTTACATGGAGTGATCAGATAATGAGAACCGTATCGCCGTAATAGCACTTTTCAAGTGTGAAATAAAAAAAGCGATATTTTCAAAACGCTCCGGCCACTAGGGATTAGCCGCAAGTTCGTCTACCGATGCATAAAACTGTTTGAGGAGACTGGAGATGTAAAAGACCGCCACCGGTCGGGCCGCCCACGCTCTGTTCGAACACCGCATGTTATCAAAGCCGTTAAATCAAGAATTCACAGAAATCCGCTCCGAAAACAGAAAATCATGGCCCGTGAGATGAATATCACGCAAAAGGACATGAGTCGAATCATTAAAAAAGACTTGGGTCTTGGGGCTTTCAAACGACATACCGGACTTTTATTGACTGCAGCTAAAAAAAAATAGGATTGAAAAATACAAACGTCTTTTGGTGAAGCACGCTAATAACTTGCACAGAAAAACTTTGTTCACCGATGAAAAAATTTTTACCGTTCAGGAAAAATTTAACAAGCAAAATGATAGAGTGTATGCGCGGTCATCTAAGAAAGCATCTGAACTGATCCCAAGGGTGGAAAAGGGTCAGCACCCAGCTTCAGTCATGGTTTGGTGGGGTGTCTCTTACGATGGGGTCACTGACCTGCATTTTTGAGAGCAAGGAGTCAAAACATCGGCCAAAGTTTACCAAGAAACTGTTTTGGAAGCTGTTGTGAAGCCTCTTAACAATTCCCGGTTCCAAAACCAGCCATGGTCTTTCCAGCAGGATTCTGCGCCGGCCCATAAGGCTAAAACGTCCCAGGCCTGGCTTCCAAACAATTGCCAGCGTTCATTTCCTCTGAAGAATGGCCCTCAGGCAGTCCAGATTTGAACCCATTGGATTACAAATTATGGACGGTTTAAGAGGACAAGGTTTGTCACAAAGGATACCCCAACATTGGCTCTCTTAAAACTGCTTTGGTTCGAGCTGTGGCCAATTGTTTTGGACGAGGTTTGTGCAGCTATTGACGATTGGCCAGTGCGACTGAAGGTGTGTGTAAAGGCAAAAGGCGGATATTTCGAATAAGTAGTTTATTTTTGGATACAATATACATCAATAAATATATTAAAAAATATTTGGTCCAAAAACATTCAGTACTTTTTATTTCACAGCATAAAACGTGTTTAACAGTATTTATGTCCTACTAAGTTGTACTCGTAATTCGAAGTAATGACACGTGCTCAGTATCCTTTGTTGTTAATTTATCATGCGTTAATATATTTAATAATATTTGTACTGATATTTTAGAGTATTCACTTTTCTAAAATACATATGATACTTTCAATTCAACATAGACATTCAAAATAATATGAAATTTCCGCAAAGTACTTGTTCCACCACACCTGTCATAATAATCAATGTTCAATAATTTCCCTCAAAAGAATTTCAACATCTACCGAAATCAAAAAAAAAGACACAAAAACATCAGGGTAACGAATGATGGTGTGATTGAACAAATTCTCTTTTAATTTCAATATCCGGTTCGTTTACCGTAAAAGCCAACACCACCTACGTGCGAACCCTCAATAATAAATACGCCAAGAAAAATAAAATCAAAACCGAAATGCAATCGAAATATTCTTTGGCTTTTGCTCTTTTGAAATAAACAAATAAATTAAATTAAACATAACAAATACGATGCAATCAATTCGGATATTAAAAAGGATGTCTAATTATAAACAGCTGCATGAAGAGAAACATATGGGGGAGGTAATCGATGATCGATGCATGCACATGGAATGTGGCGAGTTCAACACATACTGCGATAGAGATAGTCAAGGCTAGATGTACTTACCCTTGTCGGCAGATCCATTACAGCCATTGGTCAATTTGTCAGGCGTGGCCGGCAAACGATTTTTGGCGTTGGCTGATTTAACGGATAAAGTAGGTGTGGTGGACCGATAACGTTTGGCCGTGGGATACTCATTGATGGCAATGGTTTTGGTGGTAACATAACTGATGGACTCTACGGTGGTCTCCCACTTTTGGAATGTATTAATTTTGTCACTTTTCAAGGTTCTGCAGGACGATCTCAGCGGAGAAGAGCGCAAGGACAACGAGGAGTTGGACGACGAGGCTGTTGTACTGTCCAGAGCTTTGATGGAGGTATTCGAGCACGATGAGAATGATGCCGATTTACGCAATTTGTTGTGTTGCGGGTCCTCTTTGTCTCTCGACGAAGAAGATTCCCTTTCAATGGTGTGGAAATAGCGCCCATTCGATTGTTCGCCATCGCTGGCCTTAGCTGCGACTACACCATTCTCCGAGGCTTCTGTTATCTGAAGTATTTCGGTTTGGGTGCCTTGATCTGCAAAAGAAAAAAAAACATGGAAAGACATGTATTACAATAACTGACCGTGTACGAATAAGAACAAAATCTATGCTACGGCATTTTGTATAAGTAAATGCCTCTGTCTTCGGTGACATTTAATTTTGACGACTTGATGATGCAGTGATGCGGATCTGTGCGACAAGTATTTAAGATGTTTATTTGCACTGGCCATTTAGCAGATGCAATCATTTGTTATCTTTTGCGTGTCGAAATTTTCGGGGCGAGAACGTCAAATACATCTTACAATGTTTTCGCTGTTTACGTTCTATTAATATCAACAGGCAATTAATTTATCCACTTAGTGCGACTATATAGTATTATTATTATGCAAATTCTACGCCTTAATAAAATTACGAGGCGTCTGTAATTGATGGGATATCTTAAAGGCATCTTGAAGATATGGATTCAATTACTATACGAATGGGTAATTAGATTTCTTTAAGTGAAAATTGATTAATCGGGCGATTTAATATTTAAAATTTGAATCGACTTTTAAAATAATGAAAAGGTTGAATTTAGTCCTTTAAAAATGGAACACCATATCATTCATAAGACTACCACAACTGCCAGTACCTACTTCAATCGCAACTGTTCGATTTTATGATTGTGGCGGCCAATTAAAATCGTCACGATTGGAGATAACTCGGCAATTGAATTTCTATCGCAAAACAGCAATTGTTTCGTTGCCCGTGTAGCAAGTGGCACCATCCCGTTAAAACCACACATCGTCCAGGTCCAAGTCCTTAATCTGTGGTCACAAGAAGTTCGTCCTTAGCTCGCCAAAGCGAACACCATTCACGGTAACTGCTTCGCCGACCTCATTTTCAAAGAAGTACAGCCCGGTGCCGACCCATAAACCACATCAAACAGTCACCCTTTGTGGATGCATCCCGTGATAGAAAATGTATTTATGTCTATGCTTCGGAAATTTTTTTCGAACTCGGGAAGTTAAAAGGGTTCTTGCGGAACTCAACGTAAATAAATCCCCGGGCCCGGATGGAATCTCAGCACTTGTCCTAAATAAGTGTTCATCGGCGCTAGTTCGTCCATTGCGCAATCTTTTCAACCTCTCGTACCGTGCGGGTGTCTTCCCTTCTTGTTGGAAGATTGCCAATGTAACACCGATCCCAAAAAAGGGTGAGGCTAGTAACCCTGAGAACTACCGCCCAATTGCAGTTTGCTCTGTACTCTCGAAAGTGATGGAGAGTATGGTTAATTACCATTTTGTAAATTATTTAGAGTCAAATGGCCTTCTCAGCGATCGACAGTATGGCTTCCGTAGAAACCGATCTACAAGAGACCTGATGGCGTTACTTTCGGAGCTGTGGAGTCGATCAATTCACCGACTTGGTGAAAGTAAGGTAGTGGCTTTGGATATTTCCAAGGCCTTCGATAGAGTGTGGCACAGCGAACTCCTATCAAAGCTAATTGCTTTTGGAGTCGGTACTGATTTCTCTCGATTCATATCGAGTTTTCTCAGTGATCGCTCTATACGTGTTGTTATAGACGGAGTCTCGTCCGATGAGTATGCTATAAATGCAGGGGTACCGCAAGGCTCTATTCTCTCTCCCTCTCTGTTTCTCATTTTTCTCAATGACCTCCTAAGTCTGACAACAAACCCTATTTCCTCGTTTGCTGACGACAGCAGCATCTGTCACTCACATTCGTTCGACCGTAGACCGGGACTCACAGATACAGAGGCGATGAGGCAAATTATGACTGACACACTCAACGAAGATATTGTGAGGGTCTCAGAGTGGGGTTTGCAAATAGGGTCGAGTTTAATGCTAGCAAAACACAATGTTGCCTGTTGAGCCATAAACGATCGGCGGACTTAACATCGTCGGCAATACTGATGAATGGGACTGTTGTCAAGGAGTCGGGTGCTCTTTTTTTTGGGCATGAAAATTCAGTGTGATGTTCGCTGGAACAAACACATTTTTGAAGTGTCGAAAGAAGCATTCAAGTGCCTGGGTTTTTTTAAGCAGTGCAAGAAATACTTCACTTCCTCTGACCTCCTCAACATGTACATCACATACATTCGGCCAAAAATGGAGTATAACTCCCACATCTGGGCGGGTGCTTCAAGTTCTTCTTTGGAGTTTCTAGACCGAGTGCAAGGGAGGGCGCTGAGGCTTGTTGGATATAGCAGGGTAGCCAACTCTGTTGTTTCACTCGAGCATCGGCGGAGTGTTGGTTGCGTATTATTCTTTTACAGATACTTTAACGGGATGTGCTCTTCTGAGATAGGTGATCTCATTACGGAGGTCAGAGTGTTCGCCGCTTGTCTAGTTGTTCGCATCCATTTGTTATTAATCGGCCTACTGATCGCACGACGCATTACAGATGGAATTCGTTCTTCAGCGGCGTTGCCCGTATGTGGAACAGACTTCCCGCAGAGGTGTTTCCTGCCACGTACGATATGAACAGGTTCAAAGTAAATGTCCATAAACATTACTCCCTCTTTCCTTCCCTACCCTAACCTATCTTCCCTTGACCGATGCAATGCACTGCATATAAAGGGGACACCCCCTGAGTGTTGGTCCTAATTTAAAAAAAGGCTTTAAGAATCTTAACGCGCTGCTTAATTGTGTACCTTTGTTTAATTGTGAATTTGTCAAACACTTTAACAGGCAATGCCAAATTATGTTGGGCAATAAACTTACGTTAAGGTGTGACTCACAATTAGCATCGTGCATTATGGTTGGACCACACTTAGTGTACCGTGTTGTCGAGCACGGGGGTATATTGGAGGTTTTTTTAGTGTTCCTTATTAAAAGTGGTCGCTAAGGCGATATCTTTAAAACTTGAAAAAAAACTGTAGAAAGTTCTATTTATAAGACCTGTGCATCATAAACCGTTTAAAATAAATGTTTGCAGTTTATAGAAAAAAAGTTATTTAAGAAATACTACAAGCGGTAAAAACCAAGCTAAATTAAGGTCATTTCTAAAGACTTTTTCCTAAAAATCGTCATGTAAAACTCCATCTGATTTAAAAATTTGTTTAAGTCCGTGCTTTAATTGTCTCTGGATGAAAGTTAGCAAAAGCCTACTAAACTCTTCTAAACTAAACTAAATAATATAAGTAATTGAATATTTTAAATCGTTTTCATCCCCAGCTCTTTCAGACGAATTTTCCGAACAATTTGTACTGCTAACATCACAGAGAATTTAGACCGCAATTATCGGCTGCTGTTAAAATTTACACTTGCCAACTATTTAATGTTCTTAGTGAAATCTGTTTGCTTTTCCTCTACTTTTTACTTAAACATTTTTTTTATGTGTTAATAATGTTTGCATTTCAACAGATTTCAAAATTTTAATTAAATTGTTTTTAATGGGTTTTTTGTTAGAGCTAACAAATGTTTAGTATCTCGTATTTTTAATTTCACAACGCTCAGTTTTTTCTGAAGATTCTTATATTATTTTTGCAAACCATACGCAAACAGTTCAGAGGCTGGCTATAAAGAAAATTTTTATTTCAATTTGATTAGAACGAAAATTCTGTGTGACCAACAAGAAATATTTGGGTCATTTTAATGAGTTGTTTCATAACACCAAGAAGATTTAATTATTGGCGCATGGGGAAATTTGAGAGGGATTGCACGAGTATAGTATTTTTAATAGAGACATATAAAATAACTTATTAAATATATGTATGTGAGCATAATAATACTTACATAATCGCATATGCAATTAAATAAATATGTAGTTGTTAACAAACCTACTTAAAATGGATTGACCTTGTTCCGAAGGGATTAAAGGTGACTATACGCGATTACTAGGAATCGGAATTTTATGCAAATGCATAATTGTTGTCGCCAGTCTAAAAGAGACTTTGAGTTAATGCGGCATCATTGCGAATCAATTATTTTGCAATAAAGTGTCATTGATTTGTTAAGATATTTGTTATTGGTAGAAACCACTGGAGGGCACGCGCACAAGATCGAAGCATGTGGAATTCAAACCTGAGCCAAAGGGTTTAAATCTTAATTTCAATCGTTTAATGCCATCTCGAAAAATGAATAAACGTGTTTAAGAAAATTACATATTCTTTGGAATATATGCGGTATCGATACTGAGGATGTGGTACTCGGCTTTGCAAGTTTAGAATAGAAAAGTATCGACTAAAAAATAACTCGTGTCAACTAAAATGTATCGTACATGAATGTATTGATACTTTTCCCAAGACACTAATAACTAAAACCGCCTACCGACATCGTCAGTGAGATAGAATAAATTGATTAAGATTCGTCCTGAGGGAAGCAATGGAGCCAGTCAATCCATTGAGTCAAATGAGAGACCATTGTTGAGGTAGATGTAGTAGACGAATATATATGTGACGCGCAAAATAGAAAGGGACCTAAGGCTAAAAACCAGTTTTGTTCAGGAGAGCCATTTTAAAGATTAGGTCCCTTTCTATTTGCGCTTAGAATCGTCGACTTCATTTTCATAAAACGCGCATATCTCTGGGAGGGAACACTTTTGGGGCATGGGATCGGTCTCATTCGATGCTCAGATCTTGTCTACATCAAAAAAGAAAAAAAAATGAAAATTGATTTTTTTTACCCTTAGGCCCCTTTCTCTATGCGCTGTCATATTATGACATTAACGCGGTATGTTCAGTTCTACTATTAAAATGGGTGTGTTGTAACAGTATTTATGTCCATGCTAAGTTTAATTTTTTTTTGCTTCTCTTTTGCAGGTTATATAGGTTTTTATGGAGATATAAAGGGTGATTCAACCATAATGCACGATGTTAATTCTGAGTCACGCCTTAACGTTGGGTTTTTTGCCCAACTAAATTTGGCATTCCTTTGTTTCAGTGTTTGACAAATGTAACCACAATTGAGCAGCGCCTTAAGATAGTTGAAAGTTTTACAAAAATAGGCGTTCAAATTAAAATGCATTTCGTGAACTTCGCGATTTTTTGGCCAGCATAATAGAACAAATTTGTCCAAAGTGGATTCGTTAACAAGCAGAATTGTCGCATTTGGGCAAATGAGAATACACGAGTGATTGTCGAAAAGCCGATGCATCCACAAAGAGTGACTGTTTGTTGCGGTTAATGGGCTAGCGACGTCATCGGGCCGTACTTCTTCGAAAATGAGTTCGGCCCTGCAGTTATCGTGATTGGAGTTCGCTATAGTGAGATGGTAACGGACTTCTTGTGGACAGAAATTGAGTATATGGGCCTGGACGATATGTGATTGAACAGCATGGTGCCACTTGCCACACAGTCAACGAAACAACAGCTCTTCTGCGCGAGAAATTGAATGGCCGCATTATCTCACGTCGTGGTGATTTTAATTGGACGCCACGATCATGTGATTTGACAGCGTACGATTTCTTTCTTTGGGGATATTTAAAAGAAAAAGTGTAAGCCAAGAACAATCCAAGAGATAAAGGATGGGACAATTCGTCACATTAACGACATTGCACTTTTTAAGCCATTATGTCTCAGAGTCTTAAAAAATAAAACCCATATGCCACCTAAGCTGTGACGAGCATTTGACTAGTATTTTGTTTTACACATTATTGTCATAGATCATTCTAACAGAATAAAAAATATTACGACAATTCTCTGAAAACTTCTTGTTTTACTTACAATGAACATCATGCGAATTAGTTGGACCACCCTAAATAATGACAAAACTGTTGAATTGTATTATTCTCTAGCAAATCTATGCCATTTTAGCTGTCACACTCGATTTTATCATATTTGCTAGCTTATTTTTTAATAAAAAAAACAAACTACCTTTAATAGCAACTGATTTTAATAGCGTAGACAGGAGTTAATTGTCATTAAAAATTCACTTATACAAATTACAACTTTAAGGTGACAGACGACAGTATCTGCATTAAGTCAACAGCTGTTTGATTGTAAACAACTGTTTATCAACTAATATTTTGCCATTTACTTCGATATTAAATGGATAAAAGAAAGAACTTACGATTAGCTGCTATGATGTTGGCGAAGAATCACAATTTATTTAAAAGAAAGAGGAAATTACGTCTGCTGAAATTGACACACATTGTACTTATAAAGAGTGTATAAGTACATGTACTATCAGCTGATTTGACAACAGCTGCTGATTGTGAGTACAGCGGATGTTTGTGATAACTTGTGACAGTGTTGCCAGACTGTAATACCTAAATGCAATATAAATAATGTTTGATTTTGGGCATTTTCCTCAGAGTTAATGCTGTTTGGGAGGAGATAATACACGAGCTAATTTGCATTATGTCTGCTAAATCACATTAACGCTGTTGTCTGTAGAGGCTCTTCAGTCCATAAAGGGAACAATCATTTAACTTCTAATTGAAAACATCTTTTTAAACCTAAGGCAATCAGCTTAAGCCGGAATGTCGGTAAATGCTGTTATTTTACTTCGAAAAAAAAACCCCGACAGTCGGTTAAAAACACAGTTTTGAAAAAAACCAGGAATATCGATTTTCTGAAAACTCCATATTTTTTTTTACAGAATTATTTGAATACAGTTGTTGTTTAGTTTTCATTTCTTTTCTTAACGTTCTTATCTGGAAACCTGTACCTTGGGTACTAAGAGTATTAACAAGCAGATAATGCCAGCATACAACTTAAAATGAAGATTGATGATACTTTGGGTTGATCAAACAGCTAAGGATTTGAACACTCTCGTGACATGCGAAACTTTACAACACCATAGGATTTTTATACAAAAATAGGCATGTAAGCCAAATAAATAATGGTAGTGTTGTAATGGTAACTTGCTTAGGAAGTCGCCAAGGCAATAACTTCTCACCATTGTACAAAAATATAAAAATAATATTGTTTACAGAAAACTATAGACAATTTGCGTTGAAATCCGTTTGTTTTAAATAATTAAAATTTTCAGAAAGAAATTTGTTTAAGAATAACCTTTAGCGAGCTCGGTTATTACTCGCTTATAGTATTTCTTGAATAACACGTTTTTCTTTTTGTTTATATTTATTAGGTCTTTTATCCTTATTATGACTTTAACAGTTTTTATTCTGGTTCGAGACCTTTTTTTGATTCTTTATCAGAATCAACGTACAAAATTGGTGAAATGTATTGGCTATGGTTGCCAGGCAGACTGTACAGCGGTTTTTAAACCCGCCAAGGTTTTTCTTGAGCAGTCTTTGCCAACGATTACATCGGCAACAAAACAAATGACTTATACGGGAGATTCATTTTTATTAATGAGAATTACCCTTTGCGTATAGTCTTCGAACTGTGCGTAGAGCAATCTTAAACGCGCAATATCATTTCCACCACTTCCGTTTCGCATGAAACTTTTTTTTTCGACAAAAAACAAATTTTCAAGTCAAACGATTTATGATGCATAAAGCCAATCAGTGATTGTCTAATAAGAATTTTAAAAAAAATCTCGTCCAGTTTTTAAGTTATCGCCTTAGCGACCACCGATAGAACACGCCAATTGCCTAAATGTAAATGGCAAGACACATGGGTATTTGATGTAATTTTTCTGCCCATTATCAAGCGGCGAGTAATCTTTTTAAAAAAGATTATAAAAATGATCTCTCCCATGAGATTAAAGGCCCAATTAGTCTTGACAGTTGACGGTGGACGGTTGACGGTAGGCAATCTATTTCAGTTGCATTTTGCATGTGTTTGAGGGAGGTAACTACAGTTTGAGGTTGACGACTGTAGACTTCTACAGTTTGCAGAATCAACCGTCAAGACTAATTGGACCTTAACATAGAGTATAAAGACTACAAATGACACTAATTTAGACTTTGTATACCCTACACCACACTGCAGCGTATTGCAGCTTAGTACGAGAACGTATCGGATTGAACCAAAGCAGCAAGGGCATTCACCCCGCGCACTGTGGACAAAACCACATAGGCCCCCACGTTATACAACAACTACCTTATCCGATATTGGTTAAATTTTTCATGGGTTTTCTATAACACTCTAGTGAAATCGGAGCATATTTTTAAATAGCCCCAGCGCTTAAAGTCTGATTATAAAACAGATTTTTTTTATATTCTACATAGAAGCTATCCGGCTTCTGCAGATAGAGAAAAAAATAGTTGGAAACCGGGTGGAACTACGAAAATTCTGTTGCAAAAGAAAAAGTTCTGTTGCAATCACCAAATGTTTATAGTCGTAATGGATATTCGGTTTGACATACTACAGTATGATAAATATGATCATCGTACTCAAAAGACAACTTATTGAATGGTCATAGCAATAAAATCAGAAAATTTATTTTGTTGCCACAACCAACAGTTGGATTTTTGCAAACGATTTGTTGTTGTTACCATTTAATAGCGATGATGACTAAAATTTTATCATAAAGGTAAGCTAAAGGTTGTTTAAATGTATTTTTTGGTTTAAAAAGATTTTATTTCAATAAATAAATGCGATTATTACAGACTTTAAGCCATTATCTTTTTAAGTTTTTCCTCGACATGACCCTATGTTTTGGAGTACTTCAAGTGTTAAAGCCAACAGTTTTTTGCCACTGGCTAAAATTTTAATTTTTCGTTATAAAAATGTGTCATGTGGATTTTAAGATCCAAACATTCTTTTTCGGAGGCTCGGAGACTTTTTATATTGCACTGATACTTCATTTCCAATTACTGAAAATAACAGAGAACCAACTAACATTCAGTTGTACATATGGAATAATTGGGTTGCATTCAGTTGTACATTTGGAATAATTGGGGTGCATGCAACCTTAATCATTCGGTTGGCAACAAAATTCGGTTGTGGCAATTAATCGGTTCTTTGTGTGTGTATATCGCAGTGGTGTAGGGTACTTCATAGTCCTCTCTGTCCGACGGTAGAACTCTTTCAACTTGCTTCTGTTAAACTTTTCTAATTAAAGTGATTTCAAACGGGGTTTCTTCTTCTTCAATCCGTGTAAAAATTCCCTCGCCTAAAAAGGCATTATGGCGCTAAAGTATGGGTACTTGTACAAGTATCCCAATGAGAGATCCTTTGCAAGATCTCACCAACCAAGAGTAAAACGATCCATGAACTGTTTGATCTATTTCCTGACATAAGTGTTAAGCGTAAACAATTTCAACGATTGAGTTGGCCGATATTTGTGACGCGCAAATTAGAAAGGGACCTAAGGTTAGCCCCAGTTTTGTTCAGGAGAGCCATTTTAAAGATTGGGTCCTTTTCTATTTGCGCTTAGAATCGTCGACTTCACTTTCATAAAACGCGCATATCTCTGGGAGGGAACACTTTTGGGACACATGGAATCGGTCTCATTCGATGCTCAGATGTTGTCCACATCAAAAAAAATGTGAAAAGTTGATGAAAAGTTTTGTTCAGGAGAGCCATTTTAAAGATTAGGTCCATTTCTATTTGCGCTTAGAATCGTCGACTTCACTTTCATAAAACGCGCATATCTCTGGGAGGGAATACTTTTGGGGCATGGAATCGGTCTCATTCGATGCTCAGATGTTGTCCACATCAAAAAAAGAAAAAAATGAAAATTGATTTTTTTACCCTTAGGTCCCTTTCTCTATGCGCTGTCACATACATGGGTTAACTGGAGCAGATCGCTCCAGTTAGAAAGTCTTGCAGGCGGTCTCTCAGACCATGGTCGAATTTCCGTTCTGAATAAATTGTGTTTTTTTTTAAATTTGTTGTTCTTCCATGAGACGCAAACTGTTGTTTTAAGCCTGTACGTACGAGTATTCTCGTATATTTCGCCCCAGCCAAATTTGAATGACAAAATATCAATGCGATTATAACCGGATATATCACCACGGTCTAGTTAAGTGCATAGAAATGACCGAATTGCATTTTGGCCATAATTATCGTATTTAATTTAATTGGCGTTTAGCACTTACAAAGTATTTGCCGCAACATGAGCACTCGCCAATTCATAAATATTGAAAAGTGCTGAATGCTTCTTGCTATATTCGTCCGTCTGTAATTAAGTCTAGAATCTGTTAAGGACTTCTCGATTGGTTGGTCTTTGTCATTTTCGGATGGCTGTGCAAAAATGCGAAACGCGGAAATTGTTGAGCACGACCGCTGTCACAGTCTGTCCACTGCCTCATGTACTTATGATTTTGCACACACTGCTAATGTGTAACGACAACTGTTGATAATTATTAATTTATTTCAAAATTATTCAAATTTAAGGCAATTGCATACAATTAAGTTTAAGCGCAAATTGCTGGTGACATTTCCAAAACTTGTTATTTCGTTAGTTTATTTTTCTTTGCTTCTTTGTTTTTTTCTGTGCCTACCAAGGAAAAACATTTTCGCTCACTTTAAATTTATTCTTATTGCTGTTGCTTAAATCACAGACGTTTATTTAAAATTATGTTTTAAATTTTTATCATTTTAATTTGCCGTTTAATTGTTGTAGATCATCATAAATAATAATAAATGATTTAAAATATACTGCTGGGGCATAATATTTATCGCATGGCCTTGTTGAAACGAAAAGATCAAAGAGAATTTGTATTACTGCCGCTTGTATATTTTTATTTCATTTTGAGTTTGTCAAATATTTAGATAACTCAAAATTTTTAACTTTTCTGGAAAACTACCAGAAAATTTCAAAATACTTGCACTAAATAGAAAAATGTTGGATTTAAATTGAAACTAAGCTTTTCTAAAATCAGTCATCTCTGCACCATTGGATTCTTGAACTCAGTGGAAAAGATCTACTTTTTGATTTAGGCTACGCACGGCTAAAACATTGTATAGAAAGGTCTTTTTTCACGTTGAGATTAATCTCTTACACGTAAAATAGGCGGCAATTACTAGATGGAAACCCGCCGCTGAAAAATTGTTAGATGTGCTTACCCGGAGTTGAACCTGGGGAAA
Organism: Hydrotaea diabolus; assembly: GCA_963513945.1. NCBI lineage: Eukaryota > Metazoa > Arthropoda > Insecta > Diptera > Muscidae > Hydrotaea > Hydrotaea diabolus. Next base: position 130,968,099 of record OY740719.1, read on the forward strand.
CATGTATGATAGTCGTGTAAACTGACCATCACACCATCTCTACTAGTGTCAAAAAAACCTGTTCATTTGGAATGTCGATTATGGGTTTATTAGAAAAGTACATTTTTTGAAAACCCGGTTTTCTCATATCATTTTCTACACACACAGAAGGGATTCGTTGCCACAACCGATAAATTTGAATCGACTGTAAAAAAAAGTACTAATAGATATTTTTTCACGTTTCTGGTTTTATTGGAATGGTTGAACTTTGTCATTTAATAATGGAACGAAATACCATTCATATGGAGGTTGTTCCATTATTTAATGACAAAGTTCAACTTTTCCAATTAAACCAGATATATGAACAAATTATCGGTACCTATTTTTGACAGCCGATTAAAATTTAAACTTTTAAATGGCCCACCCTTTACCAAGTATCCGAACTTTCAGAACACTTGTTCAACAAAAAAAAAATTAAAATTGTATGTATGACGAGAAAAAAGTGAAAACGATCATGGATGATTTTTACTGGGGAAAAAATTGGTTAAACGATTGGCTTAAAGTCAGTTATAACCGAATTATTTAATGTTTAAAAAAAATCCATTGAATTAATGTTTACAGCAACAAAGCGTTTACAAAACAATTGGTTGCCACAACCACCAAATGTAGCAATTAAATTAGCATGACCGCTCAATAAGTTGTGAGTACAGTACGATGATCATATTTATCATATTTTGGTATTTCGATCCAAATATCCATTACGATTGTAAACATTTGGTGATTGCTACCGAAATTTCTCGTTTGCAACCAAATCAAAGTAGTTCCAACCGATTTCCAACTAATGTTTTCTCTGTGTGTAGCATAACCGTTTTACGCATATACGAGGCCTGCTATATATATTTCTGGCCTATTAATGAAAATGCGAATATTTATTATCAATAATGGTCTTATTGTTTTTCAAAGTACACTCCAGCATGATTGATACAGTTTTGCATGCGCTCAAACCAATTGTCGAAGCACTTTTTCCACTCCGATTGAGACATCTCCAAAACATAATTTTTGAACGCTGCAACAGCATCTTCTGGCGACGAAAATTATTGAGCACGCATTTTTTTCTTGATGTGCGAGAATAAAAAGAAGTCATTGGGTGCCAAGTCAGGGCTGTACGGTCAAAAAGGCGCTGGTTTGAGCCGCTGTGTGAGAGCTCGCATTGCCGTCTTCTCTTGTTCGTTTTTCAAATTTCTCCGAAGACTTCAGACAAACATATTGTGGTGTACCACTCAGAATTGACCATCCTACGTTGCTCAAGCGAAACAGTCGCCACATGACCAGTTTTGCCGAAGAAACAGGCGACCATTTGCTTCGAAGTGCTTCTCACACGAACAACTTTTGTTGGATTTGGCTCTTCCTCGAAGACCCACACGGTCGATTGCTGTTTTGTTTCGGGCTCATACGCCTAGATCTATGATTCGTCACCTGTGACGATCTTATAAACGTCTTTTAAAGCACCGCGATATGTTTTCAAAAAATTTTGCACCAATTGAGCAATTGTCAAATTGTGCGGGATCCAACGAGAACAAACCTTTTTACGACCAAGTGTTCATGCTATATCGAATGTATGCTGGTGGAATAAATGCCCAAGGATGCCTCTATCTCACGGTAAGGCACATGACGATCTTGCATTATCAGTTCACGCACGGCATCAATGTTCTCTGGCACAACGGCCGTTTTTGAACGACCTTTACGACTTTCGTCTTTGAGCGAGCGTCGGCCACGATTGATTTTATTAAACCAGTTTTTACAGTGCTATAGGATGGTGCTTCATCGCCATACAAAGATTTATGTTCATCGATGCACTTTTGTCGTGATAATCCACGTCGAAAAAGGTGAAAAATGATCGCACGAAAATGCTCACGAGTTAATTCCATTTTTTTGCTAAATTGATTTTTCAAGTCACTGTAAACAACACAAATGATGGTCGTTCGTCATAACGTTCTGAGTACTTTTATGCTAAAAAATGTCATACATTCCAATGGAAATGTTAGATGGCGCCAGGCAATACCTAGTGTTGCCTAGGCCAGAAATATATATAGCAACCCTCGTCAGTAACGTTAATATCCAAAATTGTTGCATTTGAAGTAATGAAATTCTACAAGCCTTTGTTGAGACGCCGTTGCATCCTCAAAAAGTCACTGTTCGGTGTGCTCTATGGGCAGAGGGAATCATTGGTCCATATTTCTTCAAAAATAAAGCCGGCCATAATGTTACAGTCAATGGGATAGCGTTCCCCATTGACTGTAACAGCCATGAGTAATGACTTTTTCGTGCCTGAATTGGAGGATGTTGATGTGGACAACCCTTGTTTCCAACAGGACGGCACTACAAGTCATAAAGCCATCGAAACAATCAATTTATTGAAGGAAACTTTTGGTGAGCGTATTATCACGCGTCGTGGGTCTGTGGCGTGGCCTCATAGATTGTGCGATTAAACACCGCTGGACTATATTTTGTGGGGATATGTAAAATCGCTTGTCTACACAGGTAAGCCCAACACAATTGACGATTTGTAAGAGTATTTTTGGCACGTTATTGCTAACATACGGCTTTAAATGCTGCAAAAAGTGGTTGAAAAAAAGGCCTCTCGGCTGGAATTCATTCAAGTTAGCCGCGGAGTACACTTGCCCGAAATCATTTTTAAAATATAATGGCAAACTCTTATCTTTATAATAAAGCTAAATTCTTGGCCATATCATTTAATTATATGCGTTTTATTTTTTCTTGAAAACCAAACGTCTGAAAAACCACCCTTTGTTATATTGATAATTGGCCCAAAGCAGAAAGTTGCAAAAATAAACGAATTTATATTTGCAATTCATCCTTTGATTATGAGGATCGTTTGACAGATGGGTGGACGGACATTGCCTAGCGGAACTTGATTTAAATACCCTACATATCTACCTACATATCTCCTTTCTTTTTAGGTGTTATAACCTATTACAGTGTGGTGTAGGTTATAATGGGTAATCCAAGTAGAGATACTTTGTTTAATAGCCTTTTTTAATAGATCACGTGTGAGTCGTGTCATGCTGTCATGTTATTTTCGTTTAGTATTGTTTGGCATTTCATCATGGAAAGACTTACGCCTGAACAACGTTTACAAATCGTTCAACTTTATTACGAAAATTCACGTTCTGTGAGGAATGTGTTTCGTGCACTTCGTTCAACTCATGGTCAACATAATCAGCCTACTGAGCGTACTATTCGCAACACCATCACCCATATTGAGACCCAGCATTTATTTTTGGATAATATTCGACCGAATAGACCACGTCCAGCACGCAGTGAAGAAAATGAAGCGGCCGTAGCTGAGAGTGTACACCAAGACCGTGGAGAGTCGTTGCGGCGTCGTTCGCAGCAACTCGCACTGACGTATGGAACGACTCGGTGCATTTTACGTCGAGATCTTAAATCTAAAGTGTACAAAATACAGCTTGTGCAAGAACTGAAGCCGCCCGACGTTTCCAAGCGACATCGCTTCGCTCTATGGGCTCTTGAAAAGTTCCAAGAACATCCGACGTTTTCGAGCCAAATTTTGTTCAGCGATGAGGCCCATTTCTGGCTCAATGGGTATGTAAACAAGCAAAATTAACGCAATTGGGACGAAGAACAACCAAAAGTGTTTCAAGAGCGGCCACTTCAACCAAAAAAAAAAAAACTACGGTTTGGTGTGGTTTGTGGGCCGGTGGAATCATCGGTCCATATTTCTTCAAAAATGATGCCGGTGAGAACGTAACCGTCAACGGCAACCGTTATCGTGCCATGATAACCGACTATTTGATGCCTGAATAGAAGCTCGTGATATCGGCGACATTTGGTTTCAACAAGACGGCGCCACTTTCCACACATCGCATCAATCAATGGATTTATTGAGAGAACACTTCGGTGAGCAGATAATTTCACGTTTCGGGCCGGTCGATTGGCCACCAAGATCGTGTGATATCACAACGTTAGACTTTTTCCTGTGGGGATATGTAAAGTCTAAAGTTTATGGCGACAAACCCGCTTCGATTCAGGTCTTGGAGCAAAACATCACGCGTGTCATTTGCCAGTTACCAGTCAAAATGCTCGAACGAGTCATCGAAAATTGGACTCAACGGATGGACCATCTGAGACGTAGCCGTGGCCAACATTTGATAGACATAATCTTCAAAAATTAAATGCAAAAGAATGTTCTCTCAATTGATAATAAACATTTCCCATTCAATTTGAATTTTCTGTGTTTTTTTCTATAAAAAAGTAGTGAACCTCGAAATGGGTCACGCAAAAATTACAAACATTTAGACGATGTTAAACCCGCCGGGGGTCCCATACATGGACTGAAACGTTTGTTTATCATTATATAGTCGATTTGATTCGTCAAAATATTCTCCCTTCGATCTCGAAAGAAATTCCAAGTATAGAGTCTTCTCTGGGGAAGACAAAACAATGTATCTTAACTATGCCAATTTAATATTTTTTGGGCAAACAACAATGTTCTTTCTCTTTCTTAATGGGATTAGGACACTTTAACCATAGCTGACCGAAATAAATAACATTAGAATTTCGCATAGTTTATGGCAAATATTCCGTCTCATTAAATACTCTAAAACCGAATATAACAATGCTTTAATTGCTTAAGTGATACATTTATAGCCGCACATACAAACGATATTTCCGTTCAAATTTCCACCATCAAAAACAGAAAACATTTGTTGACGTCAATTCGATCGTTTGTCACAAACACGACCGACACTCAATTCCGAATACCCTTTCCTTTGTCCAAATCAAATCGCACACAGGCCAATTGTGTGCAAATATTCCTTATAGATTTAAGTTATTTTTTTTTTGTTTTTTTACAACTTATTTGCGACAATATAAACTCATTAAATCGAAAATATGTATAAAATCAGACACATACACGCCCATGGCCCATGGTTCGGCCATATATCTTGTGCAGTGCTGTGCTCTTAACAAATTCGAAACCAAAATATTTTGATTTGTCGTCGTCGTCGACGACGTTGTCATTCTTGCCAAGACGTCCGAGAAAAGTGTGTGTTCTTCTTCATCACTGGGTGGCGGCAAACACCCCCACAAAATGAACAACGAATAAAACCGAAGATACCAACCATCATAATGACGATGATAACGAAGAAGGAGCAAACGAAAAGCATAATCATCATGAATAGAACAGAAGAAAAGAGAAGAGTGAATAATCGAAAATATTCGAAATTATTCATATACTTTGGATCTCATTAATGTGAAATTTATATTCGCATCCATGAGATCATGCAATATTTTTAGCGAAAATCTCCTCCACACCAAATAAAAAATTTTCGCTTTCTTTTGGGGTTTTCGCGAAAGTTTGTCGGCAAAGATTTCCACGAGGAAGAAGTGAGTGAAAGAGTGCCAGGGCTTTTAAGCCGCCACTCACTGTCGACTACTATCGCCTAACAGCGCCCAAAGCATACTGGAATGGCTACCGATATAACTTGTCGAATTTTCACTAGATTCTTGGCGCAACCTTGACATTATTCCCGAATGATATACGCGCATATTTTCACTTTGAGCTATTCGCTTTTTCAGATGGGAAATTAAGCAGAAAATTAATTATTTGTTTTTATACCCTCACCCTACTGACATGTTTTTTGTACGGACAAAAAGTGTAACGCATCGAGAGAAGTATTTTAGGTCCTACTTATGTTTTGGCCAAATTCGTTTTATGACTTTTTAAGTCATTTGGCCTATGTCCGTCTGTGCGACTGGTTCGCATTATAACTCCTAAAAGGAGTTACCAATCGTTTTTAAATTTTTCATGTCGTTATATTTTTGCAAAACTGCATATGGGATTAAAATTGGGCTTTAATGCACCACCCCTTCTGGTACCTCCCCACACAAATGTAGCATTACGCCCACTTTTAATATTCTTATAATACCGTTAACACTTTTTGAACCATCTTACTGAAAATCAATATTTAAGAATTAAGCTATGAGAGAAACTAGGTGACAACAAATTAGCCACGCCCCATCTGGAACTTCCCACACAAATAAGCCTGCTTTGATGCAGATGAGAAACCACATAACTTGTCAACGAGTACGTAAAATTGGCTTAAATAAGAAAACCGCTATACAGGGTGGCAGAAAAAAGACTTAAGGGTTAAAAATATTCATAAGCGGTGTCCTTTTTGTTCGTTTCTTGAAAAAGTGAAAACATTTTGTCCAAATAATTGTTTTAATAATGATTTCGGACAAGTAGCCGCCGCGGCTGGCTCGTATAAATTCCAGTCGAGAGGCCTAATTTTTGACCACTTTTTGCTGATTTTAGGACCGTATATCAGCAATAACGCACCGAATATTCTCTTTCAAGACGTCAATCGTCTTTGGCGTATATACGTCGACAAGCGACTTCTTATACGAGGGTTGCTATACATATTTCTCGCCTAGGCAACACTAAGTGTTGCCTGGCGCCATCTGACATTTCCATTGAAAAGTTTGACATTTTTTAGCATAAACGTACTCAGAACGTTTTGACGTACGACCATCATTTGTGTTGTTTACAGTGACTTGAAAAAATCAATTTGGCAAAAAAAATGGAATTAACTCGTGAACATTTTTCACAACTTTCGACGTGGATTATCACGACAAGAGTGCATCGATGAACTTAAATCTTTCTATGGCGATGAAGCACCATCCTAAAATACTCTGAAAAACTGGTTAAATGAATTCAATCGTGGCCGACGCTCGCTCAAAGATGAAGGTCGTCCAAAAACAGCCGTTGTGCCAGAGAAAATTGATGCCGTGCGTGAACTGATAATGCAAGATCGTCATGTGACATACCGTGAGATAGAGGCATCCTTGGGCATTTTTTCTACCAGCATACAGTCGATATTGCATGCACACCTGTACGTAAAAAAGGTTTGTTCTCGTTAGATCCCACACAATTTGACAATCGCTCAAAAAGAGGCTCGTGTCGATTGGTGCAAAGAAATTTTAAAAAAATACGATCACATTGCTTAAAAAGACGCACAGGTGACGAATCATGGATCTATGCGTATGAGCCCGAAACAAAACAGCAATCGACCATGTGGGTCTTCGAAGACGAGCCAAATCCAACGAAAGTTGTTCGTGGAAGAAGCATGTCGAATCAAATGGTCACCTGTTTCTTCGGCAAACATGGTCATGTGACGACTGTTACGCTTGAGCAACGAAGGACGGTCAATTCACAATTTGTTTGCCTGAAGTCTTCGGAGAAATTCGAAAAACGATCAAGAGAAGACAATGCGAGCTCGTACTCATCGGCTCAAACCAGCGCCTTTTTGACCCGCCAAAACGTCGAACTGATGGGTCATCCACCGTACAGCCCTGATTTGGCACCCAATGACTTCTTTTTGTTCCGGCACATCAAGAAAAAAATGCGTGGTCAACGATTTCCGTATACAACAAGTGTAGTCATTAGCCTAACAGCAACAAAAATAGTTCGGTAGTTTGTCAAAGTCACTTCAAAGAGATTGCCAAAAATACATTCTTGTGAATGTTTGATGATAATTGTGAAAGTTGGATAAACAATTTGTCCTTTACAAACTTCAACAAGGCCAAATATCAAATTTTAAAACTGACAACTTAAATTACTACGAGAAAAATTTTAAGTCAGCTGTAGGCACAACTCTACCTTCTTTATTGTACCATGGTACCAACTAACATTCAGTTGTACTAATAAAATACTCCAGTTGCATGTAAATTCAATTATTCGATTGTGGCAAGGAATCTGTTCTCGGTGTGTATAAATTAATTCATATTTGGCTACAAATCCAATTAAAGTGATGAAGTTTTGTTTGGGATTAGAAGATTTGAACCAAAGGGGCCCAAAAAACAAACAAAAATTTTATTTTTGCGTTTTGGTAGCCGATTTTTTTTTAATGCCCGAAATATTCTGTTTGGGCTTTACTAAAAATATTATTGTTCTGGAACGGATTGACTGAGTTATACGATTTAGCTTATATGAAAGAGAACTTAGGATCTATATTATTTAGTTAAATATTATTTTTTTTAAAGATTTTTTTTAAAAACAAATGTATTAGTATTTTTTTTTTAAATAAATTTAATATTTTTTTTTAAAAAAAAACACATTTTATAATTAAAAAAAAAATTAATTTTTTTTAAAAAAAAATATAATATTTGATTTCAAAAAATTTTAATTTTTTTAAACGTTTAGCCGTTAATGTTTCTTTTTAAAGTTTACCAAATTTGGGCACAAGTCTAAAAATCCAAAACGGAAATTAAATTTTTGGGACCGCCTGAATTGTTGAAGTTATAGGCAAAACACAGGTGTTGATCGATACCCCTAGTGTATTTTAATATTTAACAGTATTAGATAGTTTGATCTTTTATAAGATGTGACGCGCAAAATGGAAATGGAGAGCCATTTTAAAGATTTAAATACGTGTATCTTTGGTGTACCATCACTTTCATAAAACGCGAATATCTCTGGGAGGGAACACTTTTAGGGCATGGGATCGGTATCATTCGATGCTCAGATGTTGTCCACATTAAAAAAATTGAAAAAAGTGAAAATTGGTTTTTTACCCTTAGGTCCCTTTCTCTATGCGCTGTCACATATGTCGAATCACGTAACGATCTAAATTTAAAAAGTTTTTTGATTGAAACCGAAAGTGTTGTTGTTTAACCGAATGTTTGTGGTTCGGACCGATGTGGATTACATTTTCATATGAAGAAGTTGACAGCAATGAATTGAAGACAAACCTATACCAGTTCCTCCCCTTCGGGGAAGTTCGAACACTAGTACATCATCTACGCATAGTGTAGAGCATTACCTATTCGGTTCCTCTCGACTTCGGACTTGCCTTTCATGTACAAACATTAACGTACGTATATATTTTTTTGGTAGTTTTGAAATATTCGTTTATTTAAAACATTTTAGTCGGTGTTTATTTTAGCTTTCACTCTGCCCCATTCATCTTAGAAGGTCGCTCTATAACCATATCGGCCTTTTGCCAACAACTCTTGCATATTTTTCATACTCGTATACGATTTTGTTTGCAGTGTTTATATTGCTTAAAAAATGTTCAGAGATGCCCCCCGTGCTTGTGTGCTGGCTTTTTCGACACTTTCGATAAATTTTGTTTACGAGAGTCGTGAAAGCGTCTTTCTTTTTCACTTTCCGAAATTAAGCAAAAAATAAGAAACATATTGAACTAATAAAACTGAAATCATAAAGCTAAATGAGAGTGAAATTAAACAATTTCCCTGCAGGCTAACATTTTTGTTGGGCTAACAATTAAATGGTTATTGTTTGCAACAAATATTAAACGGAAAAAGTATTCAAAAGTGTTTAATAGCATACATGGCAACGCTTTGATGTACCATGGATTACCTTTTCATTAAAATTATTTGTTTGAAAAATGTTAGGCATGAGACACCTTTAGAATTGTCTTGTTTTGTTTTTTAAAATCGAAATCTGTCTTTCTGTTTTCACTTTTTCTCTGACAGCACATTCTTGAATTATGTAAGTTTTCGGGCGTTTTTCTTGCCCCAACCGCTTTGTACTCGCCTCAACGATAGGAGGGGAGAGTGATTCATAGAAAACAAGAATTCGAATAAATTCAGCACATAAAAAAATATTCACATAATTTTGTTGACACCTGAAAGCGATTATTTTTGTTGCGCTGCTTGTTCTTTTTGTCTTTTTTTGTATTTCGTGATTCCCGTGTGAATCATAAAAAAAAGATATATTTTCTGCTTGCGAATCTGTAAAGATTCGATAAAATCAACGAATGGACAGCGCAAAATATCGTAAACTTTCGATTTAATATCGTGCAGCGATGACAAAGATTTTGACCGAAGTGATGTTAGAGTCTAGAAAAGTATGAGTAGAATATGGAAAATTTAAAAATGTACCTGTGGAAAGCATAATTTAATTGGTTTGAAAGCACAACGACTTAGCAGATAATATCACCAATGTTAAAACCCGTCTCTACAGTCCAATATATTCGTTGGATTGTTTTAAATGTATTACCCGAGAAATGAAGATTGCTATGTTTTAAATGAGCTGCATAACAAGAACGAGTAAAACCGTCGTTAAGTTCGGCCGAACCTTATTTATCAGGGCTGCTATATATATTTCTGGCCTAATAATGAAAATGCGAAAATTTATCATCAAAAATGGTTTTATTGTTTTTCAAAGTATTCTCCAGCATGATTTATACACTTTTGCATGCGCTCAAACCAATTGTCGAAGCACTTTTTCCACTCCGATTGAGACACCTCCGAAACATGGTTTTTTAACGCTTCTTCTGGCGACGAAATAGTTAAACACGCATTTGTTTCTTGGGAATAAAAAGAAGTCAGTGGGTGCCAAGTCAGGGTTGTACGGCGGATGCCCCTTAAATTCGACGTTTTGGCCGGCCAAAAAGGCGCTGGTTGGTTTGAGCCGATGTGTGAGAGCTCGCATTGCCATGGTGCACAATGATTCCTTTTCTCTTGTTCGTTTTTCGAATTTCTCCGAAGACTCCAGGCAAACAAATTATGTTGTACCACTCAGCGGAACAGTCGCCACATGATCATTTTTGCCGAAGATTTGCTACGAAAGCATCTTCCACGAACAACATTCGTTGGATTTGGCTAGTCTTCGAAGATATACACGGTCGATTGCTGGTTTATTTCGGGCTCATACGCATAGATCCATGATTCGTCACCTGTGACGATCTTATAAACGTCTTTTAAAGCACCGCGATCGTATTTTTTCAAAATTTCTTTGCACCAATCGCTACGAACCTTTTTTTTGAGCGATTGTCAAATTGTGCGGGATCCAACGAGAACAAACCTTTTTTACGGCCCGGTGTTCATGCAATATCGAATGTATGCTGGTGGATGAAATGCCTAAGGATGCCTCTACGGTATGTCACATGACGATCTTGCATTATCTGTTCACGCACGGCATCAATGTTCTCTGGCATAACGGGCGTTTTTGGACAACCTTCACGACCTTCGTCTTTGAGCGAGCGTCGGCCACGATTAAATTCATTAAACCAGTTTTTACATTGCTATAGGATGGTGCTTTAACGCCATACAAAGATTTAAGTTAATCGATGCACTCTTGTCGTGATAATCCCCGTCGAAAGTTGTGAAAAATGATCGCACGAAAATGTTCACGAGTTAATTGAACTTTTTTTTGTCAAATTGATTTATTCAAGTCACTGTAAAAAACACAAATAATGTTCGCACGTCAAAACGTTCTTAGAACGTACTTCTCTAGAAATGAAGTTTGATATGATTTAAATAAGCAGCTAACTGCAACGAGTAAAAACGTCGTTAAGTTCGGCCTAACCTTATATACCCTCCACCGTCCCTACGCAACTGAAGCAAAACCACCCCTTTTTTGGACCCTTTTTGGCCTATGCGTCCGTCCTTAATATCAGCCAAAACTTCAAAATTACTCTATATTTGGATACGTAGCAAAATTTTGCTATAATTTGAGCGAATTTATATGTCCACATGAGCCAAAAAGTCCAGCATTTAAACCCTTTTCTTAAGATGTTTAGCGCTGTCCAACCATCAGTACCCACTTTAACTATAGCCCATTCATAAAATGTTATTATTTGCTAAGCAAACACTAAAAAAGTGTGCTTTTTACCGAAATACCTTTAATACCTCGCGTACAATTTCAGGATACTAAGTTGATTCATTTGACCGCAATCGTGTTTTCAAAAGACAAGCTGGCTGACGGACGGACATGGCTATATCGGCTTAGTATTTTACGACGATCAAGAACATATAAACTTTAAAAGGTCCCAGATCAATATTTCAAACGGAATAGCAAATTTAATATACCATCCACCGGTTTAATGGAGGGTATAAAAAGTTAGTGGTGGCAAGTGGAATTTTTTTTAGTTTTACATTGTCGTTAAAAACGGTATAAGATGCTTCAATGTATCCCATAATAGACCAATACAAATATTTTATTAGAATCGTTCATCAAATTTAATTTAAGAACATTTTTCATATTGGAAACTTCGAACATTTCCGTTCAAACCATCCTTTTTTGTCTCTACAGAATTCTGTAATTTGCTATAAATACCGTCCACCATCATTTTTTTTTTTGTCAGTGACTAAATTGTAGTGAAGTGGACTCGCCTCCATGGAAGCCGTCAAATTTTCTTAATACATTCGGACCAAATAGAAGACAATTGTTCATTTTGTTTTGAAATTTATTTTCAGAAGCATTACTAATTGAAGAAAATAATAGTCGTACATACGAGTATTTACAAGTTTTTGTCTTTGTTTCGTTTTTTTTGTTTGTTTTAAAATGATTAATGAGAATCGTGAGCCAATTCTTTTGGTCTATTGTTTGATGTACCCGTAGTATTTAGAAAAATATTCATTCATTTTTGGCAGTTGTTGCTGCTGCAACACTTGCAATAACATCTACCACAATGAGTTGATTTGTAAGACACTTGTATATATGTACATATAAGTGATCCCTTTTCAATCGATGGGAAAAGAAATCTTAAAAAGTATTGCCAATGACGGATAGCTGGCTGGCTAGAGTGGCGATGCAGGCGGCTATTTATATCAAGAAGTGTGTCAACATCATCATTTCGAAAAGACAACAGAGAACTGACTGACAACAACAGCAGCCAAATTTAAATGAAGCAAAACATGCGTATGCCAAAGTATTACAAAATGCACTCTTTTTGTTTCTTTAATTTAAGATCCAATTTCTGTAATACAGTGGTTTCACAGCGAAGTAAAAGTGGTAATCAACAGGGCAAGCGAAATCAGTAGCTCGTTTCTATAACTCGTACCGATCGCAGTTACCGACTGATATTACCGATTTGACGTCACTCTGACGTCACATTCCTACCATCACTGTTTCTGTGATAAAAAATGCAGATTCTTATTTCATTCACTCGTTCCAAATCGGTAATATGACATTTTCCGATTCTACTTCAATAGGAATCGCTTAAAAAAGTGTTTCGGTAACTTACCGATTTATTTACAGAAGCGAGCTACAGTTGGGTTGTCAAGTCTTTAGCAATATAACCCAATCATGGAATAAATGCAACATGTTTCGGCAACATATATTGTCGGTACGAGTATACTGCGCAAATTGGCAATCTCCATATTAGGAACTTTGAAGTTAGTATTCGTTCTTCAGAGTTGCTAAAACGGAGATTGCCAATTTGCGCAGTATGCTCGTACCAAATCAATACCCGCTGGATGGAAGAAGTTCCTTAAAATTAAAAGAAAGTAAAGGCTGGCAGTCCAAGCAAGAAAAAATAACTCAGGACGAAATAAGACTCTAGTAATATATGTATATAGGGGGATTCATTCACGACTTGACAAATTTCACCAACGTATTCTTTGGCTCACTTAATGATTGGCTCGCTTACCGAAAATCCGACCACTGGTTCAGAACTTAGCATTTTAACCCTAGTACCCTCCAAACACCAATACGAAAATTTTCAGACCGCTTCCATTTCGCTCTCTCGCATTTTCGGCATAGCAACATGACGTAGATGGACAAATTTTCATGAAACGAGCCAAGGAATACACTGGTGAAATTTTTCCAGTCGTGAATGAATCAACCTGCATAACACAGGGTGGAACGCGATAATTTGCTTTTTTCACTGCAGGCTGTGATGGCACTGTTGGTCGTAGAGAGTGATGAGTGTGCGTCACCTATAGTGGCTGACGGGAGATTTGCATTCGTATGCCTTTCATGTGGCCATTATGCATTGGACACGTGAGCAGAGGTCATTTTGTGTTGAAGCGTATTTTTCAAATGCGCACTTGATCATTGCAGTGCGTCGTGCTTTTCGTTTACGATTCGCTGTTCCCCAAAATAAGCGGTACTGGAGTGCAGCAAACCGCAGATAACTTCACCAGAGACCTCTGCATTCGGACCGTGTCACATGGTGAAGCGCCATATCACGAATTGGCATCATTGGCCCTTACCTTTTCCAGGATAACCGCCTTGCCGTAATTGTGAACTCCGAACGGTACTTGACTATGATACAGGATTTCTTTCAGCCGGCTCTTGAGCTAATGCAATTAAAGGATACATGGTTCCAACAGGATGGTGCTACTGCACACACAGCGAGGGTTACCATGAATTGTTTGGACAAATGTTTCCTGGACGGCTTATCCCTTTGAGGGGTGATATAAATTGGCCGACACGCTCACCAAACTTAGTTCCATGCGATGTTTTCCTTTGAGGTTACCTGAAGTCCAAGGTGTAGAGCAACCGTCCCAACACCTTGAAATGCCTAATTAACAATATTGAGGCTGAAATTGGCAGAATACTAGTCGACATGCTTGTTATAGTTCATGAAAACTTCAGAAAACGTATGCAGCCGTGTGTGGAAAGCTAAGGTCGACATTTGCTAGATACACTATTTAAAACCATGTAATTTAAAAATTCCCTTACTGTTCAATATAATTAAAATATAAAATAAATTTCTCTAAGGTTCATAATTTTTTTATATCATTCCCAAATAAGCAAATTATCGCGCTCCACCCTGTACACAGCACAGCTCACTGATTAGTTGCTTTATAACAAAATAAAATGGGCTTCATACTGACAGTTGGACCTTAGGCGGAAACTAGGAGCATGAGTGCTATTTAACTTGATTTTGAAGTGTATGTATTGAAAACTGTTCCAAAGTATTTGAATTTCAAACCACTGTGTACCCAGAGAAATGTTATCTATGCCGAAATGCCACTCTAAGTCTGCCTACGACACTCAAAGTGCAATATTTCGAAATGAAAATTTTCAAATTCAAATATCATTGCGCAAGATTGTTTTCACACGCTCGTTTATCTTGAGGTTTGTTTCACGGTGTTTGTTGCCCTGCCCAGAAAAGAAGAACCTCCCATTAGAGATTTGAAAAGAAAACCCGCAAATGTGAATGACATCCGGGGCAATGTCAAGGATTTGCAAGTGTTTTGTTTATGTCAAACTATTCGTTCAGTTTGTATCGAAAAAGATGCAAGGAAAGAAAAGTCCATTGGGTTGGCACTCGTTTCGATGGCTGGCTGGCTGACGTACTAATGCGAAATTCATTAAATAACTTGAGATCACCTGCTAAATTCTTAAATTTCGCATTTAATGTTCTGATTTTCTCTGTTTACAATCGAAGTAGAGCAACGTATCATTGTTTACACCAGAGCGGAAAAAGCGTGCCAGCCGCAGCCACCTCCCTAAACTAAATGCCGCCTCATTATTCGATTTGAATTTCATCACCAATTAAACATTTTGTGATGGCTTCCCTCCGGCTGTCCGAAACGGGCTAGGTAAATTATTTGTGAGTTATGGTCGTGCAATGTAGATATCAGGAAGTACATTCTTTCGAATCAAAAAAGAAAAATCATTTTGTATATATTTTTTTCAAAAATATTAGTTTTGGTGTTTTTCCTATGTTTCATTTCAATCATTTTGCAATCGTTTAGAACACTCGCACGTACAAACATACCTACGTACAGACGTATCTGTGATTATCTTATTAATCTATTACGACTAAAACATCGTTTGCATTAGTTAATGTTTTATTAACACTTTTTAAAAAAATGTTTTCCTTTCAACATTCCCATGTCAACAACAAGTTCTGTCTGAATTTTCCGCTCTGTCTTTTAGCTGTCTATAGTATTCGCTTCGCTTTTGCTGCCTCAGCGTGAAGACAATACAGCACCAACACATTTCCATTGCCTTGGAAAAGTGCCAGAAGACATTTCCCTCAAACTATTTTTCATACTTTTCGTGCTTGCGAGTATATAAATACTGACAAACACACATACGAAGATATCTCTAGTACATATGTACTAGTATATAGAATTTGTTTATATCTCAGTATTTGTTTTCATGTATGATTTTTTTTTGTAGATGGGCGGTGCAAAGGCGTATTGGTATGTGTGTTCCACACTCGTTAACTTGATCAGTGAAAATGGTTTTTAAAAATGTTCTGTGTATTTTAAACATAGTGGCGCCATCTCTCGACAAAACCTTCAAAAAAATGGTAAGATCTCATACAATAACCAGAGATGGCACTAGTAAAATTGTGTTTGTTTAAAAACAAGATCATGTATAGAAATGCTATTAGGCAGAGAACTTTAATAGAAATTTATTGATTTGGATATTATACTTCTTAAACCCTATTGTCAGGTGTTTGCAACACCTTATACAAGGACAAAACTTACCATTGGGTTTAAAAATTTTATAACTTTTTCGTTTACGAGTATATATAAGTATTTGTTTTTTGCAGATAATATAAATAAGACTCGGAGTATAAAAAATAAAGAGATTCACATCTGAACGAGAATAACAGAAATTTACTATATTGGGTGATCCAAGTAGAGATACTTTTTTCAATAGCCTTTTTATGACAGATCACGTGTGGGTCGTGTCATGCTGTCATGTTATTTTTGTTTAGTATTGTTTGGCATTTCATCATGGAAAGACTTACGCCTGAACAACGTTTACAAATCGTTCAACTTTATTACGAAAATTCAAGTTCTGTGAGGAACGTGTTTTGTGCGTTTTCGAACCAAATTTTGTTCAACGATGAGGTCCATTTCTGGCTCACTGGGTATGTAAACAAGCAAAAATGCCGCATTTTGGACAAAGAGCAACCAGAAGAGGTTCAACAGCTGCCACTTCATCCAGAAAAAGCAACGGTTTGGTGTGGTTTGTGAGCCGGTGGAATCATCGGTCCATATTTCTTCAAAAATAATGACGTAATCGTTAATGGCGACCGTTGACCGTTATCGTGCCATGATAACCGACTATTTGATGCCTAAAATTGAAGCTCGTGATCTCGGCGACATTTGGTTTCAACGAGACGGCGCCACTTCCCACACATCGCACCATTCAATGGATTTATTGAGAGAACACTTCGGTGAGCACATAATATCACGTTTTGGGCCGGTCGATTGGCCACCAAGATCGTGTGATATCACACCGTTAGAGTGTTTCCTGTGAGAATATGTTAAGTCCAAAGTTTATGCGGACAAACTCGCTTCGATTCAGGCCTTGGAGCAAAACATCACGCGTTGCATTCGTCAGTTACCGGTCGAAATGCTCGCACGAGTCATCGGAAATTGACCTCAACGAAATTGACCTGAGACGTAGCCGCGGCCAACATTTGAAAGACATAATCTTCAAAAAATATATGCCAAAGAATGTTCTTTCAAATGATAATAAACATTCCCCATACAATTTGAATTTTCTGTGTTTTTTTCTTTAAAAAAGTAAGGAACCTCGAAATGGATCACGTGTTATAAATCAGCGATTAATTATTTATTTTTACGCAAACGCATGAGCGATGAAGCTCATTTTCGTTTGAATGGCTTTTTTAATAAGCAGAACTGTGAAAATTCAAGAGCCATTCATCAACGCCAATTGCTCCCCATTAGGTGTACAGTATGGTGTGGGATCACAGCTTCAAATATCATTGGGCCTTACTTTTTCGAGAATGACGATGGAAGTGCTGTAACCGTAAATGGAGAGCGGTATCGGTTTATGATAGAACATTTTTTACGTCATGCTCATTTTAAGGAAATTATTTTCAAAAAATAAATGCCATAAAATGTCCTTTCAAATTACCAATAAAGATTCCACACTTGATTGAATTTTTATATTTTTTTCTGAAAAATACATCTAGATGGATCACCCTTTATAATCTGAGAAAAAAAATAAAACAAAATTAATAAGCGGAAAAGTTACAAAAGTTTTTAACTCCATGGTAACTTTTGGCCCGCCCTATATTATAAAGGGTTTTCTAATAGGGACACAGCTATTTTGTATCTTTATACCAATGCTCCTTCAAACATTTTTAATGATCTTTCAGTATCAAAACGTTAGTCTAAGTCAACATTTTCATCATCGTAAAGTTCACTTACGAGCAACGTTTGAAAATCATTTATAAATACTACCGAAATGCTGAGTCGGTGGTCGCAACTTAAAGAGCGCTTACTCCAATTTTCGGCCGTAGTAATCGTCCCACCCGACAGGCTGTACGTGCTATAGTGGGTACATTTGGATCCAAATGTTCACTTTTGGATGTTGGATGAGAAGCCGTACCGCTCAAGGCGGCGAAAATATCGCAGCTGTAAGTGTATCCGTTCAAAATGTGGCAAATCAGTCGGTTCCACGTCGTATTCAGGAATTGGACATCTCTCAAACCACACTGTGGCGTGTTTTGCGAAGATCTTGGCCTCCATCCCTTTATGATCAAGCTGACTCAAGAACTTAAGCCACTTGATCATTTGAAACGCCAAAACTTCTTCGATTGGTCCCTGGCAATATTTTACGAAAAATAGTATTTCATCAAAAAATCATCTTCAGCGATGATGCTCATTTCTGGCTCGGTGGTTTGTCAATAAACAAAATATGCGTTTTGGACAGCAACAAACCCACATGTGCTTCAAGAGACACAATTGCATCCGCAAAAATTTATTGGTTCATGCCAACAACTTTAGACGAGCTCAGAGACAACATCCAACGCGAAATTGCCAACGTTCCGGTCGAAATGTGTGCAAGAGTGGGTCGATATTGGGACCAATAAATAGATCGCTGTACACGGGCTCGTGGTTGTCATATGACCGAAATCGAATTTCATTATTAAAATGTAACATGTGCACTAAACCTAAATAAATTTGAACTCTATGTCTTAGATATTCTGTGTTTTTTTAAAATATAAAACTGTTATGCCCTTATTGGAAAACACTGTATAAAAAGA